>OZ010786.1:430569166-432969166 GCA_963932465.1 Maratus speciosus | reverse complement strand
CATTTAAAAAAAATATATCTTCATGATCAATTTAAAATAATTTCTTGCATAAATTGAAAAAGTGAGGCATATGGCAGATTAAAAATTTTGAAGCTATTGGGTTATGAAATAAGGAAAAGGCACTATAATAATAATTGACATATAAAAATCTTCAGAAATAAGTAAATAAACAAACATTCTTGAGCTTAAACATTTTCTGTAATTCAAATAACAGTAAATTTTATAAATATTTGTAAAATATGGTATGATGTAGAAGTCAAACACTTCCAAAGCGAGGATGAAACTTTGCCGCTTACCCCTACGTAAGGATGAAAATTTTCCACTCACAAGTAAACGTTGACTGGGAAATTCTATTGTTTATGAAAAAATAATATGTATACTGATTTAGCTTCAAAACCAACTTCAAAAACACACTGGAGAAGATCAGAAAAAAAATATGGATATTTTACTACATAAATTACTGAGAATTCGCCAGGAACATCAAAGTCGAAAATGGAGCACAAATCTTTATTGGTTGCTGTAAATGAGAAACAGATTTTTTTTTTGCAGGTATGTATAATATTTTCAGTACTTTCAGAACAACATTTCCATACACCAGAGAAGCGTTTCAAAAAATGGATTAATAACAACACTCTTGAAGGCAGCTTCAGTAGGTAAGCAAATGTGAATAAGAAAGATGAGTAAAACTATTGTCATTTTAAATCATGTAGAATAAAAAAATTTCAAATTATTTCAGTCATGAGGATGATACAGAATGAATTTTTTTTTAATTTCTTCTTTAAGCAAAAAAAAAATGTCATTAAATTTTGATGAAGCTACATAATTCTGGAAAATTGAAGCACTGAGAGTTACGATGAGAACAGTTTGTAGACAGCAAACAGAGTTCTTGAAATTTAACTTAGTAAAAGAACACTGCACTCACCAAACACCAAAATCGATATTAGCAGTCAAATCGTGCACTAGATGACAAAAATATCTTTAGAATAAAAGTGGAAGGTGGTACAAGCAAGTTAGATATATTTTTTATAAAAAGTTATTGAAGGTATTTTTGGAACAAAAATTATAAATTGATATATTTAAAAGCAGAGAAGACTTCAAAAAATTATGCAGGATATTTACAGCTACGAATTCATGAAGAACTTCAGCTCATTTGCAAGTAATGGATGAGAACAATTTCAGTAAAATAATTTAAACTTCAATAATTATCACAGATTCCAAGGGGAAAAAATAATTTGCTTCAATAAATACCTTAATTTTCATACTATATCTTCAAATTCATTAAATATTTTATTGTATAAGTGCCATAAAATAAAATTAAAAAACCCAATATAAGAATGAGAATAGAAAAACCATAGCCTCTTGTTAAATAAATTTGTTCTTAAAATCAGAGAACAATTTTTAGAATTCATTTCAGAATTTCAAAATTCATTAAAGATTTTCTATGATAAATATCTTGTAATGCACCATAAGAATAGAGAATAAATAAATAAATTTCTTGATTTTTAAGATAATATTTCATTTTTCAATAATTTAAAAACAGCAATAATTTTGGCAAGACATATCTCAAAATGAAAACCAGTAACGGATTTTTTTTTTTTAATTATACTATGCTCAAAAATTTTAAAATCATAGAATAAGTATTGCAAATAAAACTTGAGAACAAAAATTTCATTACGATGTTTGATCGATCTTCAGCCGTTAAAACAGCAAAATGTTCCATCTGAGAACAGCAGAATATAATTTTCTTAAAATTCCATTAAAAAATAATAATTTTAAATCAATTTATTTGAATTTACGTCAGTATTTTTCTATAAAAGTAACAAATCTGCAAAATTTTATGCAAAAGAAAATTCAGTTAAGAATAATTTTCAGGAACAAAATTTCTTCTAAGATTGAAAAAGTTTACGTTTTTTTTTTTTGTAAGAACAGAAAATATTGCAAAAAAAGAATAACAGCAATTATAATGCTAAAACATTTTCAGAATTCCATTTAAAAGAGCAGTTCATCTATTTGAGAACAAAAATCTTCTTTAAAAAAAATGCATCAATCGTCAAAATTACGGCAACAAAATACAATCATTAATTTTTTTTTTTTTTTTTTTTTTTTTTTAAAGCATTACGTTGTAATCAAAAAGCAACAACGCCGAAATGTTCTTTTTTTGTCACGGAAACCAAATGTGACGAAGTAATTTAAAAAGTTGCCGTGAAATAAAATAGGAAGAAGGATGAATAAATAAATATAACGTTCTTACTTAATGATGAGAACAGTAGACACATTGAAGAGACAGCAGTTATAAAAAATCTTCTTTATTCGTTGTTTCACTTGAGAGGTGGAAGGCAATTAGGAGAAGTAGGTCACTGTACACATTCGAAGAAATTCCATGATAAAGATGAATACTAGTTAAAATCATTTTTTAAAGAAGGTCTTGATAATAAAAAGTGCGAAATCAAACATGCGTTAACTTAAAAAAAAAACAAAGACCGAAGATAAACTTTTAGATATCGAGATAACAGCTATTGAAGAACATCGCTCTTTGAATTTAGGCGCTAAGGCCCGAAATTCAAACGACAAATCACATTGTCAAAAATAATACATACTTTCGTAAATCTTAAAATCTTAAAATCTGTTAAAAAACTGGCTGCATTGATATATATACTGCATAAAAGGGGTTTACAAAACTACATGCAGAAATGATTTATATCTATTTGTTAAAATTAAATTTACGTATTATGATTAAATCGTATGAAAACAGAGAAAAGAGAAACGAAACTTTACAAGGAGAGAATGAAGCTCTAATTCGCCAAGCGAAGACACACCCCAATATGACGCGGTCGACGTCACTTGCAACACACCCTGGTTCTAAAAATAGATCAGGAAGAGGGGGAAAAATCTGAAATCAAAACGTTCTGTTACATACGGTAAAAAGGAAAGAAAAAAGCGATTTGAACGATGTTTTGTGTCAAAAATAAATAGTTTAAAACATGAGATAATAATGCTGCATTACAATTTAAAAAATAAGTAATAAATGTGATTGCTACATCACAGTATGTGGTCCCTTCGACAAATCTTTTAGGGGTTTTCAGTATTTTGTTGTTTTCAAGGATCAATTTACAAAGTTTCGCTGTGTTTTCTTCCTTAAACAGAAATCTGATGTTGCTAATGCTCTTGAAGAATATTTAGCTTATACCAAAAATATGAGTCACACTGTGAAAGAATTAATCACTGATAATGGAGGTGAATTTGATAACAAAGAGGTTAAAATAATTCTGAAAAAGAAAGGTATTATTCCAAGACTCACAGCACCATATACTCCAGAGCAAAATGGCGGTAGTGAAAGAGAGAATAGAACTCTTGTAGAAATGGCCAGAACACTGAAAAATTCTAATCCTGATGTAGAATTTCCTCCAGCATTATGGGCTGAACTTATCAATACTTCAGTGTACATACTCAATAGAACTGGAAAGTCATTAGTTAAAAATGTAAGTCCTTATGAATTATGGACAGGTAAGAAACCAAGAATAAAACACTTAAGAATTATTGGATCTGTTTGCTATGCCCACATACCCAGACAGAAAAGAAGAAAAATGGATAGTAAAGCTACCAAAGCTTTTCTGATAGGATATGATGGAGATGAAAGGTATCGTCTTTGGGTACAAGAATCAAATACAGTCATATGTTCAAGAGATGTAAAATTTAATGAGGAAATATTAAATTGTGGAAAGACTGTCTATTTTCCCATCGAAGATGAAAATGAAATGGCCTCCAAATCTAAAAATCAGGGAAAGTTAGAAGAAAAACCAGATGAAGAAGAGTTTGAAAATGAATCTGAGGAAAACTACAGTATTAACATTGACTCAAGCAATGAATCGGAGACCAGAAACCTCAGAAATAGGGAAGATTTAAGAAAACCGAAGCGCTACGAGGACTATATAATGGTAGCTGAAGCTTCTATTGCAGATTTTGAAGAACCTGTAACTTTTGACGCAGCCATCAACTGTCAACAAAACAAGAATTGGAAAGATGCTATGGACTTAGAGATGTCCTCATTAATTGAAAATGAAACATGGACTTTAGAAGAATTCTAAAGCAATTCCATGCAAGTGGGTCTACAAGATTAAGAAAAATCCTGATGGTTCAATTGATAAATACAAAGCCAGGTTAGTTGCCAAAGGATTCACCCAGCGTTATGGAGTGGACTATGAGCAAACTTACAGTCCTGTGACAAGGTTGGGTACTGTTCGCTCAATTCTCAGCATAGCAGCTAATGAAAAAATGCATCTTACCCAATTTGATGTTTGTTCCGCATTTTTGTATGGCAAACTTGATGAAGCTATTTACATGCAGCAGCCAGAGGGATACAGTGATGGTACTAATCAAGTATGTAAATTGAAACGCAGTCTGTATGGACTCAAGCAAGCTTCTCGCTGTTGGAACAGGTACTTTGGACAATTTTTAGCAAAACTTTGATTCAAAATAAGTGAAGGTGATCCATGCTTATACATAAGAGAAAAAAATGGAACAAAACTTATTGTTTGTTTGTATGTTGATGATGGTTTAGTAGCAGCAACTGATTTAAAAGAATCTGAAAAATTCATAAATGATTTGAGTTCAAGATTCAAAATCACAACCAAACAGGCAACCTTTTTTCTTGGTCTTGAAATTCATCATTTTGAGGATGGAAGTATCAAAATTAATCAGCAAGCTTATGCTAAAAGAGTTCTTCAAAAATTTCATATGGAAAATTGCAAAACAGTATCTACTCCCATGCTTAAAGAAAACACAAATGCAGAGCAGAGTGATGAGAAAAGCAGTGAGGTCTTCCCTTATAGAGAAGCTGTAGGTACTTTAATGTATTTTAATGATAGGCACAAGACCGGATATAGCTTATTCTGTTGGTGTTCTCTCTCGTCATTTAGAAAATCCTTCTAGAGAAGACTGGATGAAAGTAAAACGTGTATTTAGATACATTGCAGGTTCATATGATAAAGGTATTTTATATAAACATAATTACAAACCAGGATTGCTAGAATGTTTTAGTGATGCAGATTTCGGCGGATGTAAAACATCAGGAAGATCAACTAGTGGTGTTGTGATTTTGTATAGTGGTGGTGCTATATCATGGCTTAGCCAAAGGCAGTCAGTAGTTGCAACCTCTATAACTGAAGCAGAAATAATTGCTGCAAATGAATGTGCCAGAGAAGTAATTTGGTTGAAATGTCTATTTTCTAGTGTTACAAAATTAGATGGAATACCAGTGCTTCAAATTGATAATACAGCTGCAATTAGATTAGCACAAAATCCAGAATTTCACCATCGTACCAAACATATCAGCATTAAACACTTTTTTATTAGGGAAAAAGTCCTAGAAAAACAATTAGTAGTACAACAAGTATCTACAGAATATCAAATTGCTGATATGATGACAAAACCTCTTTTTAAACCCAGGTTATTGACTCTTTGTTCCAAAGTAGAACTTTTGTAACTATTTATTGTCAGAACTTTAACGAGTTTTTTTATTATTATTATTATATATTTTTTTTTAACAAGGGAAAGTGTTAAGATTCATTCACTAATGATTCATTCTATGTTAAAAGAAAATATTTATGTAAGTTTGCTTTTTCTCTTGCGGCAACAGTTGTTAGCCAGTTCAGTTTGTTGTCAACTTGCCGGTTGATGCGGCAGCATGCACTTAACTATTAAAGCATTCTTTTCTCTATTTTAAGACTATTAAGTAAATTATTATGATAACTACATAAAATAATACTAACAAGCGGAATTCATCAAAGAATCGGCAAAAAAAAAAACAGGAATTTCATCAAAAGGTCACGGAAAAAACTGGAATTTCGTCAAATGATTGCGTAAAAAACGTGAATATCATCAAAGGGTTGTGGAGAAAAAACTTTAATTTCTAAGGACTGCAAAAAAAAACGCGAATTTCGTCAAATGATCGCGAGGAAAACGCGAATTTTGTCAAATGATTGCGAGGAAAACGCGAATTTTGTCAAATGATTGCGAGGGAAACGCGAATTTTGTCAAATGATCGCAAGGAAAACGCGAATTTTGTCAAATGATCGCAAGGAAAACGCGAATTTTGTCAAATGATCGCTAGGAAAACGCGAATTTTGTCAAATGATCGCGAGGAGAACGCGAATTTTGTCAAATGATCGCGAGGAGAACGCGAATTTTGTCAAATGATCGCGAGGAGAACGCGAATTTTGTCAAATGATCGCGAGGAGAACGCGAATTTTGTCAAATGATCGCGAGGAGAACGCGAATTTTGTCAAATGATCGCGAGGAGAACGCGAATTTTGTCAAATGATCGCGAGGAAAACGCGAATTTTGTCAAATGATCGCGAGGAAAACGCGAATTTTGTCAAATGATCGCGAGGAAAACGCGAATTTTGTCAAATGATCGCGAGGAAAACGCGAATTTTGTCAAATGATCGCGAGGAGAACGCGAATTTTGTCAAATGATCGCGAGGAGAACGCGAATTTTGTCAAATGATCGCGAGGAGAACGCGAATTTTGTCAAATGATCGCGAGGAGAACGCGAATTTTGTCAAATGATCGCGAGGAGAACGCGAATTTTGTCAAATGATCGCGAGGAGAACGCGAATTTTGTCAAATGATCGCGAGGAGAACGCGAATTTTGTCAAATGATCGCGAGGAAAACGCGAAATTTGTCAAATGATCGCGAGGAAAACGCGAAATTTGTCAAATGATCGCGAGGAAAACGCGAAATTTGTCAAATGACCGCGAGGAAAACGCGAATTTCGTCAAATGATCGCGAGGAAAACGTGAATCTCGTCAAAGTGTCACGGAAGAAACACAAATCTCGTCAAGGGAATGCGGAAAAAAACACTAATTTCCTCTAAGCGCCGCAAAAAACTCAAAATTCGTCAAAAGATCACAAAATAAAGGGGAATCTCGTCAAGGGAATGCGGAAAAAAACACTAATTTCCTCTAAGCGCCGCAAAAAACTCAAAATTCGTCAAAAGATCACAAAATAAAGGGGAATTTCATCAAATGATCACGGGTAAAATACGAATTTTGTCAAATGATCGCGGGGAGAAAACGCGAATTTCGTCAAATGAACGCAGGGGAAACGCGAATTTCGTCAAATGATCGTGTGGAAAATGCGAATCTCGTCAAAGGATCGCGAAAAAAAACATGCATTTTGTCAACGGACTGCAAGAAAACGCAAAATTCATCAAAGGAGCGAGAAAAGAAGGGGAATTTCGTTAAATGATCGTGGAAAAATCGCGAATTTCGTCAAATGATATCGCGAAAAAATACGAATATCTTCAAAGAATTGCGAAAAAAATGTGAATTTTGTCAAAAGGCAGTGGAAAAAACACGAATTTCCTCAAAGTATCGCGGAAGAAACGTAACTTTAGTCAAAGGAGCGCAAAAGAAACGTAAATTTCATCAAAGGGTTCCCAAATAAACTTTAATTTTACTGTATGAAATAGGAGTGTTTTATGGCTCGCGTATGTTAAAATCGCAGCGGGTACCCCAGTCATTGGACACAAGAGCAAATTTTGGTCATTTACATAAGGGTTAAATTGACCCCGACCCTTAAAAAATAAAACATTCGAGCCTCAGGTGCATCAGGACCTGTCTTGGACTATAGGGTCAGGTGGGGGAAAGTGGTCATAAAAACAGGCTTTTCTAACTTTCAGGGGATATAAACATCAGAATTTCTGTAATGTTTCCTAAAATTTTGGGTGTTATTTTACATTACATTACTCTAGAGTACATCCATATCTGTTTCAGAAATATTTTTGGGGAATAACACCTTTTTACAGCATATTTTTTCAGGCATGTTTTTATGACCTCTTTACCCCAGGGGTGGGGTAAAGTGGTCACATTGAAAAAGCGTAATAAAAAATAAACTGATGAGTAAAAAGTGACATTTTATTATTTACAAACATTTTTAAATAACCTTTATAATAAGTCATCTGTCATTTTATTTTATTAAAGTGTTAATTTGTAGTGTTAAAATTTTGTTCTTCAACGATTTATTTCACGTCTGATTCTGGAAAAGTAGAATCCTGCATTGTTTCAAAAGATTGTTTTCGTGAAATCTATTCACTATTTATATGATTAAAGAAAATAATAAAAGTTTTATATTTAAAATCCAAATTCATCGACTTTTAGTTTATACTTTTATGCATTCTTATGGTGAAAAATTAATTTTTTACTTGTTTTAGTAATATTTTAACGTATATTTTTTATTTTCTATTATTTTGTGATTAATGAAATTATTTTAACACTAGAACGGCGGAAAAATCTTAGCTACTGGAACGGCGGGAAGGGGTCATTTTGACCCCACGATCAAACTACTGAAATAACAACGCTAAAACAATTTTAAATGCCATTCATTGGCAAAAATATGTAATTTCCGTGTATTTTATAATTTATATTTAATATTACTTGATAATTTATTGAGTTTTTAAAATACTGCATATGTAATGCCTACAGGGCGATCAATTGGATTATACTACTACTACTCAAAAAACTCATTAATTTTATATAAAAGTTTTCACAAATTAAAACTAATGTTAACTAAAATAAAATACAATTTATAATTTTTTTTTTTTTTTTTCATCTACAAACTCGCCGAATGATTTACTCTCTAAATCCATAAATGAGAAACGTGTTCTGTTGTTTCCGTTATTTCATTATAAGTGTAGCTGAATGATTAGAATGTGAAACATTACGTTTGAATTTTATTTAATGCTTAAAATACTCCAAATTAAACACACGGATTAGGAATTAATGCAGTTGATACAAAAATAATTTGTAACAATTTCTCCAGTGCATTATTCGGACACAACGTTGGAACACGATCCACAAAATTCTTGAGATTTGTTTCCATTGCATCTCTGTACTTGGCACTTTTTTCTCTTTATATCTACTTCATTTTCGTGTGTTTTTTCTTAAAACTCAGGAAGGATCTTTGGGACTTTTCAAGCCATAAGAACCATCCTTAACTTCTCTCCTAATTTTAATAGAAAATCTCTTCTACTGATGGGCTTGCCTGTTACACTTTGATAGATTATCGCATTCAAAGCTGCATGATTCAAATTATTGTAAAAGATATGTACAGGCCATCGTCTAGAAGCCGATTTAACGGAGTATTTTCGGCACACCTGATTACGAATATCCACTCCATATTTCGTTGCGTTGTAATATTATATTGAATCGGGGAACTTCTTGAGACTGTCTTCAGATTTGAAAGTAGAATGTAATGAGCGCAGTAGAAAGACACTTTTGTTTCTTTTGGCTTGATAGATGGTAAGTATCATATTGTCATGTTCCACTATCTTCGATGAATAAAGAGTACTACGCATATTTTTCAAAGATATAGGAATTTCTCTTCTGTCCTTTTTCATTGTGCCAACCAAAGTTGTATTTTTAGCTTTTAGCATTTCTGCTAGTTTGATGCTAGTAAAATAGTTGTCTGTCATAATATTCCTCCTTTTGTTTAGGTGGGGATCTGTTATTTTCATGAAAAAGAATCAGTTAAACTTAATTAAGGATTTGCAGTTTCATCTTTTCTTAGAAATGGAAATCCATTCAAGAGGTATATATTTAGTATCAACGTCAACAGATAATCAAAATTTTATCCCAAATTTCTACGGTTTATCTGACATATATTGCGTAAATTTACATCTAGCTTTAGATGGGAACAAATGTTCATCAACTGTAATATTTTGTCCTTGTCGGTAGCATGTTTTGCAATTTTCAACAAATTATATGTTTTGAAATGTTCAATTGTCTGCCGTACGAACAATATTTGTACTCTACTTATAAAACACCTACCCTATGACCTGCAGTGATTAATCTGAACCAACAAAAGTAACAAATGGGAAAATACTATTTCTGTAAAGATATATGTCTAAAAATCCTTGCACTTTCTTTTTTTGAAATATTGTGTTCAAAAGCATGGCAAAATCAAACAAAGGAATTATAACATACAAATTACAGATAATAATGTTGTTTCACCACACCGGTTTTTATCTCTCTGGGAGACAGTATGAATGCAATCGAAAATTGCTTATCACTGAATTTTTCTCACGGGTTCAAAATCCTTCGAGTATAAAGAGTGTTTTACTAAAGGGGTCAAAATGACCCTTTCCCGCCGTTCTAGGAATACATACCAATATTTCAAAAACTAAAAAATCTAGAAAGCTGAATTTTTTTAAAGAAATATGTTATATATTTAGGAAAAGTCAAAAATTTCAAACTATTTCTTCCAACCAAACTAAAGTAATCAACGGACGAAAGTGCTCAGGTGTCAAAATGACCCCTACCGCCATTCTAGTGTTAAAGTATAGTCATGTATTTTGTGTATCTCAATTTGGCCGTGATCCGCATGGAATATTTTTCTTTTGCTAATAAGGTTTTTTTCCTGAAATGGATTGAGTATTTATGGTTAAAAAAAAAGAATAAAGTTTCATATTTAAAATCCAAATTCATCGAATTTCCTTTTTAGGGTTTCGTTCATCTGACAAAACCCTATTTGTCTCGCTCCTCTGTCTGTCTGTCCGTCACAGAGCCCGTTCTCAGAAACTATACATGTTAGAGACATGAAATTTTGGGTACTTATAGCTGAACACCTCACATCATACGACAAATCATAAAATTTTGAAAAAGTCGTACATTTAACCCTTTGGGCTCCCGCATGTGTATTTTAAACAATTCTTTCTAAGTGAGCTCCTAATTAATTTGGAGGCGTGAAATTTTGCATACTTATACAGCGTTCGAAATCCTTGGTGGTCCGCTGGTCCGAGACCACTAAAAATTCAATCGGACCACTAATTTAAAAAATTTAGTGGTCCGCAGTGCCAGTAACTTTTTTCCTTCTCTGACGGGTAAATGTAAATTTCCCGTCCCTGAGAAAACCGAAACCAAACACCAACCACTGAATTTTATTTAAAAAAATAAATATATAAAAAAATGCAGTAAAACTTAGTCAGTTGAAATAAATAGTCGAAAATAAAATACATAATTAATAATTTTATAGTTTTTGTTTATGTACTGTTTATTTAATTTTTAGCAAATCATAATTTTATATTTTATTATGCTGCCAAAAATTTTGGATAACTGAAGTTTGGTTTATGTTCTAGGAGGAGGAGGGGAAGGGTGTCACTCAAAGGGTTAAAGGTACTTAGTAGAATTTTATGCAGCGGGCCAGTGACGATGTGTGCGGACCAGTAAACTCTGATATTTACTGGTCTTTGGGACCAGTGACTTTTTTTTGCGAATTCTACCGCTGTTATAGCGGAACACCTCACATCAAATGACAAATCATAAAATTTCGAAAATGTCGTAAGTTTAACCCTTTGGGGTCCCACATGTGCATTTTAAACAATTCTAAGTGAGCCCCTAATTCTGTTGGAGACATGAAATTTTGGGTACTTATAGCTGAACACCTCACATCATACGACAAATGATAAAATTTTGAAAGGGTCGTACATTTAACACTTTGGGCTCCCCCATGTGTATTTTAAACAATTATTTCTAAGTGAGCTCCTAATTAGTTTGGAGGCGTGAAATTTTGCATACTTATAGCTGAACATCTCACATCAAACGACAAATCCTAAAATTTTGAAAAAGTCGTACATTTAACCCTTTGGACTCCCGCATGTGTATTTTAAACAATTATTTCTAAGTGAGCCCCTAATTAAGTTGGAGGCGTGAAATTTTGCATACTTATAGCTGAACACCTCACATCCAACGACAAATCATCAAATTTTGAAAAAGGTCGTGCATTTAACCCTTTGGGGTCCCACATGTGCATTTTAAACAATTCTTTCTAAGTGAGCCCCTAATTATGTTGGAGACATGAAACTTTGGGTACATATAGCTGAACACCTCACATCATACAACAAATGATAAAATTTTGAAAAAGTCGTACATTTAACCCTTTGGGATCCCGCATGTGTATTTTAAACAATTATTTCTAAGTGAGCTCCTAATTAGTTTGGAGACGTGAAATTTTGCATACTTATAGCTGAACACCTCACATCAAATGACAAATCATAAAATTTTGAAATTATAGCTAAACACCTCAGATCTCACGTCAAATAATAAATTTTGAAAAAGTTTTATGTTCAACCCTTTCAACTCCAGCTTGTGTATTTTAAGCCATTCTTTCTAACTGATCCCCTAATTAAATTGGAGATTTGAAATTTTGCATACTTATTGCAGAACACCTGAGGCCTGGCGACAAATCATAAAATCTTACGTTTAACCCTTTGAGCTACCACATATGTATTTGAACAATTCTTTCTAAGAGAGCCCCTAATTAAGTTGGAGGCGTGAAATTTTGCATACTTATAGCTGAACACCTCACATCCAACGACAAATCATCAAATTTTGAAAAAGGTCGTGCATTTAACCCTTTGGGGTCCCACATGTGCATTTTAAACAATTCTTTCTAAGTGAGCCCCTAATTATGTTGGAGACATGAAATTTTGGGTACATATAGCTGAACACCTCACATCATACAACAAATGATAAAATTTTGAAAAAGTCGTACATTTAACCCTTTGGGATCCCGCATGTGTATTTTAAACAATTATTTCTAAGTGAGCTCCTAATTAGTTTGGAGACGTGAAATTTTGCATACTTATAGCTGAACACCTCACATCAAATGACAAATCATAAAATTTTGAAATTATAGCTAAACACCTCAGATCTCACGTCAAATAATAAATTTTGAAAAAGTTTTATGTTCAACCCTTTCAACTCCAGCTTGTGTATTTTAAGCCATTCTTTCTAACTGATCCCCTAATTAAATTGGAGATTTGAAATTTTGCATACTTATTGCAGAACACCTGAGGCCTGGCGACAAATCATAAAATCTTACGTTTAACCCTTTGAGCTACCACATATGTATTTGAACAATTCTTTCTAAGAGAGCCCCTAATTAAGTTGGTGACATGAAATTTTGCATATGTATAGCTGAATGCCTCAGACCACACGACCAATCATAAAATTTTCAAAAAGTCTTATTATTTACCCCTCTGGGTTCTAACTTGTGTATTTTAAGCAATTTTTCTAACCTCCGCTCTTTTAACCCGGTGAGAAATTTTCCAACTTTTGCCAACACCCCTTTGACCATGCTTTCATATTATGCACCATAACCTTACATATTTTAGTTCCATTTTTTCCGCCAGGTGCGCCTACTTATCTCGGGTGCTATGGGCCCAATCCCCTCGACTAATATATCTACGGATAGTATGTAAAACGGATTTTCGTTCGGATACAGGTTTGTTTAGAATCAAGTGCCCCCCCCCCCCCCCCCCCCCCCCCTCTGGTTGGGAAATGTGGAACTAACAGATTTTTCAAAAGGATAAAGTGTTTTGAAAGGAATATTAAACGAAACCCTCTGTGCGATCTGTGATCACACTTACCCACTTGTTTATGTTTATGCATTCTTTTAATAAAAAATTCATTTTTCACATGTTTGGGTAACGTTTTAATATATATTCTTTAATTTTCTATCATTCTGCAATTAAAATATTTTAAAATAGTCATGCATCAGGTTTGACATCCGATTTCAACACCAGCCATGTGGGTTGAGTATCTTGCTGAAATTGATTCACTATGTATATCCGAATTCATCCATTTTTAGTTTATATTTTTATGCATTATTTTGATGAAAAATTTATTTCCATATGTTTGGGCATTATGGGAATATTTTAGTTTTAATTTATTATTATTTTGTAATTAATTAAAAATCTTTAATAAAGTTCTGTAATGAGTCATGTAACTTGATTTTTACAGCGGAATGAGGGAGGGGTGGAGGGGGGCATTCATTAGAATTTTCTGCTTTTTAGGGTTTCGTTCATCTGACGAAACCCTATTCATCTCACTCCTTTGTCTGTCTGTCTGTCCGTCACATAGCTCGTTCTCAGAAACTATACATGTTAGAGATTTGAAATTTTGGGTACTTATAGCTGAACACCTCACATCAAACAACAAATCATAAAATTTTGAAAAAGTTGGTAATTAACTGAATTACGGGCTAATTAACTTCTAAAATTAACCAATCCACCTTTTTAACGCAGATTCAAATGAACTTTCTCCAAATCATTTGTGTTTCTCCTAAGGGTTGCCAGTAAAATCAGTCGATGCATGGTTACCACGGAGGAAATTAAGCCGAAAAATGAAGTGGGCATTTTAAATCAAAATCGCATATCAGAAAATATTGGTCTGAGAAATTTGTAAATGGAATAGTCAGACGCAGAAAAAAATCTACTTTCATTTGGTATAAACTTCACATTTCTGCGATGTGTATAAGTTAAAATATCCACTAAAAATCGATCGATAAAAATTTATTTTCTTTAATTGGAAAGACAAGGAAAAAAGATTTCAATTCAAAAGATTTCAAAGCAGGTAGACATGACGACGCTGCGGTTTTTCTTAATAGCATATTTTAATACGGAATTTTAACTTTTTAAATATTAAATTTTTTGATTAAATTTTATGGCATCCCGATGTCAAATTTCTCGCTGATTTTATTGATACCTATTTCTAAGTCCTATCTTAATTACAAGCTGAAATATTAATTATTATTTAATTAATCGGTTTAAATCGCAGAAGAATAAATGTCGGTAACTCCCACATGTGTATTTTAAACAATTCTTTCTAAGTGAGCCCCTAATTATGTTGGAGACATGAAATTTCGGGTACTTATAGCTGGACACCTCACATCAAAAAACAAGTGATAAAATTGTGGAAAAAGTCGTACATTTAACCCTTTGGGCTCCCACATGTGTATTTTAAACAATTCTTTCTAAGTGAGCCCCTAATTATGTTGGAGACATGAAATTTTCGGTACTTATAGCTGAACACCTCACATCATACGACAAATCATAAAATTTTGAAAAAGTCGTACATTTAACCCTTTGGACTCCCACATGTGTATTTTAAACAATTCTTTCTAAGTGAGCCTTTAATTATGTTGGAGGCGTGAAATTTTGCATACTTATAGCTGGACACCTCACATCAAACAACAAGTGATAAAATTTTGAAAAAGTCGTACATTTAACCCTTTGGGGCCCTGCATGTGTATTTTAAACAATTCTTTCTAAGGTGAGCTCCTAATTAGTTTGGAGGCGTGAAATTCTGCATACTTATAGCTGAACACCACACATCATGCGACAAATGATAAAATTTTGAAAAAGTCGTACATTTAACCCTTTGGGCTCCTGCATGTATATTTTAAACAATTATTTCTAAGTGAGCCTCTAATTAAGTTGGAAGCGTGAAATTTTGCATTCTTATAGCTGAACACCACACATCATGCGACAAATCATAAAATTTTGAAACTGTCGTACGTTTAACCCTTTGGGCTCCCACATGTGTATTTTAAACAATTCTTTCTAAGTGAGCCCCTATTTAGGTTGGAGGCGTGAAATTTTGCATACTTATAGCTCAACATCCCAGATTACACGTCAAATGATAAATTTTGAAAAAGTTTTATGTTTAACCCCTTCAATTCCAGGTCCTGTATTTTAAGCAAATCTTTCTAACTGACCCCCTAATTAAATTGGAGATTTTAAATTTTGCATACTTATAGCAGAACACCTGAGGCCAAGCGACAAATCATAAAATCTTGAAAATGTCTTACGTTTAACCCTTTGAGCTACCACATATGTATTTGAAGCAATTCTTTCTAAGAGAGCCCCTAATTAAGTTGGAGACATGAAATTTTGCATATGTATAGGTATAGCTGAATACCTCAGACCACACGACAAATCATAAAATCTTCAAAAAGTCTTATATTATTTACCTCTCCAGGCTCTAGCTTGTGTATTTAAAGTAATTTTTCTAACATCCGCCCTTTTAACCAGGGGAGAAATTTTCCAACTTTTGCCGACACCCCTTTGACCCTTCTTTCATATTGTGCACCATAGCCTTACATATTTTAGTTCCATTTTTTACCGCCAGGTGCGCCTACTGATCTCATGTGCTATGGGCCCAATCCCCTCGACTAATATATCTGCGGATAGTATGTAAAACGGGATTTCGTTCGGATAGATGTTTGTTTAGAATCGAGTGCGCCCCCTGGTTGCGAGATGTGGAAGTAACAGATTTTTCAAAAGGATAAAGTGTTTTGAAAGGAATATTAAACGAAACCCTCTGTGCGATCTATGATCACACTTACCCACTTGTTTGACATTTGTTATCAATAAAAAGAGAGATTTTTTAAGATTATATTTTATTACTAATCGTACAGGGTGGCAACAGCCGCGAAAAAATCAACAATTTCAGTAATGTGCTCCAAGACTCACACTTTCAATCCTTCTCCATCCTCTATATGAATGTCAGCATTTATGTTAAAGAAATCTTATTATAATCTAAAAGTTAAAAATATATAAAATTGCACCTTATTTCTCATATCTTCCCTCCTTTTAGGTAGCTTTCATTACAAAAAGCTACCTATTGCAGCCGTTCGGAGGAAAGCGAATTCAAAAAATTTTGGTATATTTTCATCGATCATGACCCCCAGACCCCGAAACCACCCTCCGTTCAAAAGTTGATATATATATATATATCTGACCTTTGTCATACTGTAACTCTCGTATTTATGAACCGATTTGGATGAAACTCGGTGTGTACATACTACATACAAATATCTCGACCGAGTTCGTTGGCCAGCTTCATCCGCCATCTTGTTTCAAAATGGCGGACATTTGAAAAAATTTTAAAAATTTAAAATTTGAAATGTGGTACCAAAAAATTCAAAATTGAAAAATATTTTTTTCTTATGTGTTTGACCTTGATACAAAGATTCCGGAGCATTTTTTGTTTTGTCTATATCTTAAAAAATGGCTGAGTTATAGCACTTTGAATTTCCAGCTTGACTGATATCTTGAAACGACCTGAGTTTTGTCACACGATAACAGGCGTATTTATGAATCGATTTGGATGTACCTTGGTGTATACATAATACGTACCAATGTCTCGACAGAGTTCGTTGGCCAGCTTCATCCGCCATCTTGTTTCAAAATGGCGGCCATTTAAATTTTTTAAAAAAATTTTTAATTTGAAATGTGGTACCAAAAAATTGAAAATTGAAAAATATTTTTTTATATGTGTTTGACGTTGATACAAAGATTCTGGAGCAGTTTTTGTTTCGTCTATATCTTATAAAATGGCTGATTTATAGCACTTTGAATTTCTAGCGGGGCTGACATTTTGAAACGACCTGATTTTTGGCTGGGTTCTTTTATAGGCTGGGTTTGAGCTAATCTTTCTAACACAGTATGGGGTCGATTTAATCTGAGATCTGCTTTATGTTTCTTAATCAACTTTATTCTTTAAATCTACCCCATACTGTGTTAGCAAGATTAGCTCAAACTCAACCTATAAAAGTAGAATTTACTAAATCCAAAATTATTTTAATAATTTTCCATATAAATAATTACTAAGAAGCCATTATTAAGGAATCTTTTGAGATAATTTCTAAAAAAGATTTAGTTTGTAAAAATGTATTGTCATATGACATCCATGGAATTTGGAAGTGATTGCTAGATAATATATGAAAGCATGTTTTTGATGAATACTTGAATACCTTTTTCTGTCGCTTTATCTTCCGTACCACCCTTAATCTAGAATGGTCTCTCCTGGACTATTCTTGAGTAGGCACAAAGAGACATGACAACATTTAATTTTCCACTGATGATGGCCAAGTGCATCGGTTGAAACAGTTCTAGAGTTTAATGGATTTTTAATATCTTTAAAAATATTTTTAATATTTATATATATGTATACACTTGTAAGCAATTTGTTACATTTTATTTGTGCTTTTTCTAAGAGTTGTAATTATTTACTCGGGATGGATTTAGCACTAGAATTTTAACTTTTCTTTATTTTTATCATTTTTTCTTAAACATTAGTTTCTTTTTGTATAGTTAGTTGCAGCTATAATTTGAATTTGTTCCAGAAAATATTGCAAGGATGCTACCAGTCATCTTTTTTAATATTACTATTTGCAATCAGTAGATTTCCTATTGTAAACGTTGTAAAAATAAAATGAAAATTGTTCTTTAGAAATAGAGGTAATAAAAAGTGAAAGGTAGCACCCCTGACATTTTGTTGTGACAACAGCTTACTTATTATAATTCAATTTTAAAAGTTTATTATGATAACATCGTACTTTTTGTTTTACATGATTAAATAAAACTGAGGTTTGATCTTATCTGGCATTTTGGTAGGGGATTTTCATTTAAAAAACAAAAATGTGTCTTATTTACTGAATTTAACTTACAAATTGATAAAAAAAAAACTTTGTCTTGTACCATTCATGTCACTTTTTTTTGGTTTTTTGAATTAGGCACTTTTTTTTATACGCTTTAGTCACTTTTTCGGCGCGTTTTAGTCACTTTTTTGGCATGCTTTAGTCACTTTTTTGTCACTTTTTTTGGTCTTTTAGTCACTTTTCTCACTTTTTTGGAAGCATTATTACACTTGCATGCCTGGTCACGCGATAACAGGCATATTTATGAACCGATTTGGATGTACCTTGGTGTATACATAATACGTACCAATTTCTCGACCGAGTTCATTCGCCAGCTTCATCCGCCATCTTGTTTCAAAATGGCGGCCATTTAAATTTTTTTTTTTAATTTAAAATTTAAAACGAGGTACCAAAAAAATTGGAGAATGAAAAAGATTTTTTTGTATGTGTTTGACCTTAATACAAAGATTCCGGAACAGTTTTTGTTTCTTCTATATCTAAAATAAAAAAGAAAAGTGCCCAGCTAAACTGATGGCATTGAGCTCACAGGCTATTCACACTAATTGTATATTATACACTTATTTCAAAGAATAATGGCCCTCAAAAAAATAAGTGAAGGGGAATTAGCCCCCGTTTCCCCCTTTATACTTAACCAGTGAGCCTCCAAATCTAATCAGGGAAGCCCCTTATCATAATAAACCGATATACCAAATTTGGAGCAAATCGAATAATCCTGCAAAAAACAACATTTATCTAAATTAAGGGGGTGGACTAGACCCCCTTTATCTTTAACCAATGAATCGCCAAAACGAATCAGGGAAGCTCCTTAACATAATAAACCGGTATACCAAATTTGGAGCAAAGCGAATAATTCTGCATGAAAAACCCGTTTATATAAATTAAGGGGGAGGCCTAGCCCCCTTCCCCCTTTATCTTTAACCAATAAACCCCCAAAACTAATCAAGGAAGTTCCTTAACATAATAAACCGGTATACCAACTTCGGAGCAAATCGAATCATTCTGCATGAAAAACCCATTTATCTGAATTAAAAGGGGTGGGCTAGCCCCCTTTCCCCCCCTTTATTCTTAACTAATGAACCCCCAAAACTAATCAGGGAAGTTCCTTAACATAATAAACCGGTATACCAAATTCGGAGCAAATCGAATGATTCTGCGTAAAAACCCCATTTATCTGAATTAAGGGGGTGGACTAACCCCCCTTTCCCCCTTTATCCTTAACCAATGAACCCCCAAAACTCATCAGGGAAGTTCCTTAACATAATATACCGGTATACCAACTTCAGAGCAAATCGAATCATTCTGCATGAAAAACCCATTTATCAAAATTAAGAGGGGCGGGCTAACCTCCCTTTTCCACCTTTATCCTTAATCAATGAACCCCCAAAACTAATCAGGGAAGTTCCTTAACATAATAAATCGGTATACCAAATTCGGAGCAAATCGAATCATTCTGCATGAAAAACCCATTTATCTGAATTAAGGGGGGGTGGGGGGGGGGGTGGACTAACCCCGTTTTTCCACATTTATCCTTAACCAATGAACACCCGAAACTAATCAGGGAAGTTCCTTAACATAATAAACCAGTATAACAAATTCGGAGCTAATCAAATGATTCTGCATGAAAAACCCATTTATCTGAATTAAGGGGTGGACTAACACCCCTTTTCCCTCTTTATCCTTAACCAATGAACCCCCAAAACTAATAAGGGATGTTTTTTAACATAATAAACCGGTATATCAAATTCGGAGCAAATCGAATGATTCTGCATGAAAAACCCATTTTTCTGAATTAAGGGGGGGGGGGACTAACCCCGTTTCCCCCCCTTTATCCTTAACCAATGAACCCCCAAAACTAATCAGGGATGTTCCTTAACATAATAAACCGGCATACCAAATTCGGAGCAAATCGAATGATTCTGCATGAAAAACCCATTTTTCTGAATTAAGGGGGGGGGGTGCACTAACCCCATTTTCCCCCTTTATCCTTAACCAATGAACTCCCAAAACTAATCAGGGAAGCGCCTTATCACAATGAAACTAGGAAAAAATTTTGAAGCAAATCGGATGTTTCTATCAAGAGTTATCGCGTTACGTACATACATACATACGTACGTACATACATACATACATACATACAGAACGGGCGAGCACATTAGCTCTCAGGCTTTGATAGCCTGTGAGCTAAAGATGATTATTTAATGTATTATTCAACCTGAGAAATGCTTAAAATCTATAAAGAAATACATATAGCGGGTGAATCTGCATGAAAAACCCATTTATCTGAATTAAGGGGGTGGACTAACCCCCCTTTTCCCCCTTTATCCTTAACCAATGAACCCCCAAAACTAATCAGGGAAGTTCCTTAACATAATAAACCGGTATACCAAATTCGGAGCAAATTGAATGATTCTGCATGAAAAACCCATCTATCTGAATTAAGGTTGTGGACTAACCCCCTTTTTCCCCCTTTATCCTTAACCAATGAACACCCAAAACTAATCAGGGATGTTCCTTAACATAATAAACCGGTATACCAAATTCGGAGCAAATCGAATGATTCTGCATGAAAAACCCATTTTTCTGAATTAAGCGGGGGTGGACTAACCCCGTTTTTCCCCCTTTATCCTTAACCAATGAACCCCCAAAACTAATCAGGGATGTTCCTTAACATAATAAACCGGTATACCAAATTCGGAGCAAATCGAATGATTCTGCATGAAAAACCCATTTTTCTGAATTAAGGGGGGGGGTGGACTAACCCCGTTTTTCCCCCTTTATCCTTAACCAATGACCTCCCAAAACTAATCAGGGAAGCGCCTTATCACAATGAACCTAGGAAAAAATTTTGAAGCCAATCGGATGTTTCTATCAAGAGTTATCGCGTTACGTACATACGTACGTACGTACATACATACATACATACAGAACGGGCGGGCACATTAGCTCTCAGGCTTTGATAGCCTGTGAGCTAAAAATGGCTGAGTTATAGCATTTTGAATTTCTATTGTGGCTGACATTTTGAAACAACCTGATTTTTGTTACGCGATAACAGGCGTATTTATGAACCGATTTAGATGTAACTTGGTGTGTACATAGTACATACCAATGTCTCGACCGAGTTCGTTGGTCAGCTTCATTCGCCATCTTGTTTCAAAAGGGCTGCCATTTTTTTAAAAAATTAAATTTTAAATTTAAAATGAGTTATCAAAAAATTGAAAAATGAAAAAAAAAATTTTATGTGTTTGACCTTGATACAAAGATTCCGGAGCAGTTTTTGTTTCGTATATATCTTAAAAAATGGTTGAATTATAGCACTTTGAATTTCTAGCATGGCTGACATTTTGAAACGATCTGATATTTGTCACGTGATAGCACGCATATTCATTAACCTATTTCGATGTAAGAAGGCATGTGGATAGTATATCGTAATGTCTCGACCAAGTTCGCTGGCCATCTTCATCAGCCATCTTGTTTCAAAATGGAGGCCATTAAATTAAATAAAAAATTATATTTAAAGTAAGGTGCAAAAGAATTAGAAATTGAAAAAGGTTTCTTTCTTAAGTATTTGACCATGATATAAGGATTCCGGAGCATTTTTTGTTTTGTCTTTATCTTAGAAAATGGCTCAAATATAGCAGTTTCAATTTCTAATGTGGGTGACATTTTGAAAAATCTGATTTTTTGCCTGCGAGAGAACTTGTATATATCAACCGATTCCGATGTGAGTGAGCATGTGCACATGAATTACTAAGGTCTCGACCAAGTTCACTCGTTAGCCTTATCCACCATGTTGTCTTAAAATGGCAGAAACTTCAAGATATCGCCGAATTTGGCAACCAAATATAAGTTACTTTAAATAAAAGCAGCTTGGATAAAGCTGACTAATTTCGCGAAATTCTCATTCATAATGATTTAATATTGATAAAGATTAGGATTGAATCTCCTATAATCGGTTTCCACTAAATTGAGCTTCGTGTGTTTGAATAATACAAGCTTGCTTTTTAAAAATAAGGAATATGAAAGCTACCTCTTCCTCCCGGCACTGGCCGGAAGGACTTTTTTTTTTTTTTTTTTTAACTACTTTTTTCATCATGGTAAATGAACAATTAAATTCATCATTGAATTCTTTGTATCTGCTTCTGTTTTACCTCAATAACTTTTTAATTCTGTGTCTATAAAAAAAAAGTGTGTGTAGGTTGTTAGCAATGAAGTGCTATTTAGATGGGCTAAGGGTAGTCGCCACCCCTCCCCCCCCCACCCCCCTCTTAAGGAATCTAGATTGTGCAGGCAGAAACAAGTCAGACAAAAACAATTTTCTTTTGCCCTCCTTTCTTTTAACACTCCTTCTTAAAGAATGAGTTTATAAAATGTATTAAAATAGGTCACTAATTTTTTTAATGGAAAAAAAAAAACTAGTGTTTTGGGGCAAGTTTTTTTTTTTTTTTTTTGTGTAAAATATTTTTTTTTTTCAAAGGTATTTGAAAAATTAAAAACTAAGTATACTAAAAAATACAGGAGGGGGATGGGCTACATAAAGGCCTTATTTCGTTACTAAAGTTAAAAAATGGGCTTCCATATTCTAAAATGTAAAATCAGTGTTAAATCGCGATTTAGCACTAAATCGCGATGTTAGATGGATGATAAATCGATTTAAGAAATTTCTACATCGCCCAGTCCTAATACCTTACTATCAGGGTTGGCAGGTTTTTGACACATGTCAGTTTTTGACAGTTTAAACTGCGGTTTAAACGGTCATGTCAAAAACCTCAAATACTTACAGTGATCTGTAAAATTTCACATTAAATGTCACACATTAGATGTAATATTTAAAATTCACTATTACTGTAATTTTATAATTAGTATATAGTATTAGTAATAATTACAGGGTTGGCAGGTTTTTGACATGTGTCAGTTTATGTCGGGTTTAAACCATAGTTTAAACCGTCATGTCAGAAACCTCAAATACTAAATTGATCTGTAAAAATTTAAATTAAATGTCACGCATGACAACATTACATGTAATATTTTTAATTCACTCTTACTGTATATCAGTAATTACAGTACAGGACCCATTATCCGGAATTCCAAAATCCAGAAAGACCCGAAATCCGGAAAAAAAATTTGAAAATTTTCTAAATTTGTAAATTTTTACTAAAATTTTGGAATTTCTAAAAATTTTCAAACTTCCCAGTTTTCTAATTTTTTTTTTTTTTTTTTTTTTTTTTTTTTTTTTTAGTCCGTTGTGTTTCAGTGTGTAACCACTAAAATATGTTACTTCAGCGGCGGGGGAACACGGAGCCCCCCCCCCCCCCCCCTGAAATTAGGAAAAAAATAATTTTTCTCTCAAATTTTAGTGTAAAATTAATTTACATTACGATTCGTTAAAAAAAAAGTCAATTGTTCGTGGTAAAAATCACTAATTTTGCCAAAGGCTTTCGGAAAAAATGCTAATTTTGTCAAAAGATCGCAGAAAAAACGCTAATTTCGTCAAAAGATCGTGAAAAAAAAACACGCCAATTTTGTCAATGAATTCCAGAAAAAACCGCTAATTTTGTCAAATAATCGCGAAAAAAATGCGAATTTTTTTCAAAAAATCATGAAAAAACGCACATTTCATCAAAGGATCGCGAAAAAAACGCAAATTTCTTCAAAGGATTGCGAAAAAACGCAAATTTTGTCAAAGGATCATGAAAAATAAACGCTAATTTCGTCAAAGAATTGCAGAAAAAAACGTTAATTTCATCAAAGAATCGCGAAAAAATGCGAATTTATTTCAAAGAATTGCAAAAAAAAATGCGAATTTCTTCAAAGGACCGAAAAAAACGCAAAATTCTTCAAAGGATTGCAAAAAAGCGCAAATGTTTTCAAACAATCACGGAAAAAAACGAGAATTTCGTCAAATGATCGCGAAAAAAATTTTAATTTCGGCAAAGGATCTGAAAAATAAACGCTAATTTCGTCAAAGGATCGCGGAAAAAACACGAAATTCGGGAGGACCCGAAATCCGGAAAATTCCAAAATCCGGAAAGCCTTCAGTCCCGAGGATTCCGGATAATAGGTCCTGTACTGTAGTACATAGTAAAATATTATTGTTAAGTACAAATTTTTAACAGGTTAAAATTTTATTTTATTTTTTTTTTTATTTATTTTTTTTTTTTTGTAAAATTGTGTTTTTCTAAAAAGTAGACATTAAGCTCAGTGTTGAATTCAGACATTTTTCTCCGGGAGGGATTTCTGTGGCTCCGGGGGGGTGACATTATAGGGTTCCAGGGGGAAATTGCACCTTTTGACCATTGAAAACCCAAAATCTCAAATCTTCCGGGGGGGGGGACATCTCATTGCTCCGGGGGGAATGTCCCCCCCGGGCCACCCCCTGAAATCAACACTTTAAGCTCACCTGAGCTGTACATTTTTTCTCTTACTTAAAATCGTTTTAATTTCGCTTACTTTTGAGAGCTTTTAGCTAGCTTTTTTTATGGGGGAAAAAAAGACTTAGAAAAGTGTAGATTTTTTGTATATATAACACAGGGTTCGCAAAGCTGGGCCCAGTTCGAAAAAACCCGGTGGGTTTTTTCAGAATGGGCCCACTTGAAAAAGCCCACTGAAAAACCCATAAAGTGGGTTTTTTCAATTTTCAGATATAATTTAAAAATTTAAACAACATATACATTTAATGAATTTAAGTCATTTCAGTTAATTTTGAAAAAATATTAATATATAAAAGCCATTACATACAAATAAAAATGTATTTCAGCACATTGAACTACTTTACTAACATAGAACCTAGTAGGCAACACACATAGTACATAATTATAGGTATGTCTTTATATAAAAAATTCAAATCAGCTATATTCATGGAAAATAAAAAATATGTATTTTTACTTTCTTCTATCTTTACAAGAAGAAAGTATTGGATTCGTGAAAAATGTCGACTTCCAGTTCATGATTGATTTATATGTTTTAAAAAGGTCCTGAAGACAATTTGATAGTTTTTAGAAAATGACTGTCTGTACGTGAAAAAAATTTTGTGGGTGCTCTATCTCAAGAACTAATGCACAGAATTTTACAAAACTTTTACTAACACAAAACTGAGTTAGACCTTGATGTAAACTCATGCTGATTAGTTTTTGGTGTATACTGCCCAACAGGTGGTGCTGCTATGCTGCATTTATCTCAATTTTTCCAATAGCTTTATCTCAAGAACTAATGCATGGATTTTCATAAAACTTCAGATTCAGTTACAAGTTAAGTTGTTGCTTATTGAATTTTGGTGCATATCACCCAACAGGTAGTGCTGCATTTTTCATGATTTCAGCAATAACTCTAATCTCAAGAACTAATGTACCGATTTGAATAAAAATTTAGATTCAGTTAAACCTTGATATAAACTGGTGCTGATTAGTTTTTGGTGTATATCGCCCAAGCGGCGCAGTTGTGCTGCATTTATCTCACTTTTTGCAATAGCTTTATCTCAAGAACTAATAATGCATGGATTTTCATCAAACTTCAGATTCAGTTAGATGTTGACGTAAATTGTTACTGATCAAGTTTTGTTGTAAATTGAACAACAGGTGATACTTATATCTCCTTGTTAAATGCATCCAATTCAACAAATCTATATTTTACAATCCTCATGATGGGCATAAATTGCCATTTAATTTTGGCACTGTGATAGCGAATTTTGAATTATTAACATGTATGAGATAGAAGAAACTTTTGGGATTGGCACATCCGACCAGTTTACCCGTTTTTTTTTTTTCCTACTTATATATTTTAAATTTTAATATTCTATTCATTATTTGATTTAAAGAAAATTAACAATTTTATATCTTCTATTATATTTAAAATTAATTTGTGAGAAACACTGGCATTAAATTAATTTAAATTCATATAATTTATGCAATTTATAACTTGTAAAATAGCATTACAATTATATTGTATATAAGAGAACAATGTATTTTTTTATGTATAGTGTATATAATATATAGAAAATATAGTATACAATAATGTAATTACGCATGTATTATACTTTTGAAAAAACCCGATTTTCCCCGGGGAAAACTGGGTTTTTCATGAAAAAACCCATGTGGGTTGGGTTTTTTCAGAAAAACCCGGGTTTTTGCGAACCCTGATATAACAAGATAATGTGCATCAATGCTATTCTAGTCTAGGCAATAACCATTCCATTCAAAATTGAAATTGGATTATTAATTTTAAAAATTTACAAAATAAGAGAAGTAATTAAAAAAAAAAAGCTTAAAAGTCAAAATCTTTTTAAAACATGCTTTCTTTCAATATATAAAAATGTTTTCGATTTTAAAACTGAACAAAATTGGCTCGGTCATCTAAAAGAAAATTCCTGTAAGCTCATATTGAAAAAGTGCATAATAGAAGGGATCAAAACATGAAACCATACCATTGTTTGGCTTATACTTTGCATCCCAACCATCAGGGGCAAGAGTTGACTGCTGTACCAGTTGATTCAGCTCGCGCTTGAGCTACGGAGAGAGTTTATGGATGTTTACCCATACTGATTGTGTATGAAGCTAAAGAATCCCCTTTCCAGTCTTCTTATTTCAGTGCTATAGGGAGGACTCCTTTGTTTGGTGGAAAGGTATCACTAAATGCAACAGCTTTTTGAGCCTGCTTCAAAACTTGCTCATCTAGCAATGCTTGTGCTATCAAGTCCTACTAGCTCAGCATCAATTAAGAGACAGACTATTTTCTAACGCTTCATACACTCTAAACTCAAAAATCTTTTGGGTGTAAATAAATGTGCTAAACACATGGTGTGCTGCAGCATGCTGCGGGGTAAAATTGATCCGGATTATTTAATTGTACAAAATTATTTTCTTCTGGTTGAAAAAAAAAATATTTTATTGCAAATAATATATTTTTTAAATTATTAAATTTCAATAAAAGATCACATAAATCATTGACTTATTTAATGTCTATCTATTGTTAAAATGTTTTAGCGTGTTACATGTGTTTGGCAGTTTTCGACGGTTTAAACCAGTTTTCGACAGTTTAAACCAGTTTATGACAGTTTAAACCAGTTTTTGACGCTTGTCATGTCAAAAACCAGTTTTTGACGTCAAAAACCCAACCCTGCTTACTATGTGTTGTAAATTGTATCTCAGTTTTATTAACCCGGGAGAACTCGCTAGTGTGAATGCCCAATTGCTTTTCTTTTACTTTACATTCATATATCAACTTTTTTTGGTTGGCTTAGTACTTTTATTCACAAAATAGGTAAAATAATTGAAAAACATTTTGAAATTTTAATTAAAATGAAAAATGATTTAAATAAGAGTCTTAAAAAAGTACGACTGTGAGAGAAAATCTCATACAGCGAGTTCTCCCGGGTAAAAATCTACTTGTAACATTTTGAGTAATCGCTACTTTTGTTGTTTTTCCTTAATTTTTGGAAACCAGTGTAGAAGGATGTAAAACTTAAGTAAATTTTTCCTTTCATTTGAACTGAAAGTTTTATTGTTTACATCTGTGATGTGCGGACTTTAGGCATTTGCAGATTTTAGGGTTGTGGATTTGAGTACTGTATTGCTATTCATTTTGAAATATTTAAGCAGTCTGTTTAGTTTTTAATTTAATTTGTTGGGATTTAAGGAAAAGAAGTTGTTAGTAGCAGAACTTGATATTTTCATCCTTTTTGTTAAATAGACCTTTAAATTAAGTTTTAGGATGAAAGTAAATCCAGTTATAGATAAATTTAATAGAAGATTTAATAAATATTTTAGCAAAACTTTATATTTTTTCTTTGCTGTTTTATGCATGTAAGTTTATTACTAGTGTTATTTGTTTATTAGTTATTTTTATTATTATTTAGGCTTTAAATTGATGGTTGATTGAAACTGTTTGTTGTTTTGGTCAGAATTTTCAATCGAGTGTTCTGTTATGCATAATGGGTGAGTTTTCGACTCTTTGACTACATCCTTTATGTATATTTCTTGTATCATTCTTTCAGTAATCTTTTATAATGTTGAATGACTTTATTTTTGAAGTTACTAAATCAGTTTACTTTAATACTTTATTCTGTCACTTGACAAATTGGACTTTATAAAAAATCCATTATTCCTGTTATAAAAAAAAATCTTAATGTACCCAAGTTATATTTTGGAAATGTTATTTTTTAATATCGATTATAAACAAAAACAGATCTGAACATGCTATTGCCAAATTACAATTCATAAATATAATTCTATTGCAAAGGAGGGGAAAAAAATCTTAGTAGACTAAAAAAATTGACATTTTATGACAAGAGTTTTGCTAATTGCATTTTCTTCCGTATGTTACTAATTAATTTTTTGTTGAAATGCCCTTTTTAATAAGAAGCAATTTGCCCTTTCTTTCTAGAGTAACCACTAGTGTTGCTGTTAGACTTTTTTTTAAAGGCTGCCACATCTTGCCTTTTTTTAGGGCTTCGTTCATCTGCCGGAACTTTATTCATCTCACTCTTCTGTCTGTAAGCCTGTCACAGAGTCCATACACAAAAATTGTATAAGTCAGTGACTAAATTTTGTGTATTTACAGCAGAATACCTCATGTCACACGACAAATCATAAAAAATTTTTAAAGTCTATTATTTTAATTAAATGATTTTTTTATGAGACGGCAAAAAAATTGAACGGGCCTGTCGGGCCGGGCCGGGCCGATAAAAAAAAAAAAAAAAAAATTAATCGGGTCTATCGGCCCGATATAAGAATTTGAGAGTAGCAGATGAAATACGAGGCCATTTCCAATGAATGACTTTTTCGAGAAGTATAAATGTGCGTTAAGAGCCGATGCGAGTTTAACAACATCAATACAGAAATGTAACATGTCCATCGTAGAGATCGGCATCGTACAGTTACATGATGCCTGATCCCGGGTTTATTTTTTTCGGCAGACTTGTGCCGGGACGGAACTGGTCTTAATCGTTCTCAGGATGTGTAGGACAGGCATTATGTTTTGTAAAAGTATTAATAGCAATAATGAACTTCTGTTAACAGCATCTTTGGAAATGTACCTTAAGGTGGTTCTCATATTTACTGCTCAACAATGCGAAACTTTCAGATGCATTTTCTGACTCATTTTTAACTATAAAGGCGTAAAATTGACAGGCCTGAGTATTGAAGGCATTTGGGATCGAATAGCGTTTCCATTTTTTATAAATTACATACAGAGATAACAGACTCTTGTCACGTGACTGTACGTTTTTCTTCTTTCCTGTGCTATCGCTTCCAGAAATTCGATTCAAAACACTAACTTTGGCAGTATTTTCTGAAAGATATATTACTTTTATCTAAGAAAAAAAAAACGGCATTTACATGGTTTCTGAATAAGAATACCTGCCAATCTCATGCGTTTCCGAAAAGAAATGAATTCACAAATGTATCAAAATGTAGCTGCTTTGAATTTGAGAAAAGCCTTAAAAATGACAGAAATAATTTCACAAATCTACTTTTTATTATAAGCTTCAGAAGTTATTATGTTTTTTAACCCTTTATTCTAAACTACAATAATCTTTTAATAAACCCTTATTTAAATTTTGAAATGTCTGTAGAGACGTTGACTAAAACACTGTAAGTAATCGTTAATGTTTACTATTGTGTGTTTTCTATTTTGCGAACACATAATAATTTAAAATATACTGTAAAATGTTCCCATAAATATGCATGTAGTATTCATTAAAAGAATCTTAATTGTATGTCGAGAAAAAACGGAATTTTTTGTAAAAATTTAGGCTAGCCGGGCCGGGCCTGTTTTCACTGATTTTTGTACGGCCCGGGCCGAGAACGGTAAAATTGTAAATGGGCCTGGCCGGGGCCAAACTTTTTATTTTTACACCGGGCCGGGCCTGGAAATTCCGGCCCGTGCAGACCTCTACCGCATGTTTCCATCGATCAAATTAATTGCAGTGCAGATTCTTGATTTTTGTTCAGGAATGGATGCAGGAAGTGGCTGCTTGTCAACTTGATCCTTTACAAAACCCCATACACCGAAATCAAGCAGTGAAAGATCTTGTGATCGTGGTGCCCATTAAAAATAACACCTCCACTTTCAAAGCGATAACGTCTGTTATGACACCTAACGCCATCTATGAATAAACTTTGGCTATATTACTACGAGTCTGACTTTCAACTAGTTCATTTCATTTAATATTTCGGAAGTTTTTAACTTCCGAAATTGCCCAACTAATTTGTAGACACCCTGTATATAAAGCTTGATTCTGTTCCTTTGTTTTGATAAAAATAAACATTTTGAATAATTATCTTGAGTTGTTGATTTAAATTATTTCAGTGATATTTTGTCATGTCTGCATAAATGTAATTCTGTAAGTGGCACATAAAAAAATAGTAGTGTTTAAAGATATTTTTTTTTCTTTCAAATTTGTTCAGCTCCCCTGCATTTATAAATGTTGGGAGGGGAACTCCCCTCCTGGGAAAACTTGAATTTCAAGCCCTGATATTCAAAGAGATATAGTTTTTGTAAATTATATTTCGATATATTTAAAATGTTTTAATGTTTGTAATTTATTGTTCTGAGATGACGTTATATAAAGAAATAAACATTCACCATATAACTAAAAACATATCTAGTGCCGGATATCCGGCAGGCAAAGGAGCTTCGGATATCTGGTAGTCCGATACCCGGCAAAATCAATATCTGTTTCATCCCTATTTTCGATTTCAGAACATAATCTTAAATTCAGAAAATATTGCATTGGACTGATGGCACCGTGGTAAAACAATGTCTCCTACGCAGTAGATTGTTGGTTTGAATCTCTTATTAGGACAGAAAAAATCTGAAATTTCAATTTTAAAAAAAATCCAGAGAATTATTCACTTAAATTTTTTTTTTAATTGCACGTATAGTAACAATTAATGTTTAACATGTCAGATGATATAATCAAATCCATATTTAATATACAACAAATTCCTCATTTTTAACACTTCTCAACAATGTTGAAAAGTGTTTATGACTTTGGTTTGTCTGTCCGCGCTCTAACTCTTGTAAATATAGTCAGATCGTTCTGAAATTTTTGGATGTTAGTGACCTCTACCATAGCACGATCCCTATTTCAAATAAAGTTTCTAGCCGGTTTAGTTCATTTACAGGGACAGTCAAAAGTTTTCGGTTACATTACGGTCTATGGGAAAAAATCATTTAAAATGTTTTTAAATGATGTTACATGCTTTCAAACATAATAAAATTCATATGCATTTATCAAGTGCACTAAAATATACATTCTGTAGAATATACGATGCAAAGAATAGTTATTATTCATTTACAGGGCCACCATAGATGCCAACATCTCCTGAAATTGCAGAGTTTCTCCGGAAATGTAGGTTAAAATACGGTAATAAGTTAGAACATACTGAAATTTGCGGCAAAAAAATCGCGAATTTTTTCAATCATTCGCGGCAAAAAAATGGTGAATTTTTTCGATCAATCGCGGCAAAAATTCGTGAATTTCTTCAATCGGTCATTGAAATATATCGCAAAAATTGTCTATTAGTCGATAAAACCACAATTTCGAAAATCGCGAATTTCTTTAATCGGTCAGTGAAAAAAGTTGCAAATTTTGTCAATCAGTAGTCGCTGCAAATAATCGTGAAATTCATCAATCGGTCGTTGATAAAAATCGTGCTCTGCAAAGCGCGCTTTTCGGCTATCAGCAGTGGCAGAAGATCGCGAATTTCGTTAATTAGTTGAGGAAAAATATCCTGGAATTCGGCAATCAGCCGTTGATAAACATCGCGAATTTTGTCAATCATTCACTGCGTTGCAAAAAACGTGAAATCGTCAGTTGCGCCAAAAAACGTGAATTTCTTCACTCATTCGCTGCAAAATATAGCGATTTTCGTCAGCCATTCGTGGCAGAAAATTGCCATTTTCGTCTGTCAGTAGCGGCAAAAGATCGCGGTTTTCGTCACTCATTCGCGGCAAAAGACCGCGATTTTCGCCAGTCATTCGCGGCAGAAGACCGCGATTTTTGTCCGTCGGTCGCAGCTAAAGACCGCGATTTTCGTCAATCGTTCGCGGCAAAAGATCTCGATTTTCGTCAGTCCGTCGCGACAAAAGACCGCGATTTTCGTCAGTCGTTCGCGGCGAAAGATCGCGGTTTTCGTCAGTCGTTCGCGGCGAAAGATCGCGGTTTTCGTCAGTCGTTCGCGGCGAAAGATCGCGGTTTTCGTCAGTCGTTCGCGGCGAAAGATCGCGGTTTTCGTCAGTCGTTCGCGGCGAAAGATCGCGGTTTTCGTCAGTCGTTCGCGGCGAAAGATCGCGGTTTTCGTCAGTCGTTCGCGGCGAATGATCGCGGTTTTCGTCAGTCGTTCGCGGCGAAAGATCACGGTTTTCGTCAATTGTTTGTGGTAAGAAGTCTCTTAATTAGTCAATCTGCTGTGCAAAAAAAAATCGTCACGTAATTTCAGAATTAGTATATCAATTATGGATTTTTCACTCTAGGGATTAAAAAAAATATATTCCATTTGTATAAATTTATTACAAAAAATATTAATTACATAAAAAGTAAATTAGTATTTGAATTATGTTTGTAGTATGGATGAATACAAAAGCTGTCAGGGGATGAGGATTCATAAAATACCAAAAAAATATTTTAAAATACAGCTCGAAAAAAATTATGTGCAACTCTTAAAATGACTCCTGAAACGTGACTATTTTACTCCTGATGAATGTCCAAAACTCCTGAAATTTTTCTAGTTTACTCCTGATTCAGTATTTAGAATGTTGGCATCTATGGCATAGATGCCAATATCTCCGGAAATTCCGGAGTTTCTCCGGAAATGTAGGATAAAATACGGAAGTACGGTAATAAGGTAGAAAATACGGAAATTTGGGGCAAAAAAATCGCGAATTTCTTCGATCGATCGCGGCAAAAAATCACGAATTTCGTCAATCGGTAGTTGAAGTATATCGCAAAAATCGTCTATTAATCGATAAAACCGCCAATTTCTACAATCGCTCGCGGCAGAAAATCTCAAATTTCGCCAACCGATCGTTGAAAAAAGTTGCAATTTTTGTCAATCAGTCGCTGCAAGTAATCGTGAAATTCATCAATGGGTTCGTTGATAAAAATCGCAGCCGCGGCAAAATATCGCGAATTGCGTTAATCAGTTGGGGGAAAATATCCTGAAATCCAGTAATCGGCTAATGATAAAAATCGCGATTTCAGTCAGTGAGTTCTCGGCAAAAAATCGCGATTTTCGTTCGTCAGTAGCGGCGAAACATCGCGATTTTTATCCGTCAATCGCGGCAAAACATCGCGGTTTTCGTCTGCAAGTCGCGGTAAAACAACGCGATTTTCGTCCTCATGTCGCGGCAAAACATCGCGATTTTCGTCCTCAAGTCACGGCAAAACATCGCGATTTTCGTCCTCAAGTCGCGGCAAAACATCGCGGTTTTCGTCTGCAAGTCGCGGTAAAACAACGCGATTTTCGTCCTCATGTCGCGGCAAAACATCGCGATTTTCGTCCTCAAGTCACGGCAAAACATCGCGATTTTCGTCCTCAAGTCGCGGCAAAACATCGCGATTTTCGTCTGCAAGTCGCGGCAAAACATCGCGATTTTCGTCTGCAAGTCGCGGCAAAACATCGCGATTTTCGTCTGCAAGTCGCGGCAAAACATCGCGATTTTCGTCTGCAAGTCGCGGCAAAACATCGCGATTTTCGTCTGCAAGTCGCGGCAAAACATCGCGATTTTCGTCTGCAAGTCGCGGCAAAACATCGCGATTTTCGTCTGCAAGTCGCGGCAAAACATCGCGATTTTCGTCTGCTAGTCGCGGCAAAACTGCGATTTTCGTCTGCTAGTCGCTGCCAAAACATAGCGATTTTCGTTCGTCAGTCGCGGCGAAAAATTCGCGATTTTCGTCAGTCAATCAAGGCAGAAAATCGCGAATTTTGTTAATTGGTCATGGGATTTCACACTCGCATCAATCACGGATTTTTTGCTCCGTAAAGATTTAAAAAAAAATTCCATTTTTATAAATTTATTATAAAAAATTATTAATACATTAAAAGTAAAAGTAAATTAAGTAACCTTTATTTAAATTATGTTTGTGTTGATAAATACAAAAGCTGTGTTGATAAATACAAAAGTTGCAAGAGGACTGAAAATATTTGTAAAAAATATAGCTCGTAAAAAAACTGTGCAACTCCTGAAATGACTCCTGAAACGTGACCATTTTACTCCTGAAGAGTGTCCAAAACTCCTGAAATTTAACTGGTTTACTCCTGATATAATTTTTACAATGTTGGCGTCTATGTTAATGCCTGCTTTTTAGAAAAGCACAATTATGCAAGAAAAAAAAAATTAAATAAAAATTTTACCCTGTTAAAAAGTTGCACTTAACAATAATACTTTACTATGTGCTAATTATTAATATACAGTAATAGGGAATTTTAAATATTACATGTAATTATGTTGTTATGCATAACATTTAATGTGAAATTTTACAGATCAATGTAGTAGTTAAGGTTTTTGACATGACAATTTAAACCATGGTTTAAACGCGACATAAACTGACACATGTCAAAAACCTGCCAACCCTGCTTTGCAATAACATCTTGTGACCTTGCACCAATGAAAATTTTCTGGAGTGGTAGATGGAGTTCTTCATTTAATATATCAATATCAAGAAGACCTTTAGCGGATTTAATTTGCAAGTGTTCCTGAGCCATAAAACAAGATAGAAAATCTAAAAAAAACTGCTTTTGCTCATCATATACTTTATGAATGAGTGGTTCCTTAGTCTGGAACAAAAGAATGTATTTCTTTAACAGAGGTAATGCAGCAGTATAAAAGTTGGCAATCAGACATGTTTTTTGACTATAATAAAAAAGTTTTTGATAGATTTGCTTTTTTCTTTTTACCCCCCCCCCCCCCCCCCCATCTGTGAGTTTTTTTTTAAGACAGTTTATTCTGAATGCATTTGATTGTCGCTCTATCAGAAGGTGAAAGATTTTTATTCTTGTAAATTGTGCATAGAATGGAAAAATATGCATAAAATAAAAGTGTAAGTGCATCTATTAAATAAACAAAGTTCAAAGCTGCATCATAACAAGACATCTATGTGCAACAAAGGAGACTGGTGAAACAAATTTCATACTTAAAACATCACAAATTTCACCAAGACAAGTTTTAATATCCGCAGATCATTTAATATCATTGTATATATCTTTTAATAGATTTTCTAACCACATACTAAATGGTATGCAAAACGTTTTACAGGCATTCTGGATGTGATGACATGAGTCACCATCCACATCCAAGAAGCCTTTTCACATCTTATTCTGGTTTCAAGCCCTGATTTGGGACCTCTCATCACATTGCAGGAATCCAACAGAACTGATATTAAATTTTCCCATGGAATATCATACTTATTAAATAATGATTGAATTTCATTGAATAAGATTTCTGCACTTACTGTGTCTACACTTAGTGAATTTAACCTTTTACACGCCAATGTTCCATAAATGGAACATCAATTTCAAAATTCTGCAAAAAATACAATTTTATTCGCATTGCTCTATAAAAAAGGTGTAGATTTATTTTTTGGCATTGATATTGCGTTAATAAAATAAATAGTGTGTACGGGAGAAAATCACAATTTCGGTCTTTTTTTAGACTTTTCATCAGACAAAATTCGAAAATTCATATAAAATTCAAAATTTAACAAATGTTTTTTATAACTAAGTGAGAGTAATTAAAAATGATCATTTTATTCATACAACATAAGTTCTAACAAATAAAAAATATTTTTGTTGATTCTTTTATATAACAAATTTGCATGATCCAGAAATAGAACATTGGCGTGAAAAGGTATTTTTTTTAACATGATAAAGTTCTTTGATTGCAGTGTATATAAGTATTGATAAAAAAATTTCCGAATACCAGAATTTTAGTAAGTGTCAATGAAATATGTTTACGACTTTGATCTACTTTCTATTTCCTTGCACACCTCACCTCTTGCCCCCTTCCCCCAATCTTTCACACACGTTCTCCGGTCTGAAGTAGATTCCCACTTAAAAACACATGTGTTTGTTGATAGTCAGACGTTGTTTATCATGACTCAAATTGACAGCCAAGATAGGATTGGAGAGGTAATTTCGGAAAATAAGGAATTCTTATTCTTTTTATTTCCCTCTGTAACTGTTTTTCAGTTAGTTAGGATACGTCGCACAGATGAGATGTCTCATTCAAAACCATTTTATACATCAGAAGACACACTTGAATACTTTCATGAATTATTGGGTGATTCTGATGAAGAATGCATTGATATTTGTAAATTACCTCCAGAAGAAAGTAGATGTTTAATAGATGAGGAAAATATAAATGAAGACATTTTTCAGTCTGTTCTGCCAGCAGATGCTTATGGTGAAATTGAAATAGCTCTAGAAAAGTAGATGACATTGAAATTTGTAATGAAGATGGATTTGATCCTGAAGTACCTTAAACGTCAAAGGGAAGACTGAATTTGAAGCGAAAAATTATGTAGAAAGAGAAAAATATCTAACATCACAGCGAAAAAAATGCAAAACTTAAATTCTAAAAACTAAAAACATTGCAAATATTTCTGAAATGCTTCCTGAGTTGGTTACTTTATCTCTAGTTGAAATATTTCATAAGTTCTTTCTAATAGAATATCTACCATGTGTAGCAAATATGACAACATTTTAAAAAGGAGAAGTTATAGCTGTAGATGAAAATAATATATGTCAATATTTTGGATTATTATTGTTTAGTGGATGTCACCAAGTACTCGGAGAAAATTTATATTGGAGCACTCAAGAAGATCTATTGCGGTCCCAACTGATTCTACAGTAATGCCTAGAAATAAATTTAGAAAGTTAAAAAAAAAAAAAAAAGTTAGATAATAGCACCTTGAAATTAGGAGATTATTTATTTCTCCTTGTATTTTTTTACACTTTCATTTATGATTATTGTGCTGTGAATTTTAGTACAGGCATTATTGTTATTTTCTTATGCTGTTTTTATAATTTTTTCACTATTCTGATAAATAATTGTAATTTTTTTTATACAGTAATTCCTGATCATCATCTAAATAATGTATACATTTTTAATTTAGTGGCAAAGCTTTTCCTGTGAAAACTTCCTACCGCTTCTTATCAATTTTTGCTGGGATCTTGAACACAATGAAGGCTCGACGGGCGAAGCCCGGCTATTTTTCTGCTTAACCTGTGTTATTCCTGTATAACTTTTATCATACCTGCCAACTGCTACGAAAAAACCGTAGTTCCTACGTTTTGGACCTATAAACTACGATGCTACGAAAATCGGTCTTAAACTACGATTTTTTGCAAAATATACACAAACGCAATTTTTGTTTCTAGTTGCAATTTTTATCCCGCGTAGCATATTTTTCAGGAGTGATTCTGTTCCGAAATTTCCAAAATTTCAAAGTATTCATTTCCGAAAACTTTAAAAAAATTGGTCATTATATAGTCCGAAAATTCGTACATTAAAAAAATGCTCATGGGAAAAAAAAATCTGGGCTGCAAAACAAATTTCTTAACATAAAAACCCTCTTTATGTATATTAACCATGAGTGAATCGTGTTTCTGTAAATATTTATACAGGAATTCCCTTCCTTAGAAACAGGGGTGCCATTTTAAGAATTTCTGGAAGGGGAGGTGGTTCTTTGAGGGGCAAGGTTTGAAATAATGTGCAAAATCGCACGATTTGCACACGGAAAAGGAGAGTCCTGCACAAAGAAAAATGCTGTGCGGTATTCCCCCCTGTAAGTTCTTCCACAGACCTATGATCCTTTTGCGAGTATATTGTGAAATTTCTTGGAAGTCCGCGAATTTTTTTTTTCTTTTATGGAATTTCCCCAAATTAATTCATGAATCGATCGCGGAAAAAAATTGAGAATTTCTTCAAATGATCGCGTAAAAATATCGGGAATTTCGTCAAAGGTCCCAGAAACAAATAGTGATTATCTTCAATTGGTCGCTGAATAAAATCGCTAATTTCGTTAAGAGTTCAGAAAGAAATTGCGAATTTCTTCAAAAAATTGCGCAAAATATCACGAATTCCGATAAACTATCGAGGGGAAAATATTGCAAATTTTGTCAAAAGGTCGCGAAAACGAGTAGTGAATTTTGTTAATTGGTCGCGAAAAGATTTTGAAAATTTTGCCAATCGGTTGCGATAAACTATCGCTAAATTCGACAAATGACCGTGTAAAAATATTAATTTCGTCAATTGGTCGCAGAAGAAAATTAATTTCGTCAAAGTATCTTGGTAGAAACGTGAATTTTGTCAAAATATCGCAGAAACAAAACATAAATTTCGCCGAAAGATCGTGGAAAGAAAACACTTATTTCGTCAAAGGATCGTAGTAAAAAACGCAAAATTCGTTAAAGGATCGCGGTAAAAAATGCGAAATTCGTCAAACATTCGTGGTAAATAGTGCGGATTTCTACTAAGAATCGTGATAAACAAATGTGAATTACGATTTTTGAAAAAAAAAGTGAATATTCTGAAATGATCGTGGGAAAAAAATCGCGAATTTCGTCAAAATTTACTGCACTGGGCTAAAAAATTGAAACCAGGCTAATGAAAAGAAACTCTAAAAATCGTATAAAAATTTTCAGAGGAAAAAATATATTGAGTTGTTGAAAGACTGAAACCTTATTCCTTTTACGAATGTCAAAAGGTGGCTGCGAAACACGAAAAACCAACCAACCAACCTCCAGATTAATTTTAATTTTGTGTGCTACGATTTCTCATTTTCAAAGGTTGGCAGGTCTGCTTTTATAGTTACCGTAATTTCCGGCCTATAATCCGCGGATTATCTGTTAAAAAACCTCAAAATTTTTAAGTGTGGATTATCCACCGGTGCGGATTATCTGTTGAAATTTTTTTTAAGCAGAAGTTCACGTCAGACATCCAGATTCTACCGCACGATTGTCTACTGTCGACCGTTCGCGGAGTTGCTCCTGATTGGTTCACATATGACGTGCATGTTAGTGGGAGTGGCTTCCGATTTTTATGTTATTTTTTTTTAGCCTTTTGGCAAAATGTTTCGATGAGTTTCTCAACTCATCTCTTTCAAATATTTCAATCTCAATTATTTATTAAATATTGTATTGTTATGACGTTGAAAGTTATAATAATGTCTAAGAGAAAACGTGTTATTTAAAACTACAGAATTTAAACTGAACGTTATTTAAAAATCGGAAGGTGATTTCGATATAGGTATCGATTATTAGCGTAAATCTATGGCCAAATCGATATAGGTATCGGAATTAGGATAAACATAGGGCCAAATCGATATAGGTATCGCAATTACCATAAATCTATAGTTAAATCGAAATAGGTACCGATTATTAACATAAATATATAGCCAAATCGACATAGGTATTTGAATTAGCATAAATGTAGGCCCAAAATCGATATAGGTATCGGAATTAGCATAAATCTATTGTCAAATATGAAAAAGCTTTTTAAACTGTAACGCGCTGAGTGTAACAATATACAATCACAGTAAAAAATAAATGTTATTATTTTTAAAATCAGTTGTCTTTTTGTTTGCTTCAATGGGTCAATTTTTGTGAAATACTTTTCAAAATAACCTGTTAACATTGTGTTAATAATCTTTTAGATTACATATTCAATAAGAATTTAATCCGACACAATATATGTAATAACATAAAAGCATTATTTTAGATACTAACGTGCTATTGGGGATTAAAAAATATAAAATTAAAAATAGTATAATATACTAATATACCACATCAATCATATGCAACGAAAACAACTAACATTCGATGATTCGATTACAAATATCCATTAGATTTTGTTTGAGTCAATATAGACATGTATTCCCTCGTGTATGCCTATTACAAGAGTCATTGTTTGAAAAGATAAGATTTAGTCATTGGTTTCAGCTGTTTTGAACCATACCATAAAAATCAAAATAATCAAGCATAAATCTATAGTCAAATCGATATAGGTGTCAATTATCATCATAAATCTACAGCCAAATCGATCACAAGACATTCTACGTTGTAGATATAAGATTCAATGGAAAATTTTTTTGTATTTTTTTAACTTGTAATTATTTTATTGTTATTTTTTTTCAATTATTTTAATACAATTATCATTTAAATAGAGCAACTAAATAAATAGGGAGGTCGTTTATTAGTGGTACTTTCGAAAGTTGAAAAAAAAAGAGTAATCCCCGTATAGTCCGGCGTATAATCCGCAGATTATACGCCGATGCGGATTATCTGATGAAATTTTTTTATAAGGGTTAAAAATTGCGACTGCGGATTATACGCCGGTGTGGATTATAGGCCGGAAATTACGGTATTTTAAAAAATGGGCTTAGATATCTAATATCTAATGGGCATAGAAATAGAAATTTTAATTTAAATATTGTTAATCCTATTTTATAAAAACATGTGAAAAAACTGTGTTTCCCGCGAATGTTCCGTTTCTGGAACATGTTATAAATCCTATACAAAAAATTTTTTTTTGAAAAAAAAAAAAATTACTCATAGTGTTTATGTTGGAGTTTTAATGTGATTTTTACCAATAAATACTTTGTGTTACCTTTCAATCATAGTGCGGCATTTAAAAGGTTAAGTGTTCCACAACAACTCTACCAACACTTGAGAAAAAATAACTGCATAAAAGAGATACCCGCATATGGTTGGTGCTTGTTGATCATCGATATTTAAGGAAAATTTTAATTTTCAACTGTAGATTCCAAAAATGTTTTTCCTAAGCCAAATCTCATTTTATAGCTTGCAGAAGCACGTTTCATTACAAGGTGGTTTAAGGCTTTTCTGTCTTCCTATAATGTTTTGCTTGCATCAACGATAACTTCTGCCATAGAAAATGGCAAACTGTGCTCTGCCAAAACACCCAATATTGGTGCCTCGGAATTTGATACCCTATCACATATGGGCACATTTCGAGGGGTTGATGCAGATGTTGCTGGGTTACAGTCATAAAAAGTACTTGGCAAAGAATAGTTGTCGTCTTTAATAAAACTTTTTCCGCATGCTTCTTCGATTGCAAATGATCGGATATTGCTGCAAATCCTCTTTTCCCATAATAATGTAAATCAGAACAAATACTACAAATTGTTCTGCCTGTTACATCAGTTTCTTTACCACCAAATTTTACTGTGACGGTTTTCATAAGCCATTCACAGTGAAATTTGTTTTTTCATCTCTATCAATATCGCAAGCTTTCGCAATATCAGAAATAATATTCACCATAACTTACGACGCCAAAAAAAAAAAAAAAACTCATCTACGAAGGAGAAAATAAATACGAGCACAATCCACAACAATATTTCCATGTGATTCACGGATTGCAGTGTTGCCAATAATTCAAAATTGAATTTCCCTTTACCAGAAACTTCATGTAGCTGCAATTTTTTTTCTTCGGCAATTCGCTAAACACATGCGCAATCGGTTGGAGGAAAGCAGAATACGCTTTTCGAACGAAGAAACTCCTTCCTTACGCTCACAGCCGCAGAGCAGACGATTGCCAATCTCAAATGACCCTACCCCATACTGTGACGCTATTTGCTTTGGTGCATGGCCTAGATGCATGGTAAACCACGGAAAAGAGAAAGTCGAAAACAGAAGGAGAAAAGGAAGTTGCCGTTGGTCATTCTCCAACTTTTGTTGTATTTCACCCGCTCCCACCCACCCACCCACCCAAAAAAAAAAAAAAGAAAATTGCCCACACTTTTAATGCAGATTTGCAATTGAACTCAGGAATGATAAAATTAAGTGCCAAAAAAGCGGAATTCTGCCTTTCCGTGGAAAAGTAGCATGTCTGCATAATAATCACAAAAATCAATCTTAGTAATTATCCAGGGCTTTAAATTCAAGTTTTTGCAGGATGGGAGTCTCTCTCCCAACATTTATAAATGGAGGGTAGTTTAACTGTATGGGAGGAAGAAAAAAATCTTTAAACCCCGCCTTTTTTTATGTGCCACTTAAAGAATTACATTAATGCAGACATGACAAAATACCATTGAAATAATTTAAATCAACAACTTAGAATAATTATCCACATTGTAAGATAAAAGAAGAAATCAGGCTTATACGGTGAAATACATTTAACATGAAAAATCGGTTAACACGAAATGATATTGCAGTCCGGACAGTATACTATGCAATTTAATACATCTTTTTTCTTTTAACACGAAACAAAAATCATTTAACACAAAAAAATTCGCTTTCAATCTAGTTAGAGTTGAAGTTGGTGAATTTTGTATTAAAACCACTGAATTTTGGGTAAAAATCTGTGAATTTCGTGGGTTTTTTTTTTTTTTTTTTTGGTAAATTAGCTTATGCATTTTATGAGCACAATGGCTGAGAAATTGGTCCGAAATCAAACTGCTATTTCACTTCAAATGAAGATGAAGCTGCTTAATGCCGCTGATGAAACAGAAGGACGAAAACAGAGAAATCTGCAAAGAGTTTGACAGTGCCAATTCTACTTTATCGACGATGATAAAAAACAGGGATCCCATTATGTTGATGGTCAAGCTCAGTATGTTTAAGCCAGAGGGAAAATGAGAGCTAAGCTAAGCACAAAGGTTTAGAGACAGCTTTGCTTATTGATATTGACTTTGCTACAAGGTAGACCTCAGAATGCTGAAAAAGATACTTCAAAAAAAGATATGATTTTTCCCAAAAACCATTTTTTTTTTTTTTTTTTTTACTTGCTTTTTATCCTAATGGATGCAACCTACTAGTAGTTTAACAGGAAATCGAAAAAAAATTTGACGACGTCGAAAATGTTTGCAAGTTTTGTTCTTTTTTTTTTACGAATCTTTTAACGAGAAATTCTTTTAACATGAAAAAAAATGTTGGTCTCTTCAACTTCGTGTTAAACATATTTCACTATATATACACGTACGTCTATTTTTCAACTTTCACCAAATGTTACGGGTGCTTAACAATCGGGTTGTTAAATGAATATCTGAATTTAGATTTTATTCGATTTTGTGTGCTAAAGCCTCTTTCAGGAGGTACACTTGTGACAAACAGCACAGAGCAACTTTTATAACTTTGGAAATTATCAGAAGCACATCGTTATGCAGTCCTTTTAAAAACAACCGTAAAGTTTGTCAATCTATTAGAAGAAACAGTGAAATTCATCAATCAATTGTGGAAAAAATTGTGAAATCTGTCAATTGGTTTTGGGAAAAAATCTGCGACAATTGTTCAATCGGTTGCAAAAAAACATTACAAAATTTTTCAATTGGACACAGAAAACAATCATGAAATTCCTCAATATGTCATAAGCAGGGGTGCAAGTGCTGCGCATATCTGCGCAGAAATGACATTTTTCCTTAAATTTACACCAAAACGTACTTAGTACAATTTCGTCGATCCGAGAAACAAAGAAAAATTCCATTTTTAACTTTTTACAGACTGCTAATTTCATCAAAAGATCACGGAAAACACGAGAATTTTGTCACAAAATCGTTAATTTCGTCAAAAAACAAACAAAACGTGGTCAAAAGATCACAAAAAAATGCAAATTTCGTCAAAAGATTACAGAACAAACAGCAAATTTCATCAAAATATCGCTAAAAACACACAAATTTCGTCATAAGATCGCAAAAAAACATGAATTTTGTCAAAGGATCGCTAGTTAATTGAAAAAATGAACAAAATGCGGTTTTAAAAAAAAATGTAATCTTTGTGAAATATGCAAATTTTGTCAAAAAATCACGAAAAACGTGCAAATTTTATGAAAAACATCGTGAAAAATAAGCCATGTTCGTCAAAGGTTCGCGATAAAATAGGAATTTTATCACAAAATCGTTAATTTTGTCAAAAAAAAAAAGTGGTCAAAAGATTGCGAAAAAACGTGAATTTAATCAAGATTGCAAAAAAACGCGAATTTAATCAAAAGATTGCAAAAAAAAGCAAATTTAATCAAAAGATTGTGAAAAACGCGAATTTAATCAAAAGATTGCGATAAAACGTGAATTTAATCAAAAGATTGCGATAAAACGCAGATTTAATCAAAAGATTGCGATAAAACGCAGATTTAATCAAAAGATTGCGATAAAACGCAGATTTAATCAAAAGATTGCGATAAAATGCAGATTTAATCAAAAGATTGCAAAAAAACACAAATTTCATCAAAAGATTGCAAAAAATGCAAATTTCATCAAAAGATTGCAAAAAAACACAAATTTCGTCTAAAGATTGCGGAAAAATGCAAATTTCGTCTAAAGATTGCAAAAAAAACATGAATTTCGTCTAAAGATTGCAAAAAACACAAATTTCGTCTAAAGATTGCAAAAAAACACGAATTTCGTCTAAAGATTGCAAAAAAAACATTAATTTCATCTAAAGATTGCATACCTGCCAACCTTTGAAAATGAGAAATCGTAGCACACAAAATTTAAATTAATCTGAGGTTGGTTGGTTTTTCATGTTTCGCAGCCATCTTTTGACATTCGTAAAAGGAATAAGGTTTCAGTCTTTGAACTCAATACAGTAAATTTTTTCCTCTCAAAATTTTTATGATTTTTAGTTTCTTCTCGTTTCGAAGTGTTTGACATTTGTAAAAGGAGCCTCATTCCAGTTTTTTAGCTCAGTGCAGTAAATTTTGACGAAATTCGCAATTTTTTCCCCGAGAACATTTCAGGATATTCACAATTCCCCCCCCCCCCCCAGAATCGTAATTCACATTTTTCTATCGCGATTCTTTGTTGAAATCCACTTTTTACCACGAACTTTTGATGAAATTCGTATTTTTTTACCGCGATCCTTTGACGAATTTTGCGTTTTTTACAACGATCCTTTGACGAAATTAGTGTTTTCTTTCTGCGATCTTTTGGTGAAATATGAATTTTCTTACTGATCTTTCGATGAAATTTGCATGTTCTTACTGATTTTTTGACGAAATTAGCATTTTCCTTCTGCCATATTTTGGGAAAATTCACGGTTTTACAACGATCCTTTGACGAAATTTTTCTTTTGAGACCAATTGACGAAATTTTTTTACACTGTCATTTGTCGAAATTGGCGATAGTTTATCGCGACGCAACCGATCGGCAAAATTTTCGATATCTTTTCGCAACCAATTAACAAAATTCACTAATCGTTTCTGCGACCTTTTGATGAAATTTGCAATATTTTTCCCTCGATAGTTTATTGAAATTCGTGATTTTTTGCGCAATCATTTGACGAAATTTTCAATTTCTTTCTCAACTCTTAACGAAATTACCGATTTTATTCAGCGACCAATTGAAGATAATCACTATTTGTTTCTGAGTCTTTGACAAAATACCCGATATTTTTACACGACCATTTGAAGAAATTCTCGTTTTTTACCGCGATCGATTCACGAATTAATTTGGGGAAATTCCATAAAAGTAAAAAAAAATTGCAGACGTCCAAGAAATTTCAAAATATACTCGCAAAAGAATCATAGGTCTGTGGAAGAATTTGCAGACGGAAATACCGCACAGCATTTTTCATTAAGCAGGACTTTCCTTTTCCGTGTGCAAATCATGAGATTTTGCACACTATTTCAAACCTTGCGTCTCAAAGAACCACCTCCACCCCACCACCTCCAGAAATTCTTAAAATGGCACGCCCTGTTTCTAAGGAAGGGAATTCCTGGATAAATATTTACAGAAACACGATTCTCCTGTGTTTAATATACATAAAGAGGGTTTTACGTTAAGAAGTTTGTTTTGCAGCCCAGATTTTTTTTTCCATGAGCATTTTTTAATACCCGAATTTTCGGACTAATGACCAATTTTTTTAAACTTTCGGAAATGAATACTTTGAAATGTTGGAAATTTCGGAACAGAATCACTCCTGAAATATATGCTGCGTGGGATAAAAATAGCAACTAGAGACAAAAAAATGCGATTGTGTTTTTTGCAAAAAATCGTAGTTTAAGACCGATTTTCGTAGCATCGTAGTTTATAGGTCCAAATCGTAGCAACTACGATTTTTTCGTAGCAGTTGGCAGGTCTGAGATTGCGAAAAAAACACGAATTTCGTCTAAAGATTGCAAAGGAACAGCAAGTTTCATCAAAATACCGCTAAAAACACGGAAATTTCGGCGAAAGATTACGAAAAATATGTGAATTTTGTCAAAGGATCGTTTATTTCTGGAAAAAGCGAAGATACACGATTTAAAAAAAAACATAAATTTCTCCGAAAATGTGCAAGTTTTATCAGAAAATCGCGAAAAACTCAAATTTCGTCAAAAGATCTCAAAAATACGCGAATTTCGTCAAAAGATCGCAAAAAAATTTGTGAACTTAGTCAAAAGATTGTGAAAAATAAGGAAATTTCTACAAAAGATCACGAAAAGCACTTGAATTTCGGTAAAAGATAGCAAAAAACACTCAAATTTTGGTTAGAGATCATGAAATCACTCAAATTCGTCAAAGGATCGCAAAAATACACTAATTTTGTGAAATGTTTGTGGAGATTTTGTGTTTATTTTATTTTGTGATTTACTGAAATAGGTCCCTAAAGGTTCCTTTTTATACAAAATATAGGGTCTTTTCTGGTCCCTTTTTTTTGAAAAAAATGATCCCCTTTTACCATTTTCTACCAGGGTTGGAAAAAAACCGGGTTTTTTTGTAAAAAACCAAAAAAACCGGTTTATTTGGTTTAAACCCGGTTTTTTTGGTTTAAACAGGGTTTTTTTAAATATAATTTCCTATTGCATACAGATGCATATCTATTGATAAAATAAAAATTTTCGGGTATTATATAAGTAATATAACCTTTGAAAATATTTAAATTAAATAATTACAGTCAATTATATAGAAAATTGAAATCATTTCTAATTTAAACATTATTAGTAACAGTCTTATGTTGAAAGTAAACTGCTCTACACAGCGAAACATTGATACCTTGAAAATCATATGAAGAATCCTTTGATTAATAATATAATATTCAATCAATATACATTTGATGCAGTTTCATGAATATAATATATTATTCTGTGGTTGTTATTATTTTTTTAATATCCAAATACTTCTGGTTATTTCGTTTTCTGAATGATAACTCCAGGTGTCCAAGTCAACATTTTAGCCATTAGATTCAGCAACTAACAGAAAAGATTGATTGGTATTATTGAAATGCTATAACTAGCACTCAATTTTTGGAAGCTGTGTTATATTCAATTTGATATCTTAAGTTACTCTTTTAAATTCTTTAATGATAATCTTCCCCAATCCAGAAAATTTTCTTTTACAGCTTAATCAAAATCTTAAAAGTCATTGTATTTTGTTATTAACTGAAGCTGTAAATAATCTGCATTTTTTAAATGAAAACATTTTATGCCAAATAATGAATATTGTTTATCTATTTTATCTTTTCTAATTTCACATATTTTAAGAAAAATCTTTAGGTTACCAGATATGTTTCATCAGCACATGCTAATTTTCATTCTACATGCATAGAAACATGATCTAGGCTCATTATGCCTCATGTTGACTGCTGAGATGAAGTGTTAAAAGTAGAAATTACTTCTATCTATAATTTAAAACAATTAAATTACAAAAAAGAGAAAATATTATATTAGATTTTTTCTAAAAAAACCAAATGGTTTTTTTGACAAAAAAACCAATTGGTTTAAACCGTGGTTTAAACCATGGTTAAAACCACTTGGTTAAAACCGTGCCAACCCTGTTTTCTACTACAAAAGTTGAGTGTGAGCTCTGTATGTTGTATTCATATGCTTTTCTTTGATTAGTTAAAATTAATGCTCTAAAATATTTTTTAAAGCCAAATAAACAGATTTTTTTTCTTCCTGCTGCTAATTTTTCATTAGTGCAATCTGTACTCAATTGTCATTTATAATGTCCAGAATTAGCAAAATTTGTGGAGAAATTTTATCTGGCTAATTATTCTTTCAAATGTCAAAATATTTTCAAGAGTTTATTAGTATTTTTAGAGTATTTTTAGGAGTTTATTAGCAGTAGAATTTCAATCTGCTCCAAAAACAGCTTTTATTTCTACAAAATTAGCTTTTTGCTGCTACAAAAATGGATTTTACTGCTACAAAAATGGATTTTACTCCTCCTAAATTAGATTTTTGCTGCTCCAAATGTGCACTTTCATCCCAGCATAAGAAGAAACTGTGAAAGTTGCCAATTGATCGCAGAAAGTATCGCAAAATTTGTCAGTCGGTCGGGAGACTTTATTGTCGTTTCAAAAAAAAAAAAATCTCCAAAAATGAATTTTTTGGAGGGGGTGGGGTGTGGGGGCAAGATATTCTTTTGGGTGGGATTTAAAATTTTTGGCCACGAATCCTGCCATCTCACCTCAATTCAAGCCCTGTTTATCAAAACAGAAGTGAAAATCCATTGTTTTATTGAATTTCTATGTTTTTTATCTTTATTTGGCATAAATCTTTGTACGACCTTTCTTCCAGCACATTTAATATCTTTGAAACACTTTACTACTTTTTACACTCTTTTATTTAACTTGGTTCATGTATGTAAGGATGGAATTTTATAATCTTTTTTTCACTAACTTCCTGATATGCTGAAATTATAAGTTATGTTTACAGGTGAGTTTTTCATGACATGACATTACATTTTAATATTTTTAAAATTATAAATGAATTAATTTTAATGTATTTTTCCATTAGTCTGGCCCAGGTAATGAATCGTCAAATTTTATTTATGGTTATAACTGTGTATAAGTTACAACACTGGAATTATGTGTCAAATTATGCTCCCTAAAATATGCCAACTGGCTGCAAAACTGCAACATTGAAACATTTTAAGTACTAAAAAATCAAAAATAGAATATAAATTAATTAATGACACTTTTAAACTCATAACTGTTCTTGCAGTTTTAAGCAATACAATATTATTATTAAACAAAATAAACAAAATTGAAAATAACAAAAATCAGATTTATGATGACATTTTTTTTATTGTTAGATTGAATATTGATGAATTAAGGTTTGAACTATTATTTTAACACAATCAAACTGATTGGTAAAGTTATCATATGAATTTGAATATTTCCAACTGAGCGAAAAAATGCCCAGGCTGGGAATCGAACCCAGATCCTTGGCTTACAAGGCCAATGCTTTTCCGTTTAAGCTAACTGGGCCGACAACCAGTCAGCATATTTCGCTCAGAAAACTTTATTGGTAGAGCATCTGGTCTGTCATGTAGACAGCTCAACAGAATAAACCGCAGGTAAAGGAACTCCATATAAACGATGGATACGTAGATGAACTATTATTTTAACACAATCAAACTGATTGGTAAAGTTATCATACGAATTTAAATATTTCCAACTGAGCGAAAAATTTATTAATTATTATGAATTAAGGTTTGCTTGTCCATAGATGTGCTTCCTACATTTCTTTTTTCAATATTATACAATGAATTGTAATCAGTATTCGTTGTTTCAGAAATGGATGTTAGATAATTTCTGATCGCTTCAATGCAATGCAATGCTTCGGTTTTAGTCTGTTGGAAAACGCCGTGTAACCACAAGAAAGCGCCACTTGACCTGAACAAAAAGACTAAAACGTCTATCTGGAGCTTAAGTGGGTCATTCATTGTGTGTGGGTTTATTTATTCAGATAAAGGATTGAAGTAAAATTTCTCATTTATCTTAATGGGTATTTTAGACACTTTTGTGAAAAGTTTGGCTAAGACATTTCTTACCGCTTAATTTCCGTGCTTATAAGGTGGATTATGAAAAAAGGTCAATTTTCCTAAACTGTCGGGATATCCGGAGTTAAAAATTATTCGACGTAAAATCCAGAGTTTATTTACATTACAATCATATACAGAAAATCGGTACTTTGAAAAACTGACATGTAGGGTTTAATCTAGAGCTAGCCAAAAAGCTAACTGGAAGTGCTTTTTGCCCCCAAAGCATTTAGTAAATTAGCCAAATAGCGACAGCCAAAGAAATATGCTATATCATTCCCATTTTGTTGTTCTGCATTTTGTAAACCTGCTGCTGCTGCACAAAAACGAAAAAAAAACTCATTGCAGCTGCGCTGCGGCAACACTTCAAAATTTGTCTTGTGCTCTTTATGCAAGCATCTTCAAACAGTATGGCATCATTTGCATCAGACACAACTCTAGCATATGGCGGAAACGAAAATCGCAGATTGTATAAACATGTGATATGATGTGCAATAGCTTTGAATCATGAATGTGCCAGATGCATGTCATATAAACTTTTCAGACTTGAATTTATGTGGGTTCTGGCTACAACGTGTAAAGAAATTAAACTAGCTTATTGTATTATTATTTTTTTCATAAAAATGGCATTACTGGCATGTTTCCCAATGTGAATTCTTTGTATGAATTTGTAGCATCACTTTTGTTGTCTACAGCAGACTGTGAAGGGGGATTCAGTCTCATGAATATAACAAAAACTGACTTGAGAAACAAACTGAAAATCAAGAATTTAAGTAACTTAATGACGATTAATTTGCAAGGGGAAGTTTGAAAAGCATTTTCATTAAAAAAAGCATTTCCTGTGTGGTATACAGCCAAATCTCGAGGGGTCAATCTTACAGAGTAGTGTATTTGTTTGTATATTGCATAACTAAAAATAATACTCATGTATATAGAAATTTTGTATAAATAATTTTTTTTTTCCTTGGCTAAAGCTATTTTCATTTGGCTAGAAGTTATTGGCTACAATTAGCCAAAAAGCTAAAAAATTCTTTTTCCTAGATTAAACCCTAGACATGATAAGCGGAGTGACGTGAAAACCAGGTGTCGGGATAACGAGGTCCGACTGTATTTTTATCAATTAATAGTTTAATTAAATTATGATTATATGTATAGAAAACCATTTATAAAAACTACTGATTATATAGCGAAACAGCACCGAAAACTGGCGATTTGAAGTAATTAAAATAATAAAACTTTGTAAAAAATCACCATAAAATAAAACATATCGTATACAAGCGAATGATTCGCTTGCGGACACGTGTGTTGTAGCTGATGACGAGCTGTTATGTTTTTAGCTCAAAACGCGTCCTGTGTATTGTTTTATTTTATGGTGATTTTTTACAAAGTTTTATTATTTTAATTACTGATTATATAATTTAAATAACGGAGGGTGGGGCTTTTGTTATATCCTGTTCCTGTTACCATATCTAAATAAAGAAAGAGCAAAAATTACATATTCTTTAATTCACTTGTTTGCTCTTTCTGCTAAGCATAAATCAAAATAGTGAATTTTCCATAATGGGGCCTACGCCAAATTAACATTTATTGTAACAAAATTTTTTGGAAACATGATTTGCAATTATGTGTGAATTTCAATATAAATATTTAATGCTTATTTTTAAAAAAAACTGTTTTATACTTTATTTTCTACCTTTCTAAATATGGAATTTCAGACAAATTTTTGGCAGAGTACCAAATGTTTATACACATATAACCATAATAAAATTACAAATCATCTGTTTCCAATTACTATAATTAATTTAATAAATTAATAAATTTAGCCTCTAATTATAACTGTAGCATTATACAAAATATAGATGGAACCCTATACAAGCAATACAAATTAAGCAAAATCCACTAATTGACTAGCACATTACATACGATTAGTCCATATTAACATATGAAAAACCACCAAATATTGAAAAAATTATCTATTAAAGACATATGAAACAAAAACACATCAAAATAATGTTGAACCATTAAAAGACATATTGTAAACAAATAATACAGATCAAATGGAAGGATGTAGCCGGAAGCTTTATATAGCATTTCACTTTATCAAGGGTATATGAAATACCTCAATATAAGCAAAAGCATAGTCGATTTCTGTAATAGAATCCAGCATTAAGCTAAAAATTAGATTCTTTATGTTCCCGATCGACCACACACCGAAAAAGCATATACCATGACATATAAATTGAATTGAAAAAAATAAAAAATTATCAATACAAGATCCGTAAAAATGAACAATAATTATATAGAAACAGTTAAATTTAAAGACATACCCAGCAATAGAATTGCATTCACCTTATTACAGCTTGAACAAGTATCAATATTAGCACAGCAAAAGACCCGCCAGTTTAATGGTACAGTTAAAATCGAATTCTTACGGTTGCAAAACAACCAGGGAGCTGGAGCCCGGAGCCGGAGCGCTCCGGAGCTGTGTTTTCCCTGGAGCTGGAGCTCTAAATTTTCCCCAGCTCCAGGGCTCCTTTAGTTTTTAATATTCTTTTAAATCTTTTTTTTTTTTTTTTCAGTCTTTTAAATTTCTAGGCTTAAAATATTTTAATTACATCATTATTCAGTATTTTAATTATATATCATTTTTTAGGTTATTATTATTAGAGAAGGAAAACCTCTCAAAAAATGGTAACACTACTTTACTTCTACTTTCTACTTGAACTAAGTGACAACACTATTTGAAAACAAATATGGCCGCCTGTTGCTTACATGTGTATATACATATAAACAACATGTATATATAACATGTATATATAATGTATATATAACAACATGTATAAAAATGTGTACATAGTTGTACAATTTCGGCTGTTTGAAAAGTGTAGAAGAAATTTAAGATTTTTGTGTTTAAAATTCCACCAAACTTTCTATTTTAAAAGCAAAAGCTAAAAGATGTCATATTTTCTGAACAAGTATTTCAAGTTTGATAAGAAGAAAAATGCATTTTGTCAGATCTTTAATGAAGGTAGAAAGTATTTCTGAGCAAAAAATTAAACGTGTAAATTAAAATCTGCAACTCAAAAGCGCGAAGACGGAGCCGAGTTGGAGCCACAGTATTTTCCCTAGGAGCGGAGCTGGAGCATCAAAAATTGTTCGGCTCCGGGTCACTGAAAACAACACACTGTGCAGAAAATACACAATAACTTATAATAATTATAGTTAAAATATATAGTCTTTATAATAAAAATTATTGGATGCATTTAAAGATCCTGGAATAAATTATTACTAAAAGTATAAAAAATTAAAATATTTAAAATTAAGCAGGTAATAACACAGAGAAATATTAAAATATTAAAAAAATATGGCATCAATATTATTTAGAACTAAATAAATAATTATTTAATGCTGTCATCTTGCGGAACTTCATAAAATTAAAAGAACACAATGAACTTGAAATAAAATAATTTATAGTGCTGCCATCTGTTGTAAATAATGTAAATACAGAAATAATGTAGAACAATTGTATATTTAAACTATTCCTAAAGTTAGAATCGATTAAATCATCTTAAAACAAAAAAATATCATACTAGAAAAGCACATCTAAATATCGATAATAATCTCTTAGAATATATATTATGATGTTTATAATTATTTATTATTTTATTAAATAGAAGTAAATTAATAATAATTTCAATAAAGTTACAATTGTGATATAAAAGTATGTTTTATTATGCACATAATTAATTTAATGTTTTAATAAATAAATAAATATATATATATATACTAGCTGACCCGCCCGGGTCCGTGGTAATATTTATAAAGAAACCTTTAATTTATATGATTTTATATGTAACTCTATTTTGTCTGAAATACGTACCCACTCATACCTCACAGTGTGAAAATGGGGGAGAAGCAGTTGCAAATTGTTGAGATGTTATGCAAATTTTATTCATAAATTTTTGTAAAATTGTATGCCATAGTCATGAACAAATTAAAATTTTAAAACACCCTCTACTGATGAAAAAAATTAGTTAAGAGGAGAGGAGTGAGTGCTTAATAATGTACAGGCCAAAAGCTTTAAAACGACCTCTGTCAGAAAACAACATATAAAGGATACTCATCGAAGAAAACGCTACAGTTGTAAGGACAATTATTGTCACCCGCCTTCCAAACTCGAAATTCAACTCTCCCACCTTCTTTAAAATTTTAAAGTGTTATCATTCACGTAAGTTAATTTCAATTGTATTCGTTCTTCGTGTTAATGGCAATTTACATATGCATAGTCGCCCAAGCATGGAACGTGTTTCTTGAACTTTTTATGAAGTAAATAATTTCCGTTCTTGAGCGATTAAGAGTCCATTCACATGCGATTCTTATAAAACTCCTAATATATCACAAAATGCACACCATATTAAGTATTTCATGAACTCAAGGATTTTTCACTCAGTTCTTATTCTTTTGTTAATATTTTCTCATCCTAATGAAAACATATGTTATACTTTATTGAATGTTTTCACATTGAAAGTGCAGTGTAAAGTTTAGGCATAATTCAATAAAGCAAAAATTTTGAGTGTTCGTTATTTATAATCTATCTTCCTGTTAAAATTGTTGACTACATTTTTAGACACCCATGAATGGTGAACACATAACATGCGATAAATTGTCACAAATTTTGTCATAGATCGTTGAAAAAAAATGTGAAATTATCATTAGAAGAAAAAAGAATTTCATCCAACGATCTTGGAAAAATAATCATGAATTTTGTGAAACAATTGAAGAAAAAAATTGCAAATTTCATCAAAAGATCGCAGAAGCACATGTTGAATTTTGCCAATCTGTCACTCAGGAATATCGGGAACTTCAACAAATAGTCGTAGAAAAAACAAATCAAATTCGTGACAGATAATTGAAAGAAAAAATGCAAATTTCGCCAAACAATCTTGGGAAAAAATCATGCATTTTGTGAAACGATCGCTGCAAAAAGCCCTCGAATTTCAGTAAACAATCGAAGAAAAATATTGCAAATTTCATCAAAAAATCGCAGAAATGTATAGCAAATTTTCACAAGAGTGCCGAAGCGCACACTGAATTTTGCCAATCTGTCGCTGAGAAATATCGGGAACTTTGGCAAATAGTCACCAAAAAGAAATAAATAAAATAACAAATTTCATCATAGATCGTTGAAAAAAAGAACGTGAATTTCGTCAAACGATTGCTGAAAAAAAACTCGCGAATTTCAGTAAACAATCGAAAAAAAATTGCAAATTTCATCAAAAGATCGCGGAAACGCATGGCAAATTTCGTCAAAAAAGTGCAGAAGCTTTTGCCAATCTGTCGCTGAGAAATATCGGGAACTTCGACAAATGGCCGCGGAAAAGAAAAACACAAATTTTGCCACTGATCGTTGAAAAAAGAATGCAAATTTCATGAAACGATTTGGGGGGGGGATCGTGCATTTTGTGAAACGATCGCTGAAAAAAAAACGTGAATTTCAGTAAACGAAGAAAAATATTGCAAATTTCATCAAAAGATTACAAAAACGCATAGCAAAGTTTGTCTAAAGAGTGCAGATTACAAATTTTGCCAATATGTCGCTGAGAAATATCGGAAACTTCGACAAATGGCCACGGAAAAGAAAAACAAATTTTGTCACTGATCGTTTAAAAAAAATCGTGAAAAAAAAAAAACGCGAATTTCGTCAAACGATTGCTGAAAAAAAACCCCGCGAATTTCAGTAAACAATCGAAGAAAAATTATTTCAAATTTCATCAACAGATCGCGGAAATGCATGGCAAATTTCGTCAAGAAAGTGCAGAAGCATATGCCAATTTTGCCAATCTGTCACTGAGAAATATCAGGAACTTCGACAAATGGCCGCGGAAAAGAAAAACACAAATTTTGTCACTGATCGTTGGGAAAAAAAAAAAAAATGCAAATTTCATGAAACTATTTGGGGGGGGGATTGTGCATTTTGTGAAACGATCGCAGAAAAAAAGTGAATTTCAGTAAACAAAGAAAAATATTGCAAATTTCAGCAAAAGATCACAGAAACGCATAGCAAAGTTTGTCTAAAGAGTGCACATTACAAATTTTGTCAAATGGCCACGGAAAAGAAAAACACAAATTTTGTCACTGATCGTTAAAAAACCCCCACAAATTTCATGAGACGATTTTTGGGGGGGGGGTGGGGGGAGAGAATAGTGCATTTTATGAAACGACCACTGAACAAAAAAGCGTGAATTTCAGTAAACGAAGAAAAATATTGGAAATTTCATCAAAAGATCGCAGAAACGCATAGCAAAGTTTGTTTGAAGAGTGCAGATTACAAATTTTGCCAATATGTCGCTGAGAAATATAGGAAAGTTCGACAAATGGCCACGGAAAAGAAAAACAAATTTTGTCATTGATTGTTTAAAAAAAATCGTGAAAAAAAAAAACTGCAAATTTCGTGAAACGATTTGGGGGGGGGGGTGGGAGGGGAGAGATTGTGTATTTTGGGAAACGATTGCTGAAAAAAAACGTGAATTTCAGTAAACGAAGAAAAATATTATACATTTCATCAAAAGATCGCAGAAACGCATAGCAAAGTTTGTCTAATCTTTGGCTAATGGTCGCAAAAAAAATAACGTGAATTTCATGAAAAATCTTATAAAAAGAATCACTATAAAAATAAAACACAAAATTCGATAAACAGTCGAGGGAATAAATTGCAAATTTCATCAAAAGATCGCAGAAATGTATAGCAAATTTTGACAAAAGGGTGCAGAAGCACACGCTGAATTTTTCCAATCTGTCGCTGAGAAATGTCGGGAACTTTGACAAATGGCGACAGAACAACAAAAAAAAAAATCATAATTTGTCTTCACTGAATTACGCCTAAACTTTAAACTGCTATGCCTGGCACCACAGTTGCAGAAAATAATAAAATATTTTACAATTGAAGCATTAATTAATCAAACCACCAAACTTACCTGCAATGTCTTTAAGCATTTTATTAATTTTTATAGATAATAATCTTAGTTTTGTATTAAGTAATAAAGAGCTAAACATAATTGTAAAGCGAAATAATAAAAGGTTTGATGGAAAAATAATCTGCAAAAGAGATAAGAAAATCTGTGACGCCTGTCTCCCATCTTGAATTTTCTGCTACTGGACCTGGCACTATGAAAACATTCAGTAAAGTGCAAGATATGTTTTCATTACGATTTCTTATCAGTGGGAAAGTGGAGAGAAAAGATTAACAAAAGGAAAAGAACTGAAAATGGAAAATTCTGAGTGCGTAAAATAGTTAAGATGTGCATTTTGTGACATGGAGTTTCATAAGAATCGGACGTGGATGAACTCTTAATCGCCCAAGAACGGAAATTATTTACTGAATGTTTTAAAAAAACATTCGATTCTTGGGGCGATTAGACAAATTTGGAGTTTCAGAATAATCGTCCAAGAATGGACATGCAGTCAGGTATAAAATGTACGTTGTCATCGCCCAATAATGTCAACAATAATAAATCAAAACATTATTTGTATATGAAGCAAACTGAGTTCAATAACAATTTTAAAAATGCAGAATCAAAAATAAAACTTATATTTTTGTTTATTTAAATGAAAAAAAGTTTAAATTCTACATATAACATTTCGAGTTATACCGATTAATAAGTTTTATCATGTTATAGTTAAGCATCACAAAAATTTTCAAAATAGTAACTCAATAAATAAAAATTATTTTAAAATAGGTATGTCCCGGACCTCCTTAAATGAAACAGAGTTCAATAACAAATCTTAAAATCAAAAAATACATCTTATACTTTTGCTAAGAAATGAAAAGAAAACATTCAGTGAAGCGTTGATTCAGCAAATATGTGAAAAGTTTAGTTTTCAGGTGAAAACGTTTGTAAAAAGCCTACTTTTATGACAATTTTGTGAAGGGTCCTTTTTTTAAGGTGAAAAGTTTTGTGAAAGGTCCTACTTTGATTTGAAAAAATTTGTGCAGGGTCCAGTTTTGACATAAATGTTGTGAAGGGTCCAGTTTTGACATGAAAAATGTTGTGAGGGGTCCTGTTTTGAAATGAAAAATTTTGTGAGGGGTCCTTTAAAGAACCCAATTTTTCTTAAACAGATCCCTGTGCTTGTTACATATCATGACTTTGATAAGAAATAAAAACAGTAAAGTGTAAAAAATATGTTTTCATTGGGACTTGTTATGAAACTCATAATATATGGGGAAGTGGGAAAAAAAAAAGATAAAAGAAACCCAAATAACTTCATTCATTTCCCCTGAAAAGAAATATTTGTTTTATTCCTATTCTTGGGCGATGACAACATACATCTTTTAATCACCCGAGAACGGAAATTATTTACTGAATGTTTCCATTTCATAGAAAGTACAGTTTTCATCTTACACTTTACTATAAAATGTACAGTTCTATTTTTACTAAGAAATGAAAACAACATTCAGTGAAGCGTTGATTCAGCAAATTTGAAAAAAAAATAATTACTTTAAGATCCCAGAAAGTTAAAGAAACATTATACTATTTCATTCTTGGGCGACTACGCGTATGTAAATAGATATTAATACGAAGAACGAATACAATTTAAAGTAACTTACGTGAATTCTATTATATCACTTCTTATAAACAATATAAAATAATTTCAATAAGATTAAATCTTATAGTAACAAAATAAATAAAAGATGGAAAATAAACAGTGCAACTTCCCGCTACAGTTAGGCTAGGAAATGCAGCCGCTGTATCTCATATTTACCACCTGTTCTCATTGGCTGGTTTCTTCTTTGCCGCGGATTGGCTTAGAGCTGTAAGTAGCCTGAAACCCATAACGTTTTATTGCAGCGGATTGGCTTAGAGCTATAAATAGTCTCTAACACATAACGTATTAATTTTTTTTTAAATATCTAAATTGAAATTTTAAAATCCAGCGGTGAAGTACACTTTCCGGTAACAGCATCTACACATGACAAAAATTTCAGAGGTCTAGATGTTATAATTTCGGAGATTTCCACGGTCAGGCAGGCAGACAGACATCTCTTATTTTATATATATAGATGGGCAAAATAAAAACTTCTATTTTTGCTTGTGTTTACATGTTTCCAATTAGCTATTCTTTGTGAGCTACAAAAATTGTATTTTTAACAGAAGAATCTGTGCCACTGATAATGAAATAATGATTAAAAAGGGGGAAGTGTTGCAGATGTGGTGAATTAAGAATTCATTAATGAATTGAAATGAGTTAACTGAATACTCTAGCAAAAAATGTAACTATTGAATCTTAAAGTTTATTATTAATTTTAAACATTGAACTCAAAACAGTGTTATCTATATTTATGTGTAATCTATGTATAAATATAATTTAATTTTACAGATTTTTTTTTTTTTTTTTTTTTTTACAGGTGAAAACCTATATATGTTGCTCAAGAATAAAACAAGTTGTTGCAGGTAACAGCAGTCTTTTAGAAAGTTATTTTCCATTTAAGCACAAACCAGAAAATTCAGCAAACATGCAGAACGGTACGTATCCTTGGATGGCTACATCCACTTTGGCACAGAAGAGCTGGGCACCTGGCTATCAAGCCAGCCTTACAGATCTCTTTTTAAAGAAGAATCCTTTGCATTTTGGAACTGGAATTTCTCAGTTAGCAGCAGCTTCAAATTACATTGAGAAAATGTCAACAATAAATGATCCACCTCCAAAATGTCCACATCCTGATGCCAAAGATAAACCATACCCTTGTGATATTTGTCAGCAGTACTTAAATCTCTGTAATAGTCTTCGAAATGATGGTGCATCTGGAAACAACTCTGTTCGGCAAACAAATAGTCCTGGTATACCAAATTCACCGAGTGAAAGAAAACCCATGTCACTTATGCCGAATGCAGCTCCTTCAGCAGTTGTCCCTACTAGTGGGATTCATGCATCTATGGGGGTTCATCCTGGAGTACCTCCTGGCATGCAAAATATGAAACCAAGACCACTGCCTACCAAACAATTTCCATGCCCAGTTTGTCATAAGCTTTTTACTCAAAAGGGAAATCTTAAGACTCATATGATGATACACACTGGTGAAAAACCATATGCATGTCATGCATGCGGGAAAAGTTTCACCCAAAAAGGTAATGTTGATACCCATATGAAAATCCATACTGGAGAAAGGGAATATGGCTGTGAAGCATGTGGAAAGAGATTCACCCAGAAAGGTAATCTAAAGACTCACATCCGAAGCGTGCATACTAAAGAAAAGCCTTTTGCATGTGGTTTGTGTGGGAAATGTTTTTCTCAAAAGGGTAACATGCAGACTCACATAAGAACACACAACAAAGATGATAGATTTCCATGTACACTTTGCGGAAAAACATTCTCTCAGAAAGGAAATCTTAAGACTCATATGGCTCGCCATGCAGGACAAATACCAACAAAGCGCCAGTTTGGCTCTCGTCTTGCAAATAGAACTTATGTTGGGCAGTTGGTGAAAGCTGGTCAACCAACAGTGCCTCGTATGCCACCATTTCCTATCCAGCCATCTCCAGTTTCTTCTCAAGCATCTACAACATCACCATTAAACTCGCCTACTACTCCTCAGCCTATTCCAACTCCAACTCAGAATAATCATCCAGATATACGTAGTCCTCATCAGAGTATTGGCAATCCATATTCAGAATCTCCTATTGACTTAAAGCCTCCTTTGAATTGTCACCTTCCTTTGTCAAGACCCATGTCGTGCAACCAACCGCCTGGTATGAGTAATTCTCCTAGTCCACATCCCTCTCATTTGTCAAGTCCATCTCCTGAAGATGAGCCTAATAATCGCCCATTTATCCATAGCAAATTGTTTCAACCTTCAAATAGTATTCACAGTCCAAATTATATGAATGATCAAATTCAAGAAATGCATCCCAATAGTGGTCTAATGTTGAACTCTCAGCAGTCAAGAATAACTAGCCCGCTACCGACGGTGGGAACACCTGGTGTTGGACAGAATCATGAACGTGATTCTCGTCCTTTTTATTCTGCCCCACCAACACCCATTCCAGCTCCTATGACTCCTGTGTCTCGATGGCTACCCCATACATCAGCTCGTCATTATGATGGATTTCAGTCTCATGCAGGCCTCGGATGCTATACTTCCATTGCTCCTCACACAACACCTTTGTCACGATTGTCATTACTCGCATCTGGATCCGTCAATTCTCAAAATCAGAATAATCAGCAGCTTGAAAACGGGGATGACATGGAACCTAAAGAAACTGAACCTGTTCAGCAGCATTCACAGGAACATTTCCATTCCCCTACTAATCCAGATTTCTCTCAATTATTGGACTGAATATTCTGTTGTGTTTTAAAATTACTAAATAAGCTACCAGTGTACAGTGTAAGTTACTAGCATTTATAAACTTACATGTACATAATTTTTAATATTGTGATGCTTTATTTGTTAATTATAAATGTTTTAATTTGCCCTTTTTTTCTTTAAAACTTTTTTATCCTACAGGATTTGAAGTGCCACTGGTCTGAATAATATGTATTATATATTTCATTCAGAGAAACTGTTTGATACTTATGAGGTCTTGGCACAGGTTTTTTTGTTTGTTTGTTATTATTTAGCATTTTAATAAATATTTAACTATGTAGTTAATTATTAAATTTGTATTTTGCTGTAGTAAATTAGCATGATTTTGTCAAAATTTAAAATTTCTTTGTGCAATATTAAGCAAGTGTGAATGTGTATAGATTTTTCTTTTTAACCAATTATATATAGCTTTTTATTTGATTTATCTACTAATTATAGAGTATTTTTCATCTGGTTTAATGTGTTGATCAAATTTTATCCTTTGTTTTTACATGTTTTAAGTTTTACACAGAAATCAAAAATTTTTATTTTCTTATAATTTGATGCAATTTTAAATCTTTAAAATTTGCTCTTGTTAAATTTTAATAACTTATAGAAAAATTAATATTTTTATTAAGTTTTCTATCATTCTAAAAATGCATCCCCTCTCCCCTTGTGAATTTATTTTATTACACTCGAGATTTTTTATTAACATTCCATTTATTATGTGAGAGTATTTGCATAGGATATTATGTAGGAATAATAAGTTGAAGTTTAATTTCTGTATTTAACGTCTTTTTTTTTTTTTTTTTTTTTTTTTCTCCCTCTTAAATTTTAGCGTGCATAATATTTATGTGGAAGGAAAAGATTTTAAACATCTTTAATGTAGAACATGTTAATAATATAAAACAAACTTTTTTTAAATAATAGATATTGAGAAATATATTTATTTTTTAAGCTTTTTCATTTATGTGGCTTTTACAGTTATATGATAACTTTTTTATTATTTTATGTATATTAAATAAATAAATTACTCTGTTAGGGTTTGCACTTCTGTGCTATTATTTGTGTTTTAATCGCAATAAGCTATTTACTTTCTTAAAATCTGTCCTTTAAAATCATATAAACTAGAAAACAGGAATTCCACTTTTTCAGAATTTAGTGTTGCCCCTGATGACAAAAAAAAATATATGTATATAAATATAGATACAGTAGAATCCAGATTATCCGAGTTAATCGAATTTATACATTTGGAATGGATCATTTTCTTCTGATGGACTGATGACTTCCATTATTATGAAACAGTCGTTATAAATGAAGTGTTAACTGAAGATGAAAGAGCAGTCATAAAAAGTTAGATAATTTAAAAAAAAAAAATTATGGCCATTTTTTTTTCTCCATTCTGACCAGAAAATCGGAGTTCTAACTTTTTATGACTGCTCTTTTATCTTCACCTAACACTTCATTTATAATGACTGTTTCATAATAATGGAGGTCATCAGTCCATCAAAAGAAAATAACTCGGTGAAAGTGGAAACTGATAATCGGGACTCTACTGTAGTTCAGTTTTAAGACTTATAACACGTGATTTTATTTTACATAAAGTGACGTCATCCACATCCGCTGAAGAATTCATTATTTGCGATCCAGTGTTAAACAAAATCTACAATAAAGTACGCTTAGGACGTCACTATCGCTGAATAATAATCAAATTTTAAAAAAGAGATTTCATCATTCAAAAAACTCGACAAAAAAATAGGTTATCTAAAGATTCATGGGCCTTCGTTTGTTTGTATTTTTAATACAGATATTTAAAATTAAATTTAGTTTCTAATAGCTCCATATTTTATCAGAAATCCTTCATTTATATATTTTTTTTTTCAAAATAGCACATATTTAAATTAAATTTTTTTTTCAGTTTTTATGAGAAAATGGCAACAAAAAGATATAATTGCTATTTTTCTTTCACTTTCTACAGAAATGGAGTTCTTCCATTGCTAATATTAAGCAAATGGCTCTAAAAATGGAAAAAAAAAATTATCTCAAAAATAAATGGAGATGCAGTTTTCAAACAAGTTGCATTAAAAAGTACTTTTTTTCCAAACACGATGGTATAAAAATCGAAAATGTGCAATGCTTAGAAGTTTAAAAAATTGCTATAGAGTATTTAATCGTACTGATTTGTTTTACGGCTGGCTTCTGTAAGGTAACGTTATTTTTTGGAGACTACACAAAATAAGCTGGGAGAAAGAAATAGAATACTGTATGTGGTTAAAAAATGTTTTTTCTCTCTCTCACCCCTAAAGCTCCAGATACCTAAGTTAATATTTTAATATTAAAACATTCTTCTGGAGTGAAGAGGGGGATTAAGTCGTGTTACATTTCAAATCTCCTTTTCAATAACAATCTGCTTAAAATAAATGTTTTTCACTGCTGTTTGTTTGCCTTTAAAATCTTAAATTGTAATAGTAGGTTTTGACCATTTGTTTTTTTAACCACTTGCATTAACAAAGAAATCTGTACAAAACAAACTGATTCTTCATAGTGAAAACTAGTTTGGCTTAAATATTTAGTTGATTTATTAGTGAACAACTTATACTCATGTGATCACAAGCAACCAACTTTTCAGTATGCTTAAAAATTCAACCTATTTAAATTTTTAGATTTAAAACTGAACTGTGCTACAATCAGGTAAGATCACAACCTGCAATGCCCAATTCTGCTTTTATGACTTGAGTAGTATTTCTGGAGTATTACATATGTCCCATTTAGTCGTCCCCCGCCCATCCTATCCTGATGTAGAATCCCCAGAGTTTAGTTTGTTAAACGTACTTGGTATACATCTTATTGACCCGAAAAGAATGAAAGGTTGAGTGAACATTGTCCAAATCCAATAGCAAATCTCAGAGCGCACTAGCCACTGTCAATTTATATCTATTAATTTCTAGCAATACTGCAGAAAATTGAGATATGAACGTTTCACTTCCACCACACTAATTAATTTTATATTTGCTATGATGATAGTGCAATATTTTATTACTTTTTATCAAAAATTGTTTGAATTTGATTTATTTTACCTAATTATTCTCCCTTTCACTTTTTATGAAATTTCAACATGTTATGAAGGAGGATTTTAGTATGTTAGTTATGATTATCAAAATTAGATTTTTATAGAAATTATTTAAAACTAGAATATGTTATTGTCTCAAATTGTTTTTAAATAATGTTGTTTCTTTTCTATTTCAAAATTTAACTTTGTTAATTCTAAATAGTTAATCCAGTTATTATCTCACAAAAATTATCATTGTTATTAAGAGTTTCAGCCTCATAATTAATAAAAAATTGTCTTTTGTGGAAGGACCATTTATAAATGTTAAAATTGTTTTCCAAAGTTTTTTTTTTTTTTTTTTTTTAATAGCTTTTATACCATTATTATGCAATTAAACATTCTCTGTAGTATGTGAAATTTACGTGAAGTGTTCTTAGCTCTTAGATTTGCTATTTTTAAATTGAGGTTTAGCTTACTTTAACTTATGTAATTTTTGTCCCAAGAAAGATTGTTTTTCTTGTATTATGAAATGCTTTTCAGATTTAATAGTTTAATATTAATGAAGCTGGTTATCAAACTTTTTGGTATCTTAAATAATTGTGCTACATAGTTATATTTAATTCTTGCTTCTCATTCACTTAAATGTATAGACGTTTATTTTTAACCTGTGCCTTGCCCTTAGTCTCTGAGTATTTGTTTAGATAATTTACAGAAATATATTTAAATTATTTGTGGACATTTGCTATAAAGTCATCTAGCTGAATAAAAGTATTTAAATTTGTTTTTGTTGCACTTACACAAAATGACATGCAAATGACTTTTTTACGAACGAACTATTTACTGGTGTGTGTAGTCCAACTTGTTGAGCATTCTAATAATTTGTTTTATATTTTATTGTTGCTGCTTTGGTATGCTTGTTTCTGTTGCTTATCTTATGTTAACAAGCTTTTAGTTCCTATTTAAAAATCTGAGATGTTTTTAATAAATTACAAGGGTTTTATCATTTTTGGAAATGGTTTTATGTATTATAAATGTATATCTATATACAATCCTTATATATTGTTTTTTACCATGTTGTTTCAAAGCTTTGCTTTTGGTAATTGTTAAAATATTTTAAAATTGTTCTGGTGTTATTGTTAAATTCTTCTTTTAGTAAGTGGAGAAAATACAGATTTGTAATGCCTCCAAGGTTTGTGAAATTTGTGTATGTGATGTGATGATCAAAAGCAAGGAGAGAAAAAATAGTGGGACTCTATGTAAGTTAAAAACTTATAGAGTTAGCAGGGTATAAGTGTTTTCTTTTTTTTAAATATGGGATTAAGTAGTTTAGAAAATTTCTAAATTATAGGTGCACATACTATTTTGCTGCACTTTTCAAATTAGTAATAGTGTTTCAAAAGTTAATAGATTCACTTAGAAAATTGATTTTTAATTAAATGTTGCCATTGTCATCAACATCCTTTTGAAAATTTCATATGTAAAAAAAAAAAAAAGATAAAAAATATTTGTGCTGTTTCAGAGTGCAGTAAACATATATATTTTTTTTAAATTCAAGTATTTTATTTATGTCCATTGTATATTTTCCCCTGCGCTAAATAATGTGTCAGAATTTAAATGAATCTGTTAAAACACTTCTAAATACTGTGAGTTTTTATATCCTTAAAACCACGTTTAATTGATCCATCAAACATTCCATAAATAACAAGCAGGGTATTTTTATGAACTGCTGCATTTACAATTATTGTATAAATATACTCTAAAATAACAGTTCTAAAACTGTCGTCCATAGACGAAGGGAGGAAGGACCACAAAAGTCTCGTGTAGTGTATAAATTTTAATTTCCACGTATCTAAAATATGAGAGAAAGCTTGTGAGTAAAATGAAAGGGTAAGCTAGGTAAAAGAGTACAATTAGTTTGTGTGTCTCTATTAGTTTACATTCAATATTCTAAAAAATGAGTAATTTTAGTCTTAAATTCAAGGGTCTGTGAGGATAGCGAAAACATTAAAAGGGTCTGTGATAACTATGCGACTAAGAATTGCTTCGCTAAAATGTAGTTAATTTTTTATCCTTCTTTTCAAGAATTGTATCTAATGTGGTCGCAAAATATCTTATCTTGAAATTTATATCAAAAATATTTTATCTTTCAATCAATTTAATGAATGAATGTGAAACAGCACAAATTTTTTTCCTGTTAATTACCTTCTGATATGAGATTGGGTTTCAATTTCATTTATTAATTCATTTTCATATTGAAATTATTACTATTCCTTTTATCTGTTTTTAGTTTAGTTTTCTTTTCTTTCCTCCATGAGTATAAAATTATTTAAATATATAAATTATCTAGTTGTTTTGTTAGTTTTTAAAATCTTTGTTCATTTAATAAGTATAAATTTCAAATAGTTTTCTTTTCAATGATATTTAAAATCCTTATCAGTATTGATAATCAAATAAAATTAAAAATGAAATATTTATTTAACAAAATTTTAATCATGAAAACAAAGCTTTTTTTCTTTCTTTCTACTTTCTATCCCACTCTGCCTTCAATGATGCACCCATAATTCTAGATTTTAATCTTATAAATAATCTCTTTTATATATGTATATCGTTATATCTATTTTAATTACTAAAATCTAGTTATTAGTGAGGGGATAATTCTTATTGATCATTACTATTTACATCTAATTCCTTGATTCTGTTCTTTTTATTATCTTAATATATGTTTATTAAACATAAATGTATTAAATTGTTACTTAAAATTCTCCAATTAAATATGTATGAAATTTTTCCTTTTAATATACTAAAGCCACAAGTTGATTTTATCATAGTTGTCAACATTCTTGAATTTTTCAGAAGATTACTATTTTCAACACTTGGGAAACTTCTAAAAAAATTTGGGAATGTTTTCAACCATGTTTATGGATATCATGTGATATTTCCTATAACATAGTTACAATTGCTTATTTTTTCAACTATATTTAAGACTTCCTTTACAATTTGTGCTTAAGGCATCACAAATTATATTCCTATTAAATTTGAGTATGTTCTTGTGATTTGTGCCAAGTGTACTAGTCCATGGTGTAGTTCCAAAATTTTATTTTTTATTTGCTTTATTTTGTTTTTATCAAAAAGGATTCTTAAATAAAATACATTTCTACTGAAATGTAAGTTTTGTTTCATTTTTATCGTAACTTTTTTATTATTTTTTTTTTTTTGTTTAAACTTGCTTTTATGATCCTTAATTTAGCATCGTACAGAAAGACTAATGTAAATCGAAGTTCATAAAATAACTTGATAACATGAGTATGAAATTTATTAATATATTGTATCTTATATTGCAATTTTTTATCCCTTATATTTCATGTGACATATTTTCTTCTGAAAATCAAGCAGTAAAAATGTGCATGATTATATCAATAATTAGCGTTGATAGTTTTGAAAAATTAATTTCATTACAAATGTATAATATTTCATGTGAACTGTGTAAAACTGATCTAAGAATACAAAATTCATTCTTCGTCAGATGTGCTCATCATCGTCTTTGAAAAATAAACTTTCATTGTGTAAAGTAGACTCAAATATAAGTGCATTAGATAAGATCTCTGATAAAGCTATGTTACAGATTGTGATAAAGTTCTTTCATACTGATTTCTGTAGCAAGTCTGTAATATAATTTTATAAGAATGAAAGCTAGAAAATGTTTTTGTCTTTTTTATAGTTTTAAATTTTAATATGTATGTATATTTTAAAACCTAGTTCTTGAAGGTGTTTTGTCCAAAGCCTAATGTGTAAGACTTTCTTAATATTATTTTATATGCGTTGCTTGAAAATTAGGTGTTTTGAATGCTTGTCAAAAATCAAAATATCTGTAAAGATTTTCAAAATTTAGTTTTATTCTTTGATGTATGTAAATTATTTGTTTTTTCAGTCAAATCGGTTACTAAATTTTGTTACTTTAGTTATATGTAGATGCATACATACATGCCAAATTTATTACATATTTCTTGAATTATTTTTTACTTGTGAGATTAAAATACTTCTAATTAGAGAAGGAGATAATTGCATTTCTGAAATGACACATGGCTTCCAGTGGTTGCATCTTCATGATTAAATGTGCTTATTCTAACTGAGATTCGGTGTGTGAAGAGAGGGTCCCCAGTCGGTAATTATTTCAACCCTTATTCGAAATTTCTTTCCTGGTGAGCTAGTGTAGCTGGCAAATGAAAATATCTAAAATATCTCATCTGCATCTAATAAAGCCCGAGAGTTATTAGCTTCCCTTCTCCCTCTGTTTTAAAAGAAAAAAAAAATTACATTTTGTTAATAATCTGAAATTATTATTTAGTTATTTGATTAAAATTTCTAGTTTCATTATTAATGTTAGGCATCTATATCGTCGCCTCAGAGCAACAGTAGGGCATCTAGTAATAATCATAATCAAAAATGAGATGTATGACTTACAGCTATGAAAAACTGTGTCTGCATCTAGTGGAATAGTAAGGAAATTTTATAAAACACATCTGAGATACAGTATTAAACATAACTTTGTGTTTCAGAAGTTGTTCCATTAGATGCAAACACAGTAAGTCAGACATATCGTTTTTTATTATTACTAGATGTCCCACTGTTGTTCTGAGGCAATGATATACTCAGTGACTTTTTAAAAACATAATGGAATTAAAAATTCAATTACTTTAAAATATAATGAAGAGTGATTTCAAATGATTATTTTTACTGTCTGAGATATGCATAATCATTAACTTGTTTCATAAAATATAAATTCACACAGAGTAAAAAAAAATATTGAAAGGTTTTTTATTATTATTATCAGCAAAATGACAGAATGATAAAAGTTGTGATTATCAAGGATTTAATTATTGTAGATGTGTTAATTTTTAATGAAATATATCCTTCATATAGCTTTATCATTATTAAACTTCTTATGATAATGTCATTCTTCCCTGTGATACTCATTTCACAATGGTGATCAAATTTTATAATAATTATTTGTCATCCTATTAGCATTCCTTTCTTTTTATATGTTTGTAAATTTATAAAATCTTTACAGTTGATATTTTTAAATACTCAAACTACTTGCTTGCATTTAAGTATACCCTTTGGCTTAGTTGAAGCTAGTGATGATGTTATTGGTGTGTTTGAATGATTTGTAAATCTCCAATCAATTATTTGCATTTGGTTGTTTTTTAGCACTTAGATAATTTTACTTGTGATTTTATATTTCCTTATTCCTATAAGCCTAAAATGTATAGGTTCCAAGTTATTGAACATTTGAGTATGTTCATTTATATTTTACTTTTTTATATTATTCATATTTAGTACTTAATTATTTTAGAGCATAAATGTCAGGAAAATGGAAAATTTCACTATAAAGGACTTGAGGTTAATTTACATCCACAATTGCATTATTTGGCTGAAAATCTAAATAAATTTTCTAAACATACAAATGTAAAAAACAGATAAAAATAGAAATTTTTATTTCCATGTAAAGGAAAATTGTAGTTATTTGCACACTTGAAAACACCCGCTCTGTAATGTTAATCCTATGGGCAGGTTATTTTCGAATTTCTCTTTTCAATTTGAATATTTTTAAACGATTTTTTTGCATAGGCTAGATGAGGTCGATCTTTAATATGACTCTTTTTTACTCTTTCAATTTTGGTTGCAGATTTTTTTTTAAAAAGGTACTTTGTTTCCAAACCGGTTTCGAATCTGAAAGTACCTTTTTTAAAAAAAGTCTGTAACCAAAATCGAAAAAGTAAAAAAAGTCATATTAAAGATTGAGCTCAGCTATCCTATGCAAAAGAAAATTGTTTAAAAATATTCAAATTGAAACGAGAAATTCGAAAATAACCTGCCCATAGGATTAACATTACAGAGCGGATGTTTTCAAGTGCACGAAGAAGATGTAATAATAATCATAAAGTAACAAAAGCATACAGTTGGAGTGAAAACAAATTAAATCAGTATCTGAAAAATTTACTTCAAAGTAATGAAGTCTAATTTTTACTGACATATTCTTAAAGAATCACTTTTCTTAAATATATTTAAACATGCTTGATGTTTGAAATAAATTTAAGAAATTTTTTTCTTCCACCTATTTATTAAGTTTTTAATTTAATCAAAAATGTGTGTTCTGATATTTTCTTATCTTTCTTTATAGATGAACCCAATTCATAAATACTCGCATACTTGTTTGTTTTTTATGCATGTAGTATAAAAAAATGTTTATTAAGTTTTTAAAAACTGATAAAATTATTGTTGACATTTGAACTGTGCAATATCCTGTTCTTCTTTTCATTTTACATACAGAGTGATTTTTTTTTTTTTAAGTTGTGAAGTAAAACCCTATAGCAAAAGAACCACTGATCCAAATGAGCTGAAATTTCACCAGTATGTTCCCAAAGCAATGGGATTTTTTTTGGTGTGGTTTAAAAAAACTTAAAATCACACCGACAGATGGCACTGTAAGTTAACAGAAACAAAGAATAATTTCAGTGGGAGGAAAACAATGGACAGTACTTCGAGAAAAAGAAAACTTTATTACGCATATCAAAAACACACAGAATGCAGTAATTGGGAAAAGTTACTGCAAACGTTTTTGCAGAAACAGAATGAAATAAAAATATGGAGCAAAGAATTCACACGGAACTGCACGACTAACGCAAGATATTTTCAATGTGTTGTCCACTGTTTTCAGCTACGAGTTGGAAACTTGAAACCGCATGTTCCACAACAAAGCAAAGAATATCCAGCTGGATGCTGTGGATCTGGTGCACAATGTGTGCCTTCAGGTCAGCTAAGTTCATAACACCGCCACAATACAGTATTCTTTAGGTACCCCCAGAGCCAGAAATTGCAGTAATTCAGATCAGAATAATGAACACGAGGTGTGCGTGCTTTAAGTTTTTATCGCCACTATGTGTGTGTGTCGTGCGCAAGCTCGTCTCCCGACTTTACTGCATATACAGCGCCATCTGTCGGTGCGATTTTAAGGGGTTTTTTTAACCAAGCCAAAAAAATTCCCATTGCTTTGGAAGCATACTGGTGAAATTTCAGGTCATTTGAATCAGCAGTTCTTCTGTTATAGGATTTTACTTTCACTACTTTAAAAATAATCACCTTGTATAATGTGCATACATACATACATTTTTGACTTAGCTCAGTTTATATTATAAAACATTAGTTTAATTATATTAAAATAACATAAATATTGTAAGTATTTTGGTAGATGTTTGTTCGAGAAGTGATAAAATTTTGTTTTTAATTTTTTTATTTGTGCAATTCATTTTTAACAAGTGATAAACAGTTGATTTTACTCAAATTTTCAGCATATCTATGCATGCATAATTTAATACTGTTAGTGTTGCCATCGTTTGTTATAAAGCGTTTGATTTCAAATTACCATGATACAAATAAATCTTACTGCTTAGGTGACTTTGGATTCTGTTTTTATATAAGTGTCCTGTATACTTAATATAAAAAAAGTCGCACAAAAAAAATATCTCATCAGCTTTAAATTTGCCTGCTAATGTGCAGATATTGGTTGATTAGCTCACTCAGTTGAAAAATTGCAACTATTTGCATAAATATAATTGTTAGAATTTTTATGTTTTTTGCTTAAAGCTGCTTGTAAATTATAAAAATCATGCCATGTAAATTGCATAAATTAAGGAAATTTTGGAAGATTGATGTACAAATCATATTCTTTTTCTCGAGCAATTTTTTGTGGATCATAATCTTTAAAATGTAGTCGTTATCTTCTGAAATATTTAAAAAAAATAAATAAAATAAGATAGTTTTTCATCATAAGTTAATAAATTGTTTGAAAAATACAAAGTAGTTTTTTTTTTCTTTTTTTGTCCTTGCCATAAAATTTTGGTTATATTATTTACTCATTTAAATAATGCAAACTTAATAGAAATATAATAATAATAATAATAATAATAATTCTTTGGAGACTTTTTTTAAGAGTTGTCCCTTTTTTTTTCTTCTTCTTCTTCCTGTCAATGTCCTTATGCTATTAGTTTATTAAAAAGTGGTGGTGCATTTTAGATAATATAAACTTAAAGTTAATGTATTACATCATTTTTTTTTTTAAGAATATCAATTACTTTTTTAAGCTATCCCTTTCCACCTCAAAAATGGTACATTTTTAAATGTTATTAAGTTACTCTGTGACAGCTAAGATTTCATCCTTATAAGTAAAATAAGAGGAGTTTGTAATTTTTATTATTTATTTAATGCATTTGTTATTATTATTGCAAATGATGTAAGCCTGTAACCACCCTTTCACTTTTTCTTATATTGTCAAATTAGATTCCTCTATAGCAGTAATTTCCAAACTATGGGTTGTGGCCAATGTTTCGCTGGACTGATCATCTATCAAGCAGATCTTCAAAAATGTTTAATTTTATCAAAAATATTACAAAAACAATGTTTTAAATTAAAACTACCCCAAATTTTGTGAAAATACAGTGTTCTTTAAACATTGTGTAGAGAGCAGTTTAAAATTTTAAAAATTCCAACCCTGGTGTAGGCTTTCTCAATTATACATTTATTAATAAGTTTGTTTCATTTTCATAGTAAAAGAACATTTTGTTTTATAATTATTCCTTTTTTACATTGGTGTTACCTGTTACTGTTCTCATGTGTATGCTTTGTGTGAAAGTTCACCTTTTCTGTAGGGTTAATTGCCTCTATATACCTGCATAATAGATGGGTTATGAAAAAATTTAAAATGGGTTGCATAATAAAGTTTGGGAATCATTGTTCTGTATCTCATATGTAATTACTTACTCCTACACATGACTGATAAAATTACAGTGAAAACCCATTGATATTTTGTTGCTACTTGATTATCCCGTCGTCCAGTTTCGTCAAATTATACAAATAGAAGAATGTTTCCATTATAAAATTTCAAGATAGGAAAATTTATGAATTTAAATTTAAAAAATAACTAAAGAATAGGGTTACTTTAATGATGACGTTCGCTTATGGCATAGCGACATACCAAATATAAAATTTAATTTATTTAGATTATTTCAGGCAAAAGAATACTAATAGTTTACGTATTTAAATGTAGATATATTAAATTAAACCATAAATAAACAGATATTTTTAAGATATTGTACTTGTGAATAAAAGGTAAGTATTTTAATTGTAATAATTGAATTTATTAAGGAACACAATAAATATCAATGATAACGGAAAATTGTCTGGAACCCAATGCTCTTTATTTAGTCAAAAAACATAGATGAATATAACTATAAAATGTATGTAAGCATTAGATATAGGCTTGGAGAAAAAAAAAATCAAAATTTGCAGTAATTTTTAAATAACGAAAGAAAAAAAAATTGGTAAAACATTAATAAAAATACAAATAAAACGTCGAATTAAAAAGACATGATGACGTAACAAACACATGTAACATGTTTAATGTCAGGTGAATGTGATATTTACGATCATCCATTATTGACATTTAATCTTATAGTTTGGCGATGGTTTTTTGATCGACGGGATAATCAAGTAGTACCGATATTTTTAATCAACTTCTTTTGATGCTTTGGTAATTAATTGATTCTCTACTAAATTTGTTTTTGGGGTTATTTAGCTGTAATGGTTTCTTGCTATTTATTGTGGTTTTGTGTAAGAATATGTATTTTAAAAAGTAAACAAGATTTTTGCAAAACTGCCTTTTCATAGCATTGATGATGTTGCAAATATTATTTGAAAAGCTCTGATGTACCGATTGTTATTTTATAATATCTAATATTAAAACCGCAATAATAAATGTCACATTTATTATTATTGTGATTTAAGCCCATGCATAATAATTTTCACTTACTTTTATTACTACTTATTAAACAGCATTCTTAAGGCATAATTCATTGTAAAAAACTAGTATAATAGTAGTATTTATACTCATAAGCTATTTCTACCTCAATACATTATTGTAATAAATATATGTGGATCAATCAATTTAACATGTTTCCTTTTTTTAATTATGTACTACTGTCCTAAACCAGAGCTCAATAACTCCAGTTTTGGATTATTTAGTACACATAAAACAGGTTCTTGATCATTAACGCATCAGTAGCAGAATTTTTTTTTTTTTTTTTTAATGAAATTGGCAATATTTGCAATGTATCTACTGAAAAACATAACTATAAAATCTTCAAACTGTTTTTCTGTCATTTGTCTGAAATGGAATTGCTGTATTTAAGACTGCAAGAAAAATCCTTATGAATTAGATATACATACATATTAAATATTTTTTTGTTTTTATAACATATAAATTGCTGCACTTGTTCAAGCATTTGCACTATATCCATTATTATAAGCTGCTGAGAAACAAAATGTTTGCCTCAATTTATTATGAACAAAATTACCATTTGAAACCTAGCAAGCATTTAGTAGAAGTATTCTCATATATCTTTAATAAAATAACATGAGCAATTAAAAGAAGAAAGCACTTCTACTAAACTTTTTGATAAGTTTTAAAAAGTTGCCTTTCTTATTTTTTTAAGAATTTTAAAAAATTTATGAACTGAAATGGAAAATGCAAGATTACTGTTTTTCTACTGCTTAATTTGGATGTGTCTCACTCTCTATTTAAAAAGTGTTAAAAAATTTAATCTCATTTTTTTCTTCAAAGTATTTTCATGGCCTAAGAAATCTGGAAAAGAAATTCCATCATGACATTTGGTTGATAACTAAAGCTTTCTTAAATGGATGTCTATCATTAAGTGGATTCATCAACTTCCCAAAAGTCCAAGCAGTTGTATATAAGTTGAAATGGACCTTGATGTAATTCACTGTGTTCAGTCCTCCTCAGTGAGTGTTTGGGATTGCTTGGCAACATTGCCTAGGGACAATGCTGATTAGGGACTTTTTAAGTGAAAGTGACACAAGTTTTTGTTTTTCACAAGAAAATTCCTAAAAACCTTACACAGCTGCCTGACTTTCACTATGTAACTTAGAACCTTGTATAGTTTTCATATATTTAGTAGCATACTAACAATGGGTTGAATGAGCCCAAAATTCAGTTAGACTACATAAAATTTCCTTGTGATTATTATAAAAAAAAAAATAATAATAATCAAATATTGGCCTATAATATACTTTTTCTTTTTTTTCAACTGTGCTGATAACTTTCACCATTTGCTAATAACTTTTTTTACATAACTTCAGAGCAAAGCCCATGTAAATTAATCTGCATTCATTACCAGAAAATATTTAAAAACTTCTGTAGATCAGGAGCAAGTTTTTATACATGATGAAAGAAATTAAGGAAAGATCTCTTTTTCATAAATTCTTGCTTAAGGCTCCTGTCCCTGCCGGTGAAGGCACTCACGAGTTAATGCTAATCCTATGGGGTGGGATTTTTCTAATATCTCGTTTGCATTTCAACATTTTTAATTTTTTTTTTTTTTTTTTTTTTTTTTTTTTTTTTTTGCATTGGGTAGTCCAAATCCATCTCTACATCGTACCTTTTATACTTTTTCAATTTTGGTTGCAGATATTTTTTAGAATGACACTTTCATTTTCAAAACCAGTTTTGAAAGTGAAAGTAACTTTATAAAAAAAAATATCTGCTTCCGGAATCGAAAAAGTAAAAAAGGTGCGATGTAGAGACGAACCTCAGCTATCCAATGCAAAAAAAATATTTAAAAATGTCGAAATGCAAACGAGATATTAGAAAAATCCCTCCCTATAGGATTAGTATTATCTCGTGAGTGCCTTCGCCAGCAGGGACAGGAGCCTTAAGGCATTATTGTGTAATTCATCTGATACCAAAGTTTACCCCCCCCCCCCCCCCCTTGTTTCTTCCCTTGGTTGTTTCAGAATTTTGTGTTCAAGTTGTGTGTGTTAGGTGTTTTTAAATGTTTTCTATAATCTTGGATTTTTAAAACCTGAAGTTAATTTTAAAATGCACTTCCTAAATATGTCATCTTCAATTTTCGAAAACTGGCCTGGAAGATGACCTTGAAAGAAGAATGGGATAACATTTTTCAGAATTTCTCAACGTTGCAAACAGTGAACAAAATAATTACAAAGCATCAATGAACCAGTGTTGCTGAAAGTCACATTGCTTTTTGTGCCTCCATTAATTTGTATGCATAGTGAGACTACATATTAAAAAGGTTTTTTATTTTTCCCTATAAAGTTTATCTTGCAGATGTAGGATCTGTACTGTAAAAATACCGTAGAACTTCTGCTAAATTCTTCATAAATTTCATGTTTTCATTTTGTTCTAAGTTACAGTGCAAAATGCTTTTGCTTATAATCGGTTATCTTTATTGATGTATGTTTGATATATTCATAATTCAATTGTTTCTTTTAAAGTGCTGTACAGGGATGTTTTCAGCCTACTTGTTTGTATTTTAAAGAATGTTTATTTTTATTATGACAATTTTTTTTCTGATTTGAATTAATAATAAACTATCAAAAACTACATTTATATGTTCCTTGATGATACTTGAAGAATCGTGTTCCATACTTATTTTATACACCTGAATTTGTTTTAATGTTTGTAATTATAATGAAGTCTCTTTATATTTTGATGTGGTTTGAATCTTTATGCAGACTTGATTTATTGTTTAACTCTTAAATGGTAAAATCCTCCTGATTTGTAAATACTTCTTACAAAAGGAAAAAAAAGAACTGTGTGCACATGATTAAAATATAATTTCTCTCCTCTTATATATATACATATATATTAAACAAATTTAAATTGTGTATTGCAGATTAATAGTACTGTTTATAGTTAAAAATTGATTGACAGTGTTAAAATTTGTACATTTTGTTTATGTGTATATGTGATATACAAAAGTAACATTTTAGGGGGGTGTTTTGCGATAATGCATATGCAACTAATTAAAAAATCTTTAGTCATTGTTTTTAAAAATAGATTGTGTTTAGTTTTACTGAATACATACTTCATCTCAGCTTTATATTATTAGTTTCAGTATTATACTCTGTTAATGGATTGCAATTCTTGAATCATTCATATTAACTGAATGATACAAATATTTGGTGAAAATATTTAAACATTACTCCAAATGTTGGATTTTTATTTATTTTTTTTGTTACTGCATTCTATTTTTTTTTTTTCTCTCTCTACTATTTGATAGATTAACAAAATAGTGATGCAAGTTTACCTTTGAATAATCATTATATTCTGTCAATACTAGATTGTATTTCTGGTTTAGAAATATATCTGAAAGAAGACGGAGGGAGGTTCTCATGTTTAAATTTGTGAAAAAGATTATCTGTGTTAATTAGTTATAAAAAGTACAGGGTGCAGGGGGTTTTCCCCAATAAATTAAGCTATTTAAGAAAAAAAAATAAATTTCATCTAATGATAATTTATCTTTTACCAATCTCTGAAAAATATTTGGAATAATACTTAACTTTCATACTCTCACTTGTTAAAATTTGGTAAACTATATACAAAAATGCGTTACTAATTTAAGTAAGAGAAAATGTCAGAGTTTTTCTTTTACCATTTTTTTTTTTCTTGTTTTAAAAGATCTTAAGAAAAATATGTTTATTGTTGTTATTTTTGTTTATAATTTGTGGTCAGAATGTAAAATGACTTCCATTAGCTTTCAGATGACATTTAATTATTTTGCATATCATACTAGCATATAGCAAAGATTAATTGAAATACTGAACAAAAATTTTTTTGGCATTGATGATGAATGCAGTAGATGAACCGGAGAGATACCTCCTCCTCTGCTCCGGAGCTGCAAGTTTTCCTCCCAGAGAAAAAGGTCCGAATTCAATACTGCTCAGCGTGGATATCTTCTCTGTAATCTAATTTAATACCAGTAGAAGATATAAATGTATTAACTTTTTATTTAAATATTTTGCTTAAGTTTTTATGAAATATGCAATATGTATGTATTTTCTGCTCGTCCTTTGTGTTGAAGCTCTAGGATCTGATTTGTATGTATATAATAAGATTGCAATTGGTTGTACAGTCTGATATGTAGATAATTTTACACTTTGGCAGTTTTAGCGAGAGAATGTAAATGTTTCTTATTGTACAGTTCTACTGATGAATTGCAACTACAAAGTAACATCCAGCAGTGCCAAGGATATTGTTGCAGTGTCTGTGATTTATTCATTGTATGATTCTTCAGTGTCAAAGTTCTTTGAAAAGTTCCTGTGTGCTTTCTTTTGGATTGGGTCAAAAATAATTGTCTGTTTTTGTTCATCAGCTATTTTTGTGACATATGTGCTTGCCTTGTCAAACCGTGATGTGGTGTCTTTTGCATTTTGAAGCAATGTAGATATTGTTATGCATTGACGATGACTGTTAGAAGTGTACATTACAATTTATTGGTTTATTAGGTTATCAATTAAAAAATAATGAAATACTCTTATCTCTCTTTATTCCCCCCTCCCACACACGCACATCACCACCACCATTTTCTAGGTTTCATCATAAATCCAGGAAAATGTACAATTGCAGAAGAGTTTAGCTAAAAAATTTTTATCTAAAATAAAATTTTATATAGATTTTTCTGGTCAAAAGTACTTTTAAACCCATTTGTTCTGAGACTTATTTCTTAGGATTCATTACACTTTAAAGATGTCTTTTACTTTTGTCCTTTATAATTGGAGAGCTGAGTGGATGAACTGAACATGTTATGTGACATTTTCTAAAAAAAAAATTTTGCTACTTTTCGGTTAGCCGGGCACCAGTGTTATATGTATATATACATGTGTATATATAGAGTATATGTACACACACACATATATATGTATACATATAGCTTCTATATATGTATAAATATACATATATATGTATATCTAGATATACATACAAATACATATGTATATATAACACTGGCGCCCGGCTAACTGAAAAGTGCCAAATTTTTATCTTCTGGATGAAAGCGTTATGAGGTATCCTATCACATGGTGAAGCTAAAATTTTAAGATTCCATGTAGTCTTCAAGATTTAAGACATTATTCTTTAATATTTGAAAATTAAATATGAATAAGTTTTTCTGAGAGTTTAGTATCATACTTGTCAATATTTTAAACACATGGTATCAAATAGAAAATAAATCATTAAAATTTACAGCAAAAACTTTCACTTCAAATTTCTTCAAACACAATTTTTGCTACTTAACATGTTCTTCCACTTAGCTCTTCAATTAATGCTTGAGGATATATTTAGTGATGAATTATTGGTTGTTTTTAGCCTGACAGGGGAAAAAAAATCCCAATGGCAAACAGTACAGTCAAATGAAGTGGGAAAAGGTTGAATGTGAATGAAGTGGGGAAAAAACTAAATCTAGTTTAATTAGACTTCATGCAGAAAATAAAAACTATGTTTAATAGTGGATAAGTTACAAATAAGTAGCAAAATGAATTGTTGTCACTTTTAGATTCTATATAGAAGGATGCCTAAGAATTTTACTTTTGAATATCATTATCAAATAATAATCTTCACCTTATTTGATTGCAATTTTTGGTTATTAAATGCAACAAATATTTTTTTAAATAGTAGTACAAACCTTCAAAATATGTTAGCAGAAATCCTGCCAAATGCATTAAATGTTGTAAAATGAAGTAGCTGTTAAAATTATTATTCACTGTTATTTTCAGTAAAAGTATTTATATTGTATAAAACTCAAACAGCTGTAAGCATTAAAAAAACTAGATAGTCGAACCTCGTTATCTCGACACTCTAATGATCAGAAAAAAGTGTCATAAGCGGAGTGTCGCAATAACCGGAGTTGGAGAAAAATGGTTATAAATTTCAGACAATTTTAAATTATCTTAAAATAACTGTTCTTGCAGTTTTAAGAAATAAAACATTATTAAACAAAATAAACGCAAAAACAAAATTAATAATAATAAAACAAATTTATGATGGCTTGTTTTTTTATTGTTACATGAAATATTGTTGAATTAAGGTGGTCGCAGACGATTAGCCGAAAACCAAATAGCCGACAAGACATTTAGCAGACAGCACTTAGACGACAGGACGTTTAGTCGACACGTATATTTAGCAGACAGGACATGTAGCCGACAAGTACATTTAGCTGACAGGACAAATAGTCGAAACGTGCGTATAGCATACAGGACAATTAGCCGAAAAGGACATTTAGCAGACAGACAATTGGACGACAGGCAATTGGCCGAACGTGACAATTAGCCGACAGGACAATTAGTCGACAAGACAATTAGCCGACAGGACATTTAGCCGACAGGACATTTAGCCGACAGTACATTTAGCCGACAGGACGATTGGCCGAAAGGACGATTAGCCGACATGAAAAATTAGACAGGATATTTAGTTGAGAGGATGATTAGCCTAGTTAGGTTATGGTTAGGATACTTTTAGGTTACGGTTACATTAAATTTAGGTTACAGTTATGTTACGGTTGGGTTACAGTTAGATTACGGTTACGTCATATATTAATTTTAGGTAACAATTAGGTTACGATTAAGTTACAGATAGGTTAAGGTTATGTTACGGATAGGTTACAGTTAGATTACGGTTAAGTTACGGATATGTTACAGTTAGATTACGTTTCTGCGACGATTAGGTTACAGTTACGTTACAGTTTGGTTACAAATAGGATTACGGATAGGTTACAGTTAGATTACGGTTAGGTTCCGGATAGGTTACAGTAGGTTACGGATAGATTACAATTAGGTTACGGTTAGGTTCCCGCCAGGCTACAGTTAGGTTGCGGTTAGGTTATAGTTACATCACAGTTAGGATACGATAAGGTTATAATTAGGTTATGGTTAGCGTACCGTCATGTTACGTTTATTTTACAGATAGATTACTGTTAGGTTGCAGTTATTTTACAGTTAGGTTATGGTTAGGTTATAAGTAGGTAACGGTTACGTTACGGTTCGGTTACAGTCAGATTACGGTTAAGTTACGGATAGATTACAGTTAGATTACGTTTCTGCTACGATTAGGTTACGGATAGGATACAGTTACGTTACAGTTTGGTTACAAATAGGATTACGGATAGGTTACAGTTAAATTACGGTTAGGTTACGGATAGATTACAATTAGATCACGGTTAGGTTACCACCAGGCTACAGTTAGGTTACAGTTAGGTTATAGTTACATCACAGTTAGGATACGGTTAGTTAATAATTAGGTTACCGTTAGCGTACCGTCATGTTACGTTTATTTTATAGATAGATTACTGTTAGGTTACAGTTAGGTTATGGTTAGGTTATAAGTAGGTTACGGTTAGGTTACGGTTATGTTCCATTTCCGTTACAGATAGGTTACGGTTAGATTATGGATAAGTTACAGTTAGGTTACGGGGGATCTATGTCATTTAGCCGAAAACCAAATAGTCGACAAGACATTTAGCAGACACCAATTAGCCGACAGGGCGTTTAGCCGACAAGTACATTTAGCTGAAACGTACATTTACCCGACAGGACATTTAGCCGAAACGTACATTTACCCGACAGGACATTTAGCCGACAAAGCATTTAGTCGACATGACAATTAGCCGACATGACAATTAACCGACAGTTCAAATAGTCGACAAGTCAAATAACCAACAGGATATTTAGCCGACCTGACAATTAGCAGACGGGTCAAATAGCCGACAGGACAACTAGCAGACATGACAATTAGCCGACAGGACAACTAGCAGACAGGTCATATAGCCGACATGATATTTATCAGAAACATACATTTTGCCGAAAGAATTTAGAAGACACATTGATATGGGTCGGTGATATACCAACAATGTCAACCTCAATAACTCGTCACCATCAGAATTCAACTTTTTAGCTCAGAGGCTATCAAAGTCAGAGAGCTGATGTGCCCGCCGTTCTGTATGTATGTAAGTATGTACGTACGTATTCACGTAACGAGGTAACTCTTGATAGAAACATCCGATTTGCTTCAATTTTTTTTCTACGTTCATTCTTGAAAGGTGCTTCCCTGATTAGTTTTCGGGTTTCATTGGTTAAAGATAAAGGGGGCTAGTCCCTCCCGTTAATTTAGATAAATGGGTTTTTCATGCAGAATTATTCGATTTGCTCTAAATCTGATATACCGGTTTATTATGTTAAGGAGCTTCCTTGATTAGATTTGGAAGTTCATTAGTTAAGTATGAAGGGAAAGAGGCTTCCCCCCCTTAATTTAGATACATGTTTTTTTCATTCAAAATTATTTGATTTGCTCCAAATTCGGTATACGGTTTATTATGTTAAGGAGCTTCCCTGATTAGATTTGTAGGTTCATTAGTTAAGAATAAAGGGGGGATAGGGGAGCTACACCCCCCCCCCCTTAATTTAGATAAATGGGTTTTTCATGCAGACTTATTCGATTTACTCCAAATTTGCTATACTGGTTGATCATGTTAAGGAGCTGCCTTGATTAGATTTGGAGGTTCATTAGTTAAGAATAAAGGGGGGGAAGGGGGCTACCCCCTATTAATTTAGATAAATGGGTTTTTCATGCAGAATTATTCGAGTTGCTCCAAATTTTTTATACCGGTTTACTATGTTAAGGAGCTGCCTTGATTAGATTTGGAGGTTCATTAGTTAAGAATAAAGGGGGGTAGGGGAGCTAGTCCCCCCACCCCTTAATTTAGATAAATGGATTTTTCATGCAGAATTATTCAATTTGCTCCAAATTTGGTACACCGGTTTACTATGTTAAGGATCTGCCTTGACTAGATTTGGAAGTTCATTAGTTAAGAATAAATGGGGATAGGGGAGCTAGCCCCCCACCCCCTTAATTCAGATAAATTGGTTTTTGATGCAGAGTTATTCGATTTGTTCCAAATTTGCTATATGAGTTTATCATGTTAAGGAGCTGCATTGATTAGATTTGGTGGTTCATTAGTTAGGACTAAAGGGGGGAAAGAGGGCTATCCCCCTTAATTTAGATAAATGGATTTTTCATGCAGAATTATTCGATTTGCTCCAAATTTGGTATACCGGTTTAATATGTTAAGGAGCTGCCTTGATTAGATTTGGAGGCTTATTGGTTAAGCATGAAGGCTGGACGGAGGTTAGTCTCCCCCATTAATTTAGATAAATGGGTTTTTCATGCAGAATTATTCGATTTGCTTCAAATTTGATATACCGGCTTATTCGGGTCTATGTCATTTAGCAGACAACCAAATAGCCAACAAGACATTTAGCAGACAGCAATTAGCCGACAGGACGTTTAGCCGACAAGTACATTTAGCTGACACGTACATTTAGTTGACAAGACAATTAGCCGACAGCGACAGTTAGCCGACAGAAACAATTAGCCGACAGGACAATTAACCGACAGTACGTTTAGCCGATAGGACATTTAGCCGACACTTAGGTTAAGTTAGGTCACAGATTACGTTTAGGTAACAATTAGGTTACTTTTAGGTTACAAGTACGTTACAATTAAGTTATGGTTATGTTACGGTTACATTACGGATAGGTTACAGTTACGTTATAGTTAGGTTAGGGTAGGTTATAATTAGGTTACTATTACGGTTAGGCTATAATTATTTATAACAAACAAATTTTTAGTATAAAGTAAAAAGTAACATTTTCTACAATAAATATTGTTTGAAATGGGGTTTTTTGACGGATAACTCCGAAAAATATTATTTTTTAAATATAAGAATTTAAAAGAAGGGATGCATGAATTAAGAGTGTATTCATGTGGCGAAATAGTGGACCCACATGGGGAAATTTTCAAACTTTTTTCGGACCAGTTATGTGATATATCACCGGAAAGACCACTTTTTCATGTTATAATTATTTCTTCTCCCCTCCCCTCAATTTAGCTCCCCAGAGGGCACTTTTCGAACTTTTTGAAATCGTAGCGTTTTCATCATTTTAGATTAGATTTTTTTACGGAGCCCTCCTAAAAATATTATTTATAATATATAAAATTCCAAAGAGTGGGGGGTTATTGCAGAGGGGCGTGAGAGTTGGTGCACCGGTGGCGCTTTTCCAACTTTTGCAGACACCCCTCATGTGATATATCATTGAAAAACACTATAGCCACTATTTCATATTATACACCTCCCAAGTTCCACACCCCCACACACACACTGCTTTGCCACCCCAAGGGGGAGGGTTTTTTGAAATCGTAGCGTTTTCATCATTTTAGAACGGAATTTTTTTACGTAACCCTCTGATAGATAATGTTTATAATATATAAAAAATTCAAAGAAAGGGAGGGTCTATTCTGAGGGGCGCGACTCCCTGGAGGGGCGCTTTTCTAACTTTTGCCGACACCCCACATGTGATATATCAGTGTGATAAAGCACTGTGGTCACTTTTTCATATTATACACTTCCCATGTCCTTTAACCATCCATAAACTTTATTGATAATAAATATTAAGAAGTTCTTAAAAAAAAACGCTCAACTTTCCAAAACTTTCTAAAATATTCATGGAGACATTTTTATGCATAAAAACATCAAAATAAAATCCTTTATATCTAACTTCCTTTTATCAGTAATTTATTTATTTTGTTATTTATTTTTGACTAGATAATCATAAATTTAAGAGCTGTTTATTTTTATTCCACCTTAACATTATTTATTCCAGACAGTGTTGCGCCAACATATGCGTATTTGGCAGAAGCATGATGCAACAGTTGAAAGGAGAAATCAATCATCATGTTTGGTCATTTCTTTATTCATTTCATTTTCTTCGGTTACTAACGAAAAAGAGCTATTATTTGATACCAATTTAGACGTGCTAATAAGTCTATTTTATACAAATAAAGCATATTATGGCATTAAACTGGATTATTCCTAATTTTCTCTTATTGATCAAGTTGAATTTAGACACTTTACTCCGTGAAGGATTGGATTTCTGTAGCTCCGGGGTGGGGGTGGGTGTGGAATTTGCACTTTTTGACCATTGAAAACATAAAATCTCAAATCATCCATGAGGACATTTATTCTCTGGGGAGAATGTCTCCCCCGGGTCACTCCATGAATTCAACACTGTTAATGATTTTTAAAAAAATTAGGACTCTTTCTCTTTCTGATTTAATTAAGAAATTTAAACATTTAAACACGGAATGTAAAATTATTTTGGAGAAACTATTATTTGTATAATGAATGCCATCGCTGGATCATATACACCTACGTTTACAAATGAACTGAAAATTTAATAGAATAATATTAAACTAGAGAACAGGAAAATTGCTTTTTGAGAATTTAGTGTCGCCCCCGGCATTTCCATTACTTCATTTTCTTCTGATGGATTGATGGCTTCTATTATTATGAAACAGCCATTATAAATGAAGTGTTAGGTGACGATGAAAGAGCAGCCGTAAAAAGTTTGAGCTCTGATTTTCTGTCGGAATGGGGGAAAAATGGCTATAATTTTTTTTTGGGGGGGGACTGCTTTTTCATCTTCCCCTAACACCTCATTTATAATGGCTGTTTCATAATAATAGATGCCACCAATCCACCAGAAGAAAATAACTCGGTTAAGCGGGACTCTACTGCAGTACAAAACATATTTCAATTTTAAGACTTAAAGCACACGTTTTATTTTATGTAAAATGACGTCATTCGCATCCGCTTAAGAATTCCACATTTACGATCTACTCTTAAACATCTACAGTAAAGCATGCATAGCACATCACTATCGCGAAATAATGCACAAATGCAAAAAAAATATTCCGTCATTCAAGAAAAAAAAAAAAAAAAAAAAAAACGGCGATCTAATGTTTCATAGATACTTACAATTAAATATAGTATATAATAGCTCCATTGTTTTAACAAAAATCATTCGTTTATATATATTTTTTCAAAATAGCACGCATTTTAATTACATTTTCTTTCGGTTGTTACGAAAAAATGGCAACAAAAATATATAATTGCTATTTTAAAACTATTCTTCCTTTACTTTCTACAGAAATCGAGTTCTTCCGTTGCCAATATTAAGCAAATGGTGAATTAAAAACTCCAAAAAAATTAATATTTCAAAAATAAATGGAGATACAGTTTTCAAACAAAACGCATTTAAAAGAACTTTTTTTCTCCAATACGACGGTATAAAAATTGAAAATGTGCGATGCTTAGAAGTTTAAAAAATTGCTAAACAGTATTTAATCGTAATGCTTTCTTTTACGGCTAGCCTCTGTAAGGTAACGTTATTTTTTGGACACAAAATAAGCTGGGAGAAAGAAATAGCATACCGTACCGCAGGCTAATAACATTTTGTTTTAAACGTGATATATAATTTTTATTGTTTCACCAATTTTCAAGTTTATTGAGAACTTTTTACGTTTCATCCTTATTCCTCTATTTGTATTAACTTAATTTTTCAATAACGGTTTCTTTGTAATCAATAATACTCTAAAGTTAAAAAATATAAGTTAAGAAAATTAAAAATATTTTTTTCAAATAATTCTAATTTAATTTGATATTCAAAATTTAAGAAAAGCATTTATCGAATTAGATATATATGGTAAGCATATAGAATTTTTCTTTAAATTTGAAGCTAGGTTCTCCTTTATATTAATGAAATTGGTTCTTATTTAATATTATTTTTTTCATTCTTGTTAATAAAGTTTGCATTTTAAGTCGTAGAATGTATCCAGCCTCAGCTAGGGATCTAACGAATTTCGTAAAGTATTAAGCAGAATATTGTAGATATTTAGAGGAATAAAATCAGGGTAATACATTTTTAGGTAGATTTCGTAATAAGAAATACTACATATTACATTTTACCAACATTTTTGCAGATCTACGCCGATCATGAAACCATAGAACACCAAACCACCCCCAGTTCAAAACTTTATCTAACTATCTACCCATATATGGGTATATCACTTTATTATGGACACGATAACTTCCATAACTCTGCACAAACCTCTTCCAAACTGATCAAGGCCATACCATACAATCAAGGGGCAGAAAATCTCGGTAAAGTTCGTTAATGGACAAAATCGACCCAAGGGTATGGAAATAGGGAAGGATTTTGTGAAAACAGAAAAAAACAATAACTTCTTAATTATAATGCATATCAAATCAGTTTAAAGTTATTATTACTTCTAGGAAAAGGTCCAAAAAATTATGCATAACAGATTTTTGATATCATTAAAAATGGGCTCAAGGGGCAATGAAAATAGAGTTTTAAGAAGAAAAAAATTCATAACTTCGTCAATTCACAAGATATAAAATCCACTTAAATTTATTATAAATCTTCTTAATCTGACCTACAACTTTTATATTGACAAGTTTTTGATAGTACCAACTCTTACAGAGAAAAGGGAGAGGCTTAAAAAGAAAAAAAAAATCATAACTTCGTCAATTCACAAGATATCAAATCCGCTTAAATTTATTATAAATCTTCTTAATATTATCTACAACTTTTATATTGGCAAGATTTTGATAAAACCAACTCTTACACAATAAAAGGAGGTTCAAGAAAAAAATATCGTATTAAGGCTGTTCTCAAATCCATAGGGGCAACTTTATGACATAAGTTTTAATTCCCTTTTCTTCGGAAACGCATGAAATTGGAAGGTGTTGTTATAAGGAAACTATGTAATTGAAAGACATTTTCCGTTTTTTTTTTTTTTTGTAAACACAATAGATGTTTCAGAAAATATTGTCACAGTTTGAACCAAATTTCCCAACAAAAGGAAAAAAAAAAAAAAAAAAACACTGAACGAAGGGAGAAAAATCCCTTGTAGTAGGTCTGCCAATTTTATACAATTACGTTAAAAAATCTGTACGTCATTGTGTCAGAAAATATCAACCTTGTTGAGCAGTGTAGTTGAGAACACAGCCTTAACATGATTCTGATAAAACCAGTTTAGAAAAATGAAATTAAAAACTCGTCAAAAGCGACCAGAAAAAATTGTCAAACTGTGTTTATCTCTATTCTTGATTTAGCCTTTTTGGTGAAATTAGTACTTAACTTCGAAATCTACCTGTGCCTGCAGGCCGAGCCGGGAGTGATTTTTTTCTCTTTCTTTTCTTTCTTTTTTTTTTTTTAAATGATTTTCTCAAATTTAAATTGGCTATTTTCTAACGCATTCATATAAAACCATTTTTATTTCTTACAAGCACAAAATGTACAGCTATTTTCATTCAGATACTAAACAATCAAATTTAATTTTTTAGTGTGAGACTATTTTAAGAATCCATAATCTGCTTATTTGTCATACATTTCTATAACGAGGCTCCTAAAACTTCGCTTATCGGTGAGAATTTTAACTATTTTTTTTTTCATTTTGCACAAAAATATCATTATTTGATAAATTTTATAGCACAAATAATGTTCCGATACAACAGTTTGTTGAATTTTCATGATTTTTTTTTTTTTTTTTTTTTTGAAAAATAAACGGATATTTGCAATTGGCATTTAAAAAAAATATATATTTTATGAACTGAGATAAGGATTACTACTGCAATTTGTTTATGTAGAAAAAGGTAAGTCATATAAACAAGGTTTTTTTAACAAATAATAATCTCTTTGTGATGTTTCAACATATTATATTAAACGTATAAAACAGTTAGACATATGAATAACGAAATCTATATCGAATTAAAAATAAAAAACAAACTGTGCGGTATGAATTTTTTGCTTGCTTTTTTTTAGTTCCCTACGTTACAACCAAATTTTATACAATGCAATTTTATATCACACTAGCTGACCCACCCGGCGTTTACCTGGCCCATCATAATAACCTTAAATAAAACTCAAGTTTGTATGATTTTATATCCTTTGAAAATCTTTTAAATGAACCTAGTTTCGGTTGTTCCATTGCATTCCACAGCGTCTCGTATGTTTCCAACAAACGTCTTTCCGAACGATCCTGTAATCTGGGTCCTCGCTACCTAACACAGCATGTGCCGGAAGTGCTCCGCACGTATCGTAGACAATTGAAAAAAAAAGTCTAATAGTGAGCTAAACTTCGTAGTAATCAAGCCCATAGAACCGGAAAAACGAATGCATCATTAATGTTCGAAAATACCGTTAACTGAAGACTAAGATAAACTTTCATAATCACAGAAAGTAGTATTTTCACAGAAAGTAGCTGAATTGTAATCTAAGTTAAATAAACCAATTCCCGTTGAAATTGGACCATTATAACCCGAGGAAACAATTTATCCTTACGCGGTGGAAAGTTGCCTCCCTCCTCCTCTGTAAATTTCACGGTCTACTTTTAAAATTAACACGATATTATTTAATAAACGGATGAAATCCCTTTTCTAAAATTACCTTTAACCCTTTAGTGCGCAGGGACAAAGAACAGTTTTTTTATGCAAAGAACAGTTTTTTAAATTTAATAGATTTTTTTTATTCGTATATACCTAATTCACACCAGGAGATAAAAATAGCAATATTTGTTTTAATTAATAACAGACATTCCGTATTTTAAAAAAGCGTAATTAACCATTGAAACTTTCTTGTGTAAAGTCAGATTCTCTGGAGTACGTAATTTCTAGAACGCATTCTATCATGGGAATTAAAGGGTTAAAGGTTAAGTTTTATAAAATAAATAATTATATAAAATAAGGTATTGGAGACATAGGTATTAAAATATTTACTCATTTGCAATATTTTAGCGTAAAACAGCCACGCAACAGTAGTTATTATTTGTATTGCAGATGCGCAACAGAAGAAAAGAGTTCCGTATTATATGAAAAATGTATCTCTGATTTTTTTTTCATTATTTTTCCTGAGTAATAAACCTTTCAGAGAATCATATATAATTTTTTCGAAGCAAAATAAAAAATCGCGCATTTAAGGGTTAACGTAACGCGATTTTTATTTTTAATTTACGGATGTAGTGAGTAAACGTAAGCTGTTGCCGAAAAAGCAGATTAATATTCGAAAAAGGTGGTAGCTTGGGTATAAAGAAGGACCGGGCCCAGGGGGCAGGATATTAACTGGAATGTAGTTAAATAAAGGAAAAATTTTTAATAGTTTTGAAGTAGCTGTAGGACGCAAGAACTATGAAGTAGGAAATTGTAATAGAGTAAGATCGTTTTTAAAGAAGCTACAACAAAGGCCCCAAGAAGGAGATTCAAAATTGGTGGTAGCTGAAGTGAGAAATTTTTTTGTCGTTCATGGAGTTGCTAGAAGACTTAAGAAGTTGTTAGAAAAAAAAAGCTAATGAATCGGGTCATTTTTAAGGGAGCTACAATAAAGGGTCCAAAAGAGGCCAACTGATAGTTAAGAGCAGGGCCCTAACATGAAAATATGTTAAAAGGTCTTAGATCTTCAATTATTCAAAATTAGCCATAGAGTTATGAATTATTCCTTAGAATAATAATTTAAAGAAATGCGCCAAAAATTGGGTAAATCCTTAAATAATTGTCCTAGGGTCCAAATAAAATATGAGAGTGTTGGTCCTGGGAGAAGTGTCCAATACTCAGTTTTAAAATTATGCTCTGAGAAGGTGAGAAAATTAGAGGGTGAAAAATGCATGGCGCACAAAAAATTCAAGGGACCTACGGGACCCTAGGGGGGAGAATGGAGCAAGGGTCTTAACTAGGGTGTAGAAATGGGAGAATAACTAAATGAAAAAAGGATACCAAAAATGAAGATCGGATTAAAAGGAAGAAAATTTATTAACAATTTAGGGCGCAAAAACTTTAAGGAGTGCTGTACCGGGTCCCAGGCTGCCAGGGTCTTAACTGGAATGTAGAAAGGAGGGAATAACTAAATAGGGAATTGGCCCCAAGAACGAAGAAGATCGGATATAAAGGGAGTAAGTTATTAACAATTTAGAGCATAAAAACTTAGAGGCACAGGGGCCCCGACCTTAAAAAAAGAAAAATCTGATTGTCAGGTGCATCAGGACATGTCTTGGACCGTTCTCACCTAAATGTTCAGACTTCTACGTGCGGTAGATTTTGCTAGTCATCAAACGCAGACACACAGACACGCACACACTCACATACACACAGACAAAGCGAAACTTTCTTTTATTGGTATACGTTTTATTAAATTTTCCCCACTAAAAACTGGGTTGTCGTTAAATCCGATCTCGCTGAAAACTTATTCTACAGTTAAATACAAACACACTCTTAGTAGCTGGCGAGTTATTGAGGTTTTAATGCATATGTATAAAATATTAATGATGATTGAGTAAAAGCACTGATTTATGAAACTGAATAGCTATCGATATTATAGTGCCCCCATATCAGTAACAAATAAATATTACTTCTTTCAACAAAAACAAAGGTTTATAAGGCTGGCGAATCACTGATCTTTTAATATATAAATTAAATAAATTCGATGCGCAAAAAGACAAATTTCTGAGAATGTCGTTATCAAGATTGGATATATATAATTCATTAATGACATTCGACTTAATAAAATCACAGATGATTAAGGATGACGACTTTTCGAGGTTTTTTGGAAATCATATAGAATTTATATCAAACTGATTGAAATATAAATTTAAAGAGATGGCGAAGTAACTAGGTTTTTCGTTTAGAGAGATCGTTTGTGTTAACTTGTTATTTTGATTTTATTGCGGATGTTAAGAAAATTAATTGGATTCTACTGCATAGAAGCACTGCTTTATGAGAATATAGAGTTATGAAGGTTTTAAGCACAATGACCAATGATAATTGTTTAAATAAAAACATAGATTTATAAGCTTGAGGATTCATCAAGGTTTAACCGTATAACTTGTATTCGATATATAATAAAACAGATTAATGAATCTTCAAGTTAACCAGTTTTTAGAGCAAATGTATAAATAGTAATATTAACTAAATACACTTATTTATGAGGATGTCGAGTTATCGAGGCTTTAACATATAAGCGTGATAATAATAACATTTTATTAAACTAGCTGGCTTCGCCCTCTAGCGCGCTCATAATTATATCGGGGCCTCTAATTTATGCTAACATCGAATAAAACGAATGTCGAATTCATATGAAAATTTTCGTTAGGTGCAGTAGCGTAGCTAGGTTGTTTACCGCCCGGGATTTCATCCGTTTATTAAATAATATTGCGTTAATTTTAAAAGTAGTCCGTGAAATTTACAGAGAGGGGGGGGTGGGGGTGCAACCTTCCACCGCTTAGGGGTGTATTCTTTCCTCGGGTTCTAGGGGCTCGATTTAAACGGGAATAGGTTCATTTAAGTTAGATTACAATTCAGCTACTTTCTGTATTATGAAACTTTATCTTAGACTTCAGTTACCAACATTTTCGAACATTAATGATGCATTCATTTTTCGGGTTCTATGGGCTTGATTACAACGAAGTTTGGCTCACTCGACTTGGTTTTCGATTATCTGCGGTACGTGCGGAGCACTTCAGGTACATACCGCTTTAGGTAGCGGAGACCCAGATCACAGGTTCGTTCGGAAAGAGATATGTTGGGAACACACGAGAGGCTGTGGAAGGTAATGGGACTTCCGAAACTAGGTCCATTTAAAAGATTTTCAAAGGATATAAAATCATACAAACTTGAGTTTTATTTAAGGTTATTATGATGGGCCTGGACAACGCCGGGTGGGTCAGCTAGTGTGATATAAAATTACACTGAATAAAATTCGGTTGTAACCAGGGCTTAATTTGCGACGGAGCCCACCAGAGCCCGGCTCCGGTACTTCTGTGTTTTTAGTAAATATTTAAATATTGTTCGGAATTCACCGGAGCTCATAAATACAGGGCTCCGGAGCCCAGTGCAATAGCGCTTACGAAAAACCGAAGCTTAAATTACCTTTTCCTTTCTTTCCCATCTCCAAGCTTTTGCATTCTTTTTACCAAAACACTTATATGTGACGTAATGTGTCACACGCGTAGGGGATGGAGATGAAACGTACTCAATTTTTATATCAGTTTTTAGGCTTAGACTGACTCGAGCTCAATCTGTATTACATTTAAAATTTTATTTATTCATGTATTGAAAAAAAATCTTCTTTTAAAATTACGTATTATATTCCACTTCAAATCATTTTAATGCTATTTTGATCAGAATGAAAGGGAAACAGAAATCGTGTTTTTCTATTTCAAATTTATATCGGCGACGTGTTGATACGGCGCCACTCAAGAGAGTGAACAATAAATTTGCTTTCAGTTCGATTTTCTTTTGTGACAGTAGGATAATTTTTTATTGGCTGGGTTTTCTTTTTTTATTTCGATATCTAACCTGAAAAGAATATTTTCTGTTTTATCCAACAAGCATCAGCTTGACGTTTTGTTTGTTCGAGGTTTTTTGTCTTCTATTGCGTACGAGTATAAAAATCACGTTAGTGATTTTTCTATTTATTTTGTATCATGAACGGTACCCGCGCTAAGGCTCTGTGCACCTATACGAAGTCACTTTCCTTTGTAAGTAGAATAATTACCATGTATTGTTATTCTGATAGAAAGCAATCGAGCAGTGTTTCCCCTTTTTCTATAAAAGCATAGACTCTTTCCGATAACGTTGTCAAATTTTTAATTTTATCTGATTTTCTGGGACTCACCGCAAAAGATTGTTATGCGGAAGGAAATGATTATAGCTTAAGATATGCACCTTTTACAGGAAATTTTAAAACATTGTTCCATTCTTCAGCATATAAATATTCATTTCTGTAAATTTCATTCATTTTTTTCTTAAAAATGCATAGCTGCGAACTATCCCCTTTTTGTGTTAACACCATTTTCTAATCATAATCGTTACCCTATTTAATCGCAGAATTCTGCAATTAATTAACATAAAAAATAGGCACTGATTTTTACTATTCAGAAGAAGTGATAACTAAAAAGTAGAATAGTTGACAGCTCTAAGTATATGCTGATAGATATATTTAATTTTTTTATTTTGCTAAAGAAAAAAAAAATGTTTTAAATTTTGCAATTAGTGTACGAAATATAAATATGCAGATTACAGGGGCAGGGGGGAGGGGGTGGAACGGTACAGTTGTTGTACCGGTAGCGCAGAATATTAGGGCTCCGGAACTTTTTTTGTTAGAATTTAAGCCCTGGGCGCAGTAATCTAAATGTAACGTAAGCTTAATCTAACTCTACCATAAACATTACCTAACTGTACCCTAGCTGTAATATGTTACATAACCGTAACCTAACGGTAATCTAACAGTAACATACCTTCAACCTAACTATAAACAAATTATCACCTAACCGTAACCCAACTGTAACATAATTGCAACCTAACCTTAATCTAATTATAACATAACCGTAACCTAACTGTAACGTAGCTATAAACTATCGGTAACTTAACCGTAACGTAAACTAATTTTAAGCTAAATGTAACGTGACTGTAACCTACCTGTAACCTATCCATAATCCAACCGTAAACTATCTGTAACGGAAATGGAACATAACCGTAACCTATCTGTAACGGAAATGGAGCATAACCGTAACCTAATTATAACCTAACCGTAACGTAACCGTAACCTACTTATAACCTAACCCTAACCTAACTGTAACATAACTGTAACCTAACCGTAATCTATCTGTAAAATAAACGTATCATGACGGTACGCTAACCGTAAACTAATTATAACCTAACCGTATCCTAACTGTGATGTAACTATAACCTAACAGTAACCTAACCGTAACCTAACTGTAGCCTGGCGGCAACCTAACCGTAACCTAATTGTAATCTATCCGTAACCTACTGTAACCTATCCGGAACTTAACCGTAATCTAACTGTAACCTATCCCTAATCCTATTTGTAACCAAACTGTAACGTAACTGTAACCTATCCGTAACCTAATCTTAGCAGAAACGTAATCTAACTGTAACCTATCCGTAACCTAACCCTAATCTAACTGTAACCTATCCGTAACCTAACCGTAATCTAACTGTAACCTATCCGTAATCTTAATTGTAACCAAACTGTAATGTAACTGTATCCTATCTGTAACCTAATCGTAGCATAAATGTATTCTAACTGTAACCTATCCTTAACCTAACTGTAACCTATCCGTAACTTAACCCTAATCTAACTGTAACCTATCCGTAACCTAACCTTAACCTATTTGTAACTTAAACGTAACCTAATTGTTACCTAAATTTAATCTAACTGTGACGTAAACGTAATCTAACTGTAACCTAACCGTAACCTAACTGTAGCCTGGCGGTAACCTAACCGTAACCTAATTGGAACCTATCCGTAACGTACTGTAACCTAACCGTAATCTAACCGTAACCTATCCGTAATCTTCATTGTAACCAAACTGTAACGTAACTGTATCCTGTCTGTAACCTAATCGTAGCATTAACGTAACCTATCCGTAACCTAACAGTAATCTATCCGTAACTTAACCCTAATCTAACTGTAACCTATCCGTAACCTAACCTTAACCTATTTGTAACTTAAACGTAACCTAATTGCTACCTAAATTTAATCTAATTGTGACGTAACCGTAATCTAACTGTAACCTAACCGTAACCTAACTGTAGCCTGGCGGTAACCTAACCGTAACCTAATTGGAATCTATCCGTAACGTACTGTAACCTATCCGTAACCTAACCGTAATCTAACAGTAACCTATCCGTAATCTTAATTGTAACCAAACTGTAACGTAACTGTATCCTATCTGTGACCTAATCGTAGCATAAACGTAATCTAACGTAACCCATCCGTAACCTAACTGTAACATATCCGTAACTTAACCTTAATCTAACTGTAACCTATCCGTAACTTAACCCTAATCTAACTGTAACCTATCCGTAACTAACCTTAACCTATTTGTAACTTAAATGTAACCTAATTGTTACCTAAATTTAATCTAACTGTGACGTAACCGTAATCTAACTGTAACCTAACCGTAACCTAACTGTAGCCTGGCGGTAACCTAACCGTAACCTAATTGGAACCTATCCGTAACCTAACCGTAATCTAACTGTAACCTATCCGTAATCTTAATTGTAGCCAAACTGTAACGTAACTGTATCCTATCTGTGACCTAATCGTAGCATAAACGTAATCTAACGTAACCCATCCGTAACCTAACTGTAACCTATCCGTAACTTAACCCTAATCTAACTGTAACCTATCCGTAACTAACCTTAACCTATTTGTAACTTAAATATAACCTAATTGTTACCTAAATTTAATATAACTGTGACGTAACCGTAATCTAACTGTAACCTAACCGTAACCTAACTGTAACCTAAGTTTAACGTAACCGTAAACTAATTATAACCTAACTGTATTCTAACTGTAACCTATCCGAAGCCTAACAGTATCCAAACCAAAACCTAACTGTGCTAATCGTCCTGTCGGCTAAATGTCCTGTCGGCTAATTGTCCTGTCAGCTAAATGTCATGTCGGTTAAATGTCCTGTCGGCTAATTGTCTTATCGGCTAATTGTCCTGTCGGCTAAATGTCTTATCGGCTAATTGTCTTGTCGGCTAAATGTCCTGTCGGCTAATTGTCTTGTCGACTAATCATCCTGTCTGCTAAACGTCTTGTCGGCTAATTGTCCATGTCGACTAACTGTCCTATCGGCTAATTGTCCTGTCGGCTAATTGTCTCTGTCGGCTATCTGTCTTGTCGGCTAAGTGTCGCTGTCGGCTAATTGTCCTGTCGACTAAATGTACGTGTCGACTAAATGTACTTGTCGGCTAAACGTCCTGTCGTCTAATTGCTGTCTGCTAAATGTCTTGTCGGCTATTTGGTTGTCTGCTAAATGACATAGACCCAAGATGTTTTTTACAGCTTAATTTCCGTGCTTATAAGATGGACAATTTTCCTAAACTGTGGGGATATCAAGAGTTGAAAATTATTCGACGACGTAAAATCCGGAGTTTATTTACATTAAAATCATATACAGAAAATCAGGACTTTGAAAAACTGATGTGATAAGCGGAATGACGTGAAAACCGGGTGTCGGGATAACGAGGTCCGACTGTATTTAGTTTTTTTTTGTTGTTGTTGTTGTTGTTTTTTTCCTTCTTTCTTTACCTGAGTAGTGAAGATTAGGTTAATTGAACTAGCATGTAGAGAGAAAACTTTGTGAGTATTACACAAATATTGCTTCTGCAGCATTTTGTAAAAAAAAGTAGTAAAATACAACATAAAATATAACGTAATAAATGTTAATTTTAAAGCAGTATTTAGCATAATAGAAAAACCGCTGTGTTGTTTCAAAATGTCAGTGACCCTAAAATTTCAAATTGCTGTATCTATCAGGGTTTCTGCGGGTCAGGGAATTCGAAAATTTGGGACAAAAGTCAGGGAATTTTTTAAGTATTTGAAAAGGTCAGGGAAAAGTCAGGAAATTTTTGATTTACTACTTCCATCGGGATTTCTATAATCATCGTAAATGAAGAAATTTTAAATTAATTATTCATCCAATAAAAAAATTTTATACGAAATTTATACAATCTGTATAACAATATGAAAAATAATTTAAAAATCGGCGATTCATACAGCACATACTTTTTTCTAGCATTTATCTAAATTCAAATCGATTGTGGAGGGTTTTACAACGATATATAAGCCGAATTTTTACTGAGAAAGGTCAGGGAAATTTTTGAATAAAGTCAAGGAAAAGTCAGGGAATTTTTTTACCAGAATTATGTAGGAACCCTGTCTGTCATTTTTTAAGATAGAGGCAAAATAAAAAATGCTCTGGAATACTTGTATCAAGGCTGAATACTTAACAAAAAAAAAGTAGGATTTCGAATTTTTTGCACATCTGTTTGAATTTGAAACAAGGTAGTAGGTGAAGCTGACCAACGAACTCAGTCAAGACTTTGATAAGTCTGTACACATCAGAGCTCAATAATGGAAAAATCCACGAACCGGAACGCTATTTCAAAATTATTATTATTTTTTTTTTTAAGTAAAGTCGATTATCAGAGTCACGCTTAATCAAGTTTCTGCTTTAACCGAATTATTTTCTTCTGATGGACTGACAACTTCCATTATTATGAAACAGCCATTATTACATGAAGTGTTAAGTGAAGATGAAAGAGCAGTCGTAAAAAGTTTAACTCTGATTTTCTGGTCAGAATGGGGAAACAAAATTATGGCCATTGAAAAAAAATATCATTCCTTTTCAAAAAAAAAAAAAAAAAAAAAAAAAAATCATATATTTTTTTTTTAAAAAGTAAGTCATAATTTTTTTGAACAAAAAAATTATGGCCATTTTTTTTTTCCATTCTGATCAGAAAATCAGAGTTCTAACTTTTTACGGCTGCTCTTTCATCTTGACCTATATACATCAAAGAAATGTTCCTAGTACCATAAAAATGAATGAAGTGAAAATTTATTTCATCTCCTTAGTTGGTGACGATTTGTGTCAATCCATTTTATGAGTTTTTTTGCTTATCGGAGGTGAACTTTGTCCATATTAACTCTGATAATCAGCACTTTACTGTATAGCAAATTTATATTTAACCGTAGAAAAACCAATTTTAAAAAATGCATTCAATATTCAAATAATTAGAAAAAAAATATTACAGAGAGCATAGTTTGTATGAAACTGTATGTACCTATATGTATGAAACTGTAATAATATTTTTTAATAATTCCATGAACCGGAACAATATTTTCGATACTTTCACGAACCGGAACAATATTTGTCACAAGTTCATGAACCGGAACATTGTTCCGGTTTGCTCCGGTACATTTCGAGCCCTGATACACATGCTTACTCGCATCAAATTGCTTCGTAAATAAAAGAGCTATCGCATGACAAAAGTCCGGTATATATATACCGGGTGTCCTAAAAAGGACTGACTGATTTTAAAATTCAATAACTTGCAAACGGTGCAGATATTAAAAAAATTCTTGCAGGAGGGTTATGCATAAGGTCAAAAGTTTTTTTTTTTTTTACAGTGATTTTCGATTTTAGTTCGAATTACAAAAAATAGATGACGCTGCCGTCAACAGACGCTAAATTCAGGCTCGATTTTTGCCACTTCGGGACCCACCCAATACATTTTCATCTCTTTTTCCCGCATGGAAGAACAGAAAGACCAAAAAATCCAGCCTGTATTTAGCGCCTACTGCTTACAGCGCCATCTATTTTTTGTAATTCGAACTAAAATCGAAAATCACTAAAAAAAACTTTTGACCTTATGCATGACCCTCTTGCAAGAATTTTTTAAATATCTGTCACCGTTTGCAAGTTATTGAATTATAAAATCAGTCAGTCCTTTTTAGGACGTCCGGTATATAAATCAACATGTGGACGGAAGGAGGTTTTGAATTCTGGAGGTCATGATTTGTGAAAATATACCGAAATTTTCCAGAAGCACTTTCTTCTAAACGGTTGCAAGTAGCTTCTTACTTTTTGTAACGGAAGCTACCTAATAAGGTGGGAGTAATTATTTTATAAAGGCTATAATCATAACTGGATAACAAGGTAAAATTATTCTTTTAGAAAATAACGGTAATCAGAATATTAAGGCCAATGTCAGACGGGCGTCTTTTTTGCTTAGGTATTATCCATTCACAATGCTATAGCATTGTGAATGGATAATACCTAAGCAAAAAAGCAGCAAAAACGACGCCCGTCTGACATTGGTCTAATGCTTAAAAGTCCATAATTTTGGAGGGAGGAGGATAGTCATTTGAATTATCTGAAATTCAGACATGCAATTATTACATTATAGGTTATTAAAATTGCAATTTTGGCAACCAACAATAACACTACAGCGAAAACACTATTAGGGAAATAATTTTAATTTTTGATTAAAATTATTTTTATATGATTAAATTATTTATTAACATTATATACACTGACGGAAAAAAAATCCCAACACCAAGAAAGACTTGTGTTAGATAAACGAAATTTGGTAGGTGTGTTTATACATCTGAAAGATGACATCGATTGAAATTTCGCGCATAAGCGTGGCGCTAGTAGCGCCACTCAGAACTTGCAGATCAGGTTTACTTTAAATGCGTGCTGTAAAGTTCGTGAACGTTATTTATCTTCGAAATGTGACGTATTGAGTTGATGTTAGCCAAGAATGCCTTTAACAAGACGAAGAAGCCACTGTGAACAGCTCACCGAGTTAGAACGAGGTCGCATATTCGGGCTACAAGAAGGTGGATTTTCTTTCCACGATATTGCAGAAAGACTTGGCTGGAATGTATCCACTGTGCATGATTGTTGGAAGCAGTGATCAAGGGATGGTACTACCTCAAGAAGACCGGGTTCCAGGCGCTCCTGAGAGGAAGATCGGCGTACGCCTGTGGCGCATCGTACTGCATCTGTGGCAGAAATTCGAGCTTCAGTTGGTACCACAGTGACACAACGAACTGTTACAAATCGGTTACTTCAAGAACAGCTCCGAGCTAGGCACCTTGTAGCGTGCATTCCACTGACTCCAAGCCATTGCCGTTTGTGAAGCCATTCGTGTCAAGCCAGAGCTCATTGGTGGGCGGAGTGGAGATCTGTTGTGTTTCTTTTTCATCAGAAAACACAACAGATCTCCACTCTGTCCTCCAATGAGCACTGGCTTGGCACCAATGACGTCGTTAACGGCGATGGCTTGGAGTCAGTAGAATGCAAGCTGCAGGGCACCTCGTTCGGAGCTGTCCTTGAAGTAACCGATTTCTAACAGTTATTTGTGTCATTGTGGTACCAACTGCAGCTCAAATTTCTGGCGCAGACGCAGTACGATGCGCCACAGTCGTACGCCAAATACGGCGATCTTCTCTCTCAGGAGTGCCACGTGGCCGCCTGGAATCCGGTCTTCTTGAGGCAGTACCATACCTTGACCACAGCTTCCAACAATCATGCACAGTGGATACATTCCAGCCAAGTCTTTCTGCAATATCGTGGAAAGAAAATCCACCTTCTCGTACCCGAATATGCGACCTCGTTCCAACTCGGTGAGCTGTTGACAGTGGCTTCTTCGTCTTGTTAAAGGCATTGTTGGCTAACATCAACTCAATACGTCACATTTCGAAGCTAAATAACGCCCACGAACTTTACAGCACGCATTTAAAATAAACCTGATCTGCAAGTTCTCAGTGGCGCTACTAGCGCCACACTTATACGCGAAATTTCAATCGATGTCATCTTTCAGATGTATAAACACGCCTACCAAATTTCGTTTATTTAACACAAGTCTTTCTTGGTGTTGGGATTTTTTTTTCCGTCAGTGTATAATTAAGTTAATTGGATTAAAATTTATAATCCGCGGGCCAGCAACAGATTTTGATGACCAATTTCCTCTCGGCCGATAATTTGTAAAATGCTTTAGAGAGTTGTATCATGAAGCTCCGTGAACGTCAGCTGCGGTTCCGAGGGTGGGTGAGCAGCGTAGCCTTCCAAACGTGTAAAAAAAAAAAAAAAAAAATTAGTCATTTCCTCCCGGTTGAAAATTTGTCAAATTATAGCTAACCCAATATCTGGAAGAAAAAAATAAGTCAGCTGATTATAAAGTGGTGGTTAATACGTCAGCTGGTCACTCGAACATGAAAAAAATATACAGGGTGCAAAGGAAAGTCCCTTTAACCTGAAAATACTTGCGAACGGAGAGAGCTACAGCTATGAAAATGAGGTAACTGTATAGTATAATGGAAATGAGGTAACAGGTATAGTAAAGTGACTACGCCTGATTTAATGCAAACGACGACAGCGCCCCCTAGTGGCAAAATTTGGAAAATAGCTATTGAAAATCGTAAACGAAAAGAAATAGAGCAAAATTTCCAATTAGAAAGTTTTAGAGCACCAATTAATTAGTACGAAACGACATTTGATTTACATGGATAAGGTAAATCTTCGCCTGTATACTCAAAAATGTCCGAAATCGATGCACTCTATTTTGTGTAAACGTTTGAATGGAATAGCCAGAAGTATGAAGAAATACGCACAATTTATGGTATAAATACGTGCTTATCTCAATACATTTTGATAACATCACACAAAAAAGACAAACTGTCTCACAGTAATAAAAAGTTAATATTCAATATATTCGGAAAGTTCGCCATTGCTCACGATACACGTTTATATTCGTGAGAGTAATTCGGCATGCCACATTTCTCAGCATGGAATGTCTATTGCTAGCCTCTTCAATACGACGACATAGATTTAATCTTTTCAAGGGCGGTGGCTAGACGGTCAAGCCACCTAATTTTAATTCCAAGACTGACAAATGGCAGCAAGAATATTTTAATAAAATTTTGCTTCTGTAATGAAGGTGAAAATTAGCAGGTTTTTATTTCCTAAGAAATTCGTTTGAATATTCTGGTGTCAGTAAATTACTTCATCAGTTTACGAACAGAATTCTTCTGCCCCTGAAAGGGTTAACCCTTTCAGGGGCAGAAGAATTCTGTTCGTAAACTGATGAAGTAATTTACTGACACCAGAATATTCTTAATCTAAAATTTTAAATGCATTGGAAATTAAATTTTTACAGACATTACAGAAAAGTACAACGTCACAATCTGAAATTGTGCACTGTTACATTTACGGAATGTGAATATGGAAAATAGAATCTTCGCTCATCGATTTCGGACATTTTTGGGATTACAGGCAACGATTTATCTTATCCGTGTGAACCAAATGTCATTTCGTACTAATTAATTGATGCTCTAAAACTTTCTAACTGAAAATTTTGCTCTATTTCTTTTCGTTTACGATTTTCCATAGCTATCTTCCAAATTTTGCCACTAGGGGGCGCTGCCGTCGTTTGCATTAAATCGGGCGAAGTCTCTTTACTATACCGTTACCTCACTTCCATAGCTGTAGCTCTCTCCGTTCGCAAGTATTTTCAGGTTAAAGGGACTTTCCTTTGCACCCTGTATATTTTTTTCATGTTCGTGTGACCAGCTGACGTGTTAACCACCACTTTATAATCAGCTGACTCTTTTTTTTCTTCAAGATATTGGGTTAGTTTTAATTTGACAAATTTTCAACCGGGAGGAAATGACTAAATTTTTTATTTATTTTTTACATGTTTGGAAGGCTACCGCTGCTCAACCCACCCTCGGAACCGCAGCTGACGTTCACGGAGCTTCATGATACAACTCTCTGAAGCATTTTACAAATTATCGGCCGAGAGGAAATAACTGACGAAATTTGCACCTGGCTCTTGGACCATTATCAGATTTGTAATTTGAAGAAATGCATACTGACAATACAAATTAAGAGTTTTAAAACTTTAAAAAATGTGCTAACTAGGAGTCTCTGCCTCTCTACCCTTTATGCACCACCAGTGGCGCAGCCAAGGGGGGGGTGGTTAAAACACCCCCCAGAGCTAAGTAAAATTACAATAATTGACGTTTATATGAATCAAAACCAAAGTTAATATTTAAACTTTTTGGCTTTTTTATGAATCCACCTCTTTGTTAAATCAGACCATCGAATTCCAAAGAAAACATAAAACATACACTTTGTAGATCTCTCTCTCTGTTTCAAACGCCCTGTTTTACGCTTTTTGCTCTCAGTTATATCTAAGACCAAGATTTGCGTACCCAGGTAAAAATCTTTGTAAAAATAAGAATTAAGAAAATAGTACTTTTAAGTTATAAAAAATTGTTTTTGATTAGGATTGAACAAATTATCGCAATCAAGTGTTTCTTTCGAACCATTTGTTCCGCAGGGGCTCTGTGATCAAATTTAAAAATATATATCATTAGTTGGTAATACACTGGTGGCCAAAATAAAGGAATAATCATACAATGCTAATTTTTAAGTAAGCGAATACTCAAAAGGAAATAATATAATTCGAATAATTACTATCCCTACAGCACAGCAAGTCCATATAGCATCTCATTCATGTCACACATGGTCACAAGTGTCACAGTCACTACGGTGAAACAAAAAATAGGAAATTCCACACGTCTCATTATGAGTCTCAAATGATCACTATATGTTACTCCACTGAAACGTCAACGTGACTGCTGCTTTGTGACGAGTCACCAGGTGACTTTACAATGCAGTTACATTGTGACTCTCGTGTGACTCATTTTTAGACTCAATTTCAAAGTCATCATGAACTTTGCATTATGATAAGTCACCAAATAATATCACATTATAGTCACATGGTGACTTTTCACAAAAGAGCACAATGGTGACTTCACAGTAGTCTCTCTGTCACCTGAAAGTCATCATGTGACTTTAATGTGACATTGTTTGGTGACTTATCATAATGCAACGTTCATGATGACTTTGAAATTGAGTCTAAAAATGACAGTCACACGAGAGTCACAATGTAACTGCATTGTAAAGTCACCTGGTGACTCGTCACAAAGCAGCAGTCACGTTGACGTTTCAGTGGAGTCACATGTAGTGATCATTTGAGACTCATAATGAGACGTGTGGAATTTCCTATTTTTTGTTTCACCGTAGTGACTGTGACACTTGTGACCATGTGTGACATGAATGAGATGCTATATGGACTTGCTGTGCTGTAGGGATAGTAATTATTCGAATTATATTATTTCCTTTTGAGTATTCGCTTACTTAAAAATTAGCATTTTATGACTGTTCCTTAATTTTGGCCACCAGTGTATATAGCAACGAGTAATAGTGCTTGCTGTCGGGGAAGCACTACCACCCGTGCCTCGTAGGAAAGAAACATTGATTGTACTTTCATTGACTTATAGATACATGCCTGGTAAATATGGATTTTGAAAGGAGAGGGTTTGTCAGACATTTTGTTAGAATTTATAAAAAATACTATCTGTAATTATACAAAATTTTATGCGACTCATGCATTAATTTTAATTAATAAGCAATAAATTAGTTATACATCGATTTACACTTATTTCATTTTAAAGAATGCTACCTGCATATCATCAAAATTATACCAACTGACCTGTCCGGCGTTGCCCGGGCCCACGATAATTACCTCAGTTTTGCATGATTTTATATCTTTAAACCTATTTTATATTTCTAAATGGAATTTTCGCTAAAAAATTTTGATTATTGTAGGTAAAAGTATTTTTAATAAGACATTTTCTTGTTTTTTTTTTTTTTTTTTGTTTGTTTGTTTGTTTTTCCCGTAGAGTTGTTTTATAGTTAAAAAAAAATAGTCCTTGTTGTCTGAATTCTATAAAATTTTCATCCGTTATAAATATAACGGTTTTACAGACCGTGGAAAAACATTGATATCTAGTTGTAAAAGAAATTTGTTCTCCTCTCGTTTGTTTTTAGGGTTTCGTTCATCTGACGAAACCAGGCCCAGACTGGCGCCTTTGGGGGCCCTCGGCTAGAGATTGAAAAGGGGCCCCTTACCGGGAAATTTAGACGGAGTACAATATTAGAATATTTATTTTTTCAAAATTAGGCTTATGTGCCTAAAAACCACATTTAGCTATTTTCTTGCTTGTAAAATATCAGGTTGTATCAAATGCCATTTCGTTTTCAGAATGAAATCTTTGTTGCAATATTTCAACGTAAAATAAACGTATCACAAATCAGTATATAAACCATGAAATTCTATGGCTTCTTTCCATCTTCCTGAAAGTTAAACAATAACATTTTTATACCAGTCTTTGGATTTGGAAGCAAAAAAGCCTAGAAAACCCCGTTGCAGATCGTCAATATTACACAAGCACCTGTCCCCCCCCCCCCCAAAAAAAAATGATGCCATAGAATGGAACATGTGGCAGACCGAAGGAGCAAGGTCCAGACTATGTGGGAGATGAGGTAAATTCCGTCAAGCTCTTCTACTTTATTGCGAGACGTGTTCAGTCTTGCATTGTCTTGTTGGAGAAGATGTCTCTCTCTGTTCACTAATGCAGGCCATTTGCTTTTCAATGGAGCATACATCGTGTCCATCTGTTCATAGTAAATTTCAATTTCAGAGTTGGCCGATCGACCATGTGGAATGATTTCAAAATGAATTACATGCTCAAAATTCCACCAGACGTTGATCATGAACTTCTTTTCAAACCACGCTTGTTTCGTAACATGTTGGACTGATTGTCCTATATCAAAGAATTATTTCTTGATTATCTGGGTTCTGTAGCTATACATCCATTTCTCATCATATGTCATTTGCGTTTGAAAAACCGCAAATCTTGTAAGTTTTCCAGAAGAGTTTTGTACATTTCCACTCAGTGATTTGCTTGCTGCATATTCAGTTCATAAAGAACTTCCCTAGCCCTCTAAGTGTTTGGGGCGTATTATTCCGTTCACTAAGCTCCAGGTTTCACAGCAATACAAGCAATATTTCAGATAATATAATTCTATAGATTTAATGAATTTTAAATACATTGAAGAATGATTAATACTCTCAAGGATTACATTCATATTTGTAATTGAGTTTTTTTTTTATAATGTTGAAAGAATCATATTTTCTTAGCATTTAAAACAAAATGCAAAGAAAACAACATTACAATTTTACCCTTTTGCAAGACGCTCGGAGGGCTAGAGTTCTTGTATGTTTTCTGTAGTTTATGTAAAGTTTGGTATATCGTGTCCTTGGACGATCCTATCTCCTCTGAAAGTTTCCGTGTGCTGGTGGTTGGTTTAATCTCCACTCTTTGCTTCAAACCTTCCAGATTAACAAGTGATTGCCTCTCACTTCTGACTTTCATTTTAAGTGACAAGTTATCTCCCTTAAAAAGTTTGAACCAATTTTGGGCTGTACGTTTGCTGATCGTATCATCCCCTTCAACTTCTCGAATTTTACGAGATGCTCCAACAACTTTATGACCAATTTTAAAATAATGTCTTAGGATGGATAATATTTCAATATTTGTATCAACCATTATGTAACCTATAAATAGATAAAATAATAGATATTAGCGTAATATAATTTGAAGGAACATATGTTCTTTAATATAACATTTTGCACTAATCGTTAATTATAAGATAGTGTCATCTATAGTCTTTCATATATATATAGAGGTTTCCTAAAAACGAAAACACTTTTGATACACCTTAACACTTGATTTAAAAAATTATATGCTTCTGTTGTAGTTTACTTACTTTCATAATAAATATTTATATTTTTTTATATACAGTACCTAAACTAGTTCCATGTTAAAAAAAATAAATATACTAATTAATTACGAGTTGTTTGTAACTTAAAAATGAAAGGGGAAAATGCCTTTAGTTTTAGTCAACCAAATCACTGTGTTGAAACCATAATAATCTAAATCCTACTGTAATACCTAAGTAAATATTAACAAGAGCGAAAAATCATGCGTCCTTCAAATATTAAGTAATATTTTCCAACACATTCAGAAATTATAACAAAACTTTGCAGTTTATTAAGGTTAAAGATGTCTAAATGAACAATTTAGAAAAGGCATGACACAGTTGAAGAGCTAAGTGGAAGAACATGTTAAGTAACAAAAATTACATTTGAAGAAATTTGATGTGAAAGTTTTTGTTGTCAATTTTAATGATTTATTTTCTGTTTGATACCATGCGTTTAAAATATTAACAGGTGGGGTACTAAACTCTATCAAAAAAACTTATTTATATTTAATTTTTAAATATTAAAAAATATTATTATATTATTTGCATTATTAAATATTAAATATTAATTAATAATGTCTTAAATCTTCAAGGCTAAATAGAACTTTGGTATTTTAGCTTTACCATGTGATAGAATACCTGATAACACCTTCGTCCAAAATATAAAACAATTTTTAAGAGAATGTAGCATAACATGTTCTTCCACTCATCTCTTCAGTTGTTCTACAATTACTGAAATTACGATCAATAATCTAAAAAAACATCAGAATTTTTTGTGCAGCCTTCTATATGGTCTATAAATATGTATGTATATTACGTTGTATGCTAAAAGTCTATTAAATTAGATGCATAGTGCTGTTAAAAATTTTTAGCCAGCAATGTCCGCCAATAAATGGAAATGTACTTGAGACCTTTAGTGTAGCTCTGTATATGATCTATAGAACTAATATTCGCCAAGTAATATGCAAAAAAATAGTTACATTTTATATCGCGTACCACAACTGAAAACACACTTACAGCAATTATTCTTCATATTCAGTACTCTAAACAAATATTTTTGTGTGTCCCTGTAAATGAACAATAAATTATATGCACACCAGATTCTACAATAAGAGCTTTGTAGTACACCTCAGTGTTATACATAAATTTCAATATACTTGGAAAGTGTTAAAAGGGACACAGCGGTAATAAAAAAAACAAGCTTATTGAAAAAAATAATGTCCTCTTTAATTTTGATTTAATTGTTACAAATTGTAAAGTAGATTTTACAACAAAGAGAAAAATGACTCTACTATACCTTGGTATAGATACAGCGAACTAAGAAAGGTTATGTGATTGTGAATGGCTGTTTACTAATCTAACAGCTTTTTGGCCAGTTCTTCACTGATCCTGGCTACGCCATCTATAATAACATCTTTATCCAAATCATAAGTCTCTTTCGACATTCATGAAAAGAAGATTAGACATAAGGTCTTGGCTTAAAGTAGACCCAAGTCTATTCTTAACTATTTAAATTTAGAAAACATCCTTTCACAGGTGACTTTTTCCACAAGGTATGGTTAGTACAAACTTGTAAGTTACATACAGGTTTATAAACATTCAAGATTGTGTGAGAGTTCGAAAAGAACAGAAAAGCACAGAAAACATTGTTTCTTTCCAGAGGAATAACCATAAAAATTCTTGTATTCTTGAAATTCAGATTCTACATCATCATATTTACAAATTTCTTCAGCTCCATTCAAAGACTGTTCTGTTTTCTTTCAATGTTAGTTTTTAAGCCATTGTAAAATTTTCACACTGATGTACAAACTATATCAGCTCTATCAATAATTGATTTCTTTCAACTTTACAAAGTTTAGAAATACTACAAATGACTTCCGTTGGAAAACTTTATAAAGCATTACGATTTCATTAATATTCCTTGGTTCTAACTTGGAATCAATCGACTAAATCTTCCTTCGATACTTGTCCTGGAACAATCTAAAACACTGAAAAAGCCAATTTATAGTTTTGAGCAGCTGAGATTCAAGGAGCTTCGTCTATTGATTTTTCAACAGGCATTCCCCTACTTCTACATAAATATTGTTATCTTCAAATTTGCTATTACCTGTACTATTATTTTGTTGCATAATATTTTGTTTTTGAATACTGAATCTGAAAGTGTTTATCATTCCTTTTATCCCTTATTTGTTGAAGCAGCTTCTGTACCAAATTCCAAGTTGTAGAATAGTCTTACTTTATAGTATTTTATCCCTTACTTTGTACCGCTACCTTTTATCCCTTACTTTATAATAGTTTTACTTTGTAAATAATTTAAAGTAGGAGATGTAAGAAAAAATAAATCTAATAAAACAATATACATTAACAGGTTTTAAAATTTAAACTATTTAGTTATCAATTTTTTTGCCTTGAATTTAGATTTGCATTCAAAACTTCCATTTGATATTTCTTTTAAAACGATAATAAAATGAAATAGTTTCCCTGTGTTTACACTTTCCTCACATCTTAAAATTCCCTCATCGATAATCCAAGAAAGAGCTTTGTATTTTTGTTGCTCCTATTTTTTGCAACCTGTGCAGTTTATCATGTGTAATATGTTTTCTTTTTGTTTTCCTCCCCCATATTCTTTTTTGAGATGAGCTTAGAAAAACGACAGATTCTTACACCAACCTAAATAACTTTTCTGCTAGGAGCAACGTTACTGTTGAATCAGCTACTATCAAGTAGTGATGGGCGATAACGAGATGTTTTTCTCGATTTTCTCGATTGTATGGACATCTCGATAATTTTCAATTGTGTAAATTTTTTCTCGATGACTGCAGTTTGCAAATTTCTTTTATAAATCATATATTATGTATTATATACGTCATACATTTATTAAGAATCGTCTGCGGGTGAACTGGAATGCGTCGATGTTAATAAAGACTAGGTGACTTCGACCGCTAGCGGGCCCCTCCTTTAATCGGGGGCCCTAATTTATACGTAATCTTGTAATATGAAATCACGAACAGGTTACCCGCTATATACGGCACTGATATATGATAGCAGGCGGGTGTGGTGTGCACGCACTACAAAATCTTGTAAAAAATATAATATCGAAACGAATGAACCTCGGACCAGATCTCTTGGGGGAGGGGTCAAAGCGAGCGGAGGGACACAGCAGCTGCATAATATGATTAAGTCGTCACAGGTCTTTAGGCCTTTCCAACCATATGTCACATGAGAAGTCTGGATCTGAATTTATAAAAAAGCGCTCCCCGTGGGAGCAAAGGGGGGGAGGGGTGCGGGAGGTGGATAACATGAGTAAGTGGTCATAAGCCTTTCCAACAATATGTCACATGAGGGGTCCCGGCTAAATTTAGAAAAACACCCCGTGGGGGAAAAGTGGGGGGTGGGCGGTCACCGGAGGTGCATTACATCGATAAGTAGTCACAGACCTTTCCAACGATATCTCACATATGGGGTCTTGGCAAAATTTGGAAAAGTGTCCCCCGGGGGGGGTGCAAAATGGGGGATGGACACCGGAGGAGCATAACATCAATAAGTAGTCACAGACCTTTCCAACGATATCTCACATGAGGGGTCTTGGCTAAATTTGAAAAAGTGTCCCCCGGGAGGGGCAAATTGGGGGAGACTGTCACCGGAGGTGCATAACATCAATAAATAGTCACAGACCTTTCCAACGATATCTCACATGTGGGGTCTTGGCTAAATTTGGAAAAGTGCCCCCGGGGGGGGGGGGGGGGGCAAAGTGGTGGTGGGGACACCGTAGGTACATAACATCAATAAGTAGTCACAGAAACTTTCCAACGATATCTCACACTAGGGGTCTTGACTAAATTTGAAAAAGTGTCCCCGGGGGGGCAAAGAGTGGGGGGGACTGTCACCGGAAGTGCATAACATCAATAAGTGGTCACAGACTTTTTCAACGATATCTCACAAGAGGGGTATTGACTAAATTTGGAAAAGTGTCCTCCGGGGGGGGGGGGCGGCCACCGGAAGTGCATAGCATCAATAAGTAGTCACAAACCTTTCCAACGATATGTCACATGAGGGGTCTTGGCTAAATTTGGAAAAGTGTCCTGAAATTTCATATATTATAAATAATATTTAGCGGAGGGCTCCATAAAAAAATCTGATCTAAAATGATAAAAACGGAAAAAACTACCCTCGCAGTGAGGGCCAAATTGGGGAGGGGAGGAAGAAAGTCTCATAATATGAAAGAGTCATCCGAGAGCTTACCGATGACATATCACATGACTGGTCCAAAAAAAGTTTGAAAATTGCTCCCCCTCCCACCTCCCGTGAGCCCACTCTTTCGCCCCGGAATTCACACAGCCGCCACTTTAAAATTTTTATGTTCAATAATTAATATTTACCGGAAGACTGCATAAAAAACCCACATCTAAAGTGATATTTAAATTTATTATAGAAATCGGCTACGGTTTTAAAAATTTGTTCGCCCCTTCCCCATCCCCCTTTGGGCGAAGAAAGGTTCATAGTATGAAAGAGTGGTCAAAGGGCTTTTCGATTATATGCCACAGGAAGGGTTCGGTAAAATTTTTAAAATTGCACCCCGCATGATTCCACTCTCACGTCCTCCTTCCTCGAAATCACCCGACCCACCTTCCTCTTTGAAATTTTTATATTTAATAAATAATTTTTATCGGAGGGCTCCAGGTATGTGACATCTTGGTAGGGCTAAAATAAGAGAAACTTTGAAAATTAGGGCTTCATTTCACAGCTCATTGTCATGCCTCTTTCTCTATCTCGTCCCTTGGTACTCTCGATAAATTTTCTTACTTTTCTTCTCTGCCGAGGACGAGAGAAATCCTCGAAAAGCTTCTCATAGCGAAATGTTGAAAAGCGCGAGCGAAATCCTCGAAAGGCTTTTCGTTGGGAGATTTCGAAAAGAACGAGAGAAACCAGCGAGAGGCTTCCCATCAGGAAAGGTTGAAAAGGGCGAGAGACACTCTCGAGAGACTTCCCATTCCGAAAGGTTTAAAACCGCGAGAGAACAAACCATCGAGCAGCTTCCCATCTGGAAGCGTCGAAATGCTGGAAAAATCATCGAGATGAGATTTGCCGAAATGCGAGATGGAAATAAAGCTTTTAGAGTCAAACTTACCGGTTGGTTTAAGTCATAATTTCTCAAAGGAGTCCATCTGCTTATCCAATCTCTTTTTAGCTCACAGGCTATCTAAGCCTGAGAGCTAATGTACCCGTCGGTTCTGTGTGTATGCATGTACGTACGTACGTATGTACGTAACGCGATAACTCTTGATTAAAATGTATGATTTGCTTCAATTTTTTTTATGTTTATTCTGATAAGGCGTTCCGCTGATTAGTTTTGACGGTTCATTGGTTAAGGATAAAGGGAGAGAAGGGGGGCTGGTCCCCCCCCCCCCTTCCTTAATTTAGATAAATAAGTTTTTCATGCAGAATTATTCGATTTGCTCCAAATTTCGTATACCGGTTTATTATGTTAAGGAGCTTCCCTGATTAAACTTGGAGGTTCATTAGTTATGTATGAAGGGGGGAAAGGGGGGTAGACCCCCTCCTTAATTTAGATAAATGGGTTTTTCATGCAGAATTATTCGATTTGCTCCAAATTTGATATACCGGTTTATTATGTTAAGAAGTTACCTTGATTAGATTTGGAGGTTTACGGGTTAAGTATAAAGGGGGAGAAGGGGGCTGGTCCCACCTTAATTTAGATAAATGGGCTTTTCATGCAGAATTATTCGATTTGCTCCAAATTTGGTATACCGGTTTATTATGTTAAGGAGCTTCCCTGATTAAACTTGGAAGTTCATTGGTTAAGGATAAAGGGGAAGAAGGGAGGCTGGTCCCCCACTTAATTTAGATAATTGGGTTTTTCATGCAGAATTATTCGATTTGTTCCAAATTTAGTATACCGGTTTATTATGTTAATGAGCTTCCCTGATTAAACTTGGAGGTTGATTACTTAAGTATAAAGGGGGGAAAGGGGGTAGACCCCCTCCTTAATGTAGATAAATGGGTTTTTCATGCAGAATTATACGATTTGCTACAAATTTGGGATACCGGTTTATTATGTTAAGAAGCTGCCTTGATTAGATTTGGAGGTTTATGGGTTAAGTATGAAGGGGAGGGGCTGGCCTCCCCCTTAATTTAGATAAAACGGTTTTTCATGCAGAATTATTCGATTTGCTTCAAATTTAATATACCGATTTATTCCGATATGGCGCTTACTTCATTAGATTTGGAGGTTCATTGGTTAAGTATACAAGGGCGAAAAGGGGGCAAGTCCCCTCCCCTTAATTTAGATAAATGGATTTTCATGGAGAATTATTCAATTTACTTTAATTTATTTTTTTTTTCTATGTTCGTTCTGATAAGGAGCTTTCCTGATTCGATTTAGAGTTTCATTATTTAAGTATAAAAGGGTTAAAGGGGTTAGACCACCCTTAATTTAGCGATATGTTTCTTTTTTTTGTGCAGAATTATCTGATTTTCTTCAAATTTGATATACTGATTTATTATAGTTAAGGAGTTTCCCTGATTTGATTTGGAGGTTCATTGGTTAAGTATAAAAGGGGCAAACGGGGTATATTTCCCTTCATTTATTTTTTGAGGGACATTATTCTTTGAAATAAGAGTATAATATACAATTAATGTGAATAACCTGTGAGCTCAATGCCATCAGTTTAACTGGCACTTATCTTTTTATTGCTATTAACCGATGTGGGTTATGAAGCATAGTGGTTTATGTATTCAGTTCTGTATAGTCCTAGTTTCAAACTTTACTGTTAAATTTAGTGTCATTTTGCCCCGAATTTTCAATGTTTCTCTTATTTTAGCTCTGCCAAGCTGCCCCATACCTGGAGACTCAGATAAATACTATTTATTAAATATAAAAAGTTCAAAGAGGAAGGTGAGTGAATTCTGGGGGGCGCGAGAGTGGACAAAGGGGGGGGGGGGCGGGTAATTTTCAAACTTTTACCAAACCTCTCCATCGGAAAGTCCTTTCACCACTCTTTCATATTATGAACCTTTCTCCTCCCAGACTTGAATTCCTGAAGGGGGCGGGGGGGGGAGCGGTGCGGGGGTGATTTTTTTTTAATTGTAGAGATTTCTACAATAAATATCATTAAATGAGGTTTTTTAATGGAGCTCTCCGATAAATATTATTTATTAAATATAAAATTTTGGTGGCTGCGTGGGGGGTGCTGTGGGTGAAAAGTGGGGTGATTTCCGGGTATATTCTGGGATAAAAGAGGGAACCCACGTGGGAGGGGTAGATTTCAAACTTTTTTTGGACCACTCATTTGATATATCATCGGAAAGTTTTCGGTTATCATCGGAAAGTTACTCTTTCATATTATGAACCTTTCTTCTTCCCTCCCTATTTTGGCGCCCCGAGAGAGGCACTTTTCGAACTTTTTTGAAATCGCAGCGTTTTTAAACATTTTAGATCGGATTTTTTTACGGAGCCCTCCGATAAATAATTTTTAATATATGAAAATTTCAAAGAGAAGGATGGGCAGGGTATATTTCGGGGGCACGATAATTGGAATCCTGGGAGTTGGGACTCTTTTCTATCTTTTGCTGATACCCCTCATGTGATATATCATTGGAAAGCTCTGTGACTACTATTTCATTTTATATATCGCCCGCGCCCCTCCCCTTACTTTGCCCCGCGCGGGGGCACTTTTCTAAATTTCGCCGACACCCCTCATGTGACATATCGTTGGAAAGTCCTGTGACCACTTATTCATATTATGCACTTTCCTTGCCCCTGCCCCCTACTTTGCTCCCCGCGGGGGTTCGTTTAATATATTCCAGTCGAAGTCTTTCTAAAAATGGGGAAATTAAAGATACAATCTCAAATGACGTAGAAAAATCAATAAAAAATTTTGATCCCTTTCATCATCCTTTAGTTCATGTTTTTACCACTAGGGGGTACTTTTGATTCTTATTTCTTTGGCCATTTTGGTGCTAATTGCCGAAAAATTCTAATTTTTGATACTTAAACTTCCCTTACCGCTTCATAGCTACTCGCGTTTTTTCAGCTTTATTCAACCAGGGGGCACCCTTACAAGACTTTTCCAGTCTTATGGCTCCTTTATAGCCTCCCTTTGGTTTGTTGTTTTTTTATTCCATCTGTTTTCAGTTACCCTATATTTAATAAAATCTGCCTTATATATATGTAAAAACAATGATTTCAATAATCGATTCTAGAACATCTCCTTTGTAGATTCTCGAAAATAATCGATGACTGTATCGATTGTGTATTTTACGATAACGATTTTTTTCGTTTGGTAAATTTTAGAGAATCGCCCATCACTAAGCCCTATCACTACTATGAAATTGTCGGCCAGAATAATAGCTAAGTTTTCCAATAACTGTTTTTAGCTTTTCTCGTTATAATCGATTGTAAAACATCTCGATTGTAGATTCTAGGAATTAATCGATGGCTGTATCGATTGTGATTTTTTACGATGACGATTTTTCTCGATTGTCGAATTCTCGAGAATCGCCCATCACTACGTATCAAGTTCAGTACGTGTCCTATACAGTGAGTGTAAATAAAATCTTTATTTTCCTTTTTAAACTAAATTTACACACCATTATAGCAGCCTTTCATATTTGTTGCTCTGTCAAATGAACAAGAAATAATAATTGATGTAGCAATATCACACTTGGCTAATTCTGATCTTATAAGTTCGTACAAAGTCAATCCACATGAATTATCGACTACTGTTGTTTCTAAACATATATCTTTCCTTGAACGACATAGCGGACACAAATTGCAGCCGGTCCATAACAGCTGCATATTGAGTACTATCTGATACAATTTAAAGTTAAATATTAGTTTAATAAGCAAAGGTTACATATTAAGTTAGGAATATTAGAGTGAACTACATCTCGCTTCTTAAGCACGAGAATAACAACAACGTGGTAGATAAGAAACATTTAGGAGGTTGCAGTTGTACAACTTAAAACAGGGCAAATTACTTTTTCATATTCAGAATAAAAGACTTTTTTAAAAAGCAGATTCCTACGAAATGCAGTCAGAGTAATGCAAATTGAAGGAATTACAAAAACCTTTTGGCAATTTTTTTCAGCTGTCTTGCCAACCCTGGTTACTATTTTCAGTAGAAATTGAGCATGTGCAGTAAATCTTCGTAGGGAGGCTTCGCTGTTTCGATCAGCCAGTGTCGTGATGTGCTCTGAACCTGAGCCTATGAGCACTGCACAGAGCGCGATGAGCAAGTCAGCACTCCTCCTCCGTTTCGCCAGCGACACGACGCTACTACCGGCGCTACTTACATAGGCTACCAGCTACCATAAACAGAAACCAGCTGGCAACTGCTTAAAATTGATTCTAAATGCGTAAGATTACGGGAAAACAGTCAAATTATCCTGATGTTAGTTATGAAGTAGTATATCCATTTTTGGAGGCTCCTCCGGGGCCCTCTTACATAGACTACCTTAAACCAAAACCAACTAGCAACTACTTAAAATTAATTGTAAATGCGTAAGATTACGGAAAAACAGTCAAATTATCTTGATGTAACTAGTTATGAAATAGTATATCCATTTTTGGAGGCCCCTCCGGTGCCCTCTTACATAGGCTGCCATAAACAAAAACCAACTAACAACTGCTTAAAATTAATTGTAAATGCGTAAGATTACGGGAAAACAGTCAAACTATTCTGATGTAACTAGTTATGAAGTGGTATATCTATTTTTGGAGGCCCCTCCGGGGCCCCCTTACATAGGCTACCATAAACCAAAACCAACTGGCAACTGCTTAAAATTGATTGTAAATGCGTAAAACTACGGGGAAATTACGTTGAAACAGTCAAATTATTCTCCTATAACTAGTTATGAAGTAGTATACCCATTTATGGAGGCCCCTCTGGGGCCCCCTTACATAGGCTACCATACACAAAAAACAACTGGCAACTGCCAACTGCTTAAAATTGATTGTAAATGCGTAAGATTACGGGAAACAGTCACATTATTCTGATGTAACTAGTTATGAACTAGTATATCCATTTTTGGAGGCCCCTTCGGGGCCCCCTTGTGCCGGGGGCCCTCGGCAATCGCCGACTAGCCGACCTGGCCAGTCCGGGCCTGGACGAAACCCTATTCGTCTCGCTCCTCTGTATGTCTGTCTGTCCGTCACAGAGCCCGTTCTCAGAAACTATACATGTTAGAGACTTGAAATTTTGGGTACTTATAGCTGAACACCTCACATCAAACAACAAATCCTAAAATTTTTAAAAAGTTGGTAATTAACCGAATTACGGGCTAATTAACTTCTAAAATTAACCAATCCACCTTTTTAACGCAGGTTCAACCGGACTTTCTGGAAAGCATCCGTGTTTCTCCTAAGGGTTGCCAGTAAAATCAGCCGAATGCACGGTTACCACAGAGGAAATTAAGCCGAAAAATGAAGTGGAGATTTTAAAGCGAAATTGCATATCAGAAAATATTGGTCCGAGAAATTTGTAAATGGAATAGACAAACGCAGAAAAAAATCTACTTTCATTTGGTATAAATTTCACATTTCTGCGATGTGTATAAGTTAAAATATCCACTAAAAATCGATCGATAAAAAATTAATTTCTTTAATTGGAAAGACAGGGAAATAAAAAGATTTCAATTCGGCGGGAAAGCAGGTAGACATGACGACGCTGCGGTTTTCCATAGTAGCATATTTTAATACGAAATTTTAACTTTTTAAATATTAAATTTTTTGGCATCCCGATGTCAAATTTCTCGCTGATTTCATTGATACCCATATCTAAGTCCTATCTTAATTACAAGCTGAAATATTAATTATTATTTAATTAATCGGTTTATTGCTAACAAATGCGTCGATTAAAATGGAGACACGCGCTTTTTTAACCACGAATTAACTTAAATTAGGAAATCTAATAATTTGCCTGGGCTTTTTGAACAGCGATATGAGATAAGTATAACTCATTCATCATCAGAAAGTTTACTTCATACCACTATTTAGGGTTTCGTTCATCTGACGAAACCCTATTCGTCTCGCTCCTCTGTCTGTCTGTCCGTCCGTCCGTCTGTCTGTAAGTCACAGAGCCCGTTCTCAGAAACTATACATGTCGGAGACTTGAAATTTTGCATACTTATAGCTGAAAACCACACATCATACGACAAATCATAAAATTTTGAAAAAGTTGTAAATTTAACCCTTTGGGGTCTCACATGTGTATTTTAAACAATCCTTTCTAAGTGAGGGCCTAACTAGGTTGGAGGCGTGAAATTTTTCATACTTATAGCTGAACATCTCACATCAAACGAAAAATAATAAAATTTTGAAAAAGTTGTAAATTTAACCCTTTGGGGTCTCACATGTGTATTTTAAACAATCCTTTCTAAGTGAGTTCCTAATTAGGTTGGAGGCGTGACATTTTGCATGCTTATAGCTGAACACCTCACATCAAACGACAAACTATAAAATTTTGAAAAAGTCGTACATTTAACCCTTTGGGCTCCCACATGTGTAATTTAAACAATTCTTTCTAAGTGAGCCCTAATTAGGTTGGAAGCGTGAAATTTTGCATACTTATAGCTGAAGACCTCACATCAAACGACAAATAATAAAATTTTCAAAAAGTCGTACATTTAACCCTTTGGGGTCCCACATGTGTATTTTAAACAATTCTTTCTAAGTGAGCCCCTATTTAGGTTGAAGGCGTGAAATTTTGCATGCTTTTAGCTGAGCATCTCACATCAAATGAAAAACCATAAAATTTCGAAAAAGTCGTACATTTAACCCTTTGGGTTTCCATACGTGTATTTTAAACAATTCTTTCTAAGTGAGCCCCTAATTAGGTTGGAGGCGTGAAATTTTGCATACTTATAGCTGAACACCTCACATCAAACGACAAATCATAAAATTTTGAAAAAGTCGTTTATTTAACCCTTTGGGCTCCCTCATGTGTATTTTAAACGATTCTTTCAAAGTGAGCCCCTAATTAGGTTGGAGGCGTGACATTTTGCATACTTATAGCTGAACACCTCACATCAAACGACAAAACATAAAATTTAGAAAAAGTCGTACAATTAACCTTTTGGGCTCCCACATGTGTATTTTAAACAATTCTTTCTAAATGAGACACTATTTAGGTTGGAGGCGTGAAATTTTGCATACTTATAGCTGAACACCATCATGCGACAAATCATAAAATTTTGAAAAAGTCGTACATTTAACCCTTTGGTCTCCCACATGTGTATTTTAAACAATTCTTTCTACGCGAGCCTCTAATTAGGTTGAAGGCGTGAAATTTTGCATGCTTATAGCTGAACACCTCATATTAAACGATAAACTATAAAATTTTGAAAAAGTCGTACATTTAACCTTTTGGGCTCCCACATGTGTATTTTAAACAATTCTTTCTAAGTGAGTCCCTAATTAGGTTGAAGGCGTGAAATTTTGCATACTTATAGCTGAACATCTCACATCAGACGAAAAACAATAAAATTTTGAAAAAGTTGTAAATTTAATCCTTTGGGCTCCCACATGTGTATTTTAAACAATTCTTTCTACGCGAGCCTCCAATTAGGTTGGAGGCATGAAATTTTGCATACTGATAGCTGAACATCTCACATCAAACGTAAAACAATAAAATTTTTGAAAAAGTTGTAAATTTAACCCTTTGGGGTCTCACATGTGTATTTTAAACAATCCTTTCTAAGTGACCCCTAATTAGGTTGGAGGCGTGAAATGTTGCATGCTTATAGCTGAACACCTCATATTAAACGATAAACTATAAAATTTTGAAAAAGTCGTACATTTAACCCTTTGGGCTCCCACATGTGTAATTTAAACAATTCTTTCTAAGTGAGCCCTAATTAGGTTGGAGACGTGAAATTTTGCATACTTATAGCTGAACACCTCACATCAAACGACAAATCATAAAATTTTGAAAATGTCGTGCATTTAACCCTTTGGGCTCCCCCATGTGTATTTTGAACAATTCTTTCAAAGTGAGCCCCTAATTAGGTTAGAGGCGTGAAATTTTGCATACTTATAGCTGAACACTTCACATCAAACGACAAATCATAAAATTTTCAAAAAGTCGTACATTTAACCCTTTGGGCTCTTACATGCGTATTTTAAGCAATTCTTTCTAACTGAGCCCATTGTTAAATTGGAGTTTTGAAATTTTGCTTACTTATAGCAGATCACCCGAGGCCAGGCGAGAAATCATAAAATTTTGAAAAAGTCTTATGTTTAACCCTTTTAGCTACCACAATGTATTTTCTTGTATGTCTCTTCAATGTATTTAGCTACCACAATGTATAATTCTTTCTAAGAGAGCCCCTAATTAAGTTGGAGACATGAATTTTTGCATACGTATAGCTGAATACTTCAGACTACACGACAAATCATAAAATTTTCATAAAGTCTTATATTATTTACTCCTCCGGGCTCTAACTTGTGTATTTTAAGCAATCTTTCTAACCTCCGCCTTTTTCACCCGAGGTGCACTTTTACAACTTTTGCCGACACCTCTTTGACCATTCTTTCATATTATGCACCATAGCCTTACATATTTTAGTTCCATTTTTTTACCGCCAGGGGCACCTACTTATCTCGGTGCTTTGGGCCCAATCCCTTCGACTAATTTATCTACGGATAGTATGTAAAACGAAGTTTTGTTCGGATAGAGGTTTGTTTAGAATAGAGTGCGCCCCTGGTTGCGAAATATAGAACTAACAGATTTTTCAAAAGGATAAAGTGTCTTGAAAGGAATATTAAAAGAAACCCTCTGTGCGATCTGTGATCACACTTACCCACTTGTTTCTGTTTTGCGTCGGAGTCTTTAAAATAACAACAACAAAAATAAATCTTACTGTCTGAATTCTCTTACTCAATTTTATTTGATTGTAAATGTTTAACTGTATCCAATCCTTCTTTAAAATTTTGCATATTTAATAGTGAAAACATGAGCCAAAGCCGAGCAAACCCACGCCGAAACACCTACCTTTAGCATTTTCATCAAAAAATTTTCAGATTTTTTAAAATACAGTGGACTCTCTCTATTCTGAACACTCACCGGACCGATTAAAAATGTTCAGATTATGGGGGTGTTCAGTATAGAGGGAGTTTGAAAACGACTACTATGTATTGAGTTTATAGACTGTATAGAATACTTAGCCTGATTAGCCATGCCAGTTACTGTGATGGGAGCGCTGAATCTACACTCATGTTCAAAATTAAGAGACTTTTCAGATTTGGTCGATTACCTCCAGAACTATTGGACATATTTTAATTAAATTAGGTCTGTACAGTCGTGGAAAAAAAAGTAAACATCCCCTACTAACTCCGCAACAAATTATCGTAGACGAAAGTTACTTGTACCGAACGATTGGAAGTAAAGTCTACTTTTAAATGATGTATATAAAGTTTACTTAGGGGGCCATCTACATATTAAAACAAACCATAACTTTATTTATTTTTTTATAGCAATACCCAATTCTGACAGCATAAATGAACTCTACACCCTTCAATTAGCCTAGAATCAAATTTTTATGCAATTCGTACCATAAGTTTCCGAGAAATTAATTATTTTAAAACGAGCGTATTTTAAGGGCTGCATCCAAATTGAAGTTGGATACTCGACTGCTAACCGAGAGAGCCCCCTTCTTGATCAAGGCACCTTTAAGCAGTCAATAAAGCCTGTTAGATATCAAGGCAGCAGAAGAAATTTCAAAATATCTACTCACTTCTATCATAGATGGTCCTTTAAACCATCATTTTGCCGTTTTTTAATCATAATTTGAAAACTATTTGGAAGAATAGTGTGAAATTTTGGATTTTTATAAAGCAGGACTTAATAAATCTAAATCCATCAAAAAAAATTGTAGGTTGCAATTCATAAATTTTTCGAATATTAATTTCATAATTCATATCATAAAACTATAAAAATTGCAAATTCAGCGTATTTATGTTTGGGCACATAAGTTTTATTGCTACACAAAAAATTAGCACATTAGGAGTATAATTTCAGGAGATATAAATAAAAATATGAAAATGTAATTTAACATTAGAAGAACTAAATTTTGAATGTTTATAATTCAAAAACTCATCATTCAAATGACTTGAAATTCGGTGTCTAGGCATAGTTTGAACCGAAGTTTTGAAATATCTCGTTAAAATTGGGTATTGCCATTGAAAAAAATGAGGTTTGGGTTAGTTTTAATACGTAGATGACCCCCTAAGCAAATTTTATATACATAATTTAAAAGTAGACTTTATTTCAAATCGTTCGGTACCAGTAACTTCCGTCTACGATAATTTGTTGAAGAGTTGGTAGGGGGTGTTTACTTTTTTTTCTCCACGACTGTACATAGGTTAATATAATGAAAAAAAAACAAATATTCAACAGTTATAATAAACACGCATAATCGTGAGTAAGATTCATCAGCGTCGGAAAATATAAAACAAAGCTTATCATATTGACCTAGAAAATTGGTTAATAGGGAGTATGGTCCTCTCTAAACAGCTCTCACAGTATACAGCTCGCATAACGAATTGATACTGGAAATCAGGCAGTTTATGAGAATCTGTGGCAGTTAGTCTCGCCCCTCCAGCAATGCTGTTTTCAGGCTCTTGATAGTTCTGGGAGGTGAAAAGAGAGTTCCAGTTATCTTCCCCAGAGCGTTCTAGACATACCCTATAGGGTTTAGGTCCGGAGATCTGCCGGGCTAATCCATCAAGCAAATATCCTGTTTTCAGAAATTCGTCGACTAGATGAGCTCTATCTGGGCACGCGTTGTATTCCATTAAAATGAAATCAGAGCCAACTGCATTCCTTAAAAGCCGAAGAAAGAAGTCCAAGATATATAAATACCTAAACCTCACACCAGTCACAGAACCTTTGCCAAGCAAAGAAGGGGTGTGCGCCCGTCAGACATGATGGGCGCAAATTATCAAGTCTCCCCTCAAACCATGAAATCTCCCATCAAATGCAATTCTACCATACAATTAAATACCATCAATACACCATCAAATCTCCTCTGCCATAGTAGTCTCTTTCTCGTACGGTGAAAGGATCCCTGGTTTTATCCAGATGAAAACACGTCGAGAATTAGTGTTTAGGCTTAACCGAGACTCATCAGTGAATAAATCGTTCCCCATTGATACCTGGTCCAAAGTCGAAGATCTCTGCACCAAGCTAAACGGGTTCTCCTGTGTGCAGAAGTTGAAAGACTTCCGGGTGATGCTCAGCTGCATACTTCAACAGGTCTTGAATTCCTTGGCCATATTGTTTGAAGGTACTCGTACTTCTTGTTTCATTGGACAGTTATGGTTCTGTGTCTTCTTCACTATCCTCTTCCTCTTCAACGATGTTGTTGTCGCAAACCGGATTGCTTACGTCGGCTTCGAGATAAGCTGCAGGTTCAATTTCAGTATACAGCTCCTGACAAATTGACCAAAAGTCCCTCCCAGCTGTTGTTTCTTGGTCCTCAATTCTTGATTTCCGATTCTCACAAGGGAATCCAGCTTCGCAGAAGCATCTGTGGATGGTGTAGGATGTTACTTTTTTCCAAGTCGTTGATATCCAATGGACAGCATCCATGACGTTGATCTTCTTCGTTAGATCGGTTACCGAATTTGCCTCCTCCATCCCCAGGGACATTTTCTTCAGAAAATGGATTTGGTAGTGAACTACAAAGGTCTTGATTATGTGGTTGGATTATAGAAGTACAGTTCGGTAGCAGGAACTTCGGGCTCACGTTGCTCAGCTGCATGTTTGTATGTGATTTGGCATTATCCACAAAAAGAAGAATTTTTCTTCCTTCTTCAACATCTCGTTAATGGCCTCCAACCATTGTGAGAAAATTGTAACTGTCATCCAGTCTTTTCAATTTAATTTTTAGTGCACAGGCAAAGATGCGATAGCGTCGGGGTTTTTCACTTTTTCCGATCACAAGTGGTTTGAGCTTCGCACCCGTAAATCTAGCACAGAACATGTCGGTAAGTGTTTCTTTCGACGAGTTCGATGAACTTTTTATTCTTCTACAACTATGTTTTCCAAATTTCCATGATGAGGGAATTCCCCGGATTCCGACTGCAAACACACGTTCAGTTTATAGAGAGGTGGGGGTAGAATCGGGACCGAAAGTAGTGTTCATAATAACGGGGTGTTCAGATTAGAGGATGTTCAGAATACAGAGAGTTCATCTTTTGTTTAGTCTATGGAGTTTCGCCGGGATCGTCAGAATGTGTTCATAATACCGGAGTGTTCACATTAGAGAGTGTTCAGATAGAAAGAGTCCACTGTACTTTTATTCATCAGAGCGTTTCGAAATTTTTGTAGGCGTTGTAAATTTGGTCTTCCGAGATGCTCTTAAAAGATTGTGTCGAAATATAGACATTTACTTACTTTTAGCTTAGAAAAAGATCGTCTTCGAGAGGCGCAAAGTGACCTGCGGTTCTGAATAAATTGTAATTTAGAATGCTTTCATCTCATTTCACATCTTTAAATCTCTAATTTTTAATAAACTGTTTATACCCAAAATCTGCATCTTAAGAGTAATAATCTCTATATTAAATTTCTAGTTTATAACGCTAAGACCTTCAACAAAATCATAATTTAGAACGCTTTTAGGACGTTTTCCGCTCATTTCATCCTTTTAAATTTCGCAATTTTTAAAAATCGTTCTAAGGGAGCATTTACTACATGAAAGTAATCACTGTGCTAAATTCCAAGCTTCTATGCCAACTATCACATAAATCGCAATTTTAGAATGTTTCTTACTCTTGCATTCTTTTAAATTTCGAATTAAAAAAAATTCTGTTCGAGTATTTACGTCTCTTAAGTAATGTAAAATTTCAAGTTTCATGTAATATTTCAAGTTTCATGTAAAATTTCAAGTTTCATGTAAAATTTCAAGTTTCATGTAAAATTTCAAGTTTCCATGCAAAATTTCAAGTTTCTAGCCCTAACAGTTCTAAGTATATTATGATTTAGGACATTTTTAGAGCGTTTTCCGCTCATTTCATTCTTTTAAATTCCGAATTTTTTTAAAAACCGTTTTGAGCAAGTATTTATATTATAAAAGTAACCACCATGTTGAAAACCAAGCATTTATAACCAACTGTATCGCACAAATCGCGATTTTAGAACGTTTTTTGCTCTTGCATCCTTTTAAATTTCAAATTTTTGGAAAACTGTTCTTGGTGATCATTTACGTTTCTAGAGTAACAGCTGTGCCAAATTTCATGTTTCTAGCCCTAATTGTAACAAATAAATCGTAATTTAGAACGTTTCCTGTTTCTTTTCCTCTTCTAAATTTTTAATTTTTTAGAAACCATTCTTAGTGAGCATTTATATCTTAAAAGAAACCACTAAACAAAATTTCAAATTTCTAGAACCAACAATATCCCAGACAAGCCCGTAGCCAGGATTTCCCTTCGGAGGGGGCTTAATCTTGAAATTTTCTCTGATCCTCAGAAGTATTTTGTATAATTTAAAGCGTAAATTAAAAAAAAAAATAAACAAGGGTTAAGATAAGGTATATTTTTGCATAGTGTACTTGATGTCTATGTCAAAAATTGTTATTTCGTATTTTTTCGATTTCCGTTTCAATTTATGGTTTTTAAGAGCACTTCCAGTTTCCAAACCGGTTCGGAAACCGGAAGTATTTTTAGGGAAAAACTACAACGAAATTAAAAAGTGCACAAACTAACAATGTTTGAGATGAGCCCCATGTATCCTATGAGAAAAACGTTAAAAAATATTGAAATGCAAACAAGTAATTTGAATAGATTTAAATCACGGGATTAATATTAGCATGCTAGTGCCTTGCATTTCGAGTGCAGGGTCTTCAAATAATTAACCTCCAAATTAAAACAAATTATTTTTTTTCCAAAGAAGAAATTAAGTGTTACAGATATGTGTACTTGTAAAAATTACATTTATATTTCACATTCTCTGATTAGAATTAGAATAATTATAAATGCAGTACTCTCCCAGATAGCATGAACATTAGCAGCAAGTTTGATTTTTTCTGACATTATCTTGCCGTGACAAATTTGAATTGAGAAATTCGCAGCAAATTTCCTGCAAGGTATACCATCCCCAACTTGCATGAGTAGTTTGTTGTGAAACTGATGGCAAGACTGTCTTTGATTCACGAAAGTAAAAAATTCCTCTGTTGAGATAATAGACAACCAGCACATACGCAGAAATTTTTATTCATTTGGCACCGCTTTTTCTAAACACTATACTTATCAAATACCAAAAAAGGCTCGTATTGAAAAGTACAAATATTATCTTAACTTGTTTATAGTGTTGAAAACGATGCATGCACCTTCTGACGGTGTGTTCGCATCGATAGATCTGATCAGGTCTATGGGCACCTCCAAAGTGGTCAAACTTATAGTGTAACAGTTGTAAACATATAGTGGGGCGTGGAAAGATTACTACTTTGCTGTAAGCTTGCAGTATTTTTGATTACTTGTTTACCGTTAATTTGCAATAAATTTGATACAGCATGAATTTAACTTGCACGACAAGTTAGCTGCAAGTCCAAAGTGTGGTGACTTCGGCGTTAGCGTTATCTTGTTGCAATCTTGTTACGAACTTTCAGTCTTGTCATGCTGAGCTTGCTGCAACTTTGCAGTTTTTCGAAGCAAGACTGCTGCAAATTTTCTGAAAAGTAAAAATGCTATCTGGGCTTGATACAATAAGTTTACGAGTGCTATGCAGAAGCAATCTCCAGGACTTCTCAGACATGTGGCTTATTACCTTATCAGGATCTTCTGTAATGGTCCAATAAATGTAGATCATTGCAAGGCTACTCAGTCTCTCATCGGCCATAACGCTTCAATGCAAGGATATAATTATTTTCATTGTTGAAAAAGACCTTTCAGCCCTGGCTGTTGTTACCAGGATTGTAGCCAAGACTGTCAGCAAGTGTTTGATCGTATTTAATATGTTGCATTATAGTACTCTAAAATTTTTGGGACCTCTGTGTTTGTGTCAACATTAGCAATTCTCTAGCACCATAATTCATATTCAGCTTTCACTTGCGAAATTGTCACTTTATTGTCAAAATATTGAGAGAGATTCTCTAATTTGCTTGCTTTTTCCGGAGAAGCAAATCCTGGAAGAAGTACTTGGAAATGTGTTAGAATGTCTTCATTCGAAATTAATCTGTCATTCAAATTTTGAATAAGACTTTCTATACAGAGAATGAAGACCGTGACCTTGTAATATTCTTCAGCTGATGTAATTTGAGGGTTTGCATGTGTTGTCTGCCTAAATGTTAGTCTTAGGATCTTTATTTCAGTGTGGAAGATGTCATCAACAGCAGGGACGGACTGGCACAGTTTGGCCTACCCCGCTAGATTTAAGCATTGGCCCACCAATCGACAACCCTATCGTTAAAATGTTTGAATACTGACTTCCCTTTGTACATTGATTAATGTTTGTTTATAATATGAATATAGTACCTTAAAATTGATTAGTTTGTTTTATATCCTCACTACTAACTAATTAGAATGTCAGATATTTGGACAATTCTTTTGAACTTGAGGCAACTCCATCTATTATCTTACCATAATCGTAATTTGGTTGATTATCTCCAGAACTACTGGGTAGATTTTAATGAAATTATGTATGTAAGTAGGTTGATGAAATGCAAAAAAATAACCATTCAACAGTTCTCGCATAAAACTCATCAGCGTCAGAAGGTATAAAACAGAGCTTACAATATTGAACTAAAAAATGGGTTAATAGGGGTGTGTTCCCCTCTTACAGTTATACAGCTCCCACAACGTGAATTCATAATGGAAATCAGGCAGTTTATGAGTCCCTGTGGCAGTTAGCCTCACTCCTCCAGCAACGCTGTTTTCAAGCACTCAGTGGTTCTGGAAGGTGGAAAGCGAGTTCCAATTGTCGTCCGCAGAGCGTCCTAGACATTCTGTATAGGGTTTAGGTCTGGAGATCTGACGGACCAACCCATCAAGTGAATATCCTCACTTTGCAGAAATTCGTCGACCCGATGAGCTCTATCTGGGCGCGTGTTGTAGTCCCTTAAAATGAAATCAGGGCCAACTGCATCCCTAAAAAGGCAAACATAATGTACAAAGATATCATTACACTTCAGACCAGTGGCAGAGCCTTTGCCAAACATAGGGAGGGGTGTGCGCTCATCCAACATGATGGCTGCCCAGACCATCAAACCCCCACAGTGGTCTCTTTCTCGGGCGTTGGGAGGCATATATTGGATCCCTGGTTTTCTCCAGATGAAAGTACGTCGAGAATTAGAGTTTAGGCTGAACCGAGACTCATCAGTGAATAGAACAGTCCCTTAATGACCCCTCGTCCAAAGTCGATTATCTCTGTATCATGATAAACGGGTTTTCCCGTGCGCAGAAGTGAGCTGACGCAACAACCCTCTGTCATGTAGTCTTCTGCAAACAGTAACCCTTGAAACTCGGCTTCCTGTAGTCGCATAAAAGTCACGAGAGGCCTGGGAAGATGCTGCACTCCTGTTACCCCTCGGTGTAATAAATAAATAGCGATCTTCACTGGCCATCGTGGCTCTTGGACGACCTTGTCCAGGCTTTCTCTCTATGGATCTAGTATCCTTAAACTGTTTCCAAAAGTTCGATACGACGTTGGGCGTTACATTGAAGTCTCCAGGAATCTGCACTTGAGACTGCCTTCTTTCCAGTCTCCCTGCTATTCTCCACCTCATTACAGCATTCAAACGTTGGTTGCTACTCATTTTTACTGTTTGCTTTTGAATTTTACCGTATGTAGCAAAAAAACACTAAGATATTCGGCGAGGTGTACGAGCGAACAAAACGTGAAAATTGCCACGCTCACTTACAAATCCTGTTCTACTCGCAACTCGCTCCACCCATACACACATGTACGCTTACGTGTTCGACACTGAATAAATGTTCAATAAATAAATGTTCGACACGTCTTTGTTTTGGATAAATACGACCATAGGCATTCCACTCGCACAATAATTCTAATGCACAAGCTAGGCATTTTTTACATTTCTTATTAACTTTACAGCGATCCTCATCATCTTTAATGAGTTCTTCTGAATCGCTCGTTTTTTTTGCTGTAAGCGGCGTAGAGCTCGCTACGTCGAGATTGTTGCTGCAATATGCCGAACTTCTTCAGCAAGTTCATTTAAAAAATTAACCCCACTGAAGCAGCGAGGATCGAACCACGCAATGTCTTTCATGGGCAAGTCATTTCCAGTAAATCGTGTATTCAACTGCTGAATAGCTGTGTATAAAATGACTTTATAAACGTTTCTCTTAAATAAGTCAGATGGGGATCCGATAATACTTCTTGCCTCATCGTGAGAATATTCACCACATCGACGTTTCGCTATATATTCTTTTTTTCGATAGGAAACTCTCAATTTCAATGCTTTACTTCTTTTCTATAGTTGTTTCCGAAGATGTTCCGCAAATTCAGAAGTATTTTTCATAGCCATATCAAAATTATGTCGTTTCTGTAAGACACTGGATTTCAGGGTTTCGATTTTGTTAGCAGGAGTTACGTATCCCAGGCCGCTTATTTATGCAGATACTTCGATGTCGGCATAGATATATTGAATAGGTCGCTTAAAATGGTTGCTATTAATGTGTGCTGAAGCTTGCACTAATTATCAATCGGTGATCTTGCCGAAAAAGATACATGTGACGGAAAATCGTCCATTTCAGTGATACCTTGTAGACACTTAAGCAATGTTAAAAATTTATATTGATCTTTAAAAGATTTCGAAGACTCGCCAAACATGCTATTAAGTGCTCGATCCTTAATCCACCACTCTTTAGCGCTTACTTTTTGTAATCGCGAAGAAGTTTATTTCCACATACAGGCCCCTTATTCAGTGAAGTCCATGCTTTCATACCCTCTTATCACTCTGAGCTAAACATGGTTGTAGCTTACATTAAGACCAAGAAGCAGAGGCGGATTAACCACTACTCAGGCCCCTAGGCTTGACTTTTTTGCGGGCCCCCTCCTCTTTTTCAAAGCTATATAGACCAGTTGATTCAAAATACATATCTGCTCAATTATCTCAAAAACCACTGATGAAGGAATCGTACTTCCATTTACAAAAAATATAGAAATGAAGTAAAGTTTTTAGATATAATATATGTTTTACCTAATAAAATTCTAAATTTAATTTTGATACAGCCCCTGGGTCTTATAGGTTATATTTAGAAAAATGTTTTTGTCTGAGAGGAACATAACAACAACAAAAAAAAAAACTATTATTTTACGACCAAAACTTACCACATTATGAATTTTATGTAATTTCGGCGTTTTCTAGCACTAGAAATGGAATTATTTAGTACAGGTAAACGGCAAACATTCAAATTTCATAAAATTCAAAATATTATAATTTGCTAACTTTTAGTCGTAAAGAGTGCGATTTTTTAAAAGCTTTTTTTAGATAGAGGACATCATTCTTTTAGGGCACAGGAACCCAAGGGTCGTACTTGTCATGAAATTCCTATATATTGCCGTTCAATCCCGCGAATCATTTATTTTTACATAATTCCACAAAATCAGCATTTTGGAATTAATAAGTGCATAGCAGAGAAAAAAAAAATTATGAGCCAGAAAATAGTGAAACATTTTGTCATCTGATGATAAAAACTTATACATTTTGTCAAGTGGTCACAGGAATAAAAAAAGGGAATTTGTCAGCCGGACAGGATCACGAATTTCGGCAAACGATCGAAAAATAAAAATGCGCATTTCGGCAAACGACCGCGGAAAAAGGCACGAATTGCGGCACACAACCGCGAAAAAAATCGCGAATTTCAGCAAATGATCACGAAGAAAAAATGGGAATTTCGGCAAACGATCGAAGAATAAAAACACGAATTTCGGTAAAAGATCGCGAAAAAAAATGCGAATTTCAGCAAACGATCGCAGAAAAAAATCGCAAATTTCGGCAAATGATCGCTGGGAAAAATCGCGAATTTCGGCAAACGATTGCGGAAAATTAAAGCGAAATTCGGCACACGACCGCAAAAAAATTGTGAATTTCACCAAACAATCTCGGGAAAAAAATCGCGAATTTCGGCAATCGATTGAGGAAAAAAATCGCGAATTTCGGAAAACAATCGCGGGAAAACGCGAATTTCGGCAAATGGTCGCGGAAAAAATTGCCAATTCCGGTAAACGATCGCGAGAAAAACGCGAATCGGCACACGATCACGGAATAAAAATCGCGAATTTTGCAAACGACCGTAGAAAAAATTCGCGCATTTCGGCAAAAGATCGCGAAAATAATCATGAATTTCTGCAAACGATCGCTGAAAAAAATCGCGAATTTCTGCAATCGATCGCGGAATGCAATCACGAATTTCGGCAAAAGATCGAAAAATAAAAATGCGCATTTCGGCATTCGACCGCGGAAAAAGTCACGAATTTCGGCACACGATCGCGAAAAAAATCGCGAATTTCAGCAAATGATCACGAAGAAAAAATGCGAATTTCGGCAAACGATCGAAGAATAAAAACACGAATTTCGGTAAAAGATCGCGAAAAAAATGCGAATTTCAGCAAACGATCGCAGAAAAAATTCGCAAATTTTGGCAAATGATCACAGGAAAAATCGCGAATTTCGGCAAACAGTTGCGGAAAAAAGTGTGAATTTTTCCAAACAATCTCGTGGAATAATAGCGAATTTCAACAATCGACTGCGGAAAAAAAATCGCGAATTTCGGAAAACAATCGCGGGAAAAACGTGAATTTCGGCTAACGATCGCGGAAAAAATTGCCAATTTCGGCAAACGATCGCGGGAAAAAAACGCGAACTTCGGCAAACGATCACAGAATAAAAATCGTAAATTTCGGCAAAGATCGCGGAGAAAAATCGCAATTTTCGCAAACGATCGCAGAAAAAATTCGCAAATTTCGGTAAAAGATCGCAGAAAAAATGCGCGAATTTCGGTAAAAGATCGCGGAAATAATCACGAATTTCTGCAAATGGTCGCAGAAAAAAATGTAGTATGCTGGGTAAATGTGTCCTGAAATACCGAAAAAAGTATGTCCTGAAATATCACCTAGGAGCAGTACTACCTCTGAAAAGATCATATAAAATATATAATTTCGTATTTTAATATATATACTGGTCCATTTAAAGCAAATGCCATATCTAAAGTCTGTACTTATACTTTTTGCAGTTGATTGTATGTTTCTATTGTAAGCAGTCTAACTTCTTGATATTTTATGCATTAATTATAGCAGCACCTGCGCAATTTTAACACACTGTTTTTTTTTTCAAATACATACAATCAAATAATATTTAGGATATCCCAAAACAATGTGAATTTCGGTCTAGCTTTAAGGGTGTATTCGAAAAAATGTTTTTCCCCCCTCAACAGCTCGAAATTTTCTGAGACATTTTCAGACTCATTTTTAAAAGTAAAAAGATGAAACTTGCTGGGGGTGATTTTTGAAGACATGTTTAACATGCCGTGTGATTTCATTTTCAGCTCAATTAATTAGAATTTGATTTTTAAACAATTATTTTCTCAGTATGACCATTTTTTTCATTTCCAGATCGCCCGCTTCGGAAAATTCGGTTCAAAACGCCAACTTTGACAGCGTTTAATACAGTATTTTCTGCATTTATCAAAAAATTGAGAAGCACGGCACATTATGTAGTTTCTAAATAAGAGAATTTCCCAGTTTGATGCGTTTGAGATCAAAAATGGATTTAAAAATGAATCAGAAAATAAGCAGTTTAGATCGGAATACACCCTTAAAAGTAGGAGGGGTTTGGGGTTTGGTCGGATGGCTGACCAATGTGCTAAAATGTAAGGAGTTACGAATAGACAAATGCTTGATTAAAATTTAAAAGCTTCTTTAAAAGATATCGTTCGTAGATGTGCTGTCAAAATCTTGCCTAGGCCGCCGTGGCTACAAGTCTCCTCTGTGTACATCTTTCCCAAACTTAAAGCTGAAAATTCCAAGAATTCAATACTTTCTTTTTATGAATAGAGAAGAAATTAAAAGTGGAGTAGCGTGTGGACTACAATTAATAATTAATAATTTTCACGATTCAATAAATGAGCGAAACAAAGAATACTGCACATCATTTCTCTTTTGCATTAAATGTTAGCTCAATGTGAAGAAATAAAAAATCGAAAAGAAATCTTAGCACAGGGGCCCCTTTCCTTCTGGTCCCCTACGTTTCAGCCTACTCAGCCTAATGGGTAATCCGCCTCTGCCAAGAAGTCCGTTGTCAATTTGCAACATTCTGTTGCATCTGCCAGGAACAAATTAAGCACATGTGCATATCAGTGAACATGCTGTGTATTTGGATTGCCTTTTTCAGTTGTGCCTGCAGACCTTTATATCTCCCACTCATATTTGCTGCACCATCAAAAAAAGTCCCAACTATTTGTGATGAAGGGAGTTTAAACTTTAAGTTCTTCTTTTACTTGGAGATAGAAGGCTTTCCCTGTTGTTTTGGTGGCATCAACCAATTTTAAAAACTAACCTTCACTTTACCACGCTGCTCATAACGAACACAAAGAGCCAACTGCTCCATTACCGATATATCTTTTGTGAAATTTGCTTCCATACTGAATGGACCTGACTGTCTTGCATCATCGGCAATGTTTATTTGGATCTGAGTGGAGAGGTAGGCACTTAACTGATTTATAAATTACTTGGACAGGAATGTGATCAACGAACCTCTTCCATACCGTTTGGGATTTCCATTTTGTTCTTCTTTCAGATCTATTCTAGCCTTCATCAGACTTTCTAAAGATCCTCTTTCTTGACTTTATCCTATAGCCTATGTTACATAACCGAGCAAAATTTTATTATATTTACATAACAGCTTTAACAATTGTAGAAAATTGCCGTGTTTAACGTCTCAAGTCTGCCGCTGCCTCCTCTCGTTTTTCTCTTTAAGCTAATCCGTATCCGTGCCTCCCGAGATCCTTGATCTGTAGATTATTCCTAGATAGGTAAGCTAATCCTTGCCTATCTTTTGTTACTACGCAAGTGTCCACAGGTAGATTGATCCCACCGAACAACTTCCCAACCTTCACTGACCATATGTGCTTTTTACTTTGTCCCCTATCTCTCGGCTTCTATACAAAATGAATAATTTGCACAGATCTGGCAAAAATTGCTGATGGGAGAGGGAAGGTAGAAATTAAGACTTACACCCGATCAAAAAAAAAGGGCGGGGGATGCTTTACGGGAAAAAAAGGAAAAGAAAAATTAAGTTTCATAATTTGTTGTTTTGTTTTATTAAAAAGAAAAATTTTTTTGGTCCACTACAACCGTTTGGCCCACCCTGCTACCAAGAAAAATTAAATTTCATATATTTTTAGGAGTTTTTTTAGTTTTATTAAAAAGAAAAAAGCTTAAACTGTATTTTTTTTTCTTTTTTGGCCCGCTACACCCGTTTGGCCCACCTCGCTACCAAGAAAAATTGAGTTTCATAATTATTTTTTTTAGTTTTATTGAAAAGAAAGAAAAGTAAAAAAAATGTATTTTTTTTTTGGCCCACTACACCCATTTGGCCCACCCCGCGATCGCGGGGTAGCGGGGTGGGCCAGTCCGCCCCTGATCAACAGTCCCAAGTTTCATGTGGCAGAAATCAGCATGCTATTGGACAATGCAAAGTATAACCGCTGGCTTGCACAATGGACGTATCTTATTTTTAGATATTTCTCAGGAATTCAAGACAGGACCCCATTAACATAACCAGCTGTAGTGGCCGCTTCTTCATACGCCTGTGCGAAGCATTTAGACATGTCAAGATGTAGTTCATCACAACGTTGTAATATTACTTCTATTTCATATTAGACGGACAAAGCATTTACTGGAATGAAACTTAAAAAATCTTCTTGAAATATGGATTTTGTGAATTTTATAAACAGTCCACATATCTAACACAAAGGGCAGGCTGTTCTGTTCTTGAAATGTTCATAGTTTCATTAGCAATCAAGCTAAAACAGATTGCGTTATATATTTTGGTAATTATTTCTTCGATAACTGTATCCGAGTTACATTTGAATTATTTCATTCTGAATGTCTGGGCTGGAGTAAGCAGTATTTCTGCGGCTGTTTATAATATGTCGTTATCTCCAGACTTTGCTCTAAATATTATAAGCGCTCTTAGCTTATGTAATGTTAGAGGACCGCTACCATGATCATTTCTAAGTGGCACTTCTTGCTCAGCACAAAATAAGACTGTTAGAATGTTAGATGTTGCGCCCCCCTCAGAAAACTTTTTAGGTGCCGCTGTGAAAAAAAAAAAAAAAAAGCTTCATAAGTGTATCCATCGCTAAAGTTGATAATTCTTCAAAAGACAAAGAAAATTTCCCAGACTACAGACTACTCTGTGCCCACAAACAATTTAAAGCAAAGTTGTTCAGTGAAAAGCCTGGGGGGACGCCCGCCGGCCGCCGTGATACCTTTGAAGGTTTCTCGATACCCTATTGTTTTTTTTTTTTTTCAAATCATTCCTTTTCAAAATTTTCTGTTACTAGTTTTTTTTTAAATAAAAAGGATTTTACAGTTATTTCACCATTTTAAAGATAATTTTTTTTTAAATCATTAATTTTTACATTATAGGCGGCTATTAAAGTTTTTTGCTAATTTCTCTACAAAGCATTTTAACATTGACCATTCTAAATTTTCATTATATGCATGGTATAATGAGGACAGAGAAAATTAAGGAAGATCATAAAATGCAAGCAAATGTTTTATATTTGACTCCTAACGTTAACTTATACGCCATAGGTGTATCATACTAACTTTTTCTTAGTCAAATAAATGACATGGAATTACCCTAATCGAATTTTATTGTGCATAAAGACAGTTTAAATTTCGTTTTAAGAACTTATATTTTTAGTGGTAGATATGAACAAAGAACAATATATCCGAATAAGCTATATAACGATTGATTGCTGTTAATCGAATAAATTTATATTTTTACAAGAGAAAATGTACGTAGTTTTAATGTAATGGAAAACAAAAACATTTTCGATTTTTATTATCATTTTAGATAACTTTGCAAAGTCTTTTTAAACTTTCGGGAGGGGCTTCAGCCCCCTCCCTGGCTACGTGCCCGATCTCAGAAAGCAATTTTAGAACGTTTTTTGTTCCTACACCGCTTTGGAAGTTGTTGTACGGATGTAAAATATAGCCTATGTTGGAGCGGAGATGGTCACCAGCATTTTGCAACATTATTACGGTTGCACTCCACACTTAAAAAGTAAAACGAAACTATTATGAGATCATTCGTGTGTCTTATTTTGCTGGCGCTCAGCGTTGAGGTTACGGGCTCTCGATGTACCAAAGAAAGATGATGTCGCCGCAAAGGTGACAACGGAGTGCAAAGGGTTAAAGTTAAGAACAAGAATTCGGGATTGTCTTGGAATGAAACCCTGTGTACTTTTGATTGAACAAGTGGATTGGAACCCTATTATTTTCTATGCAAAAATTATTTGCTGGACTGTGCTCTTCCACCTCTTAAAGTTTGCCTCATCATTTTTTAAACACTTTTTATAAATCTAACCTAGTTTTGTGTTACTTCATTAGTGCATTTTATGTTTTCTAACTCTAATAATATAAACGCAACGCTGTTTAAATGAAATATAGCCAACGTAACTGCGGAAAAAAGCGTTATGATTTGATTACTTAAAAAGATCGATTATATTAAACGGTGATTTATAAAACCGGCGAACACCTTTATCTGAAACTCCCCCCCCCCCCCCCCCCCCTAGAGCCGAATTCTGGCTGCGCCACTGTGCACTACTCCCGTAATTTCAGTCTACTCACACATTGTAAATTTGTTTCTAATTCATCCATTGGTGGAAACCCTATATTCTATAATATACCTTGGTAACAAATTTGAGATTCTTGAATTTAAAAGCATTTTTAGATATTAAAATTGCGTATGGACAGACAGATTAGTTGCATCTATGTTGGGTTTGGCTATTTTATGCAACAGCTTTTATTTTTTTTTTATTATTGTTAATAATAAATTGTTATTTCCATATTCATAATTTAAAATTTTGTTTACATAAGAAATGAGTTTGAATTCAAAGTAATCATCGCCTCTTGTTTGAGAAAAAGTAGTCCTGAGACATGTAGTCTTTGAAAGTATGAAAATGCTAGAATTTTGAAAAAATCTTTTTTCTATATTATGTTTGTGGTAGAGTAGACTCCCTCAAATCCACACAGCTTGGGACCAGAGGTTGTGCGAATTTCTGGTCATTGCTTTGTTTACATTTTTTAAACAGTAATTTGAATGTAATAATGCAATCGAAATAATAATGAATGCATGCAATATAGTAAAATGTTAAAATAATTAAGCAAAGTAATAAACTAAATTAATAAAAAAAGATATTTTTAAAAATGAGTAAATTATTAAAAGGTCAATAAATAATGTATAATAAATATGCATAATAAAGATGAGGTACATTCTTCTTGAATTTTTCAATGAAACTTTCTTCTTAAAGGTGCCCTATTAATTCACATCAAAATCATAAAGTAAGGAAGTTTGGCATTTTTTTGCTCAGTTGAAGAAAAAAAATCAATTCGTATAACTTTACCAATCAATATGATTGTGTTAAAAATAATAGTATATTTACGTATCTTATTGTTTATATGGGGTTTCTTATTAACTGCGGTTTATTCTGTTGAGCTGTCTACATGGCAGACCATATGTTATTACCAATAAGGTTATCTGAGCAAAATATGCTCGCCAGTTGTCCGCCCAGGTAGCTTAAACAGTAGAGCATTGACAATGTATGCCAAGGATCTGGGTTTGATTCCCGGCTTGGGAATTTTTTCGCTCAATTGGAAAAAAAATCAATTCGTGTGATAACTTTACCAATCAGTATGATTGTGTTAAAAATAATAGTAAATGTTAATGTGTGTTGTTAATGTTTGAATAAGATTTTTGCCTCGTACCATGTTATTACCAAATGTTACCGAGTTACACAATCATTTGGTGTCTTTTAGCATTACTTCAGATTTTTAATGCAATCTTAAAGCATAGATGGTAAATTCAAATTGAAATCTGTATTTTCCAAGAAAGAAGCTAAAATTTCAGTGTGTTTGAAACTTGCTAAAACAACATTCAAACATATTTTAACAATAACTATACCAGGGTTCATACAGACTTAAAAAAAAGTCCAAGGATTCTAGAAAAATTCTAAGGACTACAAGAATTTTAATGACTTACCCATTTTTTCATCTAAACTTTTAATACATCATTTACAGAGAAAACATTTTATTGTAATAAAATCTAATATGACTGGTGCTAAAATTGTACAGAGTTCGCAACATTTTGCTTACTGGTTTCATAAATTTGAAAAATAAATTTCCAGTGAACTTCTTTAATGCAGTGACCAATGATCCTATCTATATAGAGACCAGTCAAATCTCAAATACTCATGCATCACGTGAAGCTAGATTTTAAAAGTAAATTTTGAAGGGGAAAAAACATGCAGCACACTTTTCTTTTCTTTTCTTTTCTTTTCTTTTTTTTTTTTTTTTTTTTTTTTTTTTTTTTTTTAAGAATGGCAGTAATTATTTGAACTTCAAGTTCACCTTTGTAAACAGAAGATATTTGTTTTATTTCCTATAATGGCTAATTTCTTTCATGCTATATATGCTTAAGAAAGATGATTATATAATATTCACTAGCAGGGATGACCGAGCTAAGCTCAGTCAAAATTAGCCTTGTGTTCAATTCGATATTTTACCCTCACTGTATCATTCTTGCTGTTTAGATACAATTGGCAGGATCCTGATACATAGGGACCCAAAATGACCCACTAACCGAATTTTTTCGAACATTCGACCTAACCAATACTCTTCTCGAACCCGAAAACGATAGAATACAAATTTTAGTCAAAATCATTAAAGTCGTTTTATAGATAGAATTAACTTGACCCACAGTAACCCAAAAGTGACCCACTAATCTAATTTTATCGAACATGTGACCTATCCCAATGGTCTCCTTGTGCTGAGAAACGATGTAATAAATAATTTTGTCAAAATCGTTTGAGCCGTTTTTTAGATACAATTAGCTTGACCCACAGTGACCCAAAAATGACACAAATCGAATCTTCTCAAACGACTTAGCCCAATAGTCTTCTCATGCCCAGAAATGGTATAATACAAAATATTGTAAAATCATTTGATTCGTCTTTTAGATACAATTAGCTTGACCCAAAATAACCCACTAATCGATTTTTCTCGAACATGTGATTTAGCCCAATGGTCATCTCATACCCAAAAGCGGTATATTACAAAATTTTGTCAAAATGTTTTGAGCATTTTTTAGATTCAGTTAGCTTGACACCTGGCCCATTGTGACCCAAAAATCGAATTTTCTTGAACATGGGACATAGCCCAATGGCATTCTCATGCTCAGAAACAATGTAATACAAAATTTTGTCAAAATGTTTGAGCCGTTTTTTAGATACAATTAGCTTGACCCACAGTGACCCAAAAATGACACAAATCGAATCTTCTTGAACATGTGACTTAGCCCAATAATCTTCTCATGCCCAGAAACCAAACAGTATAATACAAAATTTTGTCAAAATCATTTGATTCGTTTTTTAGATACAATTAGCTTGACCCAAAGTGACCCACTAATCGATTTTTCTCGAACATATGTGACTTAACCCAATGGTCACCTCATGCCCAGAAGCAGTATATTACAAAATTTTGTCAAAATATTTTGAGCCTTTTTTAGCTTCAATTAGCTTGACACCTGACCCATTGTGACCCAAAATGACCCACTAATCGAATTTTCTTGAACATGGGACCTAGTCCAATGTACAATGGTATTCTCGTGCCGGAAAATGATAGAAAGCAGAATTTCGTCTAAATCGTTAGAGCTGTTTTCTAGATACACTTAGCTTGATCCACAATGATCCACTAATCGAATTTTCTCTAACATGTGATTTAGTCCATTGGTCTTCTCGTAATCCAAAACATTAAATTATAAAATTTAGTCAAAATCGTTAGAGCCGTTTTTAAATAAAATTAGCTTGACCTGTAGTGACCCAAAAATGACCCACTAATCGAAATTTCTCGAACATGTGACCTAGCCCATTAGTTTTCTCATGCCCCAAAATAGTTGAATATAAAATTCAGTCAAAATCGATTGAACCATTTTTTAGATATAATTAGCTTAACCCTGTCCCACTATGACCCACTAATTGAATTTTCTCGAATATGTGACCTAGCCCAGTGTTCTTCTCAGGTCCGAAAATGATAAAATACAAAATTTAGTCAAAATCGTTAGAGCCGTTTTTAAGATAAAATTTATATATACACACACATACAATTTTTGCTCGTATTATAGTATAAGATTATGTAAGATATATGTTGTATTTTTCACTCTTGTATACTTCAATTAAATCATTGTTCAACACCAAATTTTGTTTTGCTATAATTTAAGGAGTATTTTGCTAATTTAAGAAGTTCTAATAGTCCAGGGGAAATGTACCAAAAAAGGGGGGTTACCTTGCAAAAGGTCGGGTAAAAGATTTTTTTTTTCTGAATTGTTTATAATGATGCCAACATGGAAAAACCAAGTTTTCTAACAAAATTTCTTAAGGCTAAATTTTCTGTGGCCAAAAGACAAGAAAATTTTGCGACCTTTTTTTTTTTTTATTTTTTTATTTTTAAAGATCTCGAAACCCGTTGCCGTAGCATGTTATTTGTCAATTACAATATTAAAGAGGATAAAATTCTCTACAACTTTCATATTTACAACTTTTTTGTACACTCAATAGCAAGCGCAGTACGCCATTTCAAATATAGGACAATTTTTTCAATTTTCTTAAAAACCGTGAAAAACGCAATTCTGCCCCGATTATTCAAATGTTTCCCACGGATTTAATCGTGTATGTCAACTTCTATATATTAGTAGCAGTAATTTATGTGTTTCAGGGCTAAAGCTAGCCTTTTTTGCACTCGTGCGCAACATGGATTTTGGCGCCCCCTCCCCTCTTTTAAAAAGTAAATTTACCACGGAATTTTAATAAATCTCTAATAGCCGGATTCTGAAAATTTTAAGTGTGTAAGCATTAAATACGTAATGCTGAACTACGTAATCAGCTTTGCCAAATATTGATTCATTAAAACCTTGAAAACCGTACCGAAAGGAACTGAAATATATTCCACTTTAAACAGGTTTCCATCTTAGCAGGTATAATTGTTCATATTCTTTCTCTTGAAAAAATATATACTTTTCTTTAAAGACCGAATTCCGAATATACAGATTTCATTTTCAAAGATTTTATGGTAGTTGTCGTATTGAGGCGTTTAAAGTCACAGTTATATGAATTATAGAACTAAATTAGTCACACGAAGACATTCGCAAGGTAACATTAAACCTATGGGAGCGTTCTTGACAAATATCTCGTTCGCATTTTGTTATTTAAAAAAAAAATTTTTTTTTTTCATGGTATACCTGAGATCAATGTCTAATGTTGTGCTTTTGTACTTTTTCGGGTTTGGTTGCTTTTTTTTTTAATATATTCGGACACTTTCATTTTTGGAAAACTGTCTGGAACCCGTTCTGAAATTTAAAATATTCTGTTTGAGCTTTAAAGCAATTAATAGATAATCTTAAAGTTTTACATATTTTTGCATGCTAAAATGATATAATCGCTTGTTATATTTATTGATGTAAGTGAAAAAAAAAATTGACAATATATTTTAAAACTATAATATTTTAAATATTTTTTATAAAACTAGTGATCTCAAATATTTTATTAACAGAATTTATAAATTTTACAAGATATCAATGCATAACATTAGTTAGTGAAATAATATGGTGTCATTTTTATTGTAGCTATTTTATAAAGTAAAAGTATTTCTTTCATAAAAGATATTTATCTTTTGCGTCCCTACCCCCCTTTTATATGGGACTACAATTCAATGCTTGCTATCTTTAAAACAGTAAAACATTAAAACATATGTTATCAATAATGGGTAAATAAAATTTACCATTGTAGTGGGGAATAAAATGTTTTTCTCAAATTTTCATACCTGGGTGATTTTCAAAAAAAGTCTCATGTTTTACTGTCCTTTCACATTTGCACAGAAAAATAGTTAAATATCATAATTTTAATTATTGCATTTTAACTATCATGTTTTTTAATGTTAATTTACAGATATATTATTATTTATAAAAAATTAAAAAATAAGAAATATATTCTTTTGCAGTCAAAATATCATTACTGTAGATTGTCACAACAAGCAATTTATTAAGTTCTATTTAAAACGGATGGTTATAATTTTTTATACATTTTTATTTATTAAGATACTACTAATTAAAAAAATATTTATTTTCGTTAATTAAACTTATCTATAATTCTTAATAATTTTTTTAAACAGTGTCCCAAGAAAGAGTGTCATTGCCATGCTTCTGACAAAAAGTTCCTCCGGATTTTTTTAAAGGACAGCACATGCCTTTTTATCAAGGCAAAAGTACTCCTTAAAAGTAAACTTGTTATCAGGTTTAGGTGAATAGAGTAAATAGTTTTATAGTTTCAATAAAACAAGCAAAGACTTTGAATGTTTTGGTGAGTATTCTTTTGTAAGTCATTACAGTATCCAATTCTAATTGATAATTAAATGAACTTTTATTTCTTAATCTGCTTTCCTTATATGAGAAATAGAAAATCATTGTATGGGCCAGAAGATATAATGGCTACCTGGGCATAAATGCCTGGGGAAAAATAAAAATATTTTGCTTAATTTGTCATTACCGTGCTCACTTATGTCATTCTACCAAGTGCATTAAAATTTAAAAATTAGTTTTCAAATGTTAAATTAGTAATTTGGTCTCTGCTGATATGCTTGTATATTAATGTTTATGAGGTAAGGTAACTATTTACAAACAATTAAAACTTTCTGATTATTTCTAAAAATTTGATTTTGTTATTCCAAACCATGGACAGATTTTGAAAATGACCCACCTATTCCATTGATACCTGGAAAAATATGTATGCCTTATAAAAATTATTAAAATTAAGCAAGAAATCTTTTTTTAATTGAAACTATCGTGTCAATAAGTTACTAAAATTGAAAAATTCTTTTAAACAATGCTTTGAAGTTAACACTGTATACACTTAAAGTTACTTTCTAAATATGAAAATTGTCTCATTCATCTACACTCTGCCCTACTTTTAAAATTATATAAATTTATTGCATATAAAATGTCTGTTGAGATGAAAATAAAGACGTGAGTGTGCAAATAATAGATAATTTACAGATACCAATATGTAAAAGTCGACATACACAATTAAATCTGCGGGGAACATTTGAATAATCGCGGCAAAACTACGTTTTTCACGGTTTTTAAGAAAATTGAAAAAATTGTCCCATTTTTGAAATAGCGTACTGCGCTTGCTATTGAGTGTATAAAAAAGTTGTAAATATGAAAGTTGTAGAGAATTTTATCCTCTTTAATATTGTAATTGATAAATAATATGCTACGGCAACGAGTCTCGAGATATTTCCAAAAAATCAAAAAATGTCGCAAAATTTTGTTGGTTTTTGGCCACAGAAAATTTAGCCTTAAGAAATTTTGTTAGAAAACTTGGTTTTTCCGTGTTGGAATCATTATAAACAATTTAGAAAAAAAAAAATCTTTTACCCGACCTTTTGCAAGGTAAAATGTACATTTCCCTCGGACTATAAGCACTCCTTGGAAACTTTTTCATTTCTAAGGAGCCTGCGAATCCTGATGTCCATAAATAATATTTTTGCCATGGTTTTGTAAAAGAACTGTAGATGCCATGTACAACATTTTCAGTAGAGAGCATTGTGGTATTGATCAATTTAATATACAAACTTCGTTCATTTTGAAACAATAATGTCAATAAAATTAATTTTAATCAATTACCACCCATAGACACTAACATGAACCATAGCTGCCAACTTCTATGCTTTTTTCAGTACTACTTGATTATCTCATCGACCATTTTCTCCGAATTATACAAATTGACATAATTTTTACTTTAAATAGCAAAAGAACAAGTAAATTAGTAAAACATTAATACAAATTGTTGTGATATAATAATTAATCAGAGTCCGATGAAAAACATCACATGCCTTTATTACTAAAGAATACACATAGAACACACATACGGTAACACAACATAGAATAGAAACTTCGAGAAACTCAAACTTAAAACCAACAACTACCATGCCGTTGCCACTTACAAGGATGTAAAGTACTATGAGGTTAAAATAACAGTTAATGTGCGATTACATTCTCAACACCTCCCCTTAATCGCACATAATGCAACACCTATATCTTAAGTTACATAGCTTAGGCTTAGGCAAACTTTTGGTAAAAATATCACCCAATTGATTTTCACTGGATACATATTCAAGATGAATGTTATACAAATTCAAAATTTCTCGAATATACTTTATGTCTAAATGCTTTAGCCTACCACAATTATTTTTGTTAAGTACTGCTTTAATAACTGACTGGTTATCCTCAAAAATATTTACATTTACCTTTGTACACTTCAAAATTTCTTTAGTTACATCATGCAAAGGAATCAGATCCTGTATCGCCTTTGCCAAGGCTAAAATCTCTGCCTCAGTTGAAGACAATGCAATAGAAGTTTGCTTCTTGACACTCCAAGCTATAGGACAGTTATTAAGAATCGCATCCAAATACTTTGATGACTACAAGATCAGGTAACTTCCCATACTTTAATTCAAACGGGATACAATTCTGTGTACTCTGAGAAGGTATTCGATTCTTCAAATAGGCAGCTGTTTGAACAGCATAACCCCAAAAGGTTTTGGGAAGTTTTGCATCATATATCAGAGCACGAGCTTTTTCCAGCAAGTATCTATTAGCTCTTTCGGCAATTCCATTCAGAGAGGGAGTATAAGGTGATGCTGGATCTATCAGAATACCAGCTTTCCTACAGCGACGTGCAAGTTCACCAGAAACGTATTCTTTAGCATTATCACATATAATTTTGTGTATTCCAGGATTTTGTTTAAAGAAAAAGTTTAAGATCTCTACTATATCACTCTTGTTTCTCAACAGATGTACTTCACAAAATCTAGAATAGTCATCTATTATTGTCACGAAGTACTTTTCTCCTGTAATGGTTGGGGATCTATAGGGCCACAGATATCTGTATGAATCATTCTCATTGGCGTATTTTCATGTTCTCTGGGATCTTTCCCTATGGGCTCATTTGATTGTTTAGCTGCAACACATTCCTCACAAAAGGCTTCAGATATTGGAAGGCCCATTTCCTGAAGAATCTTATTTGACGAATGTCCTAACCGACGATGCCACAAACCTGCATCTTCATTAACAGAAAGTGCTACAGCCTTAACAGCTAAAAATTCATTAACATACTGTCCTTTATCATTTAATTTAGCAATTACAAAACAATCTTGATCTTTTTTAACAATAGCTTTGTTGTCTTTGAAAATAACACTGTAACCAGCAAACTGAATATTTTTGACAGATATCAGTTCTCCATTCAGATTTGAAACAAACATCTTTTAGATTAATTTCTCTCCCTTTCAATGTTCCAGAAACAGTCCCTATACCAGTTATGGTTAGTTTATCATTTTTAGACACACATGCCACCGTTCCAGAAAACTGTTTTAAGTCACTAAACCACTCACGTTTACTACATATATGAAACGTGGCTCCAGAATCTAACAGAAAATTATTACCTTCAATTTTTCCGGCTGCAAAAGTGACTGCAGCTGATTCGATTTTTGAATCCGTTTTCTGTTTAACTCTACAATTTCTTTTAACATGACCGCTACGCCCACATTGATGACAGACAACTTTATTCTTACAATACTTGGCATAATGACCTTTCAATTTACATTTGTTACAAACAATATCACATTTAGATGCTCTAAAAACAGTATTATCACAAGTAACAGAAACATTCTTACCAGTAGTGTTTCCCTTGAGACTATTCTTATCTTGCATCAAAGCTTCTGCATTTATAAGTCTCTGAGTAACAAAATCCAAACTCAGATTCTCATTTGGCTGATTTTCAATAGCAGCTTTAATTACATCAAATTCAGAGGGAAGAGACATTAACAAGTACACGACGACATCCATATCTTTAATTTCTACTTCTGCAAGTCGCAAATCGTTCGCAACACCCATCAATTCATCAATATGCTGCTGCATGGAACATTCTCGCCGTTTTTTCATCGTAGCAAGCCTTTTTCGTGCGAGAATTTGATTAACTGCACTTGTTTTCGCATAAGTTAATTTCAATTTCTTCCAAATCTGATGCGCAGTAACTTCACTACCCATAGCGACAAGAGCTGTATCATCTAACAAGGTAAGTAGAAAAGCGTATGCTTTCTTTGCCTCCATTACGTCTTCTGGTTTTGTAACATTTGCTTCCCTTTCTAAATATATATGCAAGCTCTTTGCTTCAAATATTGCTTCAACTCGTCGACGCCACAAAGAAAAATTCTTTCCGTCGAAAGGCTCAACTCCGTATTTAATACTGGCTTCAATGGCCGCCATGCTCACAAAAACAGCTCTATAAAAAGCTCTATAATTAAAATATCTCAACCACGCTCTGCTGTTGCGATATAATAATTAATCAGAGTCCGATGAAAAACATCACATGACTTTATTACTAAAGACTACACATAGAACACACATACGGTAACACAACATAGAATAGAAACTTCGAGAAACTCAAACTTAAAACCAACAACTACCATGCCGTTGCCACTTACAAGGATGTAAAGTACTACGAGGTTAAAATAACAGTTAATGTGCGATTACATTCTCAACACAAATAAAAAGCGTAATTAAAAGCAAGTCAATGTGACATTTACTATCATCCATTATTGGCATTTAATCTTATAGTTTGTCGATAGTTTTTTGGTCGACGGGCTAATCAAGTAGCACCCTGTTTTCTTACCACTATTTTTGAAAGGAAAAATGCATCCTATTTAATCGTAAATTTTCTCAATTTAATATAAGGTAAATTCTATAATTAAAAAATAGTGGTAACAAAAAAGCATAAAAGTTGGCAGCTATGGTGTACGAATTCTGTTGGGCTCTAAAATAACCAAAGAAAAAACATAGCGTGAAAGAAGGTACAAGTTTCCATTGAAATACTTTCTAATCTAAAAAACATAAGTTTATTTTCTATGTTTAACTTGTAATCAAGTGTTTAAGAAGCGGGAATAATGTGTTAAAAGTAAATACTCATACTCAAATTTATCATTCATTTTTTTCATTTAAAACTTAAGAGATTTTATGGCTATCTTCCGTAATCACATTCATAGCCAATTGGAGTATTATATAGTGTGTACCTGAAATGCTTCAACAAACTTAGGGGGATGATAGTACTCATCAAAACGAAAAAAAATGCAATGAAACATGGGGTTGCAAATTATGTTTAAAGCTTTAAAGGGTGAAAATCGCAAAACTAATAAAAAATATTGAAATCTCACATGCTGCTTTTCTGCAGAACTGGCTAGTAGTACGAAGCTGGTTTTCTTTTCACTGTGTGCATATCCAGTCAGAAAGAGATAACAAACACTTGGAGGAAAGCCAAACAAATCTGTGAGCAGGAATCCACATATGCAGGACTCCCGAAGTCTATGAGCGTGTCCACCAGTCGTTCTTCCATAGATGTACTCTGTGTAATACTGTCGCGGCCGACACTTTGAACAATTGTAAAATATTTGTTTTCTCTGGACATCACGAGCTGTGTTGTACAATATATAGTGTATTCTGTGCAATAAATAATTTTCTGGAGTGCTTCTTTCTTGTCTCAGTTTGTGCATTTCCAGACGCATTTTCTCGATTTTCATCCTTTAAACGTCATTTGCGACCCCATGTTCCATTGCATTTTTTGTTCGTCTTCGTGAGTATTATCATCCCTCTAAGTTTGTTGAAGCATTTCAGATACACCATGTATAAAGAGTGTAATTTTATGCAAAAGGGATTTGATTAAAACCTTGACTAAAGCATGGGGCTGATAGAACCTAGAAAATGAAATTGGAGAATTGAAGTTAAGAATTTTCCTTCTCAAGAAGCTTCAGACATAAATCTTAATGCTGTTGGTCCATTTATCAATAATTGTTTCAGAGGACTATTGTTGTAATTCTTATAAAAATTTTAGCCACATTTTACAAATTTCCCGGAATTTGAGAAAACATGAACCCAGTACTGAACATTTATAATTCCAACCCATTTGAATCCTGCATTTATACAAAAACTATCGTTAGCTTTTTCTTTTTCTTCTTTAATGACTGGGCAAATATTGCTTCATAACTGTAAAAATAGATCCTAAATACATTAGTCAAATTTGTATAATATAGAAAACTTATCTTCATAGTTTTTGAGACATTAATGCAAAAAAAAAACTCATATGTCCCTCACTGCTATCTGGGGATAGAGACAAAGTGATATAAGTAAGTGTCCTATCTTAAATGGGAGAGGTAACCGCAAGATTAAAGGCGAGGTCACATCAATCAAGGTCGCACGCCACGTAGCGGACGGGGTGAACTACAGAAAGATGCCTAACTGTTTTCTTCTTTATGGATAATCTATTAATTGAACATCTATGAAATAGCTGCACAAGCGCAAACGTTGTGTTTTCGTTTGTTTGTAGTATTTATCTTCTGACAGTAATAGAATATTCTATTAATTTTTATTTGTGTTTTTTTACTTATTTATTATGGTTAATTATTTAAATAAAAACAGTTCTTTTTAGAACTAATGTTATTTGTTAAAATAGCAAAATGTTGGCCATCGAATAACTGTAGTTTTCGAAATTGTAAGAAAATTCTTTTTCTTATAGAATTGGTATCTGTTCTTTTCCAAAGAGTAAAACAAGTTAGTTACGTATTTTAACTTTAATTTATTAAAAAAGATAAAATATTATTTAATATATATTATCAAATGTTGTTGATTTAAATACACTCGATTTTAATTATTTTCTTTTAATGAAATAAAAAATGACTCATAAAAATTAGTAAGTAGTTAATGTGTAAAGATTGAATTTTGTAGTCTTATTTTTTACTCAATTCTTGATGTGCTAAAGTTATAAAAAAGTATGTACACGGTTGTATTCCCAATGAGAATACAACATTTATGAATAATTAGAATATGTGTAGAATTTAATTATAAATAAAATATTCAATTTTAAGTCCTTTTGTTCACTTATGCTCATACGATAAATTTCCAATATTCTCTTAATCGCATTGCAATAATCTTATTTCACTAACAAATATTTCCTTCATTTTATATTCCGAATCACTTTAATTTAAAATGCTTGCATTAAATGTTGTACTATTAAATGAGTAAGTGTTGTTCATTTGTTTAAATATTTTGCGAGTCTAGGCAATAACTTAAATAATTTTCTTAAAATGGCCAGATTAGATTTTTTTTTTTTTTTTTTTTTTTTTTTAAACAGACAAAGCCATTTAGTGAATCCCTGTTAAAAATTTAATTACGAATTTCAGATTGTTACTTACTCACAGAAGATGAATCTTGTTTGCCAGATTTATTGCAAAATATTTTTTTACAGCTTGTTTTGATAAAAATATGTGTATTTAAAGAAAAAAGTCGAAATGTCATTTTAGTTTAAGGGCAAAAGGCAAGTAATGCTTCCGTAGCATTAGTGCTTTTCTCCCGAAATTAAAATGATATTGTGACTATTTTTTACTTTCTTCTATCTTTACAAGAAGAAAGTATTGGATTCATGAAAATTTTCGAATTCCGGTTTTCGACGGATTTACACGTTTTAGGGGTCAGAGATTCCAAAAAACATGTTTTTACAAAATGTCTGTCTGTGACTCTGTGAGTCTGTCTGTGTGTATGTGACACACATTTTGTGGGCGCTCTATCTCAAGAACTAATGCACGGAATTTAATAAAAATTGATATTCAGTTAGTGCCTAATACAAATTGATGCTGATTAGTTTTTGGTGTAAATCGCTCAACAGGTGGCGCTGCAATGCTGCATTTTTCACGATTTTCGCAATAGCTCTATCTCAAGAACTAATGCACGGATTTTGATCAAACTTCAGATTTAGTTAGTCCTTGATATGACTTGCTACTGATTAGGTGTTGGTGTAAATCGCCCAACAGGTGGCGCTTCTCTGCTGCTTATTCCACGATTGCCTCAATAGCTCTATCAATAGAACTAATTGACCAATTTTCATCTAACTTCAGATTTAGTTGTATGTTGACACAAGTTGTTGTTAATTAGGTTTTGGTGTTAATCACCCAATAGGTGGCGCTGCTATGCAGAAATTTTCACGATTTTCGCTATTGCTCTATCTCAAAAACTAATGTACGGATTTTCTCCAAACTTCAGATTCAGTCAGACGTTGACATAAATTGTTGCTGATTAGGATTTGGTATAAATCACCAAATAGGTGGCGCTGCTAGGCAGCATTTTGCTGAATTTAGACGATTTCAGCGATAGTCATATCTCAAGAACTAATGCACGGAATTTCATATCGTTAGAATCCTCATGAGATGCATAGATTGCCATTTAATTTTGGCAGTGTGATAGTGAATTTTGAAGTATTAACATGTATGAGATAGAAGAAAGTTTTGGGATTGGTACATCCGACTAGTTTTTTATGTACATAATTTTATCAAAACAAGCTGTAATAAAAATATTTTGAAATAAATCTCGTAAACAAGATTCATTTCCATAAGTGAGTAAAGATTCAGAAAATATGCACAAGAGATGTGCAGATAGTAGATATTCTGTCATATATGACATCATACTAATAACCCGCGTATTTGCATTATTCACCCCATTACCAGATGGCGCCAGGGCCCGACTATCAAGTTTCTGTGCCCAGGGCACTTTCAATTTTTCGTGCCCCCTTAGATTGGTATATTTATTGACACTAGCTTTTTGTTACACATTAAACTAGTGTTGCCAGATTGCGGACCTTTTTGTCCCCAAACTGTTGATTGTCACTGCTTTTTTGAAATAGAAATATTCGGCATATTTTGAAATAGATTAAAAATTATTAAAAATAAGGTGAATTATACTATTTAAAAAAAGTGGTGACAATCAAATAATCTGAATTAAAAAAGTTTCCAATCTAGCAACACTATATTAAACACTTATCCGAAAAGTGTCAATCCAAAAAATTATGTTTTCAAAAAAACAGAAGAACGGTTCCATGAATAAAAATAAAATATTTCTATGGTTATAATTTTGGCCTTTTGTCTTATAATATCTCAAATATCACATTTTTTTAAAATTGTGATTTTTTAAATGGAAATTTAGATGAAATTATGATAAATTTCTTACCCCACAGAAATTTAGTGCCTAGGGCACGGGCCCCGGGTGCCCGTGCAGTATTCAGGGCCTGGATGGCGCAGCTGTGTCAATATACTCCAGATGCCAGTATTGACATTGTACGCTTACATATATCGCTTTGGATAGAGATCTATTGGAACCAGGGTTTTGCGCAAAGCGATTAACTGACAATAAAGAAATACTAGATTAATTTTAACACAATTATTCTAATTGGTAAATAAATCATATTAGATATAAATTTCCAACTGGGCGAAAAGTGTCCGGACCAGGATTCGAACCAGGGATTACCTGGCTGAAGCCGCCAGTGCTCTACCATCTGAGCTATCCCAGACGAATCTGGTGGAACTTTTTCACCCAGCTAACCTTGATGATTATAGCATCTGGTCTGAAACCTGGTTCAGCTCAACAGAATAAATCTCAGGTAATGGAACTCCAGAAATCGCTGGATACGAAATTACACTAGGTGTGAAATTAACCTAGTGTAATTAACCGAAATTAACCTAGTGTAATTTCGTATCCAGCGATTTCTGGAGTTCCATTACCTGAGATTTATTCTGTTGAGCTGAACCAGGTTTCAGACCAGATGCTATAATCATTAAGGTTAACTGGGTGAAAAAGTTTCACCTGCTTCATCAGGGATAGGTCAGATGGTAGAGCACTGGCAGCTTCAGCTAGGAGATCCCTGGTTCGAATCCTGGTCCGGACATTTTTCGCCCAGTTGGAAATTTACATCTAATATGAAGTAAAGAAATAGCTATAGCATAATCCTTTCTGTCTTTGGCTGTTGCCAAACTGAATTAATGTTGAGTCAGTATCTCTATAAATAGAACAATGCAAATGGCACGGTACGATGGAATATGAAAAGCGAAATTAATCGTTCAGCTACGTGGATTAGAGTCTCGATTTTATTGACACACACACAAAAGAGCAGAAATAGAGCTCTTGCAATTTGGCGAGTCAGATTGTTCTTTTACTCCCCAAATGGATAATTTTGGCACAATATCGAGCATCAGCAAGAACACTAATTGGGACCCTAAGATTCTATGGAGCTTCAACTAGGAAAAAACTGAATTAAGAATGAAATGCGTGTTCTAAAATGATTATGCAATCCTGTAAATTCTGTCTAAGGCAGAAATGATCAGGATCAAGAAAATTTTCTGTCATGGATAATACTCTACCGTGGACAGAATTTACTGTAATAAAAATTGTTCTGCAGGACTTTAAAATCTTTTGCATTAGACTGATTTCCGTGTACATAGTCTACCTTAATATTTAAATGAAATAGGTTTCAAAATGAGTTTATTTAATAGATCTAACCAAATGTAATTTAATGAAATATGTATGATCATATGATCTGTTGATCATATGACTGTTGATCATAATGATCAACAGTTTAAATAAAATTGTGTTTTCAAAAACCTTTTAAGAAGAAATAGATAAAAAGATACTTGATAAATTTTATCCTTGAAAAACTTAATTTATTATTAATTAAACTTAATAATTTCTAAAGAAACGTTAAAATTATTTGCAGGTATTTTAAATGTAAATTTCTTATTTACTTGTGTATAATGTGCACTTTCCTCCCGAAATTTTAGGACTAAAAAAACAAGGTACATATTACACATGGTATATTCCAACAACTATATAAAACCATACATGTCTTCTAAATCATTGAACACAATACATTGATATTATGATGAAACGAAACTACACTGCTCAAAAAAATTAGGGGAGCAAGCAAAAAAGTGAAGAGAACACTGAATTAATGTTGCAGACAGCCATGTATGGGCATAAAATGGATAGTACACATGTATGAATGCACAATACAGAAAAAAAGATGCAAAAAAATTGTAAGGGAGCTTTTATTCTTTGAAAAGATGGAATAAACATAAAAAGATGGTTTAGGACAACAATTTGGTTTCATGTAAATGATAAAAAAAAAAAGTAATGTTTAGAAATGATGCAAAATTTTTAATATGGCGTGTGGTCTCCTCGCACAGCTAAGACTGCTGCATACCTGTTTTCCATGGATGCGATGAGGTTATCGATAAGAATTTGGGGAATACTGTTCCACTATTCAAGAATTGGAATTTCCAAGTCCCGGACAGTAAAAGGCGGCCTTGGTCTCGCTGCAATGCGTCATCTGAGTATGTCCCAAACATGCTCAATCGGATTTATGTCAGAAGATCCTGCTGGTCATTCCATACGCTGTATTGTTTTAACTTCAAGAATGTTTTCCACAAGAATCTGTATGAGGTCTGGCATTATCACGCATGGGAAAAAAGAAATCACTAATTGCTGCAACATAAAATACGACATGAGGTCTCAGTATCTCGTCTGTATAACTTCGGGCCATCAAAGTGCCATTCCGAATGATATGCAGGCCCGTGCGTCCACCTATACTGATTCCAGCCCATAGCATCAACCCACCTCATCTGTAATGTTATCTTTCACGAACGAATGTGGGATTATTTTGAGTGCCTCTTCCTTTCCATGCCAAAACACATCTGATGTCACATACAGACTGAATCGGGACTCGTCTATAAACTTAATTTGACTCCAACAATGTTACCTGCAAACTCGATGTTCAGTTGCCCACCTTCTTTGGGCTGTACAGTTGCTTGAGATCCACGGATTACAGACCATTGGCTTACGTGCATTGAGACCCCCCTGATGAACCCTATTTCGGACTGTTTGACTGGACACCCTTCGTCCCATGGCAAAGAACAACTGTGCTTGCAACAGAGTAGCATTGCCCGTTCTGTCTCGATGAGCTGTTAACAGGATATATTGGTCATCAGTTTCTGTACTAGCACATGGCCGACCTTGCCCTTGTCGACGTCTACCATTCCAAGTGTCTTGGAATTGATTCCACAGCCTTGCACTGACACTTTTTGCGTTTTCAACAGCGTCCACTACACTTCGTTGTGTTTCCCCAGATTTAACTGTCCCGATAACACGCCAAGCCATGGATTCCGGTAAATCACATTGTTGTGACATTTCCAAGTCTCCTTTTCTCAAAAGATAAGCTGAACAATTGAATTTTACAAGTGAGACAGTGAAACAGACCTTTCTGCAAAATCCCGATTTTTGCACTTATCTCCTTTTTCTAGTTTTTGACGTCATAAATTTTAATTTGCATTAGGGATGCACCGAATAGTGATTTTGGCCGAATACCGAATACTCGGCCAACAGGCGAACCGAATACCGAATATTCGGCTAGCCGAATAGTAACTGCTAGGCCGAATACCGAATATTCGGCTTGTAGAATACTTTCATATTTCAAAGTTTAAAGGCATTAAAATGTTAAATTTTAAAACAATTTCACATAATATTTAAAACAGAAACTTTCATTCTAATAAACAAGAGCTTTTTTCAAGTAAACTTTATGCTGAAAAAAAATCTGCTTTGAGTTATTTAAGAAGAGGATAGTTATAAAAATTTTTAAATTAATAAAATTTTAAATTTCATGGCTTCTTCTGAGGATTAAAACAAATGAATAAAATTTTCTTAAATTCTAAAAGAAACATTTTAAAATCAAAGAGAAATTGTGAAAAAAATTGGAAGGAAAATTGTACAGGATCCTATATTATTTGTTGGTCAGGAAGAGACTAAAGTAAAAATAAATAAATAATACAATCTATTCAAATTTTATATGATGACAACTCAGCAAGAATAACTGTTCTACTCCCTTTAATTAAGCAAGGAAGTTTTTAAATGCATCCTAGATCAGATCGGTGTCTGGAGTGGGCAATCATTTTCGGAAGTTGTAAACGTTGTTCTTAAAATCTTAGCAAGAAACAGATTATTTACTGGACAATGTTCAGGAACTTGCATTTTCACATAATTAATTCCTATGAAAATCCTCGTGATTGGTTAATTTTCTTAAATAATACTTAACAAACAGCAGCTAAATAATGTAAAACATTATCTTTTATTTAAATATGATTCTATTTCTAATTATTCTGAATATCTTTATAAGTTGACTATTAAACGTAGAAGTTGTATAAGGTTTTTAAAAATATGTTTTAAAAGTTCTTTTAAGTATTCGGTTCGGCCGAATATTTTGATATTCAGCCAAACTGAATATTCGGTATGCCGAATAGTTTGCTATTCAGCCAAGCCGAATATTCGGCATACCGAATAGTTTGATATTCGGCCAAGCCGAATACCGAATAGATACCGAATATTCGGTGCACCCCTAATTTGCATGAGAAATTTTACTTATCTGTTTTCTACTACGCTTTAAATTATGGATGTTTTATTTTATGTCACTTATCGGTGTAAATATTTGCGTAATTCCGTTAAAACCATGTGCTCCCCTAATTATTTTGAGTAGTGTATATACGAATGTAGAAGTAATAAATGAAATAATTGCCCTCTTATGTACTATAGTTTATTTTGATCAAATATACAGGAATTATTTACTTTTCTCACACTTATATTACTCACTCTTTTCTTTTCCCCCCTTACTTCCTTCTTAATCCTATGCACGACACACCAATATGAAATATTTTAGCTGTTTCTTTTGCATACAGTAAAAAATTCAGTTTGAAAGTAGTGCGGAAGTTTAACTTGACTTCTTTCTCATCGTAATTGTACGCTCTTCGAAAATGCAAGTATGCTGTACAGAATCTCAATTACAGTCTTTCATAATTTCTGGTAATTGCTAGTGCTGATAAATATCTTAAGGGGCCAGGTACCTTTTAAACTGATAAATTGCATGTAAAAGTAACACTAATATGGATTGTAATAACTCCACTATCTAATTAACTTTTGGATATGAAATTTAACACACATTAAAAGAAGGATACAAGTTAATGTCCTGAAAAAGGGTCTGATGCATATAAAGTATTTAAATTTAATTAGAAAATCCTTTTTTAATAAATGAAATTGCTTTATATGCCTTGCATGCAGAATTTCTCATAACTGAATTGTCACTGTGAGTCTTTAGAAATATAATGTGTTTCAAAATAGCCTATACTGGAAAAAATATAAGTATTAGTTCTTAAGAAAAACTAATAAAAGTTCCCTCAAAATTTTGATTAAAAGATAGTCATAATTTTTTTAATTTCAGACTTGATGAACATAATAATAGGTCATTTTGTGCATCTGTAAGGTTTATACCATGAGTAAAATTTCATGAAATTCTACCCAGTCAAGCCATTTTTTTGAAATCATGTGCACAATGACCAAAATCAGAGAAAATTGATTGTTGATCATATAAAAAGACCTCAAACTGCTTTGGGCATAATTTCCATCATAAAACATATTTTTGCATGAGATTTCTTTTAAAATGTTCCTAAAAAACAAATTTTAATAAAAACTATCAATATATACTTTTTTTTTTTTACGGAGGGCATTTTAAAAGATACCTGACTCATTAAAAGAAAGTTTTCAATGTGAGTATATATTTATTAATTTTATTATAATTTAGAAAGGGAGCAAAATGTACTAAAAATATAGAAATTTATGTTCGAGATTTTTTTTTTGAGGGGGTGGGACATGCCTACAGAATTTCTGGATTTACTACCATTAAAAAAGTGTGTATTATACTTAGGTTATACACATATAAGGAATTTATATTAACACAAAAGTGCAAGGATGATCCATATCAAATTATCCTGATATTAATTATGCATTTTTAAACACTTTTTTCATGAGTACTATTTTATAAAGCTTGCAACCTTTTTTGTTCAAGATATTATATATTTTCATAGAGTACACAATAAAGAATAGACACAATTTGCATTGTAACTTTTATTTTAAAAACACCCATTCTTTTAAACTGAATAGTTTTAAAATTTACATAAACTAATTTGAGTTGTAAGTTTAATTCAAAATAACTAATATAAATTTTTAATTTGCATCATATTCACATTAAAACATAAAAAAAAAAAAATAACAATAACTTTAAAAAAATTACAGTATTTGAAAATAATTATTTATATTTGGACAATATTTTGCATTGTGTGTCATATTTAACCTATTCGGGAAATGGGTGCATATATGCACCATCACAAAGAGCATATAAAATTTGCTTTTGGCACCAGTAAAAAAGAAAAGTAATATTTGTTTTCTTTAATTTTTGCATTTTCGTGATTATTTAAGTAAAGGTAACTTTTTTTTTTAAAGCGGTGCCAACCGAATAAAATTTGTGTAAAAGCCCCCAGTCCCGAAGAGGTTAACAACTATACAATTAAAATCTTCCACCCAATGACTGGAAAAGTATTTTTCTACAATAGTAATGTATATAATATATATTTGAACATAAAATAAAATTTCATGAACTACTTAAATGACTTTATTTTAAAAAAATTATCAAACAAAACAAAAACCTTAATATTAACTTATAAAAAATAGTCTACATACAACATTAACCTTCCATCAAGCATCCAATCCAAGAGAATTAATAAATACACATTTTTCAGATCAATTGACCTTTTATCATATTAAAGGTAGTCACACTGTAGTTTTTTTTTTCTTATTTCAAATGATCATTTGCAGATTTTCAGACGGTGGATTATATGCAATCGCATATTTTAAGACTTTTATGATTAAAGGATATAAAGGGATAAAATTGAGTGTAAATGCATTTCTTTTTTTTTTTTTTTTTTTACTTTAGATCCAGCATGTTCAGTTTGCTACAAATTTCTTAACGACTAAACAAGCTCATCTTGTTCAAGTACATCATTTAGTTATGCTTTCCAACTTTTACTTCTGCAACATACCACTTAATTTTAACAACATGAAGTATGTGGTTAAATGGAACAATATTTTATTCACAGAATTTAGATTCTAGAAGAAATCTTATCGATATTTTTGATAGTCCTGACTTTTCTGCTAAATATATGCAGGATGATAGAAATTTATTTTAATTTTTCTAATTCCAGGCACACAAAACTGAAACCAAAGAATCATTTGTTAAATAGTATTGTTTGTGAAATAAATAAAGTTCAAATGTATATTTCCAGCATAGATTAACATACAAGATGGATATTTATGACAAAATCTGTAATGGCAACAGTACTAGCGTCACTATCGACAAGGGGGAAGAATTAAATTTACTCTGAAATTTACCTATGTTGAAGAAATATGTTTACGCTCAATGTTTTGTATATCTATTCTTTCCTAAAACGAAAGAGACATACATAATATTATATTTATGCCAATGCTTTATTTATTTAGCTGCTTTTTTTTTTTTTTTTTTTTTAAATCGTGCTTGTATCATTCACCTTTAATTTACACAATGATAATTAGAGTAATAATATAAAAGAAAAACCCTGGAAAATTCTGTTAAGAACATAAATATGTAAGTTTATGAGATTAAGTTGTAAAAAAATCAAATTCAGGTATTATGTTTCAATTGTGTATTCCAATTTATTCATATCGAATAAAATTTTAGTGAGTACCTCATTTTTAACTTTTAGATTTATATAATTCTAAAAATTTGTCAAAAGGAATTTTTCCACATCTGTAATTTTATTATTATTTGTTATATATTAATATTATAAATATTATTGAATTGATTGTACATTATTTACATTAAAAACAATATTTTTATCTGTAAGAAAGTGAAAATGCATAATTTTTTAAAGATTATTGTAACGATTGTTTAATATGTTAACTTCATAAATTAATAAAACATCGACTATAAAAAAAACTGTACCAAATGCGAATAATTATGAAATTTTCTGGGACTTATAGAGTGCAATATTTCATATATTTTTATATTGCACCACTGCTTTTGATATATAGCATTCAAGACGAAATTTGCACCTTGTTTTTTGTTGCATTTAAATTGTTCACTCATCATGTACAAAAAAAAAAGCATATATCTGTGCATGAACATAAAATAGATATTAGATATATAAAATAGAATATCTATTCTATGTTCATGTATCGGTGCAAGATTTCATTGAAAACGTAAACAAGCAACATTAAAAAAAGAAAGATCACAATAAGGTAGATACTCAATAATAAAAATATTACAAGGATGAGGAGTTTCTTCCCCATTGTCACTAAAGGTGCTACGATCGCAATCACATTTCCATTACGCTCTATGAGAGTGACCGATCTTGTATGTTAATCTATGATTTCCATCATTTCTGAGTCTGCTGGAGAAGAGAAAATCGAAGTTTTCTTTTAAATAAAAAAGTGAGGTTTTATAAATGTGAAAAAAGTAAAGTAATATTTGGGCAGTGATGAAGATGAACTATCAACTGAAGTAACGATGACCAGTGGCATAGCCAGGATTTCGTTTCGGGAGGGGTCCAAAATTTTTCCTTTAGGTTATATATATAGTAAAACCTGTCAAGATGAGATCGCAAATATTGGTGACAATTCCGTTTTACACAGGTTTTCGTGTTATCAGGTGTATTTGTATAGCATTCTTTTCGATGGCACTATGGAACATTTCTGTTTAAAACAGAATTCCGCTACAGGCAGGTTCCTTTTTTACAAGTTTTGTGTATTTTTACTTATTTATGTCTTATGAATAAAATAAAACTTGTCAAAATAGTAATTATCTATAACAGAATCCTCTCTTTAACGGAAGTGTTACATGGTCATAATATGAATTGCGATACAATTAAATTTGCTAAAAACCTGTCTGAAAGGGGATTTTTATCGTGCTTTAGTGAAACCTGTGAAAGCGGAATCTTTCTACAACGGAATCCTGCCTCAAATGGGAGAGTTTCAGGATAAATTTAATTAAATCAAGTTTCATATTACATAACATTTGCCTACAATAAAGTTAGGATCAATTGGTTAAGTTTAAAAAAGCAATTTTCATGTTTAATTTCTTGCCATTGAATTAAAAACTTGTGCTGTAACAGATATTGGATAATAATTTCACATAAGTGTCGATCACGTGAGCCATTAATTCCCCATGGGAAATAAGAGTTTAACTTTAAGAAAAAGGTCTTGCATTTTCAGCTACAGAAATTAGTAGTGTAAGAAGCACACACACATCAAATACAGTTCATACTGGAAAAAGTAGTTTTGTTACAATTGTCTAATTCAGTCATAATTCTTTTGGCTTTCTATGTTTCATGTCTTGTCATTTTTGAAACCATATTCGATCTAATAGTTGCTTCTGATATCTGGTCATCTGTAAGGAGGTTAAATTTTTGTAATAAGTTTATTTGTAATGGATTAGCACTTTTTTGGAAGTATTAGGATGTGTAAAAAATAATGGTGGTTTCCTGTTATTGTACTTCCCAACCAATTTATTTTAGATGTTTTAAAATAGTTTTAAAGCATTCTCCAAGTTCAGCAATAGCCTTCGGACTTTGGTACGTAGATTAGCTTCAATTTATGATTTTGATTTCTCACTTTTAAAAGCATGGTGTCACTCGATTTCGATTTCTTATTGTTAAAGACATGATGTCACTCAAGACCACCTCCATACACAAAACTCTTATTACCACCATGAAATTTCTTGAAGCAATGTTAAACTGGTCTTTCAAAAATAGAAATTGGAGTCAAAGATAATGTTGAATACAGACATTTTTTTCCCGGTGGGATTTATGCAGCTCTGGAAGGGACACATTGGAGTCTTCTAGACTATTAATAAGCATAAAATCCCAAATATTCCGATTGCACCCTTAAACAATTTGACATGAGGATCAAGAACCTCATCTCTGTATATTTCAGCATTCACAGTTGCACTCGTAAAAATGTGTCTATGACTGCAGACATTCATACCAAGATTCCATGACCCTTGTTATCGATGCCTTTCACGAATGTTTGCAGCCTTTACTGCGAGTGATTTTCTCTCTCCGTATGGTAACACGTCTGTAGTAACTCTCTCAAAATCGGGATTCATCGGTAAAAAGAAATCGGCTCCAGTCCGTGGTGCTCCAATGACGATGATCTCTGCACCACTTTAACCGGGCACATTTCGCTACCGGAGTTAATGGAATACAAATCATGGGTTTCATTGCATGCAGCCCTTTGATATGCAGTCTGACACTCACTACCCACAGTAAACCTGGATAGTCGAGTTCCTGTTGCTGCAGCAAACTCCCTTTCTATCTAAACTGACGCCAATTACCTATTTCTTTCAGAAATCGTCGTCAAATAACGGTCATGAGAGCATATTGTGGTAAGTTTTTTACATTGACCTGGTTATCTGTGTACATTATACCAGTGTCTTTAAACCGTCTCCAGATTCTTGACATGGCACTTTTGGCAATAAGTCTTTACAGACCCCTGAGAGTGTCTGTCCTACTTCCATTCTCCCTATTGCACACAATTTCTCAAAATCAGTCAAATGTCTTCTGGACGACACATTTCACCTACTCAGTGTTGCATTCAGACACTTTTCTCCGGAACATTATAAAGTTCCGGTAATAATAATATAATATAATATAATAATAATATAATAATAAGTCCGCAGTAATAATTACATACGTAATATGCCCCTCCCCGGGCCACCCCCTGAATTCAACACTGCATGAAACACAAGTGAAAATTTTACCTAATTACACATACAATCCTTGAAATTAGACTTCAAATTACCCATGTGCATTCCTTTTCACACATGAACTGAAAGAACGGGCTGAGGCTGAAAAATTTGCTTATTTTTCTGTAGCGAATGTTAATCCCATTGGACTACGTGACAACGTTGACATTGAGTTACCATCCAATCACCTTTCATTGGAGTTCTCTTAGTAGAATTAACATAAAGCTCGTTTTTATGGTTGTTCCTTTAATTTTTCTCGCCAGTGTATTTTGAAATCAGTAACAAATAACCAGTCCAAAAATAAAGTTACTTTGTAATTGCAGGAGACAGATTTAAAGTGATTGTTAATATTGTCCATTATAAAGTGTACAAAACTCAACCAATGTGCCGTTATTGTGTTTGTATAAACTCGTCCTTTCCCATAAGTGTTGGCAATAGTTGGTCCCATCGAAATCCATAAAGAAGTTTTACGTTTAATCTAGTTACAGTAAACTTGTGTACACAAAATAGCAGGTATACTTGCATAGTTACCCTTCCGTCTCGGGACATTAATGTTTTCGTTTACAAGAGAATTCCGTGTTTACATAAAACTTGCCAAAAAAGAATCATAATTCGAACAAATTTCATTTCTGATAGGTTTCGAACGTTAGCAAGTATAAATATATAGTGTTGTTTTCGTCGAATTTTGAATTGTTTTCCTTTGAGATAGGTCATCTTCACACATTTTACTGTGATGCATTTATGCTCTTCAGAGGTGTACTATAGCAGCGGTTTCCAACCTGGGGTACGTGGCGGGTCTACTTGGAGGTACGTGAAAATAATACATACCTTTGAATTATACCTTCTAACACGAACACTTGTCTAAAGCGAAATTTTTCACAGATTCTTTGTGATACTGTCTTATCCGTTTTTACTGTTGTATCAATAATTCAATAAACCAGCTCTTCGTTCGGGGGGGGGGGGGGGGGGGGGGTGTTGATTCCGGACCTCCTGGACTCCCCCCTTGGCTACGCCACTGACGATGACTGCAACAAAGTATCACATATTTGATCAGCAGTATATGTTGAAGATGAAAGAACATTTTCTGAATTTAACAAGGATGAGAAAATATAAACCCTTTGTACGTATGTATTCTTGTTCATTTAAAGGGTCCGTAATGCAAAAAAAGTTCAAAATCTCAAGTTTTAGGCAATTTAAAAAATCTAACCATTTCAAAATATGCAATTGTGTACTAGAACAAATACACATGCAATAAGATGAAAATGTGCACGTCTTTTAATAAAATTATTGTAAATAATGCATTTGTTTTCAAATAGTAAATATTGATTTCAAGATCAATTGTGCTTACATACAATAAAATTTAAAGAAAACAGTCTCTGCATTTAAAAGTACTATATTATTTTTCTTTAAAAGTTATAAGTGCATATTTTTTATTTTAAGCAGCATATTTGGGGACATTTTGTGCATATTTTGACATATTTTAAGTGCACATAATCTACTGTCTGCTGATTATACATTAATTTCACATTGAACATTTTAATTAATTTTGAAAATTTTGTTATTAAAAAGTGTTTTATTCTTTATTTTTAATCATTTAAAGTTCTAATACAATGATTTTTAAAAATATATAATTTTAAATTTCATTTTTCTAAAACATTATTTTAAAGATAGCTACAGACACCATATTTAATTCTTGATTTTAAAACCTTAACTCTTTATTTGGCAGTGTTCAGAAGCAAGTATATTTCCTAAAATTCTTTTGATACATCTGCACTTCCAAATGTACTAAGATAAGAGCTGCTTAGTTTTACTACATATACCAGGGTTTCCACCGGAAATATACACAGCAGTTGTTTTAATAGCCTAAAATCGATAAAATAATTGCCTGAATAATGGCTTAAAGCTCAAAGACTGTTGTAAAAAATATGAAAATTTAAAACAGTTATCTCCACTTTCCTAATACAGAAATTGACCACACACAAAAAAATAAATAAATAATATATTTAGGAATGATAATACAGATATAAAGATAATTGAAGTATTTTCTGGATAAATCTTCAAAATGACTGACTATGGAGAAAGTGTCAATTTTGAGAGAAAGTTTGCTTCAAAACTAAATTGAAACATCATTTAAAAAAATTTTCGCTTTCAAAAGAATTTTCAAGTATTTTTAAAAGTAAATTTCAAGGGAGGTAAAAAAAAAAAAAAAGATGTTAAAAAGTTGCTTTTTTGGCATTTTAAGCTTTAAAAGGTTTCCATAGTCGCATTAGGCTAAAATTATTTTCAAATAATAATTTTATAGTTGCTTATGAAAATCCTGTTATCCTTAGTAAAATGTCAAACTATTAAATGCTAAAATATGTACTGAAAAATGATTTTCTATATTTTCCCAAAGTTATTGAAAAGCTTTACACTAAAGTTGCATATACAAGCCTTATATACTCTGAATTTTTAACTAGTAAAAAGAAAACTACTTTGATAGCTCTGAATTGCATCGACAATATCTTAACCACCTGACTGCGAGGACATATGCTGTGTACGTCCTCTCATTTCAGCAACCAACGACCATGATGAACCCCCCGTACGTCGTTCACTACACAGTAATGGTTGCATATTTGAACCAACCAGATTGATCAGTGATATGGCAACTGATATAACAGGGCGCTGGTCAAAGATGAGTTTTACGATATGACACAAACATTTTACACTGTATAGCTTGGTATATAGTCCTTCACCAGCGAAATTAAGCCTGGAGGTCAAGGGGTTAATGTTAAGTAAGCAATAGTGGTACAAAAAAATGCATTTGGAAATGCAGATTCCTGCCAACAACCTTAGAAATAGAAAATATGCTGCTTCTGAACCCTTGCTTCAATAATTTAGCATACTGGCTGCTAGTCAAGAGACATAGTTTTAAATCCAGGCTCAGTCTCAGATGTTCGTTAGGTTTAGAATCCATTTTAAGTTATAGATCCACAATCGGTTTAGCCTTTGTGCATAAAAAATAACTGCAGTGCCATTTCACCCAACCATTCTGAATCTTTAATGTATAAAATATTAACTATCACATTTGAACAAATTAAGCCTGAATCTTTAATCTATAAAATATTAACTATCACATTTGAACAAATTAAGCCTGAATCTTTAATCTATAAAATATTAACTATCACATTTGAACAAATTAAGCCTTTCAGATTTTTAATTCATTAACATGCAAATTAACAAATATTTAAATTGGTAATAAGACAGTACTTTGCCAAATGGAAGGTTAAAAAAAAATAACACATCATTATTAAAATAATATTTAGGTACTGATACATTATATCAATGCATATTTTTTTATTGTGCAACTTAATACCATTTTTAAGAAAGACATGAACATGTCTGAAATCAATTAGTAACTGTAAATAAAATTTAAAAAAAATTTAAACTCATTATGTGCATTTACTTAATTTTTTTTATTATTATTATTTCTTTAACTCAATCCTTTTTAATTTAGTAATTATAGATTTATAGAAAAAAAAAGTAATATGTATTGTAAAGAATTTCATTCAATACTCTAAACAAAAGTTAAATCAATGACTGTACTACCATCAGCTTTTTAACATAAAGGATGCAGGTAGATAAGCATTGATTTTTGTCTACCCCTCCCTCCCCTCAACAGGGTAAATGAAAACCTTTTCTCTAAGATGTTTTAATTGTTTAATGTTTTAGGATGTATGTTTACTATGTCTGAATTATTTTTGTTTTGAAGACTGTTTAAATGTGTTTTAGAAAACCAGAAACAATGGCTTATTTAACAAATTCAATGTACTTCAATTACCGGGTGTCCCAAAAAGGACTGACTGATTTTAAAATTCAATAACTTCCAAACGGTGACAGATATTAAAAAAATTCTTGCAGGAGGGTTATGCATAAAGTCAAAAGTTTTATTACAGTGATTTTCGATTTTAGTTCGAATTACAAACAATAGATGGCGCTGCAAGCAATAGTCGCTAAATTCAGGTTCGATTTTTGGTACTTCGTGGCCCGAATAATACATTTCCATCTCCTTTTTCTGCATGGAACAACAGAAAGGACCAAAAATCGAGCCTGTATTTAGCGACTATTGCTTACAGTGCCATCTATTGTTTGTAATTTGAACTAAAATCGAAAATCACTTTAATAAAACTTTTGACTTTATGCATAACCCTTCTGCAAGAATTTTTTTAATATCTGTCACCATTTGGAAGTTATTGAATTTTAAAATCAGTCAGTCCTTTTTGGGACACCCGGTATATCAATTTGATTTTTTCTATATCAAGTGCTTAAATACACCATATGCTTTACACACATATTAAACTACAATTGTGTTATGAGTGCATCATATAAAAAAATTAAATTGAAATGCATTAAAATTTACTGTTTAAAACTATGTTTCTGATCTTAACACATTTAAACAGTTCAAACAAAATCAGAATGCCATAAATAAACATTCTAAATTATATTAAAACAATCGAGACATTTTAGAAAAAGGGAGGGAAATTACTCTATCAAGAGGCCAAAAATCAATGCTTACCTGCCTACCTCCTTTGTATACTGTAGATTCCTTAGAGCCTGACAATTTGAATAACATCTCATTTTATAGGATACAACGAATGTAATGAGAATTTTTCTTTGTATAGAGCATGTATATTCTAGTAGGGAAAATGTCTGCTGATAATCAGACTCGTCAGAAAATAATTATAATTCAAGTAACTAAGTATTTTGCCACTAAAATAAAATAAACAAGAGGTCTTTTATAGGCTGCTATATGAGGCGTTCAGAAGGCAATCCGACTAATTCCATTTTAAATGGCGTTTTTTTAAACAAGGGCACATTGAAAATTTTCTATATATTTATGCAGTGATAAAAAGTTACCCTTGATCAAAAGAAAATTAATGAGTTCCATCAAAATATCCCGAGAAAAAAATATTATATAGATACAATATTTTTATAGTTACAATAACTTTAACTGTTTATACTGAACATTTTCATTTGATGGAGTTAAAAGATTTGTAACTGAACGGCTCATATAATTCTATTAAAACATTAGGAAGCAAGTTAAGAAAAAAAAAAGGGCTTCTTTTGGTTCTAGAACACCTTTCCTATAAACTGTATTTACTAATCTGGTCATTGGAGCTGCAGTAGCTCAGTCAGAAAAGCATTAAACCAAAAGTTGTGGGTTCAATTCTTAATTACAGCCAAAGACCACCATGTATGATGCTACTGGCACCTAGGACAAGTGGGCCCAAAGTTATCCAGAACAGAGGGAAAGTCTCAACATATGACTTCAAAGTTATAAAGCCATATTTTGGCCCTGACATTGATGATAAGTTTATACTATTTGTATGGTGAGTAGCTACCTTTCAGCTAATAATATAGCAGTATCGTAGAGAGCCAAATTTGAGTTATGTCAAACTTAGTGGAGAAAATATCACTATGTATTTATAATACTACTTTTTTAGATTTCTAAGATAGTTAATGTTATATTTAAATTATAAATAAAATAAGAAGAAAAACTGTTACAAAAGCAAAGCTTATCAACTGAGGCCTAGCAAACTAGACCAGACTATTAGACATGTTCATATCAAAAGTGAGATTCAACATCCGATATGATTCTTGCATAAAATGATTTAAAAACCAATTTGATACAATGAAAAAAAAATCACAGTTTACATTTTGATTACTGGAATGATGGGAAAGAGGAGTACATAAAATTATCACAATTCAACATAACATATATATATATATATATATATAAGTATATCTAAATAAGTCTTTTTGAAAATCAAGGAATGGATGTAAAATATATAAATGAGTATAATGAATATTTTTTAAAATAGTTGAAAGAATGCACATAAAATAAGCTTTTTTGCATAATAAAACCTTTTCAAAAGCATTAAACATATACAGAAACCATAAATGTTCAGAAACAAACAATTTAAACTGATATTTTTAACACTTTTACTTTAAACATTCAAGCAGAAATGGGAAAAATTTCCAATGTTGTGCATTGGTGTGATGCACAAATCTTTTTTTTTTTTTTTGAGATTTAATTTCTATTAATCACTGATGCCAGGCATGAGCAGCACATCATTTAAGAAAAAAATCTGAGAAGAGATGCACAAAAAATTATGATGAGTCCTACAGGATGAATATATTGAATATGTCTTATTTCTAAAAAGGGAACCCACTTTTGTAAAAAAGAAACCATTTTTTTGGGAGTGTCTGGATGCCAGTGACTCACGATATCAAAAGCCTAGCAACATCATTGATTAATAGTTATGTATTTTCAATCTATATATTTTACGTAGATAGCTCTAATTAAAAGAATACGATATTTTTTAATCAATAAAACTAATTTTTTTTATATTTTAAATGAGTTACACAACATAAAATTATTTTAAAATATCTTTTTTAAATAGCAATCCATGATCATATAAGACAATTTAAAACCACAAAGTAAAACACCTTTATGGAGATACAGTAAAAAAGTACTTTATACATTTACTTCCTCCTGTAATTTAGAAGCAATTCATAGTCACAGAGATATTACATGAAGTGATTTGAGTAACATATCCAAAACACGTATGCACATAATCTAAAATTACCATATTTATAAAAATGAAAGACTAATTAAATGAATAACAAACAATAACATATTAGGGAGAGATAATATGGTTTTTTATCCTCATTATTTTCCAAGTTACTTAAGTTTTACTGTTCCCATTTGGTAATTGTAAAATGAAAAAAATATGTTGAATTAGATGAAACTAAATAAGCAACTAAATGATATCTAGAAAAAAAAAAGTCTTGGGAACTATGCAAAGGAAATTCTATAGAATCCATGTAAAATCCTTACATGAAAATTAAAAAGGTTAGAAAAAAAAGAAAAAAGTCAAACTAATGTGGTGGTTGGGAGGAGGGGGGGGGGGGGAAGCTGACATAAGTATCTCATAAAAATCGCTGGAGTGGCTCACAATTCCAGTCAAGAGCACTCCACTTGACGTTACAGAAACGATAAATCCCCATAAAATTCTGAAGAGTGACAGTATTCTAACAATAACAATGCCATATATTTCTGATACTTATGAACACTTACAATCGCTTAAAAAACCTACTGCCTATATATACCCAGCAAAGAGGTCAAAACAAGGACTTGATTTCAAGCAAGAGAGGTGTAGTCATCTCTCTGAACGACACTGCAAAAATGCAAGTGGACGGCAGCATCAATTTTGCCGAAATGTCTTATCTGGTCTCTGCTAAGGAGAACCCTTTTGAGAAGATCAAACCTTGTCCCAGTGGAAGTAGCAGAAGACCGCAAGTCCAATCATGCTGTTTAAAACTCTTAAACTGAACTTTAAATAATCGATCTAAATGTCCATGATTGTAACTTGTGAATGTGTATGTATAAGAGTCTAATAATAAAAAAAAGCTGTTTGGCAAATACCACTGCAGTTTATAGTAGCGTCACAGTATGATTAAAATTATCTATTTAACATTTTTATTGATCTAATTTCAGTTTTCCCAGATACCTGATTCATATAAAAATAGTGTTTAAATAAAATTTATATTTATTTTACACTGAATGAGGACTTAATCTATAGTATGGCATTTACTTTTAATATTTTGTATCATTATATCTCTAATAGTCATTTCATAGCATTTTTAAAATCTCAAATAACTGTAGACTAACTTTTAACTGTACAGAAATTTCAGCATTCTTTTATTGTATGTGTAAATAAGAAGAATAAGGGGAAAAAACTTTGAATTGAAACTAACAGTTATTGTTAATTTTATACATAAAGTCTTTAACACGTTCATGCCAGCGTGCATCACCGGTGGGCCACGCTTGACGAATGAAGGAAAACATGAATTCAAGCACTGTCTCACAGCGAAAAACATCAATATCGACGCCGGCGTGTACATGTTAAAACATACTTAATGAATAAACTCATTTGCCTACATCTCAGACTCTAACAGAATTATCAAAAAATTAAAAACATTTTTTAAATACCAAAATAAATGCAACTGATTAGACAGAAATGCATTGAGGAAGAAAACTTCCTAATTGGCATTACTAAGATTTCACCATGGATGTAAAATAAAAAAAAATATATGAGATTCAAAAATGAAAGTGTCTTTCAAGACTGCAAACAATGGAATGATTAATAAGTTAATGGAAATCAACCAAGCAACAGAAAGTTATATCTACAAATTACTCACAACACAGAGATTCACAAATATACACAGCTAAAAGTATAACAAAACATTTTGTAAACATCTTCATATGTGTGTTAAACTTTAATGAGCAAACATTAAAAAAAAAAATGCAGAGAATATGAATTTTATAAAGAAACATATTCTAAGTCAACAAAACAATAACTACAAATGCAAGGAATTAATGCCACTAAAAACACAGCAACAGTAACAACATAAGTACAGAAGTTCCACTCCTTACAAACTTCTATTCTAAAACCCATTTCACAGTGGCGACAAAACTAACTCTAAGCTCAAAATGAAACTTTTTGTGCAGCAATAGTTAAGATATGAAATATAACATTAAAACTGAATATCAATATCTATGATTTCTTAATACTTCTGCATTATCATATCACCCAGGATAGTTGATGCAGATTTTGATGAGCTTTTGTTTAATACAGTATGATCTAATGTATAATATTAATATTCTGATCCTAATTCCCTAATACTTTTACAGAATAGAGAACAGTTTGAATGCATTAAGGCTATAGCTCAGATAACGTATTACTTTATGTAATACAGTAAACTCTGACTAAGGTAGAGTCCTGTCGAATCCATAAAGTAAAGTTGACCTAATGTGAAATAATGTCTACGATAGAAAACTTTCTTAACCCCAGTCAACTCTGCCATAGACAGAATTTATTGTATGTATATATATATATATTATATATATTAACCTACATAAAAAAATATATATATATATATATATTTTACAGTTACCTATATCTAGAATTTTTTATAAAAATCTGTGTAGTACAATAATCACAAAATTCACAAAGATCTACTCCAACTTAATGGGTGACAGGGTTGGGGTTTTGGACGCCCAAAACTAGTTTTGGACAGGACATGTGGGTTTTACTGTCCAAAACTGTACTAAAGTGTCTAAAACTGTACTAAAGTGTCCGAAACTGTACTAAAGTGTCCAAAACCTTAAGAAAAGCAACATTCCATATGTAACCACTGCACACTTATTAAACATATGAATAAATATAAATATCTCGCAATATATTTTACTAATTCTTTGGTAAATGAAAAAAAGTTCAAATTTTTCTAATATCCGTGTAACATAAAAAGTTCTGTTTCTGTTAAAATTGAGTTATAACAATAAGAAATTCTTTATAATACCACACATGTAGTATAGGGAGGGGAGATTTGCTTTTGTTTCAATTTTTGTGCAAGAAAATGTTACAAAGAAATTTCTTTTAAATAATGTTTCATTGTAAATTATCTTTTCTAGATTATAGGATAATGAAAGAAAACACAAATATTTAATTTAAAATCTAGAAGATATTTTTTAAAATATGTATTTTTATTATGAATTTAATCTAATTCTAGTGAACATTCTATTTCTTAAGAGTTAAATAGTGTTGTTATAATAATAGTCATATAATATAGTGTTATAATAATAGTCAATATCTAAATATCTCATAATCAAACAAAATCAATTATTTTTATTTATACTATTTCTTAATATACACATATACATAGTTGCCAGCAGTAAGCTAGTTTAATCAGTATGCTGAACCTGAACTCCATTCATCAATTATTTCCAGTAACAACTCTCGGGACTTTCGGTAACAGAATCAGAATGTATTCTTCATAAAAATCGTTAGTACTTATATTAACTAGTATTATTTAAAAATTAGGTTGTTACTACTAAATTGTTAGGTAGTATAACGTAGGGTAATTAGGTTGTTAATACTAAATTGGTATTTTTGTATTGTAATCGTTTTGCCAATTTTTTAAACTTTTAGCATTGTTCTGATTAATACAATTTTACTACAAAATATAGTTTTGGACAGTTTAATACAGTTTTAGACAGAAGGGTTTTGGACAGTACGGTTTAAACCATGGATTTTACCGTGGTTTTTACCATTGTGTCCAAAACCTTGCCAACCCTGATGGGTGATGAGATAATGAATAAGTAAACTTTATTTATTTTTAATCGGAAGATTTCTTCTCTTTTTGACTGTTTTGGCCAAGAAACCGTGTATTCAATTCAATTATTATTCTAAAAAATCATGTAATAATCATCTAGAACAGAAAATTTCAATATTACATGCTCACAGACTCCAAATAATTAAACAAATTCACATGGGCATATGCACAGGAGCACAGAGAAGATGCACACCCCTTCTTCCTTACTAAATCTTTCAAAACACAAGATTAAAATAAAAATATTGAGAGAATATGATATTACATAAATAATTTTATTTACTTATTTCAGGAGGAAGTGCTTGATCATCCCACCCAGTGTATACCTACTTACTGATTTCATATAGGTAATATGTTAGAAAATACAACAGATACTTCAGGAATTCAGAATTCCCCCACTATTCGGGAGAGTTCAGATTCAGAGGAAAAAATGAACAAATATAATGATGTTGGGAATCGAAAAAGTGTCTGTTATTTGAGTTTCCATTATATAGATTTTACTGTATTCATGAATTTCTTCCCCAAGAACTGATTTTTGCAAATGAAGGCGATACCAACTATTTTTCATTACTCTCTCCCACTTAAAAAAAGTCCTGTGTATGCCCATGCAAATTCAGTAGCAAGCTGCATCATTTCAGCCACATTACTATAGAATTTACCTGAATAGTGTATGAATACCTGTATGCTATTTAAATGTATTATTAAAAGAGCATCATTGAATTTGTAATTTATTTTTTTTTTACTCTTTAAACACTTTTTATTTATCATAGAAAAAGCTTATTACTGTTACACGATTGTTGTTTAAGTAATTGTTGCAAGAAACTCTATCGACTACAAAAAAAAATGAGTTGTTATCTAGAGCAGTGGTCACCAACCTTACAGACCACTTAATTTGTAATTTTAGGTCCTGCAAACTACTAATACATATAACTTTTTAAAAACATAAATATAGTTGAACAATGATGATCACAGAACTTCTATTTTAATTATATGAAATGAACCTATTAAATATAACATTATTAGAAAAGATTATTTAATTACATGAAAATAATAAATTTCTATTTTAACCATAACAAAAGTCTTTACTGGTTATTTCATTACAACAGAAGTATTAAAGTTAGTTTGATTATTACAAAATAATTGAAGCCATTTAAGCATCACACATTTTTAGTGTGATATTGGTTCGTGCTCCTTTGAAATCAATTACTGGACTTTTGACATCAATGGCATTATTACAAGGCAGAGAGCTGTTTTTAATGAAATAATTTAAACTGCAGAAAAATTGGAAAATATGAAAACGACCTTCAAAGAATATATTTTTTAAATAATAAATATTCATATTTTTTTAAATGAAAGGTTCTGTTGAGAGCAGAAAAGTACCTTATATACATGGGTAGTTTGTTTCTTGATTTTTGATTTGGAGGAGGGGAGGGGGTATTTCTGTCTGTACTACGGAGAGGGAAATTTAAAATTGCCGAAAATATGGAAACAATCTATATTTATATATACCAAATATATTTTTTTAAATAGTAAATATTAATATTTTTTAAACAAAAGATACCATTGCAACCGGGGAAGGTACCACCTAAAAGTAGAAATTTTTGTTTTGTTTTTATCACTCTATTTGGAGCCTGGAGGTTGCAATTAAAAAAAAAAAGCAGAAAATGTGAAAACAAACTTCAAAAAATAATTCATTTGTTTATAGTAAACATTCATATATACATTTTTAATGAACAGTACCAAAAAGATACTGCGAAAACAAACATTCTTTTTTGTAACTTCACAGGGACATTTTTTAAAATGCAGAAAAAATGGAACATTTACTCTGCACTTGAAGAATTACACTTTTCCTCGATATGCATAGAAGCAATAAAAATGCCAGAGAATTGTAAAAAACTGAAGCTTTTTCATTAGCAATCAATGAGAGTTTTTAATTAATATTTCAGCTAACAATTAAAAAAACATGAAACATCTGAGTATCAGATGTATTCAGAGTTGTCTTAGTCTATCCTTTTGCAGATTCGTAGATCTATATGTACAGTGGATTTTCCTAGCCATCGCACACAGACAGACATACAAACATCTTTCTTTTATTAATATAGATATAACTTTAAAAAATGCAAAAATGTCTAAAACTTTTTCAGAACCACCAGTTGGTAACTACTGACCTAGAGGATGCTACATTAAAATTTATCATATATTGATGATTTACAATACTATTTATTGTATAGCAGTTACCTTTGAGGGGAAAAAATGCACGAAACAGATAATTAACATATATTCTTCTCAATGTAGTGGGGTATACTATCTAATCTAAGACAGACACTATCTAATCTAATCCCATTTTCCACACAGCTTCATTATGATGTGATCTGAAAAAATTAGCTATCTACCTTCTTTGAATGTCTTTAAGCACTGATTTGCACCAAAATTTATTTAACTTATATATAAAGCAGGATAATGATGTTAGATAAATGAAAGAAGATATGCATTTTCCTATCATTATGATGCATCATGGTAAAAAAAAAAAGTAATTATTCTATACATTTTTAAAAATTTTAATTCATATGATGTTTCTTATTGAGCTTAAAGTTGTGTTGAAAATAGTAATGAGACATAGCTCTACATGACATCAAAATAATCTTATATAAATTAACAACAACAGAATTAGTGGAACGAGAATAAAACATATTCACGAAATGTTCAAAATAATACTGTATAAAGAGAAGTTAAAACATTATTTTTCACTTTGGGTTTACGCTTAGTTAGCAATGTGAAAATTTTCACGTATTTAATATTAAAGTCTTTTTTTTTTTTTCAACTTTTCACTGAATTAATTTACTTATGCCTAACAGATTCATGATTTAAAAAAATTACTTATAAATGGCTGTCAAATTTATTTATACTATGTATTTTGAACAGATTACCCTGTATCATTTAATACTTTAATTTTTTGAGCAACTTAAAAGCAAATTAATTAAAGAGCATTTTGATTTTTTTTTAATGACAGACTTTTCACATTTCCTTGTAATAAAGATTTTTTTTATCTTAATATTTCTATAAGTAATGATAAAATTCTGGAAAATGTAACAATTTTCCTTTTATAATAAATATTTAGTTTGCTTTACAGTAAGAATTATTTTACTTATATTACAATAAGCACTGTTCATTTTTTAACATATAAATATATAAGATGATTCAACTACTATGTATAAATTTTTCTCAAAATATTGCATTCCCTCTCACCAAATATACATTTGATTTGTCACTTGTGTACATTTCAATTTACAAAAAATGTGCAACCATGCCAATAAATGGAACTTCTGTGTATAAACAACATGCAAACAGTATGGCACAAATCATTAAACAGTTTTAATTACTTTAGCTGCTGAATGAATAGTGAACACTAAAACTGAAAAATGTGCTTTGAGCACATTGGATGATTCAGCATTTTGTGGATCCTGTTCAAGATTTGAAAACTCATCAAGTAAGCCAGGAAACACTCCACGACTTGATAAATAAATTTCACTGGGGGACATAACAATATGCTTTTTATAAATATTTCGAGGTAAACCATTAGGATCCAAAAATGCCCGCTCCAAAAGCAATAGCTGGTCATTTATACGACGGACAGTCATGGGATCTGATAAATCAACAGATTCCTGACCTGAATGGAATTTCATAGCAGCATCAGAAAAATTTTGAATTGCCCTTTCTAAGTGATGTAGATCAATACCATGCTCCTCCAAATCTGTTTTGAATTTTGAATGTAAATTAAGGTAAAAATCTTGAAGCACCTGTGCATAATCAAATAAATTAAAAGGTAAAAATAAAGAATCAGACAAATCACGAAGCAACTCACCCAAAATTTTTGTTACTGTGGCATGATATTTAAAAGAGGGGTCAATAAAATTTTTAACAAAATCAAAGTTATCAAATTCCGTATGGTGTAAGGGATATGATGAACTTGACATTGTAGAGTCATGAACATAAGATACATCCACGGCAGGAATACCAGCTCCAACGAAGAATGGGGCATAATTTCCTCTCATGTCCATTTCTCTAATTTTAGGACGCACAGACTGCATGGCATTTTTTATGTAACTTTCCAATAAGCTAGATGCATTATGGTGAGGTATTTTCAATTCCATTTCATCATAATCTTCCACCGTTACAATATGTGAATGCTTTGGATATAGTAAATTTGATATATTTCGTTTCAGAGGAAAAGTCATCAGCCAAGAGTCATACACTGTCTTAAAGCCTTCAGACTTTTCATGTTCATTAGGATTTGAAACTTCTTTAGTAGCATTGAAAATAGCATTGTAAAGAAGAGGAGAAGCAACCACCCTAATGGAGGAATTGCCAGCAACTAAAATGTCAGCATTAATATATGCAACTGCTCTTCCTTGAACCAACTTCAGATTTTCTTCCAGCCACTCAGTTGATCCAATAAGATTGTGTTCTTCTGCACCCCAGCTACAGAAAATGATAGTACGACGAGGTCTCCAACCCTCTTTAAGCAGACGCCCATACACTCGAGTAAGTTCCAATAAAGCTGCTGTTCCACCACTTCCATCTACAGCTCCATATGCCCATGCATCTCTGTGGCCTCCAGTTATAACATATCTGGAATTAAAAAATTAGAATAATTAAAATATTCACAAATATAATTTGTATTAAATAACTTGCATACATTGTACAAGACATGTCATTAAAAATGACCTCCTGAAGTAAAAATGTTTTAGAAAAATTATAAAAAATTATGCCGTAAAATCCTGATTGTAAGCCTGTAAAAAATTAGAATAATTAAAGTATTTACAAATATAATTTGTATTAAATAATTGGCATACATTATACAAGATATGTCATTAAAAATGACCTCCTGAAGTAAAAATGTTTTAGAAAAATTATAAAAAATTATGCCGTAAAATCCTGATTGTAAGCACCCCCCCCCCCTCTTTTTTTCAAAAGCAAAACCAGTTAAATTTAGAAGAGGGCTTATAATCAAGATTTTTTTAAATTCATTAAAACACCAATATTTATCATTAATTTAGAAGTAAAAAAAGGTAAATACAGTCAGACCTCTATTTAACGAAGTTGCTATATCCCCAAAAAAAAGTTCGTTATATGGAAAATTCGTTAAATAGAGAGTCACCTTTTAGAACACTTTAAGCTACCTAATGAACACTATGTCCATAAACACTAAATATAATTTAAAAAAGTAATTAACCACACTTTTTTTATAAATTATATCTATTTGTTTTATTTATTTTATCCATCAAAAAGAAATCTGCAAGGAAAATAAGAATGAAACAAAACATTGTCTGGACATATATTATATTTTCAGTTAAAAAAATGATCTTACATTAAAATCACGATGTTTTATTATGGTTGATAAGCTGTTTGGAGGAATACCAAATTTTAAAGCAGTATTCTTTTCTTCATGCCTTTATCCACCTCATCAAGAATAAATTTTTTTCTTTGATACTCAGACACTTTCGCTTTGACATTTTTGAGCTACAAGAACCAAAATTACCAACACGACTGATCAACAATCTAGAAAATGGGAGACTCTACGGACACGGGGCAGCTCCATTGAAGGTTAAAAGGGGATATTGAAAGTTTGCACTTCTTAGATGAAAAGCAAAGAATCACAGCGATTTTACTGTTCTCGGTGAGTTAGGTGCCTGGTAAGACCTGGTCTTGGTCATTGATCATCATAAAATGTGTTAAAAGAAAGAATAAGTTTGAAATGCCCAGTAATATTTTGCGAAATAGGGAGAAAAAAAAAATTAGATCCCAAGAAAAAGTTTGTTAAATAGAGAATGCATTTCACTATTTCGAGGTTATTTTACAAAGAAATTTGCAAAACGTTCTTCGTTCCAAGTAAAAGTTCGCAAAATAGAGGTTCGTTAAATAGAGGTCTGACTGTATATGGGTGAGAATCTTCCAGTATTTTGGCAAATTTCACTTTAAAAAAATATATATCCCCCTACCTCTCCAAACACATAAAATTTAAAATCTTTTTCTTTATCTGTTATTTTACTGTAACAATAAATAACCAATCATCTAAATTCCTCTAAAAAAATTCTTTCTTACATCTTTGCCTGGCACCCCCTTCACCACCATCGGTACAAAACATGCATAGTTTAACCTTTATAACTCTAATTTAAAAGTTTATTTCTGAGCTATTTAATACTTAATAGCAACAGTAAATAAATAACCTATCACCTAAATTATACCCTCCTCTCAAAATGTAGGTTTCTCTCCCCCCTTCCCTCACCCCCACAAACGTACATCTCATTAAGTTTAAAATAATTAAAATTCTTTAAATAACAAAATCTTCAATAAAAAAAAGTCATATTAAATATATACATACTAGGGGGCTCTGCCCCCTGCAAGCTATGCTCGCCAACCCCCATTCAGACACCACATAATCTAAAAACACGCTAATTTGATCGGCTTTAAAAAGATTAGAGAAGATTGAATTGTAATGAAAAAACCTACGGCGATCTTACTGTAAATGGGTTTCCATTCAATTCCCATTGATTGCGAAAATGTAAGGCCGAATCAGTTGCTGTTAAGACATCCAAAGGTTGTTTTCATATTTGACAGTTAAACATTTGAAAAGAAGCTAAAATAATTAAACACAATTTCCATAACTACAGACATATACACATTAAAATTTTTATTAAAAACAATTAAAATATAGTTAAAAATATATATAAACGTTTCGGCTATTTTCATAGCCCTCATCAGTAAACTAACAGAGTCACAAAACAGCAAGAGCCACAGTAAACGAAAAAACAGTTAAAATTACGGTCTAAGTAGGATAAAATAGTCAGCAGGAACTTGGGTTGCTTCGTTGATTGGCGATTCAGCTAAAACGGTTCTCCAACCCTCAAGGAAGACACGGCTAAAATAGACGGGGCAATTGGATTCCACAATTCGTGCACTCTCAAAATCGGGGACATGATCGAACTCAAGTGCATGTGCCACCAATCTTGAATTCAGAGTACCTTTCTTAAAAGAATTTTTATGCTCCTTGAGTCTAGCATTAAATGAACGTCCAGTCTCACCAATGTAAATCGAGCTGCAACCTTTACAAGGAATTTCATAAACGACACCATTCAGGTCAAACTTCGAATATTTATGTTTAAAACTACTGAAAAAATTACCAATGCGGTTCAAGGGAACATGAGCTGTCCTAACATTAACATTCTTGAGTACGGCCGAAATTTTCTCCGAAATATTACTGTAATAAGGCAAAGATATAGTTCCTATGGGATTGACACGCTGGTAAGGAGTGGGATACTGGTCTGATTTGCTCGTAAGTTCCGAAATAACTCTAAGACACCAACGACGTGGATAGTCGTTGAGACGTAAATCATTCATTATCTTACCAATTTCATTATCAAAACTTACTCTGTCACTGCAAAATCTCAAGGCTCTGTTGTACAAGGATCTGATGACTGCGATTTTATGTGAAAGTGGGCTATTGGATTTAAAATTTAAATATTGCCCGGAGGAAGTACTTTTTCTGTAAACAGAAGTTTTCAAAATAGAAATATTATTAACAATTTCTCTCTGGAGCAATACATCAAGGAAAGGGAGTGACCTGTTATTTTCAAACTCTATCGTGAACTGGATAGAAGAGGAAAAGGAATTCGCTTTGTTTAAAATCTCCACAAGTTCATCTTCTTCAGCAATTATAAATACGTCATCCACATACCGCCTCCAAAACTTAATCTTATTACCCAAACTGAAAATAATATCTTTCTCCAAATACTGCATAACAATCTCTGCTACTCTCACGGAAAGGGGGGAGCCCATTGCAGTTCCTTTTATCTGTTTATAAAACGTATCTTGAAAAACGAAACAATTTGATGTCAGACAAAATTCAATGAGTTTAATAGCAACGTCCATATCTAAATTAATCGCATTAGCAAAATCGGGCCACATGCTCTGAACAGCGAGGCAGGCTAGATTTATTGGTATACACGTGAACAAAGATACCACATCCAAAGATGCCATCACACATTTGTGAGGTATAACGAAACTCTTCAAATCATCAAGAAATTTAATTGAGGAATTAATACTGTAAGGGGAGGAGACGGTCATGGGTTTGAGCAAAACTGACAAAAATCTAGATAATTTATACAATGGGGAGTGGCTGTAATCGATAATAGGTCTAAGAGGAATATTAGGTTTGTGAGTCTTCGGTAACCCATAAAATCTTGGAACGAGACCAGTATAACATTTAAGACTTTTGGCAAGAGTAGGACAAAATCCACCGGACCTCGTTAAATCACTCAGGAGGCCATTCAAGTTTCTTTGGATACTCGGAGTTAAATCTTTATTAACAATACTATAAGTTTGATCATCGTTCAGTAAATCAAGGGACTTATTTATATAATCAGACCTATCCATAACCACAGTAATACGGCCCTTATCCGCTCTAGTAATAACAATTGATGAATCACACGATAAATTATTTAAAAGTTTTCTATAAAAACTGTTAGAACTTGGTACCACATAACGATTCTTTATCAATATCTTGGAAATCTCAGACCTTACCAGATGTTTCTGCGAGGGGTTTAACTTATGTATAATCGGCTCGACAGCCGCCAGTAACCGAGGAGTATCCAATTTCGAAGCACCAACGGAAAAATTAAAACCACTGTTCAGAACCTTAAGTTCATCTGGAGAGAATTTTCTGGATGAACTTAAGGTTCTGAACAGTGGTTTTAATTTTTCCGTTGGTGCTTCGAAATTGGATACTCCTCGGTTACTGGCGGCTGTCGAGCCGATTATACATAAGTTAAACCCCTCGCAGAAACATCTGGTAAGGTCTGAGATTTCCAAGATATTGATAAAGAATCGTTATGTGGTACCAAGTTCTAACAGTTTTTATAGAAAACTTTTAAATAATTTATCGTGTGATTCATCAATTGTTATTACTAGAGCGGATAAGGGCCGTATTACTGTGGTTATGGATAGGTCTGATTATATAAATAAGTCCCTTGATTTACTGAACGATGATCAAACTTATAGTATTGTTAATAAAGATTTAACTCCGAGTATCCAAAGAAACTTGAATGGCCTCCTGAGTGATTTAACGAGGTCCGGTGGATTTTGTCCTACTCTTGCCAAAAGTCTTAAATGTTATACTGGTCTCGTTCCAAGATTTTATGGGTTACCGAAGACTCACAAACCTAATATTCCTCTTAGACCTATTATCGATTACAGCCACTCCCCATTGTATAAATTATCTAGATTTTTGTCAGTTTTGCTCAAACCCATGACCGTCTCCTCCCCTTACAGTATTAATTCCTCAATTAAATTTCTTGATGATTTGAAGAGTTTCGTTATACCTCACAAATGTGTGATGGCATCTTTGGATGTGGTATCTTTGTTCACGTGTATACCAATAAATCTAGCCTGCCTCGCTGTTCAGAGCATGTGGCCCGATTTTGCTAATGCGATTAATTTAGATATGGACGTTGCTATTAAACTCATTGAATTTTGTCTGACATCAAATTGTTTCGTTTTTCAAGATACGTTTTATAAACAGATAAAAGGAACTGCAATGGGCTCCCCCCTTTCCGTGAGAGTAGCAGAGATTGTTATGCAGTATTTGGAGAAAGATATTATTTTCAGTTTGGGTAATAAGATTAAGTTTTGGAGGCGGTATGTGGATGACGTATTTATAATTGCTGAAGAAGATGAACTTGTGGAGATTTTAAACAAAGCGAATTCCTTTTCCTCTTCTATCCAGTTCACGATAGAGTTTGAAAATAACAGGTCACTCCCTTTCCTTGATGTATTGCTCCAGAGAGAAATTGTTAATAATATTTCTATTTTGAAAACTTCTGTTTACAGAAAAAGTACTTCCTCCGGGCAATATTTAAATTTTAAATCCAATAGCCCACTTTCACATAAAATCGCAGTCATCAGATCCTTGTACAACAGAGCCTTGAGATTTTGCAGTGACAGAGTAAGTTTTGATAATGAAATTGGTAAGATAATGAATGATTTACGTCTCAACGACTATCCACGTCGTTGGTGTCTTAGAGTTATTTCGGAACTTACGAGCAAATCAGACCAGTATCCCACTCCTTACCAGCGTGTCAATCCCATAGGAACTATATCTTTGCCTTATTACAGTAATATTTCGGAGAAAATTTCGGCCGTACTCAAGAATGTTAATGTTAGGACAGCTCATGTTCCCTTGAACCGCATTGGTAATTTTTTCAGTAGTTTTAAACATAAATATTCGAAGTTTGACCTGAATGGTGTCGTTTATGAAATTCCTTGTAAAGGTTGCAGCTCGATTTACATTGGTGAGACTGGACGTTCATTTAATGCTAGACTCAAGGAGCATAAAAATTCTTTTAAGAAAGGTACTCTGAATTCAAGATTGGTGGCACATGCACTTGAGTTCGATCATGTCCCCGATTTTGAGAGTGCACGAATTGTGGAATCCAATTGCCCCGTCTATTTTAGCCGTGTCTTCCTTGAGGGTTGGAGAACCGTTTTAGCTGAATCGCCAATCAACGAAGCAACCCAAGTTCCTGCTGACTATTTTATCCTACTTAGACCGTAATTTTAACTGTTTTTTCGTTTACTGTGGCTCTTGCTGTTTTGTGACTCTGTTAGTTTACTGATGAGGGCTATGAAAATAGCCGAAACGTTTATATATATTTTTAACTATATTTTAATTGTTTTTAATAAAAATTTTAATGTGTATATGTCTGTAGTTATGGAAATTGTGTTTAATTATTAAGTAATCCAGACGTAATGTATGTATTTTTAAAGCTAAAATAAAATGAATTAAGTAAACAGAGTCTTTGCCTCCCGGTATTTTTTAACAGCATTATAAAATGATTAACATAATACAATGCAGACATTTTAAAGGCATCGTTTTAAATCTGACCTAAGTTTCACTAAAGTTTTCTTTCTCTTTTTAGTATTCACATGAAAATACTTTTGTTTTTAGAAAGGAAATATTATTATTTGCGGTGTCTTATAATTGGGAACAATTAAAAAGATCATCTCTAAATATGAAATAAATGTCCCATACAGATATATTTAAATTGTTTGGCAGCATTGTTATTTGGCCATTTTAAATGCGACATAATTACTACAATTTACTACTTTAAACGCATATTAACGAATTTATTATTTTAAAGTTTCCTTTCTCTTTTAATATTCATGTGTAAATACAATTTTCATGACATAATTTTCAATATTTTCCTGCTTTTAACACGTACTCATTTAATAGTAATTTTAAGGTTCTTTTCCGTTCTTAATAGTTATGTGTAAATAAATTTTTAATCGTAAGGAAATATTATTCTTTGCACTGTTTTTACAATTGAAAAAAATATCTATAATAATAGCCTAAGTCATGTGATTATCATCAATAGTTCCGGGCAGACCACTTCACTTTTTATATTCCAGGTACCATTTTGGTACTTTAATGTTAGCCAGGCACAGGTGATAAGTCACCAAATATTATTCTATCGCCATCACTTCATCTACCTATATTGAAACAGTCCAAGTCATGTAACTGCCATAAACAATTGCGGGCTGATCCCTTCGCTTTTCTTATGAAAGCTTTCCATTTTGATTTAAAAAAATAAAATAAAATAAAATAAATGCAATTTAACAAATTACAACGACCATTTGGAAAATGATTTTTTCAAAGACTAAAATTTAAGACATAAAAAATAGCACGGAGTTGATCATACATTACGTACGCCATGAATTAAACATTAATAGTGTTATTACACGTAAAAATTGCAAGCGACGGAAATCGCCTGCGACTCACGTATTATCCACCTGAAACTTATGTATTATCCAAGCATTTTCATTGGCTGTTCGGAAAAAGGCTTTTCCATCATCAGATTTCCAAGAAATCTGACAACCCATTTTAAATGAAATTTCATTCTTAAACTTCTAAACATCCCACAATATTACTTTTTACACCGTCATATAGAGAAAAAAATGTACTTTTAAATGCAATTTGTTTGAAAGCTGTATCTCAATTTGTTTCTGAGTTATTAATTTTTTTTGTAGTTTTTATTACTTTTTTGTCATAGTGGCAACAGATCTCTTAAAAGTAAAGGGAAATACATATTACTGTATAGACCAATCAGAATACGAATAAAATGCGGATTAAACCAATAAAAACCTTCAGATATGCTTTTGATTTCCCATCCTGATGAGAACAATAACCATTTTTCCAAATGGTTAAAATTTTTTTTTGCAAGTAGCACCAAAGTCTGGATGACATCAAAATTTTTTTTTAGATTTACCTACCAGTGATGAAGGTAATGGAATTTGATATTGTAGAACAGACATTATCAACCTACAATCTTTGTTAGACTGTATATATAGCCAAGACAAGACTAGTGATGGGCGATAACGAGATGTTTTTATCGATTTTCTCGATTGTATGGACATCTTGATATTTTTCGATTGTGTAAAAATTTTCTCGATGACACCAGTTTGCCAATTGTTTTATACATCATAAATTTATCAAGAATTGTCTGCAGGTGAACTGAAATGAGCCAGCGTTAATAAGGGCTAAGTGGCTTCGCTCGCTAGCGGGCCCTTCCTTTAGTCGAGGCCTCTAATTTATATGTAATCTTGTAATATGAAATCTCGAACTGGCTCCCTGCTATATAAGGCACCGTATAGCAGGCGTGGTGTGCACGCACTACAAAATCTTGTAAAAAAAAATCTCAAACTGGACGAACTACAGACCGGATAACTGGGGGGGAATGAAAGTGAGGGGAGGAGCACAGCAGCTGCATAATATGAATAAGTCATCATGGGGCATTAGGCCTTTCCAACTATATGTCGCATGTCACATGAGGGATCTTGATCTGAATTTATAAAAATGCCCTCCCCGGGAGGGGGAGTAAAGTGGAGGAAGGGGCACGGGAGGTGCATAACATGGGTAAGTGGTCGCAGGCCTTTCCGACAATATATCACAAGGGGGTCTCAGGTAAATTTGTAGAAAAGTCACATGAATGAAAATCCCTCACCCCCCGTGTGTCCACTCTTGTGCCCCTCAAAACTCATCAATCTTTGTCTTTGATTTTTTTTTTTTTATTTAATACATAATATTTATCGGAAGGCTGCTGCTCATTGTCATACCTATCTCTCTTTCCAGCTCTCCCCTCGATATCTCTTTTCAGCCCTTCTTGACCGAGAACGAGAAATCAGTTTTCTTGACAATCATCAACAGTAACATGCCGAGAATGGAAGAAAATTGATTTCTCATTCTCGGCCTCAGTTAGAACCGAGAAGAGGTATCTCAAGGAAAGCTAGAAGGTTGCATCGAGAAGAGATATCTCGAAGTAAACAAGAAGTTTTCACCGAGGAGAGATATCTCGAGGTAAACAAAAAGTTTGCATTGAGAAGATATACAGTACAGAACCATTTATCCAGAATGCTTGGGGTCAGATGTATTCCGGATAACTGGTTTTTCCAGTTAACTGGTTGTGCATTAAAGCAGCATCCATTTGATAAGTTTTGTCGAATATGTGTGGTTGTGACATTATTTCTGATTTTAAATTATTAGATTACTTGGATTAAAAATCAATGCAAGAAAGATCAAAAGTTAACCAGAGTTTAAAAGAAGGTAATTTATGGGAATCCCTTAGGAACAAAAATTTTCCTGTTTCCTCTGCATACAAATGAAAACATCTAAAATACAACTAAATATGTTTTCATATCAAATACTAGATGTTGTCATCAAATTATACAATTGTTTCAAGCAAAGCCTTTGTCAAACTGGCCGTGTATGACACCTTTTTATGCAAAGATTCTGAAATCAGTCTATCAGAAATATCATTCCGGATAACTGGTTTTCCAGTTAACTGGTTTCCGGATAAATGGTTCCATACTGTATATATGTCAAGGTGCGAGAGAGAGAGAGAGAAAGAAATGAAAGAGCATATTCCATCTACGCCATGATTACGTAGTCTGGGTTGGCTAGGAACTTCTAGTGTAAAGAAGCAGGGTTGTTAAAAATCATGATTTAAAAGAAAAAAAAATCAAAAAAATCTGATTTATTTGATTTAAATCAGATTTTTTTAATTAATATTATTTGTGTACTTATTTATGTACGTACATGTATTTTTTTTTATTTTTTTTTTTTCTGTATAGATTTACACATTTCTATTAATTTCATTACATTTCCTAGATAAGAATTCAAGCTATTTTAAATAAAAATTAAAAACTGTTGCAAACAAATTTAAAAGATTCACTTAAAACTTAAATTTTTATTATTCTACTATTAAATTTAAATTGTTATACATATATCTATGCATGTTCTGTGTATAAATTTCTAGTTAATTTAAAGTTATTTATTTTTCATTAATGTATTACTCCAATAATATACATAATATATAAACACATAACAAATGTAACAAAGAATTTTAAATGTATATATGTATGCCACTGCTGGTTCAGATTCACGAATTTTATCTTTATCACATAGACTGCAAGTTTCTTTGTGTTTTACATTCTTGCCACAACCCCAATCATTTTATCACTACACTATTTGCATATATTGCTATTACATCTTTTCCAAAAATAATATTTTTTTCTGTAAAATAAAGTCACATTGGATCTTTTTCTCTGCAAACCATTTTTCTTACGTATCAACAAATCCAAAAGCTATCTGTAACTGTACCTAGTATTAGTAAATGACACTATTGTTTCAACTTTTGATTCACACTATATTATACTAATCTAATGATTGGCAAAATAGTTATCAGATGAAAAATAATCATATAAGTGAAAGCCTAAAACTATCAATTGTCAGTGTTATCTTCCCAGCCATTGACAATTTCAACAATCAATCATGCTTATACTATGTTCACACTGGATACCTTAAGATATATCTCTCTGAGAGAGTTCCACAAACTCTCTCAGTGAGTTTCGACTTACTTCGGCTAGATACAGGAACGACCACTCACTCTCGTTGGCTATGAAGCTTCGCTTTTACTGACTGGCTGTTGCGGCCATTTTTTATTTTAAGCGCATGCACATACTTTACTTTTGTTCAGAGCACAGGCACAGTGATGCTACCGAGCTATCTTAAGTAAGTTTTTCAATGTGAACAGGCACCCAATTCCGGGAGGGTACCACTTCAAAACTGGCGGTCTAAGATATCTTAAGTTTCTAGTGTGAACAGGGTATTACAGGACAGTAGGAATGACTGCTTAGCTTAGAAGTAACAGGGATTTCTTTAGGAAAAATTTGGGTCCTTTAAAAGGCCTTTCACAATTTTTTAAATATTTAGACAGGACCCTTCACGCAAATTTTCATCTTAAAACAGGGCCCTTCACAAAATTCTTTGTCTTTAAAATAAACCTTTCCCTAAACTTTTTTGTTGCCAGACTTAAACTTTCTCAAATTATTTAAAAATAAAATTTAACTTAACCTGTCACAAAACAGTTGAAGTCAACAAAGTACCTATTGCATACTCTTTATATATATATATATATATATATAAACATCTTGTTAAAACATAAACAAGAACCTAGATACATATGATTTTTTTAAATTCACAAAATCGTGATTAGATTTTTCAATAAAAAATACTTCACAAAAACAGGACACATAAATCCTGGACAGACCCATGAATAAGGTACAGTAATATTCCTTATATTTTCAATTGAAGTAAGCAATGAATTCTAGGAAAAGAAAGGAAAAAGGGATTAGTCACAGCTGTTAAAGCATTTTCAGTTATAGTAAAAAGATGAAATTGTAATTCTATAATTCTGTGTTAGACAAATAATCGAAATATTTATTATGTTACAATTCAAGTATTGATCATATTATTTGATCAATGTTTGAATCACCAACATACGGGATACAGTAATTTGCAGGCAGGCCCGTAACTACCGCCGGGGCAACCGAGGCCTCAAACTGATGGTTAAAAAATTATTGTATTTTAATATCTAATCTAACTTCATATAAAATATCCAGCACCCAGCTAAAAGTTAATAATAAAAAAATCCATTAAAGTGCTAGAGTAAATATCTTTGCATGTCCGTTCATATATTCCATACGCTTCGCATGCTAAAGCAGCTCTAGAGCAGACAGCAGAATGTCGAGTTGAATGTGTCATGTCGCGCCAGGTGCCTGCTGAGTGATGAGTCAAGTGCAGGCTGGAACGTGAAGTGAGCTAGTGCTATTCATGATGATTCATTCATTTGCTAATTGCTCATCAATATTGGACTGTCAGTGCAGTTGAGAGTAGCATAGTAGTGATAGTACACATGTAGTTTATTATTTAGTCTTGCTTTGCTTGTATTGAGATAACAGTTTATATTATGAAACGAATTGGGCACCAGCCAAGTGGAAATAAAAAAAGACGGACTCTAAAAAGAAGAAACTTGGAGGCTGCAAAAAGTTCGAAGAAGTTATCAACTTGGCTGGACAGTGAAAACCACTCGACAAGGAATCGTGATTAGAAATGTATGCATGGTTTGCATGGTATGCAAGCCTCCCACCCACGATATTCTTTTGGGCAGGATTTCAAAATTTTGGACGTGAATCCCGCCCTGAAATTCAAGCCCTGTTATATGACAGATAAATTATTACTTAATCAGTTTTTAGCTTGATTTAATATAAGATTTCACTAACGATTGCTAAAAAAAATGTACTATATATATAAGATTGCTAATTTTTGTTTTATAATAAACTCCCAGTAGCAGGAAATTCTCCAAGTGTCTGCAACAGATACTTCAGGGGCAGAAAATAATCTGTAGGGCGATTCCATGGAGTGTCACACACGTAACGCAGGCTTTAATTTTCATTTATTCAATTATTTATTAAATTTTAATGTTAATTCTGATTTTAAGTGGTATGGTAAATAAGTTATTACCATATTTTTAAATTTAAATGTGTGGCAATAAAACTCACAGAAGTATATCATTTAATTTCATTACAAGCACATTTTGAGTATGAAATTAAATGATATCTTTTTGTGAGTTTTATTTCCACACATTTAAACTAAAAAATATGGTAATAACTTATTTACCATACCACCTAAAATCACAATTAAAATTAAAATTTAATAAATAATTGAATAAATGAAAATTAAAGCCTGCGTTACGTGTGTGACTCTCTGCACGGAATCGCCCTGTAGGTAAAATGTTTTACAATTGAAGCATTAATTAATCAAAAGACCACTTATCTTTGATGTTATTATGCATTTTATTAATTTTACTCTAATAATCTTAAGTTTTTGTACTAAGTAATAAAAAACTAAACATAATATAAAGCGAAATAAAGGTTCAATGGAAAAATAATCTGCAAAAGAGAAAAGGAAATCTGCGACACCCGTCTCCAACTTTTTCTGCTACCGGGAATAAACTGAACACTTTAATAGAAATAAAGATATAAAAAATAACTTGGAAAAATGAATTAGATAATAGTTTCATATTTTTAGCCATTTTTCCTAGCATGACAAATAATTTGAATTATGGTTTAGAATTTTATTACAACTTAATTATATAGTGTAGAACTAAGTAAAAATTATTTATATAACATATAAATTATTTCTTATTCAGTTTTTAGCTTGATTTAATATAAAACTTCACAAATGATTGCTAAAAAAAATGTGTATATAAGGTTTTTGACACTTTACAACTATCATTTTTCACACTGTCTGTCAGTTTTTGACATCAAAAACCCTACCCTGGATAACCATTTTTTTTTATTGTTTGCACGCATACCTAACTTAAAATTTACAAAATTGTATGGTTTATAAAATATTAACGGATAGGGACAGCTTAATGCAACAATGTTAAAACTTCGACTGCATAATGATATGGGGAAAAAATTAAAAAATCCCTAACCAGTTTTAGCATGTTGTTTTGTTGGTGTTCATGTTCGTTTGTACTTGGTACTTATCCATGTGTTTTATATTTTATTGTATGTTTATATATATTTTATTTTTCTCATACTTTTATTACTATTATTGTTATTATTATAATTTAAGATATTAATACTTAAAGATCATGCATTATAATTATTAATATTCTAATGTTAAAAATATTATGAGATGCTGTCATTATACATTTGGTATAAAATAGGAATGGAAATAATCATAAAATTAAAATATGTTCAGTTCGATGTATTAATTAAAAAAAAATTAACTGTGCCCTCTCAGTTGGAATTTTATGTATATATATATATATATATATATATATATATATATATATATATATATATATATATATAGAACAAATAAACATTTTATATTAAGAACAAAAAGAAAACAAATAATAATAGCTTTTAAATCTTTCTAAAATAATTTTTTTTAAAAACTGAAGCCGCATTTATAGTTACATGTACATAATTATACTTAGGGAACAAGTATTAAAATATGTATATTTTAATTATAGATAGAAGTATATGTTAGGTAAATCCTTTATGTTTTCTAAAGCCTTGAGTGACAGAAGCCAAAAGATTTAGTTTAAGATAAGAAATAATAATTTTCTTATATCCCTTGGAGACTAATTTGCTATAGGCTTAAAGCAGTTAAAATGCCATATACATATCCCACGGCAGGATGGCGGGATTCGCGCCCAAAATTTTGAAATCCCACCCAAAATAGCAGATGTGTTATTATCCCACCCTCCGCCATCTTGGATTTTTTTTGGCGAGAAAACCCCTTTTCCGCCAAGTAGTAAATGTCGCCAAGCACCCGTTTATACGCATGTTTGGCTCAACGAAAATAAAATGTAAATAATAAACAAAATTCGCTAAACTGGCAATCAGTAATCCGTGTATGAGCGCTTCGCGCACATTTAACGGAAAAAAAACATCGCCGAATTCAGCATTTCTCGCAATATAGCATTCTCAAAATTCAGCAGTTCTCGTCTTGTAGCAATCTCAAAATGTAAAAAACTCTTAAAACAGCAAAATATACCTAAAAAACGAGACTCGCTAAAGTGGCAATCAGCAATAGTTGTATGAGCGCTTCGCGCTCATCCGAAAAAAAACATCGCCAAATTCAGCATTTTTCGCGACATAGCATTCTCAAAATTCAGTAGTTCTCGTTTTGTAGCAATCTCAAAATGTAAAAAACTCTTAAAGCAACAAAATATACATAATATTATCAACATACCTTAACAGACATCTGCTTTCTTGAAACCTACAGCACAAAATATAACACCACCGTCATTTTCCAAAATAGGCTTAATACGCATTGACACGCTATAAACAAACCCCCCTTTCATGTCAAAATTTTCTCATATTTCTTAATTACTTCAGCAAGAGCGTTTAAACGGACTACAGAAACTATAGCCAATGAAATACATCCAATAAATTTAACATAAAAATAAAAAGACAGCCATAGAACACGATATCAAAGAGTATCTGGTACAAGAGTCAACCAAACGTCAGCAACGACACCCGGCAGTGAAATGAATGTTCACGCTCTCGCGTTGTAAAAAAGGGGGTTGCCATAATAAGTTACTAGACGCCAAATGCCGGGGTTGCCAGAGCGATAAAAATCGCCAAATACTCAACATCGCGGAGGGTGGGATAATAACACATCTTAGCCGAATATCGTGGGCAGGACGCTCCCGCCCAAAAAATCTCACCATTTTCCTGAAAATTTTGCATTTTGAAATTACGATCAACTCCCGCGAACTCCTTGCGAATTTCCCGATATTTTCGCGCAACCGATTGACACATTTTGCGGTTTTTTTATCACGAAAGATCGTTGAAATTCACTAATTTTTCACGCGACCGATAGACAATTTCATTCTTTTTTTCTCTAGATCGGCTGACAAGTGTCCGCGACCGATTGGCGAATTCAAAGGTGATTCTGTTCCGGATTTTCCTAAAATTTAAGGCTCCGAAAATTATGAAAAATCTGTCACTGGTTCAACAGAAAAATATCGCGAATTTCGACAAGTGATCGCCAAAAAAATCAATTTCACCAATCGCTCGGAAAAAAAAAATCGTCAATTTTGCTGCAAAGGATTGCAGAAAAACGTGAATTTCGTCAGATCGCGAAAAAAAAATTCGAAATTCATCAATGGATTGCGAAAAAACTCATATTACATTAAAGAATAGCAAAAAAAATCGTAAATTTCAGCAAAGGAACGCGGAAAACATGCTAATTTCGTCAAAGGATCGCACAAAAGCGAATTTCGTCAAAGGATTGTGAAAAAACGCAAAATTAGTCGAAGGGCAGCTGAAAAAAACGCAAATTTCATCAAAGGATCGCGAAAAAATGCAAATTTTGTCAAAAGATCGTGGAATAAACGCAAATTTAGTCAAAGGGCCGCTGAAAAAAAACGCGAATTTCATCAAAAGATAAAAAAAAAAACACAAATTTCATCAAAGAATGGCAAAAAAGACGCAAATTTCGTCAAAAGATCGCAAAAAAACACAAATTTTGCCAGCAAAAAAGACGCGAATATCGTCAATGGATCGCGAAAAAATGCAAATTTCGTTACAAGATCACGAAAAAACACGAATTTCGGCAAAAGATTGCGAAAAAATGCGAATTTCGTCAAAAGATCGCAGAAAAAACGCGAATTTTGTATAAAGATTGAAAAAAAAACAAAACGCGATTTTCGTCAAAAATTTGCAGAAAAAACGTGTTTTACGTCAAAAAATTGCAAAAACATGAATTTTGTATAAAGGGCGCGAAAAAAGTGCGATTTTCGTCAAAAGGTCGCCGATAAAACGCGATTTTCGTCAAAAGATCGCCGATAAAACGCGAATTTTGTCAAAGGGCTGCAAAAAAAAAAGGGAATTTCATCAAATAGTAGCGATAAAAATACTATAGTCTCTTTAGAAAACAGCACACACAAATATCTATATTTATTGTTATAGGTATAGTTTTTAATCTGAAATAATATACTGAACTAACTTTCGAAAATTTGTGTTTAACCTGAATCCAATTTACAGGAACCTACATTCAGCCTGAAATCAAACCGAACCAAAAAAAAAGTTTACTCGACCTACAACAAAAATAATTAGTGCCTGGAGAGGATTTCCCAATCCCTTCCCATCCTCTGCTGTAATCCCTTCAGAAAATTTGCTGTGAATTTCAGATTTTTTTTTTTATTATTTTACTTAGAAACACCTGCAAATTTTACGTCTACTTTTTGTGACAGACTGACGAAATTCACAGTTTTATCCCGCGTCTGATCAATGAATTTTGCGATTTTATACTGCGGCAAATCGATGAATTTCACAATATTCTTCCCTCGACTGATCAAGGAAATTCACAAATTTTTTTCCTATGTCCGATTCGCATATTTCATATTTTTTTTCCTGTGACAGAAAAAGGAAAATATCCAAAAGGGTGCGCTAAAAAAGGACATTGTCACCGAGTGCTGCGCTCTGGCAAATGGGTCTAGATTCAGTAGTAAACAAAAATAAGATTAGAAGGACCGCAAAGATCTTGTGGTGTGCATCAAAGAAAAATTCAGAGCTCCAATCAAACATACATAGAAACACCAAACAAGTTGATCCTTGCAATTAACAGAAATTAGGACTTGATAATTTAAAGTTAATCTATGTTTCTCGTGTAGTAGAAGAAATTAATCAACAGTTTCCATTTCAAACTTTTGACTTCAATTGAACAAGCATTAAAGTTTGCATTCAAATTTTAAACAAAGAAAATACCAAGGGATTCAGGTTTTGACTATAATTCCATCACTGAATATACACTGTTCACGCAAGTAGTTAAAAATGAAGGCATGTCAGATATTGCAAAGTTTTCTGAATTTTTTTTAAGAGAGCATAACCATACATTTCCGATAACTTCCAAAGTTATACATGTTATGCTTGTGCTGTCTGTCACAAGTTTACCTCGTGAAAGAAGATTCAGGGCCCAAAATGGAATAGAATCTAAATTCAGAAATTCATTTAACAACCCCATTGTTAAGGAATTACGATATTTGGTTGAAAAATAGGCTATGTTAAAGCTTCTTTTTCGAATTTTTTAAATAAAAAATATTTTTCATAATTATTCTGAGTTGTTGATTTAAATTGCTTCAATGGTATTTTGTCATGTCTGTATTAATACAGACATGACAAAATAATTAATGTAAATCTTTAAATGGCACGTAAAATAACAGTGTTTTAGATTTTTTTTTCTCCCTCCCAAGTAGCTCAACTCCCCTCCATTTATAAATGTTGGTAGTGAGACTCCCTTCCTAGGAAAAATTGAATTTCAAGCCCTGTATCCCTATCAATTTATTTATACGTAATGAGTTAAGTATTAAATAACATTATTATGGCATAAAAGATTCTTTTAAATTTTAAAAGTAAAAGGTTGTAGATATTTGTTTACTTATTTATATACTTTTACTACAATGTTGGAAATATTATGTTCTAAAAATTTCGTTTTTAGTTTTATTTTCAAATATTTTGGATATGTGACTCCAGTACAGGCCCGTAGCCAGGTGGGGGCGAGGTCGGGCAATGCCCGACCTGGAAAAATATTTGCCCGACCTAGCACAATTGACTGGACATCCTAATCCCTGATCGACACATTAAATTTCCAAACTTTTTTTTGCCTCACTAGGGGGCTCGGCCCCCTACGAGCTACGCTCGCCAACCCCCGTCCAGATACCGTAGGCTCTAAATGCACGCTAATTTGATCGGCTTTAAAAAGATTTCGAAAGATTGAATTATAATTTAAAAAACAGTGGCGATCTCTCTATACACGGATTTCTATTCATTTCTCTTTGATTGGGGAATTTTAACGCCAAATCCGTTGCGGTACTACTTGATTATCCCGTCGACCAATTTCGCCAAATTATATAAATCGCCAAACCACTCGCCAAATTATACAAATTGACATAATTTTTATTTTAAATAACGAAAAAACAAATAAATTAGTACAACATTAATAAAAATACAAATAAAACGTCGAAATAAAAATAACTTGATGACGTAGACACGTGTAACAACATTTCAAAATAAGCTAATATAAAAGGAATTAAGTAAACAGAGTCTTTGTCTCCTGGTATTTTTTAACAAACTGAAAAGAAAGTTCTTTTAAATGAGACATTTTAAATTAATCGTTTTTTATCTGACGTAATTTTGACCAAACTATTCTTTCTCTTTTTAATATTCACGTGAAAATAATTGTGTTAGAAATTAATTATTATTTGCACTTTCCTAACAAAAATAGTTGAAAAATATCCTCTTAAAATATCAAAGAAATGTCTAGCGCAATTTCTAAATTTAAACCGTTTTGCAATATTATTTTGTGTTCATTTTATGTAATAACTGTAATGTGACGTAAATATGACGTAATTTCTCCTATTTAAGACTTCTAACGCATGTTAATAAATTTATTGCTTTACAAATTCCTTTCTCTCTTAAAATTCACGTGTAATTATAGTTTTTATGACGTAATTTTTAATAAGTTCCTGATTTTTGTACATAATTAATTAATTCTAATTCCAAATGTTTTTTTCTGTTTATAAGAGTCACGTGTAAATAAATTTTTAATTTATTTACACGTATAAATATTTCTTTTTTTGAAGCAAACATTATTGTTTCCGATGTTTATACAGTTGGCAACAGTTTAAATTAATATCACTTTCTAAAATCTGTTAAAATTATCTCTAGAAATGCTGAAAATCTGAATTTAAAATAGAAATAAAACCTCAAAAAATTAGTCAAAATAAAAAAAATTAATGCAATCTGCACTCCGGCAAATTCTAACGCATAAAATGATCTAAAAATGATTAAATTCCTATGAACAGTTTTTGCTTCTATAAAACTTTTTTAGTGGAACGATTTTGTCCAACTTTAGCATTAAATATCTCTTAAAATAATTCTTCGATCTGAAAACTGTCTGCATCAGCGTATTTATCAAACATTTCTGTATAATACTACCGATTTTCATATTTTTGTATGCATTATTTTTCTTAATATTAACGATGAAAGACCTCCGGTCACAAAAAATTCAAAACCGGCGGCGGCGGCGGCGGCGGTGACAGCGGTAGTTACTTTTTTTTAGAATAGAGAGATTTAAAAAAAAAAGAAAAAAACTTTTTTTCAGAATAGACCATAACCTAACAGACACACATCTCTAAAACTTTTCAATTCAAACATTACAATTTAAACACAAAATTCACCTGCAAAGACATTTTTTTCCTTTCATTCCAAGATCTGTAGGAAATTTTTCGTTTTGTTTCTTTGTAGAAATTTACATTACCGACTCCCCAAAGAGTCAAACTGCAAGAATAATGGGGTTTAGAGATTATCCTCTTCTCAAACTGGTTCGGATGTCCGCGAAAATCGTTTTCTTTGTACAACTGTCATACGTAAAATTTATTGAAATCAGGTAAGGTTGAAACCAAATGCTTGGATTTTCAGTTCCACAAAACAGGCAACTATCATGTGTTACAATCATGTGGTTTTGTCATCGTTAACTTCACTATATTGCTTTTAGGGGCTCTTCAACAAAAGTGAGAAATGTTCTTCGAGACAGCTTTCTTGACACTGTTGCAACTCATAAAAGTTTGTAAAATCATTATCACACAGAATTGCAATATCTAGGAAGGGTTTTTCTGAGTAAAAGAGTTTTATAATCATTGTAAATGTCATATATAACTATTTGAATATAATATTTTTATATTAATTAAATGATTTAAATGTAATTTAGCAATGCGGATATTACTTAATTAAATTATTATTTTTATGAGTACAAAAGTTGTTTTTTTTTTATGGTGCTTCCCCCAACCCTTTATTTTTAACGAAGATATCACCTTATTTATTCTACTTTTTAGTTGTTTCCTTCCTTTCTTTCTATATATGCGATATAAATATCCAAATATTACATAGTTTCTGTATGAAAAAGGGAAATAAATGTAAAATTGCGAAGCGGAAAGTGTTTTCTTTTATGGTGCTTCCCCCAACCCTTTACTTTTAACAAAGATATCACCTTATTTATTATACTTTTTTGTTGTTTTCTTCCTTTCTTCCTATATATGTGATATAAATATCCAAATATTACATAGTTTCTGTGTGAAAAAGGAGAAATAAATGAAAGATTGCTAAGCGGTAAGATAAATTGAAAAATTAAGAAATACTAAACGAGCATTAATATTTTTAAGCTATGAAATACTCATTTCTATTTTGGTATTTCCCTAATTTATAGCTGCTGTTTGCAAACAATAATCACGTACGGCTGTTTGTAAAAAATATTTTTGTTCACTCGACTTTGCGAAACTTTATAATGCGTTTGCGGATTTATTTTTAAATGTAAAGGCATGACATTCGCAGGCAAGATTATTGAAGTAGTTTAGAAAAGAATAGCATTTTTCATTTTTTGACAAATGCATGGAATCTTGAACTTCAAGCTATAGTGTCTCAGACGACATTTCCTAGACTCAAAAATTGGTTTATAACACCATGGTCCATTTTTTTTCTGAAATATATACTTTGTTTTTATAGAAAACAGAAAACGCTATTTGCTATCGTGGGGTCAGAATAAAAATAATTGTAACTTTATGGAACTTAAGCATAAAAATGTTTTCGTGCTTGTGTTAGAGAATGGAGAGTTCGAATGGAAACCGTAATAGGGAATTATAATGACATACATTATCATGATAGTTTTTATTTGTGTGATACTTGCTGACCAGCCCGTTGTCGCCTGTGATGTGATAATATTGACCTTAAATTTGTATTAGTTTATCTTTAATCAGATTTTTTTTTAATTTATACTGAAAAAAAAAAATCAAAATGAACCTCATATCGGTGGCTCCGCAATATTTTTACCGAATGAACCCGTGAATTTCATCAATTTGTCGCGGGCAAATTTCGTCAGTCAATTAAAAATTGCGAACTTCGTTAAGCGACCGGCCGATACCATAAATATCAGCATAAAAAATTCCCATGTTGCATATTCCATCAGTCGCTAAACGAAAAATAACTCTAATTTCGCCAATCGAGCATGAAAAAAAGTTGTATTTCGTGGATCAAGCATGGAAAAATCGAGTTTCGTTGATCGGGCACGAAAAAATTGCGAGTTTCCTTGATCGAGACGGGTAAATCGCGATTTTCGCCGATTGGGAACGGAAAAATCGCGAGTCTTGCCTATCGGGACTTGAAAAGTCGCGAGTCTCGTCGATCGGGAACGGAAAAATCGCGAATTTTGTCGATCGGGAGCGGAAAATCGCGAATTTCGTTGATCGTGCACGGAAAAATCATGAATTTTGCCGATGAGGCTCAGAAAAATTGCAAATTTCGTTCATCGGCTGCGGAAAAATCAGGAGTTTCGTCAGTTTAAACTACGAGAAAAAATCGCAAATTTTGTCAATTTGCCGCGGGAAAAAATTGCAAATTTCACCAATTTGCCGTTTAAAAATACAGTAGAACCTCTTTTATCCGAAACTCTTTTAACCGAATCTTTCGGTTAACCAAAATCCATTTTTAAAGCTTTTTTTTCTACTATCACATTCTTTGTGTGCAAGTCCATTTTGAAAGCTTTTATTTATTTTTCTTTTTAACTATCATATTCCTTGTGTGCAAGTGGTCCTTCCCGAACTACGAGTACATGTAAATATTTTCGATCCCCTTTGTTAGAGTTCCTTTGAATTTAACTTGAGCTCCCGTAAGCTGCGGAGTGGAACGAAGAAAACGAAAAAAGTAGCAATTCTGAAGCTTTTGAATGCTTTGCAAAAGGTTTGGCATGGCTGGAGCAACAGAAAGGCTGTGATACTGGTGAACTAATAATATTATAAATCTCCGTGATAGTTTCAAAGTAAAGGCAATCGAAAGTGTGACAAACAGAACATTGTTTCAAACCCTTGTGATATATGTAAGAGGTACTTAATTTCAAAATTAAAATTCAGGTAATTTATTCTTGTTTCTATTTTGCTATTGCTTTATTTTTATTAAGCACTTGTAACCTTAATAAGAAATATTGCATATATTTCCCCTTAATCTTAAAATAGAAGCATTCTCGATTATCCGAAAATTTCGATTTTTCGAAAGATGGTCTATCCCAATTACTTCGGATAATCGAGGTTCTACTGTATTGCAAATTTCGTCAGACAGTTAAGAATCGCGAATTTCGACAATTTACCGCGCAAGAAATTCTATATTTCATCAGATTCAGTTAAGAATATCGAATTTCATTAATTGGGGGGGGGGGGGGTGACAAACTCAGAATTTTGGTAATCAGGTGTGAAAGAATCGCGAATTTCATTGATCGGTCGCAGAAAAATTGCCAACTGCATTGGGCATGTTGACTAAATGGAGGAACCTAGAGGGGTAAAACTCCTCCTCCTTTTGAAATCTTCATTTTTATCTGATAAGCCACAGATTCCCTCCCACCTCATTAAAATAAAATTCTCTCTGTGTTACTTATGTGGCCCTCGACAACTCAGACATTTTTGTTCCTTCTCTAAAAAAAGTTGTGCACCCCTATTTTAGGTAGATTTCGTAAGAAACACTACCTATTACATTCTCCCCTATGTCGGAATTTCTGAAAACTTTTTGCAGATCTATACCGATCATGACCCCTAGGAACCCAAAACCACCACAGAGTTGAAAAGTTTATCTATCTATCTATCTATCTATCTATCTAGTATCTACCTACATATATATATATATATATATAGATAGATAGATAGATAGATAGATAGCTCTAAATTTTAATTTTTCTAGCTCCATTTCAGTTATAATTTACTACACCAGGGGGTATTTTTAGCTAAGTTTTGACGATATTGTTAAACAGTTATTAATTAATTTAATAGTGCATTTTAAATAATGTAATTACTATCTATTTATTTTATATTATATTAAATGTATTTAACAAGTATTTCAAAATTTATTTCAAAATGTATTAACTGCATCCTTTGGTTTCAATTACTGTGATTTCTTAACTGTTTTATTCACCTTAATCTTTATGATATTCTGGTAGCTATGTGCGCGTGGATATTTGTAAAATACTGAAATATTAATCGGTATGGTGTTTATTATTTATATTTTATATCCTATAAATATTTAAATAGGTTTTATTGATTCTTCCATTTCATATTATTTGTTTCTATTCTGTTTTCATTTTTAATCAATTCACTTGATTTTGATGGTTGTTTGGGCACAGGGGAAAATAATTTTTAGCTTTAGCTTATTTTTCTCACAGAAAACTACCATTTTGCTTATATCATTGAATTCTGTGCCATTGACAACGTAATTCAATATATAAGCTTTTCCATTTTTTGTCGGTGTCCACTTTTTTCTTTTTCTTCCATAATAATTCTTATAATAAATTAATTTTTTTTTATTTTTTTTTTTTTATACTTACAGCTTTAATTCATAATATTTGATGGTGGTAGGTTATGTTTAATTAATGGTTATATATATATATATATATCACTTTTTTATAGACACGATAACTTCCATAATTCTGCACAAATCTCTTCTAAACTGATACGTAATATCAAGGGGCAGAAAATGGAAAGGATTTTTGTGAAAACAGAAAAAAAAACATGATTTCTTAATTAGGATACATATCGAATCCGTTTAAACTTATTATTACTTCTAGAAAAAGGGCCAAAAATTTATGTATGGCAGATTTTTGATATCATTAAAAATGGCCTCAAGAAGCGAAAAAAAACAGGGTTTTAAGAAGAAAAAAATCCTAACTTCGTCAATTCACAAGATACGAAATCCACTTAAATTTATTATAAATCTTCTTAATATTGTCTACAACTTTTATATTGACAAGTTTTTGGATAAGACTCTTACAGCACAAAAAAAAAAAAAAAAATAAAAATAAAAAAAAATAAAAATAAAAAAAAATAAAGGAGAGGGAGGGGAGTGAAGAAGAAAAAAATTCATAATTTCGTCAATTCACAAGGTATCAAATCCGCTTTAATTTATTATAAATCTTCTTAATATTATCTACAATTTTGTATTGACAAGTGTATGATAGGACCAACTCTTACACACACACAATAATAATAGACAAAAAATAATAAAATAAAAAGGGGGGTGTTGTAGAAGAAAAAAATTCACATCTCCGCTAATCTACCACTAAGGCAACAAAAAAAGTATCATTGGCGTGATGAACATTTTTGAGAACCCTTAAAGGTACCTGTCTATAGGGTTGTATTATTAAACGTGCGCGTGCATCAATATATAGAACGTCAGAATTTAAAACCCAGTGTATGGTTCATTTAATGAAACAATCACCACACGGTGTAAATTTATTATATAAATCTTCTTAATATTATCTATAACTTTTGTAGATTTTTTTTTCTATTGTCCAAACTGTTTGAAAATGTTATCAGTTATAAACGCATATTATGGTTTTAAAGCATGTGTAAAAAATCCGTGAAAATATATTTTAATATTTAGTTGCGAGAGGGTTACCTGCTTTTTAAATAAGTGACGAATCTATCAACGTAATTACCAAGGCGTTCTTTATATTAAATTTTAAATCATATAAAATTCCATAAATACTATAAAACCTGTGTAAATAGAACCTGTCTATAACAAAATGCTGTCTTACATGAGAGCATCTTGTGGTCCCGTTGAAAGGAATACCATACAATAAGCAAGCAATTCAGGTACCCGGGAGGAGGGTTCTCCCCTGAGCATCGAAATGTCAGTCCCGGAAGCTTTCTAATTTTGTTTTTATTAAAGTTGTAAAAGTGCAATTCCCAGCCTAAAAGCTCCATTCTATCTACCACTCCGGGAGCATCAGTAATTTCTCCCGGAGAAAAGTGCCTAAGTTCAACACAGCAGTTATACCTCATAAGATGGAAACTTTCTAAAACGGAATATTTTTTCTATCCTTTGCGAATCCATTTTTACAGTTTTTACTGTAAATGAATTTCTTGGAATATTGTATTATTAGTTTATTATTAATAAAGTATAAAAATTCAAGTATCCAGATTTTTCTACGGACAACGGTGGGGGAGGGGTGTGTCCACAGACAACTGGCTGATGACGCTGTTGTAGCAACCTCAACAACATCCAACATTTTCGTGGAAATCCATATTATCTTAACCATATTTACAAAAATTAATTTATGGATTGACAGCAAGATGAAAGAATGTCACTTTTCAACTACTTTGGGAAGAGCTATAAACTTATACTGAATATGAATACGTAATATATATTTTTAAATGATCGTAAAAGTCTAAAAAAATGAAGTAATTTTGCCCCTCTTGGAAAAACATTTGCCCGACCTGGAAGCATCGTCTAGCTACGGGCCTGCTCCAGTAGTATGCAAAAGCTTAGTTTTTTTTCCTTTGCTTCAAACCAGGTTTAAAGAAATCCGTACGAGATTTCCTCCTCCCTTCTTCTATAACGCAGGAGCTTTTTTAACATTGTTGCATTAAGCTGCCCCCATCCGCTACTTTATAAAATACATAAGTAAGGAATCATAATTTATCTAATACACAAAGTTGTTTCACAACAGATATGGAAAATCAATAACGAATAATACTATAAAATTTTGAAATAGTGAAAAGGAAAGTTTTCACTGATGGGATTTTTCAACTTTCATCAAAACACCCTAACAACACATATAAGTACAAACTGATTATTTGCAACTTTATTATTATCCTTTTCATTTATCAATTACAAAATAATAATAATTATAAATATTTACCTATCAGGCTCAGTTTTCCCACGAATGGTACCAATGACATTATAAATTGTTGTGTTTACAAATTGGTTATAGACTTCCATCTTTATTTTCCAAGAAGGGTTTTTAAATGACGGCCCTAATTTATAAGTAAAGTTAAAACCTCCCTGCCAGTCTTTTGGAGCTTCTTCACCTTCTAATGATATTAAAAGTTGGTAAGCATCAGCATAGCTTATCGGCTGGACAACAATATGAGGAAGTAATGCCGAAGACAACGATAAACGATTAGCATCAGGCCTGGCAGGATAACCAGGTGTTAATGGATCCCCTGCTCCATTCCAAAGAACAGAATCAGTTCGAGCAGTGTTTGGAGGAAGCCACCATGTACTTGGATAAGCTTCAGACTTTAAAATAGGAGGATTGTAATTCTCAGGATCGGGATACAAGATCAATCCAGCTGCTTTTACTTGCAAAGCATTCCAAACAATTTCATCAGCAGGCAATTTCCAGTGTCTAGCAATCATTATTTTATTTTCTAAGGAAATGCCTTTTTTCCTTAAGTACTGAAAGTCAGATGTCTGACCATAGTTAACATATACAAGATTGCCAGATACATTGCCAGGCCAAGAATATGGACTAAATGCAGGATTGAGATTCTTTTTGCCAACTGCTTTAATTTCCATTAAAACAGCATTCTGGTTATCAACGATCTTTATGACATTAACTTTCTCCTTGTCGGGATAACTCAACAATACATCATATTCCACAATTTCGACAGAATCCAATCCATGATTTAGCCATTCTGACTTGATCTTCTTGGCAAAATAGCGGTCGGTGGAACTTCCAGCTGCATGCGGCTCTAGACTATACGCTTTAATAAATTTTTCAATTTCATCACTACTAACCATTTGGGTTATTTTTCTTCTTACATATGGATTGGCGGCTTGAACGGAATGCAGAGCAACTGCTAAAGAAGGTACACATTCACTATGTTCAGAGTGTGCAAAGTACCCTACAAGTAAACCGACTAAAGCACCTATTAAAGCAATACCAATGCCTGCCACAAGAGTATTTTTATGCTGAGCAAAGCGTATAGTTTCAGTGGTTTTTTGATATATTTCATCGTCATTTCCATCTTGATCGCCCCAGGTTACTTGTGCAGATTCCATACCGTCTTCGTTATTGTATGGTCTATACTTAGCGGACATCTTCTTCATAAAAAAAATAATAAAGAGAGCTCTTTAACAAAAGAGCTGCGAACTATTTATATTATTACGGAGCATCGAAAAGCAGAAATCGTTATTCACATTACAGATTTCGCTTAATCACAAACTATTGTAAATAAACAAGAAATCTTACTGAAATAAATATTTTAAAATCCTTAACCGATAATGATAATATTTATTTATAAGTACAATATGGTGGGTGACTCATATATCGATTAATTGTCGCATTTTCGATTACTGATCATTAAATTCAATCGATTTTTCAAATTTAGTTCGAATTTTATGTTTAAAAAAAGCTACCACATTGACAGATTTTATTTAGAAATAAGAGTGGCAAGTTCAGTAAATACTTTGTATTTTTAAAACTACATTTTTAACAAATTTGCACAAATAAATCCAAATTAAAATGAAATATAGAGAGCGCTGACGCTGTCAAACATAACAGAAAACAAAGAAAGATACGGTTAAAGGTAAACGTCTTTGTGTTGCTTTTAATATATTTTTGAATTAATTGGCCTACATGTACTACAGTACAGGTATCATTAAGCAATAACATTCAGAGGACTTACGGTAAACGGCATATGTAGAATAATGTCTCGTCCGCTGGATATCCACTCTTAATCCACGCGTGAATAGCTCCTACCACTCTGGAATCCGCTAAACATTCCAGGCGACGAACTCATATATCGCTAACGTAGAACACCTTGCCTCCAAAAACAGGAGCTGACCAAACGGAGTCCTGAATCAGAAGAGTCTTCTATACTAATTTTAGCAGGGGCGCGCGTGAATAGCTCCGAACACTCTGGAACCCGCTAAACATCCCGGGCGACGCACTCTTGTAGTACCAGTATAGCTCCGGCACTTTAAAATTTTTCTGGTTTTCGACGACTTTCACAAAAGGGAAACAAGCTAGAGAAGGGCGTCATCTCAGGAGTTGATGGGATAACAAGACTAAAATCCCTAGACTTCTCTAAAAGGAAAAACTCCTCTCCTACTGTCCGTTCCATTTAGGCATTTCAGCTCATCTTGAGCGATGAATCTCCTCCGCATCCTTCACTCTTGTTCAGAGAACATCCAGTGGAGAGCAAACAGAAACTCATCCTATGAACGTCATTTTCAGCCACGCAAAGGCAGTGTTAAATTCAGGGGGTGCCCCAAGGGGACATTCCCCCCCCCCCCCCCAAAGCAACGAAATCCCCCCCTCCGGAAAATTTGAGATTTTGCGCAGTTTGAGTGTCAAAAAGCGCAATCCCCCCCCCCCTCTCGGAACTCTTTATCTCTTTAAGACCCGGTGTATTTGTAAGCAAAATTAGTCATCCCTGTAGAAAGTAAAATATGGACTGCAACCGCTACCTGTTGATAAAAAATGATACTTTACTCTATCTGCAAACCAGAGCGATCGTTCGATTCGAGTTTTTATTACACATGGTTCAGAAACAAAAGTTTAAATGAATGTCTAACCCGCACGATCGTGCGGGTTGGGTCTTAAAGGGATAATGTCTCCCCCCCCCCCCCCCCTCTGAATCACAGAAGTCCCTCTCGGAGAAAAGCGTCTGAATTCAACGCTGCGCAAAGGATGACAGTAGGATGCTCATAAGACGAGATAAAATGAATAGAATTGGATCATCTCTGTTTGTCCTGTAATTAGTGTCATTTTAAAGCATTTCTATGATGCTCATTCAAGGGCGCCATTTGGAGGGGCACAGCTCAAACTAACAGTCATCAAAATATTCTGTAAAGACTTTGCTATTCCAACATTCTCAAAGCGAGGCATTTATCATTAATGAGTATTTTGGCTAATTTTTAAAAGCTGTGTGAGAAAAAATCTATTAGTTTCTTCTCAGCTGTGTGCGAAATGATCAAATGAAAACTCCTCCCTCCCCCCTCAGGGCTAGAATTTTCGAGATGAATTCCCCCCCTTTAGGCCGCAATTTAGAGGAAATTTTTCCTTTTTAAAAGAAAGGGTTAATTAAAGTTCTTAATTATTTGAATTTTTTATTTTGCATTATTAGCGTCACATTATATTTACCACAATCATTAAAATACTATCAAATCATTGATATCAAATCATTTGCTTTATTAAATCATATTATATACCAGGGACTGCGAGCCTTTTCACATTCGCGTGCCAATTAAGCAAAAAAGATTTTACGTCGCATTGCGTGCCAACAAATGAAAAAAAAATGGATCAAAATGATTGAATTTTTGCTTATGCTAATTTAAATATATAGAGGAAACACACATTTGGATATTACACGGTAATGGTTATGGTAATAAATTTACAAATTTTAGAAAATAATAAAAGAGTAAATGCGATTTCTGTTATTGCATTTGGGATGTCAAATAACTAATATCAGATTGATATCGACTATGTTTAATATAATTCAAGCTGAATTGGAATTGGAATAATCTGAGAAGAGGTTTCTACTTGAATTTTTCATATCTTTCATTTTCGAAAATAGTGACTAGCAGGCGTGAGTAGAGAGGAAAATTATCAAAATGACGAATTTCATACTAAATTGCTATAATTTTATCAATAGCATTTTTTTCTTATAATGCCTAACGATCTTTCTTTTTCATTTTCTTCGTATTTTCTGCTAATTTGATAAAGTATAAAAATGTATAAAGTTCACATTAAGACAGGTTGGAATTTAATAAGTTGCCTTTCAACATCAGGAAAAATTTAAAAAATAAATAAAAAATAAACAATAAAAAAAAGCAATTTATCAAATTACAACGACCATTTGGAAAATGATTTTTTTCGAAGACTAAAATTTAAGACATAAAAAATCGCACGGAGTTGATCATACATTACGTACGCCATGAATTAAACATTAATAGTGTTATTACACGTAAAAATTCCAAGCGACAAAATCGCCTGCGACTCGTATTTGGTGTGAAATATTTATATGTATTCATTCCTGTCCTATTTATCTTTTTTTTTATTTTTAATTGGCTTATTCAATTTTTCTTTTGCACGTGAAAATCTTACAAATTAAAATTAACTCTTTGGCAGAAATTGTTATTCATTTTCTTTCATTTTCATTAGTTATTATCCACCTGAAACTTATGTACTATCCAAGCATTTCATTGGCTGTTCGAGAAAAGGCTTTTCCATCGTCAGATTTCTTGGAAATCTGACGAGCCATTTTAAACGAAATTTCATTCTTAAACTTCTAAACATCCCACAATATTACTTTTTACGCCGTCGCATAGAGAAAAAAATGTACTTTTAAATGCAATTGTTTGAAAGCTGTATTTCAATTTGTTTCTGAGTTATTAAATTTTTTTTGTAGTTTTTATTATTTTTTTGTCATAGTGGCAACAGAAGGTATCCATCTCTGTTGAAAGTCATGGAGGAAAGAGATAGATGGAGTTGCAGTATGCCTTAAAAAAGGTTTGCAATATGAAACCATTTATCGCTCAAATTTAAACGTCCAAGAAAGCCCAAACAAAACAAGCACGTGAAAGGGATTTTGTATTAATAAGACGAATTCAAAGAGATGAATCACAGCTGAAGTATATTTTAAGAAAAAATGGTACATTTTTTAAAGGGCCTTTGTTGTGTTGTTATTTATTAAAATAAATGCTTGCTTTTAAAATAATTGGAATTGGAAAATTAGCAATAAATAAATGTCAAAAACAGATTAAATAAAATATTGAAAACATCTGATAAAAACTAAAAATTTTATTATTAAAAGTTTTCTTTCTTTAACCCTTTCTAACATAGATGAAAATTGTTTGTCTTCGGTTTGTATGGCCTTCTGGCCGAGCTCTAACTCTTGTAAATATACTGGGATCACCCTACATTTTTTATATGTTATTGGCGTTTACTATAGCGTGATCGCTATTGAAAAAAAAAACTGTGGTACTTATAGTTCATTTGCATGGGCGGTTAAAAATATTTTGTTACATTACGCTCAATGGGAAAAATCGTTTCAAGTGCATTTTAATGATGCTAGACAATTTAAAACATAAAGAAATTGATATGTATTTATAAAGTGCAGTAAAACATGCATTTCGTAGAATATGGGGTTTGCAAAGCATTTATCATTCATTTACAGGGCACACAAAAGAGTTCCGTTATATAATGATATATGGGGGGGGGGGGGGGGAGGCTGTTTACAGCGATATTATGTTACTGAAATATAATGGAATAGACATAAATTACTCAGATTTACTGCAATGTACTTGCAGTGAAATATGATGTGCATAGCATTTATCTTTCATTTACAAGGACACACAAAAGATTAGGATACACTACTGTATCTAAAGTACTTGTCAGTATGTTACACAAATTTTGTGGGCGCTCTATCACAAGAACTATTGCACGGAATTTAATAAAAATTTATATTCATGTAGTCCCTAATATAAATTGCTGCTGATTAGTTTTTGATGTAAATCACCCAACAGGTGGCGCTGCTATGCTGCCTTTTTCGCGATTTCAGCAGTAGTTGTGTCTCAAGAACTAATACACGGATTTTCATCAAACTTCAGTTTCAGTTGGTCCTTAATATGAGTTGCTGCTGATTACGTTTTGTTGTGAATCGCCCAACAGGTGGGGCTAATATGCTTCATTTTCTGGGATTTACACGATTTTCGCAATAGCTCTATTTCAAGAACTGATGTACGGATTTTCCTCAAGCTTCAGATTCAGTTAGTCCTTGATATGACTTGGTGCTGATTGCGTGTTGGTATAAATCGCCCATCAGGTGGCGTTGCTGTGCTGCATTTTTCACGATTTCCGAAATAGCTCTATCAAGAACTAATAAACCAATTTTCCTCTAACTTCAGAGTTAGATGTTAACACAAGTTGTTGCTGACTAGATTTTGGTGTTACTTGTACAATAGATGGCGCTGCTACGCTAGAATTTTCATGATTTTCGCAATGGCTCTATCTCGAGCTCTATCTCAAAAACTAATGCACGGATTCTCCCCAAACTTCAGATTCAGTTTAACGTTGACATATGTTGTTGTTTGGTGGTTTTGGTGTATCATAGGTTTTGGTGTAAAGCACCAAATAGGTGGTGCTGCTAGGCTGCAGTTTTCTGGATTTACACGATTTCAGCGATAGTCATATCTCAAGAACTAATGCACGGAATTTCGTATCTTTAGAATCCTCATGATGGGTATAGACTGCCATTTAATTTTGGCAGTGTGCTAGCGAATTTTGAAGTATTAACATGTATGAGATAGAAGAAAGTTTTGGAATTGGTATAGATGGAAGTTTTTTATTTTTTTTTTTTTTTTGTGTGTGTGAGTGTCAATTTTCTGAAAAAAAAAAAAGTTATTCTTGAGAAATACATAACATTTTTGTGAAAAATAAAACTTTGTATCGAAAGGTCAAGTCCAATTACTCAAATGCGAGCTAAGCATTTATTGATAATAATTTCATTCTAACAGCTAAAATTTTCCTATCAGGTGAACTTATTTTTTTGCAAATAATAATGTTTCAAAACTCAAGTAATTCAAACTAATTAATGGAGTTTCTTTGATGGAATGAAATTTTATAATTGCGCTCCAAATAGACGGGTTGCACATGACGTCGCATGCCTCAAATCGCTTCGTATGGCGCCCAAATATAAGGCGAATATGGTACTCTCCATTTGATTTTTTAGTCTTATTTGCACTATAATAATAAAAATAAGGGAGCTCTAAATTAAAGAGAAAGATAACACGTGCTTTTAACGGCAAACGGGGAGTTCTGTGCTCCACGTGTGTGCTCCAGAAGCTATAGTATCAGTCGTTGCTAATAGCAACGTGACGTCAATGCAAGGGGTCTAAGGCCACCATTTTTGACTGTATCAATCGCTACTAAATTAATTAAACGTCTTTATTTGTTTTTAACAGCATATTAATAATTGCATGTAAATAGATAAAATTATAATGATGAAAGCATTCTTTTAAAATTATATATGAAAACTTAAATTACAAATACTAATCGAAAATCTAGATTTTCGAGTGCAAACGATTTTAGGATAATAACGAAAGAATGTTACCCTTTCAAGTAAAATCTTAAAAGATGCTTCTGATATTTATATTTGAAATACATACAATAAAATAATCAAATAATTCTGTAAAGTGATATATTCAGCGCATAATTCATTTTTTATCGAAATTTTAATCATATCTTGAATAACAATTTCCGACGGTAAAAAAAGAAAGGGAAGTGGCTATTCGTCCGACCAATCGGACTTCTAGCTATTTAGGCAGAAAGTCCGACCATCGTTTGCGCATGCGTGCATGTTTGTTTACAGCTTGTCTAGCTAAAATATTTCAAGTTAGCGGAGCGCTGATATTAGTAGCGATAGCCTGCTTAATTAACAATTGTATTTATGTATTAATAAAGCTCTTTTGGTTTGTCTGAGTAAACATGAAAGAAACCTTTTTTACGTTAAGTTTTTAAATAAATTATTATTGTATTTTTATGAGGCAAATTTCATTGATTAGTTCAAGAAAAATTTCTCTTTATTTTTATGCGCATAGGTTATGCATTATTATTTATTTGGCCTTCGTTTTTTCTATACATTTTTTAAATTTCTTAATTTTTATTATTTTACTTAATATTTTGATAATTTACTTTACATGACTTTAATTTACTTTACATTCATTATAATTTAGAGCGCAGTGTTACATTCAAATTAATGTTTAAAAACGTAAACAAAACAGTGACCAGAAATTTTCAAAATTCTAAAATCTGCATAATTTCTGGTCGCATGATATGCTGATTTAATGGAGTCTACTGTATTTTTAAAGTTTCCATTCCCAGCTGTCTTTAGTTACAACATTTGGCTTTTAGAATGTTTTGTTTATGAAAAAAAAACTACTATTAATTTTCATATGAATAAATTATTGAATAATTTAATACAAAACAGTTATTTTAAATTTTAAACAAAGTTTTTTTTTTTAAATAACTTTAATATAATAATAAATAAGTTTTGAACATTGAAAAAACTTATCACTTTATTCTGCTGTTAAATTATTTTATTAAAAATTTATTGTTTCATAAAAAAGTTTCTTTATCTCAAACGTTTATTTTCATTTATTTAATTTTATCTATTCAATGTATTTTAAGTTAAATCTGCATGTCTTGTTAGCGACGGAGTGATTATTTTCATTTATTGAAAAAGTATTGATGCCAAAATAATAGGAAGTTCCCCATTTGAAATATATATTTATAAAATTTTATTTCAATTGTTATTTAGGTGCATTTTTTTTTGCAAGTATAGCTATAGATTTATCTTACTGCATAGGTCATCAGTTTAAATGTATTTATCTATTAAATTAAAAATTTATTTTTTCCCTTCAAAAAGCATTTATTTATTATTCTTACTATTTTGGAAAATGGAATTCATTATCAAAAATAAAATGCTTTCTGTGGAAGATTCTTTTATTTGAGTGTATAATAAAGTTTTAGACGAATCATGAATTCAATCAATTCAGTGGTCAAAATAGTATATTAGAAGTAATGAGAAACTATAGTAGGTCCTAGTTTTCTCATAGTTTGCTGTGTAATATGCTATTTTTTTAAACATATAATTTAAAGATTAATGTAAATTTTTTTAACTAGTTTGTAGGGAGCATCAATGTTATTTTTGATGTTACGTCAAGAAACAATACAAAGTACACCAGTGGACACTGTAAATTTGTGTTTAAGCATCAGTTTTATTATTTTTTAAAGTACTTTTAGGTTAGCCGGGCGCCAATGATGTTATATACATATATATACGCACATATGTATATATAACACTGGTACCTGGGTAACCGAAAAGTACCTTTTTAAAAAGTAAAACAAAAATTAATTACTCATTGAGTGAAATTAATTTGTACAATTTGAAAAAAAAAAAAAAAAAAAAAAAAAAAAAAGATTACGTAAATTAAGTAATACTGCTCCTTTTCATGGAATATAAAATGAAGCCATCTCCCCCCCCCCCCACACACACACACCCGATTTTCTAAATTTTGGAAAATAATAAGATATAAATTTAAATATTAAGAGATATAAACGACGACAGAAAGAAATCCAAGGAGGGGCACGATTTTGGAACATGTTTGCCTATGACCCAACCAACATGAAATATTCTAAACTACAATTTGTTTTGTCAGACGTCTTCATGCTAGAGAGTTTTTAAACATATTAAATCTCTCTCTCTATATATAAATTAAACAATTAAGAAATATTAAATATTCAAACATTTATTATTCTTTATATAAAATAAACTAATTGTATATTGTATGATATAAAAAAATTACAAACTATTTATAATTGGTAATATTTTAATATTAGTTAATAAATAATTATTAAATTAACAATAATAAATTAATTATTAAATTAATTATAATATAATAAATTATTAAATTAATAATAATATATGAAATAATTAATAAATAACAGTGGTAATATAAATATAGAAACAAATATTTAGTGCACTTAATTGCTTAACGAAATATAACGTTTAAAAAAAATAATTGATGACAAACATTACTAAATTAATATTTATAAATATAAATAACTTTCTTCCATAAAGAAAATGACCTAATTTGCATAAATGCACGTAATGTGTATTGAAAATAAATAAACAATTATATTTTGAAATGCGAAGTTATGAAAAAGCGATTTCGTCCGATTATTAGCTGGCGCGCATGCGTATACGATGGTCGGACGTTCTGCCTAAATAGCTAAAAGTCCGATTGGTCGGACGAATAGCCACTTCCAAAAGAAAGCAAAGAAATACAGGTTTAAACCGGTTTGAATTAATAGGCGTGTCAAAGCACGTGGTTTTGTTTGGGCTTTCTGTAGCGGATTTTAGGGTTACTTTTTTGGCGTCACCTCCAACCATCTCACTGCTACTCCATCTATCTCATTCCTCCATGGTTGAAAGTAAAGGAGTGTGTTCAAGAAGCACGCGCGCGAGCTCAGGAGACAGGAACATGGAGTGGGTCCATATCATGTATGGAATAACACGTAGTATGTTCAGGAACAGATCATGGATTTGATTAATTAAGGTGCTAATTATAAAGATATTTTGTTGCAAAAGGAACGTGTGGTGGATGGCCGAATGGATAAGGCAGTGAACTCGAGACTAGGGATTGTGGGTTCGAATCCTTCCAGTCCCACATTGTGTCACAATTTTTTTTTTTTTTTGTTTATTGGTTGTTTTATATTTTTCATAATGAATAAGATATTTTTGATGAAGATATATTTTTTATTTTTGTTATACAGAGGCACGTGTATTTTTATTATAATAATAAAATACTCATTTAAATGTGAGAAAATGAGGTATTTCGAGATGAAAGTTTTGTATCTGAACGCCTTTTAAATATTCAAAGTTTTGTTTCTAAGTGATTATATATGTAGTATGTATATGTATAATGATATAAACATTAAGCAAATCCAAATGAAAAAATAATATATATTGTGCGAAAATATCCTTTTGCACGTAGAATAATTCCTTGTTTTTTTTTTTTTTTTTTGAGTACTTTACGATTGAATTTTTATCGAGACTACGCTAGAAATCATATTTTACTTTGAACATTATAAAAATAAAATGTAATAGTTGTAAATTATTTTAACTAAAAATATCTGTACATATATTTTTTAAAGAGATAAAATATATAGGTCTGCTGTCTAGTTTGTAATGAATAAAGTATGATTAGAATGTTTATAAATTTTTTACTGAAAGTATAAGCAAGTATTTTGCTTATACTAACAGAATTTTGAATGTCATTTATTTCTCATGTTTTATGATGTATTTTGGTCTGTTATCCACACGGTATTAAAATATGCAATCATAAAATAAGAAATATATATATTAAAACCTACTCTGAAAAACTGTCTAACTAACAGTGCAAATTCCATTGAAATCCATCCAGTATAGTAGATTACAAACAAATCTCATATGTTGATATCACAATCTTGGTTTACTAACAGCATTCTATTTATCACAAAAGATATAAATCAACTGATAAATCATTTTTAAATAAATAAAAAGAAAATTGTTAAAAAGTTAAAATTTTTTGATCACCAGTTGAATTCTTAAATTGTATCAATCAACCTACCAAACAAAGCACAACCAATAACACATAAGCAGAAAACGCACAATCACGTGATCAAATCGCCCACACAATTTTTTTGAGCAGCTCGCGCGGAGTTTGTGTGCGGTTGGTTAACTAATTTTAAATGCTAAATGGGCTAAAGTAGATAAAGAAGGTCACGTGATGTTTTTCCCGACTATTTTAGATTTTATCTGAGTGAACATAGGCATGTATTCCTGTTACGAAAACCATGTTTTTGAAGGATGAAGAAATATAGTCGTTGGTTTTACCTTTTTTGAACCATAAAAATAATGAAATAGTTGAATTATATTAAAATTCCTTTCTTCGATAAGACCTACTCCATGGCATAAACTTCTGAGCGCGCGCGCGACGCGAAGTGCACTTCTGAACACGCTCAAGGAAATACAGATTACTGTATAGACCAATCAGAAAGCGAATAAAATGCGAATTAAACCAATAAAAACCTTCAGATATGCTTTTGATTTCCCATCCTGACGAGAACAATAACCATTTTTCCAAATGGTTAATAATTAGAAAACTCCGTCTTATTTAAAGCCAAGAAAATTGTTTAATTGCATTCTATTTTGTTTTAGAATCTCAATCAACGCAGTGTCGAGAATAATCTGTCACGCGCCACCTATGGCACATGCGCCATAGTTTCGCGTCCCTGTTATATACAGTATGTCCTTAATAATCTCCTCAGTCTGATGCTAGAGTTTTGCGCGTATCGGGTCGGGTTGTACCCTACCCGAACCCGACAAATGTCGTGAACCCGAAACCCAAGTCTAGCCCAAGAAACTACAACCCAAACCTGAAATATTCATATCCGAACCCAAAGTGAAAGAAAATGAATCTATATTTTATTACATTTACAGAAAAGTAGGCTGCAATTTTATCGCTTTTGTACAAAAATGAACACATATGCACCCATTAATACTCAGATACAGCTTTTAGGTAGCTTTCATTACAAAAAGCTACCTATTGCAGCCGTTCGGAGAAAAGCGATTTCAAAAAATTTTGGTATAATTTCATCGATCATGACCCCCAGACCCCGAAACCACCCTCCGTTCAAAATTGACACACACACACACACATATATATATATATCCATATATATATATATATATATATATCAGATAGAGTTGCAAGGTTAGTAATACAGGTGTCCAGAAGATACAAGTTGCAAATTACCCAAGTTTATGCACCAACAGTAAGCTATACTGATGAAGAAGTTGAGGATTTCTATGAAGAAGTAGCTTCAATGCATCAAAAGGGAAAATGCTACATAAAATTAATAATGGGAGACTGGAATGCTAGAATTGGGGAAAAAGAGAAAGGTGAGTTATCAGTAGGAAATCATGGATATGGGGTGCGAAATGAAAGAGGAAACAGATTGATTGAGTTTGCAGAATGTGAACAGTTGTATATCATGAATTCATTTTTCAAGAAAAAGCCACAAAGAAAATGGACATGGCGTTGTGCAAATGGCTCAACAAGTGAAATCGACTACATCTTAACAAACAAAAAGTATCTTATTCAGGACTGCAGCGTTCTCAATAACTTCAATACAGGAAGTGATCACAGGTTGGTTAGATGCAAACTGCTGTTAAATACTAAAGTGGAAAGAATGAAGCTTTTGCAACACTCAAAGAAATCAATCGATATAATAAATCTCCAGAAACATAAAGAAGAATAAAAACCGTTTCCAAGTACTTCAATCAACTTTAGAAGAAGAGCAAGATGTTACAGTAGTGAACAAGAAACTAACCAGTACTCTACAAGATATTGCAAAGAAGATAGCCGGCGATGCACAAGTAAAGCAGACAAAGAAAATAACAGAAGAAAGAAGAAGATTGGTGAAGAAACGCAGAGAATTTAAAATGAAGAAAAACGATCCTAAATCAAGAGTTGAATATGCTGAATTATGTAAAACAGTAAGAAAATGTGTTACAGAAGATATCAGAAAATTTAACTCTGATCTTGTCAAGAAAATTCTAGAAGATAATAAAAGTTTAAAATCAGCTAGGCGAAAACTTTGTGTTGGAAGAAAAGGTATTTTTGCACTAAAGAGGGCAGATGGAACAATCACCAAAATCAATAAAGAAATAGTACACATTGTCAAAAAATTCTATAACGATTTATATAAATGTGAAGATCAGAGGGAAATCAACTTATGTGATCCACGAGAAAACTTAACAGAAACCGATGCAATAATCCCAGTGATGACAGACGAAGTTTTACAAGCCATTAAATTTATGAAAAAAGGTAAATGCCCCGGAGAAGATGGAATTACAATCGACCTTATCAAAGAAGCAGGAGAAGAATTTGCAAAAATGCTATCCTTACTGTTTTCCAAATGTCTCCAGAAGTCAGATGTACCAGAAGATTGGAATAATGCTGTGATGGTGCTACTTTACAAGAAAGGAGAGAAGGAAAACATTAAAAACTACCGTCCAATCAGCTTACTGTCAGTGATTTATAAAATTTTCACCAAAGTTTTAACGACAAGACTTGAATCAGCTCTGGACTCAGCTCAACCTAGAGAACAAGCAGGATTCCGAAGTGGATTCAGCACAATGGATCATATCCAAACGGTAAGGGAACTCATAGAAAAACATAAGGAATATAATTTACCTCTTTGCCTTGCCTTTATTGATTATGAAAAAGCATTTGATTCGGTCTACACATCAGCAGTAGTAGAATCTCTGGAGGACATTGGTATAGACAAACCTTACATCAATATTATAAAGAAGATTTACAAGAAAGCAACAGCAACCATCCGCTTGGACAAAGGAAAAGCAAAGATCAAGCTTGGAAGAGGGGTAAGACAAGGAGACACCATTTCGCCTAAGCTTTTTACTGCTGTCTTAGAAAATATTTTCAAGAAGCTGGATTGGGAAAACAAAGGGATTAGAATAAATGGGGAATATTTAAGTCATCTTCGATTCGCTGACGACATTTTAATTTTCAGTAACAGTCCTGAAGAATTGGAAAATATGCTAAAAGATTTGGCAGAAGCTAGCATTAATGTGGGATTAAAAATAAATTTGGAAAAGACTAAGGTGATGTTCAATTCATTTGCATCAAAAAAGAAAATCGTCTACAACAACACTGAAATTAAAGAAGTGCAAAGTTATGTGTACCTTGGGCAAGAAATATCATCTGATAATAGTATCATGAATGAAATCAATAGAAGAATAAGAAATGGATGGAATGCTTTTGGGAAGAACAATATTATTCTGAAGAGTAGCATGCCCCTGTGTTTGAAAAGAAAGGTATTTAACCAATGTGTTTTGCCTGTCCTAACTTATGGAGCAGAAACATGGACGCTAACAAAACGGATGGTACAAAGATTACAAACAACACAGAGAAGTATGGAAAGATGTATGATAGGTATAACTAGAAGAGACAGAGAAAGAATAACCTGGATAAGAAGTCAGACGAAAGTTTTTGACATCATTGAAAGAATTAAACGGCTAAAATGGAAATGGGCTGGGCACATCGCAAGAAGACAAAACAATAGATGGAGCACAAACACCCTACAGCGGTATCTCAGAGATGTAAAACGGCCAAGAAGACGACCTCAAGTAAGATGGAGTGATGAAATCAGAAAAGTAGCCGGTGTAAATTGGATGACTAAAGCACTAGACAGGAAACATTGGAAAAATCTGGGGGAGACCTACATCCAGCAGTGGATTGAAAACGGTTGATGATGATATATATATATATATATATATATATATATATATACATATCTGACCTTTGTCACACTGTAACTCTCGTATTTATGAACCGATTTGGATGTAATTCGGTGTGTACATAGTACATACCAATGTCTCGACCGAGTTCGTTGGCCAGCTTCATCCACCATTTTGTTTCAAAATGGCGGCCATTTAAATTTTTTTTTATTTAAAATTTGAAATGTGGTACCAATAATTGAAAATGGAAAAATATTTTTTTCCTGTGTATTTGACCTTTTTACAAAGATTCCGGAGCAGTTTTTGTTTCGTCTATATCTTAGAAAGTGGCTGAGTTATAAGCATTTTTAGGTAGCTTTCATTACAAAAAGCTACCTATTGCAGCCGTTCGGAGGAAAGCGATTTCAAAAAATTTTGGTATATTTTCATCGATCATGATCATGAACCCCAGACCCCGAAACCACCCTCCGTTCAAAATTGATATATATATATATATATATATATATATATATATATATCCATATATATATATATATATATATATCTGACCTATGTCACACTGTAACTCTCGTAATTATGAACCGATTTCGATGTAATTCGGTGTGTACATAGTACATACCAATGTCTTGACCGAGTTCGTTGGCCAGCTTCATCCGACGTTTTGTTTCAAAATGGCGGCCATTTAAAATGTTTAAAAAAAATTAAAATTTGATATGTGGTACCAAAAAATTAAAAATGGAAAAATATTATTTTCTTATGTATTTGACCTTTATACAAAGATTCCGGAGCAGTTTTTGTTTCGACTATATCTTAAAAAATGGCTGAGTTATAGCATTTTGAATTTCTAGCGTGGCTGACATTTTGAAACGTCCTGAAGTTTGTCACGCGATACAAGGCGTATTTATGAACCGATTTCGATGTAATTCTGTGTGTACATAGTATATACCAATGTCTCAACCGAGTTCGTTGGCCAGCTTCATCCGCCATTTTGTTTAAAAATGGCGGCCATTTAAATTTTTTTTTTAAATTTAAAATTTGAAAAGTGGTACCAAAACATTGAAAATGGAAAAATATTTTTTTCTGATGTATTTGACCTTTATACAAAGATTTCGGAGCAGTTTTGGTTTCGTCTATATCTTAAAAAATGGCGGAGTTGCAGCATTTTGAATTGCTAGCGTGGCTGACATTTTGAAACGTCCTGAATTTTGTCACGCGATAAAAGGCGTATTTATGAACCGATTTGGATGTAACTTCGTTTATACATAGTACATACTAATGTCTCGACTGAGTTTATTGGCCAGCTTCATCCGCCATCTTGTTTCAAAATGGCGGCCATTTAAAAAAAAAAAAAAAAAATTAAAATGAGATACCAAAAAATTGGAAAATGAAAAAGATTTTTTTCGTGTGTTTGACCTTAATACAAAGAATCCGGAACAGTTTTTGTTTCGTCTATATCTAAAAAAATGGCTGAGTAATAGCATTTTGAATTTCTATTGTGGCTGACATTTTAAAACGACCTGATTTTTGTCACGCGATAACAGGCGTATTTATGAACCGATTTGGATGTAACTTGGTCTGTACATAGTACATACCAATGTCTCGAGTCAATGTCAATGAGTTCGTTGGCCAGCTTCATTCGCCATCTTGTTTCAAAAGGGTTGCCATTTAAAAAAAAATAATTTAAAATTTAAAATGAGGTATTAAAAAATTGGAAAATGAAAAAGATTTTTTTTATGAGTTTGTCCTTGATACAAAGATTCCGGAGCAGTTTTTGTTTCTGAAAATTTGTTCTTTTGTTTATATCTTAAAAAATGGTTGAATTATAGCACTTTGAATTTCTAGCATGGCTAACATTTTGAAACGATCTTGTATTTGTCACGCCATAACACACGTATTCGCCTATTTCGATGTAAGAAGGCATGTGGATAGTATACATCAATATCTCGACCAAGTTTGCTGGCCAGCTTCATCAGCCATCTTGTTTCAAAATGGCGGCCATTAAATTAAACAAATATATATTTAAAGTGAGGTACAAAAAATTAGAAATTGAAAAAGGTTTCTTTCTTAAGTTTTTCACCTTGATATAAGGATTCAAAACCATTTTTTGTTTGTCTTTATCTTAAAAAATGACTCAGATATAGCAATTTCAATATCTAATGTGGGTGACATTTTGAAAAATCTGTTTTTTTTTTTGCCTGCGAAAGCACTCGTATATATCAATCGATTCCGATGTGAGTGAGCATGTGCACAGCAATTACTAAGGTCTCGACCAAGTTCACTGGTTAGCCTCATCCACCATGTTGTCTTAAAATGGCAGGCACTTTAAGAAATCGCCGAATTTGGCAGCCAAATATAAGTTACTTTAAATAAAAGCAGCTTGGATAAAGCTGACTAATTTCGCGAAATTCTCATTCATAATGATTTAGTATTGATAAAAATTAGTATTGAATCTCCTATATTCAGTTTCCACTAAATTGAGCTTCGTGTGTTTGAATAATATAAGTTGGCTTTTTTAAAATAAGGAATATGAAAGCTACCTCTTCCTCCCGGCACTGGCCGGAAGGACTTTTTCATTTGAAAAATATTCAGGACTTCCTTTTGAAAAAAAGGTTCATCCCGAACACGAACAAAGAGAGACAAAGCATAACCGGAAACGCTTAAAGTTAACATTACACTCAGTGAAAAAAATAGGATAAATTAGATCTGGCCCACCGCTCATGTTCGGGTAAAGTAGGGTTATCCAACCCGACTGTAATTTCCAATCCTTCCAAAAACCGCCAAAAATTTTCATATATAAAATGCAAATTAGAATTTCGTTCCGGCAGATTATAACTTGAGTTGTGCTGAAGAGGTTTTGATGGAACTTGGGCTGTTAGTTAGATAATTTTCCAGGGAGGGTTTTAGTATATAATGTATCATTCAACTTTGCTTAGTTATACAATTATTGCGGAAAGTTCTATAATCAGATAAATCCAATTATGAAGATTAAATTTTTAACCCGGGAGCAGTCGCATGGGGTGTGACATACCCCGGGTGTGTGCGGTATAACATATTGTTCTACGTTGCTTAGTTATATAATTATAGAGGAACGTTCAATAATCAGGTGAACCCAATTATAAAAGCTTAACCTTTTAAAAAATTCTGCTTAACGGATTTTGACGAGGCTTGCGTTGTTAGATACTTTTTCAGGGATGGTTTTAGTATATTGCATATCATTCTATCTTCTTTGCCAAGTCCTACTGCAAATGATCAACTAAACGATTTTATCCTTAACAACCTAAATTCTGTATGACACGTTAGGAAATATAATAGTGCAGTGGCATTCGTGTCGTTTTCAGGAATGCGGAAGGACATTACAGGCAAAGATCCTGCTTGAATATGTTCAGAACTTCTTTGAAAAATCGGGTCAATACGAACTTGACTCAATGTAGGGAAAACCTGAAAACCCAACACAAGCCCGAAACAAGTAACTTTTTGATTACAGGACGGGATTAGCGACTACTTTTATATTCAATCGTACCACAATTTCAAAAAAAAAAAAAAATTCTTTGAGGTAGATTTCTCTATCACTCTATTAAGAAATTGTTTAATTTCTTCATATAAGTGTATGGCAGAAATTAGTTTTCAAAAAGTGGCAGAATATAAAATCTGCCACTTGAATTATCCACCTGAAACTTGTGTACTATCCAAGCATTTCATTGGCTGTTCGGGAAAAGGCTTTTCCATCGTCAGATTTCCAAGAAATCTGACGAGCCATTTTAAATGAAATTTCATTCTTAAACTTCTAACCATCCCACAATATTACTTTTTACACCGTCGTATAGAGAAAAAAATGTACTTTTAAATGCAATTTGTTTGCTGTATCACAATTTGTTTCTGAGTTATTAAATTTTTTTTTGTAGTTTTTATTATTTTTTTGTCATAGTGGCAGCAGAAGGTATCCATCTCTGTTGAAAGTAAAGGAAATACAGATTACTGTATAAATCAGAAAGCGAATAAAATGCGAATTAAACCAATAAAAACCTTCAGATATGCTTTTGATTTCCCATCCTGACGAGAACAATAACCATTTTTCCAAATGTTTAATAATTAGAAAACTCCGTCTTATTTAAAGTCAAGAAAATTGTTTAATTGCATTCTATTTTGTTTTAGAATCTCAATCAACGCAGTGTCGAGAATAATCTGTCACGTGCCACCTATGGCACATGCGCCATAGTTTCGCCGTCCCTGTTATATACAGTATGTCCTTAATAATCTCCTCAGTCTGATGCTAGAGTTTTGCGCGTATCGGGTCGGGTTGAACCCTACCCGAACCCGACAAATGTCGTGAACCCGAAACCCAAGTCTAGCCCAAGAAACTGCAACCCAAACCTGAAATATTCATATCCGAACCCAAAGTGAAAGAAAATGAATCTATATTTTATTACATTTACAGAAAAGTAGGCTGTAATTTTATCGCTTTTGTACAAAAATGAACACATATGCACCCATTAATGCTCAGATATAGCTTTTAGGTAGCTTTCATTACAAAAAGCTACCTATTGCAGCCGTTCGGAGGAAAGCGATTTCAAAAAATTTTGGTATATTTTCATCGATCATGACCCCCAGACCCCGAAACCACCCTCCGTACAAAATTGACACATATATATATATATATAACCATTAATTAAACAAAACCTACCACCGTCAATTATTGTGAATTAAAGCGGTAAGTATATAAAAAAAAAAAAAAAAAAAAAAAAAAAAAATTATAAGAATTATTATGGAAGAAAAAGAAAAAAGTGGACACCGACAAAAATTGAAAAGCTTGTATATTGAATTACGTTATCAAGGGCACAGAATTCAATGATATAATACTATGTTCACACTACGATACTTAAGATATCTTTAGGCCGGCGAACTCTCTTAATTTTGAGGTGGTACCCTCCCGGAATTGGAAACCTGTTCACATGGAAAAACTCACTTAAGATAACTCAGTGAACGTCACTGTGTTGTTTGCGCATGCGCTTAAGATAAAACCGCCCGCAACACCCAATCAGTTAATGCGAAGCTTTACAGCCAGCGAGAGTGAATGGTCGTGACTGTCTCTAGCCTGAAGAAAGTTGAAACTCTCTCAGAGAGTTTGTGGAACTCCCTCAGAGAGTTCGGAGGTTTAAGAGAGTTCCGATAACGCAGTGTGAACAGGGTATAAGCAAAATGGTTGTTTTCTGTGGGAAAAATAAGCAAAAGCTAAAAATTATTTTCCCCTGTGCCCAAACAACCATTAAAATCAAGTGAATTGATTAAAAATGAAAGCAGAATAGAAACAAATAATATGAAATGGAAGAATCAATAAAACGTATTTAAATATTTATAGGATATATAATATAAATAATAAACACCATACCGATTAATATTTCAGTATTTTACAAATATCCACGCGCACATGTCTACCAGAATATCATAAAGATTAAGGTGAATAAAACAGTTAAGAAATCACAGTAAATGATACCAAAGGATGCAGTTAATACATTTTGAAATAAAATTTGAAATACCTTGTTAAACACATTTAATATAATATAAAATAAATAGATAGTAATTACATTATTTAAAATGCACTATTAAATTAATTAATAACTGTTTAACAATATCGTCAAAATTTAGCTAAAAATACCCCCTGGTGTATTAAATTATAACTGAAATGGAGCTAGAAAGATTAAAGTTTAGAGCTATCTTAAAGATACAAAATTTGGTGCTGCCATCTAGTATTACTTTTATTAATCAACTGTCGCAAGATAAATATTTGTAAGCATTTGAATGTAAATAATTTTTTAAACAGCAAAACCAAACATATCCTTATATATAGAGAATTATAAACCTAATATAAACCACACAATGTATTTAAAAAAACTATTGTTAATAAAATTTAAAAGCATACAATGTATTCTATTAGATAACTTATTTAAACTAAACTAATAATTTAAATAATTCTAGAACTTTGATAATATATAGCATATAGCTATATGCTATAAAACAAAATCAATTCAGTAATAATATAAATAATTATTAAAAATAATATAAAAATTATTTTTTAATCAATTATATATAAGATATTTATAAAATGAACAGGAAATAAAAAACATGTGGAAGTATATAGAAGGTTAAATGATACTTAAATTCCCATTACTTAAAAAGCACAAATATAGAGTGTGGATTATTTTCAGACATCCATAAAAATCCAAAAAGTATGAATGTAGGACATTCAAAAACAATAAACCGATAATAAATATTAAAAAGAATAGAGGAATAATAATAAAAATAATTACCCAATTTTAATGCATACAGTATAACTATATTCATATTAAACATACTTATATGTATATTAATCACTATAAAAATGGCATACTATTAGTAATTTATATGATATTGTCCTTAGTAAATTAAAATTTAATAACAAATAATTGTAAATTAGATTAATCAATAATTAAGCTAATTATAATATTAATGAAATTCTCCAATTACATATAAAATATCAAATCAACATCCATATAAAATACGTATCAAAAAATATAGTAATAATACAAAAGCCCCCATTTTTTATATATATATATATATACCGGGTGTCCCAAAAAGGACTGACTGATTTTAAAATTCAATAACTTGTAAACGGTGACAGATATTTAAAAAATTCTTGCAGGAGGGTTATGCATAAGGTCAAAAGTTTTTTTACAGTGATTTTCAATTTTAGTTCGAATTACAAACAATAGATGGCGCTGCGATCGATAGACGCTAAATTCAGGCTCGATTTTTGGTACTTCGTGGCCCGGATAATACATTTCCATCTCCTTTTTCCGCATAGAACAAGATAAAGGACCAAAAATCGAGCCTGTATTTAGCGACTATTGCTTACAGCGCCATCTATTGTTTGTAATTCGAACTAAAATTGAAAATCACTGTAAAAAAACTTTTGACCTTATGCATAACCCTCCTGCAAGAATTTTTTAAATATCTGTCACCGTTTACAAGTTATTGAATTTTAAAATCAGTCAGTCCTTTTTGGGACACCCGGTATATATATATATATATATATATATATATATATATATATATATATATACATATCTGACCTTTGTCACACTGTAACTCTCGTATTTATGAACCGATTTGGATGTATTTCGGTGTGTACATAGTACATACCAATGTCTCGACCGAGTTCGTTGGCCAGCTTCATCCGCCATTTTGTTTCAAAATGGCGGCCATTTAAATTTTTTTTTTATTTAAGATTTGAAATGTGGTAACAAAAAATTGAAAATGGCAAAATATTTTTTTCCTGTGTATTTGACCTTTTTACAAAGATTCCGGAACAGTTTTTGTTTCGTCTATATCTTAGAAAGTGGCTGAGTTATAAGCATTTTGAATTTCTAGCGTGGCTGTGATTTTGAAACGTCCTGAATTTTGTCACGTGATAAAAGGCGTATTTATGAACCGATTTGGATGTAACTTCGTTTATACATAGTACATACCAATGTCTCGACCGAGTTCGTTGGCCAGCTTCATCCGCCATCTTGTTTAAAAATGGCGGCCATTTAAATTTTTAAGAAAAATATAAATTTGAAATGTGGTACCAAAAAATTGAAAATTGAAAAATATTTTTTTTTATGTGTTTGACCTTGATGAAAAGATTCGGGAGCAGTTTTTGTTTCGTCTATATCTTAAAAAATGGCTGAGTTATAGCATTTTGAATTTCTAGCGTGGCTGACATTTTGAAAGGTCCTGATTTTTGTCACGTGATAACGGGCGTATTTATCAACCGATTTGGATGTACCTTGGTGTGTACATAGTACATACAAATATATCGACCGAGTTCGTTGTCCAACTTATTCCGATATCTTGTTTCAAAATGGCGGCCATTAAAAAAATTTTTTAATTTAAAATGAGATACCAAAAAATTGGAAAATGAAAAAGATTTTTTTAATATGTGTTTGGCCTTAATACAAAGATTCCGGAACAGTTTTTGTTTCGTCTATATATAAAAAAAATGGCTGAGTTATAGCATTTTGAATTTCTATTGCGGCTGACATTTTAAAACGACCTGATTTTTGTCACGCGATATCAGGCGTATTTATGAATCGATTTGGATGTAACTTGGTCTGTACATAGTACATACCAATGTTTCGACCGAGTTCGTTGGCCAGCTTCATTCGCCTTCTTGTTTCAAAAGGGTTGCCATTTTAAAAAAAAATTAAATTTAAAATTTAAAATGAGGTATTAAAAAATTGGAAAATGAAAAAAAAGATTTATGTGTTTGGCCTTGATACAAAGATGCCGGAGCAGTTTTTGTTTCTGAAAATTTGTTCTTTTGTTTATATCTTAAAAAATGGTTGAATTACAGCACTTTGAATTTCTAGCATGGCTAACATTTTGAAACGATCTTGTATTTGTCACGCGATAACACACGCATTCGCCTATTTCGATGTAAGAAGGCATGTGGATAGTATACATCAATATCTCGATCAAGTTCGCTGGCCAGCTTCATCAGCCGTCTTGTTTCAAAATGGCGGCCATTAAATTAAACAAATATATATTTAAAGTGAGGTGCAAAAAAATTAGAAATTGAAAAAGGTTTCTTTCTTAAGTTTTTGACATTGATATAAGGATTCAGGAGCATTTTTTGTTTGTCTTTATCTTAAAAAATGACTCAGATATAGCAATTTCAATATCTAATGTGGGTGACATTTTGAAAAATCTGTTTTTTTGCCTGAGAAAGCACTCGTATATATCAATCGATTCCGATGTGAGTGAGCATGTGCACAGCAATTACTAAGGTCTCGACCAAGTTCACTGGTTAGCCTCATCCACCATGTTGTCTTAAAATGGCAGGCACTTTAAGAAATCGCCGAATTTGGCAGCCAAATATAAGTTACTTTAAATAAAATCAGCTTGGATAAAGCTGACTAATTTCGCGAAATTCTCATTCATAATGATTTAGTATTGATAAAAATTAGTATTGAATCTCCTATATTCAGTTTCCACTAAATTGAGCTTCGTGCGTTTGCATAATATAAGTTGGCTTTTTTAAAATAAGGAATATGAAAGCTACCTCTTCCTCCCGGCACTGGCCGGAAGGACTTTTTCATTTGAAAAATATTCAGGACTTCCTTTTGAAAAAAAGGTTCATCCCGAACACGAACAAAGAGAGACAAAGCATAACCGGAAACGTTTAAAGTTAACATTACACTCAGTGAAAAAAATAGGATAAATCAGATCTGGCCCACAGCTCATGTTCGGGTAAAGTAGGGTTATCCAACCCGACTGTAATTTCCAATCCTTCCAAAAACCGCCAAAAATTTTCATATATAAAATGCAAATTGGAATTTCGTTCCGGCAGATTATAACTTGAGTTGTGCTGAAGAGGTTTTGATGGAACTTGGGCTGTTAGTTAGATAATTTTCCAGGGAAGGTTTTAGTATATAATGTATCATTCAACTTTGCTTAGTTATACAATTATTGCGGAAAGTTCTATAATCAGATAAATCCAATTATGAACGATTAAATTTTTAACACGGGAGCAGTCGCATGGGGTGTGACATACCCCGGGTGTGTGCGGTATAACATATTATTCTACGTTGCTTAGTTATATAATTATAGAGGAACGTTCAATAATCAGGTGAACCCAATTATAAAAGCTTAACCTTTAAAAAAATTCTGCTTAACGGATTTTGACGAGGCTTGCGTTGTTAGATACTTTTTCAGGGATGGTTTTAGTATATTGCATATCATTCTATCTTCTTTGCCAAGTCCTACTGCAAATGATCAACTAAACGATTTTATCCTTAACAACCTAAATTCTGTATGACACATTAGGAAATATAATAGTGCAGTGGCATTCGTGTCGTTTTCAGGAATGCGGAAGGACATTACAGGCAAAGATCCTGCTTGAATATATTCAGAACTTCTTTGAAAAATCGGGTCAATACGAACTTGACTCAATGTAGTGAAAACCTGAAAACCCAACCCAAGCCCGAAACAAGTAACTTTTTGATTACAGGACGGGATTAGCGACTACTTTTATATTCAATCGTACCACAATTTAAAAAAAAAAATTCTTTGAGGTAGATTTCTCTATCACTCTATTAAGAAATTGTTTAATTTCTTCATATAAGTGTATGGCAGAAATTAGTTTTCAAAAAGTGGCAGAATATAAAATAATTCACATGTATATGCCCAACCGTAATCAAATGGTCAAAGTCAAGCCAATGCAGACTCTACCTGCTGAATTGTGTGGAATTTAGATGATAGTTTGAAAAGGAAGGCAGAAAATAATTAAGGGAATTTTTTGCTGGCAGAAAATTATTGGTGAAAATCCCTTATCACGATGGATCACAAAATTTGCAAATTTCCTTACTTGTTGGTCAAGTTTGTGTGCTGATTATCTCGTGACAGACTGAATTACACGATTTTTTTCCCACGACCATTTGATAAAATTCGCGATTTTTTCCGTGATCCTTTCACAGAATTCACGTTTTTTTTCCGTGACCATTTGTCAAAATTCACGATATTTTTTGCGGCCGATTAACGAAATTTGTCATTTATTTCCGAGATATTTTGACGAAATTCAAGATTTTTTTCTACTATCGTTTGTTGAAATTCGTTTTCTTTCCCCGCAGCCAACCGATAAAATTTGCAATTGTTTGACAAAATTCTTGAATTTTTTGTGCGATTATTTGGCTAAATTGAGATTTTTTCCCGAAACCTTTGACGAAATTCTCATTGTTTGCTGCGATAAATAATTCGAAATTCGCAATTTTTTTGCGCGACTGATGGACAAATTTGATGTTTTTCTGCGATCTATTGTTGAAATTGCAATTTTTCTCGCAACCGATTGACAATAATCGCTGTTTGATTCCAGAATCTTTACAATATTTTTCCACGGCCCTTTTAGGAAATTATATTTTTCCCGCTACTAATTTGCCAAATTAACTATTATTTCTAAGTGCAATTGGCAAAAATCGCGATTTTTTGTCCGAGGTCGACTGATAAATTTATTTTGCGTAGTTCCGCAAAAAAGAAAAAATACCGCGGTCTTCCACAAAAATTAAAAAATATTCCTGGTAGAATACTATACTTGTGAAAGACGTTAAGAGGGCAAAATCCCGCACGCTATTTCAAACTCTTCTAGAGATCTGCACGGGCCGGCCCGTGGCCCGAAGCCCGAGCCCGACCCGGCCGGCGGGCCGTTCTCGGGTCTATTTTCATTCACGGCACTCGGGCCGGGCCGGGCCCGGGCTTTACTTTTTTTGAAGTCTCGGGCCGGGCCGGGCCGGGCCTAGTCACTATTCTTTACGGGCCGGACCGGGCTCGGGCCTTATTTTTTTCCTGAAGGTTCGGGCCGGGCCGGGCCTAACTTATTTTTTCTGCACACACCCGGGTACTGGTTTCATTCCTAATCTTCATGGTCCAAAATTTTCGTTCCTAGTTTTCACCCACCCCGTATGAAAATCATTGTCCCGGAATTGCCTGGTCCATTCAAAGGTCAGTAAAATTACGCTTGGCACAAATTTTTTGTCAAAAAATGCATACATTTTTAAATCGCCATTATTCTACAATTAAACACTCAAATTCATTCTATTTAAAGAGTAGTAGATTTCTACACTTTTTAAAATATAGTTAAATTAAAATATAGTAAAACGTGTGAAAAATAACCTGTCTATGACGGAATCTTGTTTTAAACTGAAAAACGTGTTTATCCATGCAAAATTAATATACTACTTAATACTACGTAAGAAAAGTATAAAAATTAATAACAAACAAAATTAATATACTACGTAAGAAAATAATATATAATACATTTACACTTGCTAAGAAGGGAACTTGTCTATAACGCAATTTTTTTTCTTTTCTATGCAATTCAGTCTTAGATTTTACTGTACGGCATTTTCCAGATATTTAACACTTCAATACATGGAATATGGATTAACAATATTAATGATAACTGAAACATTTACATACAAGAAATAGAGATTCGTTAAAAAAAATAAATATCGCACCCTGCGGCACTTCTATAAAAATGAAGATTATAAACATGAAAAGAAAAGTTAAGATAAATATTTTTGGCTTGATCTCCTCGTACGAGAAAAACTTTTAACCAAATCGACATAAAAATCAATGTTTTGTAGAAATTCACTCGGGCCGGGCCGGGCTCGAGCCGAGATTTTAACTTTTTTTCGGGCCGGGCCGGGCTCGGGCCGAACTTTCAGCTTTTTTACCGGCCGGCTAATATTTTTTTTGTACGGGCCCGGGCCTGGAAATGTCGGCCCGTGCAGACCTCTAAACTCTTCCCCTCAAAGAAAACAATGTCACCCCCCCCCCCCTCTAATAACCTCTTGAAATGGCTCCCCACCCCTGCAGTAAAACCTGTAAAAAAGAAGACCAAAGGTCAAGAAAAAAAGGCTCCATTTTAGACAGGTCTCTGTCTTAAGAAGTATAATTATATGGTGTTTTTTCCATAGAAACTTGAATTTTTTTTTCCTTTTGCGAAAGAATTATTTTATAGAATTATTTCATTTTCACAAGCTTTACAATAAATGTAATATACCTATATGCTCTTCAGAGGTGTACTATAGACCGCGTCCCAAAAGTTTAGACAATAAATAAAATTTGCATTAACATAAAAAGTAATAAGGTACAATTAAAATACACATATAAATTATGATCAAAAGTTTGAAATTATAAAATATATATTAAACTATATAAAAATGTGCTGTCCGAAAAGTATAGGCACCTGTAATTTTTTTTGGTTTTACATTTATAAAAGTAACTAAAAACTTACTTTTAATATTTAATTGTATTTCCACGACACTTTATAACATCAAATACAAGTTGTTTCATAGAATTAACTAAGCATTGCATTACAGAAGGAGGTATTTCATACCACGCTTTGTCAATTGTAATTTTTAAGTCATTTACACATGTATATTGCTTTCCATTTTCACATATTTTACGAGATAACACCCCCCATATGTTCTCAATGAGATTCAAATCTGGACTAAGTGTTGGCCAGTCTAGTAGTGTGATATTGTTTTGCCTAAACCATGTTTTTGATTATGTGGAGGTATGGATGGATGCCCCCATATTGTTGGAAAACACAGTCCGGTCCTGCTAGCTACTATACACCGCGTCCCAAAAATTTAGACAATAAATAAAATTTGCATTAACATAAAAAGTAATAAGGTACAATTAAAATACACACATAAATTATGATCAAAAGTTTGAAATTATAAAATATATATTAAACTATATAAAAATGTGCTGCCCCAAAAGTATAGGCACCTGTAATTTTTTTGGTTTTACATTTATAAAAGTAACTAAAAACTTACTTTTAATATTTAATTGTATTTCCACTACACTTTATAACATCAAATACAAGTTGTTCCATAGAATTAACTAAGCATTGCATTACAGAAGGAGGTATTTCATACCACGCTTTGTCAATTGTAATTTTTAAGTCATTTACACATGTATATTGCTTTCCATTTTCATATATTTTACGAGATAGATATGTTCTCAATGGGATTAAAAACTGGACTAAGTGTTGGCCAGTCTAATAGTGTGATATTGTTTTGCCTAAACCATGTTTTTGATTATGTGGAGGTATGGATGGATGCCCCCATATTGTTGGAAAACACAGTCCGGTCCTGCTAGCAAATCTAAATTACGTGATGATAGAATATTATTAAAAATGGCTTCAGTTGATCTGTGCATGAAATTGCGTCAATTTCCAGAATTTCAAAAAGTACTGTACACAGAAGAATTAAAGCTTAAAATAATATTGTTTACAGGAGAATGAAAGCAAAACCTTGCTTAAAGCAGAGACATAAAGATCAACGTCTAAAGTGGACTAGAAAGCATATGTCATACAGTGAAAAATTGATTTCTGTCATCTTCAGTGATGAAAAGAAATGGAGTTTAGACGGTCCTGATGGTCATAAATTTTACTGGCATGATCTAAGACAAGAACCCAAGAACTGTTTCAGCAGGCAACAAAGTGGAGGATCCGTAATGACCTGGGGAGGGTTTTCTTTCAACTGCCAAACATTTCTAGAATTTATGGACAGAAAAATTAAATCAGAGGATTATCAAGATATTTTACGCACCAATTTACTGCCGATTATGGATTTACCATCAGGACCGGACTGTGTTTTCCAACAAGATGGGGCATCCATCCATACCTCCGCAACCATCGCAAAGATGGTTTAGGCAAAACAATATCACAGTATTAGACTGGTCAGCACTTAGTCCAGATTTGAGTCCCACGGAGAACATATGGGGATCTTATCTCGTAAAATATATGAAAATGGAAAGCAATATACATGTGTAAATGACTTAAAAATTGCAATTGACAAAGCGTGGTATGAAATACTTCCTTCTGTAATGCAAATTCTATGGAACAACGTGTATTTGATGTTATAAAGTGTCGTGGCAATACAATTAAATATTAAAAGTAAGTTTTTAGTTACTTTTGTAAATGTAAAACCAAAAAAACTTACAGGTGTCTATACTTTTGGGACAGCACATTTTTATATAATTTAATGTATATTTTATAATTTGAAAACTCTGATCATAATTTATATGTGTATATCAGCAAAACTGCTTTTATTTATTATATATCTCACGAATTTTAATTGTATCTTATTACTTTTTATGTTAATGCAAATTTAATTGATTGTCTAAACTTTTGGGACGCGGTGTAGAAAGAATGTTTTAACAGCCTTAGACGATACTTGTAACAATGAAACTGTATACAACGGAATCATATCTTAAACGGAAAAATTTCTTAATCAAGATCTTGAAATTATAAGATGAAAACCTGCTTAAAACGGAATTTTTAATCGGTTCTCGTGTGGAGAGGAGAGGATACAGTTCCCCCAACCTCGCCCTTGGTTATGACACTGCTCTCAAAGAAACTCCCCCCCCCCCCCCCCCAAGAAAGTTCTGAAATGGCGCCTCTGTGTTCATTGGATCAGTAATGATACAAAAGTAGGGGGTTTACTTTATTTAATAGATAAAAAGAAAGATAATGATTAAAAGAATCAGAGGGTGGGTAAGTGCAGTTGCCCTACCCTGTATAATTCATAAAATGAATAGAAATACGAGGCGTCATTTAGGATGGAGAGGGTGGGGCAATTGCATTCCTTCTCCCTCTGATTTTTTAAAATCATATCTGCTATTTTCTTTTTATTAATTTAATATTTCTATTTTTTTTCCAAATATGTTAATAATTCCGTACGAATAACTTATAATAAAAAATATTCATCTGAAAATGAGCATGAAAAATGAATGGAAGAAAATACTAGTTCATTTCTAGTAAAAAATCTGGATTTACTCTATTTAAACAGATGAATTTTGTCCTTTCCATGCAAATCTGTACTAAATATTGTGATGATGAAAAAACTGAATTCAAATTTACTTTGGAAGTACAAAGTTTATCTGTAGAACTCAGTGGCATAGTCGAGGGGGACGGCGTCCCCTTACTTTTTCATTTTATCTCAAGCGTCCCCCATTTTTTATTTATCCCTCTCTTTTACTCCTCTTTATTTTTTTTATTATTATTGATAGAAACGCAGGCTTGCCAAATTTAATAAATTTTTAAAGGAATAAGCACACCAATAAATTAACAATTTTAAGAAATAAGGCACTAATTTTTAATACTTACAGATTTTTAATTCCTTACTGATTTTTATTACTTACTGGTTTTGAGATCTGGGGATCATGATCGGTCAAAATACACCGAAATTTTCCGGAATTGGTTTTCTCCGGTCGGCTGCAAAAGGTAGCTTTTTTACTTTTTGCATTGGAAGTTACCTAAAATTGCCTGCCCCCACGTCCCTGGGCAACGGTCAGGGCCGAAACTAGCCTTTTTTGCGCCAGGGGCAAACATGGATCCCCCCCCTTTCCACCTGCTCCGCAGAAAAATTTACAAAGAGAATTTTACTAAGTTTCTAATAGCTGACTTATTTTGAAATTTAAAATATGATATGTAATCATACGTAATACTGAACTAAGTAATCAGCTTTGCCAGATATTGATTCATTAAAACCTTGAAAACGGATCCGAAAGGAACTGAAAAATTTTCCACTTTATACAGGTTTTCATCTTAGCAGATCTTATTGTTGTTTAAAAAATATATTTTTTTTCATTTAAGACCGGATTCCGTTATATACAGATTTCATTTTCACATATTTTACGAAAGTTGTATTAATATTACAATTGAGGTGTTTAAAGTCATAGTGATATGAATTAAGAGACTAAATTAGTCACGCGAAGGCATTCGCAAGCTAATATTAAAACTATTGGAGCGTTCTTGAGAAATATCTCGCTTGCGTTTTATACTTTTGAATAATTTTTTTTCATATACTTGATGTCGGTAGCTAATATTGTACTTTTTCGTGTTTGGTTACATGTTTTTTTATATTCGGACACTTTCATTTTTGAAAAACTGTTTGAAACCGGTTCTGAAATTTAAAGTATCCTCGTATTAAAACAATACAACCAAAATCGAAAAGGTAAAAAAGGCATACGTTAAATATCGACCTCATGTATCATATGAAAAAAACATTTTGAAATATTAGAATTCAAGCGAGAATTCTTAAAAGAATGATCCCATGGATTTAACATTAGCGTGCGAGTGTTTTCGCGTAAGACTACACTAGTCACGCGACGAAACTGGAACGCTAATGTTAAACATATGGGAGCGTTCTTTTTAAAATTTTTCATTTGCTTTTTAAATGATTTTTTTTTTGCTTAGAATAGCTGGGGTTTAATTCTAACCAGGTTAGTATTTACATTTTCTATTTTGATGGAAGATATTTTAAGTTGTTAGGTGCGTTCGTAATTAATTATATAAATACGTAGCACCTATAGTCGTCGTTCAGTCCGTCCGTCCGTCTGTCTGTCCGTCCGCATATAACAGAGCAAAAACTACCCAACCGAATGGTCTCAAATTTTAAATATATAATTGTTTCAATATTTTGTCGCGACATTTCAAATTTTATGAAAATCGGATGCATAGTTTAATTACAGGGGCAGTCAAAAGTTTTCCGTTACATTATGGCCAATGGGAAAAAATTATTTCAAGTGCATTTTAATGATGTTACAGCCTTTCGAACAGAATGAAAATTAATATGTACTTATTGAAATGCACTAAAATATGCATTCAGTACAATATGCGGTGCAAAAAATAATTATAAAACTAGCAATAGTACGAACGCACCTCATTTGCCACGTTTGACGTGCAATTTCCAACTTGTTTTTACTTTCGGTTAGTTTTACGTTTGGATTTTCAGGCTTCGAAACAATTTTATCCAAATTATATATATGTACATTTCTGTATCTTTATTATTATACATTTATCTTATGAATGTATACATACATTATAACATACATTAATATATACATACATTTATGTATGTATACATTTATACATATATACAATTATATATATATACATTTTTGTATCAAACGAAAAATAAAATCTTCATTTGGCGCCCCCTTCGCCTTTCGTTCTGGCGCACGGGGCACATGTCCCATCTGCCCTCCCCTAGTTTCGACCCTGTCCCTAGGAACAATTAAGTCCCGGTTCGAGTATCTAAGAAAAATTATGTCAGGGCTCAGACACAATGTAACTGGCAGATGCAGATCTCTATGTTGGGCAAATTAAATTTTAATATTGGTGTTGTGAATCTAGCATCGGCTCACATTTATAACTTATTCTCGCCCTGTTAAGCCCATTGAAAATTGTTCATATTTTGTCGGTTTAGTCTGACACTTCTAAATCCGTTGTGTCGGGCCTTTCGTCCCGCAATTTTTTTACCAGCCCCACACAGCCCGTTAAAAAAGTGTCTTTATGTGCCGTTCTGGCCTGTTTGAAAGTTTGTCTTCACTTTTCGGGACTCCGACCAGGCCCGGTCCTGCACAGACCCTTCAGTCTTTTGCTTACTGTGGCACAAAAAGTGTTCTTTCAGATTGCGGTGTACTGTGGGAAATTTTTTGAAGTACACTTTAGTAAAAATGTAGTACTTTTTAAAGCGAAAATGACATATGGTATTGAGATTCATTACAACACGTTCCCTATAGAAAATAACATTTATCGTTTGTTTATAGGGACAGTAGCAAAAAATATTTGAAACACCATTAATGGTAATTGTTTGAGATGCATTTTAATGATGGAATAACTGAAAGGAATTCATAAGTATCTTAGTAAGGACCAATGCTGAACGTTTACTATAGAAAACGATGCGTGAAGTATTTGTAGTACTTTTGCAAGACCACATAAAAGATTCCAGATACATTGTCGACTATTGGTGCAGTTGCTAGAAATATGTTTTTGATTTCTATTTTTAGCTGAATAAAATATTGATTTGCAGAGTAGTACGTGAAAGCTATTCATATACAGGGACGGGCAAAATATTTCAAATACATTTTCGTCTATTAGCGCTTATTTATTGACATGAGTTTTGCAACTGAATTAAGTTTTAGTGTGATATGTGGTGCGTAATACAATCAGTAATTCCTATACGGGCGACTCAAAATCATTCGAATGCCATTTGTAAGCTTGATACGTGTTTAAACTGAACAAAATTTCATTCTTGATTTTAAAAAATCCCTGCCGGCTCGGCCTACAGGTGCAGGTAGATTTCGAAGTTAAGTATTAATTTCAACAACAAAAACTAAATCATGATTAAAGATAAACCCATTTTAACAATTTTATCTGGCTACTTTTGACGAGTTTTTAATCTCAATTTTATATAATAACTGGTTTGATCAGAATCATGTTAAGGTGGTATTAAAAAAAAAAAAAAAATACTTTTCCATGCTCAACAACTCGAAATTTTCTGGCACATTTTCAGACTCATTTTTAAAAGAAAAAACATGAAACTTGCTAACGTGATTTTTGAAGAGATTTATAAGCGACCTGTTTTTTTATTTTTCGTTCAATTAATTAGAATTTGATTTCTAAACAATTATTTTCTCAGTAGGACAATATTTTTCGTTTCCAACACAATCGTTTCGGGAAATTCGGTTCAAAATGCTCACTTTGACATCATTTTTTGAAATATATTCTGGCCTCTATCGAAAAATCGACCATTACGGTACATTAAATAGTTTCTGAATAAGAAAACCTACTAATTGCATGCGTTTGAGAGAAAAAATGAATTTAAAAATGAGTCAGAAAATAAGCAGTTTGGATTTGAGTGCACCCTGAGTACGGTGATGTTTTCTTCAACCGCTATGTATTTTTAATTTGTTTTTGTTGCAAGAATTGGTCCTATCAAAATCTTGTCAATATAAACGTTGTAGATAATATTAAGAAGATATATAATAAATTCATGCGGAATATCTCTGGAGTAAAAAATAATGTAAGACCCTTATTGTCCTATTTTCGCAGCAATACGGTATAAAAAACTGAGGGGAATATAAACAAATGCAAACTTTTTACATAAGCATGTCATTTTGTTTAAAAAAGAAAAAGAAAAGAAAAAGATATCTGAAGCATTTTATTCAAGAAAATTTACACAAAAGAACGAAAGCATCTTCAGACTTTCTTGCTGAATGATGAATGATTCTAAAATACGGACAGATTCATGCTCGCATCAAAATTATGATGTTTGTATGTATATTTTCTACATTATAAAGGACAAACGTATCCGTGCGTAACGCTGACGTCATTTTGACGGTGACAACAGCAGGCGATTAAATTTAACTTTTATTGCAATTTTTAAACTTCTAAATATCGCACATTTTTAATTTTTACATCGTGAAATGGGGGGGGGGGGGCATTTTCAAATGCAATTTGTTTGAAAACTACATCACAATTTATTTGAGAACTGTATCACCATTTACTCAATTTTTATTGTTTTTAAAATAATTTTCAATCATGATTTTTTTTTTATCTATCCATATCGCGTGCAGACGATTACGAAAGATAAATCCGTTTGCATTTAAATTAATATAAATAGCTCATCATTTGATTCTAGCTTACATTCCATAACTAAATTAAAACATTCATCAATAAATAAAACAATAAAATATAAATAAAACACAAATTTAAGATATGTAATTGAATTTCGCTCTTAACCCACTAAAATGAACAGTATCGAACAAGCTGATTGTAAATAGCGATCTTTGGCGATATCTTCGTCTGTTAACTCCTGGCTGACCTAACTCCTCGGCTGTTAATGTGAAAGTATCGCTTTTAATATGTTTCAAAATTTTATTTGAACGCTATTGTTATTTTTCATATAAATGTGATTTTTAGTATTGTTAGTGGGCATTCTAAAAAATATATTAAATGTAAAAAAAAATCTGCCAGATTTATCAATTAAAACAACAACAACAAATAAAAAAAGTAGACCCGTGTGAGACTTTCTCACCGCAATCTTTGGGATTATTTGCTGATACGTTTTTCCATCAATTTTTGATTGACTGCAATTCTTTTTATCAAAAAACGTGTTTTAATGATATATAAGTTATACTTATGTCAAAAGCCGCTTGCAGAACCTTCCGCAAAATACCTCATTCATCGCTTTGCCTTTAGTATATGAAGAGAAAAAAGGATGCTTACATCAGAAATAATATACACGATGATTTTCACCTATATGTCTGGCCACGCTCTAACTCATGTAAATAGACTCAGATTTTCATGTAATTGATATATATGTGAATGATGTTTACCATGGCATGTTCGGTATTGAAAATGAAGTGTGCAGCATTAGTAGCTCATTTACAGGGGCACACAAAGGAACTCTGTAACATTATAGTCAATGGGGAAAAATCGTTTGCAGTGTATTTTAATGACATTACGCTATTTCAAGTGTATTGAAATGTATATAAATCCCTTAAGTTAACTACAAGATACTTACTACTATAGAATAGGGTGTTGATAGCATTTATCATTCAGGGGACACACACAAAAGAATTCGGTTACAGTACTGTCTTAGAGCAATAATTTCTGGAAATCCGTTTTCAATTTCGTTATACGTTTGTTAATTTGACTAATTTTTTGCATGTTACTCTTTTTATATAAATTACATAGGTCGTATACAGGGCTACACAAAAGAATTCACGCACATCTCTCCTTATTAGCGGAAATTGCTGAAGGAAAATTTTCAACTTTAGTATGTATTTCTTAACTGAACTAAATTTTTTCATATGTGTAGTTTATAGATACAAATCTATATATCATGTACAGGGTTGCACAAAAATAATTCGGATAATTTTCAGACAGTAGATGGGATGACGTTTTGTTACATCATAAGTGTTGGAAAGTGTTTCATAATCTATGCTTGACGCATGATTTTTCTTTCTTGTTCAATTCATTTTTATTCGCAAACGCATGAAATTGGTAAGTGTTCTTATTCAGAAACTTTATAATTGAACTGTTTTCCAATTTTTCGATAAAGGCAGACGATTTTTTCAGAAATGCTGTCAAAGTTGATGTCTTAAACCGAATTTCCGCATGCGGCAAGGTGGGAAAGAAACTTATGTCGTGAGTCAATAATTTTGCTTATAACTCAATATCGGATTCATTTATAGGAAAAGGAAAAAAAAAAAAAACCTCTTGGATTACAAATCACTTTAATAATCATGCTTGCAACTGTCCCGCCATTTTTGTGTCGGAAGCAAATATTTATTTTTGAGAACCGCCGTAAACATTTCTTTTTTACATGAGACTACTTAGAAACATTTTCATTCATTCAGTTAGATTTTTTAATTGATTAGATATGAGCTTGTAAATAAGTGATCTGTCAATGTTAAGAAATTTATCATCGTTGGATATTCGGTTCAGTTCTATGTTGTACGCCTGTTCTGGGATTTTGTAATCAGGCAAATCTAACAAGGGAACCACTTTTGGTGTTGCTCGCACCTAGCATCGAGACCTGGTGCGTTTTGTAGCCCTATACATAAAAGTTAGAGAACCGATAAAATTTCTCTGTTAAAATCATATTTTATATACTTTTTTATACTTTGAATTTTTTATTATTACATTTTTATTTGTTTATTTCACGCCAAAAGTGAGTTAAGTCGCCAAATAGGGCGCTACAATTTTTCCGCCCGTTTTATCTAAAGAGTAAATATGCAGAACATATTACTAGTATATCAGATTGCGATTTTTTTTTTTTTTTAATAATTGATAGCATAAGAAACAAATATTAGGTTTTTATTTCCTTTTCTATGCAGACGATAAATATATAAGTAATAAATATAATTCTATAGAAACTTCGAAGATCATTGAAAACTATTTTTTAGTGAAATAGAAAATAAGCAATCTATTTTCTTTTGAAATCGAATGGAATAAAGTTTCGAATGTTTAAAATGAAATGTTGCTGTATTAAATGGTCCTTTGGTAAAAGTAATCATAAAGTAAATTAATATTTTTACACAATTTAGAAAAATTACTGTTGCTAAATATAGTGGACTTTACAATTTCTAGCCTTTACAAATTCAGCTATGACATTTAGCTAGGGTTGCTGGAAAGCTCTACTTTTGAAAATAAACGCCAACTGTTTCCCCGCCAAAAATATGAATATAATGTTGCAATTTTTCAAAATCAAATTCGTGGGTTTTTGAAGGAATTTTCGAACTTTTTTTAATATTTTATACTTATTATTAACTAATTTTTATTTTTAAATGCTTTTCTTTAAAAAAATTCAATGTTAGTAGTCCGATAAGTGGTCTCGAAAATTGCATTTTCCGAAAGTTATCCTGCTCTAAAATCAAGAAATATTATTTTAACAGAAAAATTTTATCGATTCTCAAATTTCATAATATAGGGCTTTAAAATGCACCAGGCCTCAATGCTAGGTGCGAGCAACACCAAAAGTGGTTCCCTTGTAAGTTTATATGGATATTGGAATTCAGCCTGATCGGCTTTACTTGAACGTTGTCAGCAAATTTGTTAAAATTATTTTTTAAGAACCGCCTTAAATGTTTCTTTCCCATTATGAGACTATTTTGAAACATTTTCATTCATGCAGTTGGGTTTTTTTAATTGATTAGATATGAGCTTGTAAATAATTGGTCTGTCAATGTTAAGAAATTTATCAGCGTTGGATATTCTGTTCAGTTCTATAATGTATGCCTATTCTGAGATTTTGTCATCAGGCAAATCTGAGTTAATTCGGATATTGGAATTCAACCTGATCGGCTTCACTTGAACGTTGTCAGCAAATATGTTAAAAATATTTTTTGAGAACCGCTTTAAATGTTTCTTTCTCATATGAGACTGTAACATTTTCATTCATGCAGTTGGATTTTTTAATTGATTGGATATGAGCTTGTAAATAATTGATCTATCAATGTTAAGAATTTTATCATCGTTGGATGTTCTGTTCAGTTCTATGTTGTATGCCTGTTCTTGGATTTTGTCATCAGGCAAATCTGAGTTAATTTGGATATTGGAATTCAACTTGATCGGCTTCACTTGAACGTTATCAGCAAATATGTTAAAAATATTTGCATTCACGTTAGCAGTGGAATTTACTATACGAAATTCAAACACACGTTTCTCTGTTTTCTGTCCTTTATTTGTTGAAGACTCTTTTGAGGGCTCTAATGCTTTAATTTCCAACGCAGTCTCATTATGGATTGTTAAATTATGCATATTTGACCATGAATTTTCATTGTTATTGCTCGAAACTTTCTCGCTGTTTTCCGAAGGAGAAAATGGCATTTTACTGGTTCTGTTTTTCGTTTCTGTTGATGAACTATTTGGATTTGAATTTTGAGAATCAAAAGGAGTATTAGAAAGGAATATATTTTGGTTGAAATGATGGGAGTTTTCGTTTATTCGTATTCTGGTATTCAAATGCGTTTCGTATGTTTTTGAAATTTCTGCCGTTTGCGAGATGTTTATTTTTCCTGTATCAGATGGTACATTTTGCAGTTGTATTTGTGTAACATGCACATTCCATATAGATGGATTCGGCGCATTTATCTGGTGTGTAATCGGTTTTTGCTCACCGAAGTTAATCGGTTGATTTGTTGCAGGAAGATCCGGAACTGCTACTTTAACACTTGACGTTTCTGTCTGGCGTGAAGAATGGGATTCTTCAGCAGGCCAATATCTGCCAAGATTAAAATCATTATTTGTTTTTTCAGGTTTATTTACGTATTCATGATGTCGGTTAATTATACTAGATGTTTCTGAAGATGCAGGACGAAAGCGGATGTTAACATTTTCAGAACTCGAAGGAAGATGCATCGTGTTCTTGTTTATTAATGCAAGTTGTTGGATGTGAAAATATTTTCCAAACATAGGGCCATTCCATATTATTTTTGAAGGATACGGTGCAAATCCAGTATTATTGGTATGTAAAGCTCTTTCAGATGACCCGTACTTAATTGCAGAGCCGTTGTTCACAAAATGCTGTGCAATATCTGAATAGCCGGGAATATATTTGATCTGATACAGTCTAAAGGGTAATTCCTTCAAAAGAAAATAGTCAAAAGGGTTTACACAGCTGTTTAGCGAGCCATGGGAGCAATTGAACGGAAGAGTTTTCACAAAAAATGATAGAACTCTTTCTCTCAATTTTTGTAGTCGGCTTTGATGTGGAGGAGATTGATAAGATTCATACTTTGAATTGGGCGACGGGGTTAAATGAGACAATCTTTCTCGTACGTCATCAAAGAACAACCGTTTTCCTTGGAGCTCCGAACCAAGAAATGTTCGCTGGATTAATTTATAGTTGCCTTGTGATCTTTGTGCTTCTGCAATACTCCAAGACGCCAGCAAGGAAAACAAAAATACCTGTAATTAAAAATATATGATATATTGGACAAACAGTCAGAGTAAATGAAAAAAAAAAAATGAAATCTTTTAATGGCTGATTTTTCTCATAAATTTATATTTGAGAGTACGAGTAATTATGTTTTTGAGTATTTTTAGCTCACAGACTATCAAAGCCTGAAAGCTAATGTGCCCGAAGGTTCTGTATGTACATAGGTTTGTATGTACGTATGTATGTAAGTAACGCGATAACTCTTGATAGAAATATCCGATTTGCTTCAAATTTTGGATATAGGTTCATTCTGATAAGGCGCTTCCCTGATTAGTTTTGGGGGTTCATTGTCAAGTATAAAGTTGGGAATGGGGGTCTAATCCCCCTTAATTTAGATAAATGGATGTTTCATGCAGAATTATCCGATATGCTTCAAATTTGGTATACCGGTTTATTCTGATAAGGCGCTTTCCTGATTAGATTTGTAGTTTAATTGGTTAAGTATAAAGGGGGGGGATGGGGGGGCTAATCCCCCCTCCTTAACTTAGCTAACTGGTTTTTTTTTGTCGATTTCTTTATTTTTCAAGGGGCATTATTCTTTGAAATAAGAGTATAGATACAATTAGTGTGAATAGCATGTGGCTCAGTGCCATCAGTTTAACTGGGTACCTTTCTTTTTACTTGTATAGGGTTGACACAGACTTGTTTAATTGCTTTAAGAATTTAGCATATCCAATTGCAAGCTGGCAGTGATGCCTGTAATTAAAATTTTATGATTTATTGGTCAAACAACAATTGTAAATGAAGAGAACAAACAAACCGTTTCATAATTATTTTTTCCCCTAAATTTACATTTGAAAATACATGTAATTATATTTTTACACTATTTTATTTAACTCAACTTGGTTTTTGTATGTAAAGATGGATTTTTTATAGTCAGTTTGATGCTGTGTATTTATTAAATGTATACTAAAGTAATTTTTGTATTATTTTAGTTTTCCTTATATTATTTATCATTTTAAAGAATGTTATGTACCTCTTTATTCTAAAAAAAAAAAAAAAAGTAACTAACGCTGTCACCATCGCAGTAAATGAAGTTTTTGTGACCGGGGGTCTTTCTTCGTTAAGGGGGTCTGGGGCTCAAAATTCTATTTTTTTTTTATTTATAGAGATTTTGTTATGAAATTTTTTTCTGAAATATATTTTAATATAATAAAAATATTGAATGTAATAAAAAAATCTGAAATTTTTTAAATAATTTTTTTAATTTAAATTTTAAAATTTTAAACATGTTTAATTTTTGATATAACTCTGGAAGCACTTACTTGATTTACAAAATTTGTATACTTTTGTGTACAGAAAATGTGTCGTTTTAATTTGTCTTCAGGATTTCTTAAAATATTGATTATGAATTTAAAAAAAAAATTAAGTAAGAAAATGAAGTTTTTTTATGAGTGAGTTTTGCATTAATTAACATATTTTCAAATTATCACTCAAAATTAAAAATCCTGAAGACAATTTATTGTAAATATAGCATAAAAGCTCTTTTTAAAATTTCATACATATATCTTGCGAGGAACTTTAGATATATCCTTTTAAAATTGACAAATCGTGAAAAAATTCATTCTGAGATATGAAGTTAAAATCGGGAACGAGGGACCTTAAAAATCATTTTTTTATTTTTTGTAAATTTCACTTTAAATATTATTCAAGGGTACATTATATGCATTATTTCATGCATTTATCACAATAAATAAATAAATAAATAAATAAATAAATAAAATTTATTTTTGAGGAAAAAAAGGGATTTTACGCGCAGTCTTAGAAATTTTCAAAATGCCCCCTGCGCTTTCCATATCAATGAAAATCCCCAATATTTTTTATAAAAGTTTGGTTTATATATATAAATAAAACTGTGCATGGAATTTTATATATTTAAATATAAAGGTAAGAAAAAAAAAATTCAAAAATTTTCATTTTTTTTAACTTTTATATTCAAATATATAAAATTCAATGCACAGTTTTATTTATATATATAAACCAAGCCTTTATAAAAAATATTGGGGATTTTCATTGATATGGAAAGCGCAGGGGGCATTTTGAAAATTTCTAAGATAACGCGTAAAATTCTTTTTCTCTCTCTCTTTTGTTTATTTGCGATAAATGCATGCCATAATGCATATAATGTACCCTTGAGTAATAAAAAAAAATCCATTTTTTGGAGAATTTTTAGCCCCGGACCCCCTTAATATTAAGAAAACTACTGCATACACAAATATAAAAATGTCCTCATAGCATGCATGGTTACAGTGACGTCACTGTAAGTCACTGTGGTCACGTCACATCTGTGACCAAAATGCCACCACTCAGGGATGTCACATTGTGACTGAGATGTGAACTTCTTAGAAAACTTTAAACAATTATAAAAATTCTTCAAAACATGTTACTTATTGTAAAATTTTATTTTTCCGGCAATTAAAAAAATATTGTAACGTCACTGTTATGTCACTGCATGTAACGTACGTCACGTCATATATGTGACAAAAAAACCACCATATTGTAAATCAGTGTGACAAAAATATTAACTTCAAAAATTTTTGAAAATGAAGAGAAATGTTTAAAACATGCCCTAGTTACAGCGGCATAAGGAATGAATATTAGTGGACAGCAAATATTAAATTCGGACACGAAAAGAAGGGGGAGGGGAGAAAAAGAAAAATGCACGGTACAAGTATCAACAAACTAGATTTCCATGCTATATTTTATCAATTTGATATCTAAGAAGTGAAAGCATACTTTTTTCATGATTTCAATTTTATCTAGCATTGCAATTTGATATAATAATACATCACGGATTGTTATTATTATAAAAGTATTTCTCAGAAAAATGCTATGTGCTGGAGCAATTTGAAACATATTTAGAATTAGAAATATTAAATCTATACACTTTACATATTTAGTTTGCAGGGAGGAAATTTTTTAACTTTTTTGGCGACCACTGGTCGAAACACTTCTGTTGTTTCAAACTAAACATTTTCTATTACAGTTAAGTCTGCAGATTTTAATGAGCACGAAGAAAGAATCTTCAGAGTTTAGTCATATATGCATTTATTGCTTTATAATTTGCATTCAAGTCATATTTTTTCCTGTTAATCTATTTTTAGTAACTGTTTTTTTTTTTTTTTTAATTTACTTCTTTCAGCCTTTTTAAATAAAATTAGCCTTTTCCGAAAAAAAAATATATATATACAAAATTTATGCAAAACACATGATGTAATTAATTTTTCGCATTTCCAATTTGTGTTTTAGAGGAATGACTTTTAAAAAAGTTATTTTGCAAATTGTTTTATTCTGCAGAAAATTAACATGAAAAGATTGACAGATTGACAAAGAAAAATTTTTTATCCTCGAAAACATTTTTTTTATTTATTAAGAAGATATTTTTTATTTATTAGGCATGAAACAAACTTTACTTAAAAAAGGGGGGTGGTATTATTACCATTAAATTTATTTTTACACATTTTAAAAATTTAAGCAGTGTTTTATGTAATAAACTTCCGTTTTCAAATGATTTTTTTTTAAACTGATAAAAAAGAAATGGTAAAATGCATTAGAAAATTCTTCAAATAGAAAATTTTAATTACAGACTAACTCATAAAACTATTCCGCCTGAAAGTTAGGACTGCAAATAAACAGTAAAATCAGCTGCTGAAGATCGTCTGCGTCGGATATGACCGCAACCGCAGGGTAAACAGAGAACTTTTTGTAATACACGCGGGAAAAGAACATGACCAAGTCTACAATGTCAGCTTTTGTTTTTGCTTTTTTAAATGTAAGAGAAAGACGTCTGCCATTTTCGGGCAAAAATACTGGGATATTATTAGTTTACAGCAAAAAAAGGTAAGTCTTATTTAATTTAAATTTTTTATTTCTGTTTGTATATTACGATTATGAATTAAATAGTTTTATGTTATACATATAGAAAGTGACTGATCTGGAATTGTTTTGAAGTGAAATTTTCCTAATCGACACTATTTTGTAAAATGTGTTAATCGGCCATCGCTCAAAAAAAAAAGAAATTCATGTCTACATTCATAGTGGGATGAATATAAACATTAATTTGCAGTTACTTGAGATTGAGACAGTGATGTGGAATTTTTTTCGGCTTCTTATTTTTTTTTCTGATTACTAACACTCATATAACAGTATTTATCGTCATTATTGTTTTGGAGTTAAATATTATATTCGAATAGTATGATATTACGAAACTGTTTCAGTTTAGAAATTAACATTAAAGTGGGAAAATGTCTTTTTACATATTATAATAGCGTAACTTTTGAAAGATTTTTTTTTTTTTTTGCTAATAATATTTTAAATTATTATTTAAAATCCCGAATCTTCATACCAATGTTTTCAGATTTAACATTTGCCAAAATTATAAAATAATAGGAATTCCTTATAACATATGGAAAGATTTTTGAGAAATTGCTAAATCTAATAATGCATTTAATTCATCTATTGTAGTTAGTTGTTGTTTAATAGTACAATTAAAAATACTAATTATTATTTTTAGTGTTTTTCAAATTGGTATATTTATTTATTTATTTTTAATTGTATGTAAGCATTTTTTTTCTATTTGCGATTTTAATCAAACATTTAATTATAGACATTCAGAATCAGTTATTAAATTTTCTTCGATTGTGAACTCATTTTCTACGTTTTCGATACACATAAATATTGGCATTAAAGGTGTATTCGAAAAAATATTTTTCCACCTTCAACAGCTCGATATTTTCTGAGACATTTTCAGACTCATTTTTAAAAGTAAAAACATGAAACTTGCTGAGGTGATTTTTGAAGAGATGTTTAAGAGGCCGTGTGATTTCATTTTCCCCCCAATTCATTAGAATTTAAGTTTTAAATAATTATTTTCTCAGTAAGACCTTTTTTTTTTTTTCATTCCCAGATCTTCCGCTGTGAAAAATTCGGTTCAAAACGCCTACTTTGACAGCATTTTTTTGTAATATTTTCTGCATTTATCAAAAAATCGAGAAGCACGGCACATTAGGTAGTTTCTAAATAAGAGAATTTTTCAGTTTGATGCGTTTGAGAACAAAAAGGAATTTAAAAATGAATCAGAAAATAAGCAGTTTGGATTGAAATACACCCTTAAAAAAATAAAATATTATATTTAAGCATTGAAATAAAGTGTTTTTCATGCCTGATAGGAAGCTTATAGATTAAACTGCTTTAGTATATATTTTTTAAAGTTCATTATTTTACTTTTATATTTCCTTTCAATCATTTATTTTACTTTTATATTTCCTTTTTAACACCTTTCAACAAAGTTGAAAAGTGTTTATGACTTTGGTTTGTCTAGCCGTCTGTCCGCGCTCTAATTCTCGTAAATATACTCGGATTGCTCTGAAATTTTTAGATGTTATTGACCTTTACCATAGCACGGTTCCTATGTGTAACGACGTTTGTAGCATGTTTAGTTCATTTACAGGTATAGTCAAAAGTATTCCGTTACATTACGGCCTATGGAAAAAAATCGTTTCAAAGGTTTTTTCATGATTTTACACGTTTTCATACAGAAAAAAATTGATATGCATTTATGAAACGTATTAAAATATGCATTCTGGAGAATACGAGATGCAAAGAATAGTTATTGTTCATTTACAGGGCTAAAAAGAAATTCCAATACATAATGATATAGCGGTGGAGGGAATTGTTTGCGGCGTACTTTAATTATGTTAAACTATTTCATATATAATGAAAATGATATACATCGCTGAGGTTTACATACTATAAATTTTTCATGTAGAATATGAAGTGTATATAGCATTTACAGGCACGCACAATATAGTTCAGATACTATATTGTATCCGAAGTACTGTTCATTTGTGATGATTGCTGGAAATGCATTTTTAATTATGATATGCGCTTTTATGATTCACTATATTTATACATAGTATATGGTGTATATAAATGCTATAATTGATATACAGGGCTACACAAAAGTATTCGCAAGGATTACTGGGTAAGAGCGCAAGTTACTTAAAGGTGGTTTTTAAATGAGTTGTGCATTTTTACGCTGAACTGAATTTAATTTACTGTTGTATAATATAGATAAAATGGTATACAGGGTCATGCAAAGAATTGGATTCATGGCCGTCTATAAATTATAATTTCTGGAAATGTGATTTCAGCTGTTTTAAGTGTGTTTTAGTTTGAATTAAATTTTAACTAAACGGTGGCGTGTAATGAAGGTTCTAGGTCAACTACAGGGTTGTACAAAAGTATTAAAGTATGTTTCCATATATTAGTATAAATTGCTGAAAGAGAGTTTCAACCTGTTATGCGTTTTATTGCTAAACTAAATTATCCCATTATATAATATATATATCAACCTACAGATCAAATACAGGGCTGTTCAAAAGAATTGGAAAACCCATTTAGTTATGGACAGTAACTGCGGAAATGAGTTTTTCAAATGTTTTATGCGTTTTCTAAAATGTTTACTTAGTTCTCTTATTTACCTCATTTCCCTAAATAACGAAGTTTTTTTAAAGCATTCGGGAAGTGTTGGAAAGTGTTTTATAATCTATGCTTAACGCATGATTTTTCTTACTTGTTTTTTCTATTTCCCAGATCAGTCTTTTCCTATAGAACATACCAAATCTATTTAAGCTCATATTCACAAAATACAACTTACACGGAAATAAAAAATTTAAATAAATATGGCTTACGTCGTATTTAATAAAGCAAAGATTAATCACAACCACAACACCTTAAAATCTTATACATTCTTAATATCAAGCTTGAACTCAAGATCAAGCTTAGAACTTAATAAAAAAAGATGTCAGTTGACAAACATTGTTTTTTAAGTGGAAAAATTAAAACTATTTTAGAAGAATAGGACTCCAAAATAGCTATATTTTGCTAAAAAGTACGGTAAAAAGATACGATTTTATATCTCAAACAAAACTTTATTTTAAAATTGTCCATTTTAAAATTCATCACAATATTAATACTTGGAAATTTTTCCACAAAGAAATATTCGGTTTGCATACAATATTTCAAATAAAAATCAAATTTCAAATTAATTGCTTAAAAGGCGCAAAGGCCAACCTAGTGAAAAGAGTCCATGCCGGGACTCGAACCCGTGCCATCAGCATAGCGCACTAACATTCTACAGACTAAACCACATGGAACGACACAAAGCCTGGAAAATTTCTCGCTATTACATGCTGGCAAGGCTACAAAAGCAGCATAAGATAGGATATTTATCGTGAGCCACCGACATGGGGTGAACACGAAACTTAATTAAATTCAGCATCGATTGAAACTATATTAAGGCTTCGAAATTTTTCCAGAGAGAAACATTCGCCTTGCATACAATATTTCAAATGAAAATCAAATTTCAAAGTAATTTTGACTTTTAAGCATGTAATTTGAAATTTGATTTTCATTTGAAATATTGTATGCAAGGCGAATGGTTCTCCCTGTAAAAATTTCCAAGTATTAATATAGATTCAATCGATGCTAGATTGAATTAAGTTTCCTGTTTATTCCATGTCGGTGGCTCACGATAAATATCCCATCTTGTGCTGCTTTTGTAGCCTTGCCAACATGTAATTGTGTGAAATTTTCCAGGCTGGGTATCGTTCCGTGTGGTTTAGTCGGTAGAATGTCAGTGCGTTATATTGATGGCCTGGGTTCGAGTCCCGGCATGGAATCATTTTCACTAGGTTGGCCTTTGCGCCTTTTAAGAAATTAATTTGAAATTTGATTTTCATTTGAAATCATCACAGTGTTTATGACAAGTTCGTCACAAATGACACATATTTCACAAATTGGTCACAATGTGACTTCCAAGCATTGTCGCTTTCGTCACATGTTCGTCACAAAATTAATGCCAAAGTAGTCACAAATGTCACACTTTTCAAAAATTAGTCACACTGTGACTTCACAGAGTGGTCACAATGTGACGTCACAAACGACGTCTAAAACGGCCATAACGACCTCGCATTCTAGTCACTATGACGTCACATCGACGGTCACAAAGTCACAGTGTGACTTCACAATGACGTCGCCGTGACGTCACCATGCCTTACGGGTGGGTAGTATTATAGAGAAAGGCTTGATGCAGGCAGTTTTTAAACTGAATAATTATTTTAACAGATATTTAATGTTAAAGTTGGTCAAAATTGTTCCATTAAAATAGTTTTATAGGAGCAAAAACTATACATAGTAATTTAACCATTTTTATATCACTATATGCTACATTAGAAGCTCCCGGTGTGCAGACTGCATTTATGTTTTTACTTTGACTCATTTTTTGAGGGTTTATTGTTTATTTCCATTATAAATTCAAATTTTCAGCATTTCGAGAGATATTTTTTTACATATTTTAGAAAAGGTTATTATTTTAAATGGTTGCCAATTGTAAAAACAGCGCAAAGAATAATATTTCCTGCAAATTAAAAATTTATTTACACGTGACTATTATAAACAGAATTTTTTTTTTAAAATTAGAATTAAATGATTACGCATTAAAAGCGGGAAAATATTGAAAATGACGTCATAAATTACACGTGACATTTAAAAGAGAAAGTAAATTTTAAAATCACAAATTCATTAATATGCGTTAAAAGCCGTAAATGGAGAAATTACGTCCTATTTAAAATGGCCAAATAATAATAATACCAAACAGTTTAAATTTAAAAATATAGTTACTCCAGACATTTATTTCACATTTCTAGATAATCTTTTAAACTATTGTTGCAATTCTAAGGCAGCGCAAATAAAAATATTTCCTTTCTAGTAACAAAAGTATTTTCACGTGAATATTAAAAAGCGAAAGAATACTTTTAAAATAATAAATTCATTAATATTCAGTAAAAGCAGCAAATAGGAGAAATTACGCCATATTTAAAATAACCAAATAATAATATTGCAAAACGGTTTAAATATAAAACTATATTTGCGCCAGACATTTATTTCATACTTTGAGATAATCTTTTTAACTATTGTTTTATTATTTCTCTATAGCCCTGCGTAAAGTGTAGATCATAATGTAGTGGAATTCTTTTGTGCGTTGCTGTAAACGATCTATAAATGCTACTTATTCTATACTCTTGAGAAACCATGTTGTAATCCAATCAGTGATACATATGAATCTCATTATATTTGAAATATCGTAACATCAATAAAATTCACGCAAACGATTTTTCCCTTTACACCATAACGTAAAGGAATTCTTTTGTGTGTCCCAGTAAACTAACTATAAACGCTACACGCTTAACTTTGAATATCGAACATTCTATAGTAAACCACATTCACATATAAAAATTACAGGGCAATTCGAACGTATTTATTAGCGTTAGAGCACGGACAGACAGATAGGCGGCCAGACAAACCGAATTCATAAACACTTTTCGACTATGTTGGAAAGTGTTAAAAAAATGTTTATGACTCAATCTTTTATCCTAGTTATCAGACAGATATCATTAGAATAGATTTTTTAATACTTTCCAACTTTATTGAAAACTGTTTATGAATTCGGTTGATTTGGCCGTCTATCCTTCTGCCTCTGCCCGTTCTACAACTCTCGTAAATATACTCGGATTGCCGTGCAGTTGATATACGTCAGGTTTACCACGGCATATTCGCTGTTGAAAAGGAAGTGTGTAGCATTTATAGTTCGTTTACAGAGGCACTCAAAAGAATACAGTTATCGAAAATCATCTGTAGTGTATTTTCATGACGTTACAGCATTTCAGACATATTGAAATTGATATACATCACTGAAGTGCACTACATGTTGCTTACTATTATAGAATATGGTATGTATAGCGCTTATAGTATGTATAGGTACTAAAGAAAATTCCTTTATATTATGGTCTATGGAGAGGAAATGTTTGCGGCGTACTTTAATGATGTTACTCTATTATAAACATAATGAAATTGGTATGGGTTTCTGGGGTGCATTAAAATATGCTTTATGGAGTGCAAGGCATTTATTATTTGTTTACAATGCAAAAGAATTCGGTTACATAATGGTCTACAGGGAAAACTGTTTGCAGCGTATTTTAATTATGTTACACTATTTCAAAAGTAATGAAATTTAAAGGTTTACAAGATTCTTGCGGTGGAATATGATGTGCACAGAATTTATTGCAAATGCTGATTTCGGATACAGTACTGCATCCGAAATACTGCCCATTAGCATCAATTGCTGAAAGTGCATTTTCAGTTATGGTATACGTTTTTAAGTTTAACTAAATTTTTGCATACAACGTGATGTGTATAAATGCTATAGATATAGATCCTATGCAGGACTATGCAGGGCTATATAAAGAACTGGATACATGGCTGCCTATGTATGGTAGTTTCTGGAAGTATGATTTCAGTAGTTTTATGCATGTTTTGCCTGAATTAAATTTTATTTTATTATGAGGAGTGTATAAAAATCTATAGGTAATATACAGCAGGGCTGTCAAACGCGGCACCATGGTGCCCTTTGAGGATTTTCATGGCTTTCTTTCAAATCATTCTTATTACTAGGAGTTCTTTTCTGAAATAAAAATCAATTTTAAAAGATGCTTCTTTAAAATCATTAGTGTTCCACATGATTTTTTATTATAGGTGGAGTTAAATCTGACTCCTTTCTCTACAAAATATTTTAATAGGCCTCTATCTCAGGAAAATGTAATTTAAAATTTAGTATGATTTATGCTCTTTTCTGCAATTATTTTTCACATTGAACTCTGCATAGTAAGGGGGCTTATGGCTCACATTGCGTAGTATCTGTGCATATTATAAGACATCTGCATATCGTTACTCCCTAGATGGATCGTTACCGAATGGGCTAGAAACTTGAAATGTTACATGGTAGTTACTTATAAGATGTAAATGCTCTCTAAGGACAATTTCTGAAAAATTCAAAATTTAGAAGAGTGAAAACAGCAAAAAGCGTTCTAAATTACGATTTCTGTGGAACTGTTAAGGATGCAAACTTGAAATTTGAGGTGATGGTTATCACTTTTAAGATGTAAATGCACGCATAAAACAGTTGTTTTTTTAAATTTAAAATTTAAAAGGGCGCAGGATAAGAAAAAATTTTAAATTACGATTTTTGTGATTCTAAAAGGACTAAAAACTTGAAATTTGACATGGCGGTTACTTTTACGATACAAATGCTAAGGGTGGTTTCTAAAAAAATCCGAAATTTAAAAGGGTGAAACGATCGGAAAGCGTTCAGAAAACGTTCTAAATTAAGATTTCCATACAATTGTTAGGGGCAGAACCTTGAAATTTGACATGGCTGTTATTTTAAGCCGTAAATGTCGCACAGATCAGATTAATTTTTTTAAATCGAAATTTAAAAAGGTGCAGAGGAAAAAAAACTTTCTAAACTTACAATTTTTGTTATATGGAAGAAACTAAGAACTTGAAATTTGGCATGGCGGTTTTTAGAGATACAAATGTTCGCTAAGAATGAATGGTTCTAAAAAAATGTATAAAAATTTAAAAGTGTGAAAGGATCGGAAAACGTTCTAAAAATCTTCCGAAATTTCCCATTTCTATGGAATTTTACACAACGTTTCTTAATTAATCAATTCCATATCCATTTCGAATTTAGCTGACATATTTGCAATTCTGACTACAAATCACTATCAGCTCAATCTCAATGTAAATTCCAATATTAATGTCTTGATTATTGAAAAATTAGTTAATTTATTTTATGCTAACTAAATTAAATGCTTTTAAAACTAATTAAAAACACTTAAAAATGTGAAGTTAATAATTAAAATGCTTCACTGTATAAAGGCCAATTTTGGCCAAAAAAAAAAAGCCAATTAAAATCAATAAAAGCCACCGGCGTAATTTTTTTTTTCAATTCCTACTATTAGCTCATACTCTCCCTATATATATCTTGTTCAAATTTTCAATCGTTAATAACATACTTATTATTAATCCACTCAAGTTCAAATACATTTTTTTAACTTGTAGTGGATGACATTTGGTGTTAATACAGTTTTTTCAAATATTAATTCATTAATTAAATTTTAATTAATTAATTTTAGTTTTATAAGGGGGGGGGGGAATGACGGCCATTGGTTATTGAACAACATTTAATGCATCTTCATACCTATAAAGAGGGTTACAATAGGGGGGACCCTGTTCTGTCGCCTAATACCGCCAAGTTTATCGCCAAATTTGGCGACCAAAATGAGTCGCCAAAAGTGACGCCAACTTCGCGATACCTCTAATATTTCGCCAAATTCCCACAGACTTCCATTGTAAACCAATAGGGTTTACTTGCTTATAGAAAATCAATAAATTGAGATATTTTAATGCATCAAAAACTAATATTAGCTTGAGGGATTATATTAAATTTTTCTTTGATGACCTAAGTAGGAATTGACCTTTTTTTTTTTTTTTTTTTTTTTTTTTTTTAATATTACTTGTTTAAATTTAGCCAGTTTTTTTGCAACTCTGCAAAATAGCAAATATTTTCCTCTGCTATTAATTTTTTTTTCGTGATTATTTATTTTAGTTTTTAATATCATGCCCAGATAACGCCAGGTGGGTGTGGGTCAGCTAGTATGGTATATTTTGAATTGTTTATGGTTAAACTGAAATTGATTATGTTTTCCTACTTTAAGGAAGTAAGAACAGGGCCTGACTAATCCAGGAGTATGCGGGGCAGTCGCCCCGGCCCCCTTTTTTAGGGACCGTCCATAGGAGTAATCAGGATTTTCGTTAAAATGAACCAAATGGATAAAATTAGCCAAAAGTGATAAATTCATATATTTTGAAACATTTAGAAAGAGAGTGTGGTCCCTCTTCCCCTCTCTGCTTTCCATAGCCCCCCCCACCTACACAAAAATACGAACTATATCAATAGAAAGCTAATGTTTAAAGTTTATTATAAGAACTTGGTATTCTATTATTTTCGTAAAGATTGTTGTATCGAAGTTTTCCTCGTAATGAGGCAAGTCAAAGCCATTAATTATGATCAATTGTGGGGATTTTCTTTCAGACATCTTATAACATACATAGATAAATAAAGGGAAAGTTTGCAAACAAATACTCTTATCAACCAAATCCGTCATTTTTTCTACTATTATCCTACTAGTATTTTTTCTTACAGTTGTGACCCTTTTTATGTGATACCCTGTATGCAGATGTGAATAGTACCTGGTACAAAATTTATGCGTACATGCAACAGGTATGAAGTTTAGTTCTAGCCACTTCTGCCTTATTCGTGACCAATTTCTATGGATAGATAGAAGGAGTCCCCTCCCCTCCTTCATAATGATGCTTGCCCCGAGGCCCTAGATGGTCTAAATCGGGTCCTGACAAACAGTTGGAAAATCATGCCTAAAACAGATGACATTGATGAACCTTTTTAGCAAGAACTGATGAAGCAATTTTAATATTTTTTTTAATAGTTTTCACACCAACAGTACTTAAACTTTGAATTAATCGTTTGGCAAGAAATAAATAAAAAAGACATTTCGGCCAGTAGTGGCAAGAAAAGGTAGGTTATCTTTGTTCCTACCTTCGGAGTAAGGAACTCCAAAGATAGGAACTTTTGGTTTTAAGAATTCAGCTAATTTAACACAAAAACACGAACCTAAAAAATCGTACAACTCGATTATAAAAGATTCCCAGTTTTCGTCAAGACTGAATTTGAAATGGGAATTTCAAAAAATTAGTTAGCTATCGCACAGCTGGCTTCATTTATAGCAGCCAATTTTTATCGCCAAATTTGGTGATATTTTGCCACGTATAGTCAATCTTGGAAAGAATTTGATGCTGGCGGACACCGTTAAAATACGCTGCGGCCGTTGTTTTTTTTCTCCATAAACCATCATGTAACGGGATTTTTTTGCGTAATCCTTTAAATAATTGATAAATGCTTTGAACTCCATATTCGACAGAAAGCATGTTTTAGTGCACCTTAGAAATGCATATCAATCTCATTATGTATGAAATAGTATAACATCATTAAAATACACTGCTAACGATTATTCCCCGTAGACCATAATGTAAAGGAATTCTTTTGAGCGTCCCTGTAAGCGAACTATAAATGCTACATGCTATATTGAGTCCAAATAACATATATTAGATACATGACAATCCGATTATATTTATGAGAGTTAGAGAGAGCTTGAGCAGACAAACCAAAGTGATAGACACTTTTCAATTAATGTTGGAATGTGTTAAAAGCAAAATGGAACTTTACATGAGGTTTATATGTAATGAAGGAATAATAATTAAAAAAAAAACTATGCAATGTTCTCTGATTGTTGTTTTACAGGGTGTCTACAGAATCTGGAAATCAGGGAATCATGGAAAAACCAGGGAGGTTTATCAATCTGCAAAAAACATGGAAAAGGCAGGGAATTTTGTAAAAATACTTGAAAATCAGGAAAATTTGTCTATACATGAAAATATTTGCATTTTCACCTAGCCAACGAGGCTGATTCGTCTATTTTATATACCACTAGGGGGCTCGGCCCCCTACGAGCTACGCTCGCCAACCCCCGTCCAGACACCGTAGACTCTAAATGCACGCTAATTTGATCGGCTTTAAAAAGATTTCGAAAGATTGAATTATAATTTAAAAAACAGTGGCGATCTCTCTATAAACGGATTTATATTCATTTCTCTTTGATTGGGGAATTTTAACGCCAAATCCGTTGCTGTACTACTTGATTATCCCGTCGACCAATTTCGCCAAATTATATAAATCGCCAAACCACTCGCCAAATTATACAAATTGACATAATTCTTATTTTAAATAACGAAAAAACAAATAAATTGGTACAACATTAATAAAAATACAAATAAAACGTCGAAATAAAAATAACTTGATGACGTAGACACGTGTAACAACATTTCAAAATAAGCTAATATAAAAAGGAATTAAGTAAACAGAGTCTTTGTCTCCTGGTATTTTTTAACAAAGTGAAAAGAAAGTTCTTTTAAATGAGACATTTTAAATTAATCGTTTTTAATCTGACGTAATTTTGACCAAACTATTCTTTCTCTTTTTAATATTCACGTGAAAATACTTGTGTTTTCCTAACAAAAATAGTTGAAAAGTATCCTCTTAAAATATCAAATAAATGTCTAGCGCAATTTCTAAATTTAAACCGTTTTGCAATATTATTTTGTGTTCATTTTATGTAATAACTGTAATGTGACGTAAATATGACGTAATTTCTCCTATTTAAGATTTCTAACGCATGTTAATAAATTTATTGTTTTACAAATTCCTTTCTCTCTTAAAATTCACGTGTAATTATAGTTTTTATGACGTAATTTTTAATAAGTTCCTGCTTTTTGTACATAATTATTTAATTCTCATTCCAAATGTTTTTTTCTGTTTATAATAGTCACGTGTAAATAAATTTTTAGTTTATTTACACGTATAAATATTTTTTTTTAAGCAAACATTATTGTTTCCGCTGTTTATACAGTTGGCAACAGTTTAAATTAATATCACTTTCTAAAATCTGTTAAAAATATCTCTAGAAATGCTGAAAATCTGAATTTAAAATAGAAATAAAACCTCAAAAAATTAGTCAAAATAAAAAAATTAATGCAATCTGCACTCCGGCAAATTCTAACGCATAAAATGATCTAAAAATGATTAAATTCCTATGAACAGTTTTTGCTCCTATAAAACTTTTTTAGTGGAACGATTTTGTCCAACTTTAGCATTAAATATCTCTTAAAACAATTCTTCGATCTGAAAACTGTCTGCATCAGCGTGTTTATCAAACATTTTTGTATAATACTACCGATTTTCATATTTTTGTATGCATTATTTTTCTTAATATTAACGAAGAAAGACCTCCGGTCACAAAAAATTCAAAACCGGCGGCGGCGGCGGCGGTGACAGCGGTAGTTACTTTTTTTTAGAATAGAGAGATATTTTTTCACCATGCTGATTAGTCTTTCTCAATATTTTTAAAAAGATACACATGATATGAATTTTTTATATTTAACACAAATTAAGGTGATCAGATGTCCTCATTTTTAGTGGATGGCGCTTATACTGAAGGCAATTTATCCATTTTTGGGAAAATTTTAAATGACTAGGGGGCTCGGCCCCCTACGAGCTACGCTCGCCAACCCCCGTCCAGACACCGCAGACTCTAAATGCACGCTAATTTGATCGGCTTTAAAAAGATTTCGAAATATTGAATTATAATTTAAAAAACAGTGGCGATCTCCCTATAAACGAATTTCTATTCATTTCTCTTTGATTGGGGAATTTTAACGCCAAATCCGCTGCGGTACTACTTGATTATCCTGTCGAGCAATTTCGCCAAATTATATAAATTGCCAAACCACTCGCCAAATTATACAAATTGATATAATTTTTATTTTAAATAACGAAAGAACAAATAAATTCGTACAACATTAATAAAAACACAAATAAAACGTCGAAATAAAAATAACTTGATAACGTATATACACGTGTAACAACATTTCAAAATAAGCTAATATAAAAGGAATTAAGTAAAGAGAGTCTTTGTCTCCTGATATTTTTTAACAAAGCGAAAAGAAAGTTCTTTTAAATGAGACATTTTAAATTAATTCTCAAAATATCAAATAAATGTCTAGCGCAATTTTTAAATTTAAACTTTTTTGCAATATTATTTTGTGTTCATTTTATGTAATAACTATAATGTGACGTAAATATGACGTAATTTCTCCTAAGACTTCTAACGCATGTTAATGAATTTATTATTTTACAATATCCTTTCTCTTTTAAATTCACGTGTATACTTTTTATGACGTAATTTTTAATAAGTTCCTGCTTTTTATACGTAATTATTTAATTCTAATTTGAAAGTTTTTTTCCTGTTTACACCGAAAAAAATGGGTACTCAAAATTGAGTAAAAAGTACTCAATTTTAAATACGTGACACACTCAAAATAGCTCCGATCTAAATGTACTCAAAATTTAGAAACACATGTACTCATTTTTAATCCCATGGTTGTGTTCAAATATGAATCGTTATGTACTGCCCCCCTGAACCTACGAATTCAAGTAAAAATGTACTAACATTTATTTTCCGTTCTAAATTAATAACAAGAAACGTTTAATTAGTTATTATTAAGAAAAATAGCAATATTATTCGCAAGATAGCCAAATCGAATATTTTTATAATAAGAGCTTTATTTGTCAGCCCTTTTAAATTATTTTAAAATACTGCACATAATTTAACATTTGAATCACCGAGAACATCTTTTATGCCACCATAAATTAAATAAACCATTACAGGGCACAAAATTATCATTTTGTTTGGGTTTGATAACATGTGATGTTTCAAAATTGAAAAAACATATGTTCATTTTTGATCCAAACATACTCAAATCGATATGAGTACATCGATTTACTCCTTTTTGAGTACTTCCTTTTTTTCAGTGTATAATAGTCACGTGTAAATAAATTTTTAATTTGATGCAAACGTTATTGCTTGCGCCTTTTATACAGTTGGCAACAGTTTAAATTAGTACAATTTTCTGAAATCTGTAAAAAATATCTCTAGAAATGCTGAAAATTTGAATTTAAAATAGAAATAAAACCTGAAAAAATGAGTCAAAATAAAATAATTAATGCAATCTGCACTCCGGCAAATTCTAACGCATAAAATGATCTAAAAATGATTACACTGCCATGTATAGTTTTTGCTGCTATAAAACTTTTTTACTAGAACGATTTTGTCCAACTTTAGCATTAAATAACTCTTAAAATAATTCTTCGATTTGAAAACTGTCTGCATCAGCGTGTTTATCAAACATTTCTGTATAAAACCACCGATTTTCATATTTTTGTATGCGTTATTTTTGTTAATATTAACGAAGAAAGGCCTCCGGTCACAAAAAAATCAAAACCGGCGGCGGCGGCGGCGGTGACAGCGGTAGTTACTTTTTTTTAGAATAGAGAGATACATTATCATAACTTGACCAGGTGGCCAGCTTAATCCAACTAGCTATTCCGTCAGATGTAAAGTCGTGGGAAAAAAGTATACACCCCCTACTAACTCCTCAACAAATTATCGTAGAAGAAAGTTACTGGTACCGCACCGCACGATTGGAAATGAAATCTACTTTTAAATGATGTATATAAAATTTGCTTAGGGGGTCATCTACATATTAAAACGAACCCAAACTTCATTTTTTTCAATGACAATACCCACTTTTAACAAGATATTTCAATTTTTCAGTTCAAACTGTGTCTAGCCACCAAATTTCATTTGAATGATAAGTTTTTGAATTATATACATTAAAAATTTACTGCTTCTAATGTGAAATTACATTTTCATATTGGTTCGTTTTAATACGTAGATGAGTTAGTAAGGAGTGTTTACTATTTCTTTTCCACGACTGTACATATATCAGAATTGAACATTTTTCAGAAAATGATAAAATGTTCTGGTCACCCTATATCCATTGGGCCACTATATGAAGTTGGACTAAATTTTGAGTTCGGATTTATAAAACTGTCAACCAATACTTTATGAATGTTAGGCAATATTTATGTTTTTCTCTTGTTTTTCCAAATGAGATATTAGCAAGCTGGATAAGTGTGTTATACGAGGAAGCAGCATACAGGAAAAAACACCATATGTATATTGTTAATAATGGCAGTCAAAGAAGTCTGATAAATACAGCCAGAGTCAGGAAAATCAGGGAACTTTTTTTTTTTTTTTTTTTTTTTTTTTTTTACAATTTCTGTAACACACTCAATGTAAAACCTCAAATGAGGCATCATGTATGAAAGGTCATTTTCCAATATTCATAAACAAAAATAAATACGTAAAACCATCATATAGATAAATACAATCTAAAATTCAAAGAGTCTGCATCAAATTATTAGGACTTACTGAAGTAATTAGCATATATTATGATAGCGTCGCTAAAGCAAATCCTTAAGTAAATGTCTGACAGTGATGCTCACAAACAAATGGAAAAGTAAATTATTACATTATTAAAAATTACATTGTCCTTTTAATATAGCATGCAAATTTAACCTTCAAATGATAAATTATTTTCACCTAAAAATACTATATACGTAGTCACATTACAAAAGCCCAGTAACGTAGTGGTCAGCACGCCTGTCTGCCACGCTACAGGTCTCGAGTTCGACAACCGCCTGGCAAGGTTCACTGAACCTCTCATCCCTTCGGGGTTGATAAAATGAGTACCAAGCTTACTTAGGAATAAACACTGAGGGTCTCGCGTTATAATGATCGGGACATATGACGTTTCCACCTCGGGGCCCAGGTTCAAGTGAACATGGTTGGGCATTGCCCTGATCCTTCACGGATCGTAAAGCCTTAGCTTTAGTTTTTAGTTACATTATAAATAAATAAATAAATACGACATAAATCAGAAAATTATTCGCTCCAAATTTATAAAAATGTTTTAATCCATTAACATTACCCCTTTTTGAATTGTTTAAATGAAATATTAAAAATCCCAATTTTAAAAATAGATTTAAATTTTCGATTAATGGAATTCATTTACAGGATAGTGTGCCCAGTGCCTCGAATACAATTGTTTTACACGTAAAATATATGTAAGATGAATGAATACATATCAAGTGTTTAATATTGTTGTTTTATAGAAATTAAACACGTAACATAGTATATTTACAATTGAATGCGTACAGAACATAATATTAAGACTATGTAAAAATGATTAAATGTACACTATGAATGAAAATAACGCTTAATTTAAGGAGTATTTCCACACAAATTTTTCCTTTATTTTCTTTCCTCTTATTTTTTTAAAGGAAAAATAAAGAAAACCCGTCAAATTTACAAAAATAAATAAATAAACATAAAAGTAAAAAAAAAAAATTAATACACTTTTTTTATAAACATTCAATGTATAACTTAAAATAAATTAGTTATACAGCTTTCTGAAACACATCAAAATATTAGAATAAAATTTAGATTGGTTCAAAATATTAGAATATTTTACACTGGCCTCCAAAAGTTAAGGTTACAGGGACTGGATGCTTATGATTGTACGCGGTTTGTCGAATATCTACCAACATTATTGGAGAATTATTCTTGAACTTCTAGGATGTAAAGAACATGTTTGATTTCATATTTCTCGGTGAAGATTTATCGGGGGTACAATTAGGGGGCTAATAATGAATTTAATAATAAAATAATATTTGCGATCATCTAACAGAAAAGGCTGGAAAAGGTTTGTCACTGTGGTAAATGACTATTTGGATCCTGTTTGTATCCATTTATGTAAGCATAGCACTCATATTCGTGAAGATGTTAACGTTTTTGTGAAAAATTCAAAAGTTTTTTGTTTATAGCGTACAGAGTTTTCAACCAAATTTAATACAACTTTCCAAAAACCTGTCAAAGAACAGTAGCAACAGTATACTGCAATTAAAACATGAATATACTGAATATTTGATGAGATATGGGCACTTGTATGAAATAATTTTTAACTGCGCATGCGCGGAAGATTTCAAAATTTTTATTTCATAATTTGGTAGTCAATATTTTGGATAACTTCTGTAAAAAGTCCAGTCAAATATTGTGAAAACTCAGAAAGATATAGTGAGTTGATTGAAAAGTTGTGTAAAAACCCTTATAATAAAGCTATTTTTAGAGAGCAACTCACTATATCGCCCCTATCTTTGTGAAATTTCTCGATATTTGACTGGACATTTTAGGTAAGTTGCCATAAACAGCTGACTACCAAATTATGAAATAAAAATTTTGAAATCTTCCACGCATGCGCAGTTAAAAATTATTTTCTACAAGTGCCCATATTTCATCAAATATTCAATATATTCATGTTTTAATTGAAGTGTACTGTTGCTACTGTTCTTTGTCAGGTTTTCGGAAAGTTGTGTTAAATTTGGTAGAAAACTCTTTATGCTATAACAAAAAACTTTTGAATTTTCCCCAAAAACTTTAACATCTTTACCAATATGAGTGGTGTGCTTACACAAATGCACTCAAACGTTGACCAGGACACAAATAGTCATTTAACGCAGTGACAAACCATTTCCAGCATTTTCTGTTGCATAGCTGATCGCTAATATTATTTTATTATTAAATTTATTATTAGCCCCCTAATTGTCGGCCCGACTAAATCTTCATCGAGAAATATGAAATCAAACATGTTCTTTACATCCCAGATGTTCAAAAACAATTTGTCAATAACGTTGGTTAGATATTCGACAAACCGTGTGCAATCGAAAGCATCCGGTCCCTGTACCTTAGCTTTTGGAGGCCAGTGTATTTTAAGCAACAATATTATCTAATGAATATAAAGTAAGTGATAGTTAATATTTTGTAGCATCCCCTTTAGCTTTCATAACAGCGTACAATCGATCTTACATACTATATACAAGATGTTTACAAGCATTTCTATCAATATTAGCCCAAATAGACTTTATACGTGCCACTAACTCAGTTTTATTTAAAGGAGAATTTTCTTGGAGTTTTTCTTCATTATACACCATAAGTTTTCGATGGGATTAATGTCTGGTGAGTTTTGTGGCAAGGAAGTACCTTAATGTTGTGTTGGCGGAACCAATTCTTAGTTGACACCGAGGTATGCGGTGATGCTAAATCTTGTTGACAGATGAAATCATCTTCAAATAAATCATCTGATGATGGAATCATGTAATATTCCAAAATGTCTTGATATATCTGTGAGTTAACCTTTTCGTAGACGATGCATAACTTTCCAGGTCCTTCTGCACACTCATCAACCCCAAACCATGACACTAGCAGCAAATTGTACGGAATGTTTAAGGCATTCTTTATCAAATGCTTCCGTTTATATATATACATACTAAATTCTACCAACATGCATGTATGGGAAATTTAATCAACTGGAAAACATCATTCAAGGTTTTAAATTTCCTGATTATTTGAAAAGTATATTCTATCTACCTACAAATAATTTTTTTAAATATATTTTTTAATTTTCACGTATCGTCATATAAATCTATTGTAAAAATTTTTTATTAACGATATTTTTTTTTCAGTTTATTATATGAATGTTAATTTAATTATATTAATTTATGTGCACATTTAAATTTTAATGAATACTTTAATGTAAACCCTTATTTATATGGATTTCATACTTTTTTACATTTATTCTCATTAAACAAAGAATCAATCTCGTAATCTTTTTTAAAGAATATGTACAGTACATCCTTTACGCTTTTACTATTCCAGAGAAATATGTTGACATGAAACTCAATAAAGGTCTAGAAGTATTACCCCACATTGAATAAGCAATGGGCTCTCCTCATTTTACACCCCCGCTAGCACTATCTCTGATGTTCATTCATCCCCCCGCCCTCTCTTCTTGTGGCAGGGGAGAGCTTCCTACACATTCTCTGAAGAAAACCAAAGAATGTAATTTCTTTGCGAAAACATTACGAAACATTATGGAGCGGAAATTCCAACTATACTAGAAAATTAGATAGGTAATTATTTATTTAATATTACCAAAGTAAAGTAACAAAGGCAGATTCTTCATTTTTATTGGAATTTCAAATGTATTATTCTCTGTGTAATAGAAAAAGGCAAAAGAAGGGAGGAAACCGAAAATTTTGAAAGCATAATTAATGAATTGAATGATTTTTTTAATTAATTCATAGAAATAGATGTCAAAAACTAAAAAAAAAAAAAAAAAAAAAAAAAATAGTAATAATATTTTTAGATTTTCCTTGGTATAAGGGCAAATAGAAAAAGGGGAGATTTCACGTGTATGCGTGTGGGGGGGGGGGGTAAAATTTAGCTGATTGATTATTTATGTATTTTATTGATTGCTTATACTCTTTATTGTTACTTTGAAATAATAGTAAAAAGAGGAAAAAAATAAGATTTTAACCTGTATATTTTCAGGGAGGGAGAGGGGGGAGGGGGTTAAAATTTCAGGGGAGACTAAATTAGATGATTTGTCTTTAAAAAGGTGAAAATATTCACCATAATCAAAAGCGGAAATTTTTCATTCCTGTAAAAGAAATCCTGTGAAAAAGAAAATTTTAATTTAATAAAAGCTTGCCCCCTCTATTGCGCTTCTCCCCCAATCTCCTCCCCCGGAACCCCAATTACATTTAGATTAATTTTACAATGCAATATCATTTAGAATGTTATAAAATTAAAAATAAATGCTATTCAATCACTAGGAAAGCCAGAAAGGATTTTTGGCCACTTGATTGCGATTTGGGACCACTGTGCGCCGTTTCGGCGATTATGCTGAAATTTTCCATTTTTTCAATATTGTGTTAGTATTTTACTAACGCTTGATTGCGAACAATGTAAATAATACGCTATACAACATTGATTTTTACCCTGCCGATACTAATCAACCATACGAAGTTTAATAGATTCAGGAATATCACTCACACGACCCATTTTAAGATGAAAAAGCAAACAAACTGCAAAAAGAATACTGATTTTAACCCTTAAATGCCTGATTTTTCAAAAATCCTTGTAATAATGTTTTTCGGCTTTCATTTTTTAAGTAAATCATGGGAAAAATACTTAAAAAAATCATATTTTGTTTTAAGTATGGTGTACGGCTAAAAAATAGTTTGTTACTAATAGGCAATACTGGTCTTTAATTGAAAAAATAATCTTCCTTGATAAAATTCTATAATATTAAACACACAAGAATGTTAGGAACTATAATAAGAAATAAATTTTACTTGCTCACTGCAGAACAAAATAGGGTTTTTAGCATGCTTCCAAACAAAACAAAAAGAACATGTAGCAACAATTGAAAAAATAAATCTATCTTTATTCTTAAACAGCACAAGTGTTGCCATCTACATGTTGAAAATCGATTTAATAATATTTTCAGAATGTATTTTATTGACAACATTAGGTATTACAGCTTCAATATTATTCGAATAGTATTTTAGAAGTCTAAATTGGGTATGTTGCCGAAAAGCAACACCAGGCATTTAAGGGTTAAATAAAATCGTCTGGATTTAATCAATGATGCCACCAGTTATGAATTGGGGATAATTAAAGGAGAATTAATGTGAAATATTCTAATATTTTGAACCACTGGAATAAATATTCTAATATTTCGACTTTTCAAAATGACTTTTTTTTAGGTAGATTTCGTATGAAATACTAACTATTGGGATCGTTCCTATGTTGGAATTTCTGAAAAATTTTTGCAGATCTACACCGATCATGACCCCTAGAACTCAAAACCATCCTCAGTAAAAAACTTTATCTATCTATCTATATCTATATATATATATCACTTTCTTCTGGACACGATAACTTTCCTAATTCTGCACCAACCTCTTCCAAACTGATACATAAAATCAAAGGGCATAAAATTTCGGTCAAGTTCGTTAATGGGCAAAATCGGACCAAGGGGATGGAAATAGGGAGGGGTTTTGTGAAAACCGAAAACCTCCCATAATTTCTTAATTTTTGTACATATCAAATCAGTTTAAAGTTTTTATTACTTTTAAAAATAGGGGCAAAATTTTATGTATCACAGATTTTTGATAAAGTTAAAAATGGGCTCAAGGGGCGCAAAAAATAGGGTTTTAGGGAGAAAAAAAATCATAACCGTCAATTCTCAAGATATCAATTCCAATTAATTTTATTATAAATCTCCTTAATATTATCTACAACTTTTATATTCACAAGTTTTTGATAGGACCAATTCGTACCGCAAAAAAAAAAAAATAAATAAATAAAAACGAAAACAAAAGGGGGATTGAAGAAGTAAAAAATCCACAACTCCGTCAATTCAAAAGATATAAAATCCCCATGAATTTATCATATATCTTCTTAATATTGTCTACAACATCTAGATAGACAAGTTTTGGATAGGACCAATTCTTACAGAAAAAACAAATTAAAAATACATAGCGGTTGAAGAAAAAAATCATCTTATTAAGGGTGCATTCAAATCCAAACTTTCTATTTTCTTACTCATTTTTAAATTCATTTTTGCTCTCAAACGCATCCAATTGCTAGATTCTCTTATTCAGAAACTATATAATGTACAGTAATGATCGATTTTTTGATAGAGGCATAATATATTTCAAAAAATGATGTCAAAGTGGGCATCTTGAACAGAATTTCCCGAAGCGATTGTGTTAGAAACGAAAAATATTGCCCTACTGAGAAAATAATTGTTTATTAATCAAGTTTTAATTAATTGAAAGAAAAATAAAAACACAGGTCGCTTATAATTTTTTTCAAAAATCACGTCAGCATGTTTCATTTTTTTTTTTTTTTTTTTTTTTTTTTAATTAAAAATGAATCTGAAAATGTGCCAGAAAATTTCGAGTTGTTGAGTATGGAAAAATATTTTTTTTAATATCGCCTTAACATGATTCTGATAAAACCAGCTATTTTATAAAAAGGAAATAAAAACTCGTCAAAAGCAGACAGATAAAACTGTTAAAGTGGATTTATATCTAATAATGATTTAGTTTTTGTTGGTGAAATTAATATACTTAACTTCGAAATCTACCTCTGCCTGTAGGCCGGACCGGCAGGGATTTTTTTCAATTAATCTTTTCACAAATGACATTAATTTCAAGATAATAATTAAGTTTAATCAACGATAAGTTCTTAATAAAAATATCGTTTGCATATTTGCATTAAAAGACATTAAATTACCAAATGATATTTTTAATTTGTAAAAAAAAGTAATTATTCTAATATTTTGAATATGAGATGTATTAATCCTAAACACTTCATATACAATAAGGAATAGGCCATGGTAAGCATCATTAACATATATCAATTGCATGAAAATCCGAGTATATTTATGCGAGTTAGAGTGTGGACAGACGGACAGACAAATCGAATTCATAAACACTTTTCAACTTTGTTGGAAAGAGTTAAAAAATGGTAAAAACAATTATCTGATAAAACGGAAGAATATATACTATATGGCCATTGATAATCGGCCCTTTTAATTTTAGACATTTTGTCGAATATTTAAAGATATATTTGTCGGATTTTTCTGGAACTTCAGGATTAAGAAAAATATATTCGATTTCATATTTATCAACGGCGGTTTGATCAGAAGGACAGTTAGGGGCAAACAAAAAAATCAAAGAAAAAGAATAATGTTTGGGATCACCCTGTAAAATAAAATACACGAAATGATCTATCGCTGTAGCTTACGAATACATGGATATTGTATAATATATGTATTCATTTGTGAAGAATAGAACGTATATTCATGGAGATATCAATTTTTTTTTTAAGTTAAAATTTTTTTTGCATGTTTTTTGTTTATATGATGCAAGGTTTTTTACCAAATTTAACGCCAGTTTCAGAAAATTTTACAAAATGTAGTCGAAATAATATGGTGTAATTGGAGTGTAAATATATTAAATATTTGATGAAATATGAGCAGTTGAATGAAATATTTTTTTATCTGCGCATGCGCGCACGATGAAAAATATATTTTTTTTCCATGATTTGATAGGGCAACAATTTATGGAAAACTCCTTATCATTTAGCCGTTTTTAGAGAACAACTAAAAATCATCTCAGTATATTGCCGATATATTTCTGAATTTCCACGATATTTGACAAGAGTTGCTCCATAGAGTTGACTATCAAATCATGAAAAAAAAATGTTTTTTACAGTGCGTGCATCCGCAGATAAAAAATATTTTATTCAACTGCTCATATTTCGTCAAATATTTAATATATTTCGATTCCGATTACACCATATTATTTCTACTACATTTTGTCAAATGTTCTGAAACTGGCGTTAAATTTGGTAAAAAAACATGCAAAAATTTTTTGAACTTAAAAAAAAAATCGATATATCTCTATGAATATACGTTTTATTCTTCCACAAATGAATACATATATTGTACAACATCCATATGTTCGTAAGCTATAGCGATAGATATATTCTTCATAATCCTGAAGTTCCAGAAAAAAACGACAAATACTTTAAATATTCGACAAAATGTCTGAAATTGAAAGTGTCCGATCATCAATGGCCATATAATGTATACATATATTTATATTTAAATAAATTACGAGACATATTAAAAAATGGGAGAACTTTTTTATAGCAATTAGAACAAAAAATTAGATCACATTAGAAATTATTGGAAGAGTTCGAGCACCATGAGTCCATGCAATTTTACGCCTATGATACAATATAAATTTAGAAGAATCTACATCAGATTAATAAGACTTACTGGAGTAAATAGCATTACGGTAGTGTCTTCAATGTAAAGTCTTTTGAAACTGTCTGCTATAATGATACCCACAAAAGCATGTATCCGGAACAAATGGGGAAAATAAAATTTTGCACTGTCCCTTTTATATAGCATGGACAAGGAAACATGCAATGTGTTGTTTTAAGAGTTTTATGCGAAACTTTTCCACTAATTAATTTCTGAAAATATTATAAAAAATAATTTAAAAATTTTCATTTGTTAAACCTATTTCTAAAAGTGCACAACTGTGATTATTTAAAAACTCTAAAAATAGTGAAGGAATTTGAGTACAGAATAAATTTGGAAATAAAAGTAATTAAAAGCTATCTGAAAAAGGCCTGTGCAGTCTTTTTTTGTATCATTGCTTTCTTTTAATTATCTCGGAAAGCGTTGGAACAAACAAATGTAGGTTTAAATATGAAAAAGCTTATTTCCTCATTTGTTTGGGAACAAAATAGATGAAATTATTAATTGCCCTAGTTCAGATAATATTATCAAGTATATCATATTTGGAGAAGGGAGACAGAACCTTAATTGGAAAATATCAAAGAGTTTTGTACGAAATAAAACTTTCACAATCTTAAAATAAATTGTTTTTTAATTACCTGCAGTTTCTGCATGAATGGTGAAAGTGGACCAAAAAGGCTAGAATTGTGAGAAAGAAAGTGTTTTTCAACGTATTACATTTGAAATATTACTATTCCATTTAACTGTGGGATTTTAATGTACAGTCGTGGAAAAAAAAAATAAACACCCCCTACTAACTCAACAAATTATCGTAGAAGAAAGTTACTGGAATCGAACGATTGGAAATAAAGTCTACTTTTAAATGATGTATATTAAATTTGCTTAGGGGGCCCATCTAAATATTAAAACGAACCCAAACTTAATTTTTTTTCAATAGCAATACCCAATTTTAACAAGATATTTTAAATCTTCGGTTCAAATTATGCATAGACACCAAATTTCAAGTCATTTGAATGATAAGTTTTTGAATTATAAACATTCAAATTTTAGAGCTTCTAATGTTAAATTACATTTTTACATTTTTATTATCTCGTGAACTTATGCTCCTAATGTGCTAATTTTTTGTGTAGCAATAATACTGAAATACCCAAACATAAATACGTTGAATTTGCAATTTTTATAATTTAATGATATGAATTATGAAATTAATATTCGAAAAAAAAATATGAATTGCAACCTACAATTTTTTTGATGGATTTAGATTTATTAAGTCCTGCTTTATGGAAATTCAAAATTTCACATTTTTCTTCCAAGTAATTTTCAAATTATGCTTAAAAAAGGCAAAATGATAGTTTAAGGGGCCGTCTATGATAGAAATGGCTGGATATTTTGAAATTTCTTATGCTATCATGCAATCTAGCAGTCTTCAATGACTGCTTGAGTGGTGCTTAAGATACCTTGATCAATCTCTCTCGGTCAACAATCGAGTACCGAACTTCAATTTGGATTCAGCCCCTAATACGTTCGTTTTAAAATATTTAATTTCTCGTAATCTTATCGAACGAATTGCATACAAATTTGTTTTTAGGCTAATTGAAGGGTGTAGAGTTCATTTATGCTGACAGAATTGTGTACTGCTATTAAAAAAAGCAAAGTTTATGGTTCGTTTTAATATGTAGATGCCTCCCCCCCCCCCCCAAGCATATTTTATATACATCATTTAAAAGTAGACTTTATTACCAATGGTGTGGTACCAGTAACTTTCTTCTACCATAATTTTTTGCAGAGTTAATAAGGGGTGTTTACTTTTTTTTTTTTTTTTTTTTTTTTACGATTGTAAGTATGGGCGCGGCAGTGAAAGAATTACCCGTTTCTGAATTTTTAAATTTAATTAACTAAATATTCATTATCATCGATCATTTTCTGAAAAAAGAAAAGAAAAAGTAAAATTTGTTTCTCTCAGGAGACGTGAAATAATTAAACTAAGAGAAAGAAGGAAGAAAAATCATGCGTCAAGCATAGATTATGAAACACTGTCCGACAGAATCAGAATAATGTACAAAAAATTATCGTCTAATGAGCGGAAAGATGGCGTCTAATTCAACATTTTGGAAAATGCATAACACATTTAAAAATCCAATTTCAGCAATTATCATCTATAATCGGAAAAATATTCGAATTCTTTTGTGCAGCTCTGTATATGATCTATAGATAGATTTGTACATATACTACATAGCATGCCAAAATTTAGAACAGTTAGGAAACGCATAATACAGTTGAAAATTCCCCTCTACCAATTTTCGTTAATAAGCGAAAATGTATTCGAATTCTTTTATGCGCTGCCCTATACATGATCTATAGAATTTATACACACCAAGTAATCTCTCTATTCTAAAAAAAAAAGGTAACTTACGCTGTCATCGCCGCCGCCACCGGTTTTGAATTTTTTGTGACCGGAGGTCTTTCTCCGTTAATATTAAGAAAAATATTGCATACAAAAATATGGAAATCGGCGGTATTATAGAGAAATGTTTGATAAACACACTGATGCAGACAATTTTCAAATAAAAGAATTATTTTAATAGATATTTAATGCTAAAGTTGGACAAAATTATTCCATTAAAAAAGTTTTATAGGAGCAAAAACTATACATGGAAATTAATTCATTTTTAGGTCGTTTTATACGTTAGAATTTTCCCGGTGTGCAGATTGCATTTGTTTTTTTAATTTGACTACTCATTTTTTGATGTTTTATTTCTATTTTAAATTCAAATTTTCAGCATTTCGAGAGATATTTTTTACTTATTTTAGAAAATGGTATTAATTTAAACTGTTGCCAACTGTATAAACAGCGCAAACAATAATGTTTGCTTCAAATTAAAAATTTATTTACACGTAATTATTATAAACAGAAAAAAACCCTTTCAAATTAGAATTAAACAATTACGTATAAAAAGCAGGAACTTATTGAAAGTTGCTTCATAAAAACTATATTTACACGTGAATTTTAAAAGAGAAAGGATATTGTAAAATAAAAAATTCATTAACATGCGTTAGAAGTCTTAAATAGGAGAAATTACGTCACATTATACTTGTTACGTAAAATGAACAAAAAATAATATTGCAAAACAGCTTAAATTTAAAAATTGCGCGAGACATTTACTTCATATTTTGAGATGATCTTTTCAACTATTTCAGTGCAAATAATATTTCATTTCTAACAAAATTATTTTCACGTGAATATTAAAAAGAGAAAGAAAAGTTTGGTGAAAATTACGTCAGATTAAAAACGATACATTTAAAATAACTTTATTTTCGCTTTGTTAAAAAATACCGGGAGACAAAGACTCTGTTTACTCAATTCATTTTATATTAGCTTATTTTGAAATGTTTAACTGATTTTATTTAATCAAAGACGAAAACAGCCATTGTGTCTTTTAACAGCAGGTGATTTTTCCTCATTCTCAGTGAAGAAACTGGGTTTATCTCTAATCTTGATTTAAGTTTTGTTGGTGAATTAGTACTTAACGTCGAAATTTACCTCCGCCTGCAGGCCAAACCGACAGGTATTTTTTTTAAATTATAATTCAATCTTCCAAAATCTTTTTAAAGCCGACCAAATTAGCGTGCTTTTAGAGACTGCGGTTGGTGAGGGTTATGCTTAGCGAAAGTAGTTAGAGGGGGTTAGTGAGCGTAGCTCGTAGGGGGCCGAGCCCCTTAGTATGCAAAAAAAAGTTAAATTTAAAAATGCATATCTCATTTGAAAACGCACTTCTGGCAATTATCGTGGTCATAGACATTACAGTAACTGGATTCTTTTCTTTGCACCTGAAAATGAACGATAATTGCTAAGCACATCATATATCATATTCTACAGTAAGTACCTTGTGCACCTAGTGATTTATATATCAATTTCTATATGTTTGAAATAGTATAACATCATTAAAATATATTGCAAACCATTTTCCCTAAGACCATAATGTAACGGAATTATTTTGAGCGCCCCAAGGAACTATAAGTGCTAAACACTTCATTTTCAATACCGAACATGCCATGGTAAACCTTGATAACATATATCAAATACATGGCAATCCGAGTATGTATACGCGAGTTAGGCGCATCCCACACTGAGACGACAAGCGACATGTAGCCGCAACATGTAGCGCAAAAACCGGTCGAAACAAAGAAGGAAGTTGTTTCAAACCTGTTTTAAACCAGTTTTTCCAGCGAATTCAAGCGACATGTCTTATGTGTCGCCTTAGAGCACGGCCAGACAAAGCGAATTCATGAACACTTTTCAACTATGTTGAAAGTTGATTGACACATTGAAAGAAAATTACGGCATAGACATACACGTTTCATCAGTCAAACGATGCCTAAACCTCTATGGTTAACATGGCAGAAGTCCAGCAAAAACACGTATCTAATTTAATAAGAATAAGAAGGCTGGAGTTGCATTTGTAAAACGGCATAACCCTTTCAGGGGTGAAGCAATTCCATTGCTGAAGTGTTGAAATTAATATTTAACACCAGAATTTTGGTTAAAATAAATCGCTTTATTATGTGTGTGAAATATTGCTTTTTCTTATTTACAAATAAATTTGTTTTCAAATTCCAGTGTCAATCATTAATTTCCTCACTTTAGCAATGGAATTGCTTTGCCCCTGAAAGGGTTATGCCGGTTTACAAATGCAACTCTAGCCTTCTTATTCTTAGTAGATAACAAACGTGTTTTTGCTGGTCTTCTGCCATGTAAACCATAGAGGTTTAGGCGTCGCTTGACTGATGAAACGTGTATGTCTATGCCGTAATTTTCTTTCAATTCATTTTTTATTATTACAGCGAACTTACGACAATCAGTTTTAGATGTCATTTTTATAATACAGTCAACATTGCAAGTTGTTTTTTTCGGATGGTCACTTTGAGGTTTATTTTCGATGTATTTCTGTTTATTAAAAACTTTATTCCATGTAATAACAAGTTGCTGAGACACGTTAAAAGAACAAGCTAGTTCTGCTTGCAGTCTACCTTTCTTAAGGGCATTTACAGCGGCTTTTCTAGAATCACTTCAATATATTTTTAGGTAGATTTCGTATGAAATACTACCTATTGGGATCGTTCCTATGTTGGAATTTCTGAAAAAATTTTGCAGATCTACACCGATCATGACCCCTAGAACCCAAAACCACCCTCAGTAAAAAACTTTATATATATATATATCTATCTGTCTATCTATCTATCTATCTATCTATCTATCTATATATATCACTTTCTTCTGGACACGATAACTTTCGTAATTCTGCACCAATCTCTTCCAAACTGATACATAAAATCAATGGGCATAAAATCTCGGTCAAGTTCGTTAATGGGCAAAATCGGACCAAGGGGAGGGAAATAGGGAGGGGTTTTGTGAAAACAGAAAATCCCCCATAACTTCTTAATTTTTGTACATATCAAATCAGTTTAAAGTTTTTATTACTTCTAAAAATAGGGCCAAAAATTTATGTATCACAGATTTTTGATAAAGTTAAAAATGGGCTCAAGGGGCGCAAAAAATAGGGTTTTTGGGACAAAAAAATTCATAACTTCGTCAATTCTCAAGATATCAAATTCAATTAATTTTATTATAAATCTCCTTAACATTATCTAAAACTTTTATATTCACAAGTTTTTGATAGGAACAATTCGTACCGCAAAAAAAATTAAAAACGAAAACAAAAAGGGCGTTTGAAGAAGAAAAAAATCCATAACTTCGTCAATTCTCAAGATATCAAATCCAATTAATTTTATCATGAATCTCCTTAACATTATCTACAACTTTTATATTCACAAGTTTTTGATAGGACCAATTCGTACCGCAAAAAAAATTAAAAACGAAAACAAAAATGTGGTTTGAAGAAGAAAAAAATCCATAACTCCGTCAATTCAAAAGATATAAAATCCCCATGAATTTATCATATATCTTCTTAATATTGTCTACAACATCTATATAGACGAGTTTTGGATAGGACCAATTCTTAGAGCAAAAACAAATTAAAAATACATGCCGGTTGAAGTAAAAAATGATCTTAGTAAGGGTGTTTTCAAATCCAAACTGCTTATTTTCTGACTCATTTTACAATTCATTTTTGCTCTCAAAGGCTTCCAATTGGTACGTTTTCTTACTCAGAAACTATATAATGTACCGTAATGGTCGATTTTCTGATAGGGGCAGAATATATTTTTTTAAATGCTGTTAAAAAGGGCATTTTGAACCGAATTTACCGAAGCGGATTGTGTTGGAAAAATCATTGTATTAAGGATGCGCTTAAATCCAAACTGCTTATTTTCTGACTGGTTTTTAAATTCATTTTTGCTCTCAAACGCATTTAATTGGTAGATTCGCTTATTCAGAAACTATATAATGTACCGTAATAATCGATTTTTAGATAGAGGCAGAATATATTTCAAAAAATGATGTCAAAGTGGGCATTTTGAACGGAATTCCCCGAAGCGATTGTGTTAGAAACGAAAAATATTGTCCTTCTGAGAAAATAATTGTTTATATATCAAGTTTTAATTAATTGAACAAAAAATAAAACACAGGTCGCTTATAAATCTCTTCAAAAATCACGTCAGCAAGTTTCATATTTTTTTTAATTAAAAATGAATCTGGAATTATGCCAGAAAATTTCGAGTTGTTGAGCATGGAAAAGTATTTTTTTTTTAATACCGCCCTAACATGATTCTGATAAAACCAGCTATTATATGAAAATGAAATAAAAACTCGTCAAGAGCGGCCAGATAAAATTGTTAAAGTGGATTTATCTATAATCATGATTTAGTTTTTGTTTGTGAAATTAGTATATTTGACTTCGAAATCTACCTCTGCCTGTAGGCCGGGCCGGCAGGGATTTTTTTTTTTTACTTTTTGGCATTCCCGATCCTTAAAAATAATCACAATATGTCAATATAAACACTAATCGAAGCTATAGCGCCACTGACACCTTCAACAATTAAATGCAAACTAATTGTCAAAATACTTTTGAGCTAAGGAGGAGTCATATTTCTTCGGTGGCGCCGAATGTAAACAAACAAGTTGAAACTTTATACATTTAAATAACTGCAGTCACAGTGTTCTCAATTATAGGGAATATATTTTCTTTTACATTTTTATATTAAATAAAATAAGAGAGAATATAAGGTTGTCAAAATACTTTTGAGCGCTACTGTATATACAGGACTACGTAATGAACAGGATAAATTGCTTTCTATAGATAGTAATTTCTGAAACTACGTTTACAACTGTAATATGTTTTTTTTTTTTATTTAATTGAAATTTATATTATTACGATAAGCAGGGTTCGTTGATTTTAATCATGATTTAAATGAGTTGATTTAAATAAAATTCATTGATTTAAATTTTTCTTTTAAGTTATTTTTAAATAAATTTAAGATGTAAATAAATATGTATTTTGACAATTAGTTTGCATTTAATTGTTGAAGGTGTCAGTGGCGCTATAGCTTCGATTAGTGTTTATATTGACTTATTGTGATTAATTTTAAGGATCAGGAATACCGAAATGTAAAAAATATTGATGTGATTCTAGGAAAGTCGCTGTAAATGCATTTAAGAAAGGTAGACTGCAAGCAGAATTAGCTCATTCTTTTAACGCGTCTCGGCAACTTGTTATTACATGGAATAATGTTTCTCTCTATTCTAAAAAAAAGTAACTACCGCTGTCACCGCCGCCGCCGGTTTTGAATTTTTTGTGACCGGAGGTCTTTCTTCGTTAATATTAAGAAAAATAATGCATACAAAAATATGAAAATCGGTAGTATTATATAGAAATGTTTGATAAACACGCTGATGCAGACAGTTTTCAGATCGAAGAATTATTTTAAGAGATATTTAGTGCTAAAGTTGGACAAAATCGTTCTACTAAAAAAGTTTTATAGGAGCAAAAACTGTTCATAGGAATTTAATCATTTTCAGATCATTTTATGCGTTAGAATTTGCCGGAGTGCAGATTGCATTAATTTTTTTATTTTGACTAATTTTTTGAGGTTTTATTTCTATTTTAAATTCAGATTTTCAGCATTTCTAGAGATATTTTTAACAGATTTTAGAAAGTGATATTAATTTAAACTGTTGCCAACTGTATAAACAGCGGAAGCAATAATGTTTGCTTCAAAAAAAAAAAAAAAAATTATACGTGTAAATAAATTAAAAATTTATTTACACGTGACTATTATAAACAGAAAAAAAAAACATTTGGAATTAGAATTAAATAATTATGTACAAAAAGCAGGAACTTATTAAAAATTATGTCATAAAAACTATAATTACACGTGAATTTTAAGAGAGAAAGGAATTTGTAAAGCAATAAATTTATTAACATGCGTTAGAAGTCTTAAATAGGAGAAATTACGTCTTATTTCTTTTCACTTTGTTAAAAAATACCAGGAGACAAAGACTCTGTTTACTTAATTCCTTTTATATTAGCTTATTTTGAAATGTTGTTACACGTGTCTACGTCATCAAGTTATTTTTATTTTGACGTTTTATTTGTATTTTTATTAATGTTGTACTAATTTATTTGTTTTTTCGTTATTTAAAATAAAAATTATGTCAATTTGTATAATTTGGCGAGTGGTTTGGCGATTTATATAATTTGGCGAAATTGGTCGACGGGACCAGTAGTACCGCAACGGATTTGGCGTTAAAATTCCCCAATCAAAGAGAAATGAATAGAAATACGCTTATAGAGAGATCGCCACTGTTTTTTAAATTATAATTCAATCTTTCGAAATCTTTTTAAAGCCGATCAAATTAGCGTGCATTTAGAGTCTACGGTGTCTGGACGGGGGTTGGCGAGCGTAGCTCGTAGGGGGCCGAGCCCCCTAGTTTAATAAACAGAAATACATCGAAAATAAGCCTCAAAGTGCTCATCCGAAAAAAAACAACTTGCAATGTTGACTGTATTATAAAAATGATATCTACAAGTGATTGTCGTGAGTCCGCTGTAATAATAAAAAATCAATTGAAAGAAAATTACGGCATAGACATACACATTTCATCAGTCAAACGATACCTAAACCTCTATGGTTAACATGGCAGAAGTCCAGCAAAAACACGTATCTAATTTAATAAGAATAAGAAGGCTAGAGTTGCATTTGTAAAACGGCATAACCCTTTCAGGGGTGAAGCAATTCCATTGCTGAAGTGTTGAAATTAATATTTAACACCAGAATTTTGGTTAAAATAAATCGCTTTATTATGTGTGTGAAATATTGCTTTTTCTTATTTACAAATAAATTTGTTTTCAAATTCCAGTGTCAATCATTAATTTCCTCACTTTAGCAATGGAATTGCTTTGCCCGTGAAAGGGTTATACCGTTTTACAAATGCAACTCTAGCCTTCTTATTCTTAGTAGATACATGGCCGTAGCCAGGTGGGGGCCAGGTCGGGCAAAGCCCGACCTGGAAAATGTTTTGCCCGACCTAGCGCATTCCGATAAAAACATTAAATTTCCAGTTTTCCCCACTTCTTGTCCAACCTAGAATGAAGCTCGACATTCTGATCATTTTTTTTCATTATTTCCCTTTAAAAAAAATTATGTAATACAACATCAAATTTTCATTTTCCCATGCCAGACCTTGCCCTCTACCCCTAAATTTCCTTTCTAGACTGGAAACAAATGTAGCAAAATTTCATCTATAAAGCTTTTTTTCTCTCCCTCTTTAACAGACCTGTCGAAAATTGCTCCATTGTGCGTGCCTCGCTTTTTCACTTTGTAGAAATTGTCCCATACTGCTTCAACAACAAATCGGGTTTACCTTAAATCCCTAAAGCTTGCTTTCTTTATACAATTGTCACCATATGTAATTTATCGTTAGGAGGCGGGGTTGAAACCAAAGGCTTCTGAAACTAATCTTGAAGCAGCCCACAATACTGTTTCCTTAACTTTAATTTGATGTACATGACAATTAAATGCTTCTTTCGTGGAAACTTGGTCCGATTACAACAAACTCCAAAGGACACTCCCCCCCCCCCCCATGTGAAAATACAAAATAGATAATGGAAGGTCTATCCCTTCATCTCTTCGACTGTCTCCCATTCCACTGAAATTTTTAAAAAAATGTCGCTTCTAAAATAAACCAATCATTATTTCAAATTTAAACAATACAATATGTCAGGTTACTTACGATTTTACAAATCCAAATTTATTACTTACTGACGCATTCATAAAGCCATTTTTATTCTTAAATTAAAAAATGTTACAGATGCTTTTATTAATGAACGAAGAAACTGAATGCATTGTTTAATGAAACTATTCAACTATTCTGCACTTTTTAAAGCAAATCAGTTTCCAAAGTGGTCGTCAAAGTTGCCAATATAAGCCAATTTTTGCAAGGCGAGAGCCTGATATAGACCATCATATGATAGAAATCAATTACAACTCAAAGTGTAATGCATTTATTGAAAAGTGAAAAACGATATTCGATTCCAATTCCTAATTAAAAGAAATACATTTTATTTACGTTATGCCCAGGGCCGTAGGAAGGTCTTTTGAGGCCACCCACAAACTTTTTTTTCATCTCCCCCCCCCCCCCTCTAAGATTTTGGAGAAATATCTATATTTAATTTTGCTATCCGAGTTCTATTTTATAACAACACCAGCGGAGCTTCACTAGTTGATTTTTTCAAAACGAAACTCAAATTAAACGAATTTAGAGTTGGGTTGAACTGCTTTCGGCAATGTGCGTACACCCATTGGGGCTATGCCGGCTCAGATCTCGAATCAAACAAACCTTGAATTATTGTAAATTTTTATTTCGACCCGGATTAAATTAAAATGTTCAACATTTTGTTCATGGTGTTACAGTAACAGATTTGATATTCTTACAACATGAATTTAATCAAAGCACTAGCAAAATTTAACTGGGAATTCCCCCATTTAGAAAAACAATATAAAAAAATCACTGCAAAATGCTAAAAGATTGAAACCGGATTTTTTATTTACGAATGTTAAAAAAATTACCAGAAACACAGCTAAAAATTCTCGAAAAATTATAAAATAGCAGAGAACAAAATTTGGACAAAAAAAAAAAAAAGTTTCAAACTGAATTCTCTTTGCAAATGAACCTTCACAACAAACCCCCAAATATTGCACATAAATAAAAAAATATGGAAGTCTTTTCGTATTCTGTTTTTTTTTTTTTTTTTTCTTTTTTTCCTTCTCCTGTTTGACAATGCCATTTTTTTAAGCAGAAAATACTCACTTATAATAACTTTTTTCTGCTTTGAACGGTGCCTTTTATTAAATATATATATATTTAGAGATTTACTAATTCCAAGAAAATTACCTTTGGGATGTCGTTTTCATATTTTTCAGTTTTCTCCAATTTAAAATTGTCACCCAAGTGTTCCGGATAGAAATTGAAAAAGAAAGGCTTCGGATAGACAGTACCTTTCTGTGGGCAACGAAGATGGGTTTCTTACTAGATCATAATAAAGACATACAGAGTCTTTCTGTCCATTTTTTTTTCTTTTTCTCTTTTAGTCTGACCAGATGTTTTTCTGTTCACGACGAGATTTGACAGGACGGATATCTGTATGCCTTAAATTATACACATCGAAATAGGTTTTTTTTTAATTTAATTTTTAAATTTAATTTTTTATGCTATTTTTAGTGTTTTTTCGAGTTTCGTGCTTTTACCCCCACATTCATAAAAGGAATCCATTTTCAATCTATCTTTCCATTTTAGCCGAATATAGTAAAGTAGTCTTCTGCGATTTTTGAATATTTCACGAAGTCTTTTATGTGATTTTTAACTTTCTTTCGCATTCCGACGGGATTTTTTTACATTAGTAAAAGGAGTCAGGTTTCGATCTTTTAGCCACAAGTACAAAATTTTGCCCTCTGCAATTTTTTGAATTTTTTGCAAACATTTTATGCGATTTTAAACGCTTTTCCCGTTTTTAAGCTCCTGTGATTAGAAGAGATTTTTCTCATATTTGAAGAAATTTTCGTCTTTTGAAAATTTCTAGAAATTTTGATCTTTGATTCGCGACTTTTTCGTGTTATGAAGGAAAAAATATTAATGCGTAAGTTCAGTTTCTAATTATGAAAAGTACAATGCAACACAGTTGACGGAACACTATTGGGATTTGATTTGATGAAACTGCATCTTTATATTGAAGGATGTTGGGTAATTTATTTTTACGTTAGATTGGTGACTTTCTATATTTTTGCGAAAAATGGGCAAATCAAAACATTTTTTTTTTTTTTTTTTTTTTTTGCGTGTGTGTGTTTGAACGGAAAAAAAATCTCCAGTCCACTGATTTATTTACTTTATTTATTTATTTTTTTTTTTTTTTGAGAATGTAAAAGGAATCCGGTTTCAATCTTTTATCCCAATATAGTAAATTTTGCCCTGTGCGGCGTTTTATTCGCTTTCCGCGGAGGTTTTTGTACATTCCTAAAAGGAATCAAGTTTAAGTCCTTTAGTTCTATATAGAAAGTTTCTCGTTTGCAATTTCTGATTTTTTTTTACAAACCTTTTATGTGATTTTTAGAGTATTTTTTAAAATTCCACATTCAATCTTTTGGCTCGATATAGACAAATTTTGCTCTCTGCGATTTTTGAATTTTTGTCCAATTTTTTATGCGATTTATACCCTTATTTTCGCGTTTTGCGAAGACCTTTTGGAAAGTTTTTCTGAACCGAAGAATTATCCAGTAGATTTTGCCGCTGTCATGAATAAGATGAAGGTGGGAAAATAACAAATTGGCTCCTGTAGCAAGATGAACGACGATGCTGGAAAATTTAACTTTTACCTGGAGACTACCATTTTTATGGAAATAAAAATTACAATAATTCAAGAATCAGATTGGTATATTCCGAACGGGTTTACGCCGTTGAAGGCAGTGGGGCCTCCAAGGGGAATCCCCCCCCCCCCAAAAAAAAAGGTTCTTTTTTTGAAAAACCAACCGGCAAAGCAAGCGAAGCTCAGCTAGTAGATTTAAATAATTACAGAATATAATTTATGTATAATTAACATTAGTAATTTATCGAGAGAAGAGAGATGAAACGTTAAAAAAGAAACAGGTTGAACGTAAGGGGATAGGTGGCAAAGGCATGGCACACAAATAAATGCCTGCTTATTGGGACCCCCAACGAGATTAAAAAGCACATTTTTTTTTAAACATTTGAATAACAATAATGAGGTTTAAAAGTTTTGAATCTTGGGTTCCAACTTTTCCTCCATTTAATAGGGACCCTAAAAAAGACATTTAAAAAAGTATTTAGAACTTGCAAAATTTCTTTCATCTGGGCACCTTTAAAAAGAATGGTGGCTGTAGAAAGAAGCCCATATCTGTTTTGGTTGAAGAAAGTAATACTATTAAGGAGGTTTTGAACCTGATTGGGACTCCCAACGAAATTAAAAAGCACATTTTTTAAACATTTGAATAAAAAAGTGACAGCTACAAGTTTTGAATCCTGGGTTCCAACTTTTCCGCACTTTCATAGCCCCTCCCCCCCCCCCCCCCAAAAAAAAAAAGACGATTAAAAAAATTTAGAGATGCAAAATTTCTTTCTTCTGGACACCTTAAAAAAAATGGTGGCTAGAAAGGAAGCACATTATCTGTTTTGGTTGAAGGAAGTAATTCTATTAAGGAAGTTTTGAAGCTCATTGGGATCCCATTGAGATTAAAAAGCATATTTTTTAAACATTCGAATAAAAAATATGGGGCCTAAAAGTTTTAAATCTTGACTTCCAACATTTCTTTATTTTTATAGGGCTCCCCCAAAAACACAATTCAAACAAAATTTAGAGCCTGCAAATTTTTTTTCATCGCCTTTAAAAAGAACAGTGACTATAGAAAGAAAGCACAATTTTTTTGAAGGAAGTAATGGCATTAAGAAAGTTTTGAAACTTATTGGGGGGCCCCAATGAGATTAAAAAGCATATTTTTTAAACATTTGAATAAAAATTTTGGCCTAAATGTTTTGAATCTTGGGTTCCAACTTTTCCTCACTTTTATAGAAGGCCCTAAAAAAGACAATTCAAAAATAATTTAGAGTCTACAGAATTTCTTTCATCTGGGCACCTTTAAAAAGAATGGTGGCTGTAGAAAGAAAGTGCATATCTGTTTTGGTTGAAGGGAGTAATAGTATTAATGAAGTTTTGTACTTTTGGTTTCATCTTTTTCTCCCCTTTACAGGACCCCCCCCCCCCCCCCACACACACACACACCAAAAAAAAAGAGACTTAAAATACCATTATATTTTAAAAATAGAATTTAAGCTTTCAAAAGCTCTTCCATCTGGGCACCTTTATAAAGAATAGTGGATATAGAAGGAAAGCGCATATCTGTTTTCTAAATCTGACCAAGATCTTTGACAAAAAATGAATTTGGATAAAACAAATTAAAATGTTATTAAAAATAATTATAAAAGTTAAAAGATATTATTCTACTCAAAGGTACAATAACTTACTACTGGACCCCTGGCTTTGCTCACCCCATATGGGAGACTATTCCTACGGCCCTGGTTATGCCAAATATCTTATTTAACTTTAATACATTTTTATTATGTCTCTGAAGAAACTTTAAAAATTTCGTACTGACTTTAGAAATTTCTTATATTTTAAATGAAAAAAAAATTCCCTAAAATTGCAATGCATATTTTTGAAAAGCTACGAATAAGAGATAGAAAAAAAAATGAAGAAATAATCTGCCACCCCTGGAAAAATCTTTGCCCTACCTGGAAGTATGGTCTAGCTACGGGCCTGAGTAGATAACAAACGTGTTTTTGCTGGTCTTCTGCCATGTAAACCATAGAGGTTTAGGCGTCGCTTGACTGATGAAACGTGTATGTCTATGCCGTAATTTTCTTTCAATCCATTTTTTATTATTACAGCGAACTTACGACAATCAGTTTTAGATATCATTTTTATAATACAGTCAACATTGCAAGTTGTTTTTTCGGATGGCCACTTTGAGGCTTATTTTCGATGTATTTCTGTTTATTAAAAACTTTATTCCATGTAATAACAAGTTGCCGAGACACGTTAAAAGAACAAGCTAGTTCTGCTTGCAGTCTACCTTTCTTAAGGGCATTTACAGCGGCTTTTCTAGAATCACTTCAATATTTTTTTTTACTTTTTGGCATTCCCGATCCTTAAAAATAATCACAATATGTCAATATAAACACTAATCGAAGCTATAGCGCCACTGACACCTTCAACAATTAAATGCAAACTAATTGTCAAAATACTTTTGAGCTAAGGAGGAGTCATATTTCTTCGGTGGCGTCGAATGTAAACAAACAAGTTGAAACTTTATACATTTAAATAACTGCAGTCACAGTGTTCTCAATTATAGGGAATATATTTTCTTTTACATTTTTATATTAAATAAAATAAGAGAGAATATAAGGTTGTCAAAATACTTTTGAGCGCTACTGTATATACAGGACTACGTAATGAACAAGATAAATTGCTTTCTATAGATAGTAATTTCTGAAACTACGTTTACAACTGTAATACGTTTTTTTTTTTTTAATTTAATTGAAATTTATATTATTACGATAAGCAGGGTTCGTTGATTTTAATCATGATTTAAATCAGTTGATTTAAATAAAAATCATTGATTTAAATTTTTCTTTTAAGATATTTTTAAATAAATTTAAGATGTAAATAAATATATTAATGTACAGTCGTGGAAAAAAAAAAAAGTAAACACCCCCTACTAACTCCTCAACAAATTATCGTAGAAGAAAGTTACTGGTACCGAACGATTGGAAATAAAGTCTACTTTTAAATGATGTATATAAAATTTGCTTAGGGGGCCATCCAGTGGTGGGATTCAAATAATTTAACAACCGGTTCGCTGACCGGATGATTTTTGGCATATAAAAAGGAAAGGAAAATGAATCCTCACATATAGATTATGAAACACTTTCCGATATTATAAGAACATTGTTAAAAATCTTTGATATTTTGGTAGAGTGAAAATTAAATTCTGAAACATGTTTGCCTCTTAAAGGATGTAATTTATTTAATAAAGATTCGGCAACCATGAAACCCTGGTGAAGATTTCTATCAAAAAATGCATCAAAAGGGTATAGTACAATAAGGATAACATAAAAATAGCAGAAATTTAAGTTTAACAATTAACTCATGTGCACGATCTAAAATTGCAGACAGTTAATTATTAAAAACACTAACTATAGGAAGAACTCGAGATATAGCATAAGTCTCTTATCTCACGAGAATACTAATTCACTGAATATCAAGTATTCGTATTTACATTCTTGATTTGGTGATAAATGCTTGTAACTTCTTCAAAGTTAGTCTCAATAAATCGGCTCTTGTGAGTGGTAAGTGCTCAATTTCTGGATTTTTTTTTTTTTTTTAATGCGCGTTTTATGTTTAGCGCTTAAACGCGTTTTATGTTTTGCCACCAAAGTCGCAAATTTCACCGAGGTATTCGTCAGTGTCGTCTTCTATAAGTAATCCCAAATGCCTCAAAAGTTATTTTTGTAATAACAATAATGCGCACGCGAAGAAGCTGTATTATGGAAATTTAAAATGAGTAATAAAATTTAGCTCAGTTTAAACTTATAACATCCTTTAAAAAAATGTCATACAATATAAATGCATAAGCACACTATACATTTTCAGGTTGAAACCAGCAAAAATAAATTCGAATTATTTTGGGTATCCTATACTGAAAATAGCTTTATACTATTGATGATGATGAAAAGTTTTTAAAAAGATATCCTAAAAAGTAGTATATTGTTTCATATAGTTAATACTTAAATAAAACAATAAAGAATATACAAAAAAATTATAGTACAGAAAAGAATTTTAAAATATTAAATAGCTTGTGTTACTTGAGATATTTGCATTTAGCTTCTTGATAAGCATCCTCGCCTTCAATTTTGTTTGTCGTTACTCGAACATTATTTGATGTGTTTCTTCCTTCACTATAAAAGTATAGGAATCTAGTCTTTTAGAGGTAGGCCAATTAGACTAATCGCTGTTATGTTTGACACATTAGAAATAATTAGACGACTTCTCTTCTCTGACCATATGTTTATTTTGAAAAGACCTTTAATACTTCCAAAAACCTCTTTTCATTTCAGCTGAACTTGCTGCAATTGTTCTGAAAATATTTTTAGCCTTTTGAATACTTTAAAAAATTGTAAAGTTTTAGAAAAATATTTGAGATATAGTAAAAAAATCCTCGATAATCATTAATATTAATATAAGTGTCATTAAATATAAATAATAGCTATTTAGCTATTTTCCATGGAAGTATTATACAATATTCCAGTAATCCGGCGGGAAAAAATGTAGTTAATTTCTATATTCAAATTGACTACAAAATATTTATGATCTTCTACAAATTTCATATTTCTTTTAGTTTCTGAAGTAGTAAAATCCTTACCGTCTTTCTTTTGTATGGGCTTTTTGATTCCGAAGCATTTCAAACTTTTAACGAATTTTACCATAAGTTTTCATCCTTTATTATGCTTATGTCGTGTTCGCAGAGCTTTTCAAAGACAACAATATCATTTAAAATATACAATCATCAACGAAATAGCTATCGTAATAAAATAAAGTTTTGCTCTGTCTGTGTTTTTGTCTGTTTGTCTGCGATGGCTAGCAAAATTTATGGCACGCACAAGGCTGAAAATTTGTGAGAGGCTAGCACCAGAGACTCAGAATTTTAAATCCCCAATAATTAGCTGGGTTATTAATTAAAAATAACACAGAACTCTCATTAAAAGCTCACCTGTGTTCCTCCGAGAGGAAAAAAGCTCTCGCGCATGCACAGATGCCCTATTTACACATCGAGAGGAAATGAAGATCGGAAAGACGAAATTTTGGGGAGATATTTTCTCATTATTTATTAACTTCTGTCGGCCAAACCGCTTAATAAAGTTAAGAACGGAAGACATATTCTAAAAGATTGTACTATTACGTCTCAAATGCCGCAATCAATTAAAAAATATATTGCAGATAAAGAAATATTGCCCTTTGAAGATAAAATGCAAAAAGGTTCGTTTTCCCCCCTTATGGCAACTCCCCTCCAAAGCGCAATTTTAGAGGTACAGACAAATCAAAAGTATTCTCTTAAAGCTAAAACCTTCTTCTAATCGATGGTGTAGTCGGTTTTTAAAAATATGAATTTTAACCCTTTCAAATATACCGGGGAACGCAGGTCACTTCGTGCTTCACGGAGACGATATTAAAACTTATATTTTAACACAATCTTTTTAGAGTATCTCAATAGACCAGATTTACATCACCTACAAGAATTTTGAAACGTTCGACAGGGTAGAAATATTTTTAACAAAATAAAATGTGTGAAAATTTCGACGAAATCTGTAAAAACCTTCGCTCGCTTTCGGTATGCATAGACTCCATAAAGCAAATTACGCAGAAAATAAAATGCCAAATAGCATATACTTTATATTCAATATTTTTTCGCGATTTTTTTCATTTAAAAAATATAAATTCAGATAAAATATAGTTAAAAGCATAAAATTATGCAAATATGAGGTTCATTTAAAGTTATTATCACGGAACTGTGCAACGTCGGGCGGGTCAGTTAGTCAGTTATAAAATATGTAGGAAGTCACTTGTTATCGCTGACCAAGAGTTAATTTCTAAATTGCTAAATTTAGAGTACTTCTAATTTCAAAAATATTTCAAATGTCGTTCTTCATCATCTTAGAAATCGTTTTTCGTTTAGAAAAAAGTTACAATATTTTAACTCTAGAACCGCCGTTAGGGGTCATTTTGACCCCTGCCAAAATTGATAATAGTTAATTCGAACCATAAATTTTTTCTTCAGATATGTTATATGTATGATGTACAAAAATAGACTAATAAGTTAAATAGTTTTAACTAAAAATTCTGGTGTGAAACACTTATTCATAAAAATTCAGTAAAATAACCGGAGGTTCTAGTGTTAATTTGCATGCGGCCCTTTGGGTCTTATAACATATTGAGAAAAACATTATCCATGCTATAACAAGTGAAACAAATTTTTGCACGAGTTTTCGAGTTATGATATTTAGAATTTTTACCATTTCGTGGTACAAAAAACAGGCCAGACAGCGCTGGAAATTCATAAAATACAAAGTATTATGACTTGGCAAGTTTAGACCATACAGTGTTTTTTTTTTTTTTTTTTTCATTTGTGAGATCATGAAAAATATTTTTCTAAATGTAACTTACTGGACTCAGGGATCTTATAAAAATTTAAGATTTGTTACATTTACGAAAATAACTACTTTGATTTAAACGACTTCTAAGATCTAAAAACCAATATATATATTTTTTAATGCAGTTGACAGTATACCACTAAATCTAACGATCACTGATCACAGTAAACATTCCGTATATTTTCAAAAGAAGCAACCAAAACAAAATCCTTTTATTCGAATATAAGTAGTTATTGTAATAGAATTATTCTAGGTTGCCAATTGAAATCTCGAAATTCTTCAAATCTTCAAAATTTCATTTTTTAAAGTTAAATTTGCTTATTACAGGACTAATGAAGAAAAAAATATGTATCGCATATGAAGCATTATTTTATTAAATGAAACAAATCAGAAAATGCCACAATGTTACGTTTAGAAAATGCTGTTGTACATTCTTTACATTTAAAGAATGTAAATTAATGCAAATACGAGTTTAGTTTAAGGCTGTTCTCAACTGCTCTGCTCAACAAGCGCAAAACGGTTTGACACATTTACAAATTCATTTTTTAACGGAAAGGTATAAAATTGGAAAGCCTGACCCTGGAAGCGATTTCGTATCGAACTGTGTTTTCCATTTTTGGATCCATAAATTACCTATTGAGTTATAAGCGATTTTGATCACGTGTCAAACATATTTTTCACCATTTCTTGAGTGTATTTTCTGATTTCGCGCGGAAAATCGGTTCAAAAAGCTTACTTTGACACTATTTTCTAAAAGATCTATTGCGTTTGCAAAAAAAAAAAAAAAAAATGGGAAAAACAGCTCGATGACATAGTTTCTGAACAACAACACCTGCACGTTTCATGCATTTCCGAACAAAAATAAATTAAAACTTATGTCATAAGGTTTCCCTTTTGGATTTTAGAACAGCCTTAACAACCGGTTCGCCGAACTCAGTACAAATTAACAACATCACTGGGGCCATCTACATATTAAAACGAACCATAACTTTGTTTTTTTCAATAGCAGTACCCAATTCTGACTGCATAAATGAACTCTACACCCTTCAATTAGACTAAAAACGAATTTTTATGCAATTTGTACCATAAGTTTCTGAGAAATTAATTATTTTAAAACGAGCGTATTTTAAGGGCTGTATCCAAATTGAAGCTCCGTACTGGATTGTTAACCGAGAGAGCCCCTTCCTTGATCAAGGCACCTTAAGCGTCACTCAAGTAGTCAATGAAGCGTGTCAGATTACAGTACGGCAGAATAAATTTCAAAATGTCTACTCACTTCCATCATAGACGGCCCCTTAAACCATCATTTTGCCGTTTTTTAAGCATAATTTGAAAACTACTTGGAAGAAAAATGTGAAATTTTTGAATTTCCATAAAGCAGGACTTAATAAATCTAAATCCATCAAAAAAAATTGTAGGTTGCAATTCATAATTTTTTCGAATATTAATTTCATAATTCATATCATAAAATTATAAAAATTGCAAATTCAGCTTATTTATGTTTGGGTATATTAGTATTATTATTACAAAAAAATTAGCACATTAGGAGCATAATTTCGGGAGATATAAATAAAAATATGAAAATGTAATTTAACATTAGAAGCACTCAATTTTGAATGTTTATAATTCAAAAACTTATCATTCAAATGACTTGAAATTTGGTGTCTTGGCATAGTTTGAACCGAAGATTTCAAATATCTCGTTAAAATTGGGTATTGCCATTGAAAAAAATGAAGTTTGGATTCGTTTTAATATGTAGATGACCCCCTAAGAAAATTTTATATACATCATTTAAAAGTAGACTTTATTTCCAATCGTTCGGTACCAGTAACTTTCTTCTATGATGATTTGTTGAGGAGTTAGTAGGGGGTGTTTACTTTTTTTTTTCCCACGACTGTACTTTAATATAGTAGTTTTATACAATGCAGATAATCAAACAGCTTTTAGAAATATAAAGCTTAATCTTTGTCAAAAAGTAAAATACAATGTAAAGTTTAGAAAAAAAAATGCTTTCAAATTTCATTTGAATCAAATTATAAAGTAATCTTGCAACAGTAAGGAAATCTAAGCAGAAATATATTAAATATTGGAATATTTTCTCATTAGTATTTAGAAAAACTTCTGCAAGTTAAGATAAAATAAAACTGTGTGACTTTGTGTGTTGTACTTTGGTGATACCTATTATATTAAAGTTTGAAAAAAAAAATATGAACCATTCAATGATTTTTCGTTTGAATCTGATATAGTGGATCTCAGCCCTTTAGAATGGTGGAAGGTAAGATATTTGTTACACTTATTGAAAAGGCCGATACTAAAAAACTTGCAGAATTCATGATCAAATAGCTTTTTACTGCAATAGCTTCATCTGCTTCAGTAGAACGAATATTTTCTGCTTTTGGTTTGGTATATTCGAAAATTAGAAATCGACTGATGTGATAAAGCTGCTAAGCTCGATTTCTGTACCAGCACTTTAACAAAACAAAAAACAAAAGTTAACAACTCAGTTTGCTTCCAGATTTCTTTAAAATATTTATGTGCTGCAGTTATTTTTATTTTAACTAAAATACTGAAGGTTGAATTAATTTTTGATGCATTTTGTGTAATAAAGTTTTTTCCATAGCCTAAAATTTTACCTTTGAATCCTTCTGGTAATACTTATATAACATGTATGTGTATGTATAATTTATATTTTATAAATTAAAAGAAAAGTCATATAAAACAATAACACTGTGCGAGATAAAAAAAAAATCTGATTTAAATAAATGTGGATAACAAAGTGTTGTCACCAGAACATGAAGGTAAGGTCCAGTGAAGTCGATTTAAATTTTTCCCCCTTAAAAATTACTTATTGCATGAAGTATTTCCTAGAGAAGCCTATATGGTCCTTGAACCCACAAGCCTGTTTTATATAAGAACAAACCTGTAAATTTGTAGTTATTTTTTTTATATATAAAGCCTTTTTAGCGTTAATATTTGTAAATTGAAGAATAACCTCATCAAAAATAATAAATAAGATAACTTCGTAAGAATAACTTTATAAAACTAAATAATTTTGGCTTAAAAATTGCTTACTTGAGATATTGTACTGACTCACTATAAAGCAATCGAGCCTTTTAAACAACTATGAGTTTCAGATGTCGCAAATAAAATTACTTTTAAAGAAGATTGAATCCAAATTTTGTTCTGGGATGAAAAAAATCTTGAGCATAGTAAGGCCGAAAGTATTTTATACTCCATCATAACTTGCACAAGGTAATAAAGTTTAACTATTTAAGGTCAATCTTTAACTATTTCGAAGGTCTTTAAGATCTTAAATTTAATTATTTAGGTAAAGTTCTTGGAAAATAAATAATGAAATCTAGAAAAAAAAAATTATTCTTTATTCCAAACCCATACCTGCCAACATGCCAATTTTGAAAACCTTACAGTTTTTACGACGTATTCTTACGTTTTAAAAAATGCATAACATATGCAATGAAAAAAGTAATATTTCATAACATTTTCTATACTATATAAATATACATAATGGTCTTCTTTATTTTTTTCCGCCAAAATAAAAACGAGATTGCACAAGAAAATGTTTTTGCTGTTTCACACTTTGGGAACATGTTTTTAAAAAGCTGTCATAGAAGCAGGTTGTGTTCCAAGATGAACTTCACAAATGAATATTCTGAACTTTCGACGGCATTCGCGGAATATTTGGAATTTAAAAAATCGCCAAGTTTCATAGTTAAATTATGTTTTTTCAAGACATATGAACTTTTTTTTTTTTTTTTTTTGCTCTAAGATGGTCCTTTATCACTTTTACCTCCATAAGCAATTTAAAAATCTGCATTACACACTGTGTAGTGAGGATAAAGTTCTTTACGAGATTCCGTTATACAAGAAAATTTTCTCGCATATGCTTCTATAACACTTTGATTATATTGCTTCAGGTAGATCTACTCCCCTTTTTTAGGTAGATTTCGTAAAAAATACTACCTATTGCAGTCGTTACCATGGTGCGACTTTTGAAAAATTCCTTCATAACTTTTCATTATAGGACCCCAGGAACCCAAAACCACCTCCACCTAAAAAGTTTATATATATATATGTATGTATGTACTAAATTTTGTCCGCACGATAAAAGTCACAATTATGCACGGATCGTCTTCAAACTCGCCAACAACTTTGAGATGGGTAATATCTCGGCGGGGATTGAAAATGGGCAAAATCGGCCCAAGGGAATGGAAATGGGGAGGGTTCAAAATTTTGAATACCGTCTTAACATGATTCTGATAAAACCAGCTCTTACACAACGATGACAGGAAAAAAAAAAAAAATATTTTTCGTTATAGCAGTTGCCAACAATTAAAAAAAAGCAATAAAATTCTCACCACAACAATTGCTTTTCTATTGAAAGTTTTTCACGTGAAAAATTAACTTAAATAAATAGTTTGATGAATTGAAAACAAATTGAATATTACGTCATAAGTTTTCTAGAGCAAGATTTCCGCATGAAATCTCAAAATGAAATAAATAGTTTGACGAATTAAAAACAAAATATTGCGTCATATTGGAAATAAAATGGATCTCAGCAGGTGAATATGTAACGTCATGCGAGTTTAAAGAAACGTATTAAAACATGATAAAAACCCGACTATGGAAATATTAACTTATTAACACTTTGAGGTTATCTGAATTTGCTTTAGCTGTTTTTTAAAGCTATTCCACATACATGCGTGTGTGTATTCGTGCATATTAGAATTTTCACAAAATGTTTAACTCCCTAGAGCTCATTTTTAGTGAAGGAACTGGGTTTATCTCTAATCTTGTTTTAAGTTTTGTTGGTGAATTTAGCACTTAACTTTGAAATCTACCTCCGCCCGTAGGCCCGAGCCGGCAGGGATTTTTCAGTTCAGGGGTGATTCAAGGAAAAAAAAAATTCTGAAATTCACAGCAAATTTTCTGAAAGGTTATAGCGGAATTGTAGAGGGAGGGGGGGGGGGGGGAGAATCCCCTCCAGGCGCTAATTATGCGACCTTTTGACGAAATTCGCAATTTATCCACGATCCTTTGGCGAAATTTGGGTTTTTCTGCGATTTTTTTTTACGAAATTCACATTTACTTGAGATCTTGTGACGAAATTTACGTTTTTTTCGCGATCGTTGATGAAATTAGTGTTTTTTCTGCGATCCTTATACGAAATTCGCTTTTTTTCTGCGATCCTGTGACGAAATTTGCGTTTTTTCCGCGATCTTTAATGGAATTAGCGTTTTTTCCGCGATCCTTTAATGAAAAATGCATTTTTTACCGCGATCTTTTGACGAAATTCACGTTTTTCCACAGCACTTTAACAAAATTCGCGTTTTCCCGCTATCCATTGACCGTGTTCTTCTCGTAATCATTTGACGAAATTCCTGATTTTTTTGCGATCCTCTGGCGAAATTCGCATTTTTCCGCGATCGTTTTTTCGGCTCACAAGACCATACAATCGTATAGTTCATCCGTACAAGTCGAGCAAAATCCGTACATTCTACGGACAAAACGTGCAAGTTGGCAACTATGCATACCAACGACCTCGTGGCGGGAGCTGCATTCCCTTACAATCTCTCAAGAAATATTTTTCGATTAATATTTTACATTTTTCAACATGGATATTACTTTAACAGGGAATCCAACCCCAGGCTGAGTTACAGAACACACTGTCCACCAACTACTCCAGAAAGTGCTTATACAATTATGCATTTAAAGAACAGTTTTTACATTTATTGAAAACTATATTTTTAAATGAAAATTATAATTTAATTTAAATTTATCTAAACTGCAACTAGTCTGGCAGGGAAAATTTAAGGGACAACTACAGGTTATTTACAGAATGGTAATTTTCCCCCCCCCTCCATACATTATATGTGAAAACCTATACAGAAAATAAGCTAAAATCCATTTGGAAAAAAAAAAAAAAAATTAATTAGAAGGGGTTGAAAACTGATTTTGCGTACTTTTAACAAAATCCAAAAGGTTTATAAAATCTTGCATATTTTTTTTAACTAATATAGATAAATCCAGGGCCCGATTAACCTCTGAAGCTATGGGAAACACAGTTTCATTTCGGGGCCCCCTTTCATTCGAGAAGAGTTTTATAAATTCGACATACCCGGAAACTCACCAATGCTACAAATATTATTCCAAAGAGCGGCTCAGTTGAGCTCATATATATTTCATTAAACAACTCTTTTACCTTCCCCTTACTCAAAAATTGCATACAATCAAGAAAAATATGCAAAAGTGATTCTGCATAATATTAGCATAAAAATATAGGAAAAAAAGGTTGAATTCAGCATGTATGCACAACATAAAATATCAATATTTTGAAATACTTCTCTCAATTTTGGCAGTAATTTAAATTATGAATATTTTATGATGTGCAAATTCAATAATATTCAAATTCAATATGTAAAATAAACATACATCTAACAATCTAACATTACAATTTCATCTCAATAAATTCAATATAAAATTTGGGGGCCACTATTTTTTTTTTCAATTTTGGGCCCCTTCAAAATTTTCTAAAGGAAGCACGTGCTTCTCGAGCCTATTCGGTAATCAGGGCCTGGATAAATCAAAAATATCTGAAATCTAAATGCCTTTTCCAATAATATCAATTTCCTATATGCTTATTTAAATTTATTTTTTGCAGTACTAGGATTTTTTTTCATTTTGAAGGTATGTTAGGTATTACATAATAAAGATCGTGTGCAAGTTACATGGTTTTAACTACAGATTTATTCATGTATTCACAACATCATTTATTCACAAGGAAGAAAAAACACTATAGATTTTTCTTATTTTACAAGAATGTATTTATCTTCTAATGTTTATTTTAAAAAAATTATCTTAAAGGATCTGGTGGATACCAAAATATGGGTTTGTCCCTTGGAAGGAGGGGAGAGAGCAAGAAGCTGTATTTTTATTTACACAAGTCCATGTTCTAAAATTCACCATAACACAAAACTTTTTCTATATGGGCGTAATAGATCCTGAGATATGGTTTTTCAACCCCTAGTGAGGAAAGGGGTTGAACTTTAAAAAATAATAGTAATTATCTATGCCTATGTTCTGAAATTTACAACCCAATAAATTTTCACCTTTAAAGACTCAGAGATGTGTTACTGCATCTTTCCCTTGAGTGGCAGGGAGGTCGAGTTTATAAAGGACAATCCCTTTCTTTACCTTGTGTATAATAAAAAATTTCCTATTCCACAAAATTTCCTGAAGTGCAACAGGGATTACTAAATAAAGTTTTGATACATGGATGGAAGCAGGGAACATCAAAACCTAAATACCATAATGAAATAAAGTCTGCAAGGCATACAGTCAGGGTTCTCGCTGCCGCTTGCCATAGTGCCAAAATGCTTCATTTGGCAAGTAAGCGAACAATCAGACTCGCCAAATTTTGAGGGCTCAATTTTTGCTCTTTTTTTTGTGCGGGTGTGCGCTAAAGACACAGAAAGGCATTTCTCTATTGCCAGTTAATAACTATCTATGCGCTGGCATCGCGGCGGTAAAAGCACAAACAAAATTACTCACATCTGATGTGATTAGATTTGAATAAGGATTAAATTTAGAAGAGATTAAAAAAGATGCACAGTTAAAATTTAAGTTAACGTCCATAAAACTGTTAAGTTTAAAGTTATGAAAAAGATGAAATCCAATCTTCACTTCAAATAGCTAAAGAAATAGAATATGGATGGTGGCGAAATAAAAACAAAGTAAATATAAAAACAGTTTAACTTTTATTAAGCAAAAGGTAAAAACAATATGCAAGTTTAACTATATCTTAATTCAATAAATCATAAGTAGATATTTAAACAAAACATATTAAACTGTTAAAGTATCTATGATAACAACATTCAGAAAAATATATTTAACAAAAATAAAACAAACCTCATGACATTTGGAAAATAAAGTGAATTATCACTAAGTGACTGCCGATATGTAAAGTTCCACATAATTCACGAACTGCCTGTAAATCACGCTGAGCTAATTATTTTCAATATAGGATCGAATCGCTGAAAAACTTCCTTATAATAGATAGCACCTCAATGGAGAATGTAGCGAGAAACTTTAAATGAAACATGGGAGATGAATGATTTAGCTTTGATCTTTCTGACAACGATGACTCACTAAGCGATATTCCCTTTTGGAGCTCGTAACACTAAGTCCATATACAAATCCAGAGTTGGAGACGAAACTGTCAGAATCACAATGGGTAAACTGATGGCGGCAAACTTCAAAGTAAATCAGGAAAGATATTAACTGGTTAAATATATGTAGAACTTCAGTCTGACATCAACAGCCATTTAAAAACATCAGAGAACAGCCTTTTTTTAAAGTGAAAGCAGCAAGGTAAGACAAGGTAAGGAAGCAAAGAAAACATATCCATATTTATATCAACAGGGAAAATGAATAATATCTAATTACGTAATTCAACGAGCAGCAGCAGATTATTTCAGAAGGAAGACATCGTGATGAAACATTGTACATCTGATGTGCTAGGCTCAAACGAACGACACCATCTGGCGGCGATCATGAAACCAACGTCAGATGAAAAAGTTACGTGCTGTTGATTGTGTAGGAAAAACAGATGGATGGAAAATGAAAGCAAGACTGAAAGTGCGATAAAGTAAACAGTAAATAAATTAAAGATATGAGAACAGGAGTTAAGGTAAGTGAAGTAATGTTTAACTTAATATTAATAAAAGATATTTTATCACAGATAAATAAAGAAATAAATGAATTGTTTAATAAAGATGCATATAGAGGAGATAGATATATTGTTAAGTAAAAGCAAAATGTAGAGGATAAATTCCCGAACAGTGGTAAGACAGGGAGAAGGTATCTTACACCAATCAGCATCAAGTGCCAAATACAGAAAAGTTTTGCTGGAATGCGGCATTTAAATTTGCTATTTACCATACTATTTATTAGTTGTATGCAAAGTATCATTGGTCGGTCAGTTTTTTCTATCAGTTAAAGTCGAAATCTCATAGCAGCTTTTAGTGTATATTTTCACAACGGTAAATTGAAGATCACTCTTTTGAATTCTTATTTGGATTGCTAAAAGAATGTCTGAAACATTTACCCATTTAGAAGGCATTTAGAATGTACTTATCTTATACTATAATGCAAGCAAAAATTGTGTGTGTGTATGTATGTAAATTTTATCTTGAGAACGGCTCTAACGATTTTGATTAAATTTTGCACCCTACCGTTTTCGGACACGAAAAGACCATTGGGATGGGTCTCGTGTTCGAGAAAATTCGATTATTGGGTGATTTTGGGTCATAATGGGTCAGGGTCAAGCTAATTATATCTAAAGAACGGCTCAATCGATTTTGACCAAATTTTGTATCTAACCATTTTCGGGCATGAGAAGACTATTGGGCTAGCTCACGTGTTCGAGAAATTTCGATTTGTGCGTCATTTTTGGGTCACTGTGGGTCTAGCTATTTTTATCTAAAAAATGGCTCTAACGATTTTCACTAAACTCTATATTCTACAGTTTTGGATTACGAGAAGACCGTTGGGCTAAGTCACATGTTTGAGAAAATTCGATTAGGGGTCATTTTTGGGTCACCGTGGGTCAAGCTAAGTTTATCTAGATAACGGGTCTAACGATTTTGACGAAATTTTGCACCCTACTGTTTTCGGGCACGAAAAGACGATTGTGATGGGTCACATGTTCGAGAAAATTCGATTAGTGGGTCATTTTGGGTCATAATGTGTCAGGGTCAAGCTAATTATATCTAGAAAACGGCTCAATCGATTTTGACTAAATTTTGTATCTAACCATTTTCAGGCACGAAAAAACCATTGGGATGGCTCTCGTGTTCGAGAAAATTCGATTAGTGGGTCATTTTGGGTCAGGGTTAAGCTAATTATATCTAAAGAACGGCTCAATTGATTTTGACTAAATTTTGCATCTAACCATTTTCGGGCACGAAAAGACCATTCGGATGGGTCACGTGTTCGAGAAAATTCGATTAGTGGGTCATTTTTGGATCACTGTGGGTCAAGCTATTTTTATCTAAAAAACGGCTTTAACGATTTTTACTAAACTCTATATTCTACAGTTTTGGATTACGAGAAGACAATTAGACTAAGTCACATGTTCGAGAAAATTCGATTAGTGGGCCATTTTTGGGTCACCGTCGGTCAATCTAGATCTAGATAACGGCTCTAACGATTTTGATAAAATTTTGCACCCTACTGTTTTCAGGCACAAAAAGACCATTGGGATGGGTCTCGTGTTCGAGAAAATTAGATTAGTGGGTCATTTTGGGTCACAATGGGTCAGGGTACAGCTAATTTTATCTAAAAAACGGCTTAAACGATTTTGACTAAATTTTGTATTCTATCATTTTCGGACTCGAGAAGACCATTGGGCTAGGTCGCATGTTCAAGAAAATTTAATTAGTGGGTCATTTTGGCTCACAATGGGTCAGGGTCAAGCTAATTGTATTTAAAAAGTGCTTCAAAACATTTTGTATAATACCGTTTCCGAGCATGATAAGACCATTGGGCAGGGTCGCATGTTCAAGAAAATTCAATCAATGGGTCATTTTGGGTCCTGATGGATCAGAATCAAGCTAACTTTACTAAAAAACGACTCAAAAGATTTTGACAAAACTTTGAACTACACCGTTTCTGGACAATATAAAACCAGTGGCCTGGGTCGCATTCTCAAGAAAATTCTGTTAGTGGGTCATTTTGGTGATAATGGGTCGGGGGTCAAGCTAACGGCATCCATCTCAAAAATGTTCAAACAATTTTGACAATTTTTTTTAATATCGTTTCACAGAACAAAAAGACCATTGAAATAGCTCACACGTTCGATAAATTTCGGTTAGTGGTTTTTTGAATCAACGTGGGTCAAGCTTATTTTATCAAGAATATGACTAACGATTTTCACTAAATTTTGTATTCCATCATTTTCAGGCTCGAGAAGAGCATTGTATTAGGTCGCATGTTCGAAAAAATTCGATTAGTGCGTCATTTTGGGTCACTATGTCTCAGGGTCAAGCTAATTGTATCTAAAACAGCAAGAATGATTTAGTGGGAATAATATATCGAGATAAACACAATGCTAATTTTGACCGAGCTTAGCTCGTTCATTCCTGCTAGTTTTAATAATTTCTGTAGCAGATAGGCGAATTTCTATTTCATACAAAAAATTAGCTTATTTTAGAACATATTGGGAAAAAAAAGGTATACAATAAGCGGTCAAAGACGGATTTTTCAGTGTTTCATGCTGAATCTATTTTGCTATCATTTTTTTTCATTTGGCTACAGTTTTCTATTTCTTATTCGCCAAATTGCTAATCTTGGTCAAAAGCCAGCAAGAACCCTGCCTACAGCATATGCAGAATTCAACACATGCATTGTCAATATCATATAAATGTAGGATTAAGTAGGATTAAAATCAGTCAGCAAAAGTAAAAAAGAACTGTCTCTGTTCAAATTCACAAACATTTAATTTTAGACTTCTTGATTATACTAAAAATACAAATACTGGTTCTGGGCTATATGAATTACGCAGGGATACAATATTTAGACATTAATGAAAAGTTTAAACTCGGATCTACTCAGATCTGAGTCAAATAAAATAAAAGGGACAACGCCCTATCAGAGAGAGACTCCGTCAAAGTTCAAATCTGGGCTCCGAGCCCCCAAATAAATGATCTATCACTTATTGCCGGTGGTTGCCAGAAAGAATCAAATGGAAGCATGTATGAAATTGATCACCCAGTCACATAAACATGATTATTTCTTTTCTTACTCCTTTTTGAAAACTGTTTTGGCTGGGAGCATTCACATTGCTAATAACCACAAATATCTTAGATGAGGAATTGCAGTTTAATCAACTACATCAACTATAATTTATTTATAGTACACTTGATGAAGGGAAATTAAAATAATAACACCAATAACTATTAAAAACTAAGATAATTTATTAAGCAATTTTTCTTTATACATTTGTGTTAATGTAGAGATTTCACTTTTCCTTTGAGCTTGTTGATTCTGCTTCCGTTTCTTTCTGTTTTTCTTCGGATTTTTCTTTCATAAAAATAAACAAAAGTAGAAATAAGCTACATGTATATAAAAAAGCAACAATTAAAAATATTTTTAACAATTTTTCTTGAAACATACATAATTTTCATTTTCATAAAAAAAATATGCAAATGTCAACAATTGATAATGCACAATATGCTATGTGAAAGAAAAAAAAAAAAAAAAAGAAAAAGAAAAGAAAGAAAAAACATGGTTTTGTACACAATTTCCATGTTGACTTTTGGATTTTAATGAGAATTTATTTGCCCAAATTTAAATCATATTTTTGATATAGAATATTGCAATATCAATTATATGATTCTGTGACTTCTATTGGGGGAAAAACAAAAAAAAACTCTTCTACTGGGTCAAAAGTCTTTGGGAGAGGAAGGGGTAGAAAGAGGTTTACACATGAACTTATATTTACATCTGGATTTTTGTAGAAGAACAAAATCCAGTGTATGGGTGTGGAGGGAGGGGGAGCAAGATTTTTTGAGAAACTTTTTGTAATAAATTAATGCTTTACTATATAGTAAAAGTACTTTTCTTTCATTCATTTTTTTACTTTTTTCTATCTTTTCAAGAAGAAAGTATTGGATTCGTGAAAATTTTCGACTTACGGTTTTCGACGGATTTACAAGTTTCAGGGGTCAGAGATTCCGAAAAACATGTTTTTACAAAATGTCTGTCTGTGACACAAATTTTGTGGACGCTCTACCTCAAGAGCTAATGCACGGAATTTAAAATAAAAATGTATATTCATGTAGTCCCGGTATGAACTGGTGCTGATTAGTTTTTGGTGTATATTGCCCAACGGGTGGTGCTGCTATGCTGCATTTTGCAGGATTTCCGCAATAGCTCTATCTCAGTAACTAATGATAGGATTTTCATAAAACTGCAGATTCAGTTAGTTCTGGATATGAGTTGGTGCTGTTTACATTTTGGTGTAAATTAACCAACAGGTGTCGCTGCTATGTTGTAGGATTTACATGATTTCCGCAATAGCTCTATCTCACGAATTAATGCACACATTTACATCAAACCTCAGAATCAGTTAGTCCTTGATATGAAATAATGCTGATTACGTGTTGGTGTAAGTCACCCAATACATGGTGCTGCTGTGCTGCATTTTGCACCATTTCCTCAATAGCTCTATCTCAAGAACTAATGCACAAATTTTCATCAAACTTCAGAATCAAGTATACCTTGATAAATATTGCTGCTGATTATGTATTGGTGCAAATCACCAATAGGTGGCGCTGCTATGCTGCATTTTGCTGGATTTACACGATTTCAGAGATAGTCATATCTCAAGAACTAATACACAGAATTTCATCTTTTTAGAATCCTCATGATGAGTATACACTACCATTTAATTTTGGCACTGTGATAGCGAATTTTGAAGCATTAACATGCATGACGTAGAAGAAAGTTTTGAGATTGGCACATCCGACTAGTTTCCTTTGAATTTTAAGATAATTTGTCATCAGTAAATGCACATAATTTTTTCAAAATTCCATATTTAAATTTGTGTGCAGTGGAATAAAGAGAGGGAGAGGAAAAAAACTCAGGTGATGGTGGGGGTGTATTCGCCTCTGCTTCTAAAACGGTGTGGCAGGGCGATCATGCGATTGTTTTTTATTTTTTCTCTCTATCTGTTTTAAGAGTCAGAGAGTTTGATAGACACCGACTGAGAAAATGTTGAATCCGCAATAAAATTAATTTATTGATCGAGAAAATGTGTTTGGTTACTGATGTCAGCTTTAGTTGGTCCGATCTCGTGCAGTAAAAGTACAGATTAGTGCCTATGGATTAAATTACTATGGATATGTGTTTTTTGAAGGAAAAAAAAAAGTGATATAATATTCTTAAAAGTAAATAGAATATGTACAAATGCAGGTATTTCCTAGGGAGATAAAGGCCTTGAGAGAGAAAAGAAGGATTAAGGAATTTAATGTAAGTAGTCTATGCCCTTTTATTGATGATGATGTATAATACACGTGGGTGGCCGATTAGTTAATGGTAACTTAACAAATTGATATTAGACATCCTATTTTACTTCCTAAGAGCCACAAATTCATGAAAATGATTTTTTTGTATTTTCATTTAAAAAATTTCATGTTGGGCCCCAAACTTTGTTGTATGTTGTTTGACAAGAATATTGGCCTTTGGAGGGGGGGGGGGGGGTGCTATTGCTACAAAAACTGCACATAATTGTGTAACATGCTTTAAGGCGGACCCAAAAGAAATGAGCCAAATTGTGGCACATTTACCTAAGGAAAGAGTAACCATTAATCCTCCTTTTTCCAATTCAGACCTAGATTGTTGTGGGCCTTTCTTATTAAGGTATAAGAACCAAAGGAAAGGTGTATATCAAAAAATATATATTTGTGTATTTGTTTTTTTTATAACTAAGGCAGTTCATTTTGAAATTATCACTGAGTTATCGGCAGAAGCCATGATTGCATGTTTAAAAAGATTTTTTGCATGCAGAGGTTTGGCATCTCACCTTTTTTCTGATAATGGCACTAATTTTCGAGGTGCTGCTTCAGAAATAAAGGAGTTATTTGCTTTATTTAAAAATGTGTATGTAACTGATTACCTGTGTTCTGAAGGTGTGTCGGAGCTTTATCCCTCCACAGTTGCCTAATTTTGGGGTACTGTGGGAGGCGGGGGTAAAGCCTTTCAAACACCATTTTAAAAGAGTGGTAGGTGATCATAAACTCACATTTGAGGAGTTTTTGACAATAAGCAATCAAATTGAAGCTATTTTAAACAGCTGACCTCTGACACCACTTTCATCCGATCCAAATGATTATAATATTTTAACGCCAGGTCACGTTTTGATCAGTAGGCTACTTAACTCTTTACCTGAGGTAGACATTTCATATGTCGAAACTAATAGACTTTCTAAATGACAATTGTTAACAAAACTGGTTCAAACTATTTGGAAAAAATGGACCAGAGATTATTTGTGTAATTTACAGCAAAGATCCAAGTGGTATAGTATTAAAGGTGATATTAAACCAAATATGGTTGTACTGTTAAAAGTAGAAAACCTACCAGTATGTATTTGGGTAATTGGTAGAACAGAAAGTGTCATTCGTGGAAATGGTGGAAAAATCAGAGGTCTTAATGTAAAAACACATAAGGGCACTTATAAACAAAATATTTCAAATGTATGTATTTTACCTATTTCAGATAATGTTACGTAAACTTGTTAATTTTTGCTATTGTATGATTATAATTGAATTTCTTATTTCATTAGTATATTCAGAGTGTATATATATTGTGCTTGTTACTGTAGCTTTGTATCTATTGTATATTTAAGGTGAAAATCTATTAATGGTATGTATTTTAATTGAAGCCTTTGGGTTTCAAGGTGGGGAGTGTATTCGCCTCAGCTTCTAAAACAGCAACGGCAGGGCGATCATGTGATTGTTTTTTCTCTCTATCTGTTTTGAGAGTCAGAGAGTATGATAGACACCGATTGAGAAGGATGTTGAATCCGCAGTAAAATAAATTTATTAATCGAGAAAATGTTTTTGTTACTGGTGTCAGCTTCAGGGGGTAATTTAAGTAATTATCTTTTTTCAGAGTTTTTTTAATTTTAATTAAATGAACAAACTACGGCTAATTATTTATTTATTTATGATGAAAACAGAGAGATAAGTAAAGAGAACTTTTTATTAAAGATTTTTGAAATTTTTAAACTCTGGGGGCATAAAAAAGAAAAGCAGTTTTTTTTTTTAACGGGAGAAACGAGAGGGGATGGGGATTTAGTTGGAAAAAAGTGCATAAAAATACAGAAGATTATGACCCCTGTAATTAAAATACATTAGAGGTGCTTCAATAAATCACAATACTTATTTGCATAGTGAAACTTTGCCTAACAAGTGACTTTGCTAACAAAGTTTTTGGCAGACAATTTCTTTTAACTGTTTTTTTGACTTGACTAACAAATTTTTAGTGAATGCACATGCTAACATAACACAGTTGCAGACCTGTCAACCTTTGAAAATGAGTAATAGTAGCACACAAAATTCAAATTAATCTGGAGGTTAGTTGGTTGGTTGCTACTTTTTACGCTACAAATCAGGTTAACTTTCACTGTTTTCGTTTCGGACTAAGTTCAGATTCCTGCAGGTTGGGTTCGGGTTAACTCGATTTTTCAAAAGTTAGTTCTGTATATTCTTTCAGATTAAAAACTATATGTATTATAAAATTAAACATAGATGTTTTTGTGTGAAGTTTCCTGAAGAGAGTGCAGAGCTGCAAGATTTGGCAGGAAGGTACCTCCGTTTCTGAAGTTATGCACTTTGAAACCAGTGTTAGGGTTTTTTTCATTTTGACAATTTTCTTATTTTAATTTTTTATGAGTCAGCCGGCGAATTTTCTACATTAGTAAAATGAATCCAGAATTCTTACAGCTATTTAGAATTATCTGCAAAATTTTTATGCAATTTTTAGCATTGTTGTTGTATTTTTTGTATTTTGCAACCATTTTTTGACGTTCATAAAAGAAATCCTGTTTTAATCTTTTAGCTCAATTTAGTAGATTTTTTTCCATGCAACTTTTATACAATTTTTAAATTTTTTTTTTCTCGTTTCGCATCGTTCTTTTGACCTTTGTAAAAGTAACCCGGTTTCAATCTTTTAGCCCAATGAAGTAAATTTGATGAAATTCACGATTTTTTTGAACGATCATTTCACGATATTCACGATTTTTTTCCCACAATCGTTTGATGAAATTCATCGTTTTCTATCGTGATTTTTCGAAGAAATGCGCGCTTTTTACCGTGATTCTTTGACGAAAATAGCGTTTTCTTTTCACGATCTTTCGATGAAAAATAGCATTATCTTTCAACGAAAATAGCATTATCTTTCAGCGATCTTTCGACGAAAATAGCATTATCTTTCAGCGATCTTTCGACGAAAATAGCATTATCTTTCAGCGATCTTTCGACGGAAATAGCATTTTCTTTTAGCGATCTTTCGATGTAAATAGCGTTTTCTTTCCGCGATCTTTTGACGAAAATAGCGTTTTCTTTCAGCGATCTTTCGACGAAATTCGCGCTTCTACCGCAATCCTTTGATGAAATTTGCGTTTTCTTTCCTTGATCCTTTGACGAAATTTGTGTTTCTACTGCAATCCTTTGATGAAATCTGCATTTGTACAGCAATTCTTTGATGAAATTAGAGATATTTTCACGTGGCCGATGGACGAAATTCATGATATCTTCCCGTGACCAATTAACGAAATCCACGATACCTTTCCGTCGTGACGAATTAACGAAATTCGCTACTTGTTTCCGCGACCTTTTGATGAAATTTGCCATATTTTTCAATGATTGTTTATTAAAATTTGGGATTTTTTTGCGCTACCTTTTGAGGAAATTCTCGATAATTTCTTTCTGCAGATCTGAGATTTTTTCCCCGTGACCAATTGAAGAAAATTGTTTCAGTGATCTTTGACGAAACTCACGATATTTTTCCACGATCCATGCTGCGCGAACTGAAAACTGCAACTAGGGGGAAAAAAAGGGCGCTTGCGTTTTTTGCAGAAAATCGTAGTTTTAGACTGATTTTCGTAGCATCGTAGTTTTTAGTTCTAAATCGTAGAAACTACGATTTTTTTCGTAGCAGTTGGCAGGTCTGCAGTTGTGATGCATTTTTATTCGATGAGAAATCACTTTTCTATTAACAAAGATTTCGATTAACAATTGTGATTAAATAGTTTTGTATAGTGCTAGATTATGTAAGTTATACACCATTACATACAATCATTCATTATATTAATCATATATTAAAATTTTTGAAAAAGATAAACAAATCAAAAATATTTTAAATATAGACTAGGCTCGTATTTTTATTTTTTTTAAATGCTCTTTAGCAATTTTAAAAAATGTTTATTCTTAGTTATTTGCAGCTAACTAAGCTAAATGTAAGTTATAAATTAAGTTACATATATCAAGCTATACATTTAAAAAATGATGTATTCTGACAAATAATTTTTCAAATAGAAATTCCCCTAAAATTCATTTAAAATAATAATAATAATAATAATAATAATAATGAAAAGTCTACTCTATATTAAATGTTAAACGAAATACAATTTCATCTGAAAAATGTTTAATAATTAACAAATTGTATTTTAAAAAAGTAATGGATGAATGAAAACTTGTAATAAACAATGAAGAAATTAAAATAATTATGGAAGATGGAAAACAATACCCTTTTCTTTGGAGAGACCGTTTCCTCGGCTCTAGTATTGACATCACTATGCTGCCTTTGCTTTTTGGAATTTCTTGCTTCATTGGGTGGATTATTAATGTCCCTTTGTTTCCTTTTCTTTTGAATCTTTTGCTTCTGAAACTAATACAGAATTCATAATGCTTAAAATTCAAATAATAATGATTTTTTTTTTTTTTGTACTTTTTAATTATCTCTTAGCACGAAATGAAATGTTCATACAAAAGCTAGCAAAAGTGCTATTTATTTAATTCATAATACAGAGGAAATTAACAAGCAATAAACAAATATTTCATTACACAGCTAAAATTGATGATTTCACTTAGTCTTGCTGAAAACATCTGAATTTTTTACATCTGAACAATATCTGAATTGGTATTTCAATAATTATATTAGGTAATACGTCATCACACTTCAAACTTTTCCCATAGGCTAACATGGAATTTCGTGATCGGGGAGTTTCAGTTCAGCGGAGCCTTAAAGTAAAGGGGGGTCTAAAAATTAGATTTTGCAATGTGTATGTTTTTTAATACTTCAAAATCAAGAATACATTATTTTATCATATATTTTTATGAACCAATCTCACAATGTGAATTACAGTCTTTGCTTTGGATGAATTTAATCACAGAGCATTCACATTTTGGCTATTGCCAAATTGTATAAGCCATATTAAAAGACCCCTTATTCACTGAAAAAGGAAATTTTAAGAGAAAAAATTATTTATATATGGTGATTTATACATGGACTACTACACTTCTCAACAACAAATTCACAATTTATCACATTTACTGCTTTGGTTCAAAATTGCGACTAATGTCTATCTAATATAGCGGTACTCACTAAAATTTCTGCAAGAGCTAAAATCTGTTAGAGAAGTGAGCTCGAAGCATGCACTTATGTTTTTGCAATCATATTAATATATATTAAAAATGATTTAGTAATTTATACTAATTATTAATTTTAACCAATTTTAGCAGTTTAATGGGTATTACTTTATTATCCCGTCGACCAAAAAACTATCGCCAAACTATAAGATTAAGTGCCAATAATGGATGATCGTAAATGTCACATTCACTTGACATTGAACATGTTACACATGTTTGTATGTCATCAAGTGATTTTAATTTGACATTTAATTTGTATTTTTATTAATATTTTACTAATTAGTTTGTTCTTTCATTATTCAAAATAAAAATTATGTCAATTTGTATAATTTGGTGAAACTGGTCGACAGGATAATTAAGTAGTATCATTTAATGCAGTTATTATATTAATAATTTTATTTCATGTAAATGTTAGCAGTATTAATATGAGTAAACATTATTATTTCAACGTTTGAATTTACATAATTTTTATGGGTTGTGCAATTTTTGTAGTAAATGGTCAAAATCCGGCAGTTTTTTTTTTTTTTTTTTTTTTTTAATCAATTTCTGCAGATTTCTTGGCAACAGTGATTCAAAATAAATTGTGAGGATTTTATTTTGTGAGGTGATACTTGTATTTATTTTTTATTATTATTATTTTCAAATGGTTAAATTAATATTATTAACAATCTAGCATAAATGTGACTAAAAAGACTCAAAATCTTTTCAACACAAGATGATAAATTTGTACCACATTTTAAAAGTCCATACAATATAAGTTTAAAAATCATATTATAAAATTTTAAAAGTATGCATTCGCTTGCTACCCATCTGCTGCATAGCGAGTACCACTGGTTTAATAGAAAATTCCTTAAGGGGTCTCAGGAGTCTTGCTTTTTGCCTGGCCGTGCAATTTAGCAACATGTCACATTTAATTTTTTTTCTCAGTCTCTATAAAACATAAATGCATAAAATTTTTCATTATACACAACCTAATATCGCTTCTATTTAAAATAAATTTTTTAATATTAAACATTGAAATTTTATTTTATTTTTCTTATGTTTAATTTTGATATAAAATTTAAAATTGTTTTTTGACTTGCATTCACTGTGTGCATGTGCAATATTTTTCACAAACTAATAAAGCAATTTGCATGAAACTTGGTAAATATCTTCATTTCAAATTTAGTATTATAATTGCATTATTTTAATTTTTCAATTTTTCAATAAAAAAATGAATTTTTTCAAAATTTTATAATTTAAATTTAAAATAAAATAAATAAATAAATTGTTTACAAATGAAGTATACGTTTAAGATACATTAGTTTTTTTACATCATTATCAATATTTTTGGGGCTCTTGAACGAATAGTTTTGCTACAGTCTGGTGCGCAGTGCATGCAAGTAAAAAAACAATTTTAAAATTTTCATCAAAATTAAACATAAAAAAAAACATAAAATTTTAATATAGAATATTAAAAAAATTATTTTAAATATAAGAGATATTAGGTTGTCTATATTAAAAATTTTATGCATTTATGTTTTATAGAGACTGAGAAAAAAAAATTAAATGTGACACGTTGCTAAATTGCACTGCTAGGTAAAAAGTAAGACTCCTGAGACCCCTTAATAAAAATGTAAATTTCTATTTGTGTAAACGCAACAAGAAGAAAAAGAAAAAAAGACACACATTTAGTATAATTTTTAACAAATTGCCATGCATAAGAATGTCTATTAAAAGCAAAACCACACCATAAAGAAATTGATTTAAAAGAAAACTATTAAATACATTTTTAATCACCATATTTTAATTCAAGATAGGTGAAACTTTTTGGTCGAAGGTACACACTGACTAATCTACCAAAGTTGGTTGTTTTGTAAAGTACAAACATGCTGCAAATTTAGAAAAATAAAATGAAATAAAGTTTTTTTTTTTTTTTTTTTTTTTTTTTAAATTAGATCTTGAGGAAAAAGAAAATGACATCAAAATTTTACAGAATTCTTTAAATACCTACATAACACCAGAAGTTCAACCCCAGAAATTGTTGTCTTGTACTGTTAGAATACTTTTAAAATATTGAAAATATTCAAATTTATTTTATTATTTTTTTTTTTAATACAGAAACACAGTTAGTGCTTTATCGGTTACATAAATGTTCTCAAGAATGATTTCCATGCTTTGGAAAAGTTATCATAAAAAAAAGAAAGGAAGACCTTTTTCCAAAATAAAATATACTAAAAGGATCAACAGACTCAAGGTAAAATATAAAGTATGTTAAATCTCTCATGAAAAATTATGCAAATTTCCTTAATACTCCATTCAAAATACATTAAATAAACACTTAGCTAATCTCGTTATATTAATTTCCATTCTACTAATATGGGTTTAAAAAAAGACAGGGACTTGTTTTTTCTAGAAAATAAAAACACTTGATTATCATTCTGTATTGGTTGGTTGTGGCCAATGTGCCATAATTTGCAGACTGCTGATAAATATAATTGATATAAGACAAGGAAGATTAAACAAAATTAAAAGAAAATAAAAGCACCATACATGACCTAACATTTCAGTCATGCTACCACTAATTTAGTGGATTATATAAAGGTCCCATTTCTCTAAGAAAATGAGGAAAATATGAGAAAGGAAATTAGATAAACAGAGATGCAGTTATAATGTTCATATAAAAAAAAATTAAAAAGGCAAAGCATAGAAACACCTCTTCTCAAGTGATTAAAACTAAAATTTAAAATCAACATAGCTTTTGACAATAAACAGCTTACAATTTGGTGAAATTCCACCTCATAGATGGAAACATATCCTTATCCTGCACATCATGAAGAACACTACAGAGCAGCATCAACTGCAGGGCAACATATAACAAAACCTAATCAGCACCGATTTCTATCAAGGTCGAACTGAATATGAAGTTTTGTGTATTAGTTCTTGAGATATGCAGCACCCACAAAACTTTTGTGATACATACAAGATAAATTGATCCAAAAATATCCAAATCATATTCATAACATATTAAAATATGAAAATCTCATGACAAGAAACATCCAAAGTCAAAAATTTCCAATACATTCTTATGAATTTAGGAAAAAGTAAAATATCTAAAAGATTTTGAAAATCACGATTAGCAATTAAAAATGGTGTTATGCACTTTATTCTCAAATCTCGCTGGTGTCAAGGAGTTTTCTGCTTTTGAGGAAGAACTAGTAATATTTCGAGTCTGAATTTTTTTCCAAATTATGTTCATAGCATACCAAAATGTGAAAATCTTACCAGAAGTCAAAAATTTCAATACTTTCTTATAAATGTAAGAAAAAGTAAAAATATCTAAAAGACTTTTAAAATCACCATAAGCTATTAAAAATAGTGTATAAACTTCATACTAAAATTTTGCTGGTGTTGAGAAGTTTCTGCTTTTGAAGAAAGCAGTGATGACCATCTCCCCCAAACCCAATGACGCAAATTCCTCCCCAAAAAATCTTCATACATTGACATTGATGCCCCTCCCCCTAAACAGAACATCAATTGTAAAATATATTCTACTGATAATTTAATAATAGTATTCTTACGTACTATCGCACTAACATGAAATAAAAGTTTTAACCATGTAATAAATAATGAAGATACATATTTTATTATTAGCAATCTGATTGTTTCCACATTTATGAGTCCTGACTGACAAGTTAATATTAGTGTTGGGCTAGTCTGGAAAATTTGAGAATCGATTAAAATCGACATCGTATAAAACAGAATCGATCGCAATAAGAATCAATTCCCATATTCTAGAATCGATATTTCAATGTTCACAGACTTACACAGATAAACTGAAAAATAGTAATTCCAAAACGTAGGGAATCAACAGGGCCGTAATGACTATCTCTCACCCCTCACCTCCATTTATGGGGGCCCTAGACAATGTTAGCCGTCCAGAAGTAAGCTACTACAGACCTTTGAGTCAAATAATAAGGTTTTTTAACTTTTAAAATTATTATTTTTAAGATGTAATTTTGATAATAATTTATATTATATTTAAATTTATCTTTAAAAAAGACCTCGGTCATATAAAATAAAAAAAAAAGAAAGAAATGATTTTTTTTTTTTTTTCATCCGGAAAAGATGTACTTTCTACTCTTATTTCCTTCAACCAAACAGATGGGGACTTACTTCCTATAAACTCCCTAAAACGTGTATAAACTTCTTAAAAATGCGCAGATGAGCGAAATTTTGAAGGCTCTAAATTTATTTAAAAAGTTAAATGGTTTTTCAGTCTTTTTGGGGTCTCCTATAAGCATGGGGGAAATGCAAATATTGCAAATCTTCTTTTAAAATAGCTGTGATGAATGTAATTAACCAATCATCAGATACTAATTATCCCCCAATTAATAGTAATCAAAATTCTCCTTTTAATAATGTATTTAACTAAAATTTCTTTCCCTTTTTAAAATATATATCTCCTTATCTCATTTACAGTTTATAAATATCTTTCTTTTTAATGTTTACCAAATTTTCAGCTGTTAAGAAAAAAAAAATGTTCTCATCCTAGAGCCATTAACAATGAAATAACATACTTTTCCCTGGTTAACAAATAAATAAAAGTATATTCCTTGATTATATGTTTCTTTTTTTTTTTTTCCAGCAGTAATCTAAAAACTATAAACAGTTATTGACTCATTCGCTGACATGCAGAGTGCACTCATTGAAACAATAATAAATGAAAAAGAAAAGTATCGAGTTAAACTGATGGCATTGAGCTCACAGTCTATTCATACTAAGTGTATTTTATACTCTTACTTCAAAGAATGCCTTTCGAAAAGTAAATTAAGGGGGGAATCAGCCCCCCCCCCATCACATCTCTATACTTAAACAATAAGCCTCCAGCCTCCAAATCTCATCAGGGAAGCGCTTTATCAGAATAAACTGGTTACCAAATTTGAAGCAAATCAGATAGAAAAACCCATCTATCTAAATTAAGGGGGGGGGGGGGGGGGTTAGCCCTAGAGGTCTGCACGGGCCGCAATTTCCAGGTCCGGGCCCGGCCCCGGCCCGAAGGAAAGCTATTTTGGCCCGGCCCGGTGTAAATATTGAAAGTTCGGCCCAAGCCCGGCCCGGTGTAAAAATTGAAAGTTCGGCCCAAGCCCGGCCCGTACAAAAATCAGTGAAAACAGACACGGCCCGACATTATTTCAACAAAAAATTCAGTTTTTTCTCGACATACAATTAAGATTCTTTTAATGAATACTACATGCATATTTATGGGAACATTTTACAGTATATTTTAAATTACTAGGTGTTCGCAAAATAGAAAACACACAATAGTAAACATTAACGATTACTTACAGTGTTTTAGTCAACGTCTCTACAGACGTTTCAAAATTTAAATAAGGGTTTATTAAAAGATTATTGTAGTTTAGAATAAAGGGTTAAAAAACATGATAACTTCTGAAGCTTATAATAAAAAGTAGATTTGTGAAATTATTTCTGTCATTTTTAAGGCTTTTCTCAAATCCAAAGGAGCAACATTTTGATACATTTGTGAATTCATTTCTTTTCGGAAACGCATGAGATTGGCAGGTATTCTTATTCAGAAACCATGTAAATGCCGTTTTTTTCTTAGATAAAAGTAATATATCTTTCAGAAAATACGGCCAAAGTTAACGTTTTGAATCGAATTTCCGGAAGCGATAGCACAGGAAAGGAGAAAAACGTACAGTCACGTGACAAGAGTCTCTGTTATGTCTGTACGTAATTTAGGAAAAATGGAAATGCTATTCGATCCCAAATGCCTTCAATACTCAGAGCTGTCAATTTTACGCCTTTATAGTTAAAAATGAGTCAGAAAATGTGTCTGAAAGTTTCGCATTGTTGAGCAGTAAATATGAGAACCACATTAAGGTACATTTCCAAAGATGCTGTTAACAGAAGTTCATTATCACTATTAATACTTTTACAAAACATAATGCCTGTCCTACACATCCTGAGAACGATTAAGACCAGTTCCGTCCCGGCACAAGTCTGCCGAAAAAATTAAACCCAGGATCAGGCATCATGTAACTGCACGATGCCGATCTCTACGATGGACATGTTACATTTCTGTATTGATGTTGTTAAACTCGCATCGGCTCGTAACGCACATTTATACTTCTCGAAAAAGTCATATTCATTGGAAATGGCCTTGTATTTTATCTGCTACACTTAAATTCTTATATCGGGCCGCTAGGCCCGATTAATTTTTTTTATCAGCCCAGCCCGTTTGAAAATTCTCCTCCATTCAGCCGGGCCGGGTACGGGTCTCGGGCCCATGCAGACCTCTAGTTAGCCCCTGTTGCTCCCTTTATACTTAAACAATGAACCTCCAAATTTAATCAGGGAAGCGTCTTACCAGAATTAACCGGTATACCAAAAGTGAAGCAAATCGGATAATTCTGCATGAAAAACCCATTATCTAAGTGTGGGGGGGGGGGGAAATAGCCCCTGTACCCCCGTCCTTTATGCTTAACCAATGAACCCCCAAAACTAATCAGGGAAGCGTCTTACGAGAATGAACCTAGAAAAAAAATTTGAAGCAAATCGGATATTTCTATCGAGAGTTATCGTGTTACGTATGTACATACATACAGAAACTGCGGGCACATTAGCTCTCGGGCTTTGATAGCCTGTGAGCTAAAAAGAAAAGTGCCCAGTTAAACTGATGGCATTGAGCTCACAGCCTATTCACACTAACTGTAAATTATGCTCTTATTTCAAAGAATAATGCCCCTCGAAAAATAAAGTAAGGGGGGGGAATTGGCCCCTCCGTTTCCCCTCTTTATACTTAACCAATGACCCTCTAAATGTCATCAGGGAAGTGCCTTATCGAAATAAATCGGTATACCAAATTTGAAGCAAATCGGATAGCAAAACCCATTTATCTAAATTAAGGGGTATTAGCCCCCTGTTCCCCCCTTCATATTTAACGAATGAACTTCCAAATCTAATTAGGGAAGCGCCTTATCAGAATATACTGGTATACCAAATTTGAAGTAAATCAGATAGCAAAACCCATCTATCTAAATTAGAGAGGGTATTATCCCTCGTTCCCCCTCCCCCCTTTAGACTATAACAATGAACCTTCAAATATAATCAGAGAAACTCGTTATCAAAATTAACCGGTATACCAAAATTTGTAGAAAATCTGATAATTCTGCATGAAAAACCCATTTATCTAAGCTAAGGGGGGATTAGCCCCCGTTTCCCCTTTACACTTAACCAATAAGCCCCCAAAACTAATCAGGGAAGCGCCTTAGCAGAATGAACATAGAAAAAAAATTGAAGCAAATCGGATATTTTTATCAAGAGTTATCGCGTTACGTACGTACGTACATACATACATACAAAGCCGACGGGAACATTAGATCTCAGGCTTTGATAGCCTGTGAGCTAAAAAGTGCCAAGAGCGTGTAACTAGTGGGGGGGGGGGGGGGGGGGCAGAAAATAAAAGAAGACATTAAAAGCTTTCCAACAATATGTTACACGAGATGGTTTGGAATAAACAATAAATATGCCCCCAGGGGGACAGGTAAGTCTCAAACGGTGGGAGGGATGATCTCAAATGTATCTTTGGTCAAGGTTTCAAAATGTGGATTTATAATAAAATAGAACGAGAATTGGGCATTTTTAAAATAGCATGCAGATTTTGAACGGCCCTGTAAATTAAGATTGGGGAGGAAGAGGGGGGGGGGGAAAGGATTAGAAGGGACGAACTTGAAAAATACAACATAATAAACTAGTAACCCAAATAACTAGGCTTCTAAACAAAAGTATAACGATTTAACCTAGTATTGAATTCAGGGCGTGACCCGGGGGAACATTGGAATGTCCCTCCCGAAAGTTTTGAGATTTTATGCTTTTTAATGGACAAATGTGCATCCCCCCCCTTACAGAACTCTAAAATCTCTCCCCCCCCCCTCCCCCTATTATGTGTCATTGACACAAGTTGTTCCTGAGTTTTTCGTGTTAATCATGTAACAGGCTATACTGTTTTTTTTTTTTTTTTGCATGATATTCGTGATAGTCATATCTCAAAACTAATGCACGGAATTTAATCAAACTTCATATTCTGTTACACTTTCAGATAAATAGATCCTTATTAGGCCTGGGTGTATACTGCCCAACAGCTGTCGCTTTTTTGCTCTTTGAATTGGGATTTTCCGTTGCGGACATCTAGGCTAATATCAGATGAACGTCTTTTTGCATGCTTTTTTTTCGCTCTTACACCATCCCTACACATGATAGCGAAGGTGTAGGGATGGCGTAAGAGCGAAAAAAGTGTGCAAAAAGACGTTCGTCTGACATTAACCTAAGAGGGTGTGGGCTGGAATTGAATGATTTGTTAGGAAAATGCAATGCTTATATTTTCTTTTAAAATGCACATACTTCAACGAACCTATCCTTTTTGAATCCTCATGACGCACATAGATTATCATTTAAATTTGACACTGTGATAGCGAATTTTGAAGTTTTAACATTTAGGAAGCAGATGAAAGTTTTGGGATTGGTACATTCAACTACTTTATCTTCAATTTTTGAACGAAAATGAAAATGATATTACCTTATTTTGTCTTACAGACATCAATTAAAAAATTCATAGTATCGATTAAATTGATTAAAAAAATCGAAATTGCCCATCACTAGTTAATATGTTCACTAAGCTCCAGTTTTCACTGCAATACAAGCATTATTTCAATTAATATAATTCTAAAGATATAATGCAATATTAATGACTGAAGTAATGATTAATACTCTTAATGATTACATTCATATACATAATCAATTTTTTTATGTTAGAAAAATCAGTTTTTTTCAGCATTTAAGATAATATACAGAGAAAACATTACAATTTTGCCCATTTGCTCGTTAGCCGGAGGATATGAAAATTTATATTCGTCCCAACATCAGTGCTTGCGCCTTGCTTTCCGCAGGACATGAGGACTCTTGCAAGGCAGTACTTGTCTCTCGAGATCAGTATGGTAGCTCGATATATTACACGTAATGGTTCATTTTTAAATACTTTAATAACAAATAAATACAATATGAACTTGAAATTTTTATTATAAAAAAATTTTCTCTACACATATTATACAAAATAAAATATGTTCCTTCTAAGCATTGACAAATAGATGATTTCTGAACCGTTAGTCTTTGATAAACAGTTTCAATTTCAAAAATATTTAAAATTAGCTGCAGGATTATGTTATATGCCGTTTGGGTCAAAAAATGCATTTTTGAAGACGTTACAAAACTTAACTTTTTATACGTCCCTGAGCCCTATAAGTTATATTTAGTGAAACAGTCCTCATGCTCTGACATGCGTCGGGAAAAATCATTTTAGTATGACAGAAAATTACTGAGTTTCAAATTTGAAAAAAATTGGCACTTAACACAGTGCCTGAAATAATGTACGATTTCGATCTAACCTCACATCACTTTGGGCACCATGTTAAAAGTGAAAATTTTCCAAATTTTAAACTCGCATAACACGGTGAGTTTTGGTCGTACAAAAATTATTTTTTTTTTTTCATTTGATATATCAGAGCTTCAGGATTGTTTTACCGAATATAACTTATAGGATCGGTAGGCTGTATAAAAAATTAATTTTTATAACTTATTCATCAGAATTGAATTTTTTTATCCAAATTGTGTCCAACATAATTATTTAGCTAATTTTAAGTACTTTTGCAATCAGAACAATATGCCTAAGTCTAACGATTAAAAAATTATCCATTGGTCGACGTTTGGAAAAAATACACTGTATGTTAACAAATATACAAAACACATTCTGGAAAAAATGGAAAGGAGAACAATTTTATAAAACAAATTTGATAAACATTTGAAAACAAGTAGAAGTAAATTAAAATAATAGGCATTTTTGCCAGGACAGTGGCAAAAACTGGAAAAAACCAGGGCAAAAATGGCAAATTCTTATTAGTCTTTAATGTGTAATTAAATCTAAGTTAATAAGGGGATAATAATGGTATAAACAATTAAATTTAATAACATATCATTTAATACTTTTATTTAATTTGCTAATTAATAAATATAATTAAATAATTTTGCATATTTAAAATCTTTATAAAATAGGTGGGATTCAGTCTAATACTTAGGAATTTAAGAACCAGATTAAAAATCGGATATCTAATTTTTGTTCTTAAGTATAGTATTTTGTCAACCATTAGTATTTTTTTAATTATCAAAAGGTTTTATATGACTTTGCTATTTTTGTTTTATGAAACGAGTCTTAAAAATATGTAAATAGTTCTAAAGTCTTTTCTAAAATCTTTAGTACTAATTAATAATTATTTATCTAACGAAACTAGTCTGTTACAGATAAAAAAGTAATTAAATTGAAAATTATATATTGAAAAAACTCTCTGTTATGCCTTGTTAGGAAACTAGAATTTTCCCCCCTCCCTTTTACACTCTAAGAAAGGGACAAAAAGTTACATTCTTTACTTTCAGTAAGTAGCCTGTAGCCTTTTTATCTTGTTTGCCATTGTATCCATTTTCTATCTATTATCAAAAGATTTTTTTTTTAATTTTTCATTTGTGCAAACTAAAATTTGAAATAAACTGTCAACAAATACTCTTTCTAAACTAGTTTCTGTTATGCTATGCTAAAACAGCAAAAATTAGGTTATGATGGAGATATCACTGAATTATTTGAAATTTAAGTGTTCTGCTTTAAATATAATTTTATATTAAAAATTTGAATTTAGAATATAATTATTTATTTGAATTTCTAACACATACATACATAAATGCTTTACTCATTTAGAGCCTCCACAGTTCTATTATGTTAATATAATCATTAATAATTGTATAAACATGAATAAATAATCAAGTTTTCCATTTATTTATATAAAATTAGTATTTTTTTTTCATTTATAATTTTGTTATAAAAGTTAGTATTCTTTCATAAAATGCATAATTATAGTACTTATTTAACTTAAGAATTAAAAAATAAATTTATAGTATTGATCTTTTATCTAAATATTAAGTTTCTTTTTTCTTTCATGAAATTTTTTCTCTTTTCCTGAGAAAAAAATTAAATGGACAGCCTATTTTTGCCACCACTTTGGCAAAAACCTATTTTTGCCGGGACGGTTTTAACCAGGTTTTTTCCATGGTTTTTTCCGCCTATGGCAAAAACTTGCCAACCCTGATATTAAACTATGCAGTTTAACATATGAAAACAATATTTTTTCATTATTTTGCATAAAAGAATACACCAATCTGAAATACATTATTATGTTGCAGGGGTCTGTCCAGACTTTTCTCACAGGGTCCTGTTTTTGTGAAATTGTGAAGTTTTTCTTATTTTTGTGAAAATTCTAGTCATAATTTTGTGAATTTTAAATTATCGATGTCTTCCTGTCCTATCCTTCATGTATAAAAAGCTAAATAATATGCTCTTTGGTGAGTTCAACTGCTTACTTACAGGCCAGATTTTATTTTTAAATGACTAAATTTGTGAAAAAATTCTGTGAAAGGTCTATTTAAGAGACAAATAATTTTGTGAAGGGTTCTTTTTTGGGATAAATAATTTTGTGAAGGGTCCTGTTTTAAGATAAATAATTTTGTGAAGGGTCCTGTTTTGGGATAAATAATTTTGTGAAGGGTCCTGTTTTAAGATAAATTATTTTGTGAATGGTCCTTTAAAGGACCTAAAATTTTCCTAAACATATCTCTGCGTTGGAAAAAGTATTTTCAGAAATGTGAGCTACAAGTTTTAAAAAATGCAATTTTTAAGCCACTGAAGTTGTCATATATTCAGAAAAAATATTAAAATCTTGATTAAACTTTTTTTTCCCCTCTCTTTGAGAGAGAAAACTAAATGTCTTTAGAATTATCTGACAAAATTTAAAGCAATTTTTTTTCTCATATATTTGGTTATTTTATAAAATTTTGCCTAAATATGAATTATGCTTTATAAATTTTTAAATATGAAAAGAATTGTTTTAGAGATTCGAAAAAGACTTTTTCAAAGAAAAGACCTTGTCTCAACCATCGTCTGGGGAAAAAAAAAAAAATAAAATAAAATAAAAAATGCATAAAACAGGAGTTTTTTAAAAAATCTAAATTTAAATTTGAACTAAATTTTAATAAATTCTAGAATTAAGAAAAAAAATCCGATTGATGATTGTTTCATCTCGATCAAATATAAAAAGCCAAAAGATGTAAAAACGTCAAAAAAAAAAATATTGTTAATATAACCAGAAATTAAAAAAGAAAGATACATTAGAATTCAAATTATCAACAAACAGAACTTAAATATCTAGGATAATATATTTTGGAAACTGAGTAAAAGTTGAAGTAAAAAATCAAGATGATAAATTTTCATTTAGACTGAGTTTTAAAATTTTTGCCATTTTTTTTTTTTTTTCTTACTGTTGTAATTGTGGCAAAAGAATTTATGATTAAGGTTATTTTTATATATTATTCTTTATCCTATTTTAATTTTGTGACCAAATTATTTTACTACTCAGAACTAATTTTGAATTATTCTGTAATACGCTAAACAGTAAATTTTTAATGATTTTAATCTGCATTGCTTCTGAAAGTAAATTGCATTAATGACTTTTTTTTTTTCTCTACAAACTTATTATGTTAAAATTCCTAATTTTATCTGCAAGCTAATTAAAATATGTTGTACCATTGTGTTATACATTCTTTGTTTCAATTTCAATGAGAATTGATACGAAATATTAATTTTATTTGTAATGACTTTAAATCTGATAAAATGCATTAAAAAAAGTACAATTTCAACAGAAAGTTTCTTTGTTTATATTAATTGCTGATAGACAGCACCAGAGAATTAGCAAGAAACATCATCCTGATTTATAGACAGAATTTTCTGTAAAGCTTAGGCCGAAGGCACTAGTGTAGCTGCCTACAGCTCGTATTTCTGTTGTTGTATAGATAGTTATGAGTTATTTTTAATTTAGAACTTAATTGGATAGTTTTTGAAGGTTAAAGGTTTTAATATACTTTTACAAATATTTTAAGAGCAGCATCGATGCTAAAATTTTTTTTTTTTTTTTCTTATATAGCGTTCAAAGAGACATTCATTTGTTTCAAGATTCGGAAATTGTGAATGGCAACAGTGTTCTTTTGTTTATATCTAGTAATTTGATGTTTTTAATAGCTTATTTTTAATGTGGAACTTAATACATTATAATTGGGTATGATATACATGTTTTATATGAAAATATGCTGAACAAACATTATTTCAAGTAGAAGAAATTATCATTTAGCTGTCATATGTTAGCATATGTTTTCCATTAAGCCTAATATGGCATTTAGCTACGTTCGATTCGCAGACCAGAATGGTTCGCACTGGAATGTTTATCTACACTTTTCTCCACTTGGATTTTATTATAAGTAGATAGCATTAATATATATATACTAGCATATGGCCCCGTCAAAAATGACGGGAAAGTGTTATTGTAAGTTTACAACATTAAGTCAGACTCAATTAAACAGGTGATTGATATGCATGATTATTCAGATAGTGGCAAGTCCTCAAAAGCATTAAAAAAAATAGTGTTTGTAAAAGTCAACCTTCAAATGAAGAAAATATGAACCACCTCATGCGGGGGGGGGGGGGGGGGGGGGGGGGGGGGGGGGGGGAAAGAGCTTTTTCCAACAACCCTATGGCAAAATTCTCATTTTTTCTGCACATCTTTGATGAAATTCGTGTTTTTTTCGCAGCCTTTTCACGAAATGAGTGTTTTTATCGGGATTTGTTGAAAAATTTTCTTTTTTTATGTGCCCTTTTGACGAATTACACCTCTCGCGTTTCTTTGACAAAATTCAGGGAAGAGTGCCACTTGGCAAAAAAAAATTGTTCAAAATCTTGCCAAAAATCTTTTCAAGATGGCAGAAAAACATCATTTTTAAATCTTTGTTATTTATAAATCAATGATTTTGCCCAAAAAATAGAAAATGATGTAAAAACATGGATTTATAAATAACAAAGATTTAAAACTGAAGTTTTTCCGCCATCTTGAAAAATTTGTTACGAATGCCGGTAAAATCTTGCTCACAACTACCAAAAAACTTACTAATATAAAATAAAAAGATAAATATAAATAAATACCAATAAATGAGATGGCGATTCAGAAAAAAAGGGAGTTTCATACAGAAAAAAATATATATAAAAAAAACTAAAAATACTTACACAAAAAACAAACAATCAGTTAAAATTTACAAAAAAAAAAAAAAAAATCAATAATTTAATGTTTATGGTGAAATTCTCGTTTTTTCTGCACATCTGTGATGAAATTCATGTTTTTTTCGCAGCCTTTTAAAAAAATGACTGTTTTTACCACAATCCTTTCATGAAATGAGTGTTTTTATCGGGATTTGTTGCAAAATTCACGTTTTTCCTGCGCCTTTTTGATGAATTACACCTCTCACGTTTCTTTGACAAAATTCAGGAAGAGTTTCGCATCCTGTGCCGCTTGACGAAAAAAATTGTGCCAAAAATCTTTTCAAGGTGATGGAAAAACTCAATTTTTAAATCTTTATGTTATTTATAAATCAATGATTTGCAAAAAAAAATAGAAAATGATGTAAAAACATGGATTTATAAGTAACATAAAGATTTAAAAATGAAGTTTTACTGCCATCTTGAAAAATTTGTTACGAATGCAGGTAAAATCTCGCTCACAACTGCCAAAAAATTTATGAAACATAAAATAAAAGTAAAAGGATAAATATAAAGAAATACCAATAAATGAGACGGCGATTCATAAAAAAAAGGGGGAGTTTCATTAAAAAAAAAATTCAAATATTTACATAAAAAATAACAATCAGTTAAAATTTAAAAAAAAAAATCAATAATTTAATGTTTAGAAAAAGGGATCCTAGTCAGGGTCTGAAACATCGTCAAGGTATGGTACTACTCTTCTAACTGAATTAAATTTAAATTTTGATGGATGTTTGGTAATACACCCTCGATGTTTTCAGACTCTGAATTTTTTCGGCAGCCGTTGGCTGAATCGTTTGTCTCTAAAACGGTAAACAATGTAAAAATCGATATATTCACCAATAAAGGGTGCATTTTAAACAGCTAATGCAAAAATCCTAATAAAAAAAAAAAAATAAATAAACAGCAGAGCAAGCGAGACTTACCTTACAATCAAAATACGTTGACAGAAGCACAGGTGCATCCGAATGTATGCAGCAAATTAGTTACGTAACAGAAAATTTAGCTGACTAACGGTTCACCTGATACTGATGAACCAATAAGCTTCAAGATCACCCGATTTCAAAATTTACATTTTTTTTTAGGTTCTTATGTTGAAACTTACACTTTTGCAACCTTTCGATGAAAATCTCGTTTTCTCTGTGATCCTCTGATCAAAACATATTTTTTCTGTGATTATTTGACGAAATTCACGTTTTTCGCGATACTTTGATCAAATAATGCATTTTTTCTGCAGTCATCTGATGAAATTCATGTTTTTTCCACAATTATTTGGCGACATTCACATATTCCATGATCCTTAGACGAAACATGCTTACTAAAGGAGCCTTTGGGAAAAATTGTGCTTTTTTCTGCGATCCTTTGATGGAATTCATATTCGTTTGATGACACCACCCTTTTTCTACGATATTTTGATGATTTTTGCAATCCTTCGGGGAAAGCAGACAGATGATAGTTACAAGCTCCTGGCTATATGTTTTTTTCATCCTGTTTGTTTCTATACATGGACTAAATGCACAGGTCATGGGAAAGGATTAGAAATAAACTCAAATTGCAGTTGCTTGTACTCGCATTTTTATTTTGTCAAATTCTGCTACCCCCCCCCCCCCCTTCTCGTCCTAAAAATGTCAACAAATTTTAATACTGATTTGCATCAATCCCAGGGATGATAAATTGTGCCGAAAAAATGGAATTCCCTGTTTTCGCTGGAAAGTGGCATGTCTGTAAATGCTTTTAAAAATATATGCATAGTTGGAAAAAAAAAAAAAAAAAAAAGCTGTTGCATTTTTCAAACAGCAAAAAATAATTCACAGAAATATATTACATTCAGCTTAAAAAATGCAGCATGGTGAAATAAGAAACTTAAAAATAAAACAAAAAACATATGGCATTTCTTTAAAAAATCAGATGTTTATTTTTTAATTTTAGATGAAACTTTAAAATTTGATTCATATATTTGGCCAAAACTAAAACACCATTATGTGCATCATTGAAAGTAATACACATACAAAAAGCTATGTTTTTTAACGGTACAAAAATTTAGTAAAATTTTTAAAAAAATGTAATTTTGATTTTTAAATCTTTATTATAATGAAACGTTCCTGTGAGTGATAAACACTTTATGAACATGAACTTAAAATATGCATAGTTTAGATAAAAAATAAACAAAAAATTGTGTATATATGGGTGTTTAATTCTGTTCGGTGTAAACTCAGCTGAGTTTATCAGGCAAACTGAGAAATCTGTTGATTGCCGCGATCGCGCAATTCTTTTCCTGGTCAATTGGCACCTTCTTTCCGAAAGTCCATAATAAAAATTAAAAAAACTTTTAAAACATTCAAAAATAACTATTGACAGATGAAAGCGAGTAGTGGCAAAAACTCAGCACGTTTATCCCTCTGTTGTTTTTCCTAAAGAAACAGCGTTTCACTGTTGCCACTACAGAAGAGTGAAATACATGAATCATTGATATGAATCAATATTCATATGAATGATTCATATGAATAATGATGAATAATCATTAAATAATGTTTTTTAAAATATTTATTCAATAAATTACGTAATATTTCATATGTATGTCGTAAACTGACTGCTTGTAAATGTAAAAAGTCGTAAATAAAATTGTTGCTTATAAATGTAAACGCATTGAAAAACGCATTTCAAAAAATGAAAAACGCATTTCAAAAAATGAAAAACGCATTTCAAAAAACTTAAAGGCTTTAATATGCTTTAAAAAATATATTTAAAGCAGAATCAGATGTTAGCCGTATTTTTTTTTGATGAATCGTCAAAGAGTCATTCATTTGTTTCTTAATTTGCTGGAATTTGTATCTGAATGGCAACAGTATCGTTTGTTTAGATTTGATTTCTAATAGCTTAATTTTAATTTAGAACTTAATACATTATAAATGGATATGATACACATGTTTTATATGAAAATATGCTGAACAGACATGATTTTAAGTAGAAAAAATTATCATTTAGCTGTCATATGTTAAGATATGTTTTTCATTAAGCCTAACATGGCGTTTAGCTACGGTCGTTTCGCAGACCAGAGTGGTTCGCACCAGCATCGTTCCGTCGGTCACGTGCACTCAGCTTTTATTATAAGTAGATGTAAAGAAACATACATATTTTTAGGTAAGCAAATAAAAAAAAATATATATATTAAGTATGAGTTTTACAATGTTTTCGAACACTATATGTAGATGATAATAAACAATAACAAAGTATACATCTTAGGCAACTAATAATAAAAAAAATTGTTAATAAGAAGTTCTACTAATCATTTTCATACCTTTATATTTACAGTGTCTGAAGATTGTTGATCACCAGCTGTTTCAGAGTTCTGGTTATTTCTTTGCTCTATTCTTTTCTACAAAAAAGAAAAACAATAATATATATTTTTTGACATGGGATAAACATTTACATAAAATTATCACAAACAAAATATAAAAGAAGACTGTCCATGTACCACAATGGCTAAGATAAATAAATAATTTTTATTTAAAAAAAATATTTTGCTCTGATGGTGCATCAATATGATGGGGCAGATTTTTAATGTTTTTAGTTGCCTATCTTTTTTTTTTTTTTTTTTTCTGAGGGAGGAAGGGGGGGGGGGGTGATCTCTTTCACTCCTTACCATAATAAAACCCTATCCCTTTTCATCCTACAGATGTCATGCAAAATTATTCTTTTAATAAAAATAATATTAATAATAATAAACATTATGATATGTTTACAAAATAAATAAATAAAATAAAATAACAATAATAATATATCTTAAAATAAAATGACAGATTTTATTCAAAATTTCAATTCACTGCCACTGAATTAGTTATATTTTTGAGAAAAACCTCATTTAACAACAATTTAATAAATGTATTTAAACTGAGGAATCTTCTATAATTAGAGTATTTTATAATTTCTGATAACAATGCTATTTCAGCAAATGAAAATACCTACTCTCTATTGCTAATAAATAATTATTAGAATTGTGCATATAGATCCTTTAGGTTTAGATATACAGTGGGAGATCCCTTTAACGAAGTTTTCTACTTAAAGAAATTTTCTGCTGAACCTTGACTTTGAACATCATTAACATGTAAATTAATCACCATATTATGAAAAATATCTAATATTATATATAAAAATGAAAATTTGTCGGTCTGTAATGCTATACAAATCCACAGTTTGGAAGCCAGAATTGTGAAATGTTACGTACATGTGTATTAAAACACGGCCGAGGCAACTAAAGCAATCCAGAATCGAAATAATTTATCGTTAACTCTTAATTAATAAAAAACCACCAATTTAGCAGCAATTTCCTGTCAAATTTAAATATTTTTCGTTATAGCAGCTGCCAACAATTAAAAATTCAAAATAAAATCCTTTTTCTTTTGTTCAAGCCGTAATCGCACGAGTTCTTTAACCAATGTGAGATATACATATTACGTACACCACGCTGCAATACTAAAAAACTGTAGCAGGTATTACGATAATTCTGTTACCTCACATGCACATAATTAGAGATATACATATTATGTACACCGTGCTGCAATACTAAAAAGCTCCAGCGGCTATTACTATGATTCTTTTACCTCACATGCAAATAATTGGAGATTGTTTAATTGCGCTTTATTATTACAATTTTTTAAAAAATAAGAAAAAACATTTTATCAGAAACATCAAAAAAACTTTTTAGTCTATTTATTCCTTTATTCCAAAGATATCGTTTTATTGTCTGCTGCCATAGTAACACAAGAAATTAAATTTCATAAAAAAAAAAAATGTGCAGTAGCAGAAAAATATTTTACTTAATTGAATAATTATTTTTAATTTTGGCTTTAGAATTAAATTCATGAACTCCTGTGCGTAGAACGGGTTAAACAGCTAGTATTCTATATAACAAAGTTTATTCCACTTTCGTGAATGTACAACATTCAAATGGAGAGGTTGCTATTGCGATGTATGTTAGAATTTATTTCAGTGGATTGTATGAAAATGAATTTATTTAATTAATCATTTGCATTCAAAAGAAGAAATGCTAAAAGCTATTGATACAATAAGAAGGGGATTCCAGTTTCATGAAAATTTAACACATCAATTGTTCGGATACTTACAAAAGTGCGAAAATTTTTATGAACAGTGTATTTTTATAAGAAATCTGCACAAAGTAATATTACAGACTTTTTTAAAGCTAAGAATTTGGAATACTAAGAAAAAAAAGAGAAAAGGTACGCTACGCTCCAGTTTTTGTTTACCTCTCTTTATTATCTCATTTTCTAAAGACATTATTGTAATTAAATTTTTCTCGTATGTCTAATTTGCATTAAAAAAGTTACTGGGCGAATTAAAATTTTCTAATATTTCCATCTTATGTGTATTTTTCATTTTATATATGTGTATCTCTCTATTCTAAAAAAAAGTAACTAACGCTGTCACTGCTGCCACCGCCGTTTTTGAATTTTTTGTGACCGGAGGTCTTTTTTCATTAATATTAAGAAAAATGTTGCATCCAAAAACAAGAAAATCGGTGGTATTATCGAGAAATGTTTAATAAACACGCTGATGTAGACAGGTTTCAAAACAAAGAATTATTTTAAGAGATACTTAATGTTAAAGTTGGTCAAAATCGCCTCCATTAAAAAAGTTTTAGAGAGGCAAAAACTATACATAGGAATTTCATCATTTTTAGATCATTTTATGCATTAGAAGTTTCCGGTGTGTAAACTACATTTATTTTTTTAATTTGACTCATTTTTTGAGGTTTTATTTCTATTTGAAATTCAAATTTTCAGCATTTCGAGAGATATTCTTTACAACTTTTAGAAAAGGGTATTATTTTAAATTGTTGCCAAATTTTAAAACAACGCAAAGTATAATATTTCCTTCAAATTAAAAATTTATTTACATGTGACTATTACAAACAGAAAAAAACTTTCAAATGAGAATTAAATGATTATGTATTAAAAGCAGGAATATATTGATAAATACGTCATAAAACTATATTTACATGTGAATTTTAAAAGAGAAAGAAAATTGTAAAATAATAAATTCATTAATTTGCATTAAAAATCGTAAATGGAGAATATTACGTCATATTTAAAATTGCCAAACAGTTTAAATTTAAAAATATATTTGAGCGAGACATTTATTTTATATTTTAAGACAATCTTTTTAAGCAATTGTTGAGAATTCTAATACAGCACAAATAATATTTTCTTTCTAACAACAAAAGTATTTTCACGTGAATATTAAAAAGAGAAAGAAAACTTTGGCGAAAAATATGTCAGATTTAAAACGATACATTTAAAATGTCTTATTTTAAAAAAATTTCTAATAGCATTGTTAAAAAATACCAGGAGAAAAAGACTCTGTTTACTTAATTAATTTTACATTAGTTTATTTTCACATGTTGCACTGATCTGATTTAATCAAAGAGGAAAAAAACCCGTTAACAGGGTGATCACCACTGTTTTTTAAATTATAATTCATTCTTTTGAAAAAATTTTAAAGCTGATCAAATTAACATGCTTTTAGAGTTTGCCATGTCTGAACGGGGGTTGGCAAGCGTAGCTCGTAGGGGGCAGATCCCGCTAGTTTTATTATACAAATTTCATAAATTTGAGTTTATTTATATTTACCAAATTTTCTTCATAACAAAATGTTTAAGTGTAATGACGAGACTTCGTTAAATGGAAGTTTCACTGTATAATATATGTAAAAGATTACAAAAAATATCACAAAAAATAAAAATAAGCAAACCTTATTTAACATTTTAATTTTTTCTCGCCTTCTTTCTTGAGATAATAGAGCAACTTTATTCTCCACAGAAAACTCCACAATAGGCCTCTATAAAAACAAAAAACACATCATGAGATCTGCTGGGATATTTTTTAAAATATAAATTGTTATTATATACTTAAAAACACTTAAGATCCTTAAGCTACTATGAGATGCAATCAGATGAAAACGACCTGAAAAATGGGCAACAAATGATTGGTTTCTTTACACGACAATGCTCCACTACATCACGCTCTGATTGTGAAAAAATACCCTGCCAGAAACGGTGTTACCACCCTGAAACATCCTCCTGATTCCCCGACCTAGCACCAGTGGATTTTTACCTGTTTCCACAGCTGAAAATGAAATTGAAGGGACACTGTATTATGCATTCAGATGAGGTGATCGAAAATGCGATGAAGCTAGTGAAGGACGTCTCACAAAATGGATTCAAGGTGTGTTTTGAACAGTTATACAAACGCTGGAAGTAGTGCGTGGATGCAGGCGGAAAGTACTTTGAAGGCCAATAAGGTAAAATTATTGTTCTATTTTTAAATAATTTGTAATTGACCTATTCCGGGATTTTTTTACCGTACCTCGTAGATTGTTTAAATTTTAGTACATTCTAAATCAAGGCAAAACCAGGGTGCAGAATATGTCCGATCTGGCGATCTAGGATCGGGGGAAATTTTAACACCCTGGGGAAATTTTTCAGAAACATATACAATTGATTTCGATTTTAACAACGAATTCCATAATTCCCTGAGATATAACAGTTTCAGTACAAATAAAAATATCTGTATGCTGACCTTCACAAAATCGATCTCAGAATAATATGTACCGTATATCAGGGGTGATTATGTTCCGAATTTTCCTAAAGTTTAAGACATTCGGTTCCAAAAAAAAAAAAAAATCGGTTATCTGAAAATTCGGACATAAAAATACCGTGAATTTTCGCGAAGAATTATGGAAAAAACGCAAATTTCGTCACAAGATCGCAAAATAACCGCAAATTTCGTCAGAAGATCGCGAAAGAACCACAAATTTCGTCAAAAGATCGCGAAAAAAACTGCAGGTTTCCTCAAAAGATCGCGAAATAACCGCAGGTTTCGTCAAAAAATCGTGAAATGAGCGAAAATTTTGTCAAAAAATCGCAAAATAAATGCACATTTCGCCAAAAGATCGCGAAACATTCGCAAATTTCGTCAAAAGATCGCGAAATAATCGCAAATTTCGTCAAAAGATCACAAAACAACCACGTATTTCGTCAAAAGATCGTAAAATAACCGCGATTTTCGTCAAAACATGGGAAAATAACCGCGATTTTCGTCAAAACAGGGCGAATAACCTATTTCGTCAAAGAAAAGCGAAAAAAACTGCAAATTTCGTCAAAAGATCGCGAAACGAACGTAAATTTACTCAAAAGATCGCGAAATAAACGCAAATTTTGTCAAAGGATTGCGAAACAATCGCGCATTTCGTCAAAAGGGGCGAAATAACCGCAAATTTCGTTAAAAGATCGCAAAAAATCTGCAAATTTTGTCAAAAGATCACGAAAGAATCGCAAATTTCGTTAAAAGGTCGCAAAAACTGCAAATTTCGTCAAAATATCACGAAAGAACCGCAAATTTCGTCAAACGATCGCAAAACAACTGCGAATTTCGCCAAAAGGAAGGAGAAATAACCGCAAATTTCGTCGAAAGATCGCGAAATAACCGCAAATTTCGTCGAAAGATCGCAAAATAACCGCAAATTTCGTCAAAAGATCATGAAAAATACATAGTGTTGGGAGTGGATTTTCCCCACTCTGCTGTAACCTTTCAGAAAATTTGCTGTGAATTTTAGGAATTTTTTTTCACTCAGAATCACCCCTGCCATATATACTCGCGCATAAGTTGAGAAATATTGGAAAAATTAATTTTCTATACCTATGGTAATACAGCACTTACCTATAACATATCGTAAAATTTTGGGGAAATTTTCGTGCGGATCGGGGGAAATGTCGGGAGTAGAAACATTTTCTGCACCCCTGGGCAAAACTACATATTATATTCCAAAAGAATAAAATTTCAATATTGATTTAAATCAATATTAAAAAAAAAAAAATTAGAATGATTTAAATCCTCATACCTTAATTTTTACTTTTATATTTTTCTTTGTCGATTTTTAAAATAGAGTAAAAATAAAATAACTGGGGAAGACAAAAATCCTTAAGTTTCCATCTTCTGGCAGAAAACAGAAAGAAAATATGAAAATTTGGATAACTTCATCAATTCACAAAGACCTGGCTGGCATGCAATTTTTATGCTGTTTTAATAAAACCAGAACTGTTAAATGAATAACTGAATAAGAAAGGTTAATAAATTATAAATGGTAGAAATGAATGAAATATACCTTACTGGCCGTGAATATATTGGGATTGTTATTTAGTTCATTCAATGCCTTTAGGGCATGCTCGTGCTCTGTGAAAGTTACGAATCCAAATCCCCTTGACATAGGATTACCTACGGCATCTGTCTTCTTAAAATCTTTCATTATTCTAGCCTGAAAAAAAGTCAAGAAGAAACTTTAAAATTATCAGCAAAATACATTATGAATTTATGATTCTGATTTGAGCATAATAAAATATCATTTTTTACAAGGCATGCATGCTAAAAAACAGAGCACTGATTAAAAGAATGTACAACTTACTTCTTTAATAACTGCACCTTCACCAGCAGCTTTTTTAAACATCTTATACAAATCTTTGTCATTGATATTTTTTGGAACGTTGTGGCATACAAGCCTTTTATCAGAGACAAAAAAATTAACATTTTTGAGCTTCTGTTTTTTCACAGCTTCTAACTGAAATGAAACAGTTAAAAATAATAAGCATTTTAAAAATACTTAAATAATAAAAATTTTAACAATAATAAATAATATATGAATGTATAGATAATTAATGCAATATAAAAAGTAACAAATTTCAATAGTGTTACTTAACTTGTGGTGCATTAAAGATTTACTTTGTTCTTTTTGGGGGACTTATGAATTAACTTGAAAAAAATTACACATGTATCATAAATGTTTTACAAACTGCATATTACAGGAATCTGGTAGAAATTTTAAAATAAAGCCCTATAATTAAGCAATTTTTGAATATGTTAAAAATTACATATACTGTATATCCTGGCGTATAACACACATCACTAATTTGAGAGTCTACATTTTTATTTCAAGCATATACTGCCGCATCACACGCATCAAGTTTTATGTTACCCTATGAAAACAAACCAGAAATACTAATTTTCCCACACTTTGGATAATGTGTCTTTTCTTTGCATTTGTCTTAATGTGCGAACACGATATTTTCATTATGCTCAATTATTATTTTTTTAAATCTAAATAGTGAAACCTCCCAAAATCGTTTGAGACAGGTCCTGTTTATTATGCGCTCAAACTTCCTTCCTCCTTATCTGCGCGAAATTAAAACCAATGGTAATTTTCAAACAAAAAACAAAGTCAATTGGTAACTTTCCAAATGGATTTTTTGTTCATGTCCATGAAAAATGTTGGATGGAAGAAAATTATTTAAAATTATGGATACAAAATAAAATACTAGATTAATTTTAAAACAATTATTCTAATTGGTAAATAAATCTGGTCCGGACACAGGGGTCGATCCAGGCAAAATTTGAGGCCTGTTTAGGGCCCTTTCACAAAAATCTATTTAATAAAATAGGCCCCTTCACAAAAATAAATTTAATAAAATGGGCCCCTTCACAAAATTCCTTTTAATAAAATGGGCCCCTTCACAAAATTCCTTTTAATAAAATAGGCCTCTTCTTAAAATTCTTTTTCATAAAAACTGTTTTAAAATGTGTAATTTGTAAATAAAACCTGGTCACAAAAAACAAAAACTTTAGCAAGTGGATTTAAAGAATTTATTGTTAATAAAGTCTTGATTCGAATTTCAGTAACTGGATTTCAACTTTCGTTACAAAATGTTATTTTTCACAAAAATATAATAAAATTCACAAAAATAACTTATCTTTCACAAAATGGGCCCCAAAAATAAAAATCTGCATCGACCCCTGGGACATTTTTCGTTCAGTTGGAAATTTACATTTATTATGATTTATTTACCAATTAGATTAATTGTGTTAAAATTAATCTAGTGTAATTACGTATCCAGCGATTTCTGGTGTTCCATTACCTGAGATTTATTCTGTTGAGCTGAACCAGGTTTCAGACCAGATGCTATAATCATTAAGGTCAGCTGGGTGAAAAAGTTCCACCAGATTCATCCGGGATAGCTCAGATGGTAGAGCACTGGTGGCTTCAGCCAGGAGATCCCTGGTTTGAATCCTGGTCTGGACATTTTTTGCCCAGTTGGAAATTTACATCTACAAAATAAAATGTTTGGGAAAAGCATCCAGAAGCTTTAACGAAATCAGAAAGTCTCTTAGTTTGAGATATGTTTAAATCCCATAGAACAGACTGAATTTAAAAAAAAGAATAAACGAATCCAATACAGAATTGGCAGTAATTAAAGGTGGGCTGATTTTGTCAGTTCAATCACTAAAAGTTTCCATATACAAACCTTTCTAAGAAAGTTTAAGGCAGCACCATGGAACACATGTATGATAGAAGAAAGAGCATGTACAAAAAGAGGAAATATGTGACATGCATCATTTACACTAATATGTGAATAGATTGTAAAATCATGGAATTAAACCAAATTGGAAATAATTGTTAAATCATTTTAAAAAAGTGGAATATCAAATGAACTTGATGGTACAGAGGATGACTATTTACGGCTAGCTGAATATATAAAAGCGACAGTAGGAAAGAAGATGACCTTTCTGAAAATATAAATGAGGACGAGTATAATAGACTTACCATGTTATCTGATAATGAATTTGAATATAATGTTTGTTAGAAAAAATATATTGAAAGTTTCTTTGTTTATATTGATAAAAAAATGCCTTTCAATATACCTCTAAAAAATTGGAATGTTTTCTTCTTATGATTTTACATCAACCATTTTATATTCGGTGTATAACATGCACACGGAAAGTGATTTTTTACAGTTAAAAGTGCGTGTTATACGCCAAGATATACGGTATTTTAAGGTCATTCTGTAGTTTGTTATTTTTCCTTTTCATCAACATGAATTTTGACACAATTACGAAATCATTATCATTCCTATTGCATTAAATTTTCAAATTTTATTTTTCAAGGGCCAATGAATTAAACAGTTTTATATTTTTACTACAAATGTAATGCAGTTTTAATCATACTTGATTGATAAATGACTGACATCATTGACTGTTAAAAATGGATATTGTGCTGCTAGTCATGAGGGGTTGGGGGTAAAATCTCAATAAGAATAGTTGAAATTTTTATGCATGTATGGATACAGATGGTTTTTTAATTATTTCAGAAGTAGCTAAGGACTTAAAAATAACATTAATTACTCACTTCCTTCATTTTTTTTCTTCCCTTATGAAATGATTAAAATTTAAGTAATTCCCCTCCCATTGTAAAATTATTAAAACTTACGACTTTCTTTCTATCAAATAGGGTGACCCACCAGTAGTTGGTCAAATAAAGTCAGTGCTACGGGGTTCTTATTATGTTTCCCTTTTTTTTTTTAAAGTTTTAGAAGTAAACTAACATGATTGCTATAACCCTTAATGAATGTCCTATAATGGACAAAAAGGAAATCCGCTGAAATTAAATAGCAACAAAATTATAAATAAATAATTTTTTTAATTGCCTAGTGGTTGATCAGGCAAAAAAAAAAAAAAAAAAAAAAAAATCAATCAAAAAACTAAAAATTAATCTTAAAATATCATCCTTGGGCTCTGATTAACAATAATTCTTATAAAAATATTACTTGAAATAATCAAGATGGAAGTGCTCTATTTTAACTTACCGTAATTGTCTCCAACTAATCAAAAACTGAATGTTTACACTTTCTAATAAAAAAATTTCACATAAAATGGCTTCTCTCACAGCACACAGCTGAAAACAATGTAATAACAGGTGTACTAACATTCAAACAAAAAAAACTATGTCTAGTGCAACGTATAAAACTCATTTCTGCCTGAAATGGTGCAATATTTTTAAAATTTGATCAACTACTGGAAGGGTATCAACTACTGGCGAAGCCACCCTATCATACAATAAAAGCAACCGAAAGGAATAAGGAGGACACAACCACAGAGAAAAATCTTAGAAAACTGAGAAAAATAATGTGTTACCTACAACCTCTCGTAAAAATTATTGTATTTCACATAAAACCGCCAATTTGAGTTTTTTCTACATTTTTCAAGAGCAAACGATAATCAGATTTAACTTCCTCAGTCATGGTGTCACCTGTAGGAGACACTAAACAACACTCTTTAAATTAATTTAAATGCTTCTAGAATTGTTAAAATTACTTCTAGACCTTTTTAACAAATGTGTGGATATCGTAAGCATTGATTTATAGACTAATGTATCTTTGCATTACAGTCATTTTAAACTGGTTTTTGTGGTTCCAGATAATATTTGTCTCAGGACTGAGGATGTTTTAATGATTGCATGTTTATCCCAGTTTTTTGCTTATCCGAGGTGAACTTAGTTCATATTAACTCTCTGATAATCATGATCTACCTTATATTAATCATTTTAATTATTATGCACAGTCACTTTTCACTTATATGTCTCTCAGTTATATGCAAATTTTGTAAGGTCCCGCCACAAGGAATAGGAAAATAACAGTATAGATTTCTCACTTATAAGTGCCACTTTGAATTCTCTCTCTCTCAGTTATACGCAGAAATCACAGAGAAATTCATAAACACTGAGATAAATACAAAACATTTTTTTTTATCTATAAAGAATTTTCTGCATGTGTCAAGGTCAAAAGATCCATTCCTGAGAGGGTGTTACAATTCGACTTTTCACACTCTCCCCCCAGTTCTAATCATTCCTTCTTTCCATTCTCTTTTATTTTTATCAAGGCATGTGCATGTTACCTTCCCTCTTTGTTTTTATGCTAGCATCTGGATTTTTTTTTTTTTTTTTCAATAACAAAGAGCACGGAAAGTTAACGATTTCGTTCAAAATGGAAGACTTAAGCAGCAGAAAATGATTGTAAACTTTCAAAAATAAGTTTAGCGCGAAAATTTGATTTGTCAGAATCAACACACAGAGGGATTTTAACCTGCCAAGCGTCTTGAAAGCTTTCCTGCATTTTCAAACAAATTCTTATAAAAATAATCTTAATTTAAATTTTCTTTCCCTGTTTGTTTCTAAAATATACTTAATGCACCTTTAATTGAAATACATTTAAAAATACAATTCTGTTTAAAATATTTTTTTCTACAACAGATTTAAGTTGTTTTGGGGAGACGGAAAAATACGCCCAAACCACTCAGAGGGTTAAAGAATAAGGACTCAATAAAAAAAAATGAACAGTGAATATTCTACACAAGTGAAGAAAAGATCAAGAATTCAGAATGAAAAATTTGAGATTTTATAAACCACTTTAATTCAGTGGTTCAGAGAAATGAGAGCTTCTAATTTACACATTAGCGGCGAGTTAACCAAAGAAAAGGGAGCTTAACAAAAGAACAATTTGTTATCTAAAATGGGAATAAGAAACTTTTCGGCTCCTTGGAGATGGCTAGAAAAACTTAAGAAAATACACAATTTAACAAATCACTGTCTGAGTGGTGAAAGTGCAGCCGTTTCAGATTCAACTGTTAATGAATGGATCACAGACCTTCCAAATTTAATTAATGCTCTATTTACTGAGCTAAAACTTCATTATCAAACAGCAGAGACAAATGGAAGTCTGAAAATGGTGTGAAGTTGTGTGGAAGACTTAATAAAGATGCAGAAAATTCCAGTAAACTATTTATTCATGATGAAAAACATGATATTTGCAAGAAAAAAATGGCAAGCATAACTTTGCTTGAATTCAACAAACTTAAAATAAAACTGAAGTAAAACTTAATGAAAAGATAACACTGCCGACAAGACTCGTAGCAAACCGCTACTACGCCATAATAAAAATGCAAGTGTTGCTGACAAACAAGCAGCTATGCCAAGGTGAAAATCATCTGTTTCGTTCCATCATTTATGCAAACTAAATACAGAATTTCTGCATAACAAGTGCTGCCATTCCTAAAAGTGAAATACTTATATAAAACACCATTGGCTCAAATGCATCTACTGCATGCCTGATGCTATGATGTCAAACGTACGATCTACTGCCATGACTAGCGAATAACCGGTGGTTTTGCAATCGCAGTTCTGGATCACTACGAAATCATGCATTTACGAAGTATCGGCATGCCGGCAGCAAGAAGCAATGGCGCTCTTATGTATTTCGCCATTGACTTGGACAGGGTAAAAATAAAGTATGTCATGTTACCAATTTAAATTTATATTAACACAAGCTAACCAATAGATATTTTAAGCTAACATATCAATAATTAAAAACTTTGATGTAAGAACATTTTTAACTGTGATGAAACAGGATTTTTTATTGTCTTTTTCCGAACAAAACTCTGGATTTTAAGGGAGAAACATGTTATGGTGGCAAACACAGCAAAGAAAGAGTGACTGTGCTTTTATATTGCAATGCAGATGGATCAGAAAAGTTACCACCAATAGTGATTGGTAAATCAAAGAAACCAGTGTTTAAAAAGTGTGAAGAAATTGCCATGTTCTTATGCAAGTAGCACCAAAGCCAGGATGGCATCCAAAATTTTTTTAGACTTTTTGAAGGAATTTGATATGAAGATAACTAAAAAAAGTTCTGCTATTTATGGATCAGTGCTCCATTCATCCCTCAAATCTCCCATTAAAATTAGGATTCTGGATGCTATGTATATATTGGTTTTCTCTTGGAATAACGTAACAGCCACAACAATTTCTAACTGCTTTAGAAAAGCGGGTTTTGTTCATTCAAATGATGCTGAAGTTATTCCATTACAGGAAAATGAAAACAACAGCAATGATTTGAACATAGACGAAGAAGAATGGAAACAAGATTTGCTTCCTTTTCAAGATTTCGTCAATGTTGATGAAAGCTTAACATTAACGGCAATAAGAGATATTGAAACTTTTTCTGATGATGTGACAGCTGTAAAAGAAGGAGAAGATGATGATAATGAAGAAACTGATAATGTAATTGTCCCATCTTATGCTACTGCTTCAGGAGCCCTGATGGACCCTTTGAGATGTTACCTTCAAAATGCTGATGTAGCATCAAACACACTTTTTAATGCATTAGAAAAGGTTGTTGTACAAATGCGGCCTAAGCAAAAACGAACTAGAATTGATGACTTCTAAAAAAGGGTGATTCCGTGGAGAGTGTCACACACGTAACATAGGCTTTAATTTGCATTTATTCAATTATTTATTAAATTTTAATGTTAATTCTGATTTTAAGTGGTATGGTAAATAAGTTATTAGCATATTTTTAAATTTAAATGTGTGGCAATAAAACTCACAGAAGTATATCATTTAATTTCATTACTCAAAATGTGCTTTTTTTCTGAAGTAGAAAAAAAGCACATTTTGAGTATGAAATTAAATGATATACTTCTGTGAGTTTTACTAAACAAAAAATATGTTAATAACTTATTTACAATACCACTTAAAAGCAGAATTAACATTAAAATATAATAAATAATTGAATAAATGCAAATTAAAGCCTGCATTACGTGTGTGACTCTCCGCATGGAATCGCCCAAAAGAGGACTAATTGGCATTTTTTAAAAATATAAGTATATCTTCTTCTATGTAAAATGAAATTTTACATTTATTGTATTTTTTAAAATTAACTTTTATAGTGAAAGTGTGAGGATTTTTTTTAAGTACACTATACCCTTTTATTACATAAAATGTTATTAATCATAATTCTTCTATTTCAAAATGTTTTTCTTCCCCATAATGTATATAAACAATTACTACATACAGCATCCTCTCAGTTATGTGTGATTTTAAATCAATCCCTTTAAACACGTATCAGTGAGAGGTGACTGTACTAGCAAAACTGGGGTTTTGCTTACATAATTGTTGAAATATGCCAAGTCGTATTTGTGTGCCTATTTTTATTAGAGGAAAATATAACTGCTATGGATAATTCAAAAATTACTAGTTAAGCCACAGTTTCACTAAACTTCATTCTTATACTGTATTTGGCGAACATGAGACTTAAATTATTGAGAAGAACAAAAATTAATTCCAAATAAATGGTAATTTAAAATGTATTTTGATGTTTTTGCGCTCATTTTATTTTTCATTTGAAGTTTCAAATTTTTTAGAAACAATTCTTAACAAGCATTTACATCTTAAAAGTAACCACCATGTCAAATTCCATGTTTCTGTAACAACAACTATATTATGGAAATAACAATTTTAGAAAGTTATTTGTTCCTGCACACTTTAAAATTTCTAAATTTTTAAAAACTTATGTGGCTGCATTTACAGCTCTGAAGTAATAGCCATGTCAATTTTAAAGTTTCTATCCCTAACAATTTCAGATAAATAATAGTTTAGAAGGTTTTTAGAATGTTTCCCACTCATTTCACCCTTTTAAATTTTGATTTTTTTTTAAACCCATAGCGAGCACTTAAATCTTAAAAATAACCACCATGCCAAATTTCAAGTTTCTAGCACAGCAGCATCACAAAAATCCCAATTTAATTTTTTTTTTTGCTTTTACAACTTTTTTAAATTTCAAATTTAAAGACAAACTGTTCTGTGCAAGCATTTACGTCTTAAAAATAACTGACATGTCAAATTTTAAATTTCTATCACTAACATTTTTGAATTAACCATAATTTAGAACATTTTTCGCTCAGTTCACACCTTTAAATTTCAAATTTTTAATCAACTGTTTATACCAGGCATCTGCATATAAAAAGTAACAACTATACTAAATTTCAAATTTCTACCAATAACAAATCCAACTAAATCGTAATTTAGAAAGTTTTTAAAATGTTTTGAGCTCATTTCATCTTTTGAAATTTCGAACTTTGTTAAAACCATTCTTAGCGAGTATTTACATTTTAAAAGTAGCCACCATACCAAATTCCAAGCTTCTATTACAACTGTATCACATAAATCACAATTTCAGAATGTTTTTGCTTCTGCAGCCTTTTAAATTTTGAATTTTTGGAAAACTGCTCTGGGTGAGCATTTATGTTTATAAAGTAACAGCTGTGCCAAATTTTAAGTCTCTAGCCCTAACAATTCCAAATAAATCGCAATTTATAACATTTTTAGAAGATTTTCTGTTCAATTCACCTTTTAAAATTTCAAATTTCTTAGAAACCACTCATAGCATTTATATCTTATATGTTACCACCACACCAAATTTCAAATTTCTACTTCCAACAATATATAGAAATTGCAGTTTTAGAACATTTTTAGCTCTTGCATCTCCCTGGGGGTTGTTGTCAAGACATTGAACAGGGGCTGCGCTAACCATTCGCTTACTCGCCAAATGCAAATACACCGTGAAATTGGCGAGAAAAAGATGATTGTGGCAGAAAAGCTGGCGAATGATTTTTTTGGGACACTTTTGTTGTGTAATCATGTTTTGGAATGTAAATGAATTTCTGTTTTTAGCGCGAATTCGTGTACTGCCGTATTTACAGTCTATATTCCTCTTCTTCTCGGCCAACCAATTAAAGGTGGTTCTGTTCCGAATTTTCCGAAAATTAAAAAAAATAGGTCATCAATCCGAAAATTCGGGCACATAAAATATCGCGAATTTCAACAAATGGTCGCCAAAAAAAATAAATTTTGTCAATTGTTTGCAGAAAAATTACGAATTTCGTCAAAGGATCGCGGGAAAACACAAATTTCATCAAAGAATCGCAAATTTTTGTCATAAACGCGAATTTTTATCATAAGATCCCGAAAAACTCGCAAATTTCGTCAAAAGATCCCGAAAAAACGCAAATTTCGTCAGAAAATTGCGAAAAAACCCACAAATTTTGTCAAAAGATCGCGAAAAATCACAAACTTCATCAAAAGATCGCGAAAAACCTCAAATTTCGTCTAAAGATCGCGGAAAAAACCGCTAATTTCTTCAAAAAATCATGAAAAACCCACAAATTTCGTCAAAAGATCGCGAAAAAAAACAACAAACTTCGTCAAAAGATTGCAAAAAACCCGCAAATTTCGTCAAAAGATCGCAAAAAACTCGCAAATTTCGGAGAAATAAATAGAATTTTTAAAAAAATAATTAGATAATTAATTTTTTTAGAAAACTCCTTTTAAAAATAATTATTATAAGGTTACAAAAAAGTAATTTTATGTTAATTATCTTTTTAAAAAGCTTTTCTTTAACTGTTTGCATTTTCTTCCTTGTTTTGTACATTAAATGAAATAATTTAATCCCTGTAAATATTTCTTGTCATAACTTAGAAGCTTAGTGTTGAATTCAGGAGGTGGCCCAGGGGACATCCCTCTCCAGAAGATTTGACATTTTGTGTTTTCAATGGTCAAAAAGTGCAATTTCCATCTCCCCTCCGGAGCCACAGAAATCCCTCCCGAAGAAATGTGTCTGAATTCAATGCTGCTTGGTTAGAAGGAATTTTTTTATTCTATGGTTAGGCAATAACTGCCTCATCAAGTTTGCAGTTCCTTTATGGTTTGTGTTAAAAATTTATTCCGTATTTGTGTTTAAGTAGTCCAAAACATTTTAAAGTAAGTAATTTTATTAGTTATATATCTGATTTTTGTTTCAACATAACAATTTTTTTACATATTTTAAAAATGTGTTGCAAAAATAAGAGGGGAAAAAAAAATTCTTCTTATAAATTTGTGATTTATCATACTTATAATACTCTAAAATAAGATTTTTATTTTTGCGTGGAGTAAAAAATTCTAATAGAAAATAAAAATATGTGAAGTATTTGAACACACAGCAGCTGTGATAGCGTGAGAAAATGCTTTTCTACCCATTGATAATGTCAGTGTTGAAAGGGTTAGTAATGATAATAATTATGTATATGATATATATCTATATGTAATATAGATAGATACATATCATATATATATATCATATGTATACATAATGTAATATATGCATAATATACTTTTGGCTAATAATAGATAAATTTGGCTAATGTGTTGGCTAATAGTCTTAATTTCTTAGTGTGGTCCCTGCATTAAATATAGTGTATGTTGAAGCAGAGATGATCACCAGCATTTTGCCACCATTATTTTTTAAATCAGTTTGGTAGTTCCAGAGATTAACCCCTGTAAACATGCAAACATTACTTCTTTATAATATTAGTATAGATATTATTAATTTATAATATTAATAATAACAGCATTTAATTAAAGGAATTCAGTGTTAAATTTTGAATGGTGTTATTAAATATATAGAGCATAAAAATTGCAATATTGACCAATAGGTGTAGCGAAATAAGAAATAAATAAACATAGTGAAAGTGCATTTTTCGTTCTTCATAATAAGATAAATTTCATTAAAAGTTCTTTTGTTGTTTTTGTTTTTTCAGTAGGTAAAGATTAAGAATTTTTTTCATAACTAAGACAAAGTCCTAGCAAAAGCTAAAAATTTCAAATAGTCAATATAAGATTAAACAAAAACTTAATTTGAAGAACAAATTAAAAAAACAAAATTTATTTCCTACATTGCTAAGCCTGAGAAGGGACAGATATTAAGATATTTCATTCAATTAGTTCTACATTTAATCAGGGCTTGAATTTCAGGGCGGGATGGCGGGATTCGCGCCCAAAATTTTGAAATCCCGCCCAAAAAAATATCGTGGGCGGGAGACTCCCGTCCAAAAAACTTTTCCGGAAAACCATTCCATTTTCCGGAAAATTTTGCATTTTGAACTAAGATCAACTTCCGCGACCACCCTGCGAATTTCGGATATTTTCGCGCGACCGGTTGACACATTTCACGAGTTTTTTACCGCGAAAGATCGTTGAGATTAACGATTTTTTTCCCCGCAACCAATCGACCAATTTTTTTCACGCGTTCGATTGACAAGCCTTTTTGCATTATTTACCGCGGCCGATAAGCAAATCAGGGGTGATTCTGTGCCAAAATTCTCAAAAAATTAAGGCATTCGGTTCCAAAAATTACAAAAAAATGGTCAAATTCGGAAATGAAAATACATAACGGAAAAATATTGCGAATTTCGACAAATGAGCGCTGAGAAAATGAATTTCGTCAATCGTTCGCAAAAAAAAAATCATCAATTTTGTCAAACGATCGCAGATGAAACGCAAATTTCGTCTAAAGATGGCGAAAAAAACCCCACAAATTTCCTCAAAGGATCGCAAAATAACCCGCAAATTTCGTTAAGGAATGACAAAAAAATGCAGATTTCGTCAAAGGATGGCAGAAAAACAAAAATTTCTCCAAAAGGTCGTGGAAAAAACGCGAATTTTGTCAAGGGATCGTGGAGAAAACGCGAATTTTGTCAAAGGATTGCAGAAGGTGAATTCTGTCGAAGAATCGAGGAAAAAACATAAATACCGTCAAAGGATCACGGAAAAAACACTAATTTCGTTAAAGGATTACGAAAAAAAGAACGCACATTTCGTCAAGATCACAGAAGAAAACGTGAATTTTGTCAAAGGATCGTGAAAAAATGTAAATTTCGTCTAGGAATTGTGGAAAAATCATGAATTTCGTCAAGAAATCGAGGAAGAAACGCGATTCCCGTCAAAGGATCACGGAAAAAGTTCGAATCTCGTCAAATGATCGGGTATAAAACGCGAATTTCGTCAAAGTATCGCTAATAAAACACGCATTTCGTCAAAGGATCGCGAGAAAATGCGAATTTAGTCAAAGGATCGCGGAATAAACACAAATTTAGTCAAAGAAGCATTGAAAAAACACGAATTTCAACCAAGGATCGCAAAAACATGCGAATTTCGTCAAGGATCGCGGGGGGAAACGCGAATTTCGTCAAAGGATCGTGGAAAAAACACGAATTTCGTCAAAGGGTCACGGAAAAAACACAAACACACACACACACACACACACAAATATCTATGTTTATTATTATAGGTTATTTTTTAATCTGAAATATTATACTGAACTAGCATTTGAAAAATTGGGTGTAACCCGAACCCAACTTCCAGAAATCTACACTCAGCCTGAAATTGACACGAACCAAAAACATAATTACAATTCGACCTGCAACAAAAATAACTAGCACTGGGAGGAGATGTTGATTTAAATCGTTTCAATGCTATTTTGTCATTTCTGTATTAATATCAGTAATTCTTTAAATGACACGTAAAATAACAGTGCGTTAAAAAAAAAATGTCCTCCCTCCCAAACAGCCCAACTCCCCTCCATTTACAAATGTTGGTAGGGAGACTCCCCTCCTGGGAGAAATTGAATTTCAAGCCCTGTTTAATGTTAAATTTTTGTAACAAATTAATTAAGCCAATTGAAGATTAAAAAATGAAAATAAAATTCATACAATATGATACTTAAAATACTCTAAAAAATTAAATTCCGTTCAAATGTAATCGAAATAAATCTTAGACTTCTTCCATTTTTAATTGAAAATATTTGTATTGCAGATTTTGTATTATGTTTATGACAATTGTGCATAAAATGATAAGATGCATGCAAAATACAAAACTTAAAAAAAAGTCTAAGATTTATTTCGATTTCATTTGAACGGAATCTAATTTTTTAGGGTGTTTTAAGTATCATATTGTATGAATTTTATTTTCCTTTTTTAATCTTCAATTGGCTTAACTAATTTGTTACAAAAATTTAACATTAAATGTAGAACTAATTGAATGAAATATCTTAATATCTGTCCCTTCTTGAGCTTAAACAATGTAGGAAATTTTGTTTTTTTAATTTGTTCTTCAAATTAAGTTTTTGTTTAATATGTCAAGTTTTTTAATAACTACTGCACTCAGACAAACGCATTTCAAAATTAGTAGAGAGTATCATCATCAGGCTTTGATGTATGCGGTATTGCATCACAGTGTGGGATGCAGTTTACCAATGTGTAATTCAAAATGTTTCACCACTGTAGTAATGCAGGTTGCGATAGTTTGGACAAAAACTTCTAATCTGAACGCAAAAAATCTATAATCAAAACATAAAAAATTAACTTCACTTAAATTTAGATACCCTATTTCCCACTGAGGAACGCTATGAATGTAAATATAAATTGCGTTGAATCCTTACTGCTAATATTTAACTGTGATACAGTAAAAATTAAAAAATAAAAGTTTTACTTAAATTTTTAAACCTTATTCTCTCCCGAGGGTAGGGTGTAAAAAAAATAAAAAAAATTGGATTTTTTTTATTTAAATCAGATTTTTTTGATTTTTTTCCTTGTGTTAAAATATTAAACGTCTACTAAGAATTAAGCATTTCAAAAATTAATAGCCCACCAATTACTAACATAATCTACGTTTTTTTGCTTTAATTAATAAAATTTTAATTATGTAATTATAGAAATTACAAAAAACTGCAAATTAAAAATTTCTTTAGTAACATACAACATTATGTGCATTAATATTTTGTAATAATTATGTAAACCAATATTAAATACTGCTTATATTTTTAAGTTATTGATAAATTGCATTTAATTTTAAATTGATGATACAGATTAAATTTTTAATTATTAAACAATTAACTCTTTAATTAAGAACACAATCTACATTTTTGAAAAAGTGGTTGAAAAAAGTGACAAATAATAGTTTGATAAATTGATAAAGCAGCTAGTAATTTTACACAGAAATTCTTCTAATTCATTTATCAACAGAAAATAATAGATTGCACTTATTTTATATAGAAGGAATAATTTAACTACTAATCAAAAGAAGTTATGAAAACATATGTAGAAACTATAAAATATCCACTTAAATAAAATATAGTTTTATGATAAAAACTTTGTCAATTTTTAAAGAAATAACTTATTTAAAATATTTAAAACAATTTTATTTTTTAAAAGAGCTTCTTTTATTTATTCAGCAATTAAATTATCTTATAAACATTACACATCATTTTCATTACTGATTATAATGCTTTTTCACACCATTTTAAAAAATCAGAAAATATGTGATTTTATCATCTGATTTAAATTAATTGAATAAAATCATTGACACTATTGCTATGTTTATTGTATATAAAAGAATGAATAACTCGATTATTAAAAGGAAATTATGACATTGCAAGTTATATTATATTTAAATATAATTTTTAAATTAAATGCTTTTTATGTTTGTTAGATAAGAACCATGCTTTTTACAATCTTACTGTACTTAAATTTTTCACATTTACAAATTACAATAAACTTTTAATAAACTTTACAAATTATGTTCATCTAAGATTTTAATACTTTTTTATGTCATTTTAAACATTTAGGAAATTTTTGATTTAAATCAATGATTTTTTAAAAAAAAATCATTTGATTTAAATTGTTGACACCCTACCCGAGGGGTAATGTAAACACATCAGAAAATTATTACCTAAGTTTAACTTGGGGTAAATAGTTCTCATATCGGAAAAAAAAAAAATACATTTTAAAATTTAAGTTATGTAATTCCCCACTAAGTTCGCTACCTGCATAAAAATAGCTATACATTAGAAACTTTTTACTAAAATATAAACTTGACCAAAGCAAAAACTTATTCTGAAAATATTCTTTTTATTTCCACTATGACGCCATATTCACCTATTTAATTTTTGAAAAACAAAAAAAACAAACAAACACCTAGCTCAATTTAATATTTCACGTGAAAATCTTTCAACTAAAAAGGAATAAATTATTATTACGGCTTTTGAAATTTTTGCAACAATGAAGTAAAAATGTTATATTTTCTATGAAAAATGTCCGTTGATTTTCAATGAAAAAAGCGAAAATTGGAATTATTAAGAAAAATATTTGAATAATGTAAAAACAAATTGGCCCATTTTTCTCTCTGGGTTATAATTCACTCATATGCAAAGGCATTTTACCATTCGTTTTGACCCTGATGTCAGGCAAACGTTTTTACACTTTAAATTTATAATAGCATTAGAATTAGTAAAGAATAAAAAATGAGTGGCATCAGGGACAAAAAGGTGGGAAGAAAAAATGAAAAAGTTATGATCTCCATAGGCTTTTCCATGTTAAATTAACATTGAGAAGTGACACTGGAAATAAATAAGTATTGCGCTGCCACGCAATACTTAAATACTACTATCTATGAGGTTATTAGCAACATTCATTAGCAAGAGTCCATTAGCAAGAGTTAACATAATAAACAACCTGAGCTCTCTTAGCCATATCTGTTTGGGATACACCTTCAGATTCTTTATAACCATATGCGACCAGACCACATTTCAGAAGCCTTAGATTCCTTTTATCTCTGTCTTTCTCAGAACAATCTCTCTGCTTTGACAACTCTTCTCGGCTGATTGCAGGAGCACATAAAAGTTTACGGCCATCTAACAATATACCAGGCTCCTTATAGAAAAAAATATATAATTATGTAAAAAAGAGAATTAATAACAATACATAAAAATTTTCTTTAGAATAAGAAATGCAACTAATAAAGATGTATACAGGGTGCCCCTGAATTCATGGGCCAAACTGTAAGGGAAGATTAAAGTACACATAAAGAAGCAATTATGATATGGCCATGTAGGGTCGGAAATGAAAAGTTTTGGTGAAAAACAAAAAATGAGGAGGAAATGAAAATGAGCATTTTATTGACATAAACAATTACAGTAAGTGCTCAAATGTGTCACCACCAACAACGATGCATACCTGACAGCAACTAGTAAGTGATTGACATACCTTTTTGAAGGTTCCAGACATCTCATCTATGAGACACCAGTTGACTCTGATAAGGACTTCATTGCAAGACTTTGTCATTGCTGCAAATGTCCATGAAACACTTGGAATCTGCGAAAAGGTACACCAATCACTAGCTAGACACTACCAGTGGCAGTTTTGAGCACTTACTGCAATTGTTATGTCAATAAAACGCTTGCTTTCATTTCCTCTGCATTTCTTATTTTTCGCCAAAACTTATCATTTCTGACCCCACGTTGCTAGACCAAAATTGCTTCTTTATGTGTACTTTAACCTTCCCTTACAGTTTGGGCCATGAATTCAGGGACACCCTGTATATACATACACACATACCGTCAAACTTGTTTAATACAATTTGTACATGTACATACTTGTTTAATACAAGCTTGGCAAAAATGAGGACGTGATTAAAACAAACAATTTGCATGCTAAGAAAGGTTAGATTTTCATGCTCTTTCCAAGCTATAAAAGCAGGATCTCGAATAATACAAGCAAAAACCTGTTCATCTCAATGTAAATTTCGGCTAAAAGTAAAGTAGAATTAGAAAAGAAATCCTTTTCTTATCAAACACTATTCTTTCTCAACGATAATATTTCTACATTACAACAGTCTATTAAAATGTAGTAATTTATCAGTTTTGTCAGACAGAATTTCAACCTCCAAGAAGCACTCCCCCCCCCCCTCCCCCAAACACACAAGAAAATGCAAAGGAATGTCCCAAGGTCTTGAAAGAATGAAAGAAAGGAGAGAGAGATATAAGGGAGTTTAAAATACTGCCTCTTTTTAAGATTTATAACTCAACCATGGAAAGGAAGGAGAATAGATGGCAACCTTTAATTGTATCTTTCTTTAAATAAGGACTTTTGGACATATTGACCAGTCCTTTCATGTCTCTTATTGAACTGTTAAAATAAAAAGGATATGTGAAATCAAAAGCTCGAAAATTACAGTGGCTAATTGCAATGTTATGAAGCCCTGTAGCTCAGTGGCCAAAACATTAGACTACCATGCCAAGGTCGACTGTGGATTGGGCAATGTTCACTCAATCTCTCATCCCTTTGGGGTTAATAAAATGAATACCAAGTTTACTTAGGAACTAAATGCTGAAGGTTGCATCAGGCTGACCACCTGACCATGACAGTAGTGCCACAGGTTTAGTTTTTTGTTATTGCAATGTTAGCCCAGTTTTTATGGGAAAAATTATGATTAATTAATTTTAACATTGAGATAATTCGAACATTTAATAAGCTTGATTATAAGATTTTTATTATATTCAGGGATATTACGAGTAATGGTTAACATGAGGACTGTTATCATTGCCTTGCTTCTCATATTAACAGAGTTTGACTGTATATGTTTAGCATGTTTATAGAATCTAAACAATATATTCCCTTCATACCAAAGCAGGGTTCCTACAGAACTCTGATAAGAAAAATTCCCTGACTTTTCCAGGTTTTTCCTGACCTTTCTCAGTAAAAATTCGGCTTATATACTGTTGTAAAACTGTCTACAATGGACAGCTTTAATCTATATAAATGCTGAAATAAGTATGCGCAGTATGAATTTCCGATTTTTAATTATTTTTCATATTATATTATTGTTATATAGTTTGCATAAATTTTTTATAAAAATTTTAGATTGAATGAATAACTAATTCAAAATTTCTTCATTTACAACAGTAATCGAGATTCTGATGGAAAGTAGTACATTAAAAATTCCCTGACTTTTCCCTGACCACTTCAAACATTTAAAAATTTCCCTGACATTTCCTTGACTTTTTGCCTAAATTTTCAAATTCCCGACTTTTCCCTGTTTTCCCTGACCCGTAGGAACCCTGCAAAGGGAATTCCGCAAAAAATTCACTGGCTTTGATTGTTTGGTACATATTGTCTATAATCAGTAACTATATCAAAAAATAAAATAATAAAATCACACACATTTCCATGGACTTATGTATGAAAATCATTTAAACAAAAGTATGTTTACAAATGTTTATAAATTTTTGCAAGGAATAGTTGATAACCAATATTATTTATCACAACATAATGTAAAAAAAAAAAAAAAAAAAAAAAAAAAAAAAAAAAAAAAAAAAAAAAAAATCAATAAATAACAAGAGTCATAATCAATCATTTAGAGATTTTTAAAAAAGTACATAAAATACAATGTTAAAATTCATCCCTTTTATTTTTTCATGAGCATTACTGGTTAGTATTAACATATCTCAATATACTTGATCCCTCACTTTTTTTTAATGGAAAAAAAAAAAAAAAAAAAAAAAAAAGAGTATCATACTGACTACTGAGTGTTTCAAACAAATTAGTTTATAAAATGACATTTTCATTTGTTAAATAAGTTATTTTGATGCTTTTTTTTTTTTTATTTTTTTTTTTTTTATTAAAAAATAATAATAATGGAATACTTGATACTTAACGATGACAAAAATAATTATACTCTTTTTTCCTTTTAATAAATATAGTATTTCATTTGAGGTATCCAAAATCTAAAGAACTACAATCTAAGACATAACATAAAAATTTCTATAGATACCTACTATCACTTTCATGATTTTTCATAGGGTCAATCCATTTCAAGTGGTCCAGAAAATGTCATATTCGTTGCTCGACCATTTTTAAAAAATCTGAAATTTTTTGTACAACAACCCTAACATGATGGAAGTTCAAAATGACTATTATTTTAATTTTATTAATTTTTGTTTGTGCATGGCGGCCATCTTTGTTTCATCGTCTGCAGCAATTTTCTCACAAGAAGGGTTTACGGAATTGTAAATAATTCATCGTTTATTTATCCAATTCAAGTGCGGATTAAAGTAATTTGTACAGAATACATTAGGCTAAAAATTTGGTAATGGAGTAGTTTCTGAAACTAACAGCTTATTGGTAAAATTTAAGCATAAAGTTTCAGTTTTTTCCAAAATTTGTCCATTTACAAGAGGAAATTTTTCTAGCAAGGAAAATTGTCAACATGACATAATTTTTTTTACAAATAGGCTGAAAGTACTTGTACTCACACGCCGAGTTCCAGATCTGGGACTTGCTTTCTCTTCGCTAAAAAAAAAATCCCAAATTTTTCAAAAATGACAAAAATCGCACTTTTCAGGCTTTGATATCTCTGGTGGGGCACGAGATAAAAATCTGAAATTTTTTTTTGTAAGAGTATTGTATGGTAGTGTTATGCACAAGAAATTTCAGGATGGAGATTTGACTACAAGCTGAGATATGGCAAAGGCAACATGTCAAAACAATACTGCCAAACTATTGTTTTGTTGTAGTCACAGCTAAGTATTTATCTCAGAGTATCATTTAAATTTATTTTTTAGATTATCTTTAAATAATAGTAACAGAAAATAAATCTTTTGCAATTAATTTAAAAAATAATTATGCCTAAGGCTTACATTTTGTATGGTATCAGTAATTTTTGTTGTAATTTTACTAACTAAAAGAAACCTCAGCACTTTTTCATTGTCTTGTATATATATATACAAGATGTGAGACAAAAACAGAATAGGGAAAGAGAAAAGCTGTTAATGTTGGCATACTTGTTGAGACATGATCAAACGTGTCAAAACACATTCCTGCTTGCTGGTTTAAAAACCACAATTTTAATGCTTCTTGCCATGCATCAGCCTCAGGGAATTTTCAGAAAGTAAAGATACCCAAAGCCTTTTCAAAATTTATGCTGCAGAAAAAATCACATTTTTTCATAAGTAAGCTAGGAATTATTAATGAATTGAGACTTGCACATAGTGATTTCAAAGTATATTTCTATGAGCCAGCTGGGACAAAATCTTTAATCAAGTTATCAAGAGATGACAAGATTTGGTTCCTACAAATAAAATTTTGAGAAAGATCAAAATCGTGGTTTTTGAACCAACAAGCAAGAATGTGTTTTGACACGTTTGATCATGTCTCAACAAGTATGACAACATTAACAGCTTTTCTTTTTCCTTATGTTGTTTTTGTCTCAGGTCTTGTATAAAAATATTTTTTTTTTCTTTATGTAAAAGTGCTGAGGTTTCTTTTAGTTACTAAAATTATTTACAACAAAAATTACTGAAACCATACAAAATGTATGGCCTTAGGCATAATTATTTTTTTTATTAATTGCTAAGCTTTGGAAAGGGCTTTATTTTCTGTTACTATTATTTAAAGATCATCAAAAACATAAATTTAAATGACACTCTGAGATAAATACTTAGCTGTTACTACAACAAAACAATAGTTTGGCAGTATTGTTTTGACATGTTGCCCTTGCCATATCTCAGCTTGTAGTCAAATCTCCATCTTGAAACTCCTTGTGCATAATACTACCATACAATACTCTTATAAAAAAAAAAAAAAATTCAGATTTTTATCTCGTGCCCCACCAGAGATATCAAAGCCTGAAAAGTGTGATTTTTATCATTTTTGAAAAATTTGGGATTTTTTTTAGCGAAGGGAAAGCAAGTCCCAGATCTGGTACTCGGCGTGTGAGTACAAGTACTTTCAGCCAATTTGTAAAAAAAATTATGTCACGTTGACAGTATTCCTAGCTAGAAAAATTTCCTCTTGTAAACGGACAAATTTTGGAGAAAAATGGAAACTTTATACTTAAATTTTACCAATAAGCAGTTAGTTTCGGAAACTACTCCATTACCAGATTACAAATTGCTTTAATCTGCAATTGAATTGGATAAATAAACAATGAATTATTTACAATTCCGTAAACCCTTCTTGTGAGAAAATTGCTGCAGACAATGAAACAAAGATGGCCGCCATGCACAAACAAAAATTAATAAAATTAAAATAATAGTCATTTTGAACTTCCATCATGTTAGGGTTGTTGTTCAAAAAATTTCAGATTTTTTAAAAATGGTCGAGCAACCAGTGCTGGACCACTTGAAATGAACCCCATATATTTTCTGTATGTTAATTTAAAAAAAATAGCTGTAAAATTTCAGGAAACTAACAGCTATGTAAATGAGTAGTTTATTAAACTCACAACATCACATAAATTGTAGGTGATCAGTTTTAGATAAATATAACAATAATTTTCGGAGATATAGCATTTTTCATAACTGATATGATTGTTCACAAAAACAATGCTTATCAGAAAATGTATTTAAAATTTATATTTCTAAAAATTTAGTGAATAAATCATGCAACAATATTTATATTGTACCTTCCTTAATCTGAAATCTATTTTCTCTTTTAAGGCTCTTAAACAGCAACTTCCGTAACTAATATGAAGTTAGTCGTAATTATACTTCCAATGATCATGCTGACAAAATTAAGAAAGAAATAAAGACTATTTTGAACAGATAATTGTACTGTCTTTCAAATATCACATTAAAAAGAGAGATATTTTAGTGGGATACCTTAAAAATATATATTTGAAAATTAAACTATTGCTGACATGCTTTTGTGATTTCAAAGTCAACAGCAGGATTGCAAGGAGAAGTATATAAATTTAATTGATAATTCCAGATTTTCCAAATTATATTATATATAATTTGGAATATATTATATATAATTTCCGTAGGTATCATGGAATTTTTACATACAGCAGGACTCAATTTCAAACATAATACACTTTTTAAAGGTACAACATATATTATTACAGACATAGACACAATTAATGCAATGAACCCCAAATGTATGTTCTAAAATATGTCTGTTATAATATATGTGTACCTTTCATAAATGAATCCAGGCATTAATTTATGGGCTTTAATTAATACACATTGAAAAAAAAATTTTTATTTTCAATTTTATAATAATTTTTAAAATAATGTATATTTTCCCTTCTTGGTGAGCCTTGAATTTCCTGCTTATTTTAAAGGGAAGATTATGTTCTAAAATCTTAAGACTGAACTAACATTTCAATTATTTTCAGATATGAAAGAGAAGTTGCTCATTATTTAAAAATATAGAAAATTAATTACAGGAAGAGAGGAAAACTATACCACTTTCTAATGAAAAATATTACGTTCGAAGATCTTATTTAAGGCTGAAGAGACATTTTAATTATTTTTGTAGAGTTATTTTGTAATTAATTACACATGAAATATGCTTTAAAAACATATGTAATGTTTGAAAACATTTTTTTTTTTTTAGAATTTCCATCTTTTTGCCTGTTGGTTTCATCGAGTTATTTGGGGGGGGGGGGGGGTGTTATGATGTGTTAATACACAGAATTTACATTTCAAAGTGTAAACTTATAGAAGCAAGATGCAGCTCCCAGCCCATTAAATTCCAACCATTGTGTAGGGCTTGATTTCAAATTTTAGATATAAATTATAATTACGCCATCTGAGATTACTTATATTCTTCCAATAGATGCATATATATTAAACAGATGAACAAATGTATGTCTTGATCTCTTCATAAACTAATTATTATTTATTAAGATTCATACAAATTTATCCATTTATATCACTTTTAATGAAAACTGTTTGATCAGATAGTTACTGTAATAGTTTCTACACTCACAACTTCACATAGCAATAACCCCACTTTCCATTCTTTGAAGCCAAAAACAAAAAAAAAATTGAGAATGAATTCTTACCATAGCCATGAAAAATATAAATTAAGTGGAAAAATTTATATTTTTTTTTAGCAAAATATCGTCTTTATTTTATGATTATAATTAGTAGTAAATTGGTCTTTTTCTTGGCCCATAAAAATATTGTGGAAAAACTTTAATCCACCTTGAAGGAATATTTAAAAATTCTTTACAAATGAGCATTAAAAATTTAATAATCGCAATCTTTTCAGCTAAACATCAGTATCACCTCAGTGATCAGTGGTTTAAACTCAACTGACACTGGCTGGCATGAACAGAAATATTTGTTTTTAAAATGAGGTCCCAAAAGTAAATTCAGGAAAATTTTAAAATCATATGCTGTAAACAAAACTGATGTTATCCAAAAGGAGGAATAAAATATGACAACAGCGCAACATCATCCGTGACACAATTGGCCATGCCTAATGTTGCTAGGTGTCTCGATTTTCAGGAGTTCTGACACCCATCCCGTAGAACACCTATGTGTGATGCAAAATGTCTCACTTTTGCACCATACCCAAATTACAGCAAAAGTTTAAGACTTTAATCTAAATTAATAACCCCTTATTGTATCCCTTTTTTTTCCAAATGTTCTAAAACAACCTAATTTTTTGCAATTGTTTATAAAATAGAAATTGGATTATCCGCTACAGAAACTATTAAAAATAAGTACATTCTAAACGTCTCCTAAATGTGCAAATGTTTAAGACATTCTTTTAGCAGTCAAAATAAAAATTAAAAACAGCTATCTTTGATTTACCGTTATGAAAATATACACTAAAAATTGCTATGAGATTTCGACTCTTAACCAATCGAAAAAATTTGACCTGCCAATGATACTTTTCACACAACTAAGTATGAAAAATAGCTAATTTCAATACCGCATTTCAGCAGAACTTTTCTCTATTTGGCGCTTGATGCGAGTAATTTTGTTTTTGTTTTTACTTGCCAGTGCATAGATAGTGATTAACTGACAATAGAGAAATAGCTATAGCATAATCCTTTCTGTCTTTGGCTGTTGCTAAACTGAATTGATGTTGAGACAGTATCTCTATAGATAGAGCAATGTAAATGACATGGTACGATTGAATATGAAAAGCAAAATAAATCATTCAGCAATGCGGATTAGAATATCAACTTTATTGGCTGGCTGGCGCGTGCACACACACACACACACACACACACACAGAGCAGAAATAGAGCCCTCGCAATTTGGCGAGTCTGATTGTTCTTTTACTCGCCAAATGGATCATTCTGTCGTGATTTGGCGCAATGGCGAGCGGCAGCGAGAACACTGCTTTATAGTTTGCCTAGAACTAGTGTGCACTCCCGCTCAAAATTTATTTGATTGACTGCAAACATTAGGTACCTTTAAGTAATAAGGCTTATGAAGAGACAGCACATGTGAAAATAGATATGTTCACATAGATCTATTTATTAAGAAGCATTTTGTGGGTAATTTTATAAATGAACGAGAAAACAACTTTTTTTATTATTATTCAAATTAAATTAATATCAAACTAAAAATTGTTTCTATGCTCATTAATTTCAACACACAGTAGTCACATTTTATAACATTATATTTAATATATAGTGGAGAATGGAAAATATAAATAAGAAAATAATTATGTACATACATATTTTATTGTAAACTGGAGGAAGATGTATAGTAACAAATAGAGACCTGGATCGGTTCAAATAACCTGATTTTACCCAAATGTGTGGCCATTTTCTGTAAATTTTTTGCTACAGATTAAGTTGACCCCGGTTGATTATGGTTTCTATTTCCGTATTGTCTCACATTAGAATTTTGTTTCTTGCGAGTCAGATTTGGACATGGGCAGTTTTTCCAAAGATAAGTCAAGAATATTGTTTCAAATTATATTAAAAAAATAAAAATTATTTGCATATGTATGAGTACATACAAATATATACATTCATTTTTCTTCGATAAATATATAATTGATGTTAGAGATGTGATTGAAGGTTATTTTCCTACAATTGCTTTAAATTATGGATTGATTTTTTTATTAATGTCTTCCTGTTTAGGATCAGGTTATAAGGTCAACAGAAAATATTTTTTGTGTCTGGGTCGGGCATAACTCGACCCATGCAGGGCTGCAGTAATAACCAGGAGTTTAAACATTAGTGTAAATCAGAATAGGAAATTACTTGAAAATTTAAATCTTGATTGTATTATTAGATTGAACACTTTTAATTAATAAATTAGTTGTACTTTGGCTTTTTCAAAATATGGATTCAGACTTTTTTTTTAAATTTTTTATGATTGAACTGATACTAAAATAATGCAGTTTTAAATAGTAAGCTATTTTACAGGTTTTCATTTCATTGACATTTTCCTTGAGAATTTTGTACTTCAGTTTTTTGTGTTTCACTTTGAGATTTAAATTTTATATCTTATCAGAAACTGGAGGATCATGCTGTCTGCATTCAATCAATATCCTCCTGAGACCTGAACAAAACAAAATACATTATAAAACATCCATTTTAATAAATGTCAGGTCTCAGGAGGATATACAATCTATTAAAAAAAAATTGGTGAATTGAAGGAGTTTTTTTTCCATTTTCTTCATTAAAAAATGATAATTTATTTATTTATTTATTTATTGTCCATTTTCCTCCAGAATACAGAAAATTCATGAATCAAATGTAAAAATTACCTGAAATCTTCCAATGTCTAAAATTGGATTTCATTAAACCACAGGTAATCTATGTCCCGTTTCACTCAAAATACAAAAAAAATCGCAAATCATAGTTCAAAATTTCCTGAAATTCTCTGGTCAAAAGACAGAAATTTCTTCAAATAGAAAACTCTGTTCCAATCACAGAATGTGTTTCGGTAACTTCTGCCAATGCTTTTTATGTTTAACATTTTTTTTTTTTTTTTTTTTTTTTTTGAGAGTGTACGTAATAATAATTGTGCTGTCTTAAAAATGACTGAAATACAAGATAATGAAAAAACATAAAATGTGGCATTTATATAGAGAGCATTATTGTGATAAAAGTACTGTTAATTATTTCAAAAACTCTTGTTATATTAACTAATTTAACACCATCCCTTATGGATAAAGAATAATTTACATACATTCAATACGAAGAAAGGAAATTACTTAATACAGCAACCTCTTAAGATGGAATGACAAGGGATAGGAAAAATTTTCTGTTTTAGACAGGTTTTAATGTTAGCAAGTATACCGTTCCTTATAATTGTATTGTACTGTTTTAGACAAGATTACAAAATTTCCCACGTTTAAAGCATGATTCTGTTTTAACAGGTTTTATGTAATGCTCAGGATGACCTGATTTTTAACTGCTTGACCTGATTTTCTTCTCCCTCAGTCGCGCTTTTTGCAATACTAGACCTGGCAACGACATAACGACACCAGATCAAAGGAAAACGTGTTTCCGAGCTGAGCTAAAGTGCCAGCCACAAAACACAAACAATGTGAGAATCCTTGCAACAGCATTAAAGTGTTTTTAGTAAAAGATTATGCAATTTTTATACAATATATCGATAATTTAAATTTTACTTTTTAAAATGCATCTTTTATTCTATATCAACCAGCTTTTATATTTATCAAAACTGTTGTATATAGACAAATATAGATATAGATAGATAAGTGTATCTTATAATAGTGAATTATAATTTAGTTACTTTTCTTGACTAATTTCTTTCAAAGTGACTAAATATTATGTTATGGCTTTTCCTCAAGCAAGCAAAAAAAAAAAAAAAAAAAAAAAAAAAAATATCAAACCTTAAAAAAAAAAATTATTTCAACATCGGAAAAAATAAAAGAACATTTCCAGACCTGCCAACTGCTACGAAAAAATCGTAGTTGCTACGATTTGGACCTATAAACTACGATGCTACGAAAGTTGGTCTTAAACTACGATTTTTTGCAAAAAAACACAAATGCATTTTTTGTTTCTAGTTACGATTTTTTTCTCGCGCAGCATATTTTTCAGGAGTGATTCTGTTCCAAAATTTTAAAGTATTCACTTTCGAAAGTTTAAAAAAATTGGTCATTAGTACGAAAATTCAGACATTAAAAAATGCTCATGGGAAAAACAAATCTGGGCTGCAAAACAAACTTCTTAACATAAAACCCTATTTAATTATATTAACCACGAGTGAGTCGTGTTTCAGTAAATATTCATACAGGAAATCCCTTCCTTAGAAACAGGGATGCCATTTTAAGAATTTCTGGAGGGGAAGGGGGGTGTCTTTGAGGAGCAAAGTTTGAAATAGAATGTAAAATCGCACGATTTGCATGCGGAAAAGAAATGTCCTGCATAATGAAAAATGCTGTGCAGTACTTCCCCGCGCAGATTCTTCCACAGACCTATGATTCTTCTGCGAGTATATTTTGAAATTTCTTGGAAGTCCACAAATTTTTTTTCTTTTATGGAATTTCCCCAAATTAATTCGTGAATCGCTCATGGAAAACACTGATAATTTCTTTAAACGATCATGTAAAAATATCGGCTATTTCATTAAAGATCTCAAAAACAAATAGTGATTATCTTCAATTGGTCGTTGAATAAAATCGCTAATTTCGTTAAGAGTTCAGAAAAAAAATTTTGATTTCGTCAAAAAATTGCACAAAAAATCACGAATTTCAATAAACTATCGAGGGGAAAATATTGCATATTTCGTCAAAAGGTCGTGGAAAGGAGTAGCAAATTTTGTTAATTGGTCGCAAAAAGATATAAAAAATTTTGCCCATCGGTTGCGATAAACTATCGAAAATTCTGACAAATTACTGTGTAAAAAAAACAATTTGGTCAATTGGTCGCAGAAGAAAATAAATTTCATCAAAGGATCGTGTTTAAAAAGTAAATTTTGTCAAAATATCGCAGAAAGAAAGCACGAATAACTTCAAAAGATCAGTAAGAAAATGCAAATTTCATCGAAAGATCAGTAAGAAAATGCAAATTTCACCAAAAGATCACGGAAAGAAAATGTGAATTTCGTCAAAAGTTTGTGGTAAAAAGTGCAGATTTCAACAAAGAATCGTGATAGAAAAATGTGAATTACGATTGTGGGAAAAAATTGTGAATATCCTGAAATGATTGTGGGAAAAAAAATCGTGAATTTCGTCAAAATTTATTGCACTGGGCTAAAAATTGCAACCAGGCTCCTTTTACAAATGTAAAAAAAAGGCTGTGAAACGAGAAGAAAGTCTAAAAATCATATAAACATTTTCACAGGAAAAATTTACTATATTGAGTTGAAAGACTAAAACCTTATTCCTTTTATGAATGTGAAAAGATGGCTGTAAAACATGAAAAACCTATTAACCAACCTCCAGATTAATTTTAATTTTGTGTGCTACGATTTCTCATTTTCAAAGGTTGGCAGGTCTGCATTTCAGGTAGCTTTTCAATTTTTGTGAGAACCAGCTTTAAATCACTTCTGTTAAAAATATTTTTCTGAAACTCAGTTTTATAAAAACATATGAAGTATTACACACATAGACAAAAAAAACCAATAGAAAATGTACATCTGATAAAATTTCAAGATTGCATTTATGATTCTAGTTTTCATTTAGTTAATTTTTCAATTTAATCATATAGGGGAGCTAGGGGATGAATGGGACAAGGGATGGATGGGACATTCTCAATATTTCAAGCAATAAACATTTATTTTAAATTGCTTCCTATTCCCATATAAGGCTCTACCACAGTGTGCTTTAGAACTAAAACTAGGACCACATTGCTGTTTTCATTTTCCTTCAAAGTTGCATTTTCTGAAATCTCTGCATAAAAGTAAGTTTTTTTTTACATTTGAAGATGTGAAATATCTTACACAATATAAAAAATTAAGCTATGTTGTAGTTATTTATTTTAAGGTTCAATATCGGTAATTAAAATGAATGAATAGTAACCATTGTGACAAAATAATTTTTGAGGCAAAATGGCTGAGAAGGGAATATATGCATCGTGGGGATGATTGGGACATTTCAAATGGGGATGAATGGGACATTCTGATTCATCCCTAGAGATGTTGAAAATTTTATTTATTAACTAAATAGTATAATATAGGTTGATAAATTAATAATTTATGTTAATTAATAGTATTAAATAGTATTGAATGAGTTGTTATTGTTTAAAATTTCTGAGTGTTATTTATTGTATTGTAATAATTATTAATGGATTATCAAAAAATTGGTTCTAAAAGTTAATCAAAATAGATAAAATTGTTAAAAATAGTGTATGTTTATTGATCAGATGGGGGAAATTATATTGAATTTTGAAATGTTGCAAAAATAAATCCCCACCCCTAACATATTGGGTCGATCGGAAAGTCGTGTGTTAGGAAAATCAATTTGTACCGAAAAATTCTATCATTTAATTAATAGACACTGATTCTGATATCTAATGTCTAATAATTACCGGGCAGAATTTTCCGGTGCGAATTGATTTTCCCAACACGACACGACTTTCTGATCGACCCAATAATTTCCATTTTGCATGTTTCTCAGATACATTTAATATTAATTAATAAGTTATGATTGAAAATTATTAGCTATGCCATATTTAAAAGACATTTTGCACTTTCATTTCAAATCTAAAATGCCTCATAAGTGGGAAAAAAGAACAGATTGATAGCCGAAGTCTGCATTAAATGTTAAGACTGCAATAAAAGAAGTTATTGAAAACAAATATCGATTCGTGCTGTAAAATCATATATTACAAATATAATTACATATAAGGTTATAATTATAAATTTTAATTTGGTAAAACTGAATACAGGGGGAAAATCTTTGTGTCCCATCCATCCCTATTAGTGTCCCATTCATCCCAGCTGTGGGGATGAATGGGACAGGGAGGAACATTTTTTTGATTTCATAATATTTTTCTGAATAATTCATAATCTAGAATAAATATTGTTCATATATGTTGTCAAATACCTAATGTATGAAATGTGATATATAATATTAATAATAACTTAAATAAAAAAATGTAAAAAAATATTTTTGTGAAAATGTCCCATTCATCCCCCATCTCCCTACTTTTAAAATATTAGTATTTTTGTCTTTTTAGTTTTTCAATACTTACCAAACAGAAATAAAAGTGTCATAAAGTAACACTTTTAATTAATAAATAAATAAACAGTTTGAAAAAAGAATTTATTATTATTATTATTATTATTATTATTATTTTACACATTTGAAATTATTACTATTTATAGCTATACAGAATGTATTCAATTATTCAGAATCAGTTTATTACTTACCCATCATACGTAGTATAGGGTAAATCTTGTAATCGTTTTAAAAAATCGAAATTTTTTTTGTTGACGGATTTACATGTTTCAGACACTGGAGATTCTGAAAAACACATTTTTAGAAAAAAAATTTGTTCGTCCATCTGTATGTGTGTGTCTTGTAAACGCTCTATCTCCCGAACAAATTGAGATAGAGACTTGAAATTCGGTGTGTACTTAGGGAGTAATAATGGGAAGAAGCCTATTGAATATCAGTAACCTCGATTAAACGGAACTATTTTTTTCGGACTCTTGAAATATTCGTTCTGATAAAAGGCACACAAAAATTTTCAAAATGTTTATTTGAAGGAGTGAATATAAAAGACAATAAAAAAACATAAATTTTGCATCATGAATGAACTCGATGAAATAATTAGTTGCCGAGATATTTGTAATTCTATTTTTCACACTCTTCGATTTTTCATGACCCTGTATTTCATTCAAATTTCATTTCAAAGATATATTTTAATTGGAAATGAGATGCTTAATTCAATGCAGTAAACTGTTAGTTAATAGGATTATAATTTTTCGAGTTATAAGGATGTTTCTTTTATGCAATTCGGTACTACTCGATTATCCTGCCGACCAAAAAATTATCACCAAACTATAAGATTAAATGCCAATAATGGCTTATCGTAAATGTCAAGCATTTAATGCCTCTCCATACCTATAAGGTGGTTTACCATAGGGGGGACCCTGTTCTGTTGCCAAATACCACCAAGTTTGTCGCCAACTTGGCAGCCAAAATGAGTCACCAAAAGTGACGCCAAATTGGCAGTATCTCTAATATTTCGCCAAATTCCCAGACTTCCATTGTAAACCAATAGCGTTTACTTGCTTACAGAAAATCAACAAATTGAGATATTTTAATGCAACAAAAAGTAATATTAGATTAAGGGGTTATATTAATTATATTTAAGGAAGTCCAAATAAATTATATTATGAATAAAAGTAACATGGTACAATGCATAGCAAATATCACATGTTTTATTTTCATATTTTATATTATCTATATCCATGATGAGTAAGTATTACGGTGGCCCCCAACGACTAGTTTATTTTTGTTACCAAAATAATTTTGGACTTTTTTATTTGGGAATTGATATATTTGCATTAATATTGTATTTAATTAAACATATACTGATAATGCTGCATATATCAGAACTGTTCAACGCTATGACAGTGAGAAGTTTAAACCCTTTAAGTAACCCTTTAAAGGTTTTCTTGGTCCCCTTTCGAATGTTTCTTGTTACTAGTTAAAAAAAAAATTATATATATATATATAAAATAAAACTCATTTTAAAGGATATCTTCCTTTAAAATCATTAATATTTGCATCTTTTTTTGTTATAAGCATGAATAAGGTTTATGGCCCCTTCCCAAAAAATTTTTTTGAGATAGGAGCCTCTCAAAGAATAACAATTCTAAATTTATTTTCTTTAGGTTTTTCTGCAATTTGTTTCATGGAGTTCCTGAATCACAGCTGGCTTTATGACTACCCAATTATATGCATTAATGTAAGATGTGTGTGTGTCGTTACCACTAGTAATATTACTGCATGTTTTGACACAAGGGAATAATGATGTCCTTCATTATTTACCAAAAAATGAGATGCACTCCTGCTTATTGAAAGGTTGGACAAGCCTAATATATATTCAATAACTTTTGCTGATGCTATTCGTTATTAGATTTCATGATGGTATTTATATTTTATACTGAATTGCACCCATATAACAAACAAAAAAAAAATCTTATTTTTATTATGACTTATTTCATGATTTAGAAATATTTTAAATAGGTAAGGCAAAAATAACTTTTATATTTCGATTTAATATTTAATATACTTTCAATACTCACTTTAGCTGACTCTTCAATTAATTTTTCAGCACTCTCCTTCTCTTTAAACTTGACAAATGCAGTCCCTCTAAAATGACCAGTAACATGATCATTACAAAATAAACAATATACAGTTTCACCAAATTCCTCTACAGTTTCCTGCAATTCTTCTTCAGTATTTCTAAACGAAATATTCCTGATAAAAACAGTTTTTCCTTCAGATATATCTTCAGACTTTCTCTTTTTGTATGGTTTACTTTCAGAGCTATCATTGTGATTGTCATGTTCCTTTGAATAGTTTGATTCATCAAAATCATCATCATCATCATCATCATCATCTGTATTTAAAAAAAATATATAAAAAGTTTAAAATAAGGCTTTAAAACTCATATCTCAGAACATAAAAAACAGTCACATGTAATAGAAAATCAAAAAAATTAAATAGAAAATAAATTGCTTTAAGAAATTACAAAATTAAGTTACAGGAGTTTTTTTTTTAAATCACTTATAGACTTTTTACTAATTCACCCTTAACCCTTTATATCACCCCATTGCATATCTGCAACATACCCAAAAGTCAAAGTTGTTTACATAGTGGACTTTAAAAGAGGATTTTAGTTATTACTGTTATATTCCAACACAACAGTTAAAATAAATTTTTAACAGCATTCTCACCAGACAGCGAGAGTGAGTTAGTTTTTCGTACCAAAGTTTCATTTATCATTTAAGCAGTTTCACAGCGTTATTGCTAAAAAAAAATATAATCGTAAATTTTGTAAAATTAATTTGTAAAATCGTAAATTTTGTAAAATTAAAAAAGGCTGTTGATGTCCACAAATAAATTTTTTACAAAGGTAAGTTTATATACTACACAATTTTGTATTATAACATTTATAATATGTATGAGAAGCATATAATTTTCTGTTTATTGCAGATATGAAAAAGTACTTTTTAGTCAATAATTTTTTATTTTTATGGTCTAAATTTTTTAAATGTTTAAAATGATGCATTCTAACATCTGAGTAAATATTTTTCAAATCAGAGTTGTTGAGTTAAGATAAATATACTGTATAAATGTGCAGTGGAAATTTTTAACTAGCACATTTAAAAAGTAAAGAGTAAACTTATCGGTGCAAGTTTTTTGAGCAATCTACATCACTTTGGGAATGTGAAGTTTGTTTGCCATTTAGAAGTAAAAGCATACATATATAAATGTGTTATGAATTGGAAAAGTGTTCATTAGCCTCCTGGACTGTCCATCAAAAGTGCAAAATTATAATGTTCTAATTTTTTTAAAATGTTACAAAAAGTATCGTTTCAACATGATATAAAAAGAATAATTTTTGTGTTAATGAAGATAAAGCTTGAGAGTATTAACCATTACTCAGTGTTTTAAAGCAATGCAGTCTGTAAAATTATATAAATTTAAATAATGCATGTACTGAAATAAAACTGCAGCTTAGATAGAGTTATCTTAGACTTCACAATCAAAGGGTTACATAGAGGTGTCTGCTAATTGGAAGAGTTTATGTTGGAGATTTTACTTTATTTGTATGTTATATAAAAAACAACAGTTTACTTTAAAAGATTTTTTTTTTTAAATCATTTATTCTATTAAAAAATTGTATATCGCCATATCTATTTCTGTAATAACATAATTTACTAAGAATTTTTAAACTGAGAAACAGATATATTTTATCACATACAACTATACACAAAATCAACAACTACACTAAATAAAACTAAAGCAATTTTTAAAATCTGCGTACATATTCTAAAGATATATGAATAATTGCTGATTAAAAATATAATAAAAACATCAACAGCTAATTAAAATGCATTACAATATATAAAAATAATTTTTTTCAGACCTTCAGAAGATTTTCCACTTGCTTCATTTTCAGAGTGTCCCTCCTGTTCATCATCATCTACATCAAATTCTTTGAGAAATGCTTTCACTTTCTCATCATCATCATCATCACTTTCAGTTTTTATATTAAAAGTTTCTTGTGATTCATTTTCATACTTAATGCTTTCATCATCACTGTCATCTATCTCTACCTCTGATTTCAGTTCTTCTTTTAAACTAATTCTGTTTGAGTCTGTAATGCTTTCATCATCACTATCTTTTGTCTCTATTTCAGATTGTACTTCTTTTTTTAAACTATTTCTTTTTGAGTTTGAATTAGAACTGTTTAGATGAGATAGGTAGGTATTTTTATTCACAGCAAAATCAATTGCGACAGGTCGTCCTGCAAATAAAACATAATAAATATTAAACTACATTTAATATTCACTTATTATATTTAAAATCAACTATATTTAAATACAGACAAACATTTAGCTACCAATAAAAATATTTGAAATACATTAAGATAATATAACTGAAACATATCAAAATTTTATTTAAATGTTGAAATCTATACTATAAATATATTTGAGCAGTTTTTATATTTTCTAGAATGATTTGTCATGGAAAATTTAGATTTCTTCTTTTTAAACCATTGCATCTAATGCCAAATGTTTAGTTTATACACATTTAAACTAGTCGGATGTGGCAATTCCAAAACTTTCTTCTATCTCATACATGTTAATACTTCAAAATTTGCTATCACAGTGCCAAAATCAAATGGTAATCTATGCCCATCATGAGGATTCTAAAGATATGAAATTCCATGCATTAGTTCTTGAAATAGGACTATCGCTAAAGTCATGTAAATCCTGCAAAATACAGAATAACAGCACCACCTACTGAGCGATTAACACCAATACCTAATCAGCAAAAGCTTGTGTTGTCATCTAACTGAATCCTAAGTTAGATGAAAACTCGTGCATTAGTTCTTGAGATAGAGTTATTGCGGAAATCATTAAAAAATTCAGCATAGCAGCGTCACCTGTTAGGCGATTTACACCAAAACATAATCAGCACCAATATTTATCATGGTATAACTGAATCTGGAGTTTGATCAAAATTCATGCATTAGTTCTTGAGACGGAGCTATTGTGGGAATCGTGAAAAACTCAGCATAGCAGCACCATCATTTGGGCAATTTACACCAAAATGTAAACAGCACCAAGTCATATCAAGGACTAACTGAATCTGAAATTTGATGAAAATCTGCGCATTAATTTTTGAGATACAGCTATTGCAGAAATCGTGAAAAATGCCGCATAGCAGCGCCACCTGTTGAGCAATTTACACCAAAAACTAACCAGCACCAATTTATATCAGGGACTAACTGAGTATAAACTTTTATTAAATTCCGTGCATTAGTTCTTGAGATAGAGCACCCACAAAATTTGTCTCACATACAGACGGACAGACATTTTGTAAAAATATGTTTTTCGATATCTCTGACCCCTAAAATGTGTAGTTTTTGGGAGGTAAATCCGTCGAAAAATTTCACAAATCCAAGACTTTCTTCTGGTAAAGATAGAAGAAAATTAAAATAATCAGGCACTTTTTTTTTAAATGTTTTATCATGCATTAAATATTCTTTAACACATAATTAAATTAAAACACCTAATAAAATAAATTAAGACAGACTTGAACACAGTTAAAAAATAAAATTTTATAAAAAATATACTTAAAAACAATTAAATATACAATTTGTAAACATTTCGCCAAGCGACACACGAGGCATCATCAGTACAAAAAATATCCATTGCATTGCAAACGACGGAACAAATCAAGAACAGTTAAAGTTAGTTATTTTAAAAACAGACAATATTCACTAGGAACAGAACGAGCTTCATTCAAAGTCTGTGATCGCAATTCAGTGAACCAACCCTCAAGGAGCAATCTACCGTGGTAGCTGTTGCAACCTGATTTCAAAATACTGACGTTCGTAATAAGCGGAATGTGATTCGTTTGAAGTGAATGCTGGACAATTTTTGAATTCAAATTACCTTTTTTTAAAGCACCAGTATGTTCTTTTAGGTGAATTTCCAATAATCTACCTCTTTCACCAATATAAACACTATTGCAATCTTTACATGGAATAAACAACACCGAGTAATTTAGACTTATCATAGTGAAATTTATGCTTATTGAAAAAGGAACCCAATTTATTAATTGGTTTAAAAGAAACCCCAATATTGAATGATTTTAGAATGCCAGAAATTTTCTTATAATAAGGGATACAGATAAAGGAGCTTGGTTTACTACGTTTAAAAGGGGGGGGGGGGGGGAGTAGAATTTACAAAATTTAAAGTATTTTTAAAGATTTTTTTTAACAAGACCAATAGAATAGCTATTATTAACCAAATCGCGATAAATTTTACGTTTCTCTATTTCAAAATCATTACTGGAACTGCAATATTTTATGGCTCTGAAGACTGAAGCCTTAATAACGGCTATTTTATGGCTGAAAGGGCATATTAAATTGAAATTAGTATATTGACCAGTAGATGTAGGTTTTCTGTAAACAGTAGTGGTGACAGATTGAGAGATATCAGTTGTGTGTCTGCGGATTAGAATGTCGAGAAATGGTAATTCAGCATTATTTTCAATTTCAACAGTAAACTTAATAGGGTTACCAATAGATTTAGAAATCGTGAGAATATCATTTAAATCTGCTTCTTTCACTATAAAAAAAATATCGTCGACATAACGTCTCCAAAAAAGAATACGTGGACCAAGTTCAGAATTAATAGTATTTTCAATATTCTGCATTACAAGTTCAGCAATTACAACAGAGAGGGGGGACCCCATAGTGGTACCAGAAATTTGACTATAAAAGCAGTTATTAAATACAAAACAGTTTGAGGTCAAACAAAACTTAACCAATTCAACAATCTCTTTGACATTAAAATCAGTAGGGTGTGTAGGAGTAGGCCAGATATCTTTAATAACTGATAAACATACTGATTTTAATGTTGAAGAAATTGTTGAATTAGTTAAGTTTGGTTGATCTCAAACTGTTTTGTATTTAATAACTGCTTTTATAGTCAAATTTCTGGTTTCTATTTTTTAATGGTGCTCAAGTCTGTCTTAATTTATTTTATTTGGTGTTTTAATGGTTTTTACATTCAGACGTTAAATGTACATGTACTGTAAATATAATTAAATCACAAGCACCTGAAGTTAAACTAACATGATGATATATGATTGTAAACATTTTAAAATATTGTTACAAAATATTGAAAATTGTTTTTAAGCATTGTGATACATGTCATAGAAAACCTTTCTTTTCTTTTTCCTTTTTACTGTTTTCTTGACAACAAAATGTAGTATTAAATCATTACCAGGAAAATTCCAGAAAGTTCTGTGGCTAATACAAGCAAGAAAGAGGAATTGACAGCTATTAACTACATAGTTAGACTATTCCTCCAGTAGTTTGTACTCTGCTTACACTGCCATATTAATTGCACGAGTTATGTGGTATGAGATGTAAGCAGTATATTTCCATTCTGGAATCAAAGAACATTCATTGAGTGTGAACTTGCATGCTTATTTGCAAATTTTTCTTTACCATAGAGAAAAATGAAAACGTCACAATAATATTAACAAATATTAAAACATATATTTTTTTTGTTACTAATCTTTAATAATCATGTTAATTATACTAGCCTGAATCAAGTAGTCATAACTGATACACAGCAGGATAGCTTTCGACTATGAAATTCAGGGGATTTATCATACCACAGCTGAACGGATGAAAATAACTCGTGAGAATATCAAATTCAAAGAAAACACATTAGAAAAATAAGTGCTTGAATTAAATTTCATTGCTAAATTATTTATCTCACTGAGAATATTAAACTATGTCTATCTATCTTCCGGCAATGTCAAGAAAGTTTTTGACAATTCTGGCAACTTTTTTGTCAAGAAAAACAGAAAAAAAAGAAAAGAAAAGAAAGATTTTCTAAGAAATCTATCACAATGCCCATATATTGAATAGCCTACCAGAAAAATTATGTGATTTTCCATAAATAAAAGGCATTAAAGAGTGAAATTGGGAGGGTTAAGGCACTTATTAGATCAATGACCAAGGCATTTAATAACTGACCTCAGCGGTGGTAGGGTTGACCAATGACTATATAATTTGTAGTAAATGCTAGATAGATTAAACAGATTGTTGAACATAGGATTTCATTACCTATAATTGGCAGTAGTAGGGAGAGGTTGGGAAGGCTAACCAATGCCTAAATACTCCGTGGCAATGCCTAACTCAATTATGGAAAGTTGTTGAAAATATGGTTTGCATTAGATCTATGACCTACAATTAGGGCTGGGCGATGTCTAAAATGAAATATCGTGATAAATCGGCAGCTTTATATCACGATATTCCGATATATCGATATTGCGACATATGAACAAAAAAATATATATACATTTATAGTGTAACTATAACTTCAATATACATTATATATTTTATTAAGGATTAAAATTTAAAAAAATATATACATATATATCATTCTCAAATAGATTAATAAAAAACTATGTATAAATAAGCAAATCTAAATAAATAAATGCTAAAAGAAACTAGTAGGATGTGTTAATGGCAAAAATTTCTTCTATTTCTACGTGTTATTACTTCAAAATTCGCTATCACAGAGGCAAAATTAAATAACAATCTATGCCCATCATGAATATTCTAAAGATATAGGTGCACTAAATTGTATGCAGTTAAAAGGAAATATAAGCATCGCATGTTTCAAACAAATCATTGAATTTCAGCACCAACCTTATTAGATGTCTGTATCCAAAATTCCTAATCTAAAAATCATAAAAGCAATACCTGTTGGACAGTATACACCCAAGCCTAAGAAGGATCTACTTATGTGAAACCGTAACAGAATAAGGTGTTTGATTAAAATTCGTGCATTAATTTTTGAGATACAGATATCGCTAAAATTGTGGAAAATGCAGCATAGCAGCGCCACCTATTGGACGATTAACACTAACACTTAATCAGTAACAAGTTATGTCAACGTCTGTCTGAATTTGAAATGTTATGAAAATACGTGCGATAATTCTTGAGAAAAAGCTATAGCGGAAATTTTGAAAAATACAGCATAACAGCGCCACTTATGGGCTATAAACCCCAAACACTAATCAGTAAAATTTATGTCTACGTCTAAGTCTAACTGAATCTGAAGTTTGATAAATATCAGCGCATTAGTTCTTCAGACAGAGCTATTGCTAAAATCGTGAAAACTCAGCATAGTAGCTCCGCCTGTTGGGCCATTTACACCAAGAACTAATCAGCACCAATTTACAAGGTATAACTGAATTTGAAATCTGACAAAAATCCGTGCATTAGTTTTTGAGATAAAGTTATTGCAGATATTGTAAAAAATGCACCTACCTGTCAAGTAATTTACACTAATTTATAACGAGATATAAAAGAATCTAAAATTTTGTTAAATTCCGTGCATTAGTTCTTGAGATAGAGCGCCTACAAAATTTGTGTTACAAAGAGACAGACAAAGCTTTTTAAAAATAGTCAAATCGTGTTCAAGACTTTCTAAACATATAAATCGGTCGAAACCTGGATGACAAAATTTTCATGAATCCAATACTTTCTTCTTGTAAAGATAGTAGAAAGAATTAAAAAAAAAAATTGTTAACAGAGAGAGAAAAATAATAGTTTGGTTAAAGTCAATTTTTGAATTGTTTATATTTTATAATTGTTAAATAATATTTATATTGCTGTTGTGCTGTTATGCTTAAAATTGTCTTACTATGCATCGGCGTCCCTGACAAAAGCTCTTAGTTTATTTTATTTCATTTTTATATTCTCCATTTTTTTTAAAGAAAAATAAAACTCTGCGTGATCTGCGAATCATAATCAAATGTGTTTCAAAATTTACCTTCCCCTTAATTTCGTTTTTCCATCGTCCATGTATGCTGTGTACATGAACCGCAATAATTAACTTTTTGGACTCCGGCGTCTCTTATACAAATTTTATTCGGTCAGCACCACTTTTATAAAAGAAGTTTCCTTCAAGTACACAATTTCAAAAATGCTAAGATTAAGTAAGGAAATTTTATTATCCTTTATTACAGGTGCCAAAAACAAATTTTGAAAGGAAAGAAGGTGTTGCCACAGCAGTGACAACGGAGTGCAAAGGGTTAAATAACTTTATGCAATAGCGGATAAGGATTTTAATGAGTTACTGTCACTTTCAACTAATTTCTTGCTATTACATTTAAAAAACCCGTGAATGTGCTAGAAATTTTTGCGTGACGTGAAATAATATTTTTTTGAGAACAGCCCTAAGAGTTTAAACTTAAAAATTCTGAATTAAAAAATATTTTTTTTCTTAACCTTTAAGACTATCTCTTATGCTTGTTCTATCGGGGAACTTGGATGAGGATCTCCTGCGTTTCGACTAATGTCCGCTAAATGAAGAAAAAAAAAACTAACCCCCCCCCCCCCCCCCCCACACACACACACACCGAACAATTTACGTCTTTCCTCTTTTGATTGTCAGTACACAAACTTTAACTGCTTAATTTTTCTGCCCTGTTTGTTATTTTGAATTCTAGTGACATTAAATAAACATTGACATCTAAATATTCTCCCCCACTCCCCACAAACAAACAATGACAGAGGCAGTAAATACCAAATACTCACATATGTCAATTTTTAAAAGAAACTACCAGGAGAAAAAAAAACGAGCTTCAGAGAAGTAAAAATATCTGCATAAAAAAAGAACCTGGAATAAACATTAATATATATTGCTATGGAAGTATTATTTCATTTGTCCAATTAAATCCACTGTTGCAAATAAAATGTAATATTTCATTTATTTATCTCCCTGATTCACATATTGTTCATTAACAATGAACAAATATTCATTCAAAACCGCTGAACCAGATTGAAGATTTTAAAAAAAAAAACAATATTATTTGCTGTCGGCAACTACGTGAGAAAAACCAGCTGTATCATATTTATCGCCCGTCACCTGAACCTGAACACCGAAACTATCACTTTTTCCCCTTTTGAAAAATCGTTTACGCTGAGAGAAATCACAGCGTAATACCATGGTAATACCATGATAATACCATGATAGTATCATGCTTATCGAAAACTGAGGGTTCGGTTAATATCACGGTTGAAGCTGGGAGAATCTTGAGGAGTGATCATGGTTTAGGGTGAGACGTATCATGATGATCGAAACCGATTATTCAGTATTTAATGTCATCATGGTTTAGGCAGGAATCATCATGGTTTAGGCAGGGATAAAATACTCCATTAGTATCATGGTCATCGTAATAACCTGCGGTTTAGAATGGTAGAATTTTGAGTACTCGAAGTTGAAAAAGCACCGATTGCAGTTTAATGAAAAAGTATGATAATCGTGGTTTGCATCACGATTATGATAATCGTGGTTTGCATCATGATTATGATAATCTCGGTTTACACCACGATTATGATAATCGCGGTTTACATCACGATTACGAGAATCGTGATGTATCATTGTATAGGTTTTTTTGATATCGTCATTGCAATTTATAATTTATATCGTTTTTATCGGTTTTATCGATGTATCGCCCAGCCCTACCTACAATTGCCCAGGCCACAGATTGAATTTCAAAAATCAGACCACATTATTACATCGGTTTTACCAAGATCTATGCTATGGTAAGTTGCATTGTAACTGATCAAGCCATAGCCGAGAACTCATGTTTATGTTATTGCCAGATTGGAGTGGATTCATAGGAAGCCTCGCTCGCATTCAACTCTCTGCTCTTCAAAAATCAGCTCATAACCACTTAATAATTTATCAGCAATGTAAGAAGTATTTTTCTTTCATTAATTAACTTATTTATTGCTCTCAGAAGGGGTCAGATAGGGTAGGAGGGCTGACTGATGCTTATATATCCCACAGCAATGCCTAGCCTGATTATGCAAAATTGTTGCACATAGTGTTAGCTTTAGAACTTTAACCTATAATTACCCAGGCCACAGATCGAATTTCAAAAACTGAGCCACATTATTACATGTGTCTTACTAAGATCTATGTTTGTAGTATGTTACATTGTAATTGATCCTGCCATTGCTGAGAAATCATGTCCATTTCATTGTCAGATTGGAGTGAATACATAGAAAGCTTCGCTCACTCCACTTCAACAAACAACTTTGGGAGGGTGCGTCTATGCTATGTTATTTGACTAAAAATTACAAATAAAAGTACCACTTGACTTTAGAATTTCATACAAGTTTTTATCTAATCAATTATATTTGGCTGTTTTACAAAATTAACAGCTGCACAGCACATAGTTACTCTTAAAAACACATAGATATGATATCTACACTAAACAGCAAATACAAGAATAAATTTTAAAAAATTAACTTTTTAAAATGTTTTTCAGAAAATTTAAGAATTATATTTGGAAGATGTAGGTTGGGGATTGATTCAGAACCCTTCTTAACAAATTCAGTAAATTAACAAAAAATAAAATAAAAATAGTAATACTCTTTTTCACAAACTATGATGACTGCAATCCCAATATTCCATGGCAGGAAGTTTCATAACTACATCTAATACTATCTATCTATCTATCTATCTATATATATATATATATATATATATATATATACATACAGTAGACTCCCTCAAATCTGCAACCCTAAAATACGCACATCATCACAGATGTAAACAATGAAACTTTCAGTTTAGATTTAGCAGCAAAATTACAGAATTTTTCATTTTTATATCATTTTGTGTGTATTTTAATATGTAATTTTCAATAATATGACTGAACTTGTGGTTTTTCATGAAGGAAATATAAATTTACTTCTGAAAAAAAAAAAAAAAAATCAAGATTTAACTGATATCATTGGTTCACAATCTTTTTACTAAACATATTTATGCATTAATCAAGCATTTTTTGTTTATTAAGACTGAAATAAAACTTCCTTACTTTTTCATTTTGATGTGAATAAATAGAAATTTACGAGAAAAGTTTCATTGAATAATTCAAGGAAAATGTATCTAATCTTTATTATGCATATTTAATTATACATTATTAATTATTTACTTGACCTTTAATTTTAATAATTTAATTATTTTTAAAATTATCTTAATTTTTATAATTTTAGTTTATTACTTTACTTAATTATTTTAATATTTTACAATATTGAAAGCATTCATTATAATTGTGGTTACATTATTACTATCAAATTACTGTTTAAAAAATGTAAACAAAGCAATGACCAGAAATCCGCACAACCTCTGGTCCCAAGCTGTGCAGATTTAAGAGAGTCTACTGTGTGTATATATATATATATATATGAAGTATTCATAAATCATTGGAACCAATTTACTATCATGCAACTAAAGACTCATAAAAGATCTGAGAAAAAACATTTTTAAGTACTTAAAAGATAACACTGAGAAACAATTTCTCTTTGTAGCTGGTATACTATCTAAATAAATATACATTCCATAACAGGAGTTTTCAAGCATTTCAGATATCTGAATTAATAGTAGTATTATATCTGAAGCTTTAGGTAATTTCAACAAAAAAGTCTTATGTCCATGGTATTTACATAACCACACAGTTTAGTAGAACAATAAATTTTGAGCAAGTGAGCCAGGCAATCACACTGAACATATGTTTTCCCCTTATTTTAATCCTTTCAATTCTCAGTAAAATCTATTCTATCAAAACATTCCAATCTGATAGAGCTCAGTACCCTTGTTTTACTTTTCAAAGTATTTCTTTTCATTGTTTCTATTTAAAAAAAAAAAAAAAATCCTCTTAGTTTTTAAATACTTTCTCTACTCAAATTTGTTTTGAATCTTTTATAATAAGTTTCATATTTTTAATGATTATTAATAGAGATGCTTTTATAACGATGCTTCTGAATAGAAAATAGTAGTGAAATTATCATCTAATTTTACTGAAGCAATATCATAAATTTATTATATTTGAAAATCTGATTTAGTTTTCCTGAAATTGATAGGATTCATTGGTCGGTTTTATTTAGTTGAAATAAAATGTATTTAAATTATTGAGATGTACTGGTCTATGCAAAGACAACATTAAGATTTTCTTAAAAATCAAATGTAAAATGAAGAAAGAAATTTCTATTCACAATTAGTTACAGGATTATGATAACATAATATTGAATTGACATTCCATATTTTCAGGTGACAAAACATATAGCCTCGTTTTAACAGCATAACTGGCATCTGGAGTATTTAGAAAGCAACTGAGACTGTCATATTTTATTATGGTTGCATATCAATAAAGACGTGCAATTTTTAAATATCAAACTACCAAACATACAGTCAGCTTAATGTATCTCTATATAAAAAATGGTGTGCGGGTTAGAGATCTGCATGGGCCGGACCCGGGCCATACTTTTTTCTGAAGGCTCGGGCCGAGGCAGGCCTAACTTATTTTTTCTGTACAGAGCCAGGACTGGTTACATGCCTAATCTTCACGGCCCAAAATTTTCAGTCCTAGTTTTGACCCAGCCCATATGAAAAACATTGTCTCAGAGTAGCCCAGTCCATTCACAAATCAGTTAAATTAGGCTTGGTCCAAAAATTTTTGTAAAAAAAGCATACATTTTAAAATCGGCATTATTCTACATCTAAACATTAAAATTTATTCTTTTTAAAGAATAGTAGATTTCAACGCTTATTAAAATATAGCTAAATTAAAATATAGTAAAACGTGTGAAAAGGAACCTGCCTAATGACAGAACCCTGTTTTAAACTGAAAAATATGTTGATCCATACAAAGTTAATATACCAATACATTTGAAAAGAATGTATAATACATTTACACATTTTAAGAAGGGAACTTGTCTATAATGCATTTTTTTTTCTTTCTTTTCTATGCAATTCCGTCTTAGAAGATTTTACTGTATAGCATTTTTTAGATTTTTAACACTTAAAAACATACAATATGGATTAACAATATTAATGATAACTGAAATATTTACATAAAAGAAATAGAGCTTCATTACAAAAATAAATATTGCAGCCTGCGGCAGTATTAAATTATAAACATGAAAAAAAGTTAAGATAAATGTTTTTGGTCAGAACTTCTCGTACGAGACAAATTTTTAATCAATTCGACATAAAAATCATTGTTTTGTAGAAATTCACTTGGGCCGAGATTTTAACTTTTTTCTGAGCCGGGGCGAACTTTTTAGCTTTTTACTGGGCCGGGCCAATATTATTTTTTTCTACGAGCCAGGTCGGGCCCGGGCCTGGAAATCTCGGCCCATGCAGACCTCTAGTGTGGGTGTATGTTTCTAATACAAACCTACAAATTTTGACTGATTTGAACAAAACTTGGTATACAGGTTTCAGAACCTATGTAAAATTACTGGCTACATTACAAATTTTTCAAATCACTCTTTATCCCTTAAGACCTTTCAAGGACAAAACCCAAAAAAATATAGGGATCTACAAATTAAATAAACTAATAAATTATAATATGCCTTTTTTAATAAACAGTTTCATTTTTGTAAATACAAGTTTTAAACATTCAAATGGCCAGGAAGAGGGGGATTTCAGCGTGTGGAAGTAGAAATTTAGAAAATTTTAAAATAACAAATACAGCAGAAGAAAAACTAGTCGGATGTGCCAATCTCTAAACATTCTTCTATTTCATACATGTTAATACATCAAAATTCACTATCAGAGTGCCAAAATTAAATGACAATCTATACCCATCATGAGGATTTACATATTTTTTTCTCGAGAAAAAAGCAGGCTATGTACAAAAACTGGTATATTACCGTGAAAGCACTGGGCACACTCATTTAATACGCTTCGGGCTAGGTAAGAAGTCGTCCTTGCTGTCCACATCGGCATTTGAACATGAAACCTCAGATTCAGACCAATGGGAACAGCCAGGAACAGAAGATCTGGATTGGACGACTACATTTGAAGACTCACAGTGTACCACTACCGCTTCCCACCTCCACCTTTTATGAATCAGAGATGTATAATGCAGGCATATTGAAATAGTGTAACATCACTGATTTTCTGTATGCGAGATCACTCGTTTCGTATGTTAGAACATCAGTTCTGGTTATGTATGCAAGATCACAAGTTGATTATGTAAATATACCAGTTTTTATATGTGACATCCAATTTTTGTTAACGTGATTTCGATTTGTCATCAGCAGGCTGAGTATTGGTTCTGTGTACAATGCAGGCATTTTTAAAGCATAATTACAGAATTTTTAGAAGTTAAAATTTGTCAGAACCAATAATTAAATTTAATTATAAATTTAAAATGTAATTTCACAATAAATCACAAAGATCCTTAAAATTCACTGTGTAATTAAAAAAAAATATCAGTCTTTTGTTTCAGACAAAGAGAGTTGACTAAAGTATTTGGACAGGTAGTCTTCTGTCGTATCAGTAATTGATCCAAACTCCAACAACACATGGTCGTGTTTGATCAACATAGTGAAGAATTCGCTTGAGTAGCAGGCTATATCGAAAACTGCTTCTGGAATGACAAAATATTTATACTTAGCAATGTAAACATTCTGGTATTTTCTTGAAAAAGCATACGATGAGTCACCTCTTCGATAGCTTCTAGGTACCTGTCTAGCTTTCTGATAGTCTATACTCTTAATTTGATTAGTTCTACATCGATTCCATCTCTAGAAAAATTTTCGTCATCAAATCACAGAACTTGGTTGAATTTAGCTGCTTTGGATGTAGCATTATATACAGGGTGTAAAGATATGAAATTCCGTGCATTAGTTCTTGATATATGACTATTGCTAAAATCGTGTAAATCCTGCAAAAAAAATGCAGCATGGCAGTGCCACCTTTGGGTGATTTAGACCAAAAGCTAATCAGAACAACTTATGTCAACATCTAACTGAATCTGAAGTTTGATGAAAATCCATGCAATACTTTTTCAGATAGAGCTATTTCGAAAATCTTGAAAAATCCAGCATAGCAGCCGCACCTGTTGGGCAAATTACACCAAAACATAATCAGCACCAATATTTATCAAGATATACCTGAATCCGAAGTTTGATGAAAATTCATGCATTAGTTCTTTAGATAAAGCTATTGCAGAAATCGTAAAAAAGGCTGCATATCAGCAAACCTGTCAGGTGATTTACACCAAAATGTAATCAGTCCGATATTCATCAAGATATACCTGAATCTGAAGTTCGATTGAAATTCATGAATTAGTTCTTGAGATAGAGCTATTGCGGAAATCGTAAAAAAATACAACTTCTCTTTAAATGAGGGGGGGGGGGGATCCGGAGCAAAAGGAAAATGCCAATTTTCGATGAGAAGAGAAATCTTCATGATGGATTATTTATTGTGACAATAAAATGACAGATAGAGCAGATTATTATTATTTTTTTTAATTAAACAGTTTTAAAGAGTTTTTAAACTTTGAGTACTGTGGGGGAGGGGGGGGGGAGACAAAAATGGGGAAGCAAAATTTTTGCCAAGGTGAAATTCAGCTGAAATTTTAATGAAATGAATTGTGAATGAAATTTAGGGCTGATTATTTATTTACTATAAAGTAACAAAAAGAGTAGAAGAAGTTTACAAAAATTAAGTTTTAAAGATTTTAAACTTTGGTATTGTGGAGGAATGAGCAAAAGGAGGAAGTGAAATTTGGGAAAAAGGAGAGGCACATGGGGGTGGGGAGGGGAGTAAGATTTATTTTTAAATCAGAAATTCAAAGAAATGCAGAAATGCAAAAGAGTGTCACCCCTGATTAAGAAATAATACAAGCATAAAATTAAGCACATTTAAGGACTTTTTGCAGATTTTGCATGAAAATAAGTACTTTTAAACACCAAAAATTCTATTTGAAAAATGTAAGCACTTTTAAGGACTTTCAAGGACAGTACGAACTCTGTGAATTTTTTTAATTTACAAACTGATTATTGACCTTGGGCAATGCCGAGCAGGTGAGCTAGATAAAAAAGATATAAATAGGTAAATATAAACATATAGGGATGAGAATCTTCCATGTATAAGCAGATTTTCTCTTATAACTTCATAGAAATCCCCTTCTCCCGATCTCGTAACACCTCCTGAGTACAAATCTTCAAAGTTTTTTCAAAGGTTAATTTTCATAATTTTTAAAATGTTCTGCAGTATTTCAAAGAGAATTTAAAGTATATGCTATAAAATCTTGAAAAATCCAGCATAGCAGCGCCACCTGTTGGGCAAATTACACCAAAACATAATCAGCACCAATATTTATCAAGGTATACCTGAATCCGAAGTTTGATGAAAATTCATGCATTAGTTCTTTAGATAAAGCTATTGCAGAAATCGTAAAAAAGGCTGCATATCAGCAAACCTGTCAGGTGATTTACACCAAAATGTAATCAGTCTGATATTCATCAAGATATACCTGAATCTGAAGTTCGATTGAAATTCATGAAGACTCTGGTATTTTCTTTTCTGTGTAATTTGATTTTTGGAGTCTATGTATAATTTTGAAATATGCTGGAAAAGGGAGGGAGGGGCAGGGTTCTTCTGGTATTTTAAATGCTTAAAAAAATTTTGGTTATCATACAAACTATTTGAAATTTTTAGGAATTGAAAACATGTTTTTGTAGCCTGAGTGAAAAAATATTGATATTTAGTGGAAAGGGATCGTAAGAAGACTTTTTTTTTTCCCCTTACCGTTATGAAACACTCTGACTTAGTCGAAATTTTTGCACATTTTATTTTGTACAAAATATTTCTATTTGTATGAACATTTTGTACTTTTTGTAGGTGATGTAAATCTGGTCTATTGGGATGCTCTAAAAAGATTGTGTTAAAATGCAAATGTTTAGTTACTTTTAGCATAGAAAAAATGTCTCCATGAGGTATGAAGTGACCTGCATCCGCCGGTGTATTTGAAAGGGTTACAATTCATATTTTAAAAAAACCAATTGCACCATGGATTAGAAGATTTCAGCTTTAAGAGCATATATTTGATTTGTCGGTACTTCTAAAATTGCATCCTGAAGAGGCGATGCCATAAGGGGAAAAAAAGACTCTTTTTGAAAAAAAAAAAATTCAAAGGGTTAACTGTGACATTTTTTTCGAATTGATTGTGGCATTTGAGACATAAGAGTACAATCTTTCAGAATATGTCTTTTAATTTTAACTGTACTGAGCATTTTGGACGATTTTTATTAAAACAAAACAATTAAAAAACAGAAATACAGTCAGAAAAGTTTCTTCGCTAGCTCCCGATGCATAAATGTTTTTTTGCGCATGCGCAAGTGCTTTCCTTGACTGTGGATCAAATAGATGGCTTTTTGATGAGAGTGCACTGCGATGTTTAATTAATAACTCAGTTATTTGAAATTTAAAATTCTGAGTCTCAGGTGCATCAGGAGATACTTTGGGCTAGCCTCACAAAAATTTCCAAGATTTTCTAGCCATCGCATACAAACACACAGATAGAATGAAACTTTCTTTTATTAGTTTAGATGGAAAATTAAACATAGCAACCATTTTCTTCAGAGTCAGTTCTCTCTCTTTTCAAACAAAACTTTGCATTTTTATTCACGTTAAACAGAAAGCCGCACCCCACCGCTGTGTTTAACACGGGCAAAGCTGGGTGGTTCTGCTAATTTAAGAAAAAAAAAAAACAGTAAAATTGCATAATATTCATGAACAAAATCAGTTTAACTAACACTGAAAAAAGAGCAATCAGACAGGTATGGGGAAACAATGCTTTTACCCCCAAGTTATCTCGGGGAAAACGGTGAAGTGGTTAAAGGTATTTCAAAGCACTCGAAATTAGGCATATAATATATATTATGAACATAAAGAAGACCAAAGTCATCCATCTGCTAAAAAGCACCAAGAATTTTTTGGGGGCCCATATTATTTTCAATGTTATTATTATTATTATTATTTTTTCTTAAGAGTCATAAGAGTCCTGTTATAAAGGTAATGGAGTGGGAATAAAAGCAAAATATCAAGAGCTGATTTTTTTTCTCTCTCTCTTTTCAAAAGGTTAAAAAAAAGTCTTAAATATTGCTGGGAACCTCCATAAGTGCAGTATCCAAGTGCATTTTGCTTGTTATGCTCCTCCTCTTTTACTTTTATTATGGCTGGTCTTGAATAACAATCACATGTTAAGAAAAAGAAGAAAGAAAGGGTGCATAGTTGGAATCAAAATTTATTACAAGATTATGAATGCGAAAGATGAAAATAATCTTTACAGTTGAACCAAACATTGATGTGCTTATTTAAAATTCAACATTATGAAAAACAAATGACATTAGCAGGAATAATAAATTAATAAACATATGTCATTAACACGAAAATTACACATCAAACCCTAACATATACATACCTTGAATTTTTTTGAAATTCAGTCCTTTCATTGCTTTAATCATGGACTTGGTATTATTAAATTCCACAAAGGCAAAACCCTTTTTTTTACCATCTGAAAAACATAAAATAATTCAGAAAACAATTTAAATTTGTTGTATCATTAAATATTACTAAATATAAAAGGAAAAATAAAAATTTCAGATCACTAAATGCATACATTTAAGAGTCTACACTTGTCAGCATATGACATTCACAAGTTAATGTTAATACTTCGGCTGCCACCCCAATTTTTAAAATCCGTCCCCGGGTGCCATCTACTTTTTCCCTTCCTACATAATTCTTACAAATAAAATAATAAATAAATAACCGAAAACAAATGAAATCTACTCATAATTAACAAAAAATAATGATTTTAAAGTACTTACATCAAATGGTGAGAAATTTCGTTATAAAAGTTTTGCTCAAACCAAACTTATAGCACAAAAGGATAGGTGATACTGAGTACCAACCTAAAATAGAAAGGTGCCAGTGGTGGGGAGAATCCTTGGAATTACCTTTTAAAAATATTGAAATGCAAATGAGAAATTTGTAGAGAATGCTTCCATTAGTTTATGGTATCCCAATACTTTTGAATAGCCAATTTCAGGCATATATTACAAGTATATTGTATTGTTTTATTTGAAAGACTGTACAGTCAGCTATTTAAAATACTTTTGCTTCCTTGCTCTATAAAGGCCTTAAGGGGATCGGGAAAGCAAAATTCAACCAAAAAATTGATTTTTACTTTTTTATATCATTAAACAGTTTAAACTTTTATCTTTCCAGTGAAGTGTCACACATGTTTATATGTATATATATAAAAAAATAAGTGTTGAAATTATTCATTCTTTCTAAGAGTACTTCACAGTTTTATATCACCACACTCTTATTATAACTAATTACTCTTAACTAAGGAAGAAGGCATAACTATAAGATTACTTATAATACAGCAGCTGCTAAACGCAGCTCTCAGAACAAGTCATTTCTTACAACTGCATGGAATATTCTGGTTACATGAGAAACCTCACAATCAGATTGTGTAGTGCTGCCATCTGTTAACGCAGATTTCAACTATTGTTGAATTGGGATATGACACCCCTCCTCTCATAGTTCAAACGAACTACAGGCAATCTTGTTCTTTGACTTCTTCGAACTGGAGCACTTTTCTTACAGTCCTCGTCATTGTTTTTAGTCAAATTGTCTTTTACAGTTTTATCTGTCATAACATCATTTTTATTACTCACAACTGTACCTGTTACAATATCATGTGAAGGCTGAGATTGGCTTGGTTCTATAGTATTATCATTATTAAGCTGTTCTTTTATTTTTCCATTAATTTCTGAAAAACGGTTATGGTTAACCCTTTCATACCTATCATAATCACTGTAATTTTTACCACTATGTCCCATATTTTCAACTTTGCCTGACATTAGTTTATCATTTCGATTCGTCTCTACAACTCTCTCTGGTATTTCATAACTTATCTCTTTATTACGTCTCAACTGATCAACGTGACGCTTACACATTATTCCGTCACATCTATTTATTAAAACCCATCTACTGCCCAATAATTTCATAATTTTTCCTTTTACCCATTTCTCCCCTTTTCCAAAGTTTTTAACAAAAACAAAATCATGAAGCTTATATTTGTGAAGGGGTTGCTGTATTTTAGGTTTTGATGGTAATACCAAGTGAAGGGCTGTTCGAACTGGCCTTCCAAACATTAATTCAGCAGGAGTTTTACCAGTCACCGAATGAGGAGTGAAATGATTCTCTAACAAAAATCGTGAAATTGACAATGTTATGTCACTTTTATCTAGCTTTTTAAGACAACTTTTCACAGTTTGCACATACCTTTCTGCTTGTCCGTTTGAACACGGATGATAAGGTGGAATAGGCGTTTGCTTAATTCCATTATTTTTAAGAAATTCCTCAAATTCATCACTTGTGAACGCAGGACCATTATCACTGACCAATTCAACAGGTAATCCAAAGGTAGCAAAAATTCTCCTTAATACCTTAATTGTAGTTTTGCTATCAGACCTGGGTACTACTTCTACCTCCAACCACTTAGTATAATAATCGACTACTATTAAAAACACTTTACCTTCAAAAGGACCGGCATGATCTATATGGATCCTTTCCCAGGGTAGTTCAGATTTCCATTTCAAGGGTTCCATTTTGGGACAATCCCTCGCAAACATCTGACATCTATTAAAAGAATTTACCATTTGTTCAATTTCTTTATCCATATTTGGCCATCAAACTACCCCCCTAGTTTTCGCTTTCATGCTTGATATACCCTGATGAATGGAATGCAGTAATTTTAATATATATTCACGGCCTTCCTCTGGTACGATCACTCTATGTCCCCACAATAGACAATTTTCTAGACAGGAAATTTCCTCCCTTCTACGAAAATATGGTTGATATTCTTCTTGTTTGACCTTTCGCGGCCACCCATGTAACACCCACTCTAAAATTTGTTTAGTTACAAGATTTTCAGTTGCCCACTTTGCAATAGTTTTAGAAGTAACAGGCCAATTATCATTATTTGAAACAAACATTATTTCCGCAGGATTACTCACTATATTTACAGTTTCTGGGAGAGGTAATCTACTTAATGCGTCAGCATTTTTGACCATCTCAGCATTCTAGGTGATAATGTATCAGATACCTTTTTAACAGAATCAAATAATCTAATTAAAGGTTTATGATCTGTTATAATTTTAAAATGTTTTCCAACTAAATATTGGTGAAATTTAGTGACACCAAACATTACAGATAAAGCTTCTTTATCAATCATTGCATAATTTCTTTCAGTTTTATTTAAAGTTCTCGAAGCATAAGCAATAGGTTTCTCTTTACCCTCCACAATGTGGTTTAAAACTGACCCTAAACAATATTCAGAAGCATCATAGTTTAAAACTATATCTTTGTTAACATCATATAATTCTAAAACAGGAGATGTACATAATAATTATTTCACTTTTTGAAACGCTTTTCTGACCATGTCCACTTTACATTATTATCTAATAATCTATGTAAAGGTTCTAAAACATCTGAAATATTAGGTTGGAAGTTTCTATAATAAGAAATTAAGCCTAAAAATGAATGCAATTGTGACACATTATTTGGAATAGAAGCATTCGAAATAGCATTAAATTTTTCTGGAATAGGTCTAATTCCTTCCTGAGATATTTTATGACCTAAATAAGAAACTTCCGAGACCATAAATTTTAATTTTTCCTTATTTAATCTTATACCATGCTCAGAAAAGCATTTCAGAACACTTTCAACTCTTTCAGAATGTTCTGATTCGTTACTAGCACTAATAATAACATCATCTAAAAATATGCCAACATATTCAAATTTTTTAAAAATATGTTCAATTTTACTTTGGAACATACCAGGAACACATTTTACCCCAAATGCTAATCATAACACATTGAATAAACCTTTATGTGTATTTATAGTCAAAATTTTAGTACTTTCGTTATCTACAGGTTGTTGTAAATAAGCATCTTTTAAATCAAAAACAGTAAAAAATTTACCACCTGATAATTTAGAAAATAATTCTTCCATTCTAGGGATAATTATTTTCTAAGGAAGAGGATAATTATCATTTTCAGTATTAGCATTAACTGTTGCTCTGTAATCACCACATATTCTAACAGAACCATTAGGCTTAGGAACAATTACTATAGGACTAGCCCATTCTGAATGATCATCAGGTTTCAAAATACCCTCATTAGTTAATCGTTATGGCCATTTAAATCTTTTATTGACTTTTACTCAAAACTTCGATTTTTCATGCTTATGTTCCCTTTTTTCAATATCTATTAAACTTAAGAACTCAGATTTTTATTTAATACTTATATTATGATATATTGTATTTTTTAACACAGGGATTTAATGATTTGTTGAGAATTACTTATTTTAAGCAGTGAAATCTTACCAAAAATGCTAATTTAAAAATGACTTTCAATAAATAATTAATTTTGAGTTTCACTTAGAAAGAAAATGGTCTGTTAAAATGCGTAAAGCATGTTATTTTAACTACTCTAAAAAATCTAGACTTCTATCTTTCACCATTTCTGAGAAAAAGGTACATAAAGTTGGTGAATTTAACATGGAGGAGATAGGGCTTTCCTGGTCCTCTTAAGAAGGAAAAGAACTTTTAATATTAAGATTAAAAAAGATACAACATAAATATCTAGACAGTTTTAAGAACTTGATGTGAATATTTTGAATAGATTTTCAAAATTTAAACAAAAACTTACGTGTTTCCTGAACAACAAGACATTTATAACAATTAATTAGTTACAAAAAATTATTTATCTCCAAAAATTATATTTTTTATTTACATAAAACTGATCATCTACAATTTATATGATGTGATGCGAGTGTAATAAATATGGGTTTAAATATCTGAAAATTTCCTGAAATTTCAAATAATTTTTGTAAATTAACATACAGAAAATATATGAAAAATCACCAAAGTGATGATTTGAATAAGCATATTTATCTTCTTCAGTTCTGAAGGTAAAATAACACAATGAATAAAGATTCATTGATTTTGCACAAACAAAAAAAGACATCATAGATGACAGAAGACCTTTTTCTGAAATTGATACTTTAGGAGGCTGGTAATTTAGGTTCACAAATACGGATTTAAAATTACTAACATCCTTAAAATATCAATTTAATTGACAATAACCTAAATTCACGCAGTAACAAATTTAAGGCCTTTAATTACGTGTATGATCTACAAACACTCAAATTTTTTTATTGTAAATCGTTTAAGTTAAATAATTATGAAAATTTCTTACTTTCTTGGACACACTGCCTGGAATGCATTTTGCAAACTTAGATGAAAACAACACTTATTTTATAAGGAAATAAGCATCAGTGCTGTCATTTATTGGTTTTGATCCGAAGCCAAAAACATTCAGCCATATAGAAGTAAAATAAAAATGTAAAAAAATAAAATAGTTTAGTTCATATCCTCCTCGATTCAGAAGTATCACAGTGATACTTCCAAACTGAGGACAATATAGAAGTTACTACATAATGGTTTAGACTGTAGGTTCATTATGTTCTTAGTACTTCAAATAGTACATTTATTGGCAAAGAAAATTAATAAACTATCATTATTTTTGACATGAGATCATTTGAGACAATTTAGGACATTTGAGATCAAATATTGCATTATTTTTCCTTAAGATTCCAGAAATTGGGAAAAAATTGGATAAAAAAAATTAATTTAAAAAATGAAAATGTCTTTTGATAAACTATTTTATTAGAAAAAAATCAGTAATATACTCGTTTTTGCTTTATTATTATTTTTTTTTAAATGGGAACCAAACATAGTAGGATAGCTAAACATTTGCTTGAGAATGTTGTATGCTGACAAGCATAGGCTCTTAATAACACTAAACTTGAGATTGATATCAACAATTAAACAGTTTTAAACTTTTTAACTTTATGTACTCAAGGACTGAATGAACACGAATGAATTCAAAAGACAAAAAAGATGTCTGTGTACTTAACACAAAGAATTAAAATGATAAGAAAGAACAAGAAAAATGACAGTGAAGAAAATATAATAAAACTAGTCTGTGTCTTTGTGAGAAATGAAAGTACAGTACAGCCCCAATTATCCACGGGATTGGGTGAAAAAAAAAATCAACATAAAAACTATGTTTTAGTGTACAAAAAACATAATAAAACATTTAAAATACATACATATGCAGAGTACGTCAGAAAATTTTGCTTTACGTCTAACTCATTAAAATAAAGAACAGTAAACAAGAAACAATGCCATACATACTGTACAAAAAGAAGTGAGTTACATCTTTTTTTAAAAATCAGTCACTTGTTTTTGCTTCTTGTTTTGTAAACACCTTTTCTTTATTCTAAATTGTAAACTATTATTTTTCTTTTAGTATGGAATAATTTTTAACACAAAAATGAAGTTATTCTTGATATGCTCTCCTGGAATTTATCATAATAGTGTTATTTAATTGTAAAATATTTTAATTGCTGTGTTTACGTTTGGTTAATAAAATCAAGAAAAGACATCAAGACTTTATATCTGATATTTTCAACATGGCAACCGAACCTAGAAATATTCTTCTATGACTTTCGAATACACTAATTTTTCTGTTTATATTTGATAGTATCTAGGATTTATTGTATTTTCCTTGCTGTTGACTTGAATTTTAAAAAAATTTCGCTTCGTGGATAAACCGCACCACAGATAATTCATTCGCGGATAATCGGGGCTTTACTGTAGTATGAAAAATATAAGGGAGCAAGATCAAGTACTAGCTTGATTATATATTATACAGAAATATATGAAGGAATTAAAAAATAATAATTATTTTCTTTATCAGGCATAATTGCAATAAAATCCCACAATAAAAATTCTGTCACAAATCATAATAAAAAATCAGCGATTCATAAAAATAATAAGACATCAAGACTTTATATCTGATATTTTCAACATGGTAACCGAACCTAGAAATATTCTTCTATGACTTTCGAATACACTAATTTTTCTGTTTATATTTGATAGTAGCTAGGACTTATTGTATTTTCCTTGCTGTTGACTTGAATTTTTAAAAAATTTCACTTCCTGGATAAACCGCACCACAGATAATTCATTCGCGGATAATCGGGGCTTTACTGTAGTATGAAAAATATAAGGGAGCAAGATCAAGTACTAGCTTGGTTATATATTATACAGAAATATATGAAGGAATTAAAAAAAAATAATTATTTTCTTTATCAGGCATAATTGCAATAAAATCCCACAATAAAAATTCTGTCACAAATCCTAATAAAAAATCAGCGATTCATAAAAATAATAAAATAGACATGAATTTTCTTTGTATAGTTTAGGATCTATTTACAGCAAAGGTTGCTTCTAAATTGTGCTCATTCTGAATATTTTTCAAACAGAGCTGTAATAAAGGGTATACAGTGGTATGGGTCATTTTCAAAATTCGCTTACATATGCTGTCCCAAAGGAAAAAGAAGAAAATTCAAACATACATTAATATTTAAAGTTTAGTTTGAGCTACACATTGTATGAAGAAGACTATCTTAAATACTTCTAGCATTAAAAATAAAAAAACCAATACACTTTTTTAGATATAAATCAGATTAAATGGATTTGTGTCAAGTCTGTTACCACACATTTTTTAAATGTATTTTAATATTAATATCCTTTTTTCAGCACTCTATTGTTATTTTTCTTTCAACTAAGAAATAGAGATATAATTTTATTTAAATTTAATAATTTACATGAATATATATTGCTATTATTAGAAAAAGGTCTTGTATAAATTTCTATGTGGATAAAACTTGTTGTTATAAGTGTCTCTCATCTCAATTTAATTTAAGTGTCATTGATAAGTATCATGTTCTGAAATTTAGGGGCTTATGACAGTTTAAAGTAAGTTGATTTTCGAAACCTTATAAAAATTTAAAGGTGAATAATTTCAGTAATTTTGTATGGTAAGGGACTTGACATTTTGTAATGGATTTGACACTAATCCATTTATACTGACTTATATCTCAAAAATGTTTACTGATTTTTTTTTTTTTTTTTTTTTTTTTACTTTTAATGCTGAAAATATTTAACATGGTCTTCTTTATATAATGAATAACTCAAATTAAATTTAAATATTAATGTATGTTTGAATTTTCTTCCTTTTCTCCTGAGACAGCATATGTAAGTGAATTTTGAAAATGGCCTGTATATGCTGTATATCTTTTGGATTTTTTAAAGAAGCTTTATATACCCTCTGCTTCTCAAGTACACCTACAATGTATAACTCTGCACAATATACTCTCTGGATTTTTTACGACTATAGCCCTGTTTTCAAATGATGGTGCAAATTAGAGATGCAACGAATATTCGGCCTGTCTGCCGAATATTCAGCTGCGGCCGAATATCAAGTCCATTATTCGGCCTTGGCCGAATAGTACTGTAATAAATGTTTTTATATTTACACAGTATAACTTTTTAATTTGACAATTTATATTCATCATGTATAATGAAAATTTTATTTGAAATTAACTAACACTAACTTTCATACTGCGAATGGATTTTATCTACCCATTTTTATATAAGAGGCTAATTTAGGAATCATGTTTAAAAAATTTTATGCGGTATCAGTAAGCACAAAAAGTATCTGTAATAAGCTAACATTAAATCTATTCAAAATTGTTTTAACACAGCTATACAAGCTAATTCAATTTTTTTTTTTTTTTTTTTATCATAATGGGAAGTTTAACATTTATCCCTTATTGCATAAAAATATATTTCTTTCAATAATATTTTGAATTATACCTATAAAGAACATAAATATATGATTGATTAGATACAGATGTTTAAGATATTTAAGTCATATGTTGCTTAAGGGGTTTTTTTTTTAGTAAAATACGCTTAAAAGTTAAATATAATTTAAGTGTGTTACTATTTCTTATTAAATAATGAAAGAAATGTAAATACTAAATTCTTTTAATTAGTATGCATATGCACTTACGTTTTAGATATTTTTTTCAAGAATAGCATTGTGATGTTTATATTTGCCTTAAAAAACAGTTAAAATGTTTTCAATAAACGTAGATTGTGATGCAGAAATAATAATTCAGTATTCTCAGGTGATTGCCTTTTTTTTTTTTTTTTTTTTTTTTTTTTTTTTTTTTCCCGTAAATGTTACCTGCTTTTGAAAATAATCTCTTACTATATATGGTACTTTCTGGTGCAGAAAGGTACTTTTTGGCTAATCGTGAAAGGTTTGGAAAGTCTTCCGAATTTTTCGCCCACCACTCCAAAGGACACTGTTGTCTTTCTAGCAGTGGCTGGGAAAGAAAATTGCTAATTTCTTTTCCTTCTTCACATTGAGGGGCACTTTCTATAGAGGCTTCACTGCTGACAGCAAAGAAAAAAAAATAATAAAGATGAAAAAAATTTTTGTTAATTGTGAGCTTTATAAAGTCTACAATGATTTCTTTCCACTATTTTAGAGGATATTCCTTTCAGCCTTTCTATCAGTGGTTTTTCTTAAGATATTAAGATTTCTTATTTTTTATTTTATCTGAAAGCTGAAACTTATGTTTCCTAGTACTTTTAAAATTTTGTCATTATTTTAAAATGTAACAACAACACACATATCTATTAAAATGTAACTAGACAGTACCTGATGAGGAACTTTTGCTAAGAATTTTTTTTTGGGGGAGGGGGGGGGGGCTGAATTATATTATTGAGGCAATTTTTAGGCCGAACATAGCCGAATATTTTTTTCAAAGTAAAATAATGCTTTAAAAAATTAAAAATTTGTATATAAATAATTTTTTAAAAGAAAGCAATACATTTTAATTGTGAAATATACAAGAATTGTGCACATAGTGCATACTATATTTTGTTTTTAGGCAAAAATAAGTTCATTATTCGGCTATAACTTGGCCGAATATTCGGTAATTCAGCCAAACCACTATTCGTTGCATCACTAGTGCAAATCACCATGTAAAAATAAGATTGGAACACTTTTTTCTAACTATATGTTAACAAGCAACATTCTACTCAAAGCTGCCTTATAAGGTATAAATACAAAATTAGAAACAAGACTAACCGACGATTCAAAAACTGGCTGGTGTCATTCCATTCCATTATTAAAATTGCTTAAAAATATTATTCTATAAAGAACTAATAATTTTGTATACCGTTACTTTTTTTTCTGGTAGTAAAAAATCTTTTTCAGAAATTCAGGAAAATGCCAACTACTATGCAATATAGTTTATAATAAATGGATAGCAAATGAATGAATGAATCTTGCAATACGACCTACTGCTTTACTTAATACATGGAACTAAATATGCAGTGAAAAACAGAGTCACATTCATAGGTGATTAATCTAGGTATTTTATTTATAATGTGTCCAAAAGCTTCCTAATAGTATTCACATATCTTTTAAAAAGGCAATGGGTGGATTTTTAAAAAGGGTATTCTGCTGGCCTTTATTATTTATTTATTTATTTTATTTCTTTTTTTTTTTTTTTACCTTTAAACTGTATCCCATATATAAAAAAAAGAAAACATAATTTGAAAAAACTACAAAGTAAAAAGTTGATACTGGAAAAGGGCAGGAAGTAGGATGCATTTTTCATTTCTCAAAAATGCATGTGTGCATTCACACTTGAAAAAAAAAAAGGTGGGGGGGCAGAGTATGGCATCTTTAAAAAATATCTAACAGAAACATGATTTTATACAAAAACACAGTAAGGCTTCCATATGTAATGCTAAGTTAACCCTTAAATGCCTGGTGTTGCTTTTCGGCAACATACCCAATTTAGGCTCTAAAATACTATTAGAATAATATTGAAGCTATAATGCCTAATGTTGCCAATAAAATACATTCCGAAAATATTATTAAATTGATTTTCAACATGTAGATGGTAACACTTGTGCTGTTTAAGAATAAAGATAGATTTATTTTTTCAATTGTTGCTACTTCTTCTTTTTGTTTTGTTTGGGAGTTCGCGAAATACCCTATTTTGGCCTGCAGTGAACAAGTAAAATTTATTTCTTATTATAGTTCCTAAAATTCTTGTGTGTTTAATATTATAGAATTTTATCAAGGGAAATTATTTTTTCAATTAAACACCAGTATTGCCGATTAGTAACAAATTGTTTTTTAGCCGTAAACTATACTTAAAACAAAATATGATTTTTTTAAAGTATTTTTCCCATGATTTATTTAAAAAATGAAAGCCGAAAAACATTATTACAATGATTTTTGAAAAATCAGGCATTTAAGGGTTAAACAAAAGTACAATCTTTCCTGTGACATAGTAAATGACCCTTAGTTCAAAGGTGACTTTAGTAGCCATGGAACCCTGGGCAAGGTTTTTTCAGCACCTTATCAAAAGATATCTTCTAAAGAAATTACTATGTTCTCATCAAGTATTTTGTGTCCCCTCCCCCCTCTTTAGTTTTCAGCAGCTCAGGACAGTTGTCTGACTTCGCCTTCCCTTAGAGACAGCCCTGAAACTGTTCATAGCAATTACAAATTTGAACAATAAATCACATATTCTTGAAAGATTTAAAAATAAACATAAATGAGGAATTTGTATAAATTAAGACCTGATTCAAATTGTTGATTTTGAATCATTGTCAAGTAATTTTATTGAAATTGTTTAGTTATTTCAGGGAAGAAGGGGAGGGGGTGAAATATCACACTATTTTAACTGGTATAAGATACATCGCTTTTTAAGATTCTGTCCAAGAATTTATTTAAATTGGGAAATTTAAAATTAAGTTTCTATAAAAGATTTGTTCTAGCCTTATTTCTTTGACAGTTAAGTTCTCTAATAGTACATCAGGAAACTGTAAGTGATTACTCATAATACTACCAAACTTTCGGAACATTCTGAAAGAATTAAAAGAAAATGTTTTTGGCCATTATTAACTAATCTATTAATAAGTTTGGGGTTTGAAAAGTATCAAACTAAAAAATTAATTAATAGCAAAACAATTTTTAAGAATATTAAAAAAAAAAAAAAAAAACATTCAAAGCTATATGAATATTATTAAGCAAAAATCAACACAGCGATAAATATTACAGGTGTCTACAGAAACTGTAAAAAAAATTCCCTGATTTTTCCATGATTTCCCTGACTATGTTTATCAGACTTCTCTAATTTCCATTATTAACAATACACATACGGTATTTCTTCATGTATGCCGATTTCTCGTAAAATGCACTTATCCAGCTTGCTAATATCTCATTTGGGCGAAAAAACAAGAGAAAAACGTTAAAAATTGCCTAATATTCATTAAGTATTGGTTGACAGTTTTATAAATCCGAACTCAAAATTTAGTCCAACAACTTCATATAGTGGCCAATGGATATAAGGTAACCAGAAAATTTCCTCATTTTCTGAAAAATATTCAATTATAAGACTTATCTACATCTGACGGGACAGCTAATTTGATTCACTTGGTCAGTTTATGCTAATGTATCATTTAAAATGTGTAAAAATGCGTAAATTGCCTTCAATGTAAGTGATATCTACAGAAAATGAGAACATCTGATCACCTTAATTTGCATTAAATATCAAAAACTCATACCATGTGCATCTTTTTAAAAAAATTGGGAAAGACTAATCAGCATGTGGAAAAATATGATGTATAAAATAGACAAATCAGTCTCGTTGGCAAGGATAAAATGCAAATATTTTCGCATATAGACAAATTTCCCTGATTTTCGAGTATTTTTACAAAGTTCCCTGACTTTTCCATGATTCCCTGATTTTCAGATTCTGTAGACACCCTGTATTATTTCAATATTTATTTGATTTTACCAATGGAAATAAAATTGCTATTTTTTTCATGTGACATGAAATCATATTTCTACTTCATGTATTTAAAAATAATAATAATCTTTTGGACTTTATCTTAATCTTTCAGTTCTTAATTCACCTTTTTTTGCTCAGTAATCCTTGAACAAAAAGATAAAATATCCAAAGGCAAGTTCAAGCTCATCTGTTGGCTTCTTGGAGAACCAATGAAGGTGTTGATATTTAATCCATATTTGCTGTTATAATCAGATGCTTTTTATAACTTCTCAGTGTTCTATTGATTTGCTGCATATTGACATTTAGCATGACTTTTAAAAAATGAGACTGACATTTTTTTCAAGACTTAACAGTTTTAGTTACACAATAGGTAGCTAAATTAATATTAAAAAGTTTCAAATGTTTTAGTTTCTAACAAGAAAATATTCACATACCTGATTTTAAAGGTATTATAACCTCTACTATTTCACCAAACTTAGAAAATACTTTCTTTAATTCTTCCTCATTAACCTATAATAGAACAATATGTATAAAAATATGTATTTAGAAGATAAAAATTATTAGCAGTATTTTGAAATAAACTAGAAAATTAAATTCAAAATTGATGCATTTTGCTAAAGTTTTCAAGTAGACAAGACACCATCACTGAGTTAAGTGAAATAAAATCACACACGCACAAAAACTCAATAACAGAAGTTAATTTTTCAAAAATTATTTGTATTTAGAAAAATCATGAAAGTATAGCTAATATATTTCAAATCTCAAATAAAAAAATAAAGGAAAATTTTAAATAGTTATAAGAAATAATCTCTGTATTCTAAAAAAAAGTAACTTATGCTGTCACCGCTGCCGGTTTTCAATTTTTTGTGACCGGAGGTCTTTCTCCATTAGTATTAAGAAAAATATTGCATACAAAAATATGAAAATCGGCAGTATTATAGAGAAATGTTTAATAAGCACACTGATGCAGACAGTTTTCAAACTGAAGAATTATTTTAAGAGATATTTAATATTAAAGTTGAACAAAATCATTCCATTAAAAAAGTTTAATAGGAGCAAAAACTATACATCAGAATTTAATAATTTTTAGATCATTTTATACGTTATAATTTCCCGGTGTGCAGAATTCATTTATTTTTTTAATTTGACTCATTTTTTAAGGTTTTATTTCTACTTTAAATTCAATTTTTCAGCATTTCGAGAGATATTTTTTACTTATTTTAGAAAATTGTACTAATTTAACCTGTTGTCAGCTGTATGAACAACGCAAAATATTTGCTTCAAATTAAAAATTTATTTACACGTGACTATTATAAACAGAAAAGATTCTTTCAAATTAGAATTAAATAATTGCATATAAAAAGCAGGAACTTATTGAAAATTACTTCATAAGAACTATATTTACACGCGAATTTTAATAGAGAAAGGATATTGTAAAATAATAAATTCATTAACATGCGTTAGAAGTCTTAAATAGGAGAAATTACGTCACATTTACATCACATTACACTTATTATGTAAAATGAACAAAAAATAATATTATAAAACGGTTTAAATTTAAAAATTGCGTGAGACATTTATTTGATATTTTGAGATGATCTTTTCCACTATTTTTGCTGGGACAGAGCAAATAATATTTCATTTCTAACAAAAGTATTTTCACATGAATATTAAAAAGAGAAAGAAAAGTTTGGTGAAAATTACGTCAGAAAGAACTTTCTTTTCGCTTTGTTAAAAAATACCGGGAGACAAAGACTCTGTTTAATTAATTCATTTTATATTAGCTTATTTTGAAATGTTTAATGATTTTATTTAATCAAAGACGAAAACAGCCATTGTATTTTTTAACAGTACCTGATTTTTCCTTAAAATTCCCCAATCAAAGAGAAATGAATAGAAACCCGTTTATAGGGAGATCGCCACTGTTTTTTAAATTATAATTCAGTCTTTCAAAATCTTTTTAAAGACAATCAAATTAGCATGCTTTTAGAAAATGCAGTGTCTGAACGGGGGTTGGCGAGCATAGCTCATAGGGGGCCGAGCCCCCTAGTGTAAAATAAAAATGGTCAAATAACTAATGCTGCCAAGATAAACAAAATATTTTCAATTTCCTTATATATATATATATTATATATATAGAATGACTTCACTTGAAACAAATAAAATGTTGAATGATGAATGAGAATGAGATGATGAATGAGAATGATGAATGAGAATAATTTCAAAATGAAAAAAAAAATTATATTTGGGGAGAAAATGTCAACTGAAACTTTTTCCTGTCCCCCTAATTAGCCAATCAGCGTATGCTTTTAGAGAGCGAGTGGCGACGTCACAGCTGCTCCGTAACGTCAAATGCGAGATTTCTTTTCTTTTCATCTTAAAAATAGAATAGAAATAATTTCCAGATTTTGTTGTCCAGACGAATATTTGTCCATCTTAATGATTGAACTCTTAAACTGTACGTATTAAACGATGTCTGTTACATTTACTTCCCATAGACCTTAACCGGGGATTTTTGTTTTTGTACGTAATAACAAGACATCCATCTTAAACGTTGCCGTCTTAACGGAAGTTCACTGTATTTACATATAGCAGATAACATATAGGCATTCAGATATTTACAGGAGTACTATATGCATAATTAGATGGCATCTTTAAATTACATCATATCTATTCTTAGATTCACCCTAAACAGCTTCATTTTAATGTTAAAATAGAAGATAAAGCATTGTTCAGCTCAACAGCCATCCGACCCCATCCCCATATCACTCACAACTCTGGCGCGAGTCGTTTCCACTAGCATACCTCCGTACATTCTGTGACCAAGGGTGTAGTGGAGGGTATACACCATATACATTCTGGATTTTTTAAAGAAGCTCTGTATACCCTCTGTGTCTCAACTCAAATAAAACAAGAGTGAAAACCTCAATGAACCTTTGAATGAAACCCTAACCATTAATGTTCATGAATCTAGCATATACCCCTGCCTACAGTGTATACTCTCTGCGTTTTTTTACAACTACAACCTTGTCTGTGACGTATTTCATGATGTAATTCTAACATTTTTCCATGGCGACATCTGATTGGCAACAGGTTGCTCACTTGCTTAAGACAGACAAAATGTGATCCTATATATATATGTATCGTATATTTCTTTTGATATATACATATAAAACTTCATTTATAAATGTTTGGATCCTGTCTTAAATCTTCATTTATAATTACTCAGAGTTATCAAGTTCCAGAGAGAATCAAAACAAAAATCAGGAGATTCTTAAAAAGAAATAAGGACACCTTTTTTCAATGAAAATTTTGTTGTTCATCATCATCATCACCAGACTTACGGAGCACCTACAGTGAGTAAATCCTTGCCACATAATCTCCAATGAAATTGTTGTTCATAAATGTAAACATAAAATAATAATTTAATTTAAATAATATTACAGACGTATATACTCAATAAATTTTAAGATGTTTTTAATTAAGGTTTGAAAATGCTTTTAAATCAAATGAAATAAAATATGTTTTAAAACAATTTAAAATTCATTATAAATACCAGGAATGGTTTTGCCTTTTCATAAAAATATACATTTATGAAAGTTATGAATGATCATTCTTTATTAATAAAGAAATTAAGTGCACATGATAAATACATTATGAATTTGCAATTTGGAACATAAAGCTAGAATTTATCAATTTCAGAAAATAAAATTAATGGTATCAGATTTTTGAAAGCATATTGAAAATTTGCACAGAGCAAGAATTACAAAGTTCTAAAGAGCCATCATACATATTATATATTTGTCTTAAACTTTTAGAATATCAAATAGCACTAATCAAACACAAAGACGAAATAAATGTCTGCAATTATTCTAGCTTACTTAAATATAAAATATGAATGAGAAAAATTATGTTAGAAAATCAGGAGTGTGCAAAATCAAGCAAAAATCAGGAGACTTGTCAAGTCTGATTACTTCATTTAATAATTTGTTGTTCGAAATTTAAAATTCGTAATGTTTGAATCTTGTCTTAAAACTTAATTTATAATTTATATATTTAATGTAGATGATAATTTGTAATATTTTATAATGTATATATATATATAATATACACATATCTGTAAAATTGCATAATATAGTATCTTTATATCCCTTGATTGATTTAAATCAAGTGAAGAAGTTTGTAACAGACTCCATTGAAACCAATAATATATTAAATATAGATATAAAGAAAACATTAAAATCAACATTCAATTTAATCACTGAAAATGAGTTTTTATTCAACCAAAAATTTTATAACCAAATAAAGGAGGCCCCAATGGAGTCTCCCATTTCAGGGTTAGTGGCAGAAATAAAATTAAGACCATTGGAGAATGAAATCTTAAATACCTGTTAGTTAAGATTCGTAGATGACGTATTTATTATATAGGAATACAGTATTGATGAAATAAAGCATTTGTACAAGATATCAACGCAATAGACAAAACTATAAAATTTACTTTGGAAATAGAAGATAAAAAGTGTGAAATTGACAAAGAATGGAGAAAAATTAGACAGGAAAATATATAAAAAACTTAATAGATCAAATAACACTATACTTTATGACAGTCAGAGTCAGATAATATAGACGAACACGCGAACGCCGTTCGCAGAAAATTTTAAAGGTTTGCAGACAGTTTTGATGTTGTTTTTTTATTGTTGTTTTTCATTATAAAAATTTAAAAAATATATATATCAAGACCCCGGGCGGAGAATCGGTGTGATGCACGTCGCAGACTCTTGAGAAAGTTTGCAGACTATTTTTCAACTGGAGAAAAAAAAAAGTTTGCTAGAAATTATTTGCCATGTACCATGGTACAGTATTTTTTGGAAGAAGCGCCACAGCGCATACGAGTTTAAAACTTAAAAATATTGTAAGTGTGGTGCTTATGCGGAAACGGTGGGTACAATATTTTTTTTTTATCCTGCCAGGGCTGGTAGCAGAAACAGTGCAGCACCGAAGCGGGTGCTGCAGATTAATTTAACAATTAAAAATAAATTGTGTGTTAAAAAATAAATGTTAAATGTTGATCTCTTTTAAATAAGGTTTATTTGGTTGGAAATTTTAGCGAATGTTTATACGCTTGTTTAGCATTTTTTCCCAATTTGCTGCGATTTTTTTACATTCGAAAGGGGAATTTGGTTTTAATATCTTAGTAAATATCATCCTCTTTTCAATAAAGTCTAATTCAGAAAACGGGAGTGGGGTGGGGTTGAGTGCATGTAAGGTAATGCAAGGGATTGGAAAGAGGGCTTTTTCATTTTTGCTGTTAGCGGCGAAATAGCACTCGGGAGGGGCACAGCGTTTTTTTGCAGAAAGTTTTTAAGATATTATTTGAGTTCGCAGACAGTTTTAGATTTTATCTAAGTCTGATGACATTGCCTTTCCTTTTGGATATAAACTAGCAGTGCATGGATTCTACATTAAACATGCTTTTGAAATACACTATATGGCCATTAATGACCGGCAACTTTCAATTTTAGACATTTTGTCGAATATTTAGAAATATACTTTACAGATTCTTCTGGAATTTCAGCATTAAAAAGAACAGGTATGACCTCATATTTAGCAATGTTGATTTGTTAAGGGGGGCAATTAGGGGGCCAACAAAAAATCAAAAAAACAAAATAACACTTGGGATCACCCTGTAAAATAATATACATGAAATGATCTACCGCTACCGAATATAAATAAACAGACATTGTGCAATATGTGTATTCTTTTGTGTAAGAATAGCACGTATATTAATAGAGATATAGTGATTTATTTAAAAAAATTAAAAATTTCTTGCATGTTTTTTGCTTATAACATGCAGGGTTTTCAACCAAATTTAATGCCGGTTTCAGAAAAATTGACAAAATATAGTAGAAAGAATACAGTGCAATTGGAATATAAATATATTAAATATTTTAGGAAATATGAGCAGTTGTATGAAATAATTTTTATCTGTGCATGCGCAAATGATAACAAGGATCACTTTACATAATTTAATATTCAACTCTATGGAGCAACTTATTAAAAAAATCTAGTCAAATATCGTAAAAATTCAGAAAGATATCGGCGTTAAAGTGAGCAAATTTTTAGTTGTTCTCTAAAAGCAGCTGAATGATAAGGGATTTTACACAAATTGTCATTTTTTATTAACTGACTTTCAGAAAAAAGTTAGTGTTTAGTGACTATCAAAGAGTAGATGTAGAAAAAATGCTTCAATTTTTATACTTCTTTTGATCATGGTATAGGCTCATTCTGGTGATTATCCAAGAAGAACTAAAGTATCAATAAAAAATTAAAATTTAAAAATGACAATTTGTGGAAAATCCCTTATCATTCAGCTGCTTTTAGAGAACAACTAAAAATGTGCTCACTCTAATGACGATATCTTTCTGGATTTTTATGATATTTGACTAGATTTTTTTTAATAAGTTGCTCCATAAAGTTGACTATTAAATTATGTAAAATGATCCTTATTATCGTTCGCGCATGCACAGATAAAAATTATTTCATACAACTGCTGATATTTCCTAAAATATTTAATATATTTATATTCCAATTGCACTATATTGTTTCTACTATATTTTGTCAATTTTTCTGAAACCGAAGCTAAATTTGGTTGAAAACCCTGCATGTTATAAGCAAAAAAATTGCAATAATTTTTTAATTTTCTTAAATAAATCGCTATATTTCTATTAATATACATGCTACTCTTGCACAAAAGAATACACATATTGCACAATGTCTGTTTATTTATATTTGATAGCGATAGATCATTTCGTGCATTTTATTTTACAGGGTGATCCCAAGTATTATTTTTTTCTTTGATATTTTGTAGGCCTCCTAATTGCCCCCCTTATCAAATCGACATTGCTAAATATGAGGTCATACCTCTTCTTTTCAATCCTGAAATTCCAGAAGAATCTGTCAAGTATATTTCTAAATATTCGACAAAATGTCTAAAATTGAAAGTTGCCGGTCATTAATGGCAATATAGTGTATGCACAGACACCTGTCTGGATAATGTATTAAATGAAATTAAGTACATCACCAGTGAAAACGGTTTTCCCTCTCATCATATCACTAAACACATATATGACATGAAACATAAAGAGCATAAAGAAAATTTAGATCAGATCTCAAAAAGCTTTGTAAAAAATTTTGTAAATTTGGCTATACACTGGGTTTCTATGAGAGACTAAGGTACACATTATGGAAATTTAATATTAATCTTGTAGCTAAAATAACACAAAAGCTAAATCCATAATAGGATTGACCCAATTCCAAAGGATGAAATCATGGGCATATACATAATACCATTAATAACAGACGCAAAAGAAAATAAAGTGTATATTGGAATGGCTGGATGAAAGTTTAAAGATAGATTGAAAGAAAACATAGATGATAAAAAGTTTAAATAGACTAGCCACAGTGTTATCGAGACTTAACCAAAAGCAGAATTTAAACACATGTTTTAACAAAACAAGAATCATTATTCTTACATTCCATTATCATATCTCATTAATAAAAGAATCAACAGAGATTTTATTAAAGGGAAAGAAAGTAGTTAATGATAATCTGTCATATAACATACCAGAGATAGGTTTAAGTTTTTAAACATAACAGAAGGCGTATAAGTAATAAGCTTGAAAGAGAAGGTTTAAGAAAGTACCCATCCCTCTCGGAATAAATAAATTCACCCTACTATCCAACCGAAAACAAAGAAATTCAGTATGGAATCAAATCAATCCTGATGATGATCACGTTTCTGATTGAAAGCACTCGGCATGGGATATTAAAGTTTTAAGTTTATTAAAATTGATTTTATATGTAGTAACAACTTTTTGTAGTTGTAGTATGTAGTATTTCTGTGCAATGCAAAATTATCACAATATGAAGGTGGATGTGACATGTATATGCTGTATGACATTTATTAATTATTTATTTAAAAAGAAATTAATGCATGCATATTAAAAAATAAATAAAAAATGATAGCATACATATTACTTTAACTATAAATTTTTACCTTATTATATGTATACCACTCAGAAAATAACAAAAAAGAAAAAAAGTCACGAAAGTAAAATTTACATTTTTCCTAACATTTATGCCTAAATTTTGTGAACTATATTGTATTGAATAATTTCATACATTGACAAATTTCTTATGTTAAAATGTTATAGTATTTTCTGTAATAAATATATTGCATTTACATAGTTGAGTTGAAGAGAACGACTACCTGTCAACATGTACAGTTTTACACTACGTTAACATTCTTTTACCTGAATGTGAGAATGAATGTGAGAATACTTCTCACAGTATTTAAATTTGGTTTATTTTTATTTCCCTTCAGCTATTTTTTTTGCATCAATGTCTATTTGAATTCAATCATTGCACCTCGATGCTGACGTTTTTATGTCTCACCGTAAAGCGAGCCTGGTTTTCGCCGCCGTTTTTCATCTCTGCTTTGGGGAACGAGTCGGCAGTCTTGCGCATGAGCGCATGCCGTTTTTTTTTCCGGAGCACATCTTGGAGCTCTCGTTTCGTCAGAGTCGACTTGCATTATGATGATGTCATTGAAATGATGCACCGCCCTCTTTTGACGCCGATCGCTGACAGGAGAATATCGTTTGGTTTCGTTTTCCAATCAGTGAAAACATTTTGAATTCTGTAGCTTGTAATTCGATTTTCATTAATTTCCCGTAAATGTTAATTTAGCTAATCAATTTAAATTCTGCCTTTTAATTACTTTGTCAACCCCGTATTCATCATTTAAATACTAAAACTCGTTAATTTTAAAATCAGAATTTGGTTTGATGTTGTGAAAAAGAGAGATGTAGTTTTTCAATGAGTGTTTTCAGCGGCACGGGTTTTACCTGCCGTCGAATACCGCGAAGTTTGCCGAATGAAAAAAACGTCCGTACAATAGGTCGTATTTTTGTGGATATCTTCTGTCATGCCAAAGTTTAATTTAACTAAAAGATGTGCTGCTCTCATTAAAAGGAATCCCATGGAATTAGTTCTTTTATTTTAAAATGGTGACCAGAAGCAAGTAATTTCCTAACCTTCTATTCAACTAACGTCCGAAATAAAGAATATTGTTTGTTTCATCAGTTTGCCTCTTCACTGTCTCCTGTAAAGTAAGAATTCTCCAGTTTATTATTTCTTGAATGATCAATAGTTTTATTAAAAGAACTTCACAATGTGTACTTAACCCTTTTACGATCACAACATATAATTATCGTCACACTGAATGTAGGGTTTCATGTATTCTAACGTGAATATCAAATAGTTAACCATAATTTTTATATGTACAGAAAACCATAACTTGGTTCAAATTTATGGCTTTTTTCACGACAGACTATGAAAATAGTGATTTTTTTACATGACCTCTTGATGAAATTCATGATTTTTTCCCGCGATTCTTTGACTATATTCATAATTTTATTTCCACGATCATTTGACCAAATTCATAACTTTATTTCAACTTTTGTTCGACAAAATTCAACATTAATTTCTGAACCTGTCTGAAGAAATTCGATTTTATCCCCCAAGGATGATTCACGAAATTTGGGATTTCATTCCACGATCGGACAAAAAAATTTACGATTTTTTCCTGAGATCATTCAACGCAATTTGCAATTTTATTCTGCAATCGTTTGACGAAATTCGCGATTATGTCCTGCAATTGTTTGACGAAATTAGCTTTTTTTACGTGACCTCTTGACAAAATTTGCAATTTTAATATGTGATCAGGCAACAAAATTCGTAATTTTATTCTGCGATCATTCGCCGGAATTTGAGATTTTATTCCGCAATCGTTCGACAAAATTTGCGATTTTGCTCCAGGATCCTTTGACGAAATTCACGATTATTTCCTGCAATTGTTTAATGAAACTTTCAACTTTTTTTACGCGACCTCTGGACAAAATTTGCAATTTTATTCTGTGATCATTTGATGAAATTCACGATTTTATCGTGATTGTTTGACAAAATTACGATTAATTTCAGCATCTCCTTGATGAAATTCCAGATTTTTTTTTCGCAACCAACTCACAAAATTATGATTTTTTTTTACTTGAAAATGACCTAGATTTTCAGCCTCTCTGGAATGCAATGCATACATTCGTCTGCAGGTGAAATATGATGAATGCACGCAACGGAGTCATGGGAAATTATTTCCGTGGATTGCAGATGATAAAGAATTTGGTATCGGCATACCCCCCCCACCCCCAAATTTTCAGTTTAAATTTCTCGGCGGATTTGCATCGATCAAAGAAACAAACAGAATGGCTTTTAAAAAAACAGATTCCCGCTTTTCCGGGGAAATCTTTCATGCCTGAATTAGGTTTCGTGCTAGATCTTTCTCTACCTCTCCTAACCATCTCTTCCTGGATCTACCAGCACTCCTTTTCCTTATTAATTTCATTATATGAAAATCCCTACACAGGAGAAAAAATCTAGTACCAGAAAATGAGGAAAAAAATAAGAAAAAAAAATCAGTCAAGCAATACATAGCTACAATAAAAAAAATATAAATTCAGAATTATACATTAAAAAAAAAAAAAAAAAAAAAACAGTTAAAACCATTTCAATAAAGAACAAAAAAAATTCAGTAAAGCCACAGATGAGTTATAATATGACACATTTTCTTTTAATTAAAAACATCACCAATTATAATTAAAGACAAAATTCATCAGCCATTAGACAAATTACACTAAAGGGAGAAGCTTCATGAATATTGAATTTAACTTTTAACTAAAATAAAAAAAAATTAAAAATTCATAAACAATACATATGTGGACTAAGAATGGAAAATTCTGAAAGCACCACAAAATCGAAAATCTTTTTTTTTTACGAAAAAAAATCTTAAGTGCCAAGCTTAACAAACAGAAGAATGCTTGAAGTGCTAACCCTAGTAGTAAAAGTTCAAACAAGTTGGAAATTGTACATCAAACGTGGCAAATAAGTTGCTTTTGCATTCTCTTTTTTTTTGCTCTATTGAAAAATTTCTTTTTTTGGACTTTCAGCATTTCTCATTCTTAGTCCTCACATCATAAAAAGTTTCATAAACATTAGTGGTGGAATTTGTCACAAAATATCTTTTGTTGCACGATTCAACTAAAATCATCAAAAAGCAAAAAAATCTAAGCACATTTGTTTACATTACCTTAAATGATAGGTTTCGGACAATTAAACGTTTTTTTCTGAGTCGGCTCAATTTCATACCCTTCTTTTTATCTAAAAAAAAGTTTATGAGAAATTTCAATTCATCTCACAAAATATATAAAATGTTAAATATTTTGTAGCAAACTTTTGACAAACTGATAGCATAAATTTTAAGAGAAAAAACCATGCAGCACATTAAAAATAATAATAAGAAGAAGAAAGAAAGATAATTTTTTTTCTTTCTTTTTTTAAAGAATGGCAGTAATCTCTTGAACTTCACCTTTGTAAACTGGAGAAGATTTTTATTTTATTTCCTTTAATGGCTAATCTCTTTCATGCCATATATGTGGCGACAACAGTTCAGCTGAACTCTGGACCACAAGTGGTGCAAATTTTTAATTGAGGCTCGCAAAATGAAACTTCCAACATATAGATTATAAGCTGTGGTGACAACAGTTCAGCTAAACTCTGGACTGCAAGCGATGCAAATTTTTGATTGAGGCTTACAAAATGAAGCTCCAACTTCTGGCATGTAGATAACTGATGAGTTGTACAGTTTCTACTGAGAGAACAAGAGCAGAGGCACTTTAGATTTTGAATGGTTGGATGGACTGCAAAAAGCGACGCTGTTGAGATTTTATTTGACCAGATGAGTCGTGCTCATGTTAATGTTTTTCACGTTAAATTGACAGACGGACGATTCTAATCAATTACTAATTTACCTAAATATTTTATATTGCTGTAAATATTTCATCTATTATATTTAATCAAGAAACATTAAAATTCTATCTTAATCGAGTAAAAAAGCAGACTGGACTCTCAATTATCCCACTAGACACCATTCTTCATTTTAATACATTTTATTGTGTATTCAGAATCTGAAACCAAGCCTACATATATGCTCAAGAAAGGTGATTATACAAGCAGTATTATTCATCACATAGGTAATTTAAGGAGTTAGTGATATTTGCATATCTTGATTTTTTTCGGAAATTAATTCATATTTCCTTCATGAAAAACCACAAGTTCAGTCATATTATTAAGAATTACATATTAAAATACATATGGAATAATATAAAACTAAAAAATTCTGTAATTTTGCCCTAACATATGAACTGAAAGTTTCTTTGTTTACATCTGCGATGACGTGCAGATTTTAGGGAGTATACTGTATTATATTCATTCTGATGGGCATAACAAACCGGTAGAAATACAACTACCATCGTTAATATCATTTATTACTAAAAGCCATGAATTTGATTTTATGTATTCAATAAATTACTGTTTTGTATAATTTTAGTTTACTTTTATGTTATTTACTAGCTCTAGCTGTCCCGCCCGGTGTTACCCGGGCCCATAATAATATTCTGAAATAAACCTGAAATTTGTATTGCAGGTCGGTACAGAGGGTGGGGGTAGAGACTTTGCAAATTACCAGGGCCTGACTCTTGTTCAGTTAGAAAGTTGTGTAAAGTCAGCGGTTAAGGTTTTGAATTTTTGTTTGTCTCACACTTTAAACTCTTTTATTCAAAATTAATTGGTGAATTCAGTTAAAATTTAATTATGTTTCAATCTTTTAAATTTTTATTTAAAATCTTTAGATGAAAAAGTAATTACAAATGCATCCTAAATTGTAATACTGAAAAAGAAATAAAAAAAAAACTGCAAGCAAATACTACTATATAGATTTTTTAAAAAGATACTATCCAGTAAATTTATTTTCTAATAGAGTAAAGCCTGTTTATAATGGAATCGTGTAATAAACTGAAAAAAAAAAAAAAAAAACAGGTTTCAGCTCCCCACCTCAAAAAAAAAAAAAAAAAAAAAAAAAAAAAAGCAATTATACTTTGTGCAATTTAAAGGGCCTGCATGAAATGGAATTCATCCCTTTTCGCTACATTTCCATCTAAGCAGGCTCAGGGGTCAATCCAGGCAAAATTTGGGGCCTATTTAGGGCCCTTTCACAAAAATCTATTTAATAAAATAGGCCCCTTCACAAAAATAAATTTAATAAAACGGGCCTCTTCACAAAAATGAATTTAATAAAACAGGCCCCTTCACAAAACTCCTTTTAATAAAATAGGCCCCTTTCATAACATTATTTTTCATAAAAACTGTTTTAAAATGTGTAATTTGTAAATAAAATCAGGTCATGAAAAACAAAAACTTTAGCAAGGGGATTTAAAGAAGTTTTTGTTAATAAATTCTTGGTTTGAATTTGAGTAGTAACTGGATTTCAATTTTCGTTACAAAATGTTATTTTTTACAAAAATATTATAAAATTCACAAAAATAACTTTTACTTTTCACAAAATGAGCCCCAAAAATAAAAACCTGCATCAACTCCTGAGGTTTTAGTGTATCTTACTTCTGGTGGGGACCCTGTATTGGAATTATTACTGGAACAGACAGATCTTTTATGCGGCTAAGTCTCTATCATTTTATATCTTTAGACAGTTTTTTGGCACCATCAAAGGAGAGTTTTTATAAGTAAAAGATTGTTCTTATTGGAATAGATAAAAAAACAACAACCTTAAAATTGAAAAAAAAAAAGAAAAATACAAAAATATTGTAATTAAATCGATTGGACAAAAAAAATATAATTTTTTTATTATTATTATTCGATTCATTTATGTGTACTTTTTTTCTTAAATAATTCAATTGATTTAAAATTAAAAATAATTAGAAACCCTTAAAATTGTAAAAAAATACAAAATTTCTTTTAATTACGTTGAACATAAAATACAGTAATTTTTTTCTTTTTTTATAATTCGATTCATTAATGTGTAGTTTTTTTTTCCTTTCTTTAATCAATTCAATTAAACAGTCGAAATAAACGTATTTTTACTGGTTTTAAAGTTTTAATTTACACCCTTTAGCATTTGGAATTAGTAATTCAATTCAATTATTTTAAAGTTCACAATATTTATTGTATGTATTTATTTACTTATTGCCATATTGATTTACAAATATCGGAACTTTTTTCACTTTAGATACCCTTAAAAGAAAAATGAAATCCTTAAAATAGCAAAAAATCTACTAATTCAAATTAGTCATATCTAGTTTCGAACCAGAGTATGTTCGTACAGAAAACTAAGGCGTTAAACGATTACACCACAAATGCTACAGGCAACTTAGTCAATTAAGCTTCCCTATCTGTAAATTGTTTCTTCTTTTCTTTTTTTTCCGCATCAGTTTCATGAGCAGCATAACAAAATAGATGGTTATTGTTGCCTGAATTCTTTGAAATTTTAAGGGACCGTAAATATCACTAAAACCAAGCCCCCTTTTTTTTAATTTCATAAAAAAATAGGCATATTTTAGAGGGAAAATTTTTAACCGAAATGGAGAGAATTCGCACCAAAATGTAAATCCTCTCCATGAAGCGTAAAGTGACCTGCGTTTGACAGTGTATTTGAAAGGGTTAAAACTCATATTTTTAAAAACCAATTACACCATCAATTTGAAGAAGGCTTCAGCTTTATAAGCGTATATTTGGTTTGTCAGTACTTTTAAAATCGTATCCTAGAGGGGTGTTGCAATAAAGATGTGGAAGATGACGTCACGAACAGGTTTTTGCTACTGCTGTAGGACAGCTATTGCTACCTTTACCAATGCTTTTTCTATTTGTGTGTCCTACAGCTTTTTTCATTGTTCTTCAGTAAAAGTCACATGATGTGAACTGCTCTATGAGGGAGAAAAACATTTTCCTGAAAAATGGTCCTTTTTGATTTTTTTTTTTTTAATGGGTTAATTGCGATATATTTTTTAATTGATTGCGGCATTTGAGACGTAAGAGTACGATCTTTCAGAACATGACTTCCGTTTTTAACTTTACTAAGCAGTTTGGATAATGTTAGTCAATAAATAATAACAAAATACCCCTGAAATGTTTTTTTTCGTTCATTTGCGTATCAGCGCCTTCAGCACATGCGTCAGAGATTTTCATGCCTCCCAACGACTGAGATGGCTTTTGAATGAGAGTCAGTTACAGTTGTTAATAAATAACTCAAATAATTATAAGAATTTTAAAATTCTGAGGCTAGGTACATTAGGAGAGGCCTTGGACTATCTTCACAAAAATTTTGAGCCTTGTACATGCCGTAAATTTTGCTAGCCATCGCAGACAGACAGACACACACACAGAGCAATTTGTTCTTTCAGTGGTCGACGGTCGATGCAGGTTTTTATTCTTGGGGCCCATTTTATGAAAAGTACAAGTTATATTTTGTGAATTTTATTATATTTTTGTGAAAAATAACATTTTGTAACGAAAGTTGAAATCCAGTTACTCAAATTCAAACAGAGATTTTATTGACAAAACTTCTTTAAATCCCCTTGCTAAAGTTATTGTTTTTCGTGAGCTGGTTTTATTTATAATTTACACATTTTAAAACAGTTTTTATGAAAAAAAACAAAGTTACGAATGGGGCCTATTTTATTAAAAGGAATTTTGTGAAGGGGCCCATTTTATTAAATTTATTTTTGTGAAGGGGCCTACTTTATTAAATAGATTTTTGTGAAAGGGCCCTAAATAGGCCCCAAATTTTGCTTGGATCGACCCCTGTCTTTTATTAGTATAGATTATTAAATTACCATTTTGAAAACAATTGTTGATTGGTAATAATAATCAAAATTGACAATTGACAATCATTTTTGGCAATCTATCTACCTGGTCCGGATAATACATAAGAACCTAAAAAAAGTACAAACAAAATATATAAATATATTAAATAATTAGATATAATAAGCACATGACCAATCAACAAAACTTCTAGATAAGAATTTTTACAGAAGAGAACATTGAAGTTCTGCAACTATTAAAAATTTAAATTATTCAAATTCTATTTAATTTTTGTGGAAATAAATATGTGATAAGAGTTACATGATAAAGGACCATATTGACACAAAAATTAAAACTTTAGTAGTTTTTATTTTTATTTATTTATTTATTTTATTTACTTTTTTTTTTGTAATATTAAGATGTTTGCAATTTTGAATGGGGACTGATATGTGTGACTATATGTTGTGCTTTTTTCATGATACACAAAATGTTAACAGCACTGAAGCACTAATTACAGTATTATATGAAAATCAGTAATAAAAATAAGATACCTTTTTTGCTTCCAACATTATCTTCACCATTTTTGTTTCCAACATTATCTTCATTTTTTTCTGTGTACTTAATTTTTTTCTTGTTCACTGTAGGTTTTCCTGATGTTGCCATGGCGATTACTGTGCATCTGTTTGAGTATATACCTAAACATATATGTATATATAATATTGAGACTAAAAATTTTGCATAAATGATATATATATTTTTTTAAGCCTAAAAGTGAAAGAAAAAAAATATAATAAAGAATCAGAATGACCAAAACTAGGAAGGGATTCCCCCCCCCCCCCCCCCCCCCCCGTTATCTAGATTATCATTCAATATTTTACATCCAAAAACCACACTGCTTTGAATATGAAATACAGATTTTAAATAAATTATTGTATAGATTATTATACCTTAAGCGAGATGATTTAACTGCACAGGACTAAATTAAACTTCTAAATGGAACAGAATCTATCTTACTCACTTCAGTATCAGACACATACATTTCATCTTTTCACGTCATCTTTTAATTTCCAATACTTTTCTATGCTCTTAGAAATTATTTCATAAGGTTTTTTAAAGATTTCTTTTCCTAATAATGATACTGAAAAACAAACATTCTTTTTTCACTTGCAACTTTACTGCTCAGTAATGCATCTTTGAACAATGAAAATAAAAAAATTATCTTCATTGCATTAAGCATTAATTCAAATAGGTAAAATATTTTTTATGAATAAAAAATAAATACCTCACTAATAAACTAAAAGTATAATAATAGCTTATTAAAATGTGTCATATTTTTTTCATCATAAATACTCATATATATAGACCAGGCTGTCCAACCTTTCAGTAAGCAGGGGCGCACCTCAGCTCTTGGCACTCAATGTAGGGTGCCATTATTCACATTATCAGAATATTTGACAGACCTGCTTCCTTGAAACTCATAAATTGACTATTATTATAAATGTTACTAACTTACATTCATATACTGTTGTCTTTTCTTTCATAATTCATCTATCTTAAATTATCTTTCATAACCAAATCCTATTTTCAGTTTGGCTGTTATTAACTATGCTTTATTTCAGTCTCCATCTTTTCATACTTCATTTGCGATGCTGTCATTTCAAAGATTGTAGATCGCAAATTCGATTATTTCCCGATCCTATATCGATTATCGTAATCGATCGTATTAGCACACCGATAGTTTGTCTCATGCTCTCATTGCAGTAATATCGCTGAGACACGGGAGTTCCCAGTTTGCATCTAGCAACTACATCATATCGTAATAGTTTTTAACCATTTGGAAACGGTTGTTGTTTTCGGTTGAGGATGGGACCAAATGATGCTTGCATTTTATTTTTTTTAACGAAATTCAACCATATTCTTTACTTTTAGAAGAATTTTTATTTGAATAGGTAATCGAAAGGCATAAAATTGTTAAAAATTGTTTGAATAGATAATTGAAAGGCATAAAATCGTTAAAAATTGAAAAAGTTACAAAATGGGTAGGCACAGATTATCAGATATGGAAAAATCCAAAGCCAAAGAGTGACGTCAAAATGAAAATCGTCTCACAAAGCAAAAATCGAGGTCTTCAACTCATTATGCAGGCCATGAAAATCGAGGTCTTCAACTCATTATGTAGGCCATGAAAATCGAGGTCTTCAACTGATTATGTAGCCCATGAAATCGAGGTCTTCAACTGATTATGTAGCCCATGAAAATCGATTACAGAATAAAAGACGAATGGCAAAAAAGAAACAATCTAATGTTTAATCGATTGATAGTAAAAGGCCATGTCTCGAGGGGCTCCAATCCACTAGCCACGGCATTTTACAATCGGCCGATTCTAACCGGGAAAAATTGAGCTTAACGTAGGTAATTTGTCGCAATCCGTGGATGATTCGGTGGAACTGCTTTCGATTTGTAAACTGTTTTTCTTCTCGAAACGGGACTTGGAGAGTTTATCGATGAAGGTTTTGGTCGTCTGAAGTTTGATCTTTGCAATCTATTGTTGAAGAGGATACGACGGAATTTGGCGGACAAAATTTAGATTTTTCGGTTAAATTTTGTTACGAAGGTGATTTGTCGCGATCTGTGGATGATTCGGTGCAACTGCTTTTGATTTTTAACCTCTTATCTTTCTTGGTTTCTCTTGTCGAAATGCCCCAAAATTAAAACTAAGTAAATATTAAGTCAAAAAAAAAAAAAAAATCCAAATGATTGTTGTAATCTATTAAATTACAATTTTTTTTTTTTTTTTTTTTTTTGACAGGAAGGTGGAATGGTGTTGCTCAACTTGTCTGAAGAGAAAAGGGGTGGTTTCGTTTTGATAGCGTGAGCCGGTAGCTTTGAAAAGGGATATATACGGAGGTAGAAATGCAATAAGTGTGTGGGTGCTTATAAGTTGTTTTAGAAGTTCGTTTCATTTTTTTTCTTTGAGTATTGTACGTATTCATTTTGTGTTAAAAGTTTTAGTTGAACGTGATCGTTGCAATTATGTTAGAGTTGATGTGTTTTGTTTCGGCAATGTTAGTTTAAAATAGTTTACATATTTTTTGAAGCAGTCATCTTCTACTTATTATTGAAATGTTTTACTTAGAAGTTCCTCAACGATATTAGCTGATTTTTCCAAATAATCTTCAATGGACATTGACTTTTACTATGTCAGCTACGCTAAGTTATGAGTTCGTTTTTTGAACTTACCTTTTGAAAATAAGTTTGACTGTTTTGTTGAAAAGGCATTTATATCCAGAAGTAGAACTTTTTATGAATTGCGAGATTATTATTATTGAGTCGCGACCTGGAGTAAATATAGATGAATCTACTTGGCCGGAATTAATGGGAATGCTGAAACCCTTTTATAGCATGAGTCATCACCTTCGTATTTTTCAACTTCTTTTCTATCGTCACTTAAACTGAAAACCTTCATGTACTCTCATCAAGTGTTCATTATCCAGTCATTTTTTAAGTGGATAACCACGTGTGTTTTTCATCATGTATATGAAGCAACCTACGAACATGTGAGTGTTACACATTTTTATTTTTGCTGAACTGTATATTGTTTAAAGTGCTGATTGATACCTATTATGCTTCAAGCTATTGAATTGCCAGGTCATGCTAAATCTAATTTATATATAGAGTAGACTCCCTCAAATATGCACAGCTTGGGACCAGAGGTTGTGCGGATTTCTGGTCATTGATTTGTTTACATTTTTGAAACATTAATTTGATTGGTAGTTAAGCCAGAGAAATTATAATGAATACTTACAAAAAAGTGAAACATTAAAATAAGTAAAATATTAATATAATTTATTAGTTTAAAAGTAAGTAATTATTAAAATAATTATGTAAAATAAAAATTTAGAAAAATATTAAATTATTATGGATGAAATCGATTCAATTCGATTCCAAACGTCCTATGCTGCCATCTAGTGGTAAAGCGATCGTAAGATCGATACGTCACTTTAAATAAAGAGTATTTAAAGTTAAAGACTGCCGAGAAAAAGGTAAGTAAGTTACATATTTAAATAAATAAAGATGAATAAAAGTAAACTATTAATGTAACTGTAATTAAACATCAGCGTTCGACATGCTTGGTGGTCCGCTGGTCCGAGACCACCAAAAATTCAACCGGACTCACCGGAGGTCATGCAACGTTTTATAAAAATTTTGGTTTACAAGTATTTATTATTATTTTTTTTTTAATGAATCTATGGTATTAATTGGGCTGGTTTATTACACTTAATTAGTTTTGAGTTTACGCAAAATTGAAATATTCAGACTATATGAGAGGTTGATAACAATCTGTTGCAGATTAAAAATTCACTAATAAGGTTCACTATTTATCGCCAAATTCAAAGATAAGGGACTATTTAAAAAATAAATTCTTTAGATTTCCTACTTTTTTTACACAAGTATAAGGCAAACAGAGAAAACTAAGAAGAAAAGCAATTTCTTAACTTAAAGATTCACATAGGACAGCAAATTCAACAAATCTCTTGAAAAAAAGCTTCAAAACATGCTGAAAATTCAAAAATCATGATCACATCAGAGATAATAAAAAAAAAGTCTTTGTTCAGAATCCTAGTTTTTCGATAAGGGTTGTTTTTTTTTATAAACTCAACATTCGTTAAACTGAAATGAGTTTCTTCGAAGATTTCAATAAATTTGTTAAAGTTATGTAGTGGCAACGTATAGGGTTTTTTTTTGTTTTGTTTTAATAACATTTTAAATTTATATATTTGTTAAACTGAAAAACCTTTCTATTTTCTGTAAGGAGATTCTACTGTATTTGTAATCCTAATTAACATAACATGAATTTTCCCTCAGGAGTTGCTTATAAGAATATTTCCAGCTTCAGGAAAATGTATTATATTGTCTCATGATGCAGTGGCGCACCCCCCCCCAGGCAGCCAAAGAAAAAATCTTACCTTCATAATCTCAGAAGTTTTTGAATTGAACATATGTTAAAATTCAAGAAAAAATAAGATAACTGTATAAATTTGTTTTGCCCAAAAAAATTCCTGACCCGAGATACAGGCCACCAAAGATGGCATCCCGGGCACCATTTCCTATTCGCAATTTTCAATAAGAAATTTAAAGTGCTCAATCTCTAGAACGGTGCAAGATATTTTGTTGCATTTTTTTTTTTTTTTTTTTTTTTTTTTTACAGATAATATTTTTCTGTTTAAAATGATATACTCAATTTTGAAATATGTATGTATACTTTTCTTGTGGCAGCCTTTTGATTTTTTCTTCTTTTTATCAAAAATATTTTTTTTTTCAAAAAGGCCAATCCCAAAAATTTTGATTTTTTTGCTGTTGATCAATACAACTGAGTACTACTTTTCCTGTAAATGAGAACTTCCACTTTTGATTTTGACAAGTTATACAAGGTGTGTCTAAAAAGTTCAGTGAATGGAAGCATAGAACAAATAAAAGAAAACATGGAAATAAAATATCTTAACTATGTACTAAAATGAAGTGTACTAAAATATACATTCTGTAAAATATGTGGTGCAAATTATATTAATTATTAATTTACAGATCCACACAAAGAATTCCGTTACATAATGGTATAAGGGGAATATTGTTTGCAGCGTATTTTAATTACGCTAAACGCTTTCACATATAATGAAATTGATATATGGGGCATTCTCACAATCTTTTGACTTTCATGTCCCTGAATAATTATTTTTATTTTAATACACTTTTTTGTGTTTTTTTAATTTCATATACTGGGAAACATCCCATTGCATGGTTGCACAACAATATTAACGAGATAAATAAGTTTTGGACGATGTTGGGGGTCCAAACACCTGGAAAACTCCTATACCGTCCTGTGTCCCTGACGCTGATTTTTAAGTTTGGAGCTGTCTGGATAAAATTGTTTCAATAAAAATAATTCAATGTAACTTTTTTCTGAAACTGGAAGTATTGTTTTCAGGGTTGCAAAAAAGCCGGGTAAAATCAAAAAAAGCCAAGCCGGTGGCTTTTATTGATTTTAACCAGCTTTTTTTGGCCAAAATTGGCTTTTATACAATGAAGCATTGTAATTATAAACTACACATTTTAAAGTGTTTTTAATTAGTTTTAATGACATTTAATTGATTTAGAGTTTAATAAGTAACCCAATTTCTCAATAATGAGGACATTAATACTGGAATAAAACTTAGATGGTTTTGCTAGCGATTTGTTGTCAGAATTGCAAATATGTCAGCTAAATTTTAAAAGGGCCATACCAACTGCCAATTTTTTCATTTTCAAAAAAATTAAAGAGGACAATGGTTACTTAGTTACATGTTTTAATACCTAATTTTAAGAGCTATTAATATACAAGTCTTATTTTATTTCTAGTAAACATTTAAAATTATACATAGTCGTATTAATAAAACACCATTTCTCACTATTAAAAACATTATGAATAGCATATGCACGAATATGCTTAGCAACAAGCTTTTCAAAATGTTATTTAGAGAAAATTTTTTTTCTTGTTTAAATGCTCTATTTTTTATGGGTCATTTTCAAAAAGTTTGCCAAAACAGCATTTAAAAAAATTAAAATTCAAAATTGTTTAAAATTAAATTTATTGTTAATACACAGGCTTAAAAATAATTAATCTTTTAGAATATAATAATATTCGAGCTTAATTTTTTGTGTCATTAAAGATATTTAACTTTGAAAATGAATCTCTGGGCTCCAATGTCATGAGTGTTACCGGACAAAATGATTGAATTTCTTAGATAAGTAAAAATGATTATTTCTATAAAATGAAAATTTTCAATTACATATGGGTCCTTTAACAAGGATACGTGCAAAATGAGCAAATACAATTAATTTTTTTAAAAAAAATTACTGTGTACATTGTCATGAGCATTACTTTTTGTTTTTTTCCACTGAACATTGTTGTAATGAAATAAAAAAAAGTAAATTTAAAGGATATTTTTGCTGTTAAAATATGTTATTTGAAGTAATCTCTTAATTCCTATAAAAGTTATGATAAAAAATATTTTTAAATGGTAAAAATTAAAACATTTCATGAAGTAACACTCATGACAAATGGTAACACTCTTGATAAAAAGCATTGTGTTTTTTAAATACACATATATTGGAAATGGAAAATGATAATAGATTCTATTGCCTTTCATAACAATTTGTGGACTGGGTAAAGTTATTATAACATGATTATATTCCACATATGATATATCCTCTTTCATTAGCCCAAACATTTGGCCCTTTTTATCAGTTACCCTGAAAAACACAACTTTCAACTCTCCAACATATCGATAAGATGTTTTGTTTCTATTAAACTAACACATAAGTAACACATAACCTGGTTAAAGATTATTTACACTTCCAGGTTCAGACCCACTAAATTCTGAACTATTCTCAATATCAAAAGAAGAAATCAAAGAATCATTGTGAGATTCACTGCTATAAATAGGTCTTTTTTTCTCTTTAGATCTTGAATGTTTTTAACCTCTTTAATAAGTGAGATTTTCTTATTGTTTCAAAGCATTTACAAAATTTTCCTTCTACCCATTTGTTTTCTTCACAAAAGCAGGATAAATTACGATAAAAGACTTCCTGATGTTTCACTGTTTAAATTTGATGGATAGAATGAGTGTATGGAACAGTTCGAAGACTAGATGATATTTGTTGTAAATAATGAACATTTTTTTCCCTCTGGTATGAAAAATAGTTTCACTTTTAAATTATTGCTTTGTAGTGCATCAAATAAAGTTTCAGCATCAGGTATATTGGTACCATGTGCGACAATCTAATCAGCTAATCTTTTTAAAGTTGCACAAATGACCCCTTTCCATGTTTTTTTTTTGCCTATACTGCTGACTCAATGTCCCATCTGGGGGCTTGCTGCACCCTTCCTGCCCTTTGATTTACAAAATAGCACCCTCCTTGCCCCTTATCCAAAAAATCAGCACCCTTCTTGCCCATTTCCCAAAAAATTAGCTCTTACTCTCCTTTTTTTGTATTAAAAAAATTATTTGCATAGTAAAAACTTCCTCATTGTTGACTTGAAAAGAATCCCCTGAATTTAAATATTAAAAGTGGCTTTAAATAAAACAGAAAAAATGCCACCCCCCCCCCCCCCCCCAAAAAAAAGAGAACACTTTAGAATCTAAAAAGTGTCTTTAGAAAAAAAAGTGCCCTTAAGAATAAAAATGTCCTCTTAAGTATAAAAAAAAGTGTCTTTTTTCAACAAGCAGAACCCTGCCTCTTTTTAACACGTTCACGCCGGCATGGTAAGTCACACTCGACTGTTTCAGAGCTGTCAAGTCTCCGACTTTTTGCACACCACTGTTATTTTAGAGAAAATGTTGTTCCTTTAAATCACCCAATTGTTTTAATTAAATAAAACAACATTTTCTATATTAAAATACTGGTATCCAAAAAGCCAGAGACTTGCAGCTCTGAGACAGTCGAGTGTGACCCACTGTGCCGGTGTGAACGACATTAAACCTTGGGTAAACTCTGCTAAAATAACAAAGATTATGCAGATCTTAAATGCTCTGTTCATTTTGTGTGCATTCATGCTAAATTCCACTAAAAAATTCATTAAATACTCATTTTGTCATGAGTGTTACCAGTAGGTCATGAGTGTTACCTTTTATAAAGTAACACTCATGACAAGTAACACTCATGACATTATTATACTTCAATGTCTTTATTCTATAATAATAATTAAAACAAAACAAATTTTTTTAGGGCAAAATAAATAACCATTTTATATCATCAATTCAAAATTTAAAAAATAACATTTTAGCCTTAATTACTTTATTAAAGTAAGGTAACACTCATGATGATGAATAAAAATACTCACCTTCCTTAAAGCTTTGTTGTAAAATATCACCCTTATCAATTTTCAAATCTTCACAAAATTACACTAAGTAACATTCTACAAGTCTGGACAAGTGAAAACACACTAGATATGTACTAATGAGTAGCTCCACATATATGTAAATAATCAAAATTAAAATAGGTAACACTCATGATGCAGTTCTAGGGACAGACCTTTACTGTTTCATATTGTCATCAGATAGTAAAAACATTTAAAAAAAAAAATGTAATTATAGGTTTGTTTATTGCATATATAATAGGTTGCATTCATTTTTTCAAACAAATAATGAAGATTTAATTTAAAAAAATTAAGTTTTTGGCTGAGCAAATAAGCTAGGGACAGTCAAAAAACCACTTTTCCAGACAAGATTTGTTATTTTTTTAGCATTGAAATTCATCAGACATTTAAAATAAATGGCACATTGTACAGCAAACAGTGGATAAGTTAGGATATTAATGTCTTTTTGTCTAAATAATTAAACAAATATTAAAAAAATAAGCACCAAAGTCCAGGGACGGGGTTTTGGCAATTTTTTTGAAAATGACCCTTATACACTTATGTACCAATCTCCTCAAATATTATATCCTTTCTAATTTCTCATTTAACATTTATAACTTAATCTCACCATATGGGCACACAAGCATGTTTCCATTTTGATGTGCTACATTTTGTCATTAATTAAATATATAATCTTTAAAATGTGTAGTATATGTGGACCAGTAGTATACGCTGGTCCGGCTGGGACAACTTTTTTTCCCCGGTGGCAACGGTCACGTGACGTCATCGTATAGGAGTACAGGGGGGAGGGAAAGGGGGGGGATTTTTTTCGACGGTGGAACGGGGGGGGGGTTGATTCTTTTTGCGTACTCTTGAAGGAGGGGTCCACCTGTCAATCAAAAGGGGGTGGGGGAGGGGGTCGGAAATGGAGGGTCCGGCTGGGACAACTTTTTTTCCGGTGGCAACGGTCACGTGACGTCATCGTATAGGAGTAAGGGGGGAGGGAAAGGGGGGGATTTTTTTCGACGTTTGGAACGGGGGGTTGATTCTTTTTGCGTACTCTTGAAGAAGCGAAGAATATAGAATTTCAAAATACCAGTTTGGAGCCCAACTTATATTATTTTCAATGTTTATAATTTTTTTTTCTTTTTTTCCAGACATAAATGCCTTTACAGTTGCCTTCTAGAAGTTAGACTTTTATTTGACAAAATTTAATAGAAATCTATATATTTTTTAGTAGAAAATATTTATAAGTGTATTAAAAATTAATTGATCTAAATTTAAAACAAATTAACTGCAAACCAACTTTAAAAAATAAAAGCCAGCTTTTTTTGGCCTGGCTAAAAGCCTGCAACCCTGATTGTTTTATATAAATATGTAGCTAAAAATTAACCTGCACACATTTTTAGGGTTGTTATTATTTTTTAAACTCTATCCCTGGGTTTTAGATTCATTACCATCCCTCTTCTAAAGTTATACAGAAAATCATTTCAGATGCAGCCACAGAATTTTTTCAAGTTTTTTCTCATGCAAAAGTATGCTAGAGAAATAATGTCTAACATTCTTTGCCAGAAAATTTACTGTAGAATTTAAATCAGCATTTAAATATCAATTTCAAGCATCGTGGCTTTATTGGTAGTCTCACCTTCCCCAAGGTTTATTCCTGCACTTTTCGAGGTAAATTAAAAAAAAAAAAAATTTTTAATTTAATCCAATGTTAACAACTGTTTCTAAAAATCAATGACCATTGTGGCTATCAGTTAGTCTTAACATGATTTTCCTAAAAATAGGTGGTTATTTTCCTTACCATCCCTTTTTTACCATTTCGTCCCTTTTTTCCAATACCATCCCCTTTTTTTTACCTTACCGTCCCTTCTTTAACACCCCTTTAAGACAATGTTATACAAAAATTCTGTATTAAAAGTACTACATTGTTATCATTTCTTATTTGAATGACCTGTGGGTACTATGCAAATTCATTATAAGTAAAAATTTAGAAGAAAATAAACAGTTATAGGTTTAAAATGGTAAGGAAAATTAAACTCGCAAGTTTAACTTAAACCTCAGTTAAATAAAAAAAATTTCGCTGCTGACCATTTTTTCTTTATTTTGAATCATTAAGGCTATCTTCTTCTCTAAAGTATAAGTCTATCTAATTCTATCAGATTAAAATGCTATTTTAGCAAGTTTAATTTTGTAAGATTTTTTTTCTCAAAAGTCAAAAGATTGTGAGAATGCCCCATATGTTGCTGAGGTTTACAACAAGTTACTTCCTGTGTAATAAAAAGTGCATAGTATTTACAGAGACACACAAAAGATTTCGGATACTTTGCTGTATACGAAATACTGTATATTAGCGATGATTGCTGGAAGTGCATTTTTAGTTGATATGAATTTTTAATTTTAACTAAATTTTTCCATATTACGTCGTGTGTATAAATGCTGTAGATCATATACAGGTCTACACAAAAGAAATCATAAAGGTTACTGAGTATGAACGAAAGTAGCTTAAAGGTGATTTTTAATTGCGTTATGCATTTTTACGTTGAACTCCATTTAGTATACTAAGGTATGTTTGTAGAATACAGATAAAATGATATAAAGGTCCATGCAAAGAATTAGATATATGGCCGACTATGGATAATAAACTCTGGAAGTGTGATTTCACCATTTTTAATTTTAACATGTTTTAGTCTTAATTAAGTATTAGCTAAATAGTGACATAAAGATAGTAGGTAAAATACAGGGTTGTATGAAAGTATTCAAATATGCTTTGTCTATTGATATAAATTTCTAAAAGTCAAATTCCAACCTATTTATGTGTTTTTAACACTTTCCAACACAGTTGAAAGTCTTTATAGATTCGGTTTGTCTGCCTATCTGTCTGAACTCTAACTTGCATTAATATAGTTGTATTGCTATGTAATTGATATATGTTATTGAGATTGTTTTACTATGCTATGTTCGGTGTTGAAAATAAAGTATGCGTCACTTCAAATGTTATGAAAATTGAATTAAAACTTTAAAAAGATATAATAAAAGTTTTCTTCATTCTATTTAAAAATCCTATAATATGTAATTGATTCAATGATGTACCACAACCACGATAGGTAATGATTCTAGGTTGTCATGGTGATTAAGTCCTTTTTAAGATGGATTCATATTACTTCCGTATTACTGAATTTAATATATAGAATCTAGATAAATTTTGTATTCATGCCTTTCTGATCAAGAGTGTAACACTTATTGTACTAAGATTTGAATATTTATAAAACTAGTTATAGTACGAACGCACCTCATTTGCCACATTTGACGTTACAATTTCTAACTTGTTTAGGATATGTAGTTGGCTTACCCTTACAAATATGATACAAATAAACAAAAATTCAGTGACTTTTACTGGAACTGTATATATACAGTTCCTGTAAAATTCTCTGATTTTTTTAAATATTTCTAAGACTTGTTAAACTCAAAAGTGGAAGTTCTCCTTTACAGTGAAGGTAATCCCAATGGTATTGATCAAGCAAAAAAAAAATCAAAATTTTTGGAATTGGCATTTTTGAAAAAAAAAATTTTTTGATAAATAAAAAAAAAAAATTAAAAAGGCTGCCACAAGAAATGTTGAATACATATTTCAAAATTGGGTAGATCATTTTAAACAGAAAAGTATTATCTTTTAAATAAAAAAAAAAAAACGCAACAAAATATCTTGTACTGTTCTAGAGATAGAGCACTTTAAAATTTTTATCAAAAATCGCGAATGGGAAATGGTACCCAAGATGCCATTTTTGGCGGCTTGTATCTCGGGCCAGGAATTTTTTTGGACAAAAAAAAATATACAGGTATCTTACTTTTTCTTAAATTTTAACATATGTTCGATTCAAAAACTTCTGAGACTACGAAGGTAAACCCCCTGCCTGAGTTGATATGGATTCAACCTAAATCATACGCCTTATAGGTCTCTTTCAGTTTCAAACTTCTTGTCAAAAGTCTGGAAAGGCCGAAATTTAACCACCCAAGTGCGAACCAATCCGTTTCGGCCCTGTATAAAAAGCAGAAATTTCGGCCCGAGCCTGTTCCGGCCCATTTTTTCATTTCTTTCACAAAAATTTTTTTTGGCCCGGTATAAAATCTAAAAGTTTGGCCTGGCTCATACAAAAAACTTAAGCCCTACCCTGCCCAACTGAATTTCTACAAAATAGAGATTTTTACGCTATTACGGTTAAAAATTGTCTTGTAAGAGGAGTTCTGAAAAAAAAAAAAAAATTACTTATTTTAGCTTTTTTTATGTTTGTATTCTCCACTTTTTTTAAAGTGTCCTGGGCTGCGATATTAATTTTATTATCTTGAAATTCACAGCAAATTTGCTGAAGGATTACAGCAGGGGGGAAATTCCCTCCCGGCATTAACTATGCATTTTTTCCGCGGACCTTTCACGAAATTCGTGTTTTTTCCGCATTCCTTTGATGAAATTTGCGTTTTTCTACGATTCTTTGATGAAATTTACCTTTTTTTTTGTGATGCTTTGATGAAATTTGAGGGGTCTTTTTTTGTGATCATTCTATGAAATTTGCGCTTTTTTTCTGCGATCCATTGACAGAAATTGCCTTTTTTTTTGCGATCTTTTGACGAAATTTGCATTTTTTCCGCGATTTATTGATGACATTTGCATTTTTTCTGCTATCTTTTGATGAAATTTGCATTTTTTTTCGTGATCGCTAGACGTAATTTATGTTTTTCAGCGATCCTTTGACGCAATTTGCGTTTATCTCGATCTTTTTTGTGGAATTTGTGTTTCTCGTGGTCTTTTGACGAAATTAGTGTTTTTTTCGCGATCCTTTGACGAAATTTGCGTTTTCTCCATGATCTTTTGGCGAGCTTTTTCTGCGAACGATTGGCGAAATTGGTTTTTTATGGCGATCATTTGTCGAAATCCGCAATATTTTTATGTCCGAGTTTTCGGAATGATGAACCCTTTTTTTTTTTTTTTTTAACTTTTCTGAAAATTCAGAACAGAATCATCCCTGGCTATGTCGTAAAATTTTCTAAGACGGAATCGCATAGGAGAGCAGAAATGTTCATTATAGACAAGTTCCCTTCTTAGCAGGTACACTGTCTGTTGTAAATGTATTATATTCTTTTCACACGTATTATTATATTCATTTTGTATGGATCAACACATTTTTTCTGTTTAAAACAGGATTTCATCACATGCAGGTTCTTTTTCAAACATTATATTTATTTTTATTGCCTAGAAAATGAGAATTCTTTAAAAATAATAAATTGAAAATTTTAATTGTAGAACAATGGAAATTTAAAAAATGATTAAAAGACTTACCCTATACTACGTATGATGGGTAAGTAAAATATATGCAAGTTTTGAAAAAGTTGTTGGGCCGGGCGAAATTTTACTAATTTCTGCACTGATATATAATAATGCCAACTACATTCTAAAATTCAGCACTGTTTGGACACGGATGATGATAAACTTCACCAATCCTCGTAATATTGTTACATCTGACACAATGCAAGGTACTAACTCTATTGAATATTTTGCTAAAATTGTTTAATTAATTTTTAAGTTAAGAACATGAATTCGAGATTGACTTTGAGTGAAATCCCATGCTTATTTTTGACTGAACAATGAATTCCTGATTTTCCGTACAAAAATTGTTTGCTGTACTGTGCTCTTCCATTTCTTAAAGTTTTCCTCGTCATTTTTTAAACACTTTATATAAATCTAACATAGTAGTAGTATAGTTATTTCATTGGTGCATTTTATGCTTTGCAACTGTAATATTGTAAACGCTGTTTAAATTAATCACAACCAACGTAACAAGTGATTCTACTAACCGAGAAAAAAAGCATCATGATTTCATTCATTAACTAGACTGATTCAATTAACGAGTGATTCAAGTAACTGGCGATCACAATTATCAACATCTCAACCCCCCACCCCCCCCCTAGAGCGCATTTCTGGCTGTGCCACTGCATGATGATAAATGCAACAAAGTCCATTACCCGGTAAAAATGGGGAAGAAAAAACTAATGATGAAAAAATCAGGTATGCTATATGTAAAAAAAACGATTTCTTTTCTGAATAACTTTAAAGAAAATCTAAGTTATGTTATACAGACGAGTAATTTATAGCCTTTCACAAAATTAAGTTACAAGCTCTGAATTCAAAGCCACGGATTGGAAGGCCTGGCAGAATATATTAGTACCTATAGTTTTACAGGAAACTAAAATCCTTCTCCAATGTAGTGCCATAGCATAGGGTAGAGTGGGGTGGAGTGGGACAGTAGGTTTTTCTCATTATGTATCATTCTAAACATTTTATCAATCACACACTAGATGAAACAGAGGTAGCCCTATCTTCTGTTGAAAAAAAGTTGCTGATCTGCATAAGCTTACAATTGTATAAAAAAAAAAGATTATTTCAAGAATCAAAAGTAAATTTACTTCATATAGATGCTTGCTGTATATTAATGACTTATTTATGTGTAGATGCAGGCACGTAGCCAGGGAGGGGCTAACGGGGGCTGAAGCCCCCTCCGAAAGTTTAAAAAGACTTTGAAAAGTTATCTCTAATGATAAAATTTACAATGTTTTTATCTTCCATTATATTAAAACTACATACGTTTTCAGTTGTAAAAATATAAAATTATTTAATTACAGTTATAGTAATCCCTCATTATATAGCACATTTGAATACATTGTTCTTTATTCGTATCTACCACAAAAAATATAAGTTCTTCTTAAAACACAATTTTAACTCTCTTTATGCACAGCAAAATTCGAAAAGTGTAATTCCATAGGAAAAAGTAAGTGTAATTGGCATATAAGTTAACATTTGGAATCAAATATAAAACATTTACACTTGCATGTTATGATCTTCCCCAATTCTCTCTATCCTCATTATATTACGCATTTAATGGAAACTTAAAGTGGTCAATGTTAAAATGTTTTCTAGAGAAAGGAGCCAAAAATTTTAATAGCCGCCTATAATGTAAAATCATGGTAAAATTAATGATTTTAAAGAACGTATCTTTGAAAATGCTGTTACAAATAAAAGGCTTTTTGTTAAAAAAAAAGAAACTAGCAGCAGGAAATTTTGAAAAAGTGTGAAAAATGATAGGGTAATCGAGAAACCTTCAAAGGTGCGACAGAGTTTTTTCCTGGGCTTTAACAACTTCCTGTTAAACTGTTTGTGTAAGAATTTTTAATAGGAAGATAATGTGATTTTTTTCTGATGTCAATGTCATATACGCACCGCGTACTTAACTGGCACCAAAATGTTGTTATTTTGCTTGATATGGTAACAAGTTTTTCGCCAAATTGGTGTCAGAAAAAAATTGCGCCAATAAGGGGATTTTGACATCTGGGCCTTCTGTTCTTAGATTTTGTGTCTGGTAGTAAATTAGACATATTACTACTACCTTATTAGAACGTAGACTTATTAGAACGTTAATTGTAGGGACGCCATTTCAGAACTTTCTAGGGGGGGGGGGCAAACATTTTTTGAGGGATGCTATATAGCTAAAGGAAGGTCTAACACCCCCCCCCCCCCCCGTATGAGAAACATTTACTGACTTATGCTTACAATAATAGTAAAAACTTCGAATATGGAAACTCAGAACCAATGAAATATTCCATTTTAGACAGGTTTCTGTCTTAGAAGGTAAAATTTTAATATATTGGACATGATTTGTTTCTTTTTTTAGGACAGGATTCTATTATAGACAGGTTTCATTTTTACAGGTATCCTCACTGACTGTTAAACCATCCGCCCTATAGTACAGCTCTGAAAAGAGATGCATTAGAGTAAAACTTGTGAAAACGAAACCTGTCTATAACAGATTTCTTTCTAGAAGGGGAAAAAATCAAATTTGTTGAAAAAACATCATACAATTATACTTGCTAAGACGGAAACCTGTTTAAATGGAGCTTTTTTCTAGTCCCTTTCGAAGTTTTACTTACAGGCAGGGTTTGCCCAAGTGGGCCCACTTGAAAAAACCCATTGTGGGTTTTTTCAAATTTTCTTGTGCTTTCACAACTGTATACCATTATTTAATCTAAGGTATAAGAATCCAAAGATAAATGCCAATTTAAATATATTTCAAAAGAACCAGATTTAAAGGAATTTCTAAGCAGAGATAAAATGACTAAAAAAGAAATAAGCTGTAACAAAGGAAGATTTTCATGCCTGTAATCTAAAATGTATCCAAATGCTTTAAATCTTAATGCATGCAAAAAATGTGACACTTGAACCCCATCTTGATTGTTTGCATTGTTATAGCTTTTAAGATTAATCATCCCATTTATTATCCTTCTTCAATGTTCAATGAAAGTGTTATATAGGAGTTTTCAACACAAAAATGGTTCAGATTATGGCAAAAAAAGAGTGAAACAGATAAGTTTCCTCCTGGATTTTGTCACTTTTTCTTTTCTTTACATTCAGCACCAGCTACCTCTTCTTCAATCGAACAATATTTTTCTGCATTTGGTCTGGTTTGGAGCAAGTTACGCAAACATTTTGGAGTTGATAAAGCAGCAAAGCTAGTACTAATAAGTGTATCGCCATTTGCAATCTAAATTTAGAAATATCATATCACTGACACTGACTTCCATGACAATCTAATTTAACATTTAATACTATTGCAATATATATGTAGCAAATTTTGCTAAATTTTTCAAATATATTATTACAAATCCCATTTCTTTCAAAAAAAGAAAAAAAAAAAAGTCTTCAGCTGATTTCTGATTTGAAGTAAATGAAAGAAACTATATAAATTTAGCATGTTTAACTTAAGGTAAGAATTATATAAAGAAATCCAGTTGTGGTTCACTTTAATATATCCTTAGTGGAACAAACTAGTTCCATGAGATACAGATGTACCTTTTAAATTAATTTGATTTTTTTTTCTTTTTATATATTTTTTGTTAATTTATAATTAATGCAAAATTATGCCCAGGTTTCACTGATAAATGGAGAATTTAGGTATTATGTATATGAAAATTGGAAGTTTAAAGTGTTCTCCAAGAAAACTCAATAAAGCCTGAAAAAACCCGGGTTTTAGACTAGTGGGCCCAGTAGTGGGCTGGGTTTTTTCTAACCCTGCTTACAGGGGTGCCATTTCATGAGTTTCCTGACGAAGGACAGGGAAAAATTTCTTTGAGGAACAGGGAACGTGGAAAATTGCACAACCTGCAGAACTGCACAAATCACACAGAAAAAAAAAAAAAAACACACAATAAAACATGCTCTGCGTGATTTTGTCTACATAACTTCTTTCACAAGCATGTGATTATTCCACAATTTTTTTTTTAATTTTCGTGAAAGTCCGTGATTTTTCTTTCTTTCAAAATTCGCAAAATCAATTCGTCAATGGGTCATAGAAAAAAATCGCGAATCTTGGAAATTTAAAAAAAAAAAAGTCTCAAAATGGTCGCTTAAAAAATCGCTAATTTCTTCAAAGGACCGTGGAAAATATCGCTAATTTCATCAGAGATCACGAAAGGAAATACATATTTCGTCAAATGATTGCACAAACAGAAATCTTGAATTTCATAAAAGAATTGCGAAAAAAATCGCGAATTTCGTAAAAGGATTGCGAAAAAAATCGCGAATTTCGTCAAAAGATTGCGCAAAAAAACACGAAAATTTAGTCCAACAATCATGCAATAAAATCGAGGAGAAATTCGTCAAACGATCGCGTAATAAGGTCCAAAATTTTCTCTAACTCTCTCGCAAAAAAATCACAAATATTATTAGTCGATGGCAGAAACAAAATCACGAATTTCAATAAATGATAAAAATAATCAGATAAAAAATCATGAATTCCGTGAAACGATTGCGGAAAAATCGCAAATTTCGTCAGACGATCTCAAAAAAAAAAAAAAAAAATCATGAAATTCAATCAGTCATGAGATAATCAGCCAACAACTGTCATAAATAGGTCACGAAATTTGCAAATTTTGTGATCTGTAAGTATAAGAAAATTTTTGTTAGTGATTTTCTGCAAGTGATGGTAAAGCATTAATTTTTTTCGGATTGGGTTTTCAGTAGTGTGAGATGGTTTCACGTTAATCCGATTCTTCAAAGAAATTCTGAATATTTTTAAGACAAAAAAAACTACATATTTGAACATTAATGAATACGATGTATATATCTTCGTTTTCTACAAAAAAGGTAAAATTTATAATTAATATTCATATAAAAAGCACAAATAAATGCACGAGAATTACTTTCATGTCCAACCATATAATTTAAAACACATTAGAAAAACCCAGAACGTTTTCAGTCATCAGAAGACCGTCATCAGTGGGATTTAAATGTTATTATTTTCTTTGCGCTTATTCGAGAATTGGCTAGAAGAAAATCATTGTGATTGTTGTGTCAATGATTTTGACGAGTTTTCCCATGATCAATTTGCACACAGCTGAGAAGCAACTAATAAAAAAAAATTCCCACATGTATTTTTAAAATTAACCAAAGTACTCATTAAAGATATATGTCTCACCTCAAGGGAGTTCGAATAGTAAGGCTTTCGAAATTTTTTTTTTTAACATTTATTTAATGCATATGTTTTTATTGCAATAAATTCTGATAAGTTATTTTAGAGTTTGAGAAATTTTCTAATATTTGTTTGATTCTGACATTTGATTAGGGATTAGAGATGGGAATGCTCGGAAAAAAACCGTTATTTTTCAGTTTTTGGCTATTTTTTAATTTTTCCAAATTGAAAAAATTGAAATTTCATTTATAAAATAACATAGTCGAAATTTTATAATTGCTATATTCTGATACTTTTATTTATATTTTTTTCATGTTTAGTGTCCCTCATGAAAACCTTAACATGGAAAATCTTATCTGTAAGCAGTCTCTTTAGAAAGAACCCCCACCAGTGGCCGAGAGGTTCTGCTCTCAAAGCAGGTAGACGGGATGTGCTGGGTTTGAACCCAATCGTGCCCATCGGTCTAATCGTTTGGAGTTTTCATGGTTTTCTTTGAACCTTGATTTCCAAGCGTTAATACGAGTTAGGTTCCCTTAGAAAGACCCCAAGGGGGGCACCCCCCCTTAGGCCTATATCCCTCCTGTTGATAATTGGCCATCATAAACACAACCAATCAACCTTTAGAAAGAACTTGAGTCTCTTAAAGGATCCTTCACAGTTTTTTCTCCTTAAAACATATGACCTTTAACAAAATTATTTCACTTAAAAATAGACATTTCAGAATTTTTTTACAATCTCCAAATTAAATCCTTCACAAACGTAATGATTTTAGAATTAAAAAAAAAAAAAAAATTGTTGTATAATAGCTGCAATAACCAATGAATCTATTATCTAGCTGTTTATATGTCCAAAGGACAATAATGTCTAGATAAGAACTTAAATATGTAATTTCTAATTTACAAAATTCTGATTACATTTTTTACATTTCATTCACATTTTTTACAAGTTCATAAGTTTTTATAAAAGTTCACAATTTCACAAAAACATGATCATGTGAAAAAAAATCTAAGCAAATCCTTGATAATAAGTAAGGTTGGTAAGATAATTAAATGGAACTTCTCTGGTTAAAAATGTAAATTCATGTGCAAAAGTATTTCAATATTATACCAATAAATGAAAATAGTAAGAAGGAAAATTTAATGTAAAATTTGAAACATGCATTTATTTTTATTCGCATGGCTGTGATTTTTCACTATTGTCAGAAAAATTTCTTTTGATAATAACATGCAGTTGAAATTTTGTATCTTTTTTTTTTCTTTTCTTGAAATATAGATTCTTAGAGTTGTCTAAATGTATTTTCAACAAACCTAAATCCATACAAACTTTGCAAAGAAAATGTAAGCAAATCTCTGTGAAAAATCTATTTGAAAACAGTTTTTAAACATATGGAAAAATCCACCCGTTTTAAAAGTTTCATTTAAAAAAAAATACCACTTTCAATATTAACCTTTAACTGATGTTACCGGTCTCATAGACCAATGCTTTTTTCAATTTTCATGGTTTAACTTGCGAATTTCAGTTTATCTACAAACACTACTGAAATTTTGTTTCGTTTGGAACTTTAGTACTATGACTATCACCAGAGACTTTTGAATAGGTGAATTTTAATTATAACACTCCTATTCAAAAAGTTTAGCACAAAAACAACATCCTATGAGTTAATCGCGGTTTTTATTCATCTTTCGATGGAGTGGTCTCACAGACCGCTTCACATTAGTTATGTGACAATTTCTGTGACATAAGTTAAAGGTTAAGGATCTAAATCTTACTAAAACACAGTTTGGATTAAGTCTGGAAAGCTGTACCAAAACTACATATACAGGATATGAAAATTATAACTGTAAGGAAGGGGGGGGGGGGGGAGTAATATTGTAAAATAATACCAATTTTTAAACAACAGAAGATTTGAAAAGGATAATAGTATTTATAATAATACCAGAACTACTATAATTTGTTTCTTTTACACTATCATCCTTTATGAGTACTATGTAGATGAGATGTACAATACAGTTTAAAACTGCTTTAAAACTACAGTGATGTTGGTTGAAACTAAAGATTTTTTTGTTTGTTTGTTTTTTAAATTAGCTCTACTGATATAATTAAACAAGTGCTACTGAAAAATCATTTCAATAGACACATGATATATTATTATACAAACACTGGTGTTAAATTAAGCAAGAAAAGCTACTCTCAGAGTTTTGAGACTGAAAGGATAAACTTTTAAAAACTGGCTTTTTCTCTCTCTCTCTCTTTTTTAATAACATATTCACATATAAAGGGAAAATAATTTTTTTTAGTGTGCAAAAATATTGAAAAAGTTTATTATTGTATACTTTTTAAGAAAATATAACTTATTTTGGCAGATTCCCAAAACAGCCGAGACACCCCATTTGGCGACTTTTCTGACAAGCGCCAACTACCCCACATGCGCCAATCTAAAATGCGGCAACCTGAAAACTAACGTGATTGGTCCACTTTCCTGAATGCTTCCAGACTGTTTTTTACTACGTCATCACCCTGGAATCATGGGAAATAGAACATTTATAAATAACGACGTATTAGAAAACACAGAGAAGCTGATTTTTATGAGATTCAAAATAAAACAAACGATTTCAACATAAGTTTATTGAAAATGTGAAATTTTTAAAGTACCTTTCCAAATCAGAGTAACGAAATCAGAGTAACGATATAATGATTAAAATTTTCATTTCTCAACAACTTTTAGAAAAAATCATGGGGTCATTTAATATTGAAAGTACGCGCCTATATTATAGTAAACATTGAACAATTCATTTCTAATTTAAAGAAGTATGAACGCTTCGCATTCATAAAAAAATAATATTTATCACTGAATACAGCAACCTAGTTCTGCAGCTATCTGAAAAACGCAGGAAACTCGTTAAAGCGGCAATCAGCGTATATGTATGAACGCTTCGCGTTCATTAACCAAAAAAAAAACATCACTATCACCAGCAGTTCTCGGTGTGCAGCAATCTCAAAATTCAGCAGTTCTCAATGCGTAGCAATATCAAAATTCAGCACTTCACGTTGCGTAGCAACATCAAAATTCAGCACTTCACGTTGCGTAGCAATATCAAAATGTACAAAACTCGTAAGGTCAGCATACATGAGAAATATACAATAAACGGCTAATATAAAACACTATACTAAAAAATACATAAAATTATTAACATACCTTAACAAACATCTCCTTTCTTGAAAACCAACTCGATAAAATGTTGAATTGACATAATTTCGTAAATTTCTAGTCGTCGATAAACTTCATTTAACTTTCCAGCAAAAAAAATGAACAAATACTCACAATTTCAAACTAAATTACACAGGTACTTTAACTTTCAAATTTTACAACTAAAAACAGCAAAATATATTAACAATAACATACTCTAACCTTACCGTCATTTTAATTTTACAATTACAAAACGTCTGTCTTCTACACCTCGTCACGCAACTCGTTGTCACAAATTACAAAACATGCGGAGTTGAGTTGTCAAAGGTAGGCGTAGCCATCCAATACACAAGAAATCAACCAATCCCATTCAACAAATCCAAATTCAAGATAACACAACTGAAGGCGTGGAAAGAATTTACGAAACGAACTGGTAACAACAAAGATCCATTTATCGCCTCGCCAAATTGAATGATGCCAAGTGTCTCGGCTGTTTTGCGATTCAGCCCTTATTTTTGAGAAACATTTATAGGAAATCAATTTTTCCCATTTTTCCAGAAAAAAACTGGAAAAAAACTGGTTTTTTTCCACCACTTCAACTTTTCCAGAAAATTTACATCTCTATTAGGGATGCACCGAATATTCGGTATTTAAATGATATTCGGCCTATTTGGTCATACAACCGAATATTCAGTTAGGCTGAGTATCAAACTATTCGGTTTCCCGAATACTTAAAAAACCTCTTTAAAATATTTTTTTTAAACGTTACACAACTTCTACTTTTAACTGTCAATTTGTTGGAAGTACAATCGAAATATGTCAGCCAATATGTAATCGTTTGAGATGCGTGCGCATCCTGTCTCATCCTGTCCCGAAACTGTAGAACAATTTTAGTTGTAGTTCGGATTCTGTATTTGTTGTTTTGTGTTCCGTGTCGTCTTTTGTGTTCTTCATAATAAACTTTCATGTTTAAAAGTAAAACCTGCTGTGGTTATTTAGTATTTAAGGCGCACTGTGTTACAGGTTATGGGCCCAGACCCAAACCTATTATTAGAAATATTGCGAAGTAAATAGTACCGTATTTTCGGGAATACCCGCCGCACCCACCGTAAGCGCCGCACCAATGAAAATCTGTTTTAAAAAAAAGTTTATCGACGTAAGCGCCGCACCATCGTAAGCGCCGCACCCGAGGAGCTGATATTTGTACAATCTAAATTCCGGAATCGTTTCGACCGCGGTTTTTTATGGATTTTAGAGGTCTTGAAATATCGTATAGAGACATTTAGAGGTCTGCACGGGCCAAAATTTCCGTGCCCGGCCTGAAAATTCTAGGTCGGGACTTCCCGACTCTTAGAAAAAAATTCGTCCCGGGGCTGCCCGATTCGCAGAAAAAATTCGGAACGGACCAGCACGATACAAAAATTAAAAGTTCGGTCCAGCCCGTACAAAAGAAATATTGGCCCGACCCGGTAAAAAATTTAAAAATTCGGCCCGGCCAGAGACTGGCTCGGAAAAAAGTTAAAATCTCGGCTCAGCCCGAGTGAATTTCTATAAAACATTGATGAAGTGCCGCAGGCTGTGATATTTATTTTTTTAATGAATATATTTCTTGTATGTAAATGCTTCAGTTATCATTACTATTATTAATCCAAATTCTGTGTATTGAAGTGTTTTAAAAATCTGAAAAATGTTATACAGTAAAATCTGCTAAGACGGAATTGTATAAAAAAGAAGAAAAAAAGCGTTATAGACAAGATCCTCAACACGTTGTTCAGTTAAAAACAGGATTCCGTCATAGGCAGGTTCTTTTCACTCATTTTACTATATTTTAATTTAGCTATATTTTAATAAGCGTATGAAATCTACTACTCTTTAAATAGAATAAATTTTTAATGTTTAATTGTAGAATAATGGCGATTTAAAAATGTATGCATTTTTTGCAAACATTTTTGGTCCAGGCCTAATTTTACTGACCTTTGAACGGACTAGGCCATGACGAGACAATGATTTTCATATGGGCTTTGTCAAAACTAGGGCTGAAAATTTTGGATCGTGAAGACTAGGAATGAAACCAGTCCCGGCTCTGTACAGAAAAAATAAGTTAGGTCCAGCCCGGCCCGATCTTTCAGGAAAAAAGTAAGGCCTTAACCCGGCACGGACAGAAACTTCAGAAAAGAGTATGGCCCGACCCGTGCAGATCTCACACTGCCGAAACCACTTTAGGATAACTAGAAACTCGCCTTTTTTCTTAACAGTTCACCTATTGATAACTCTTTCATTGATTCTGTTTGTGGCAGATTTTATTTTTTATTTGCTACAAACGCATCTTTTCTTGTTCATTTTTAAAAATAATTTTGTAAGTTTTAAAAATATTTCTTGCTCAGAATTTAGACTTTCCTTTTCATCATAAATTATGATACATATCTTCATAATAATTATCATCATATAATAAGTTTAAGGAAAGAGAAGAAAATTTACGAATCCACTTTGCATTAAAAAAATCTCTTATCTCGTTACCTCTTTTTTTCTACTGCTTTCAAAGTTCTTTTCAAAGAAGCAAAACTGAAACTATGACATGTCAAGGTCATAAGGGCAATGTGTCTGAGAACGTTCGGTCCGAGGAGATGGAGTGAATTTGAAATCAAGTGTGTTTATCTTTTTAGTTGAGTCAAGAGATAACAAAATTACATGTTAGTTTTTTAATTATAAATGCATACTTGAACTTGAGTGATTTTATTAGGCACTTCTTTAAAAATAAAGATTATAAACATTAAAAAAAGATAAAATAAGTATTTTTGTTGAGAACTCTTCGTAACGAAACAATTTTTAACCATATCAGCATAAAAACCATTGTTTTGAAGAAATTCAGTCGGGCCGAGATTTTAAATGTTTTCCGGGCCAGGCCAAACTTTTAGCTTTTAAGCCCGGGCCATTAATTAATTTATTTTTTTTACGGGCCGTGCCGATTTGTTCCCCCTATGGTTCGGCTACTTCACTCAAGGGTAAACGCCCGTTCGTTAATGTTAATCCTATGGAAGAATTTTTTTAAAAAAAATACATGATTCGCATTTCAATATGCTTAAATGATTTTTTTTTTTTTTTTTTTTTTTTTTGCGTCGAATAGCTGAGGTTGATATCTAAAAAGACCCTTTTCCGATTTTGTTTACAGATGTTTTTCGTAGTATACTTCGATTTTCGGAATCACTTTCGAAAGTGAAAGTATTCTAGTAGGAAAAAAAAAAAAAAAAAAAAAAACTTTAAACACAATCGAAAAAGTAAAAATGACTCTTTGTAGAGACCGATCTCAGCTATCCAATGCAAAAAAGACCATTTAAAAATAATGGAATGCGAACGACATATTTAAAAAAAAATTTCTTTCTTAGGATTTACATTAACGAGCCGGTGTTTTTGCGTGAGCAAAATAGCCCAATATTTATATCGTGGAAGTCGGCCCACTTAATTTGTTATATTGGTCAGGACCGTTTATTTTGTTGTTCGCCCGATCCGGCTCATTAAAAAAACTGTACCAATTCTGCTGACCCGGCCGGTTTCAAAGTTTGAATTCATTTTGTTTGGTCGAGTCGGGTACGGCTCTATTTTAGGGGCCGAGTTTATAGAGTCCGGTAGTGAAAAAAAAATAAAGAAAAATCTTGCTCTCCAGTGTTTTTACTATGTATTAGGAGACCCATTCCACAAAAGTTCTATGCCGGGATTTGATATTTCTCTAGTTAGAGACCAGTAATTTCACAGAGTGAGCACTCTGTAAGCAGTTTTGCTTTGCAAGTGGAAGGAAAGGGTGTTTATTAGAAGAAAAGCTCGCGACAGCTGTACATTCCAGTATCCGGAGGGTAAAGAAATTATTGATGGATGCACGGAAAATGTAATCATTTTTAACTTGAGAACCGGTGAGACAAATGTTATTCATCTCGCTGATTGTTTAAAAATAAACAAAACAAATAACATTTCTCGGACATCTGCGGTTGAGGGACATTTTCTAAAATTTTGGTACGTATTCGAGAGCATGAAACTATTGATCAAAGGGGGGGAAATGGCGTTGGTAAAATATTGGTTTGACAAAAAAAAAAAAAAAAAAAAAATAAGACATTGTTGTAAAAAAAAAAAAATCATCGTATCCGCCGCCCTGGCGTAAGAGCCGCACTTAGAATATTTTATGCTTTCAAACTCGTATGCGCCGCGGCTCATACGCCCGAAAATACGGTAATTGAAATTTTTGTAAAGTTAGTTTTCCGAATGTTGTTTTGAAATGGCCGGAACCGAAACACAGCAGGGACAGTTTATTAAACTGAATGAAAGTAATTGGAATGTATGGAAATTCCAAGTTAAGGTCACGCTTATAGCTAAGGAACTATATGATATAGTAACGGGATTAAAAGTAAAACCGGAAGCAACTGATGCTGGACATTCTGATTTCATTGTCAAAGATGCAAAAGCGCAAGAAATTTTGGTTTCACGTATGGAAGCCGGACCAATATCGCATATAATTTCATGTGTTACAGCAAAAGAAATGTGGGACAAGTTACACACTATTTATGAAAGAAAATCAAATGTAAGTATTCATTTGTTACAACAACAGTTTTTCAATTTGAACTTTGATGACAACGTGATGAATTTTTTATCTAAAGTTCAGAATATGGTTGCCGAAATTAAGCAACATAACGAAGTGATTCCTGAAAAAATGATCATTACAAAAATAATTATGGCTCTGCCCGAACAATATAAGCACTTCTCTTCAGCCTGGGAATCCGTAGCAGATGAACAGCGAACTTTAAGTAACTTAACTGCTCGTTTGTTAGTTGAGGAAGAAAGATTAAAAACGAAAGAAGAAACTGTTGCTCTTACAGCTAAACATCAAAGTAATATCAAGTGTTTTTCTTGCGGAAAATTAGGTCACAAGAAATTTCAATGTAGGTATGGTAATAATGTTCCTAAGAACAGAAATATTGTTTGTAATTTTTGTAATAAGAAAGGGCACGTATTTAAAGATTGTTATTTTCGTAAAAATAAAAATATGAAGTCTAATGGTGAAAATGGCAAAAGTTTTGCACTTATGGGAATTATAAATTCTGAATCAGATGTAGAATTCTATTTAGACAGTGGAGCTTCAGAACATATGTGTAATGATGTAAGTCTATTTGGAAATTATTTGAAATTGAAAGAGGCTAAACAGATAAAAATAGGTGATGGAACCTCTATAACAGCTATTGGAATAGGAACTATTTATGTTCAGTCATATAATGGTGAAAAATATATTAAAACTGAACTTCAAAATGTATTGCATGTCCCTCAATTAAAAGTAAACTTATTTTCTCAAGGTAAAGCTCTAGATAAAGGTTTATGTATGTCATCCAACTCAGAATGTGCTAAATTTATTCATCAAAAATCTAAAGAAATAGTTGCTATAGCTAAACGTGAAGATAAACTTTTCAAAATGATATTTCGCTTAGATAAAAGCAGAGTGACCATAGAAGAAAATATGAGAGAGTTTGAAAATCTAAATAAATGTTGTGTTGCTGACAGTAGTGTTAAAAGTAAAAAGAAAAGTCTCTTATGGTGGCATGAAAAGTTAGCTCATCAAAATTTTGATCATGTCAAGAAGCTGCTTACAGAAAATGAAATTACCTGGGAAAATTCATCTGATATTCCATTCTGTGAGGCATGCATTCAAGGAAAGCAACAACGTAGTCCCTTTCAAGAAAGTAAATCGAAATCTACTGAAATTTGTAATATAATTCATGCAGATTTATGTGGTCCAATAGAAGTAGCATCAATTGGAAAGTCTCGTTACATGTTAGTGTTAAAAGATGATTACTCTCACTTTAGGAAGCTTTATTTTCTCGAAAATAAGTATCAAGTGTATGATAAATTGTTAGAGTTCATATTGATGTGCAAAAACCAGATGAATAAAAATATCCGAGTAATAAGATCTGACAATGGCAAAGAATTCCGGAATGATAAAATTAAAGAACTTTTGATTCATCATGGCATAGAGCATGAAACTTCTGTCCCATATAATCCACAGCAAAATGGCCGAGCTGAACGAGAAATGAGAACCATCATGGAAGCTGCAAGAACTATGTTGGTAGCAAAAAATTTAGATAAGAAGTTCTGGGCAGAAGCTGCGAATACAGCTGTATACATAATTAACAGAACAGGTACTAGCACAGTGAAAGGAAAAACACCTTATGAATTGTGGAAAAACAAGACTTTTGACATTAGAAATTTAAAGTTTACATTTGGATCTGAAGTATGGGTTCACATCCCAAAAGAAAAACGTAGAAAATTAGATGTTAAGAGTGAAAAAGGAATTTTTGTTGGATATGGTGAAAATACTAAAGGATTCAGAGTCTACTTCTTAAAAACAAACACAGTGACATTACATAGAGATATAATAATTAATCCAAATGAGAAACCTTCCTATACAGTAAAGAATGAAAATTTTGTTTTGGATTTAATTGATCCTGTGCAACATCAAAGTTCAGAATTTGATGAAGATAAGGATACTGACATGGATTCGGATAACTTGGCCAATAATCAACAACAAGATGATGATGACAACTGCAGTACAGATTCACCTGCTCCCCAGTTAAGTAATACCAAAATGCACCTTCGAGCAAGAGATAACCTGAGGAAACCATCGAGATTTGAGGACTTTGAAACAAGCTACATAAGTATAACTGATGTGGAAGAACCTATCACTTATGAAGAAGCTATGAACTCAAGTTCATCGAAAAAGTGGCAAGTGGCCATAAATGCTGAACTGAAAGCCCTCTCTGAAAATGACACTTGGGACATTGTTGATGAACCAAATGACTGTAATATAATAGACAGTAAGTGGGTTTTTAAAATTAAGCGGGACAATAAAGGTAAGATTTCATTATTTAAATGCAGATTGGTTGCTAGGGGTTATCAACAAAAAGGGTTAATATTTGAAGATGCATATTCTCCTGTAGCTAAGTTAAATACTTTAAGAATGTTGTTAGCAATTAGTGTAAATTTTGATTGGGTTGTATATCAAATGGATGTATGTAGTGCTTTCTTACATGGGGAAATCAAAGAGGATGTTTTTATGTATTTACCTGATAATTGTAATTTACCTGATGGGAAAGTATGTAAGCTTAAAAAGGCTATATACGGGTTAAAAAGAGCACCAAAATATTGGTATGAAAAATTTCAGAAATTTATGTCTTCTCAAAATTTTGTAAAATCTGAAAATGATCAATGTTTGTATTTCAAATTTTCGAATGATTGTAAACTTTATGTATTGATATATGTTGATGATTTGATTATCACAGGTTCTGATAGCAAGCAAATAAATGATTTTAAATGTGAAATGAAAAGAAATTTTAAAATGAAAGATTTTGGTCCTATTTCTTACTATTTGGGTATATCTATTTCTCAGAATGTAAATGAAGGTATTTTAACATTAGATCAGAGTAACTATTTAGAAAATGTGTTGAAAAGATTTGATATGTTTGAATATAAAAGTATCTCTACTCCTATGGACACTAACTTTAATTATGAATGTTTAATTAATGAAAAATCAGAAAATGTAAATGTGGAAAATAAATGTAGAAAATTAATTGGTTGTATCATGTATGCAATGCTAGGAAGCAGACCTGATTTATGTAATTCTATCAGTATTTTGAGTAGATATCAAAACTATGCAAGTGAAAAGTTATTGTTGTTCTTAAAAAGAGTGTTACATTATATTAAAGGTACAGTTGACTTGAAGTTAGTGTATAGAAAAAATGTAAATGCTGAATTAGTTAAAGGTTTTGTTGACGCTGATTGGGGGGGGTGATACTATTAACAGGAAATCTACAACAGGGTATTGTTTTCAAATTTATAATTGTACAATTTCATGGTGTTCTAAACAACAAACTTGTGTAGCTTTATCGTCTACAGAGGCAGAGTACATTGCCTTGAGCCTATGTGTAAGTGAAGCTTGCTGGGTTCGAAATTTATTGATTGAATTAAATTTAAATGGTTGTGGAAATTTTGTTATACCTCTCTATGAGGATAATCAGTCAGCTATTCGTATCAGCAAGTCATGTGAACAACCTAAAAGATTAAAGCACATAAATGTTAAGTATCATTTTGTGCAAGAAAAAGTAAGAGATAGAACTGTTTCAATTAATTACATTCCATCTACAGAACAGGTTGCTGATTTATTAACTAAGCCTCTAAGTAAAGTATTGTTTGAAAAATTCAGAAAAATAATGTTCGGTTAATTTTTTTTTTATGTTGTATGTATATTATATATATATATTGTATTGTATGTTAAGTGTTATGATTTTTATGTTGGACATATTTAGATTGAGGGAGGATGTTGGAAGTACAATCGAAATATGTCAGCCAATATGTAATCGTAATCGTTTGAGATGCGTGCGCATCCTGTCTCGAAACTGTAGAACAATTTTAGTTGTAGTTCGGATTCTGTATTTGTTGTTTTGTGTTCCGTGTCGTCTTTTGTGTTCTTCATAATAAACTTTCATGTTTAAAAGTAAAACCTGCTGTGGTTATTTAGTATTTAAGGCGCACTGTGTTACACAATTAATAAAGATATTCAGAATAATTAGAATCTTTAAAAAAAAGAGAATGATTTTATGTTATTTATTTGTTGTTTTAAAAATGTCAATTAAATAAATTAACCATTAATGACACGTCATTTGTTCATGGGAATTAATAAATGTGGAAATGCAAGTTACTGAGCATTGTCTGATAAATATTCAGTTTCTTGTTTTTTTGCAAGGGTGTTTCTAAACAAAATGGAAGAAAATTTCAGGGGCAATAATAAGCATCAAAACAGGCAATTTTTTGTCCAGTAAATCAGGATCAAAATTCACTTATTCAGTCAGAAATACAGTGTATCCCCAAGACAAACTTTAACTTTCTTTTGTTACTTTAACAATAATGAAGGTATTGTAACTATATTGTCAACAGAGTTACTTTAATTTCTTTGAAATATGATAACTTGACGAGAACTGCTGGAAATAGCAACCATTCATATCTAAATAGCACTGAGCTAAGACATTATTTTATTAAGAATGCAGCTAACAATACTTATACTATACCACTGGCCAAAATCCAGTCTCTTTCAAGGATATTATTACATTCTATACACGCAAATTAATGTGATGCAAATTTCGCTAAAATATCTTCATTTTTATACAGTTATAAACAAAAATTCTGCTACGGCTTGTACACCTTTCATTTTTGATGAAAGAAGTGGAATGATATGTTGCTTCTTGTTCAATATGAGAGAATTCTTTTCATTTGTTTGAATTAATTGAAGTCATGGAATTTAAATTTTGTTATTTAAAAATTTTTTAAACCATCCTTTTCTTAAATAATAACTCAAAACTAGGGATTGACTGAATCAGCAATTTTGCCGAATACCAAAGCTTCGGTCGAAGTGTATACCGAAGCCTCGGTATTCGGCAACCGAATACTTGAAATTTTTTAATACGCATTTTTGCATATATTAGCTTTTTTAATAAGCTTTAATTGAAATTAAATTCTCAATAATTTAATTCAGTTACATTTTTATTCTAAAATCTAATTACACAAAAAAATTTAATGACTTCTTTCCACTCACAAATTCATTTATTCACAAAATCATCACTAATTTTTTATTATTTTATCACTAGTCAATACCCAAACATAACCTATGAAAGTATTAAACTATACAGGGATTATTAAGGATAAGGATAGTCAGAAAAACAAAAGTTCATTCAAATAATAAGAAACAATGTTGTCATTAATCTGATTGTCTAACTCTAATTATAAACATATGAATATGGATGTTCTCAAAATACAAAAAGTATTATATCAATTTGTAGGTTTAACTATTTTCTGTCAAATTATTGATAGAATACTTTGATTAATATTTTAACATTGTGGTGGTGAAGATAAGAAATTTGAGCGATTTTGATATAATGGTTATAAAAGCGGATAGGCATAGGGGTATACTTATTTCATGTGTGTATTTTCTTTAATATACACCTTAGATATACCGACGTGAACTCTGATATACTTATTCGATGTGTATATTAAAGAAAATATGCATTAAATAAATTTAAATTTAAAAAAACTAATATAGAAGTAAGTAAAATTAAATGATAAGGGAAAGATGCGCATCTTCCTTACTTTTTTTTTTCTCTGTTGTAGACAGAGTTCTTTTGATTTCGCACCTATGTAGACTATTTTAGGAAGGAAAAAGTTTTTTTTTTAAAAAAAAATAGCCTTTGACACTTGTTTTTTGTAGTGCAGCTGAACTCTGAACTCATGCACATAATATTGAAACTCATTGTTTAGCCTATTCTACTGCTAAGTAAAAGAGAATTCTTCTACTTCTAAGAAAGTACTTATCTGCAATTATTCGGCTTTATTAATACTTTTAAGTATTCGGCCGAAGCCGAATATTTGGTTTACATGCCGAACCACCGAATACTGAATCAACTATTCGGTATTCGGTCAATCCCTACTCAAAACATACTTTTTTTAGTACAAAATTTACTTATAAAAATAGTCTTGTTTGTCAAAATGGAAGTATCTGTGCTAAATATTATAAAAAATTGTTTAAAATTTAACTTTTTAATGTTAAACACTGAGGGGCAATTCCACAGAATTAGGGAACAGACGGTCAACTTTTTAAAATCAATATTTTTTATCAAATAAGGTATCATTTTAAAGGTCATAAACCAGAGGACAAGAAAGTAATAATGATTTTAATCAAAACACAAAATCTGTCCAATTTGAAGCAATTGAATAAGGATGTGTAATGGATTTTTTTACGACACATTTTTGGCATGAAATCTAAAAATTCCTTATTTGTAATAAAAAATTAGTATTTCTAAGTTATAACCTGTTTAGATTTATGTCAAAATGTTATATGATAATTTAATAACTAGATATTGTGCCTAAATAAAACATTTTTATTTTTTAAAGAAAATTTTAAACAAGCATTTTTAAAAATTTACGTCCAACACCAAATTTCTTGAAAAGTTTGTACTGCTCAAGATTGCTTGGAGTATTTAACAATATATTTTTTTAGTAAATCATGATTTTATATCTCTATATAAATTATTTCAAAGTAGTTTTTTTTAAAATAATGGTGTCGGACGTAAAAAAATAGTTACGTCCGACACCAAGATATTTCAAAATGTTTTGTAACGTTTAGCTAATTTATTTTAAAGCAAAGAAATTCAAAGCCATTTAAGTTATTAACTATAATGATTATAATGTCTTTTTGTTCTTTTTAAATGCATTTGCATTCTTTTTTAAAGCTTTAAAACATAAAAATTAAAAATGTGAAGTGTAAAATCATATTAACTATAAAAAAGCTGTAGTAGCATCTTTAGCTAAAAATTGTGGTCTTCAACTATCTCCTCAATCTATATCTAAGAAAACAGATTCAAAGCTCTGCTTGAATGAAAAAACTTATTCATTAGTTGATGAATTTTATAATAATGATGAAATTTCGTGGCAGGCTCCTGGAAGGAAAGATAGATTACTTATTCGAGAAAAAGATGAAAATGGAAGAATTCAGAAATCACATATTCAGCTGAGATATATGCTCATGTCTTTGAGTGAGGCTTATGAACAGTTTCAAAGCTTCTGCAATGAAAAAATTGGTTTTTCAAAATTTGCAAGTCTGCGTCCAAAACATGTCAAAATATTTGACAAAATACCACACAGTGTATGTGTGTGTGTCTATCACGAAAATGTCCGTCTCCTTTTACAAGCACTAAAACCGAGCACACAGTTAAATCAAGAATTTTCAGGCTTTATAAATCAAGTTGTTTGTTCTCCCACTCTAAAAGATTGCATGTATTCAGAATGTGAAACTTGTGCAAATAAATTACTTTCTTTAAAGCCACAAGAGGATGTTCAGGATACACCTGCAAAATATTTTCAATGGCATAAATCTGAGAAAGTAGAAATTATAAGCACTGTTAAAGAAACCTTTAGTGAGCTTATAAATCAATCTAAATATTTTCTTCGTCATACTTATATTAAAAGACAACAATCTTTAGTATTTGAAAATTTTAAAGCTGCAGTTAACGGGGAGGATATTGTAATACAGCTTGACTTCTCAGAAAATGCAGCAATTCTGCAACAGAACGAAATCCAAGCTTCACATTGGAATCACACACAAGCCACTATCTTCACAGCTCATGCTTGGATTTCAAAAGAGGTTAGTCAAAGTGTTGTTATTATTTCTGACTCACTGGATCATACAAAAGTTACAGTATTTAAATTCGTTAATTACCTGCTTAGATATTTAAAAAAGGAGCATTCGAGCATAAAATCTGTACAAGTATTCTCAGACGGTCCCAGCTCACAATTTAAACAAAGATATTTGTTTTCTAACTTATTTTTGTTTGAACAACATCATAATATTAAATTAACATGGAACTTTTTTGCAACTTCACACGGAAAAGGTGTTGTCGATGGAATCGGCAGAACAGTAAAACGAGCAGTTTGGAGACACATGAAAACTGGAAAAAAGACTGTGGTGAACACACCTAAAGAATATGCTGATATTGCTTCAAAACTAATGACTAAAATACATATTAAGTACATATCATCAGAAGAAATGGAAGATGATACTGAATATTTAAATACATATTGGGAGAAAATTCTTCCAATCCCCAATATCCAAACAATCCATTGTGTTACAGCTACTGAACACAACAAAATCATCACTTCTGTTACATCACTATTGCAATCCAGAAGCGTAGTCACTTTATTTGATGACGAATCATCGGAAGATGAAGATCCTTTTGAAGACAATCAAAAGAATATTGATATTGGAAGTCTTAAAGAGAACGACTGGATTCTAGTTAAGTATGACAGCATGCTTTATCCAGGATATATCACCCAGATTATAGAAAAAGAAATAGAAGTAACTGTGATGCATAAATCAAATAAGCATTACAAATGGCCAGAAAATGAAAACAAGATTTTTTATAGTCTGCAATGTGTAGTCAAAAAAATTTCATCTCCTACTCCCGTTGGAAATAGAGGACAATTCATTTTCAATGAAAAAATGTAAATTAGATACAAATATGTAAAAATAATGTGTTCAAGTATATTTAAATGTAATTTATTAAAATACACAGAATAAATAGGTTAGTTGTGCTATCTAAAGACATTTACTTACGTCCGACACCATAATAATTTGTACATTTTACGTCCGACACCAAGTATTTACATCCGACACCGTAAAAAAAAGATTATTTTTGTATAGTCATAATGAAAAAAAAATGTAAATTAAAATGGAATTTTTATCTTTCATGTCTGCTTTTTCAAATATAACAGTATAATTTTTTTTAAGTAAACCTATGGGCTGAATTAAGAATTTGGATGACAAATATTTCATTTTCAGCACTTACGTCCGACACTGAGAGTTAATATTTTTTTATTATATACTTAAAATTCTTTTAGGTGAGTACTTTTTATATTTTCTGATTAACATGGAAGGGTGTGCATAAAAAAAGTATTATTGCATTTTTTGAATAATTTATTTCTGATTTAATAACAAATATATGAGTAAATCTTGTAGGGGAAGACGGGGTACAATGAAACAAAATTTAGTAATTTTTTTTTCCTATCCACAATTTTGCATGCACAAAAATATAATTAATGCATATTTTTAATCTTGTATTTTCCCCATCTAAATAAATTTTTATTAGGTTCTAAACAATATCTTTATGCTTGAAAAATAACAAAAAATAAATGTCTTACAGTGTTTCATTGTACCCCGTATGCTGGGGTACAATGAAACACATACTGGGGTACAATGAAACACTCCAAATGATGGAAGCAATTTTCACACAGTATAGTTTATTTTATGAAAAATGAGATAAATACAAAAACAAAACTTGATTAAGAAGGAAATTGATAAAAATATTATAGTCTAAGATGAAAAATAAGAAAATTCTATTAGTTTAAGAAATACCTTTCATTTTATATTAAATTGGCTCAAGTCAGTTTCAAAAATTAGCATTTCTGCTTACATTTCAGTTGCTCCTAAAGGAATATGGGGTGGTAGTTTCAACACAATGAGTTTTTTTTAAATGTAAGTTTCTAAAAAAAAAATAATAAAATAAAATAAAACTAGGTTGGAGTCTTTTTATATCAAGTAACTTCACATTTGACTTCATTTAAATGTATGATTTCTCCAACGGTATATATTTCCTTATGTTTCCATTTATACGGATACTGCTTGTGCTATACATGTTGTGTGTGGCTATCTCATTCTTAGTACCTCGATGACCAGCAGGGCATGGAAAGAAAATCTGGATGATCATCAGAGTCTGTAGCAGGCAGAGTTTGCTTTCAAAACAATCCCTTCTTAGCTTTTTTTCTCTTTCTATTTTTTAATTGCTTAACAAGAGCATTTTTTACTGACCTGGTTAGAACAAAACTCTTTTTCTTTCTGTTTTCCTACTCTTACTTCTAATATATTCTATTTACTACTTTTAATACTATAATAAAACATGTTTCATTGTACCCCGTCTGCAAGTGTTTCATTGTACCCCGCACTGAGGTTACTAAAAGAAAATTTATTTTCAAACTTCTAATATTTATTTTTTTTAATTTGGTTTTGGAGGTATGAAGACAACAACCCAAAGATAACAATGTATAGAAAAAAATAATTATTACATATAACAACAAGGGAAAAGAAACAAAATTACTTTTAGTAAAGAAAGTTACTTTCAATGGTATAAAAGCAATAATCTTCTATTGCTACTGTTGTAGAAGTGCGAATGTATCCAAATCACATCAGTAATTGGAACATATAGTTGTATAACATATATATAAACTGCAACTCTCTATGACAAATTTGATTGATTTTACAAGTAATGTTTCATTGTACCACGTCTTCCCCTACAATTCTTACGTCCGACACCATGGAATTGCCCTGAGATATAAAAGTATTTGGCCAGCAGAATATTCGGTATTCGGTCGAATAGATACTATTTGAGCTGACCTAATATTCGGTATTCAGCCTAACAGTTACTATTCGGTTGGCCGAATATTCGGTTTACCTGTAGGCCAAATATTCGGCATTCAGCCAAAATCGCTATTCGGTGCATCCCTACATTTGATGGTTGATAAATTTTCTGAAATATCAAATTCCTTGGGGGGGGGGGTGTATTCCCCCCCCCCAGCCCCCCTCAAATGGCGCCCCTGGTTAATTGGCAGAAAATTTTCACTTTTTTTTTTAGCAAAGCCTGCTTCTAATAAACCACAAAATAAAAAAAAATTAGTAGATGTCTTTCGTCTCAATTACTTCATATTAATAAAAGCCACTTAACATTTTACTATCATTTTAATCAGAGATTCCATTTTAGATAAATATAATACGTGAAAAAAAAAATACAACTGAAAGGTTCTTAGACAATATATGGAAATAAGCCGAACTATTTTAAGAAAATTCTTATGAACTTACAAAATCAACAGGATTGTAAAACAGTAGGGTCCAAATCGGTCAAATCAGAGCATCACGTGTAACAACAATAACAATAAATGTACAGACACAGATGTAAACAAAATCAGAACATTGGTTGGTTGGTTGTCAAATGAACATACTTGACAAGAAAGTTCTTCAGAACCCTGCATTTTTGCAAGCAGTAAAAAGTTCACAAAAATGCAAACTTCTGATTGGTCAATCTCGTATCGCTAACAGCAAAAATCCAGCTGGATCCCTAGTATATTTTTTCGTGAATTAGAAATGAGTTGTGGCAACATATGACCGCTACGTTGCTGCTGTTGCTCTTTTACTTTACTTCAATCTTTTTCCATATCGTCTCTTGTGGTACGAGTTTGTTATTTTAACTTAACTATTATAAAGTTTACTGTTTGGAGTGTTGTCTCGTTAAAAACAAAGTGAGTGAAATGTAAATATATGTTCTTTTAATTTCATTCTATATGTCTTTCTGTATAATTTTTGAAAGTTATCACGTGGAAGTTTTTATTAGGCTTAGCGATATATTGACTGTCTTATATAAATAAGTTCATTTATGCCGTATATTTAAAATGTTTGAATGCTAAATTTTATTCAGTGTGTATTTATTTCTGCATGTCATTTATGTTTAACTTAGATATGCCTTGCACCAGTGTAAAAGATGTTAATCAGCACGAGTTCGTAAAAGCATTAGCTGCACACTTAAAAAAGTAAGTGTACTCGGTGGCAAATTTTAAGTTATTGTATAACATTTGTGCCTCAAGTAGTTTGTTTTTTGCTAGTCGTATAATTTTTTTTTTCTCCTCAAATTTGTAGGTCTGGAAAGCTAAAAGTTCCGGAATGGGTTGATGTAGTGAAGACTGGCATACACAAAGAACTAGCTCCCTATGATGAAGATTGGTTTTATACTAGATGCGGTATGTAAAAGTAAAAACAGGATTTTAAAATTTCTAAATGTAATTTAAATTTTCTGAAGTTAGGACTCCCAAATATTCTGTTTGATTTATTTACATGTCCTTGTAGAACTATTTATATATATTTTTAAAAATTGGCAACTATATTAAGGGTATTGTGCTGTCCTGTAAAAAAAATGTATCCTAAAAAACCCCACCCTAGAACTTCATTAAAAAAAGTCACTGAAGTCAAATTTTCTTTTTGCCCTGTTTTTATGTACTACCATTTACAATAATTAAATAATTTAAAATTACTTAGATGTTTATTTAGTTTTTTGAAAAATAAGCTAATACAAAATCTCAGCCAAAAAAAATTAGTTTTCATGTTAGAATGTCAGTGTTCGGAATCCTAGGTGGTGTGAGACCACTAAAAATTCTATCGGACCACAAATTTTAAAAAAAGGACCGCAGGACCAGTAACTTTTTTCCTCTCTGACAGGTAATCGTAAATTTTCCCGTCCCTGAGAAAACAGCAACCAAACACAAACCACAGTTTTATTTTATTTAAAACAATAAATAAATAATGCCATTAAAACTTAGTTAAAATAATCAGAAATAAAATACATAATTGATATTATAGTTTTTGTTTATGTACCTACTCTTTAATTTTTGGCAAATTATAATTTTCCATTTCATCTACCAAAAATTTTGGGTAACTGAAAGAAAGTTTGGTTTATGTTCTAGGAGGTGTGGGGGGGGGGATGTCATAATTAAGAGGGCAATAAAGTTAATCGCCACATTTTAAGTGTTACTCGATGAGTGGCGGGTGCTAATTTTGTGCTATATTTCCCGGTACGTAACTCCTTCATACTATGGGAAACTTTCTCAGAAATCGGTTGTTTGTTTGAAACAATTTTACCGTGTGTCGTAATACTTTTGGAGTTCATATTAAATGAATCCTTTCTTTGAAATATAACATCCTTTTCACTATCAGAACCATTCATCCCTTCCAAAATTAAAGCATTTAAGCAATTGCTTTAAAATTCCTGAGTTTCATTAAATATTCATTTTAAATGGAAATTATGTATTATTTTATTTTGTGTATACCAAGGATCTTTAAATAAATCGCAATAATCAATTTATGAATGTTCAGGAATATGACTGTCACTACTGACATAGTTATAGTAAAATATTTTAATTCATGGATCTTTCGTTTTCTGAATGCCGTCATTATTTATCGGAAAAATTTTGGGAACAGATGTGTTATTATCCCACCCTCCGCCATCTTGGATTTTTTTGGCGAGAAAACCCCTTTTCCGCCAAGTAGTAAATCTCGCCAAGCACCCGTTTATACGCATGTTTGGCTCAACGAAAATATAATGTAAATAATAAACAAAATTCGCTAAACTGGCAAATCGGTAATCCTTGTATGAGCGCTTCGCGCACATTTAACGGAAAAAAAACATCGCCGAATTCAGCATTTCTCGCAATATAGCATTCTCAAAATTCAGCAGTTCTCGTCTTCTAGCAATCTCAAAATGTAAAAAACTCTTAAAACAGCAAAATATACCTATAAAACGAGACTCGCTAAAGTGGCAATCAGCAATAGTTGTATGAGCGCTTCGCGCTCATTTTCCGAAAAAAAAAACATCGCCGAATTCAGCATTTTTCGCGATATAGCATTCTCAAAATTCAGTAGTTCTCGTTTTGTAGCAATCTCAAAATGTAAAAAACTCTTAAAACAGCAAAATATACCTATAAAACGAGACTCGCTAAAGTGGCAATCAGCAATAGTTGTATGAGCGCTTCGCGCTCATTTTCCGAAAAAAAAACATCGCCGAATTCAGCATTTTTCGCGATATAGCATTCTCAAAATTCAGTAGTTCTCGTTTTGTAGCAATCTCAAAATGTAAAAAACTCTTAAAGCAACAAAATATACATAAAATTATCAACATACCTTAACAGACATCTGCTTTCTTGAAACCTACAGCACAAAATATAACACCGCCATCATTTTCCAAAATAGGCTTAATACGCATTGACACGCTATAAACAAACCCTCCTTTCATGTCAAAATTTCCTCATATTTCTTAATTACTTCAGCAAGAGCGTTTAAACGGACTACAGAAACTATAGTCAATGAAATACATCCAATAGATTTAACATAAAAATAAAAAGACAGCCATAGAACACGATATCAAAGAGTATCTGGTACAAGAGTCAACCAACCGTCAGCAACGACACCTGGCAGTGAAATGAATGTTCACGCTCTCGCATCGTAAAAAAAGGGGTTGCCATAATAAGTTACTAGACGCCAAACGCCGGGGTTGCCAGAGCGATAAAAATCGCCAAATACTCAACATTGCGGAGGGTGGGATAATAAACACATCTTAGCCAAATTTCGTTTTCCATATGCCTACTATGAAAGATTATTCACTGTCATTTTATTTTCAGATTACTTAATATTTCTCAATAAATAAGCTGTGTTCTGCTGTTACGCAATAAATGCATAATTAAACAGAATCCTTTTAATATGATTACATTTTATCAAAACCATTGAAATTTTTCTTTTAAATGTGACGTGATTTAAGTGGTGAAATCACTCTTCTGTTTGGTGGAATGTAATAAGGTAAATTATGTTACTGCAGTTGTTGCCAAAAGGCAAGCTACAAATTCAGCCCTATTTTAGCACCACACGAGAGAAATATATATATTTATAGATTGTTGTTTTAAAATTTAACATTTTAATGCCTTTAAACTTTCAAATGTAAAAGTATTCGATAAGCTGAATATTTGGTACTCAGTTCATCTGATAGTTCAATATTCAGTATTTGGCCAAAATCACTATTCGATGCATCCCTAAATAATATATAATTTAATAAATGAATGCACTGTATCTTGTAATATTAAACTAATGACTTTATAATCTGGAAATTTTAACAATGACAGAGGTGTTTGTGTTCAGGTAATGTATCAGAATTTAGGTATTTGTTTCATTTTCAATGCCGAAATTATGGTTTTTCTGTCCGTTAAATTTGTGAAATGAGACTAAAATATCAATTTTATATGGTCGCTAAACATAAAATTAATATATTTCATAATGAGATGATTTAGACCTCCTTGCAGTAAATTATATGTTGTGGGAAAGAGTTCCATATCCTGAGCTGGAAGATTTGGCGATTTTTTTTTTATGCGCTTTGTTTGGCGATAATGTTTCGATCTGGTTTAAGTTTGTTCGTCTGGTTCCGGATCACTCGAACGGCTTTAGGGTTGCTTTTTTTTCAGAAATTCCTTTTCAAAACTGGCCAACTGGATGACCCGAGATCTTGAAGCTTATTGGTTTACTAGTATCACGGGAACTGTTAGTCAGCAAATTTTGAATTCGGTTAGATAAGAATTTCTCCCGCGGCCACGCCGACGCCACTCGGATTACTCTCTCACCGACGTCGGATTACTCTCTGTGCCAGTCGATGTAAGTGAAGTCTCGTTAATTTTTCCAAGATTGCGGAAAAGCGCCATTTTTAAAAAGAAAAAATGATGTAAAAACATGGATTTATAAATTACATAAAGATTTAAAAACGAAGTTTTTGCGCCACTTCGAAAATTTCTTCCGATGCAATTGCTCAAATTTTAACAGCATTCTAAATAAATCTAAACATGCTTTTTCAGATGAACAGTTGGTACCCTGTTTTTTTTTTTGTTGTTGTTGTTCTTGTGTGTAAACATTAAATTATTTTTATACATTTTTTTCTATGATTTAATATTTTTTTTTTCTTTTTGGCAGTTGTGAGCGGGATTTTACCTGCATTAAAAATAATAGTTTTTGAAATATTGTTGAAATTTATAAAGTTTCTGGCCAGTTTTTCTCTTTTTTTATTGTCGAAAATATTTTAAGAACAGGGGGGCAGAGCCTCCTGACAATAACAAGTATTCGTCTCAAAAAGGACATTTAAGGATATTTATTTAGAATGCTGTTAAGATTTGTGTAATTGTACCGGAAGAAAATTTCCAAGATGGCGCAAAAACTTAGTTTTTAAATCTTTGTGTGATTTATAAATCCATGTTTTTATATCATTTTCTATCTTTAAAAATGGTGCAAAATCATTGATTTATAAATAATATAAAGATTTAAAAATGTTTTTCTGCAATCTTGGAAAAAATTTTGTCGACAAAACGGCATTTTGGCGATTTTTTTTTTCGCCAAAAATCTTCCGGCACAGGATATGGAACTCATCCCGTGTTCTGTTTCCACATAAAAACTTGAAATGTTTTTTCATAAATTCACAGTCAATGCAATGAGTTATAACAATAAAATGCATAATATTGCTTTATAAAATTTCAGGTCGAATAACCGTAATATGCGGCCACTGCCAATTGTCAAACATACTGGCCAGATCAACCAAATGTAGCATATGTTCGCCGGATATCTGCTGCATTCCTATTAAATCATAAGTTTTTTCATTTAAATTGTAGACTGGCAGAAGAACATGCTGTTTGTAGTCAAGGGTTTAAAAACTACAGTTAAAATAACTTTTTTTTTTTCAGCAAACAGGAAAAGACTGATCAAACAGAACTTTGTTGTACATCTTTTATATTAAAATCTGCATGACTGTATTACTCCATTACAACTACAATGTCAGTTAGGTGATGAAATTAACACCTGTTATCCGAGGATTTCATATAAGATCTCAGAATTTTAAAATTTGAATTAGTTTCATATTTTTTTTTTTCAATTTTTAATAATGCTTCTGTCATTGTACCAACTAAATTACTTGATTTTCTCTTAGATTAAGGTGAAAAAATAATTTAAAGTAAAATTTGGGGGAAAAAAAAAGAATATTTTCACATCCAAGCTTTATTAATCAATTTTGTTCTATTTAGTCGGAAAAAAAAATGTGCTTTTGACAAATATTTCGTCAAATAACTGCAAAATGTCATTTTTGCAATTTCTAATCTACATTTGTAAATATGGTTTCTTAACCCGGCAGGATGTATGCCGTGAAATATAGCATAAAATTAGCACTCGCCGGGCGGCGAGTAATACTTAAAATGTGTAGCAATTAACTTTATTGTCCTCACTCGCCAAAAGTGATGGTTGAAAGATCAATGTCAGGTAGGAAAGGGGTGAAATTCGTTCAGAATTATCGGCGATTCTCCCGAACGTAAGAAAAGAAAGTAGCATGGGTGGTTCTGTCTCGAATTTTCCGAAAATTTAAGGCATTCGGTTTTTGGGAGAAAAAGAAAAGACAAAAATTTTGAGAAAAGATCGTGGGGGGGGGGGGATGCAAATTTCGTCGATCGCTGAAAATCGTAAATTTCATGAAAAGATTGCGGGAAAACACAACTTTAGTCAAAAGATCGTGAAAGAAAAAGCAAATTTCAGAAAAAAATTGCTGGAAAAAAAGCAAATTTCATCAAAAAATCTTGAAAAAATGCAAATAGTTTCGAAGAATGGCGAAAAAACCCACAAATTTTGTTAAAAGATTACAAAAAATGCAATTTTGTGGAAAAAAATCACAGAAAAAATGCTGATTTCGTCAAAAAAACACGAAATTCATTAAATGGTCGCATAAGAATGCATATTAGTGCCGAGGATGTGGGGTTCCCCTCTGCTGGAACCTTTCTGAGATTTTCCTGTGAAATGTATTTCATTACAATTAATAGTAAAAATTCATCAATTTTTCAGTTGAGTGTAATCATATCGAATGGTAAGTAATATGTACAGTACAGGACCTATTATCCAGAATGCTCAGGACCAAAGCCTTTCCGGATTTCGGGTCCTCCCAAATTCCAACCAAAGATCAGAGGGGAAAATGCAAATTTCGTCAAAGAAACACGAAAAAACAAATTTCTTCAAAGGATTGAAAAAGCCTCTGCAATTTCGTCAAAAGATCGCGAAAAAACACAAATTTCGTCAAAAGATACATAGATGCCAACATCTCCGGAAATGTAGGTTAAAATATGGTAAGGTAGAAAACACGGAAATTTGCGGCAAAAATTGTCTATTAGTCGATAAAACCACGAATCTCTTTAACCAGTCAGTGAAAAATGTTGCAAATTTTGTCAATCAGTAGTCATTGCAAATTATCGTGAAATTCATCAATCGGTTGTTGATAAAAATCGTGCTCTGCAACAACGTGCTTTTCAGCTGTCAGCCGTGGCAGAAGATCGCTAATTTCGTTGATCAGTTGAGGAAAAATATCCTGTAATTCGGCAGTCAACCGTTGATAAACATCAAGAATTTTGTTATGTTTCAAAAAACGTGAAATCGTCAGTTGTGCCAAAAAAAAAAAACACATTTCATCGATCATTCGCAACGAAAGATTGCGAATTTCGTCAGCCATTCATGGCAGAAAATTGTGGTTTTCGTCAGTCAGTCGCGGCGAAAAATTGCGAATTTTGTCATTGTTTGTGGAAAGAAGTCTCTTATTACAAAAAATATTAATTACATAAAAAGTAAATTACTGTTTAAATTATGTTTGTATTGATGAATACTAAAGCTGTCAGGGGGTGAGGATTCATAAAGTACCTAAAAAATATTTTAAAATACAGCTCGAAAAAAATTATGTGCAACTCCTGAAATGACTCCTGAGACGTGACTATTTTACTCCTGATGAGTGTCCAAAACTCCTGAAATTTTACTGGTTTACTCCTGATACAGTATTTACAATGGGCATCTAAGAAAGATAGCGGAAAAAAAAAATTCTTCAGAGAATCGCGAAAAACATCCAAATTTAGTCAATGGATCACAGGGAGTGGGGAGGGGGGGCAAACTTTCATCAAAATCTCGCTGAAAAAATGCAAATTTTGTCAAAAGATAGCGAAAAAAAATTCTACAAAGGATCATTTAAAAAAAAACCCATAATTTCATCAAAAGATCGTGTACAAACGAGATTTTTGTTAAAAGAGCATGGAAAAAACTCTTAATTAATGCCGAGCACCCACCCCCCACCCTCTTTGTAAACTTTAAGAAAATTTGCTGTGGGTTTCAGAATTTTTTCTTTTCTACTCAGAAATCATCCCTGATTCAAGTAACAATTGTGTAGCCATAATATTTTGTCAAAGTGAGAGAGGGAGGGTGTGAAATATCCGACGATTTAAAAAAAAATATATATATAAATTTTAAACTAAAATTTGACAAAAAAAAAATGATTTTTTCTAATTTTGGGCACGGGTGGGAGGGGGGGGAACCATGTTCTCCCATCACTGATGTAACATATTTTTGCCGTTACATATTGTAACACAATATACCAAAAAAATTTAGGAATCTGTTAAATTTTCGAAAAATTGCAAAATTTGAGTAAAAATTTACAAATTTTTCAATTTTTTTTTTCTTCTGGATTTTGGATCCTGTACTGTATTAGTAAATTACAATGTTGATAGAAAAAACACAATTTTGTATTAGGGATGCAACGGATATCCGGCAAATATCCGATATCCGGCATATCCGGCTGATTTTTCAATATCCGAAATACCGTCGGATATCCGAATCACAATCACCGGATATCAGACTTCTCTGCCGGATATCCGGCAGAGTGCAGCAAAGCGAATATATAAGGATAACAGAAATCGTTTGACCCCAAACAATGCCGAACAATTTTGTTTATAATGTAAAATATGAAAGTAAGTTCACTATTCATGAGTAAAAGGTAATTCTCAAAAGTTTAAAGAATTGCCAGCTTTCCTAACATTGATATTTGAACTCTTTATAATAAATTTAACAATTTACGTTTACTTCGTTTAGAAAATTGTACCTTTACTTTCAGAGTGTAAAACAAAATTTGAAGTTGTTTATTAAAGTATGACTTTAATTTTCTTTCTTTCTTTTAAGTTTAACAATTAAACAGGCAACTAAACAAACAATTAAACAGGATTTTTAGAAGAAAGTATTGTAATAGAATTTTTTTCAATTTCTGGTTTTCGACGGATTTAGATGTTTTAGGGGTCAAATATCCCAAAACATGTTTATACAAAATGTCTGTCTGTCCGTATGTCGCCATCGTACCATTGAAAAGTGAATGAAGTTATGCATAGAATTTAACCATTTTTTTGTGAATGTTTTTGGCTATAGCCAGGCATATTAGCCTCCATAGCATATTAGCCTAGGCATATAGCCAGCCTCCTTCAATATGGAAACATTCCACTGGAAGGGGGGGGGGGGCACGGTAATCGCGATTTTTGTGCCCTTTTCATTATTGTACCATCGAAAAGTGTATGAAGTTATCCATATAATTGAACAAAATTTTTTGTATTTGTTTTTGGCTATGTCCAGCAGGTTCTCCTTAAATAAGAAATATTCTGCCAGGATGGGGATATTTCCAATAATAGCGATTTTTGCCATCGTAATGAAGTTATGCATAGAATTGAACCAATTTTTTTGCTAATGTTTTTGGCTATAGCCAGGCGGCGCTCCTTCAATATGGAAACATTCCACTGGAAAGAGGGGGGGGGGGGCGCTGTAATAGCGATTTTTGTGCCACTTTCATTCTTGTACCATCGAAAAGTGTATGAAGTTATGTATAGAATTGAACCAATTTTTTCGGGGGTATGTTTTTGGCTATGGCCAGCAGGTCCTTCTTCAATTTGAAAATATTCTGCTGGAAGGGGGCGCTATAATACGGATTTTTGTGTTATTTTCATTATTTTACCATTGAAAAGTGTATGAAGTTAAGCATAGAATTGAACCGATCTTGTGGTGTATATTTTTGACTATGGCCAGCAGTTTCTCCTTGAATTTGGAAATATTCTGCCAGAAGGTGGCACTGTAACAGAGATTTTGGTAAAATTTTCTCGATTTTTCGCAGTTTTTTTTGTATTGTATATTGGCGGCTCGTGAAGCGAAGGAAACTTTGCATCCTGCTAAGCTGGCTATTCACAAACAGCTGATGTACAACAGAATAACAAAAAAATTTTTGATTTTAATAAATATGATCGAGATTAACTTATTCTTATTCTGATTAATTCACTGAAGCAGAAATTTTAGACCAAAATCAAAGTTGGTATAATATTGAACTAATAATATTTATAATATATATAACTAATAAGTATTAATATTTGGAACTACTTTTTGAAATATTAAGATGTATGAGATAGAAGAAAGTTTTGTGATTGGCAAATCCAAATAGTTGTTTTTAGTGTTTCCCCCAGAATAAAAAAGGGCAGGGTGCTCCTTCAAAAAAGGGCACTTTAGCAGAACAAAAAGGGCACTTTTTAAGAAAAGGGTTTTAAAATTTTTGTTTTGATTGCTGCGAATTTCGTCAAACGATCGAGAAAAAGCGCGAATTTCGTCAAATGACCGCGTGTAACTGAAGGATTTCATGATTATTTTCCACGCAGTTCATTAACATAATTGCTGATATTTTTCAGCCACCTATCAGCGAATTTTGTATGTTTTATTCTTTGGACCGATTGAAATTTTTCACAAATTAAATACTTTCTTCTTGTAAAGATAGAAGAAAGTAAAAATACATATCTTTTATTTTCATGAATATAGTTCATTTGAATTTTTTATATAAAGACATTCTTATGATATGCCTTTACCTATAATTATGTACTACGTATGTTGCCTACTATGTTCTATGTTAGTAAAGTATTTCAATGTGCTAAAATACATTTTTATTTTACCTCATGTGTTTATGTAATGGCTTTTATGTATTAATTTTTTTTCAAAATTCACTGAAATGACTTAAATTTATTAAATGTTTATGTTGTTTAAAATTTTAAATATTTCTGAAAATTGAAAAAACCCACATTATGGGTTTTTCAGTGGGCTTTTTCAAGTGGGCCCATTCTGAAAAAACCCACCGGGTTTTTTCGAACTGGGCCCAGCTTTGCGAACCCTGACATGAAGAAAAAAAAAATTGGTTGAACTTAAAAAAACATGTTTAGAAATAACAAGCTAGTTGATTCTTGCAATTCACAGATTAGGAGATGACTTTTTGAAATCAACCTTTTATCGTGTAATAGAAAAAATCAATGACTATTTCCTTTTCAAACTTTGGATAAGGATTTAAAATTCCAATGCATAGAACATAAGTTCAATTAACAAAAATACCAGGGACTACAGTTTTGACTATAATTCCATTAAGGATATAATAAAACAAGTTTGTTCAGAAGTGACATACAATCACCGTAGGATATTGACAATAGAATCACCGATATGCATTATTCATGTATTTTTAACTTACTGTTGAAAATTAATGCACATCAGATTTGCAAAGTTTTCTAAAATTTTTTAACAGAGCATAACCATGCGTTTCCGATAATTTCTAAAGTTATAAAAGTTGGTCTGTGCTGTTTGTCAAAAGTGTAACTTGTGAAAGAGGCTAAATCACGCAAAATGGAATAAAATCTAAATTAAGAATTTCATTCAGGAACCCAATTGTTAATTGCCCATAACGTTAGGTGAAAGTTGAAAGATAGGCATGGTATTTCAGGGCGGGATGCTCCCGCCCAAAAAATTTCACGATTTTTTCCCCAAGATCGATTGACAAGTTTCGCGTTATTTTCCGCGACCGATGCGTTAATTCAGGTGCGATTCGGTTGCAAATTTTCCGAAAACTTATGACATTCGGTTCGGAAAATTATGAAAAATCGGCCATCAGTCTGAAAATTCGGACATTAAAAAATATAATGGAAAAATATTGCGAATTTCCACAAATGATCGCCGGAAAAGCAATTTCGTCGCAAAAGATCGCGGAAAAAATACTCATTTCGTTAAAAGATTGTGAATAAGATGCAAAATTTCATTAAAAGATCGCGAACAAAATGCAAATTTCGTCAAAAGATCGAAAAAACGCAAATTTCGTCAAAGGATCACGAAAACGCAACTTTAGTTAAAGGATAGAGGGGGGAAAAGCGAGTTTCGTCGAAGGATCGTGGAAAAAAATCCAAATTTCATCAAAGGATCGCGAAAGAATGCGAGTTTCGTCAAAATATAGCGAAAAAACGCGATTTTCGTCAAAAGGTTGCGGGAAAACACGAATTTCATCAAAGGATCGCCAATAAAACGCAAATTTCACCAAAAGATTGTGAAAAAAATGCGAATTTCTTCAAAGGCTCACGAATAACACGGGAAAATCACCAAAGGATTGCGAAAAAGTCGCGAATTTCACCAAAGGATCGCGAATAAAACTCGAATTTCACCAAAGGATCGCGAATAAAACTCGAATTTCACCAAAGGATCGCGAATAAAACTCGAATTTCACCAAAGGATCGCGAATAAAACTCGAATTTTACCAAAATATCGCGAATTTCGTCAAAGGATCGCGGAAAAAATGCAAAATTAGAAGGGCCTCTAAAAAATGTGCATTTCATCAAAACATAGCAAAAAAAAAAACGCGACTTTCATCAAAGGATCACGAAAAAACGCGAATTTCACCAAAGGATCGCTAGAAAAAGGCGAATTTCACCAGGGAATCGCAAAACAAACGCCAATTTCACCAAAGATAGCGGAAAAAACGGGATTTTCGTCATAGGATCGCGGAAAAAAACACGATTTTCGTCATAGAATCGCAGAAAAACGCGAGTTTAGTCTAAGAAAGAACCCTTGAAATTTGGTTGAAAATTGAAAAATAAACTGTATAAAAGCTTGACTTTCTTCCTTATTTAAATTAAAAAGCATTTTACATAATTATTCTGAGTTGTTGATTCAAAATGCTTCAATGGTATTTTTGCTTGTATGTATTAATGTAATTCTTTAAATATCACGTAAAAATAACAGTGTGTCTTAAAGATTTTTTTTCTCCCTCCCAAACAGCTCAACTCCCCTCCATTTATAAATGTTGGTAGGGAGACTCCCATCCTATGAAAAATTGAATTTCAAGCCCTGTATATATATAAAACTTGATTCTGTTCCTTTGTTTTAATAAAAATAAACATTTTGGATAATTATCTTGAGTTGTTAATTTAAATTATTTTAATGGTATTTTGTCATGTCTGTATAAAATTCTTTAAGTGGCACATAAAAAATAACGGGGTTTAAAGATTTTTTTTTCCCTTTCTAACAGTTCAACTCCCCTGACTTTTTAAATGTTGGGTGGGAAACTCCCCTCCAGGGGAAAACTTGAATTTCAAGCCCTGATATTCAAAGAGATAGTTTTTGTAAATTATATTTCAATACATTTAAAATGTTTTAATGATGTGTGAAACATGCTTGTAATTTATTGTTCTGATATGGCGTTATATAAGGAAATAATTCACCATATAACTAAAAACATATCTAGTGCCGGATATCCGAATCCGGCAGGCAAAGGAGCTTCGGATATCCGATATCCGGCAAAATCAATATCCGGTGCATCCCTATTTTGTATGGAGCGTACATAACTTTGTTACTAGCCAGTGAAAAGAATCAGTGCAGTGGTCAATGGGTAAAATTGTTAAATTTGACCTATACCATGAAACGTAACGCAAGAACTGGCATAGGGTATCAGCTATCTGTTAGTGAAATTCATTATAATTATTCTTTCTCATACAAAATTATAACTAAAACATTTATCGTTAATTAAAAAAATTAATAAACAAAACAGGGTTGCTACGCTACCTGGAAAAGTCAGGGAATTTAATATAATTTCATGGAGATTGCCAAATAAGTACAACCTTTGTCTAGGGTTGCCGGCTTTTAGCCAGGCCAACAAAAAGCCGGCTGGCTTTTTTTGGTTTTAACCACTTAAAAAAAAGCCAGCTTTTATTTTTTGAAGTTGGTTTACAGTTAATTAGTTTAAAATTTGGATAAATTAATTTTTAATACACTTATAAATATTTTCTATTGAAAGAAGTTATGGATTTCTATCAAATTTTGTCAAATAAATAACTTCTAGAAGGCAACTGTAAAGACATTGTCTGAAAAAAAATAATAATAAATAAATATATATATATACAGTACCGGACCTCAAATCCGGACTGGTCGGGACCGCGGCCGTTCCGGATTTCGGAATTTTCCGGATTTTAGGTCCTCAACCAAAACAATAAATAAACAGATACAGTACATGCCCTTGGCAAAATTTTACATGCCACGAAGCAATCTATACCGCGAATTGCCATGTTAGGGTTAGTGTAAATAAAACCAAAAATACAAATTACAAAAAGTAATTCAAAATAAAAATAAGTTAAATAAATAATACTATTACTGCATATTTTTAGAAATATTAAAGCATTTTTTAGAAAATGAAAATGCGTTGTTGCTCGCGAGTTAGGCCTAGGAATCTATATTGCGGATTGCCATGAGGTATAAGTAAACAAACATAAACATAAATTTAAAAAAATAATTTAAAATAAGGATAAGATTTTTTTTAATCCTGCACATCACATTATCAGAGTTGTATAATATAGACGCACGCGCGCACACCGTGCACGGAAAATTTTCCGCAAAATTCGGAACTTTGCTGAAAATTTCTTAGAGAGAGAGAAAAAAAAGTAAATTTTGTTCTTTAATACCGAAAAATTAAAAATGTTCCCCAATTTTATGTACGATTTATTTATTGTTTGACAGGGGTGATTCTGTTTAAAACAAATCGGCCGTCAGTCCAAAAATTCAGGTATAAAAAATATCACTGAAATATATTGCGGATTTCAACAAATGGTCGCCATAAATAAACCAATTCCGTCAATCGTTTGCAGAAAAAATACCCACTTTTGTTAAAACATCGCGGAAAAAACGCGAATTTCATTAAAGGACCGCGGAGAAAACGCGAATTTCTTTAAAGAATCGTGGGAAAAAATATTCTTTTATCAAGGAATCGCAGAAAAAATGCAAATTACGTCAAAGAAGCGCAGGATAAAAAACGAATTTCGTAAAAGCATAGCGCAAAAGCGTGAATTTCGTAAAAGCATAGCGGAAAAAGCGCGAATTTTGTCAAAGGTTCGTGAAAAAAACCCCGCAAATTTCGTAAAATAATCGCGGAAAAAAACTAATTTCGTTAAAGGATCGCGAAAGAAACACAAATTTCGTAAAAGGGTCGCGGAAAAATCACGCAAAAATGCAAATTTCGTCAAAGAACCGCGGAAAAAAATTAATTTCGTTAAAGGATCGCGAAAAAACGCGAATTTCGTCAAAAATATCACGAGAAAAGTTTGAATTTCGTCAAAAGATCGCAAAAAATACAAATTTCGTCAAAGGATAAGAGAAGAAGCGCAAACGTCGTCAAAGAATCGCGAAAAAACCCGCAAATGTCGCGGAAAATCGAAAATTTCGCTAAATGATCGTGGAAAAAATGAGAATTTCGTCAAAATACCGCAATAAAAAATCATCTGTCTCTTTAATGATGATACCTATGAATGGACCTCTCCTTACAAATTGCGATTCAATTGTTTCAGAAGCAATGTTTATTATTGCATTTTGTGAGAAGAGGTCAAAATATTAAGGATTGGGCTGTTTCTAAATGCATTGACAAAATAACTGACAAGAATTCACCCCTTCTTATCATGGATTTTTAGCTTTATAATTTTTTAGCCAACATAATTATTCTGTAATTAATATTAATGCATTTTAAATTAAATTAAATTATTTATTATATTTAATTATAATATTTTAGCAATTATTTTGAAACTACTGTTTAAAATTCATACTGTCAAAGTAGCATAACACGTTATTTTATTAAACATTAAATTAATTTGCAGAAAATTTTTGACCAAATATTTACGTGCGCAGAAAGTTTTTGGTTTTATACAAGTCTGCACATTATTAGGAACATAAAAACATTTTTTAGAAAATGAAAATACATAGTTGTTTGCGAGAATCGAATTAGGCTAATTGACGAATTTCTTTCAAATTTTCAGCAAGTTACAATAATAGTGAATCAGCTTGTGTAACAAATTTTTATTAAATTATGATAAGTTATTAGAAAGCTAGGGTACCTCTAAAAAAAAAAAGGCCACTAGATGAAAAGAAAGTAAAGAAAAACGACATATCTATCCGCTGTTTGTTTTGCTTATTCAACATGTTTATTTAACTGCGTGAAGTGGAAAGTCAACGTTATCAGAATGTGATCATTAGCTTTCGGTGGACAGCTTGTTTTGTTATGGAGAAAGGAACTTTGCATAGATTTTTTTTTTTCTCTTTGAGTTAAAGAAAAGAATTTTTTGGTACGGTGCTTACAAACAGAATTTTTGCGAAAAATGAAATTTGTTGAACATATCAAAAGTGGAGGGAGGGCGCTGTAAAATATTTTTACATATAAATATTATAAATATATACTACGAACCTTTTAAAAAATAATTCTTTCTTGTGGTTATTTATTTATTCTTTTTACATTTTCTATATAAATGAAGAAAAGGGTTTCTTTTTAAAATAAATTTAAAATGTGAGCACACACTAACTACGATAATTCTGTTAGAAAATTTGGATTAAAACTAATGAATGAAAAACATTGCAATAAAATAAAATTGCTGAGTCTAGTTTGGCTCGGCACTGTGTTACGCGCGCACGTAGCGCCATCTATGGACATTTTTATGAAATATTTATTCGAGATCATCGCGGAATTTCAGTTTTCTTTTTTCCATTCCGGATTTGAGGTCCGGTACTGTATAACCATTAAACATTACCGATCATCATCAAAAACCGCATTATTGTGAATGAATTGACAATAAAAATGGATGCCACAAACCTATAATATAGAACTGTATGTATAAAATAAAGTACCTTATACTTAATTTTAAGAATTAATAAGGAAGAATAAAAAAAAGAATATGGATTGATTCTGAAAAACTATAAACTGTGAAAAACTATATTGCATTACGTTTTCAAGAGTACAGAATTCAATGATATAAGCAAATCAGTTGTTTTCTGTGAAGAAAAAAAAAATTCTGTACCCGAACAACCAATAGAACCAAAAAAAAATAGTCTCAAGATGAAAACAGAACATTATCAAATGGCATGAAATGGAAAAAACTTCTAATTAAATATAAGGTACTTTATTTTATACATGAGTTCTATATTATAGGTTTGTGGCATCCATTTTTATTGTCAATTCTTTCACAATAATGTGGTTTTTGATGATGGTCGGTAATGTTTAATGGTTATATATTAGCATTTAAATTATTATGCTGCATTTGCGCGTGTAATTATGAATGTAAGCTTTTTATGTTTATTATATCTTATCATTTTGAATTATTTATTCCTTAATTGGTATCATATAGGTAGCTAAATATTTTAGCAATCTTTTATATATATAAAAATAATAATATCTTTATAAAAATCTTTTATATATATGTAAATAATATAAGTTAGGCTCCAAACTGGTGTTTTGAAATTCTATATTACGTAGTTTCACATATACTACACATTTTAAAGATTATATTTAATTAATGACAAAATATAGCACATCAAAATGGAAATATTGTTATGTGTCCATATGGAGAGATTAAGTTATAATATGTTAAGAGAAATTTGAAAGGATGTAATATTTGAGGAGAGAGTGGTACATAAGTGTATAAAAAAAAAAAAAATAGAGCATTTAACAAGAAAAAAAAATCTCTAAATAAAATTTTGAAAAGTTTGTTGCTAAGCATATTCATGCATATGCTATTCATAATGTTTTTAATAGTGAGAAATGGTGTTTTTATTAATGACTATGTATAATTTTAAATGTTTACTAGAAATAAAATAAGACTTGTATATTAATAGCTCTTAAAATTAGGTATTAAAACATGTAACTAAGTAACCATTGTCCTCTTTAATTTTTGTGAAAATGAAAAAATTGGCAGTTGGTATGGCCCTTTTAAAATTTAGCTGACATATTTGCAATCCTGACTACAAATTACTCACAAAATTATCCAAGTTTTATTCCAGCATTAATGTCCTCATTATTGAGAAATTAGGTTACTTATTAAACTCTAAATCAATTTAATGTCATTAAAACTAATTAAAAACACTTTAAAATGTGTAGTTTATAATTACAATGCTTCATTGTGTAAAAGCCAATTTTGGCCAAAAAAAAAGCCGGTTAAAACCAATAAAAGCCACCAAGCTGGCTTTTTTTTTTTTTTTTAGCCGTCTTTTTTGCAACCCTGCCATTGTCCCATGGCAAATGAGAAATCTCTCACATTTTTGCAAATTCCAATTTTTAAAAGTTTTGTTTAATCACCTTTTAAAATGACCTCTTCACTTTTTCTTCCTCTTTTCTTTTTTCCAACTGTCATTTCCACACATACTTTAAAATGTTTAACTGTTTAATGCAATATTTTTTATTGACATTTAATGTAACTAATAAATCATTTCAAATCTGCTTAACCTCCACCCTGAAATGTTTGCTTCTCAAACCCCTATGCCTAGTGAGATTGTGATAGATGGTGAAATAATTTTCATTCAATGCAAAAATATTTTATATGTATATATATTCTTTTTTCATTTTTCAGGACACTTACTTTGAAATATTCAGAAATTATTAAGTAAAGCAATTTCTATTGCAGTCCTAAGAGCCTTTTTTGTGTGAGGGGGGGGGGGGGTGCATATGTGAAAATTTTAATTGTGATATATAGTTGAAAATTTTTATATTTTCATGTGGTACAATATTTATTTTATTGCTGTCTTGTCCAGTTCACATTAACACCGCTAGGCTGAAAATTTCATAAAATGCACCTGGAAAAGTCAAGGAATTTCATTCTCCTACATGAGTAGCGACCCTGTTAAAAGTACTCACCTTTATTTTCCTTATTCAAAAAACTACTTCGAACGAAATTCTAAAATTTTTCCTTACAATTTTTATTATAATAAAATTATACATTATTGTGGATAAAACTGCTGAGATTTATGAATTTTCTTAATTAGCGTGTACAGTACGTGGATCAGAAACTAGATTTTTTTGCAGTTTTTATATGTAGCTTTAATTTTTATGACAAAAGTCTGAATTAACTGTTTTCATATGCTACGCATGAAAGGTGACTTTGAAAGCAGGTACTGATGACCCAACCACTTCGGTTTATAGGGAGACACAGCAGAGGAATATTTTCAGGCCACATGTCCTGTCGGGTTAACTAAAGATTTAGAATTTAATAAATTAATAAAATATTTTTTCAAGAATTATTAGTAGTATTTGGTTTCTTTTCTTTCCAGAAATCAATATCTGATGTAATGTAAATGCAACACAAGGTTACCACACAGCTAGTAATATTACAGGAAAATTGCAAACTTTGGAAATTAAAAATAGTTTACCACATATTTGTAATGGATTCATGATACCTGAAAAGTACCAATTATTGTATTAATGCCCATAAAAAATACTTGACATTGCTATTTTCATTCTGTATGCAGCTTCTGTGGCAAGACACTTATACCTGAGATCTCCAGTTGGTGTAGGTGCTTTAACTAAAATATTTGGAGGAAGATACCGTAGGGGTACTAGACCTTCTAGATATTGCCGGGGGTCTTCAAGTATTGCTAGAAAGGCTCTCCAAGCATTGGAAAATTTGAAGCTTGTTGAGCTTGACTCAGGAAGTGGGTAAGTAACAAGTTTTCCAAAGTTTTTTCTTTTAAATTCTAACTCATAGCTACAAACTTTTTTCTTGGGGGGGGGCAAATGTAATTTAAATCGAAAAATTTGTTTTCTTGTTTTTGTGTGGTTAAGGTCGTTTTTCCATGCTCAATGAAACATAACATAGCTCAATTGAATATCATATTTTACTGACTTTAAAGGAATAAAATGTGACTATTGAAGCAATTTCAGATTGGATAGTTTCCTTTTTTTTAAACTATAAATTTATTCAAAGCTATTTTTGTCTTAAGACCACATGTTTTTCTCCTTTCTTGCAGAGCTGCCAACTTTCTTTTTTTACTTTTCTCTATCTTTACAAGAAGAAAGTATTGGATTCGTGAATTTTCGGTTTTCAACGGATTTACGCGTTTTAGGGGCCAGAGATTCCAAAAAACCTGTTTTATAAAATGTCTGTCTGTATGTGACACAAATTTTGTGGGCCCTCTATTTCAAGAACTAATGCATGAAATTTTTAAAAAATTTATATTCAGTTAGTCCCTTGTATAAGTTGGTTCTAATTAGTTTTTTGTAAGTTGGTCAAAAGGTGGCGCTGCTATGCAGCATTTTTACGATTTCCGCTATAGCTCAATCTCCAGAACTAATGCATGGGTTTTAATCAAACTTAAGATTCAATTAGTTTTTGACATGAATTGATGTTTTATACATTTTGGTGTAAATCGCTGAAAAGGTGACACTGCTATGTTGCATGTGATTTGCACAATAGATCTATCTCAAGAACTATTGCTTGGATTTTCAACAACCTTCAGATTCAGGTATACCTTGATATGAAATAGTGCTGTTTATGTGATTCATATAAAAGAAAGTTTCATGATGGCCACAACAAACTAGTTTTGGGGAGGCTATAGTTTTTTAGCCCGATCTCCTGTTTTTATGTTTAGTATGGATTTTTCATTCTTATTTTAAAATTTGTAAAAACATACTTCTGAAGAAAAAAATAAAAGGTAATATAGATGTTTGTATGTGTGCTGTTTTCTAAAGAGACCATTATGTTTTTATAGCGACCCTTTGACAAAATTAGCATCTCTTCTGTGACTCTTCAGAGATTTTTCAGAAATTTTTAGGTCCTTTTTAAAGGGCCCTTCAAAAAAATTTTCATCTCAAAACAGGACCTTTCACATAACTTTTTATTCCAAAACAGGACCCTTCACAGAATTTTCAAATTGAACTTTCACAAATTTAATCATTTAAAAATAGTCTGATTTGTAACAAAACAGCTGAATTAATCAGAGAGCATATTATTTACAATTCTCCTCAGACTGCCAGGTTGTAAAATAAACAGATACTTATTTACCAGCTTTTTAGACTACTGAAAACTAGAAAGTAGATTTATAAAAGTTGTCATCCGCTAAAACATTTAAACAGTCATCAGACTTAATACACAGGCTTTTATATTTTTAGGCATTTTTGAGACTTTTTTTCTGTTATGGCTCACGCAAACCGTATCTTCATTTTCCACCATTTTTTTGTCAGATCTAAATAGTGGCTTTGATTATGCAGCAGATGATTTTAAATATATCTTCAATGCATGGATCTAGCAGATGCTGTTGTTCAGAAACTATGTAATGAAACCATGCTTTCCGGGGTGTTTTTTGCAAACATAATAGATCTTTCAGAAAATAGTGTCAAAGTTGGCGTTTCGAACCGAATTTCCATGCAAAAGAAAAATAACTACTCAACAAAGGTTTAAAACTTCTTTGTCACATTATCAAAATTGCTTATAACTCAATATATTTATCAAAAATGGAAAACACAGTTTGATTCCAAATCTCTTCCCACAGTCAGGCCTTCCAATTTCATATGAAAAATGAATTTGTAAATGTGTCAGAGCATTTTGCAATTGTTGAGTAGAGCAGAGCCTTAAAAGATAATCTTCCCAATCAAGAAATTTTTCTTTTACAGCTTGACTGAAATTTTAAAGGTCGTTTTATGTCATTAATTGTAAATGAGTTTTCTCAAAGGAAAATATTTTATTCAAAATATTGAATATTTTTAATCTATTTTATCTTTGCTAAATTCACGTGTTTTAAATTTTCTCTTTAGAGCTTCAGATCAACACATGCAATTTGCATTCTACATGCACTCAAATATAACCTAGACTCACTATGTCTCTCGGTGATTGCTGGGATAAGACTGTTAAAAGTAGAAATTATTTATATCCAATAATTTGAAACACTTAAATTACAAAATTGAGAAAATATTACATTAGATTGCAAACATCGCAAGCCTCAATGCTTTCCGATTTAAGACAAACAAGGCAAGCTGGTGTTAAATCGATTTAGGACGATCCAACTTAAGCAAACATCGCAAGCCTCCATGCTTTCCGATTTAATAAAAACAAGGCAAACCGGTGTTAAATTGATTTAGCAGGATCCAATTTAAGAAAAAGGCGATTTAAGGAAATGATGATTTAAGTAAGAATTGATATTTATTTTGTAAACAAGATTGAATTTACGAGATTGGAATGTGTATTTTTCAGAAATTAAGAACTTTATATAATGGAAAGTTGAAAGGAAAAAGTAATGTTTAAATCTTAAAATCCAAATTCATTGAATTTCAATTTATATGCTAATGCAATCTTTTGATGATAAATTGGGTTTTCACATATTTGAGTAATATTGCAATATGTATTTTTTATTTTCCAATATTCTGTAATTAATTAATGTTTTAAAGTAGAATCCTGCATTGTTTCAAAAGATTGTTTTCTTTAAATTCATTCAGCATTTATGATTAAAAATAATAATAATAAAGTTTTATATTTAAAATCCAAACTCATCGACTTGCAATTTATACTTTTATGCATTCTTATGATGAAAAATTCATTTTTTACATGTTTTAGTAATATTTTAACATTTATTTTTTATTTTCTATTATTTTGTAATTAATGAAAGGTATAGTCATGCATTGTTTTGTGTATCACTATCTGGCCGTGATCGACATGAAATATATTTCTTTTATTAATATTTTTTTCCTGAAATTGAGTATTTATGGTTGGGGGAAAAAAAGAATAAAGTTTCATATTTAAAATCCAAATTCATCGAATTTCAGTTTTTATTTTTATGCATTCTTTTAATGAAACATTCATTTTTCACATGTTTGGGTAATATTTTAATACATATTCTTTATTTTCTATTATTCTGTAATTAATTAAAATATTTTAAAATAGTCATGCATCAGATTTGACATCAGACTTCAATACCAGTCACATGGATTGAGTACCTTGCTGAAATTGATTCACTATTTATATCCAAATTCATCCATTTTTAGTTTATATTTTTATGCATTATTTTCATGAAAAATTAATTTTTGTATGTTTAGGAATTATGGGAATATTTTAGTTTTAATTTATTATTATTTTGTAATTAAAAATACTTTAATAAAGTTCTGTAATGAGTCAAGTAACTTTATTTTTACAGCAAAATGAGGGAGGGCTGGAGGAGGCATTCATTAGATTTTTCTGCAGATCTGCGCTTTTTTGCTTTTTTGACAATTTGTTATCATTAAAAAGAGATATATATTAAGATTATATTTTATTACTAATCTTAAAGGATGGCAACAACCTCGAAAAAAATCAGCAATTTCAGTGATGTGCTCCAAGGATCACACTTTCAATCCTTCTCAATCTGCTATATAAATGTCAGCATTTATGTTAAACAAATCTTATTTTAATCTAAAAGTTAAAAAGATATCAAATTGCACCTTATTTCTCATATCTTCTCCCCCCCCACCCCCATTTTTTTTTTTTTTTTTTTTTTTTTTTTTTACTACTTTTCTCATCATGGTAAATGAATAGTTAAATTCATCATTGAAGCCTTTTAATATGCTTCTGTTTTACCTCAGTAACTTTTTAAATCTGTGTCTGTAAAAAAGTGTATGTAGGCTGTTAGCAATGAAGTGCTATTTGAGTGGGCTAGGGGAACCCCCCCCCCCCCTCTCCCTAAGGAATTTAGATTGTAGCATGCATAACAAATCAGACAAAAAAAAAAATCATTTTCTATTATATTATTTCTTATAGAATGAGTTTATAAAATGTATTACAATAGGTCACTAATTTTTAAAATGGAAAAAAAAAACTAGTGTTTTGGAACATTCAAAACTTTTTTATGTGTAAAATATACCTCTTTTTAAAATTATTTGACAAATTAAAAGCTAAGTATACAGGGATGAGAATTTTCCGTCTTTTGGCGGATTTCCGCTTTTTTTGTTATTTTAAGGAGTTTCCTCCCTTTTTTTTTCTCTCTCTCGAAATTCCGCCTTTTTTCCCCGAGGATTCCGTATTTTTTCTCCTATGAAATTTTCACTTTCCTATCGATTCCTCTTTTCTTCCGATTTCGAAAAAACATTCAAAGGTGATGAAAAAACGACAAATTTCGTCAAAAGATCGCGAAAAAGTGACAAATTTTGTGAAAAGAAGAAGAAATTTATTGTATCTTATAAAGTTGAAAGTTATATGGTAAATTCTTAAAAAAATAAGTTTCTTCCAAAAACATTTCTTTGAACTTTCTGCAAAACTGGCTGTTCAGTAGTTTTTTAACAGAATGTAACTGTGAGCATTGTAACCACTGTCTGAATTATTGTATTCATTATTAACTTTCATTTAATGTGATTCGCATTAAAAATACAGTTCTGTATACAAAAATTAGCTTTAATTTTAATGTTTTAGGAGTAATTATTATAAAACTAAGATCGCTTCTATATATCTATTTTTTTTTCTGGAAATTTGCTACTTCGATCTATGGAGGTTTGACTGTAATCATCTGATAACCTTCCTACAACTCCATAAAATTTGTTTCTCCTCATTTATCTTCTTACAATCATTTAACGTTCTCTTTCAACTGGAAATTTGCTATCTCACTCTGCTCTTTCCTACAACACTAAACTTAGTCTTTAAAACTTTTTTTTTTTTTTCTGCCCCAATTATAAAGTTTTAGTAATAAATAACTATGTAATCATCTAATCAGTTTCTGAAAAACTGATTTTTTCATTTTGAACCTTCTTTCGTCCCCAGACGGCTTCAGCTTTTTTAATCCAGCAAAATTTACGAATTTTGCTCCGATGATAATAATTTAAAAAAAAAAAAAAAAGTATGAAAAATTAACTCTGTATCGCCATATGTTAAGAATTCTATTGACTGCTGTATTGGGAAATAGGCAATAAATGAAATCATGTTTTAAATCTTACTGCATGAGTAGGAGGTGGGGAGGTATTTAAATGTTTAAAAGTTGCAATTAAAGGTCCTTCACTTGTGTACAAACCCTGTAGTAATAATTATCTTATGAGATTGTGTGAATAAAAATAAAATGATGTATAATTTCTGGCTGAATGTTGATTATTAACTTTTCTTAATTTTCAAGTTGTTATAAAAGTATTTCTTTAAACTGTATTTTCAGGGGAAGAAAACTGACAAGCCAAGGACGAAGAGATTTGGACAGAATTGCGAGTCAAATTAGAAAATCTTAAATCTATGTAAAAATTTAAAAAAAAAATAAATTATAAAAAGTCATTTTTGTGTCTTTTCTTTTTCTTTAATATTTAATTATTTCCTGGAAAAGTTAAGATTTTAAAATATTGGAGATTGAGTTGCCAGAGGTAAGATAAGGATTGTTATTTTCATATTTTCAAGGTTTCCATTGTCTTTTATAAAATGCTTTGAGATATCTAATTTTACTTTCCATTTCTGAGGTTGCTTATGTGCTTGATTTTTACAGGGATCGTACTTGTCCCTGTCCTGATATTCCTGAAAAATGAAAAAACGTCCTGAAATTTCACGAGTTTTGTACTATAGCACAAACAGTCGTGATTTTTCCGCATATATATATATATATATTTTTTTTTTTTTTTTCGTGGAATTGCACAAAATCGGTATTTTGGAATTATGAGTAGGGTTCGCACAGACTCCTTGTAACTCCTTAGAAATGAAAACGTTCCCAAGTAGTACTTAGAACTACTTAGATAAGCAAACCACTCCTTAGAAACTCCTTAAATTATATTGTGGCTTCGGACGCAAGCGATATTGCTGCCGAGGGGGGGGGGAAAGCGTGATTGTAAAATGCACGGTAAATCCTTTATACACATCATCCATCTGAAGCACAGCATTGACTGGTTTAGATAATCTTAATAGCAGGGATCCCACTAGGTCCGTAAAGTCGTCAGTTTTTCGACACTGTTAACCGACCTTTTATTTTAAATTTTATCGATGTTTGGCATGAATCTCGGAAAAATCACGCTTAACGCAGATAAGTTCCAAAAAATGCCGTCAAATTTCGTCAATCGATCGCGGAAAAAATTCTTAAATTTTGTCAAAGGATCGTGAAAAAACCCAAATTTATCCAACAGATCGCGGAGAAACTTGAAAGGATCGTGGAAAAACTCTAATTTCTTAAGACAGCGAAAAAACGCGGCTTTATTCAAAGGATCACGAAAAAAACGCGAATTTCGTTAAAAGATCGAGAAAAAAGCAGATTTCCTCAAAAGATCGAGAAAAACGCGCGAACTTCCTCAAAGGATCTCGAAAAAATCGCCATTTTCCTCAAAAGATCGCGAAAAACACTCTAATTTCGTCAAAGGATCGCGAAAAAAACGTCAAATGATAGAAATAAAACGCGAATTCCATTAAAAGATCGCGAAAAAAACGCGAATTTTCCCAGAGGATCGCGAAAAAGCGCAAATTCCGTCAAAGGAGTGCGGAGAAAAAGTCAAATGATCGAAATAAAACGCGAATTCTATTAAAAGATCGCGAAAAGAAATGCGAATTTCGTCAAAGTTTCACTTTCAAAGAAAGCTATTACTGCTGTTCTAAAAGAATAAATTCAAACTTGTTATATTTTTTCCTGTATGTTGCATTTAGCTTTTTTTTTCTTTTTTACCTTTTTAAAATTTTCTTTCAGATGTATCATGTATGTAATATACATAAGTGTTTGGGGTTTGACTAATCTCTATTTTTATGACCATTGATCACTGCATAAAAAAAGTTGATTGTCTATTTTGTATTTAAACTTACGCAATATAATGTGAATACTGTGCAATTTCAGAACTAACAATTAGATTCTAATAGAGTAAAATTTGTTTTTGAAATGTTTTTCTCTCCAAATTGGGCATTAAAAATTGGAGTGTGCATACCACATAACGATGCAGCACATAAAAACAACAAAAAATTACAAATCCTTAAAATTTTTTGGACTCCTTGGATATTTTCGGCACTCCTAGGATTTTTCCTTCCCAACTCTGTATGAACCCCCTGTAAGAGGTGCTGGGAATTCAGAAAATAGCTAAAAGTTTTGTCATCTGATGATGAAAAACTCGCAAATTTTGTCAAGTTGTCGCAAAAAAAGGGAAGTGTCAGTTAGGAAAGAAAATTGAAAATTTTGTTAATCGGTTGTTGAAAAAAAATTGCTATAGTCTACAACCAATCTCTAACAAAGTCGGGAATGTCATCAATCATTCGCAGGGGGGTTACTTTATGCTTTTTGGCAGATTTCCACTTTTTTTACTATTAAATTGATCAGCGATTTCTGCGGAATCGTAAAGAAAAGTCACATTGATGTGTACCGCAAAAAAGACCGAGAGTTTTGTCACAGTCCATGAATAAAATGGCAAATTCTGGCCAATCATTCGAGCGAGAAATCGTGACTTTCATCAAATAATTGCCGAAAAATTTGCAAATTTCATCAAGAGGTGACAAATTTTATCAATTGGTCACAGGAAAAAAATCAAGAATTTCTTCAATCAATTGCAGAAATTAATTGTGGATTTCGTCACTCAATCAAGGAGTAAAATTAATTTCATCGAATGATTGTGGAAAAACATCGCGGTTTCATCAAGAGGTTGTGTAAAAACACAAATTTCATCGAACAAGTGCAGAAATTAATCGAATTTCATGAAACAATTGTGAAATAAAATCATGAATTTTGTCGAACGATCGCTGGGGAAAATTGTGTATTTCATCAAAATAGCAAAGTCCACTACCGGCACTCTATTTTTCTTTGCGTGCTTTTGACAAATTTGCCTTTTTTTTTTTTTTTTTCACGATCCTTTATGAAATTTGTGTTTTTTTCCGCGATTCTGTGACAGAAATGTGCGTTTTTTCGGCGCCCCTGGGACGAAATTTGTTTTTCCCTGGGTCTTTTGACAAAATTCACGTTTTTACAGCGATCCTTTGACAGAAATTTGTATTTTTTCTGCGATTGTCTGACTAAATTGGTGTTTTTTCCTCGATCCTTTGATGAAATTAAAGTTTCTTCTGCGATTTTGTGACAGAAATTTGTGTTTTCCTCGCGCCCCTGGAACGAAATTCACGTTTTTTTGGGGGGGGGGGGGGGGGGAGAGATTTTTGGATAAAATGCTGCGCTCTTTCCGCAATCCTTTGGCATAATTTAGCGTTTTTTCGAGATCCTTTGACATAAATTTACGGTTTTCCCACAATCGTTTGGCTAAATTCGCATTCTTTCCGCCATCCTTTTACTAAATTTGTATTCTTTCCGTGATCCTGTGGCAGAAATTTGCATTTTTTCCACAACCCTGGGACGAAATTTGAGTTTTTATAGCAAACCTTTGGCTATAAATTACCGATTTTTTATGAGAACAATTGTCGAAATTTTCGTAGTTTTTCTTTTTTTTCAAGTTGGCAAATTTATCTGCAAGGTCCAAAATAAATCTGCGTCATGCACTTTCTGCTACCGGCCCTCCTCTGTTGTAACCTTTCAGAATTTTCTTTTTTTACTCAAAATCGCCCTTTACTGGACCGCACTGTGGGGTATTTGAAGAATCTGGCGGGCCAAAAGTCAATTTCATGAAGTACAATGCAGGATCGAACGGATGGATATAAGTTGAAACTGAATCATTGGGGAATCACGTGGTGTGATTTTTATCTCTTTTAAGTGAACGATGACCTCCTGTTATCGGTTGAAACTGGAGTGTTGCGTTAAGTGCATGAGTGTCAAATCGTTCTTCATTGTGACTTTCTATTTTTGAATGTGAATAACTTTAGTTTTGGAAGTATTTAACAGGGATGAGAATTTTCCGTCTTTTGACTGATTTCCGCTTTTTTGTTATTTCAAGAAATTTCCGTTTTTTCCCCTCGAAATTCCGCCATTTTCCGAGGATTCCGTATTTTTTCTCCTGCAAAATTTTGTTATTTTCCGAAATTTTCACTTTCCTATCGATTCCGATTTCGAAAGAACAATCAAAGGTGATAAAAAAAACGGCAAATTTCGTTAAAAGATCGCGAAAAAACGGCAAATTTCGTCAGAAGATTTTGAACAAATGGGAAATTTCGTCAAAAGATCGGGAAATGCGGCAAATTTTGTCAAAAGATCGCGAAAAAGCAGTAAATGTCACCAAAAGATCGCAAAAAAAAACTACAAATATCGTCAGAAGATCGCGAATAAACGGCAAATTTCGTCCAAAGATTGCGATAAAAATAGCAAATTTCGTCAAAAGACCGCGAAAAGCGGCAAATTTCGTCAAAAGACCGCGAAAAAGCGGCAAATTTCGTCAAAAGATCGCGAAAAAACGGCAAATTTCGTCAAAAGATCGCGAAAAAACGGCAAATTTCGTCAAAAGATCGCGAAAAAACGGCAAATTTCGTCAAAAGATCGCGAAAAAAGCAGAAAATTTTGTCAAAAGATCGCGAAAAACTACAAATATCATCAGAAGATCACGAATAAACGGCAAATTTCGTCGATAGATCGCGAAAAAGCGGTACATTTCGTCAAAAGATCGCAAAAAAGCAGAAAATTTTGTCAAAAGATCGCGGGAAAAGCAAAATTTTGTCAAAAGATCGCGAAAAAGCGGCAAATTTTGTCAAAAGATCGCGAAAAAGCGGCAAATTTTGTCAAAAGATCGCGAAAAAGCGGCAAATTTTGTCAAAAGATCGCGAAAAAGCGGCAAATTTTGTCAAAAGATAGCGAAAAAACTACAAATATCAGAAGATCGCGAATAAACAGCAAATTTCGTCTAAAGTTCACGAAAAAACGGTAAATTTCGTCAATAGATCGCGAAAAAGCGGTACATTTCGTCAAAAGATCGCGAAAAAGCGGCAAATTTCGTCAAAATGGCGCGAAAAATACATGTATTTAGTGCTTTTAGTGTATCCTCTCCTTCCCCCCTCTTTTGTAACCTTTCAGAAAATTTGCTGTGAATTTTTTTTTTTTTTTTACTCAGAATCGCTCCTGATTCAGAATTTACTTTAAGCTGACTGTATGTCCTGTTCCAATTAGCCCGTGTGACCAAAAATAATTAACCATTGTGATTTTCACTAAGTTTTTCATATTTTTTGCTAAAAAATTTACACACAAAAACTCTATTCTTAATTAAATTATTTCATTTTCAGGAGTGGCCATGATTCTGATAAGTCGAGCATTTCATATGATCTACGCTCAATGTTTTAAGAACTGTGTGTAATTTGGCTATTTTCACTCCTGTAATGTAGTATACAGGCTTGTGCGCTTGTCTCCATTTTCCCGGAAATCAGACCCTGGTTTTATTTCTTAAAGTATCTTTCACGGCTAAAATGTGGTACAATTTTTTGTTTGCGCGTGGTTTCAGTCTTTTTGCTTTTTTACAATTCTCATCCCTGATTTAAAATCTAATCGTTATGGATAGTGACGAGGTAGGTATGTATCATTATTTTTTTTACCTTTTGAATTGAGAAAGAAATAGTTTTAGTATTTACAAAATTAATTTAAAATAACGCATATTTTTCTATTATTTTTTCCCTTGTTTCCCAATTCACGAAGGGTTTAGTTATATTTCCAAGCAAAGTTACTTGTTGTACCAATAAATATACACCCTTCTATTTGCGTTTTCGTTTAAAGTAGTTCCACCTTCGTCCCCTTTTTAAAATGAAGGCGATATAAATATGCTCTTCCAAAATTCTGAGTAACCATACAAAATTACTATATATTGATTTTTAACTGATATTTATCATAAAAATTGTAATATGAAAAAAATTGTTATGATTCATTAGAGAGTGATCACATTTGTTTATTTTTCAGTCATTCTGATTGAAATTAAATTTATATAATTTAAAAAAAAAATTGCTTTAAAGTAATGTATTCATTCCCTTTTATCTCTTGTTAAGCTCTTTTCAGATAATTGAAATAATTTATTGCTCGTTATTAATATTTGTTTATCTAAAAAATAAGTCGAGGCAATTTTCCATATGTTTTTGTTAAGTTAGCGAAAGATTGTGAGATTTTTTTAAAAAAAATAAGGGATAAAATGATGTTATCTATCTAAATTGCATATAATTATTATGCATTCTTTCTTCTTCATATTTTGTATTTATTTTTATTTGGGGCCTTTGAATGTCAGGGTAATGACTCGAAAAGAATTTTTAAACATTATGCAACAGCAGAATTTGCCAAACATTAATCATAGATTAAATTTCCTTGAAAATTACCTTCTTAATAGCGATAATTTTGATGATGATGAGATTAAAAACTTCAAGCAAAATTTCTCCCAATTTAAATCTCAGCTCAAGAGCAAATGGATCGAAGCCCATTATATGTTAGATAAATTTGTGAAAAATAATAAAGAATGACATGAAGGTACAGCAGAAATTTCAAGAAAAATAAATCGACCAGGAAGGCCAGCAAAAGCTTTCACTGAATCAAATGACAGGTCAAAGCGAGGAAGTCTGAAAGTTTGAGGAGCTCGACTGATGTGGAAGTACTTACACATACTTTACACAGAAGATTCTTTACTGACCCATCTCTAGAAGCGGAAATTACCAGCATTGATGAAAATTTAATATATCGATTTAAAGTTATTCTTGAAACCATATCCAGTGGCCCCAAAATTCATCTTGATAACTTTAAGAATATACAGAAAAAACAACAGAGCTCTACGCCCAGTTATATAAATGGTATCCAATGTCACCCACAATGCATAAAATATTAATCCACTGACGCATTGTGATAGAGAAAGCTTTACTACCAATAGGCCAATTGTCTGAAGAAGCAGCCGAAGCACGGAACAAACATTTTCGATTACTTCGCCAAAATCTATCGCGTAAATTTTGAAGAATTTCTTGTAACCGTGATATTCTCAACATATTGCTTTTGAGTTCAGATCCAGTTTTAACTGGAATGAGACCCACGATAAGAAAAAAATCAAAATTGTTCCGTAAAGAAACTCTAGAAATGTTACTGCCTATGGAATATTCTGAAGCTCGTGATCCAGAGGATTCTGATTATGAAGAAACAGATTACGATTCTGAATTATCATCTGATTAAAAGATCCCACATTGGTGATTTACAAACTAATTCTTCTTATCATTAATAATTTGTTTTTATAATTTATTCAATATATTATTCCATTTTTTTTTTATTATGATTATCATTTATTTTACAATACTATTTATCATGATTATCATTTATTTTATAATACTATTTATCATAATTATCATTTATTTTATGATACTGCTTATCATAAATATCATTTATTTTATAATACTAATTTGGATCAATAAAAATCAGTACGAAGTTGCAAAACATCCATGATTTTCAAGTTATTAAACAATATTTATTTCAAAAAGTGCATTTATTTACTGTTTTAAACGTTTAAATTAGTTTAAAAGAAAAAAATAATTTTGGCCGCCCAGATTTGTAAAATACCCCACTGTGGACCGTTAAAAACTGCCATGAATTTTATTTTTATCAGTCTCATTCTCTAAAAACCTAATTTTGAAATTTGATGCAGCTAATAATTTATATTTTTTAGTATTTGAAATTTTTTTTTACACCATCGATATCAAGGTCATTTCTTTTATAGTTCGTATATGAATATTTTACTTTCTTTCAGTTTTATTTTTTACGGAAAAGAATGGCAAACTTTACTTTGTGACACACACTCATATATATATATATTCTTGATAATGGTCAGAAAATATAACTAAAATTGTAGATCAGTGCAATTTATTTAATTGATAATTACATGCAAAATATTTTAAATATAAAATCAATTTTTTTCAAAATGTTGAGTGTTAAAAAACTTTAATTATAAAGCATTCAAATCATAATATAATAAAGATCCTATAAGTTCTATTCCTAATAAAATGTCATTATTGAAATGAATTGTTCACCAAACAAAAATCTCATTTTGCCGTGCTTGGGCTCGAACCTGCGTCCTCTACAAAAAATCAGGGCTTTAAACCGCTGCGCTAGCAGAAACTTGTTTTACTGACTACTAAATTAAAGATGTTCGAAAAACTGTTGATGCTTGCGCAATTGTGTCGAATTTAAATTCTGATCTTGCAGAAATAGCTTTGCGTTTATACTAATACAGTAAAACCTCTGAATAGCGGCCACCACTGGGAGTAGGGTAAAGTGACCGTACTTCGGAGGTTACCGTTATTCAGAGGTTCCATATTTTAAAACCTCAAAATTACATTACATTAAAATAACAATAACTGACCAAAATTATTTTTACAGTTAAAAAATACATACTATTATTTTACACTAAAGAAATTACAGTGAAACCTCCATGTGCGACCACCTCCCTGAACGACCATTTTTTCAAGGAACGAAATTTTTTCCCATAAGCTCATTACAAAATTTACCTCTATTCAGAGATCACCCCAGTTGAACTCCCTCCATGAGCGACCCATTTCTTTGAAGAAAATGAAACAAATTCCATTTTTTCCTGGTCGCTTGAAGAAGGTTTTATTAGAATAATAATTCCTGAGAGCACATTATTCATCAAACTTCTAAACTAAGTTTAGAATTTTTATTTATTCCAGTAACTTAAAGTTTTTAAACCCCTTTGTGCATTTTTATGCAATTTTAACTCTGATGACAAAGTAAGGATAATGGTCAATAAACTCCCCTGCCCTATTCTGTCAGGAAACTCTCAAAGAAATAGATAAATTAATGAAATCGTCATTATTTGTTCCCGTCCTAAAAAATTGCATTTATTTACTGAACTTCGAAAGGACTTGGAAATAATAGTTAAAGGAGATAAAACCGTAAAATCAAAGCAAATGTCAGTTTTTCAAATTCTGCAATATTTAACTTATGTAATTAACCTTTGTTCAGATACTTAAATTTTCATATTTTTTCCTAATGTGGAAAATAAATTTTAGTAACATTGTTAGCTTTTTTCAACAATTCAAATCTAGATTTAAATATGACCTCCATTAAGAAACCACCTCTCGGAGCAACCCATTTTTATTGGAACGGAACGTGGTCGCTTTAGGGAGGTTTTACTTTAGTTATTAGCACTTTTTTCTTTTTTTTTTTAAGCGTATCTCTTTCTCTAAATGCATAATAATTTTCACAGATTTGTTGTAGAATTCGTTATCATTTTGAGTGAGTGCAAAATTTTCAATTTCCCAGTTTCTCTGCAATGTCTCGGGCACTTTCATGCAACAATAGTCCAGAAATTGGGAGATTTTTCTTTCGAGAGTTCGAAAGCCATTCCAAAATCAACTTATCAATCCCATCATAACTAGTTCTTTTGACGCTCAGTTTTATATGCCAAATTTACAATTAGAAATGTGTTTTCTAAATAAGTCGCTTTGTTTTCAAAATGTCATCTAATTGGGTCCTTCCGCAAATGTCATTTCAGCTAATTTTCATGCACTTGCACCTATTTTACTGTCCTGGATAACTTTCAACTTATCACTTAAAGTTAAATTTTTTTCACTTTGAACTCATTCTTTTAGTGAAAAACATGTGCTACACATAGACAAGAAAAATCATCACGCGATTCAAAAAGAGTATATTTGACAGTAGTCATTTGACTACTGCTTCCTCACACGTAAACTTAAATTTCGCACACCTCCTCTCGCCACACCTATTTACAAACGAGATTTTGCTAAGAAACCACTAGAGATTAGTAAGGAAATTATAAGGACGTCAAATAAGAAAATCCACCTCCACATTCTTTTCAGTGTCAGTTATAGTTAAAACATAACGTAAAAAAAATAATAATAATAAAAAGCTGTGAGGTGGCCGTTATTCGGAATTCGTTGTTCGGAGGTTTAGTGTAATGTTATTTCTATGGAAGAGATTCGGTAATACTAAAACATGGCCGGTATTCGGAGGTTACCGTTGTTCGGAATGACCGTTGTAGGAGGTTTCACTGTACTGCATAAAAATACTAATATATAATTAGTATTTTTATGAACTACTAAAAATATATATTTCTTTACAGAGACTAATTATTTACTATTACAGAGTATTAGTAACAATAAACTAAGAATAATTGTATTTGAGGCTTAAAAGCAATTTGCTTCATCATCATTATCTTGAAAAGGACTTAACTGACCTAAATAACCAGTGGCGCCAACTTTTGAAAAACATTTGTGGGCTCAACCATTTAAGTTGTGATTTTATTAAATTATGTCCTCATCTGAGGTCTTCATTTTATGGACTCGCAATAAGGAAAGGGCATGTTTACAAACAAACACTTCCGTCAATCAATCTACCAACTACATTTTTGTTATAACGATCATTGCAGGAATAGTCTTGGCGACGTAGACCAATCATATCAGAGACCTGTTAAACGTAGACCAATCAAATTTCCCTAGTTCATGCGGCCAGGTAGGAGTAATAATGAATGAACAGGTGTTTCTTGCTGACCAACAGTGACGTCAGCTGCCCTTTCCTTATATTTACTATTATACTATGAATATGACTGCAAACTAATACTCAAAGGACTAAAAAATGACGCATGTCAAAAATCAATTTAAAAGTCTTTGACAGCATGTTCCAAAAAATCCTTTGATCTTATAAAAGAAAAATGGAAACTCCATTTCGATTTCTTGGTATCTGAACACCAGCGATTTTCGAGCATTTAGGATGAAAAATGAATTCGGAAATATAGCCAATCTCTATTTAAAAATACCATCAGCATTACTACTTTTGTATACATTTATTTGCAAGTTAGACTATAACACATAACAAAAAAATAAGTGAGTGTATTCACAGAGAATTTCTTTGCTAAGTACATCTATACATTTTAACCATTCATTACCATCTCTATTATATAGACAGTAATTTTTTAACTGGATTATTTGGCTTAGGTTAAATGGATTGGGTTAGGGTTCTGTGTGCCTGTTACCGCTATTCTTACTCTGTTTTCAAACAGAATTATTTCAATGGAAGAATTATTTTTCCAGCAATTGAAAAATAACCAAGTAACAAAATAGAATAATGGGAATCGGGTGGGCTCGAGCCCATATAAGTTGGAGCCACTGTAAATAACTGTCCCCTATATTTTGTACGTTACAAAATGCATAAAAAAAACAGGCTTGAACATTTAATTTCACAATTTTTAAAAAAAATACGTATTTCAAAGAAGTCTACAATCTAATATTGCAACTTATTTATTTGGATTCTTGATTTTAAAAAAAACTTTGTAAGGAACCAGTAACTTTGTTACAGAGGTTTTCTAGTAGTTTGAAGATGACATGGTGTAAGACGTAACTCAATCAGGTATGAGATTATTCCGATCTTTTGCCGTTTCTCACATTGATGATTTTTTCAATTTTTTAAAAAATCGGTCGTTAGTCCGAAAATTTGGACATAAAAAATATCACAAATTTCAACAACTGATCGTAGAAAAAAGCAATTCCGTCGATCGTTCGCAGAAGAAAATAGCCAGTTTCGAGGAAAAACGCAATTTCGTCAAAAATTCGCGGAGAAAAATGCGAATTTTGTCGAAAAACCGCAGATTCCGTTTAAAGATCACAAACAATCTCTTTAATTTTGCCAAGTGATAGCGAATTTCGTCAAAAAATCGAAAAAAAACGCGAATTCTGTCAAAGGATCGCATACAAATCGCAAATTTCGTCAAAGGATTACAAAAAACGCGAATCCTTTCAAAAGATCTCGAAAAAACGGGAATTTTGTCAAAAAATCGGGAATTTCGTCAAAAGATTGCGGAAAGACGGGAATTTCTACAAAAGATCGCCGAAAAAACGCGAATTTCGTCAAAAAAACGCAAATAGTGTTAAAGGGGTGGGAAAAATGCTGCAACATTGTTTTCACCAGATTTTTCTTGCAGCTGAGTTTTAGGTTAAACATGAGCTGCCATGTTTATTAACTGGTATTTTGAATGAAAGCATGTTAGCGAGTTGTCCAATTGAAATTTTATGATTGCTGTGTAAAACATTGCATCAGAATAAACTTAAAGTAGAAATTGTAATTTTAGAATTACTTACAGTATTTGCATAAATTATTAATTTGATTCCCCCCCCCCTCCCCTCCCCAAATAAAGTAGGATTTAAATAAAAATATTGACAATTGTATTGCGAATAAAATAACCTTTGATTGTCTGATACGTGCGTTATTACCCGACTGAAAAGAAGGGTTATGTGTTTCATGCGTAAGTGGATTTCTTTATACCCTCGAAACATCCCAACGGCTGGGTGGATTTTTATGAATGAGGTCTCTATCGATTCGTCTTAATCTTCCGATGGTTATAGGATAGGTTTTGTTTTTATAAATTCAAAATGGCGGTAGAGACGAAAAAAAAATTTACGCACAATATTGGGTTGCATATCATTGTATAGGTCTTTCAAAATGAAGACGATGTTTCATTGACCATTTTGTAGTCAGAAACTCCATTTAAATATTACACAACCTGGAAGTTGTGTAAATATTGCAACATTGTGATACAACATTGCAATATTGTGTAAATATGGCAACTATGGCCCTGGTGAATAGTCACTCTAAAGAGGTTGGGCTATTTTGACTCTGCGATAAGGAGTGAATAGTCGCTCCTTTTTCAGTTTGGGTTTCTTCCAGGACAGCGGAAGAAACTGGAAGTAATGGAAAAAACTGGAAGAAACTAACAGAAAACAAAATATATGCTCAAAGTTAAAGTATATTAACTATGTAAAAGAATTAAACTCAAAGTATAATTATATGAACCCTAAATTGGGAAATTTAATTAATATTAAAAATATTATTTTTGGAAAAATAAATAATTTTTTTAATAACATACTTCAGGTTCAGCAGACATTTACAGGGGATGGATTTTACAACTTTAGAGGATGAGGGATTTTTTTTTCTTTTATTAATTATGCCATTTATGTAAAGAGAAAAAAAAACTACCTACAAAAAGTTTTTTTTTCGTATACAAATAGATTATTTTCTTATAAAAATGCATCATTTTAAACTGCACAACACAGAAAATAAACAAATTTGTAATTATTTATACTAGCATGTTGCATGCATATCTCAATGCTGATTTTAAAAGACTAATGTTCTTAAAATATCTATGGGTACGTCAAAATGCTTTTAAACTCTCCTGAAGTTTTCTGTAGGACTTGAAAGAATTTTTTTTGTCTTTTGCATTCATCCATTCTAAGTTGAGAAACTGATTGCAGCATCCTACTACTAAAAGACTTTTCGTTATACTATGCTGCATTTGTAGTAAGGAAAGTGAGGATTTTAATTATTATTTTTTTTTAATACAGTAATTATTGTACTCTATTACTTTACTTACCTTAATAAAATTAATGTAAATAAAAAGCACTGACTTTTATTTAAATGAGTTTCATTCTACCATTCGTGAAAGATCCACGTACTGTTTACTACTAGCTTAAAAAGTTATAATTAAAAAATCCCTGCCGGCTCGGGCCTACAGGCGGAGGTAGATTTCGATGTTAAGTACTGAATTCTCCAACAAAACTTTAATCAAGATTAGAGATAAAACCCAGTTACTTCACAAAGAGCGAGCTGTAGGGAGCTAAACTTTTTGTGAAAATTGTAATATACACGAATACACACACGCATGTATATGGAATAGGTTTAAAAATGGCTAAAACAAATTTAGAAAACCCCAAAGTTTTAAAATATGTTAATATTTCCATAGTCGGGTTTTTATCATGTTTTAATACGTTTCTTCAAACTTACATGGCGTTACATATTCACCTGCTGAGGTCCATTATATTTCCAATATGACGCAATATACATATTTTTTTAATTCGTCAAACTATTTATTTTGAGTTTTCATGCTGAAATCTTGCTCTAGGAAACTTATGACGTAATATTCAATTTGTTTTCAATTTGTCAAACTATTTAATTTTACACGTGAAAATTTTGCAAAAGAAAAGTAATTGTTGTGGTGAGAATTTTATTATTTGTTTTTTTTTAATTGTTGGCAACTGCTATAACGAAAAACTTTTATTAGGTAGATTTCGTAAGAAATACTACCTATTGCAGTCGTTACCATGGTGCGAATTTTGAAAAATTCCTTCATAACTTTTCATTATATGACCCCAGGAACCCAAAACCACCCCCACCTAAAAAGTTTATATGTATGTATGTACTAAATTTTGTCCGCACGATAAAAGTCGCAATTATGCACGGATCGTCTTCAAACTCGCCAACAACTTTGAGATGGCTAATATCTCGGCGGGGATTGAAAATGGGCAAAATCGGACCAACGGAATGGAAATGGGGAGGGTTCAAAATTTTGAATACCGTCTTAACAAGATTCTGATAAAACCAGCTCTTACACAACAATGACAGAAAAAAATAAATATTTTTCATTATAGCAGTTGCCAACAATTAAAAAAAAAAAACAATAAAATTCTCACCACAACAATTGCTTTTCTTTTGCAAGATTTTTCACGTGAAAAAATAAATTAAATAAATAGTTTGACGAATTGAAAACAAATTGAATATTACGTCATAAGTTTTATAGAGCAAGATTTCAGAATGAAAACTCAAAATGAAATAAATAGTTTGACGAATTAAAAAAATATATATATTACGTCATATTGTATATATAATGTACCTCAGCAGGTGAATATGTAACGTCATGTGAGTTTGAAGAAACGTATTAAAACATGATAAAAACCCGACTATGGAAATATTAACATATTTTAACACTTTGAGGGTCTCTGAATTTTTTTTAGCCATTTTTAAACCTATTCCATATATATGCGTGTGTGTATTCGTGTATATAAGAATTTTCACAAAATGTTTAGCTCGCTAGAGCTCATTCTTAGTGAAGGAACTGGGTTTATATTTAATGTTGATATAAGTTTTGTTGGTGAATTTAGTATTTAACTTCGAAATCTACCTCCGCCTGTAGGCCCGAGCCGGCAGGGATTTTTTTTTTTCCTGTCGTTGTGTAAGAGCTGGTTTTATCAGAATCATGTTAAGACAGTATTCAAAATTTTGAACCCTCCCCATTTCCACCCTCTTGGGCCGATTTCGCCCATTTTCAATCCCCGCCGAGATATTAGCCATCTCAAAGTTGTTGGCGAGTTTGAAGATGATTCGTGCATAATTGCGACTTTTATCGTGCGGACAAAATTTAGTACATACATACATACATATATATATATATATATATATATATATATAAACTTTTTAGGTGGGGGTGGTTTTGGGTTCCTGGGGTCCTATAATGAAAAGTTATGAAGGAATTTTTCAAAAGTCGCACCATGGTAACGACTGCAATAGGTAGTATTTCTTACGAAATCTACCTAAAAATATGCTTGTTAAATTGAAATGGATAACATTTAATTGATTATGTGCTTTTTTTTTTTTTTTTATATAAAATTACTTTTCTTCATTTTGCCAATGGTTGAAGATCTTTAGACAGATGTCGTGTGTGATCTTGGGTAAAAAACTGATATAATTATTAATTTAGCATATATAATTAATTAAATTTATATAGGTCTAATGGAATTAATTTACTTAAGGTTGTAGGAATAAGACATTTATTGTATCTTACAAAGTTGAAAGTTATATGGTAAGTTCTTAAAGAATAACAGTTTCTTCCATTTCTTCCTCTTGGAAGAAACCCATTTCTTCCGGCCGGTTTTTCCATGGTTTTTTCCGCGGTTTTTTCCACTGTGGAAGAAACTTGCCAACCCTGTCCTTTTTATTTAGAGTGTATTTTTACCATAAACAAGAATTGTTAACTTTCTTATTTGTGTGTGTGTGAATGCTGTGAAGAAATTCGGTGAAGGTGTGGGGGGGGGGGGGGGATAGAGAGATCCATAATTGTCAATTGCTGATAGAGGTTTCTGACTGTCTAGCCTCTAGTTTATAAATCAAAAGACCTGTTCAGCCACATTTCTGGTATCAAAAGAATTTGATACCTTTTTCATTTATATACTAGCTGACCCGCCCGTCGATTTTTCCGAACGAACCGCGAGTGGTGACCTTTATTCGTATTTAAAACAAGTAATTGTCGGAGCACAGCTCCGGCTTCCCTGCAAAAATTACACTTATTGTTAACACGATAGTGTCCAAAATATTTGACGCATCGACACAAAAAATGAGCTGGACGTTGGTAGTGCCAAAATCTCGGCGCGTATTGAAAATCATAAATATTCGTCAACCCTAACAGCCTGAAATGTCGGCTCAAAATTTTCCCATAGAGATAACATTGCGAGTTTAATTCTGTATATTTGAAAGATAAAACTTTCTTTTTTTGGTCATGTATCTTGAGCTTTTTTTGCACCAATTTTAATAATTCTTTTTTTTAATGAAAGCTGTTTCTTTGTAGATTTGCCCGCACTATCTATTTTTTTTTTTAAATATTCTCATTTTTATACTTAAATTTAAAAATTAAAAAAATTCTATGAATTTGTTTCAAAATGGTAGCAATTGGATTACTGCCATTGTTGTAGAGAAAGGAAAAATAATAAGGTTTGCTTATCTTTATTGATCCATTTTCTCATAAAATTCAAAATAAACTTTCTGAAAAAAATGAACAGAAAATGACGTCATGCTTTAACAAAATACTCATGTTTTCCGCAAAAAGCTGTTATAATTCAATTCTTTTTCATTCATTGAGTTTGAGACGCTTGGTGAAATGCTTCAATGAGGCAAAATGACATCATATTTAAATGAAAAGGATTATTTTCTCTGATAAAAGCAAATATTTTACTAAGAACGCCTCTAAAAGATATAAATTTCTGGAATTTTACTCGCCGATACAGAGATTAGAATCACAAGTCAAGAGTGCGAATGTTCACGTTCGCATGCAAAGTCGTAGTTGACAAACTTGATTTCAAGTTTAGAAATATATGTATTAATCACATATTGCGCATTGTAATATTTTTGAAATGGCGAATGTAAATATAAGAGATGCGTATGCAAATTATGAGGCGGTGAAAATAACATTAAGTTCTAGACACACGGCAGTGTGTCAGCCAAGTTCGCCTGAAATAGCCGTGTGTTATTTACACGAACCATTTCAAGCTGTTTTCGTCAAATTTCAATGCTCTACTACTGAAAATCTATGAGACCTACATACTTGTTATACGAAATGTGTAGTAAGGCCACCCTAATTACCTAAAATCCAAAATTTTATAAATAACGCATAATTAGTTTCCGAGATAATGACATTTGAAAATGTCTGATAATCGATAATTTTACCACTGACTGACTGACTGACTGACTCACTCATCAAAAAGATCTCGTATATCTACTGCAGCGACATACTTCAAATTTGGTGCGAAGTTCGTTTACACTATAAAACTAAGGAAAAAAATAAAAAAATTGTGAAAATCGATGAATTACCCACCTGGGGGTGCCCATTTTTACTTTACCATTACGTCTATTAGGCGAAATTTTAGTTTGCCGTAGGAGGGGACGCTGTTCTGTCGCCAAATACCGCCAAGTTTCTCGCCAACATGGCGATATACCGCCAAATTTGGCGACCAAAATTAGTCGCCAAAAGTGACGCCACCTTGGTGATATCTCTAATATTTCACCAAATTCCCATAGACTTCCATTGTAAACCTATCTACTTACTTGGGGTTTATCTAGGTTTACTAGCTTACAGAAAATCAACAAATTGAGATATTCTGTCTGTCACAGAGCCCGTTCTCAGAAACTATACTCGTTGGAGACTTGAAATTTCGCATACTTATAGCTGAACACCACACATCATACGAAAAATTATAAAATTTTGAAAAAGTCGTACATTTAACCCTTTGGACTCCCACATGTGTATTTTAAACAATTCTTTCTATGTGAGCCTCTAACTAAGTTGGAGGCGTGAAATTTTGCATACTTATAGCTGAACACCTCACATCAAATGACAGTCTATAAAATTTTGAAAAAGTCGTACATTTAACCCTTTGCGCTCCCACATGTGTATTTTAAACAATTCTTTCTAAGTGAGCCCTAATTAGGTTGGAGGGGTGAAATTTTGCATTCTTATAGCTGAACACCTCACAACAAACGAGAAATCATAAAATTTTGAAAAAGTCGAACATTTAACCCTTTGGGCTCCCCCATGTGCATTTTAAACAATTCTTTCAAAGTGAGCCCCTATTTAGGTTGGAGGCGTGAAATTTTGCATACTTATAGCTGAACACCTCACATCAAATGACAAACCATAAAATTTTGAAAAAGTCGTACATTTAGCCCTTCGGGCTCTCACATGTGCATTTTAAACAATTCTTTCAAAGTGAGCCTCTAATTAGGTTGGAGGGGTGAAAATTTGCATACTTATAGCTGAACACCATCATGCGACAAATCATAAAATTTTGAAAAAGTCGGACATTTAACCCTTTGGGCTTCCACATGCGTATTTTAAGCAATTCTTTCTAACTGAGCCCCTTATTTAATTGCAGACTTGAAATTTTGCATACCTTTAGCAGAACACTTGAGGCCAGGCGACGAATCATAAAATCTTGAAAAAGTCTTACGCTTAACCCTTTGAGCTACCACATATGTATTTTAAGCAATTCTATTTAAGGGAGCCCCTAATTAAGTTGGGGACATGACTTTTTGCATACGTATAGCTGAATAACTCGGACCACACGACAAATCATAAAATTTTCAAAAAGTCTTATATTATTTACTCCTCCGGGCTCTAACTTGTGTATTTTAAGCAATTTTTCTAACCTCCACCCTTTTCACCCGGGGAGCACTTTTCTAACTTTTGCCGACACCCCTTTGACCATTCTTTCATATTATGCACCATAGCCTTACATATTTTAGTTCCACTTTTTACCGCCAGGTGCGCCTTCTTATCTCGGTGCTATGGGCTCAATCCCCTCGACTAATATATCTACGGATAGTATGTAAAACAGAGATTCGTTCGGATAAAGGTTTGTTTAGAATAGAGTGCGCCCCTGGTTGCGAAATGTGGAACTAAGATTTTTCAAAAGGATAAAGTGTTTTGAAAGGAATATTAAACGAAACCCTCTGTGCGATCTGCGATCACACTTACCCACTTGTTATTTTCAAAATCATCAGAGAAAAGGATATTTAGTTAATTAAATTTAAAAATCCAGGGAGGGGCAATATCCTTCCTCTGCACTGCCTCTTTGCCGGCACCCATGGATGAATGATATATAGTGTGGCATAAGCACATAACTTTATTTTTCACTTTCAGTACAAATAAGCAGGCCCAGCAATAGGATATTTAATTGGAAAATTTAATAGGAAAATTTAATATAGGAATTTAATAGGAATTGTTGTTTCAGAAACAATAAAAGTTTCGAATCAATACATTTCGTCTCAAAACATGCATTCAATGTAGCAGTATTAAAATATAGATTTCTGCCGCAAACTGACAGCTAAATAGTTTGTTGCAGGAAATTTAATTTATAATTGAATGTTGCTTGGTGAATAAAATAGTCACATGTGAACACATTAAAAAGCATTAAGTAAAGTGTCTAAATATATTGTAACTTTACAAAAAGCAATGATATCTAACAAAAACATATCTGTGAAAAAAGGGAGCCAAGTTCTGTAAAGACAATGGCAAGAAAAGAAGTGATATCTAAGTGGGTGCCAAGTTCAAATAAAATTCACTCAAACTTACCTACTGAAGTATTATAGCATTTTTTAAATTGTTTAGAAATAAAAATTATTGATAGCATATTAATAATAAATCTAGAACTTGGCAAGTTTTTGATAAATGTTATGCCTATCAATTTCATGTCTTAATAAAATGGTGATGTTAATATTAATTTCAATGATATTTCAAAAAAAAAATTAATATAGATATTATTATAATAAAATGACTCATGTTAAAGATTTGATAAACCAATAAATACACAGATTCACTCCCGCTCGTCTTTGGTTATCACTCTAGCACCCACCTCCAGAAACCTCAATGCAAACAGACGAAGATGCCTGACAAAGAGACAGATATACTTACGCTTGTTCTTGGTCATCACTCTAGAGACTGCACCCCTTTAACCCTTTCAGGGGCAAATAACTTTTATTCGTGAAATGCCGAAATGATTGAATCACACCAGAATTTACAAAATAAATTTATTTCAAAATGGGTAAAAGCTTCTTTTCACGTATTTAATAAAATTAAACTTTTTAGTCCTGAATTCTTGTATAAATGTGGAATTTTGCAGTTAAATTAGGTGGGATATATTTTATCCCACCGCTCTTCAAGGTGAAGGAGCTCACTCAAATTAAGGCTTCCAATCATGAAATAACAAGATTTGATATGATAATGTCATTATTAAAAATAAATGACTCGTAAGTAAAAACTTGCCAAGTTCTAGATTTATTATTAATATGCTATCAATAATTTTTATTTCTAAACAATTTAAAAAATGCTATAATACTTCAGTAGGTAAGTTTGAGTGAATTTTATTTGAACTTGGCACCCACTTAGATATCACTTCTTTTCTTGCCATTGTCTTTACAGAACTTGGCTCCCTTTTTTCACAGATATGTTTTTGTTAGATTAGATTTTACGCGAAAAATAATTCCATGATTGACTTAAGGTGAAATCATTTTTTTAAATTTTCAATCGGCAATTTTAAACGGCACAGATGTCATATACGCCCAATATTGGCGCGATTTTTTTTGACGCCAATATCATATACCCAACGGGTACTTAACTGGCGCCAAAGTGTCGTTATTTTTCTTGATATGGTAACCCGGATGTTGTTGTTTGTGCTGTTGACGTTTTCCCCGAATTGGCTTGGGGAAAAAAAAATCGCGCCAATATGGGGCGTATATGACATCTGTGCCTTTTAAACATAACAGAGCTCAATGGGTAATTTAAACAAAATTGCATATCTTGATTAGGTATAATAAATAATGCAGTTTAATTTTTTAATATTTTGAACAGTCGAAGTGTATGGAATTAGTATTTTGGTAACATTAAGTTAAAAATAATATTTGTTTTAAGAGACTAAGTAGTAACCTGTGTATGAGTTCGTTTTTAAACAATTTCTTTCGTCGAAATTCAATCATTATGGATCGAAAATCATTATGGAGTCTAATGTTGAAGTCGATGTTCATACATTGGTGACCTGAGATATAGATTGACCTCCCCCCCCCCCCCACAATCCTTTTCAGAAGTTTTACATTCTACATATGTAACAATCACTATTCTGTTTTCGAACTTTTCATTCTTTGTAAGCTTCCAAATCGATTTCATTTTGAATTTTAAATTAAGAGAAACGAAAAAAAAAAAAATCGAATACGGAAAATACGATTTTGGGCATTAGTCGAATGGCTACGAGTGATACTCAAAGACATGGGCGTACCCAAGGGGGGGGGGGCTGATGGGGCTACAGCCCCCCCCCCCCCCCCCACGAAATTTTCGAAAGTGATATGAAAAAGTGTTGTTTTTTCGTCTTTCTTTTTTTGGAAAAAAAAAAATATTTTTTTTTCAATCATACAGCGGACTAGTCATTCCCATTAGTCCCATATTAGTCCACATTGATAACAACGAAGAGAAAAGGGACAGACGGGGTTACAGCCTCCTCCCCCTCTCGAAATAGTCGAAAAATTAAATGAAAAAGTAATTTTTCCTTACATTTTTAAGATAAATCTGTAATTTTTTCTTCTCTCATATAGCAAAATAGACATTCTCGTTAGCACAATATTAGTCACATTGACATCACAGCATACTCAAAGATGGGGAGGGGGCTGATGGAATTTCAGCCCCCTCCTCTCGAAATGGTTGAAAATGAAATGATAAAATAGTGCTGATTTTTTTCTGCCTGTTTAAGATAAATTTGCATTTTTCCCCTATCGTTCAACAGACTATGCGCTTCCTTCACTTTAGTTCCATAGTAGTCCATATTGAAACAAAAGAAGAGAAAGGGGGCTGACGGGGTTACAGCCCCCCCCCCCTCCCCAAAACCAGAAATAGTCAAAAAATTAAATGAAAAAATTGTTTTTTCTTTACTTTTTAAAGATAAATCTGTAATTTTTTTCTTCTGTCATACAGCAAAATAGCCATTCTCGTTAACTCCATATTAGTCCACATTGGCATCACAGCACACCCAAAGATGGGGAGGGGGCTGTTGGAATTACAGCCCCCCTCCTCTCGAAATAGTAGAAAATGAAATGAAAAAATAGTGCTGATTTTTTTCTGTCTGTTTGAGATAAATTTGCATTTTTTTTCTCCTATCATTCAACAGACTAGCTACACTCTTCTGTTTAGTTCCATATTAGTGCACAGTGACACCACATTATACCCAAAGAAGTAGAAAGGGGGTGATGGGGTTACAGACCGCTCCCAAAATAGTTGAAAATGAAATGAAAAAAGTGCTGATTTTTTTTTCTTTTTGTTTGGGATAAATTTGTAATGCAATTGTTTTCTGCAATACAACCAACTAGGCTTTCTAGCTGGTCTCATATCTGTGCACAGTTACACCACAGTATACCCAATGAGGGGAAGGGGGCTGATGGGGTTATAGGGCCCCCTTTCGAAGTAATCAAAAATGAAGAAAAAACTCCTGTCTTTTTCTTCTTTCTTTTGAGATAAAATTTAATTTTTTTTTCTGCGGCGCAGCTAGTCTGGTTAGTCCCATATACCAGTGCACAGTGATGCCCCCGCATACACCGAAAGAAGTCGATGGCGACGGGGGTTATGAGGTTACAGCTCCATTTCACCTCCGAAGAGATCGCAGTGAAATGAAAAAAGGGCTGATATTCCTTCTTTTTCAGATAAATTTGTTTTATTTTCTGGCATGCCGCGAATTTGTTTTTCTTATTAAACCAATATTCTCCTCAGTCCTGCGACCAAATTTACTTGAAACCACAAAATAAATTTTCAGATGATTGAAGAATAGCTCCATACCTGTTTTACTGGATAAATGAAAACGTATATGGTCAGTTCAAGAGACCTACAAGTAAATTAGACAAATCAAAAAGTAGTTTAATTTAAGAAGTTTTTTAATTTCTCTCACAGTCGACGGGCGCCAAGAATGTCAATGCGGAAGTATGTTAATGCACAGCAACACTGCGGCTAATCACAAGTCGATTTCGGCTAAATCGGAAATCCGGTGCGGAAGAGTTGGCTGTTGTGATGTCTGGAAGCGTCTGGATAATTTTCCTTTGATTTCTCTGGCGCCATTTGACACGTGATACGTGGGTGCGCGGAGAGAGGTAGGGGGGACACTGTTTATTCAGAATGTGGAAGGTAGAAGTGTTGTGTAAGCCGGCATGTGAGCGTGCGCGTGTATTTTTTATGAGAAACCGAACGATTGTAATAAAAACGGAAGTATATTAATTTGAGTTTTTTGTGAAATAATTTAGCAATATAGTGAAGTGTTGTTCCGGAGTGAAATGTGAAGGTGGTCTGCAGCTATGTGAAAAATATAATTATTTGTATATAGTGTGACGTTCAAATGTTTTGTCTTCCATGTCTTTATGTATTATTATAAATAAACTATAATTTAGTGTTGTGAAGAAAACTAGTGATAAATTAACCGAAGGATTACACACCTGGGATGGTTGGCGAATTTCGAGCGTATATCACAGCTGTAAAAGTAGATTATTAACTTTGATTTTTCAGCCGCATCTCTCTGCCAAAAATTTGTGTTTTTTCCACGGTTTTTTGACAAAATTTGAATTTTCGCCGCCGTCAGTTGAAGAAATTCGCTTTTTCTGCGGCTTTTTGCCGAAGTTCGCGGGTTTTTTTTTCTTTTTTTTTTTTACGCACTCCTTCGTCGAAATTTGTGTTTTTTTCCGCGGATTTGTGACGAAATTTGCGTTTTTTTCGTGATCCTGTCGAAATTTGTGTTTTTTCGGCGGGTTTTTGATGACATTCAAGTTTTTTTCGCGGATTTTTGCCGAAATTCACGTTTTTTTTTTTCACGAAATTCTTCGTCGAAATTTGCTTCTTTCCCGCGGCTTTTTTGACGAAATTCGCTTTTTTTCTCGTCTTTTTGATGAAATTTGCTTTTTTTCTGCGGCCCTTTGGCAAAAGTAATATTTTTTGCGGCTGTTTGACGAAATTCGCTTTTTTCTGAAGTCTTTTAACGAAATTCACGTTTTCTGCGGCCCTTCTTTGTGACCTGCTTTTTCTTTTTTTGTGATCCTTTAACGAAATTCGAGTTTTTTCTGCGGCCCTTTGACAAAATTCGCGTTTTTTCCGAGGTCATTTGCCGAAATGCGCGTTTTTTACGCAATCCTTCGTCAAAATTTGCGTTTTTTTCGAGATCCTTTATCGAAATTTGCGTTTTTTCTCGTTTTTTGATGACATTCGCATTTTTTTGCGATCCTTTACGAAATTAGCTTTTTTTCGCAGCCCTTTGACGGAATGCGTGTTTTAAGCGATCTTTTTTTCGAAATTCGCGTTTTTTCATCGACCTTTTGATGAAATTCGCGTTTTTTCCGCGACCTTTTGATGAAATTCTCGTTTTTTCTGCGGCCCTTTGACGAAATTTGCGTTTTTTTCGAGATCCTTTGTCGAAATTTGCTTTTTTCCACGGCTTTTTGACGAAGTTCGCTTTTTTCCGCAGCCTGTTGACGAAATTCACGCTTTTCTGTGGCATTTCTTTGTCACCCTGCTTTTTTTTTCTTTTGCGATCTTTTAACGAAATTTGCGTTTTTTCTGTGGTCATTTGCCGAAATTCGCGTTTTTTTAGGCAATCCTTCGTCGAAATTTGTGTTTTTTCCACGACTTTTTGACGAAATTTTCTTTTTTTCTCGTCTTTTTGATGAAATTTGCGTTTTTCTGCGGCCTTTTGATAAAATTCTCGTTTTTTCTGTGAGCCTTTGACGAAATTCGTGTTTTCTCTGCTTTTCTTTGACGGAATGCGTGTTTTTTTAGCGGTCTTTTGTCGAAATTTACGTTTTTTCTGCGGTCATTTGACGAAATTCGCGCTCGCTTTTTCGGTGGCCATTTGACGAAATTCGCGTTTTTTCGCAATCCGTCGAAATTTGTTTTCCGCAACTTTTTGACGAAATTCGCTTTTTTCCGCAGCCTTTTGACGAAATTCACGCTTTTCTGTGGCCTTTCTTTGTGACCCTGCTTTTTTTTGCGATCCTTTAACGAAATTCGTGCTTTTTCCGCTTCCCATTGACGGAATGATGTTTTTTTAGCGATCCTTTGTCGAAATTTGCGTTTTTTCTGCTGCCTTTTGACAAAATTCGTGTTTTTTCTGTGGTCATTTGCCGAAATTCGCATTTTTTAAGGCAATTCTTCGTCGAAATTTGCGTTTTTTCTGCGGCTTTTTGACGAAATTTGCTTTTTTCTCGTCTTTTTGATGAAATTTCCGTTTTTCTGCGGCCTTTAGACGAAATTTTCGTTTTTTCTGTGACCCTTTGACGAAATTCGCGTTTTTTCCCGCTTCCCTTTGACGGAAGGCTTTCTTTTTTAGCGACCTTTTGTCGAAATTTGCGTTTTCCCTGTGGCCCTTTGACGAAATTTGCGTTTTTCCGCGGCTTTTTGACAAAATTAGCGTTTTTTTTCGTCTTTTTGATGAAATTTGCGCTTTTCAATGGAATTCACGTTTTTCCATCTCCCTTTGACGAAATTAGCTTTTTTCCGATCCTTTACGAAATTAGCTCTTTTTTTCGCAGCCCTTCGACGGAATGCGTGTTTTTAGCGATCTTTTTTCGCGATCTTAATTCGCGTTTTTTCTGCGGCTTTATGACGAAATTCGGGTTTTTTCTGTATTCATTTGACGAAATTAGCGTTTCCTCCGCGAGTATTTGACGAAATTGGACTTTTTTTTTCGCAATCCTTTGACAAACTTCGCATTTTATCCGTGGCCCTATGACAAAATTTCGTTTTCTTTTCTTTTTCGGATACTTTAAAAAAAATTGGAGATTTTGTTTCTGCGAACGATTGATGAAATTGATTTTTTTCGGCGACCATGTCAAAAATCGCGATATTTTTTAAGTCCAAATTTTCGGACTGGACCAAATTTTTCAAATTTTCGGAACAAAGTCACCCTGCCCCTCCCCTCCCCTCCCCTCCCCTCCCCCCCCTCGCTACGGCCTTATTGGCAAAAATGATTTCTGTTTATAACACAATTCAACGTGTTTCGTAAGATTTAGAACATTATGGAAATTTAAGTCAGCCCCCCCCCCCCCGAAATAAAATCCTGGGTATGCCACTGCTCAAAGAAATCGAGAAAAATACAATGTCATGTATTTTTCTAGATTTACTTTACTTATATGTATGTATTCTTATGTATGTATGTTTGTATTCAGAAGAATGTATGTTTCTATTGGGAAATTTTCGTAATCGGGTTTGTAGACAAATTCATAATTTACTGAGCATTGTTTGATAAGCAAATTTAATGATTTGCAATTACTTGCAATTGTCCCAATTACTGACGTTTACTCAATTTTTTTTAATTCATCGTAAGTGAATATATTTCGACTGAAATGCAAGTGAACATTCTGAAATAAATGAGATAAGCATTCTTTTTTTTTTGTCAAGATGCACACTAGAAAACAGAAATATGTAGATTACAAAATAAAAAATTCCTGTAACGGTTGGAAAAGATAGCTTCGCTATTTCTTGGTTTTAAGATTTTAGCTAATTTTACTGGAGAACACGAAGTTAAAATGCGAAGAACCCGGTTACAGAATAATCATCAGTACTGAATTTCAATGGAAATTTCGTCAAATTAGTCTGATACAGCCAAATTGGCTTAATTTTTGACGACATATTTTTGGTCCCCAAATTTGGCGATATTTCGTCCAAATGTTGCGAAGTTTAGCTATAAATGCGACGTTAATGTATATGGCTATGATCGCTTATGCTTATGATGGGAGAAATATATACAACAATGAAATATAATTCCTGAGAAATCATGTTCACTAAAAGTCATAAATCAATCCCTGATTTTTTTTTTTTTATGTACTGCCTAGATTTAGTGTACATTTTAAGAAATATACATATTTTACATGTGCAACGTTATACACAAAAGTTTTGAAAATGACGGTTAAAAGAAAGTAATTCAAATGTATAGAGTTATTCAGCTTAATTCTATGTGGAAAAGTCGCATAAAAATAACTCAGATGCGTCCTAATATTTTCATAATAACGATATAACAACAACTCAGATGAATAAAGGTATCAAGTTTGATAGAGGAGTATAGCAGACTATCTATGAGTGTGTGTTACATACGTGTTCCAAATTTTTACCTGTTGTCATATTAAATAAGTGTGGGCTGTGCCAGACAAGCAAGTCTTTGAAGGCGCTTTGAAGTTTTCTGCCGCTAACTCGATGGATCAAGTTCTCAAAGATCGGAGCTAAATTAAAAAAAAATCAAAATCTCTCAAATACATCCGGGGGTAATTCTTTATCTTTATCGTACATTCTCTTATGCAATGGTTTCTCTTTACTTTTAACATTTCTAAATTATTCTAAAGAACAACAAAATATGCTGCCTTCAGTTATGCACTGAACATCTTTTGTCTTTGCAAACAATGGTTACAAATTTCCCTAAATCAACTTTTATTATTGGAAAAGTAAGAGCTGCAAAATGTACAAAAATCAAAGAAATTAGTAAAACAATCATAGAACAGTTAGGATCAGAAGCTATCATTCTTTTGGCACTAACAGGTACTGCTGCATTTAATGTTAAAGACAAGGTAACTCACTCAGTACTTAAAGAACCAACGTGTTTGAAATAGTTCGCTAATTTAAAAAGTCAGCAATAAATCTACAGCTCAGAATGGATCCAGTGTTATTTCTCATTATTGACGAATTTTCAATGATAGGATGTCGTCTTATGGCTGACCTTGAACAAAGATGTCGCGAAGGTAAAATAGATAGCATTAGCCTTTTAGAGGCTTATTTGTTTAAATCCTTCGACGTATTAGGTAGTTACATCGCGTAAAAGACATCCCTCTATATAAGAAACATTCTTTAAAAGTCATTTTGATTCTTCGCGGACAAGAAATGCTTAGAGCTTTAAAAAAATGTTTCACATTAACAAATTCGTTGAGACAAAATGACGATCAGCAGACACAGTTCCGAAAGACTCTGAACTCACTTTGCGTGAGTCAAGTTTTTGACTACCTCTCACCCCTTATGCAAAAACGCAAAGATATACTGATTTTGGCTAACTTGAATGATTTGAAGGTGCCATATGTCTTTTTCTCAAAACCAAGCAAGCTAAAGAATATAATCAAGAAGCACTTTTTAAATCAAAGCGTGGGCCAATAAACAAGAATTTTAGAAGATCACAATGATTAAATAGTAAGATGGAGTGAAGATGATCACGCGTCTGGACTTCATTCTAGACTTTACTCAGCAGCTGGATGCAGGGATATGCATTATGCTACATACCAATATCTAAATGGATACCAATATCTAAATTGGTAAACGTAAGTGCGATAAAAGATATTGCCTATGGCACACGTTTTCAACCTCGAGGCTTGCCACAGACCATAATAGTTCATTTTGTTGAGTATGATGAGCCATTTCTAACTGTATTTTTTTTTTTTTATCAAACCTATTTGTAAATATTGGAAAGAAGAAAAATCTTCATTCTCACGAAGTTAGTTACCTTTAACTGTTGCATGCCTTGGCACCATACATAGATCCTCGAGTTTAACATTGTCAAAAACTGCTGTGGATATCCATCTAAAGGTATTGTCACATAAAACAACTTATGTCATTTTTACTGTAGTTTGCCATTTAGAGAAAGTTCTATTGGAAGCAGTTTTCGCTAAGGACAGGCTTTACCCAAATTAGAACTATGGGAGCACTTGCTGACAGATTAGAATTTGTGCATTACCCGAGACAATTGACGACTGAGTTAAACACTTTAAAATGAAGTATCGACGATTGCTATATCAAACTTACTTTTATGCTATTAAACAGCAATCTAGAAAATAAAACATTTTTTTAAATAATATCTTTTAAGTTTACGCGCCTCCATGCTCCGACATTTCGGCCTGACGGATACTAGTAATAAGAATCTCTCAATATAAACCTCTGGGATGGGTCCAGGGGTGATTCTGTTCCGAAGATTTAAAGCACTCACAAGGAGAGTGCCAACCTTGTTAGTCACAGATTTTGATTATTTTAATATATGTTGTAGGGTAGAGACCCCTTAGTCTCAGGTTCAACGGATTTTGATCAACGCTCTTTAGTTCTTGAGAAACCGGGGGGGGGGGGGGGGGTCTAATAGTGGTACACAACTTAAATGCTTACTTTGTAACTGAAAGGATAGGTTGTTCGTAGCTCAGTTGGTACGGCTTTTGCTGGCTGATCTGCGGGCCCGGGCTCGGTACCCGAACGCGCTACATTTGTTTTTCTCATTTTTTTGTTTTATAAATATACTTGTAATTATAATTTTATAATTTAAATTAAAATTTTTAATATCTTACATTAATTATAATGTTAACAAACTTAAATTTATCATTTTTTTTTAAACTATTATTTCTCATCCTTTAAAGAGGTTTAAAAAGAAATTGGATCTATTATTGAATGATGAAAATTCCAAAAATGTGACAAAACCTGTTGTGGCGGCATCTAGTTATGATGAAAGAATATTCAAATAAAATAAAAATAAAAGTAGAAAGAAGATAAAGGGGAAAGCAAAATTATTGAAAATTCAAACATACGTATTACAAATTTAAAAATCTTTAATATGCAAAAAATCGGTTGTAATTTAATTCTGATGCTAATTTTTAATATAATTATGCTTGTTACTTTAAAAACAGAATAATAGTATTATCGCATTGACTTCCTTTGTTAAAGCAATACGTAAATGATGTTTCTTTAAAATCACGAATTGACACAATTGCTCAATATCATTGCATCGATAAAGAATATATGAAATACATTTTAAAAGTGATTTTTAAAAAATTAACAGTTTTATGATGTTTTATACAATTATTTAGTTAAAAGCAAAAAATTAAATAGGTTAAAATTATAATTGATATACAATATTATAAATTTTAATTGACAATGAGATTATTAAGTTATACTTACAAATATATTTATAAAACAAAAAATGATAAAAACAAATGTAGCGCGTCCCGGTATCAAACCCGAGCCCGCGGATTAGCGGGCAAACGCCATACCAACTCAGCAACGACCAACCTATCATTTTAGTTACAAAGTAAGTGTTTAAGTTGTGTCTACTATTAGACCCCCTCGGTTTCTCAAGAACTAGGGAGCGTTGGATAAAATCTGTTGAACCTGAGACTAAGGGGTCTCTACCCTACAACATATATTAAAATAATCAAAATCTGTGATTAACAAGGTTGGCCCTCTCCTTGTCAGTGCTAAGTTTTTTTAAAAGTCGATCATCAGTCCGAAAATTTGGACATAAAAAATATCGCGAATTTCGACCAATGGTCGCCGAAAAAATCAATTTGTTTAATCGTTTCGGGAAAAATGCGAATTTTGCCAAAGAATCGCGCATAAAACGTAAATTTCTTCAAAGGATCGCGAAAAAACGCAAATTTCGTCAAAGGATCGTGGAAAAAACGTAAAATTCGTCCAAAGATCGCGGAAAAACGCGAATTTCGTGTAAGCAGAGCCGTCCTTAGGGGTGTGCGACAGGTGCGGGGGGGGGGGGGCTCGCGCTCCAAAAAAAAATTAATATAAAATAGTTAAATATTCATTATTCATTTCGTTGTGAATTGTTTATTTTCTAATAAAATCTAGAAGTGTACACATGCATACTTATAAAATGTAAAACGTTTTATCAATAAAATGTTCGGTTCAAGTTGTGGGCGTTAGAGAAGAGAACAGATTATTTATAGCTTATATTAAATCTATAGGCATCGTTATACTATAGCTTAAGCAGTACCAGGCTCATAACGAATATGCAAGAAAGCATGAAATTAATGTTAATTGTTAATACTTTAGTGCTGATGATGATTTTCACAAATTGGTCAATATTATTTTAATGAATATTTGTAATGTAACGACTCAGATTTTATTTGCTTCTTATATAATCAAGTTTCACTTCTTTATTGCACGAGTATCGATGTTTTCCTGTCTACATTCATATGTATGTCCCATAATGTAAACATAACAGAAAGGTCAGGTAGTTTTAACACTGTCCCCCAGATCTCCGAGACTAAACTAAAGATTTAAAGTTTCAAAAAAATATGAAAGGTTACATATTTAACTACAGTCGAACCTCGTTAACACGAAATCGCTTAACGCGAAATTTTGCTTAACACGAAATAATACTGAGGTCCCGTCAGATAAGTCTGAAAACCAATGTAAATTAATTCGTTTAACACGAAATAGAATTTCGCAAAATCCCGCTTAAGGGGAAAAATTTTTTTGCTCGAAAATCAAAGCATTCTTTCTTAAGCGTAAGTTTTCAATATTTCAAATTTACATGTCACATCTTATTTACTAAAAATGGAATTTTTCTCACTGTTTGAAAATGACAAAGAGGAAAAGGATTTCAAAAAATGGTGAAATATTTGGCTAATCTCTGCTTTTCTTTATCCTCTGATATTCCGCATCCCCCCCCCCCCTTCGCTTAAGTGGCATTTATTCACATCCTGAGCAAGTATGCCTGAGATGGGAATCAATCATATATCTTCTAGGGTTTAATCTAGAGCTAGCCAAATAGCCAAAAAGCTAACTGGAAGTGCTTTTTGCCCCCAAAGCATTTAGCGAATTAGCCAAATAGCGATAGCCAAAGAAATATGCTATATCATTCCTATTTTATTGTTCCGCATTTCGTAAACCTGCTGCTGTTGCACGAAAACGTAAAAAAAAAATCTCATATTGCATCAGCGCTGCGGCAACACTTCAAAATTTGTCTCGTGTTCTCTATGCAAGTGCCTTCAAACAGTGTGATGTCACTTGCATCAGACAGGACTCCAGCATATGGCGAAAATGAAAATCGCAGATTGTATAAGCATGGGATAGATGTGCACAAGCTTTGAATCGTCAATGTGCCAGATGCTTGTCGTATAAACGTTTCAGACTTGAATTTATGCGGGTTCTGGTTACAACATGTAAAGAAATGAAACTAGCTTATAGTATTTTTTTCCCCATAAAAATGGCATTACTGGCATGTTTTGCAATGCGACTTCTTTGTATATATTTGTAGCATCACTTTTGTTGCCTACAGCAGACTGTGAAGGGGGATTCAGTCTCATGGATATAACAAAAACTGACTTGAGAAACAAACTGACAATCAAGAATTTAAGTAACTTAATGACAATTAATTTGGAAGGGGAATTTTGAAAAGAATTTCCATTAAAAAAAGCATTTGCTGTGTGATATGCAGCCAAATCTCGAAGGGACAGTTTTACAGAGTGATGTATTTGTTTGTATATTGCATAACTAAAAATAATACTCATGTATATAGAAATTTTGTATAAATAAACCTTTTTTTCTTCCTTGGCTAAAGCTATTTTTATTTGGCTAGAAGTTATTGGCTGCAATTAGCCAAAAAGCTAAAAATCTTTTTTTCCCAGATTAAACCCTAGTCTTCCTATTCTTTTTGAATTACATTTTGTGGTCATCGACAAAAGAAAGGAGAGAAAAGGAGAGGTGAACAAAACAAAGGGGAAGTGATCAATAGAAAGGGGTGGTGTCCGAACTGTTAGGGGATCCTGCTCTTGACCTCTGATCTTTAGAAATCGTATCTGTTAGCTATCTGTTTGGTCCCTTATGCGGACATATTCTCTCTCTGAGCTATATATCGGCCACTATGAATGTTTGGGTGAAGGAGTTTCTTTTTTGAATGTGATTGTTCCATTAATTGTTTGATTCTATTGATAGTGACATGAACCATAAACAGTGTTTCCGAAATCCCATATCTTCGTGTGAAAGAAGTGTCAATCCTTACTTCTATACCTGACTACTGAAACTCTGTTCGCAGTTGCTCTGTAGTATTCTTTGAAAGATGAGTCGAAAACAGCAAGCTGTATCTTTAGAAACAAAACAAAAGATTTTAAATGAAGTCAGCGATAAAGTGCTGAAAAAATCAGAAATTGCGGCAAAGTGTGGAATACCCAATAGCACACTCTCTACAATTTTAAAGAATCTTGAAAAGATTGAAGCGGCTTACGCTGTCAATTAATTCGAACCAGCAAGAAAACGGATGCGTACAGGAAAATATGAAGAAATTGAAATTTCTCTGTTATGGTGGATAAAAGAAGCAAGAAGCCAGAACATTGTTTTAACTGGCGCAGTTTTGCAAGAGAAAGCAAAGGCTTTTGCTGATGCTCTCGGTTACAACGATTTCACATGTTCTAACGGATGGCTGACAAGATTTAAAGAGCGTCATAGAATTGTCTGCAAAAAGATATGTGGAGAAGAATCTGCCGTAGATGAGAATTCTATACGGTCTTTTTTATTAGGAAAGTGGTTAGACGTTAAAAAATATTATGCACCCCGTGATATTTTTAACGCCGATGAAACGGGGCTTTTTTTCAAAGCACAACCCTCGCGAACACTTACTTTAAAAGGAGAAAAATGTACTGGAGGAAAATTCAGCAAAGAAAGAATTACGATTATGGTCGGCTGCAACATGGACGGAAGTGAAAAATTACCATTGCTCGTGATCGGTAAGTCGGAGAAACCGCGTTGTTTCAAAAACGTTAAAACTTTGCCAGTTGCAAAAATGCATGGATAAACAATGTTATTTTTACGAAATGGTTACTTGATCTGGACTTAAAATTCCACCGAGAAAAGAGAAAAATCTGCTTATTGCTGGACAAATGCAGTGCTCATAAAGATGTCCCAGTATTAAAAGCAATTGAATGTGTCTTTCTTCCTCAGAACACTACAGCAAAACTTCAGCCTTGTGACCAAGGTATTATCCAATGCTTAAAAGTGCAGTACAGAAAAAGAGTTGTTCATAAAATGATTCAATGTTTTGATAATAAAACGGAATTTTCTGTGAATTTACTAGAAGCTATAACTTATCTAAGAAGAGCCTGGAACAGTATCACTACTGGAACTGTGAAAAATTGTTTCCGACACGCGGGATTTACGCATGAGATAAATGAAGAAACTAATGAAACAGAATGTGAAATGACGACTGATTTATTAGAAGAAGCCGAAAAACGGGGAATTATTTCGCAGACATTGTTTGTCGAGTATATTTGCATAGATGAAGATGTGCTGACTTCGGATGTGACGACAGACGAAGAAATAATTGCTTCATTAACTGAAGAAAAGGATGACAACATCGACATCTCAGACGAGGATGGAGAATTCAACACAGAACTGAAAAGTTCAGTGTCATTAAATGAAGCTACCGCAGCATTAAAAACAGTACAACGTTTCCTTATGGAACAAGAGAATGCTTCCCGAGTTTTGGACAAATTGGATGAGGTCCATACATTTCTAGAAAAAAGCGGTCTACAAAAATTTAAACAAAAGTCAATAACGGACTTTTTGAAAAAGGATTAGCAGATAAAGAAACTTATTATTGCCTAAAATGATGACCAATTTGTTTTATTTCTTAATTAAATTTTCTATTTCTTAATTAAAATTTCTACTTCTTATTAATTTATGATTTTAGCAGGGATATATTTGTAAGCTTATTTTATTTAGTTTTTTTAATGCAATATAGATGGCACCACTATTTTGACGGTTAACACGAAATCCCCGATAACACGAAACAATTTCGCAGCCCCTTCAATTTCGTGTTAACGAGGTTCGACTGTATTATTAAATGTCAGTGATTTTTATACGTTCAATTGGCCCATCTCCGTCCGCAGCCCTTTTTTCTACTACTTATTCCGACTCTTTTGCGGAAGCCAGATTGAAAGAAAAAAAAAATTGAACCGGACAAAATTAAAAGGGAAATTTGAAATTATTGGCTACCGAGCAACAACTGCTACGTCGAGCTTATTATTAGTCTATAGTAGGGATGCACAACCTGTGGCCCGCCATGGGTTAACTTGTGACCCGCGATCACGATTTATACAATTTTTTCGTTTTTTGACAGAATTTCGTCAATTTGTAAATGGAAAAATTGCAATTTTTTGTCCATATGTCACAGGAAAAAACTGCGAATTTCGTCAATTTGCCCCGGGAAGAAATTGCAAATTTCACCACAGCCAATTAAGAATCGCAAATTTCGTTGATCGAGTTCGGAAAAATCACGAAAATTATCGATGAGTCGCAGAAAAACCTCAAATTTCGTTGATCAACTCGGGAAAAATCTCGAGTTTTGTCAGCTTATCGCGAGAAAAAATCGCGAATTTCGACAATTTGTCGCTGAAAAAATTGCAAATTTCGTCAGAGTCAGTTAAGAATCGCAATTTTCGTTTATCGGGCGCGGAAAATTTTCGAATTTTGTTGATCGCGAGAGGAAAAATCGCGAATTTTGTCGCACGGAAAAGTCTTAAATTTCTTTAATCGGGCACAGAAAAGTCGCGAATTTTGTCGAAATGAGGTACGGAAAAATTGCAAATTTTGTTCACCTGCTGCGGAAAAATCGTGAGTTTCGTTAGTTTATCGCGAGAAAAAATGTCGAATTTCATCAATTTGTCGTGTAAAAATTACAAAATTCTTCAGAGTCAGTTAAGCATCTCGAATGTCGTTGATCGGACGCGGAAAAATCGCGGATTTTATCGCGGAGCTGCGGAAAAATCGCAAACTTTCTTGATCGGCTACGGAAAAATCCAGAGTTTCGCCAGCTTATTGCGGGAAAAAATCGCAAATTTCGTCAATTCGCCGCGGGAAAAATTATAAATTTCATTACAGTCAGTTAACAATCACGAATTTAATCAGGCACAGTAAAATCACTAATTTTGTCGATGAGGTAAAAAAATTGCAAATTTCGTTGATCGACTGGGGAAGAAGCATGATTGTGTCAATCTGTCGTGAAAAAAAATCACGAATTTTGACAACTGATAGAAAAAATTACAAATTTTGTCAATTGGTCGCAAAAATATTGCAAAATTTGTCAATCCCTCGTGAAAAAAATCGTGAATTTTCCAAAAATTCGCGAATTTCGTGACTAGCTCATGGAAAAAATTACAAAATTTGTGCGTCGGTCCCAAAAAATATCATGAAATAGAAATCCATTGGTCGCAGGAAAGAATCGCAAATTTCATCGATTGTGCACGGAAAAGAAATCGCGATTTCGCCAATTTATTGCGCGAAAAAATCGCAAATTACATCAATGTATATCAGGGAAAAAAATCACGTTTCGTCGATTGGTCATTGGAAAAAAATTGCAAATATTGTCAATCTGTCACGTAAAATATCGCAAAATTCGCCAATCACTCATGAAAAAAAAATCGCGAATTTTGTCAATCGTTCATGGAAAAATCTTGCAAATTTCGAAGATCGATCGGAGATCAAAAAAGTCGCGAAATAATTCGATCTTGGGCGGAAAAAATCGCAATTTTCGTTGATCCGTTGTGGAAAAAAATCGCGAAATTTGAAAATTCATCGCTAAAAAAAATCGCGAATTACGTCAATTTATCGCAGGTATCGCACATTGGTTGTTTGAAAAGATTGCAAATTTTGCCAATCGGCAATGGAAAATTACCGTGAAATCTGTCAATCGGTCGTTGATAAAAAATTGCGAATTTCGTCAATCAGTCGCACTTGATTGACAAAAGAAAAAAAAAACAAGTTTTGTTAATAGTCCGCAGAAAAAATAGCATAATTAGTCCATCATGCCTTGTTATTTCAAAAATAAGTTTCCTTTTATTTTAAATGAAGTTACCCTTCAATATATTTTTTTTTTAAATTTTCAATAACGTTCAATTGTTTAGAAATTTTGCGTAATTTTTTCCTTCAAGTTACCATTTGTCAAGAAGGAACCGTTAGTCTTCGTAAAGTGTTGAATGGTTATTCATACAGACGCGAAGAAGTCCTGCATTCCTTCATACAATTATTTATTTCCATTTGTTTATTTTTATTATAGACAAAAAATAATTATTCATCAAGAATAAAGATTTCTTACAACTCCCTACCTCCCCAATATAGAATTTTCTTTGTGTTACTGATGTGGCCCTTCGCAACCCAAACATTTTTGTAAGTGGCCCTTCTCTTAAAAAGGTTGTGCACCCCTAGTCTATAGTTTTCAGTTATTGGCAATTGTTGTGTGTTTGATAAGCCTTTTTCAAATTAGGAGAATGTTCCGCAATTGGGTTATTTCGATAAAAGTTACTTTCATTTTCTAACCATTATTTAACTTTTATACAGTTACAATTGTATACTGTTTTCTCATTTGACGCCAATCATGGCTATCGGCCCGATTATGGAAAGTTATTCATTTTACCCCTACGAAGAACCGGTGTAAGATAATAAATGTTTAATTGAGCATACCACGTACTATTTATAAATATTTTATATTTTATTCCAATTTTTGAAGTTTCTTCTATACTTTGTATGCTTTCTGCAATGTTATTCACCTGTGCGAAGTGCAGGTATCCCATGAAAACTATTTTTCCCGGATATGACACAATGACCGACATATTTCTAGATTTTTTTAAAAAAAAAGTAATTTGTCGATTTCAGGATTTCTTTTAAAGCTGTTGTCTAAAATTCTCAAAATATTTAAAACTATAAATAATCAATTATTGCTGGTTTAATAGTACAAGAATTAATGCTTGCATTTTAAATTAAAGTGGATCCTAATGTAAAATTAAATGAGTTTTAAATGGAATGAATGAAATGCTTCTATTTTAAATATTATAAATACAATTCGATCCAGAGAATATTTGGCAATTTATCGCCTGCGCCCGGTAAATAAAAAATATGCCTTAAAATTAATTAAATAATTTATACTTAAACTCTAAGCGTTATAAAACGTTTAATTCTCATTGGAAATACACATGTTTATGTAATTTTTATAACTTTATCTTATCAGGAATTGAATTAAAAACGCTGCTGTAAAATTCTATCTTAACATACATTAACTAATTTTTATAAGTCCTTGTTCATTGCATTACAAAAACATAATTCAAATAGAACGTATTAAAATCACTGACATTTAATAATATATATTAAATAATATTTTAACTTTTTTATAAATTATAATAAAACACAAAACTAACCTGTTTTTCTCTTTTGGGAAGCGAAAAAAATGAGTTCTCTCAGATAGAGAGTTACTTTTGCAGCTTTGAAAACTGCAATAATTAGAACGCCAACGTGGTATTTTCCCAAATAATATAAGTTCTTAAAAGAACTGATTTTGTTTAAATAACTAACTTCAATTAATAAATTAAATAATGGTGAATAAATAAATCAAATTACATCTAGACTTCCAACAATTAAGTACTGCAGACGACAAACGAATAAAATCACGGCTGCGCGTGGGCATAGTTATTTGATAGATATCGAACTTATAGATCATCCACAAAGGGGAAAGAAGTTCATAATCGTCTTGTAGTTCACTCCGTCCGCTGGGTGGCGTATGACCTTGGTTGACGTGACCTCGCCTTTAATCTTGCGGTTACCTCTCCCATTTAAGATAGGACGCTTACTTATATCGCTTTGGTGTATGACATCTGTACCACCATTTGCGGTATATCCTATCAAAGTATTATAAACAATCGGAATTGTCGCATATTTTTATGGACTTAAATATCATTGCGTGGAGAGATATATCTACAAGAATAATATATACATCTTGCTTAAACAAGTATTTAATAACGAACACATTTTACAGCAGACGATCACAGGAAACACAGTTTCGGCATAGCATACAATTCCCGCTTAAGCACAAAAAACATTCTCTTTACCTCTCGCGCTAGTCGCGGTTACAGTCCAATACAGCACATCTCCTCCCTTCCAAAACTTCTTCTATAGATCTAATCGCTTGGGAGGTTTCCGGACTCTAGTAGATCGGCGAACTGGTTGTGGTGTCGGAGTTGAACCCTGGGCTATGAGTGGAGCATGCTCTTGTGTAGGAATTGAGACTGGCGTTGCATCAGTCGTCTCCGTCTCCCTACAAGTCGGTGATGGTGTTGACTCAACACTGGACGTCGGAGCCTCAGCATCTTGCACAGGAATGACAGGTTTTGCAGACTGTCGTCGGAGCTCGCATTCTTTTTCCTCTATGTCTCCTCCATCCCGTATTTGATCCACATGTCTACGCCACAATTGGCCATTTACATCCACAGTGTAATGTAGTTGCCCATCTTTACTAACGACTCTTCCAAACCTCCACCTCTTGTCTCTTGTCGGTAATTTCGTACAGCGACATTGTCGCCAATTTGGAACCCTCTATCTGAGAATTCATAAGTTCCTTTACGAACTTTTTCTTCCACTCTGCTCTTAAGATCAGGACGCAGCAGGTCGATTCTCGTCCGAATCTCTCTCTTCAACATGAGCATGGCTGGACTATGGAGTGTAGTGAGGTTCGGAGCTTTTCTGTATTGCATAAGGAACGTACTTAATTTTTGTTGTATCGTTCCGCCATAATTTTGCATAGCTCTTAAAGATTGCTTCACTGTAAATACGTATCTTTCGGCCTGCCCATTGCTAGATGGCTTAAAGGGCGCAGTGGTTCTGTGTTTAATGCCGTTATTACGCATAAACATGTCAAATTCGAACGATGTTAACTGTGGACCGTTGTCACTTACAAGCATAAGTGGCAATCCAAATCGTGCGAAACAGTCTCTTAAGCATTCAATCGTTTTGGTTGTTGTGGTGGATCTCATTGGATAAGCTTCCAACCTCTTTGAATGAGCATCTACTATAATCAGGAACATATGTTCAAAGATAGGTCCAGCGAAATCTATGTGGATACGTTGCCAAGGTGTACTAGGATACTCCCAGTAATGCACCTTCACTTTTTGTGGGTCGGTTTTATATCGAGCACAGTTCTACCAGTTCTTGGCCGTGTTTTCTATGTCCTTATCGATGTTTTTCCAGTAAACGTACGATCTCGCGATAGATTTCATTTTTACAGCACCTAGATGGCCATGATGCAACTCTTCAAGCACCTGAGCCTGATACCGTTTAGGGACGCACACCCGCTGACCTAACAGTATGCAACCATCTTGTAGACTATATTCTGCTTCTCTTCCACTTAAAACTCCTCTACTCTGTAACACATGAAGTATTGGAGCGAGGTCTGCACCCAAAAGAGTTTCTTTGGCTAAGTCACTAGCTGTGACAGGAAGAGTTTCTATTTGTGCTAACTGAAATAGGGAAATTTCATCTTTAACGTCTAGCTGTTCGGAAGTGGACGGCAGCCTAGACAAACAGTCAGCATTACCATGGTTTTTTGTATGACGATACTTTATGTCAAACTGGAAAGATTGTAATACTAAAGAATAATGTAACAATCTTGTCGCTGCCAGAATTGGGAGACCTTTCTTCGATCCGAAGATGGCCACTAAAGGTTGGTGGTCAGTTAATAATGTGAATCGTCTCCCTTTTAGGTAAAGATAAAATTTCTTGACACCCCATACAATTGCGAGTGCTTCTTTATCAATCTGAGCGTATCTTTGCTCAGTTTTTGTGAGAGTTCTGGAGGCAAAAGCTATTGGTCTTTCCGTTCCGTCAGGTAAAGAGTGGGAAAGTACCGCCCCTACCCCAACAGGAGATGCGTCAGTTGCCAATACCAATGGCAGTGATGGATCATAATGCATTAGGACACGCTGAGAACAAATTTCATTTTTAATTTTTTCAAAAGCTTCCTGACAATCCTTTGACCAAACCCATTTAACATCTTTCTGTGTTAATTTATACAAAGGATTCGCTATTGTAGCCAAATTAGGGCAAAATTTTCCATAAAAGTTAACAAGCCCTAAAAAACTCTGTACTTCTTGTACGTTTGTAGGTCTAGGAGCTTTCGAAATCGCAGAAATCTTCTCATCAGTTTTATGTAAACCATTTTCATCAATTTTGTGCCCTAAAAATTTTATTTATTTATTTTTTTTTTTGAAAAAATTTACTCTTACCCAAATTTAATTTCAGCCCATGATCTTTAAATTTCTGAAAAAATTTTCTTAAGGCCTGTAAATGTAAATTATCATCTGATCCAGTCACTCTAACATCATCCATAAAAACTTTAATACCTTCCATCCCCTGGAAAAGACCATCAATATATCTTTGCCAAATAGCTGGGGCAGAATTTAAACCATACATAAGTCTTTTACATGCATATAACCCTTTATGAGTATTTATAGTTAAGAGTTTTTGACTTATCGGGATGCACTTTCATTTGCAAATATGCATGCTTAAAATCAATTTTTGAAAAATGTTTACCCCCATTTAAGCTTGAAAATATTTCCTCTAATTTTGGTAAAGGATGTTGTTGTATCATTATATTTTGGTTTACGGTAACAGAGTAATCTGCACATAGGCGTATTGACCTATAAGTTTTTTCAACCGGTACAACTGGTGTTGCCCAATCCGAGGATTCTACCCTCTCTATGATACCTTCCTTTTCAAAGCCTATCAATTTCTTGTTCAACCCTATCTTTTAAAGACAAGTTGGAAATTGCTCGTCAAACGTGGCAAATGAGGTGCGTTCGTACTATAACTAGTTTTATAATTATTTTTTGCACCCCATATTGTACTGAATGTATAATGTTTTGCACTTCATAAAGTGCATAGTCTGATATATCATTAAAATGCACTTCCAATAATTTTTTCCCATTCCCCGTAATGTAAAGAAAAACTTTTGACTGTCCCTGTAATTAAACTATACATCCGATTTTCCTAAAATTTGAAATGGCTCGACAAAATTTTGCAACAATTATATCTTTAAAATTTCAGATCATTCGGAAGGCTCTAATATCATTAAAATCCACTTGCAATAATTTTTCCCATTGGCCGTAATGTAAAGAAAAACTTTTGACTGTCCCTGTAATTAAACTATACATCCGATTTTCATAAAATTTGAAATGGCTCGACAAAATTTTGCAACAATCATATATTTGAAATTTCAGACCATTCGGTTAGGTAGTTTTTGTTCTGTTGCATGCGGACAGACAGACGGACGGACAGACGGACGGACTGAACGACGACTATAGGTGCTACGTATTTATATAATTACGAACGCACCTAAAAATGGTACGGGTCTGGCTCTACAAAATTTTGGTATTACATCGGATTTAAGTTCCAACTTTACTTCATAATTATTAATCTCACCTAACTGATCGTCGAAAAGTTCTTTATACTCTTCTAACAATTTATTCAAATCATATTCACAAGATGTTCTCACTGCTTTGATAGAATTCCAATCCAAATTGATACTATATAGCCATTCACGGCCAAAAATTGTATCCAAATTTTCCTTAACAATGTACAAATTTAATTTGAATTTTTGATTTTTGTATTCAACATCAACAGTAACAAATCCCAAAGGTACAATTATTTCACCTTTGTATGTTTTAAAAGCTACTTTTGAGGGCTTTATTTTTTTCTTCGAAATCTCACGAAATTTTTTAACGCTCATTACCGAGGCGGCCCCTCCAGTATCCAGTTCCATACTTACAGGTTTGTTTTCAACAATTAGTGTTAACATAATAGGAGGTTTTCTTTGCTCCTCCTCTTTTAGCGAGTTCAAATCAAAAGAATACATTGGGATAACATTTTCACTAGAATACAGAGTATCTACCTGCTTTTGTTTTACCGTGTTTGCTTTTAACCCTTTGTTTGCGGCAAAACAGGCTTTTGAATGTGCCCAATTTTTTGACAAAAATGACACTTAGCTAATTTAAATCTGCAGGAATGCTTATCGTGATTAGTTGCCATACACCGTGTGCAATTTGTTTTTTCCTTCTTTCCCCAATGATTTTGTTTTCCAAGGTTTTTCCTTTGCGAAACACATTTTGACTGCTCTTTATTTTTCCCCACGCTAAATTCCTTAATTTCTAAAGATTTCCCCATTATCTCATTTGCCCCTTTCATCGCTTTCTCCATAGCTAAAGCAATTTTTAAGGTATTCTCGATATCTATATCATCTTCCTCGAAAAGTCTATCTAATATTGCTCTATTCCTTAACCGAACCCGCTTACAAAAACATCCCTTAACATCGTATTTAACATTTCTTGTTTATACTGACAAGGACAAGAAATTGCTAAGGAGCGAAGTTCAGCCATAAAAGCACTGACATTTTCCCCCTCTCGTTGCTTACGATTTAGAAATACATGCCTACTAGGAATTATAAGCGGCGTCGGAGTGAGGTGAGCTTTTAACGTATTTTTTAGGGTAAGGAAATCTTTATCGGAAGGACTGTCAGGAGCTAGCAGGTTTTTCAACAAATTGTATAATTTTGCTGACAAACTAGAAATAAAAACTTTCCCACGTTTGCCACCCGGAACATTTTGAATGTCCATGAATGCTTCGAAGCGTTCTATAAAAGCATCAAAAGCTTCATTTTTATCATCGAACTTTTCAAATTGAACCGAAACTTTAGGTTCGTGGGTTTTCGGACCGGCAAAAGTGGCTAAAGTTTCCATTAAGGCTTTATTCTATTCTGTTCTATTAAACTTTGAACGAGCTGCTCTTTAAAAGATAAATACAAAAGAATTTTTTTACCTTGGGCAGTCTTTAGCAGCTAATTATCCATCGGCGTTGTCCGTGGTCGTAATGACTTTGAAACTTTTAGTTACAAACACCTCGTCGCCAGCTGTCGCATATTTTTATGGACTTAAATATCATTGCGTGGAGAGATATATCTACAAGAATAATATATACATCTTGCTTAAACAAGTATTTAATAACGAACACATTTTACAGCAGACGATCACAGGAAACACAGATTCGGCATAGCATACAATTCCCGCTTAAGCACAAAAAACATTCTCTTTACCTTTCGCGCTAGTCGCGGTTACAGTCCAATACAGCACAGGAATGAAATGAAAATTTCCGTTTTAAATATATAGTAGATGATGATGATGCGATTTTGTGTAATAGAATTCATTGTGAAATTTTCGCTTCAAACATAAACGATGCTTTCAACATTATAGCTGATACACCAATATGTGAAGTATCCGATTACGGAAGGTTAACTTGGATTCCTATGAGCCCAAAGAAAAGTGAATATGTGGCTTTTGTGATACTTTTATGTTAGCCGGGCGCAGGTAATAAATCAACAAAGATTGTTTTCATACTATATTCTTATATTTATTATTTTCATTTAAGATACAAACCTTTCACTCATTTCATTTAAAATGCATGACTTGCACTAATTTCGGCTTAGATGTTATATATTCCCGCGGCCGCCATCTTGGATTTCTTGGCTAATTTTTTGTTGGCATTTATCGATAAGGCAAAGGCGACGAGTGACGTGTTCTGGCAACCCCGTGACGCCTAACATGCGCATAAATTGCTGTTTGGTGGCATTTACTACTTGGTGGAAATAGGGTTATCACGCCAAGAGAAAATCCAAGATAGCGGTCGCGGGAATATATAACATCTGTTCCCTAATTTCATTTAAAAAACTAAAAAGATAAACAATAACAGGAAATAATTCCATAATTAAAAACAAAGAATTATTTTTAATTTACATACGCAAAATGTAACTAATGCTACTGGCAATTTTAAAAATGCTATTGGCGAGATCTGCGCACGGCTGTTATAAATGTACCTATTTTTTCTTCTTATCGAGGAGCAAATTATAAATCGCCAAATATTATTCCAATTCCAATTTCTTTCATTGAAAATAATTTTTAAGTCGTTACAAACATTGCTTTCATATTTAAATATTTTCGTTGGTACTACTTAGTTATCCCGTCGACCAATTTCGCCAAATTATACAAATTGACATAATTTTTATTTTAAATAACGAAAGAACAAATAAATTATTATAACATTAATAAAAATACAAATAAAACGTCGAAATAAAAATCACTTTGTGACGTAAACACGTGTAACTTGCTTAAAGTCAGGTGAATATGACATTTACGATCAACCATTATTGGCCTTTAATCTTATAGTTTGGCGATAGATTTTTGGTCGACGGAATATCTAAGTAGTACCTTTTCGTTCTATAACGCTAATTTCTTAGTGAAATTGTTCCTTTTATTTTACATAAAATCACTATATTTTTTTTTTTTTTTTTTTTTTTTTTTTTTTTTGGTACTGCTTAGTTATCCCGTCGACCAAAAATCTATCGCCAAATTAATAAGATTAAATGCCAATAACGGTTCATCGTAAATGTCAAATTCACTTGACTTCAAAGAAGTTACACGTGCTTACGTCATCAAGTTATTTTTATTTCGACGTTTTATTTGTATTTTTATTAATGTTATACTAATTTATTTGTTCTTTCATTATTAAAATACAACTTATGTCAATTAATGTAATTTGGCGAGTGGTTTGGCGATTTATATAATTTGGCGAAATTGGTCAACGGGATGACTAAGTAGTACCATTTTTTTTTATTAAGATGTTCGTATTTTTTTTTCAAACTCATAGAGCCATTTTTATTCTTTATCCAAAAGAGTTAATTTGAATTTTTTTCGATGCTAGAGTAACGGATGTAATGTTAGATATTTTGAGGTTTAGACGCCAAAGACATCGCCAAATTAGAAAAATATGAAAAATGTCATGAACTGTTGGACTTATAAGAATTTACTTGGCACCAATCGATTCAGCATACAAAAATAGATTAAATTATGCTATCATCTGACGCATAATTATAATATCCGAATTTAAGGAATTTTTTATCCTCCCCTTGCGAAAACGCCGTTAGGGGTGATACTTGAGAAAATCCTTTCTTAGCGATACTATATAGATATGCTATTTGGCGGTGACTCGATGATCGAAAATTAGTCCAATATCATTTGAAATATTACATAACAGAGGAGAAATTACGAGAAAGACGAAGAAGAAATGACGAATTACAAAAGACTTGCAATTTTTTTTTTCAAAATGTTGAATTTTTCGGTAATAATAACGCATGATTGTAAAAATTTCTTTAAAAACTATCTTCATTTCCTAGATTTCGAAGGTGTGAATTTTCCTATAAATGATATTGGCGATATGACGTAAGAAAAAATGAAATAAACAATAGATAATATTTGCTTAAAAAAATTGATAATATTCATTGATCTGAGTTCGAGTTTATAAATATCACATGCTTTTGGAATTACGGTGAAAAACATTTTAAAAAATATGAAATTATTTTACAATATGTATGTATGGCAGAAATTCACACTAAAATTTAAGTATTTGATTCCATTTTTAAAATATAAACTGATATATATATTAAACAAAAACCTAATTTGCAGAACAAATTAAAAAAAACAAACTTTATTTCTTAAATTGTTTAAGCCCGAGAAGGGGCAGATATTAAGATATTTCATTCAATTCGTTCTTACATTTAATGTTAAATTTTTGTAACAAATAAGTTAAACCAATTGAAAATTAAAAAATAAAAATGAAATTCATACAATATAATGCATTAAACACCTACCGGGTGTCCCAAAAAGGACTGACTGATTTTAAAATTCAATAACTTGTAAACGGTGACAAATATTTAAAAAATTCTTGCAGGAGGGTTATGCATAAGGTCAAAAGTTTTTTTACAGTGATTTTCAATTTTAGTTCGAATTACAAACAATAGATGGCGCTGCGATCAATAGACACTAAATACAGTCTCGATTTTTGGTCCTTTATCTTATTCCATGCGGGAAAAGGAGATGGAAATGTATTATCCGGGCCACGAAATACCAAAAATCGAGCCTGAATTTAGTGTCTATTGATCGCAGCGCCATCTATTGTTTGTAATTCGAACTAAAATTGAAAATCACTGTAAAAAAACTTTTGACCTTATGCATAACCCTCCTGCAAGAATTTTTTAAATATCTGTCACCGTTTACAAGTTATTGAATTTCAAAATCAGTCAGTCCTTTTTGGGACACCCGGTATATACTTAGATTCCGTTCAAATGAAATCGAAATAAATCTTAGACTTTTTTTAAAGTTTTGTATTTTGCATGTACCTTATCATATTATGTACAATCGTCATAAACATAATGCAAAATCTGCAGTACAAATATTTACAACTTAAAAATGGAAAAAGCCTAAGATTTATTTCAATTTCATTTGAACGGAATCTAAGTATATAGGTGTTTAAAGCATTATGTTGTATGAATTTCATTTTTATTTTTTAATGTTCAGTTGGTTTAGCTTATTTGTTACAAAAATTTAACATTAAATGTAGAACGAATTGAATGAAATATCTTAATATCTGCCCATTCTCGGGCTTAAACAATTTAGGAAATAATTTTTTTTTTTTTTTTAATTTGTTCTGCAAATTAGGTTTTTGTTTAATATGTCAAGTTTTTTAATAACTACTGCCTTCAGACAAACACATTTCAAAATTAATGGAGGGTATCATCATCAGGCTTTGATTTGCGCGATATCGCATCACAATTTGTGATGCAATTTACCTATGTATAATTCAAAATGTTTCACCAGTGCAGTAATGCAGGTTGTAGTTTGGTCAAAAAATTACAATCTGAACTTAAAAAATCTGCTTGAAAATGTCATTTTTTTCCACTATGACGTCATATTCATCTTCTTTTTAATTCTTAAAAAAAAAAAAAACTAAACTTTCAGTTTCATGTTTCAAGTGAAAATCATTCAACTAAAAATAGACAAATTATTAATACGGCTTTTGAATTATTTACAACAATGAAGGAATAATGTTAAATCTTATTAGAAAATGTCCGTTGATTCTCAATGAAAAAAGCGAAATTTACAATTATTAGGAAAAATATTTGAATAATGTAAATAAAAATTAGCCCATGTTACTCTCTAGATTATAATCCAAATATATGCAAAGGCATTTTATGATCCATTTTGATCCTGACGTCTGGCAAATGTTTTTACACTTTGAATTTATAATATTATTAGAATTAGCAAAGAATTAAAAATGAGTGGCATCAGGGACAAAAAGGTGGGAAGAAAAAATGAAAAAGTTATAATCTCCATAGGCTTTTCTATGTTAAATTAACATTGAGAAGTGACACTGGAAATAAATAAGTATTGCGCTGCCGCGCAATACTTAAAATAAGTTACAATTGAGTATAAGAATGTACTCAAAAAAAGATCTCGTTCACTTGAAAAAACACCAGTTATGAGAATATCCTCAAGCTAGTGTCACGCTTATGCATTTTTTGACTTAAAAATCACGTTGTTTGGCGACAAAAGTAAAATAAAAAATCGTAAAGAAATAAATAATAATTACACATGTGACTCACAATTACATCTGCTTGTTTCTTCTATAAGTTACGTGATGGGGCAATTAGATAAAAAGAAAAGAACAAAAAGAAAAAAAAAAGTCATTAAAAATTCATCTAATTAAGTTTTCAGATTCATTTCTATAATCTAACGCAAGCGATAATGAGCCAAATATTGCGTATCAATTGTAATCTTTCTCATTAAATTAATTTTTAAGCATTACAAATATTTCTTTCAGGTTTAAATTAAATTACAAATATTTCTTTTAGGTTTAAATTAAATATATTCGTTTTTTAACATAATCCCTCATTTAAATGGAATTTTCTTTCTTTTTTTGCAATTAAATATCAGTAATTACTTTTTCATTTATTTTCTAACGGATACAGCGAATTCAATTCATTTGTCGCCAAAAAATAACCTCTGGCAACCTTTTCGTTCAAAATAACAATAAAATGCGAAATTTATTACCAAAAATCATAGTTATCCCTGTATATTTTACTCATAAACCACCACGTGAATATTCTCTATCGAATGACACTATTTGCAAAAAAATCCACCGGGTAGTTTTTGAAAACATTCGGGCGGAACTTTTAGATCTTATTGCTTTATAATATATATATATATGATGATATGATATGATGATATATATCAACATTTGAACGGAGGGTGGTTTCGGCGTCTGGGGGTCATGATCGATGAAAATATACCAAAATTTTTTGAAATCGCTTTCCTCCGAACGGCTGCAATAGGTAGCTTTTTGTAATGAAAGCTACCTAAAACTCAGTCATTGCCTGAACTGAGTAAACATCATTAAAATCAGGGCCGACCCGGCTCAATTCCTACAAAATTTTCGTATATGTGTTAGCCAGAATTGTACTACAGTTAAAATTCTTTAAAAGGATTTTGCATACATATCCAAGCAAACGTTTTAAAAATTACAGCATTTTTTAGATTATAATTTCATAATTTTAGAGCTTTGTAAACGAAAAAAGTAGATTTTTAAAAATATTTCACTTTTATTTATTAAGCCAAAATAAATGTCTAAACATTCCATTAAAAAATATACAGTCAAGTAAAAAGAGAGAAAGATAAAGAGAGAAGGAGAACTATATCCATACTTTTTAATGACCAAACTGACGTGAAAAGATGCTAGAGGTACCTTTCGACTCGGGATTTTTTCTACTTTCCAAATATGAACATAAAATTTTAAACAAAGGTCATCTATATATTAAAAAATTGTCCGAACTTTAAATTTTCAAATGTCAACATTCACTTTTGACACCATATTTTAGTTTTTTGAATGAAGACACCCTGTAAAAAAATATTTTTTATATTCTTTTACTAAAATCTTCATAGAAAATCTTCATTTTCATATAAAAGAAAACGTGTTAGGAGTTTATCCATAAATTCAGAAGAAAAAAAATCTTACAAGGAGGTATCTGGAATATTCAGTTTGTTACCAGAGAAATTATATAGAATTTTTTAGCATAAAACAAACTCACTTTATATGTAAGAAATACTAAAAAAAATTTCCTGTTACTCTCTAACGTTTCCTTTTCTGTGGATGTTTGATAACAGGAGACGGTCCCTTTAGTAACGCCATCAAAAAGTAAAATTTATCTATATATCTAAAACTAATTATTCAAATTAGCTGTACAGATAAATACTCCTGTTTTTTACAATTGTGGTTCGTTTTCTGTGAAACTTAATGCCTATCATAATTAATAATTTTTAAATATGATTTTATTAGTAATTTTTATAATTCAAAAAATATTGTTGAAATTAAAACAATGCCTGAAATATCTTTTAATCTATTAATTTTAATAGCATAAAAAAATCAATCGGATGGTTTTTGGAAAGATAACAGATAAAATTTGTCACGCCAATTTAACATTAGTATTCTCAAACTTTTTACTTATATAATTTTACGAAGATTTAAGAAAAGATATACAATGGGTGATTTTTTCGGGCTACCTTGATAAAAGGAACTAAAAATGGTGTCAAAAGTTGGTATTACAATTAGAAAATTCGAAGTCGATACAAATTTTAATGTGTAGAGGAACTCTTTTTCCAAATTTTTATTCAAATTCTAAAAGTAGGGTAAAATGGGGACAGATGCCGCGGTTTTACTTTTCTTCTTGTAAAATGTACAATAAAGCATAAAACAACAAACTGAGTACCAGAAATCATTAATCAAACCATTTAGAATCTAATTTCTATGTTAAACAAGTTAAAATTCTCTTAACAAAGTAGGCATAATTTCCCAAATTAATAAATTTCCCAAACGTCATTTTTTAGCATCATTTTTTATGTGCTGGATCAGATGCCGCATGGAAAAAAAAGCTAGGCTGTTTATTTTATTTTTTTTTTCAAGCAAATCACATTTTTATTTTCTCAAACTACTTAAAATGAAAATAAATGACAGTAAACTTACAAAAATTATATATATCACTAAATTGTGAAAAGTTTAACGAAAATGTAAAAGTGTAAGCTCAAAAAATAAATCTTAAGACAAAAAATTAAAATGAAAAGAAAAACAAAAACATTTGAATTTACATGAATAGAATTACTAGAAACAATAGGCAGCATAATTACAAAAAAGATATAAATCACTGGCTTACATCCAGGCGAACATTGCAGTTTTCTCCTAATGTAAGTATTAGTTCTATTCTATTTAGACCCTAGTCTGTGTATTTTTTGGCTTTTCTTCTCATTCTTTGATTTTGTATTTCCATTAACCCTCAATCACAGCACACTTCCCGTTGCAAAAGTAAAGCGAGCCTTTTTCATGTATCTATCGGTTGAATTTGATGCACTGAATCCAGTTCGCTTTAGACTTTGTTTCTTGATAAGACTCCAGACACTCAGCACATTCAGAGTCATCAAATTCCAATCCAATACTGCCATCAGAATCCATAAGAGAAACAATTTCATCATTGTCGGAAGATGACTTATATTTTAGTTTCTTTCTCAAGTAAGGTGTTTTCAAGTTGATATTTCCTTTCCTTTTTTACATATTTTACTTCCGCCAAGCTGTCGTTCTTTGACACTTTCTAGTTTCTTTTCTTTTTATTTCCTTCTTCTTTTTTCTTGCTTATAAACAATGTGCTTGTAATATTTGCTTCCTTTTGCTTTCTCTTACTTTTGGTTGTATAGATCTTTTGACCATTGATATAGAAAATATTTTGTTTAACAGTTTAGATGTTGAGAATTGTAAAAGGCCTACGTTTTCCTTACTCACACATGGTGAACCAATATTGTTGTTGAGAATATTTTGATAAGTTGCAAAATGCGCTAATATATGTTCATTTAAATGTAAGTTCTACTTAAATTGTAGTGATGAATTTATTGAACCGAAAAACAAAAATATATTTTGCGGCATCTGTCCCTCAATCGCGGTGTGGCGTCCCATAGTGGCAGCTAAGTTGCCGTGCCACCATTTCGTGTCATGTGAGCGACGCGAGAGAAAGGCAAGCACATGTCTGTATTCTACGAGGATCTAGTCTACAGTTGCAATCGATTTTGGGATGAAATATCTGTTTATTTGGCTTAAAATATGTAATAAAACTTTATTAGAATAATTTTAGCAACTTACCACGCAGGTTTGAACCATAAAAACTGGCATAAATATGTAAACACTGACAATTAAGCAGTGGAAACGCATACAACAATGCCCACAGCACAGAGGAACACTATGAACTTCTTAAATTGGTCTAGGGAGCGCTAGTGTCGCCCACACAATCTTTGCGGCATCTGTCCCCACTTTACCCTATACATAATACCCAGTTGAACAGCGCCTTTCGCACCTATCTGCAAAAACGATTAAAAAGTATGGGAACGTTACCTCTCTGTTTTATTAACAACTGTTCGTTTAATTTACCAAAAAAAAAAAAAAAATTTAAAAAAAAAGAGAGAGAGAGAGATAAAAAAGAAATGCCACTCTGGCAAGAATGAATTCCCGGCGCGACTCAAAACTGCAGTAAAAAGAATAGCCCGAGCCAGTCCGGGTATTATGAAAGGAAATTGGCCCGAGTCTGTATGGATTGTCGGAAGTAGTGTTGCCAATTTAACGATTTTTTTATTCAAAATATCTACCAGAATTTCCGAATAGTTACATTCACTTTATTTAACCACGGAATGTCTATCATTAAATAAATCAAGAATCATTACTCGAAATTTCTGGTATATGAATCAATGTATTTAATCACGGAATGTATGTCATTAAATAAAGCGAAAATTCGAAATTTTTAGTCGATGAATAAAAAACCCAGCCAAATTTGCAACATCGGTGCGGATGGGAGAGTACTTATTACTTTGGAATTGAAGACTCGCGAAAGTTCCTGCACCCGGCCTCGCTTTCGCTAAGGACGGCTCTGCGTGTAAGATTCGAGGAAAAACGAGAATTTCGCCAAAGGATTGCGGAAAAACAAGAATTTCGTTAAAGAATCACGAAATAAAACGCAAATTTCACCAAAAGATCGCGGATAAAACGCGAATTTCGTCAAAGTGCAGAAAACTCGTAATCAGCGCCGGAAGGGATTCCCCCTGCTGCTGTAACCTTTCATAAAATTTGCCGTGAATTTCAGATTTTTTTTTTTACTCGCAATCGCTCTTGAATGGGTGTCCCCACTGTCTTTGGCAGCGGAGACCGGGCGTACTACGCACGCATCTCTAACCCCTAAAAACCTTCATACAAATTTCTCTCTTTCAAAATGAATTTCCGGCATGGGTTCCCACTGCCTACGTCCTGCGCACGCGCCGAAAAATCTGAAAGAGAATCAATCGTAAGATTAGTTGAAAGGAAAAATTTCCTCAGAAATCGGGCCCTGCAGGAAACCTCAGATAAAAATGTCCCCTGGCGGTGGAAGGTAGAACTAAAAACTGTACGACAATCGAAAACCGAGTTGAATGAAAAAAAACCTATTGAACTTGGGTCCATATAACCCGAGATAAAAGTGTGCGTCCCAGTGGCATAGCCAGGATTTCGTTTCGGGAGGGGTCCAAAATTTTTCCTTCGGGTTATATATAGTAAAACTTGTCAAGATGAAATCGCAAATATTGGTGAAAAATTCCGTTTTACATAGGTTTTCGAGTTTGGAGGTGTAATTGTATAGTATTCTTTTCGATAGTACCGTGGAACATTTCCGTTTAAGACAGAATTCCGTTATAGGCAGGTTCCATTTTTATAAATTTTGTGTATTTATATAAATATACTTATTTATATTATGTGAACAGTAAAACCTGTCAAAATAGTAATTATCTCTAACAGAATCCTGCCTAAAACGGAAGCGTTACGTGGTCTTAATATGTATTGCCATACAATTAAATTTACTAAAATCCTGTCTGAAAGGGAATTTTCACCGCTCTTTTGTGCAACAAGGTAAAACCTCTGAAAGCGGAATCTTTTTATATTGGAATCCTGTCTCAAACGGAAGAGTTTCTTCAGGCTCCCGACGAAACGAGCAATAGATCTTATTGCGATAGTGTATCTTAGAAGTATAATTAATTATACTTCTTTAAACGGAAGCCTGTCTAAAATGGAACTTTTTTCCAGTTCCTTCCGATTGCGTCTTGACAGGATTGACAGTATAATAGAAGTATTTCGAGTAACTTTAAGAATTTAGATATATCCTTATTTAATATCTTAATTTAAAAAAAAGCATGGATGAAAAAAAGTAAGATCAATCTCTGTAACTGCAGCTGATAATACATTGGAGTTACATTAATATTTATGATTGAAAAAGATTTTACAAACATTATGATGTAAAATACTGAGCGCATTAAGTTTAAAACAGCAATTTCCATGTTTAATTTCTTGCCATTGAATTAAGAACTTGCGCTGTAATAAACATTGGATAATGATTTCACGTAAGTGCCAGTGAGTCGTTAGTTGCGAGTTTTTGAGATAAGGTTTTAACCTTTAAGAAAAAGATCTTGCAATTTCAATTACACAAACTAGTAAGGTAAGAAGCACACTCATCAAATATAATTCATGCCAGGGTTACCAGTTTGGCCTCCACTTTTAATTCGAAATTTCAAATTCACACCGGAAATTTTGAAAGAAGAATCTTTACTTTTTGTAATCACAAAATTTCTGTCATAAAGCAAAAAATGCTATTTTTATTTTCTGGTGCGAATTTGGATTTTCTTAATGAAAATGGAGGCCAAACTGGCAACCCTGGTTCATGCTGAAAAAAATAGTTTTGTTACAATTGTTTAAAACAGCCATAATTCTTTTTGGTTTCTATGTTTCGCCATTTTTGATACCATATTCGATCTAATAGTTGCTTCCGATATCTAGTCGTCTTTGGAAGTTAAATTTTTGTAACAAATTTACTTGTGATGGATTAGCACGATTTTGGAAGTATCAGGATGTGTAAAAAATAATGGTGGTTTTTGTTATCGTACTTCACAACCAATTTATTTTGGATATTTCGAAACAGTTTTAGAGCATTCTTCAAGTTCAGCAGTAAGCTCCGGACTTTGGTACGTGGATTAGCTTCAATTCGATTTCTTATTGTTAAAGACAAAGCGTCACCCAAGATCTTCTCCATACACAAAATTGTTATTGCCATGCCACCATGAAATTTCTTGAAGCAATGTTAAACTGGACGTTCACAATTAGTAACTGAGGTCAAAGGAAATGTTGAATTCAGACATTTTTTGTGTGGGATTTCTGAAGCTCTGGAAGTGACACTTCGGAGTTCCGTGGAGGGGGTAGCACTTCTAGACCATTAATAAGCATAAAATCCCAAATCTTTCGTTCGCACCCTTCACCCGTTCGGGACCAGCATCTTTTACATGAATTTTATTCCTTTGACACCACTTTTTGCCAAATAATTAAATGTACTTTATCAATCGAAAAAATGTCTTAATTAAATAAGGAAAATTTTACTTTTAATTTTTAGTGGTATTAAAAACAAGTTCTGTAAGCACCTTTTGAAGATGCATACATGCACCCATAGTCCCGGAGGCTTTTTCAAGAAGGCTCACGTTTTGAGCACTTTATCGCCAGAGTTACAGTTGGCGCAGGGATGAGTTCAATGCTACGCACCCTTTCTTGTTCCTGACGTCTTGCGCGTAGCGAACCGCAACCCCATTCCTTTGCTGAGAGCTTTTTGCTTTCAAAAGAAAGAGCTTTTTCGCATTAAAATGCTTTTAATTTCACAATATATATATAATTCAAACATAAGTTATGTTTTTCAGTTCAATAATATTCATTTATTTCATTAATTCGCTATGTTAGAAGAAATTAAGAACGTATTTTATTTTTTAGGAAAAATAAAAACAGACGTAAAGATTTTTTTGTAATAAATATAATTCTATTGATCATGTTTTTATGACACAATTGAACTTAAATATTATTTCGTCCTAGTTGTTTTATTTGTTATTTTAAAATAGTCATTAGTCATATTTGAATAAATCATCTAAATTCTCTCAGATGAAACCCCTCCCCCCAACACACACACTCCATTTTTCGTCATTCTGCACACATATTGTACTATTTATTAAGTTGAAGTGGCAATAAAATAATGATCAATCGTCTGAGGCAACCTCCTATTTCGAATTTTCTCTTCTCCTTACCCTTACCCTCTCCTCCAGCACACTATTTTTTGACCATTTAAAATTCATGTTGCCTTGCAGAAAAGATTAATTAAAATTGTGTTTTGCTCTATCTATTGATTTTTAAATAACAAATAAGTAATTTACCATAAAAAAGGGAAAGGAAAGAAATAGAATGAAAGATTAAAAATAATAATAATAATAATCAGGATTAACCTTTTGTGCACACGCTTTCATTTTCTTTTAATTCTTTACCTTTTTAAAAATTTTCTGTCCTATTTATTACTTTGAAGTAACTATAAGTAAAGAACCCATTGTTCAAATTCTGTCCCTCCTCCCCCCCCCCCCAAAAAAAAAGAAAAAAAGTTAAATATTCTAAGTTTTTATTTTTTTGGTTTAATTTTCTATTTGTTAATCGATAAATTTAGCTATTTAAATCTACAGCCCCTCACTATCATACATAGTTAAAAATTTTCTCTAGTGATTTTATTTGTTACTTTGAAGTAACAAAAGATAGCCATTCAATATTCCTTCTCCCCCACCTCCCTTTAAGAATTTCATCTCACATTAAAAAGGCAATTTCTAAACATCCTGGTTGGGTGTGTGATAGGTTTTTTTTTTCCTTCCTGGTTTAGCCTATTTTCACTCGACTTTGGGTACTGTTTCTGCAGGTGCAGGATGATTTGGTATTAAATTAATTAAAGTTCATCGCAGAAAATATAGTAATTTTCTGCCACAGGTATTTTTTTTAAATCCGTGTTTATATACATCAAAATGCACTGAAACTGCATTAATTCATCATTCTCATAAATCCATCTTTATATGTAATCAAATATCTAGATTTATGAAGGTAATGAGTTTTTGTTTAACAGGCATGGAATTAATAATACTCAATTGAATGGAAATGTAAATTTTTGAGGGGATCAAATAATCAAAATTTTAGTCTATATCATCAAAAGTAATAATGGCCTTTGATAAAACAGAGTATAAGAGTTCGTAATACAATTTTTTTCGAAGAAGATTTCTTTTCATCTAGAACACATGATTGAAAATATTTCTTTAATTTAGGTAGGGCTGTTATTCTAAAATATGCTAGTTCGTCTTCCGCCATTTCGGTTCAAAACAAAACACAAGACGACGATTGGCGTTAGAGCTGGCTAAACGTTCCGCTTTCGCCAACTCGCCAAGGCTGGTGCTGAAAACGTGAGCCTTCCTGAAATAGCGTCCCGGAGGGGTTAAACAACTTGACATGAGGATCAAAAACCTTATCTCTATATATTTCAGCATTCACAGTTGCACTGGTAAAAATGTGTAAATATCAGTGTAGCCATTCAAACTGATGCCCACCCCTACCATGATTCCACGACCTTTGTATCGATACCTTTCACGGATGTTTGTAGCTTTATTGCATGTGTTTTTCCCTCCATATGATAACACGTCTGCAATAATTCTCCAAACAAAATCAGGATTCATCGGTAAAGAGAACTCGACTCCAGCCCGTGGTACTCCAATGACGATGATTCTGTACCACTTTACCAGGCGCATTTCGCTGCCGGAGTTAGTGGAATACAAATAATGGGTTTCCTTGTATGCATCCTTTTTTTATACAATCTGTTACTCTCAGTAAATCTGGTTAGTCGAGTTCCTGTTGCTGCAGCGAACTCTCTTGCAATCTGAACTGACGTCAGTTGCCTGTTTCTTTTAGCAATCGTTGCCACATAACGGTCCTGAGAATCTATTGTGGCACGTTCTTTACCTTGAGATGGTTGTCTGTGCACATTACCAGTGTCTGTTAACCGTTTCCATATTCTTGACATGACGCTTTTAGCTATTTTTAAGTATTTCCAGACCCCTGAGAGTGTCTGTCCTGCTTCCATCCTACTTATCACACGCCATTTCTCGCAATCGGTCAAATGTCTTCTGGACGACATATTCCACCTACTACAAGCGAAAATTTTACCCAACTACACGTACAATCCTTGAAATTAGACTTCAAATCACCTACGTGCAATCTTTTTCACGCGTAAACCAAAGGAACGGGCTGAAAATTTTGCAGATTTCACTGTAACGAAGGTTAATCCCATTGGACTACGTGAAAACTTTGACATTGAGTTACCAATCAATCAACTTTCATTGAAGTTTCCTTAATAGAATTAACACAAAGCATTTTTTTATGGTTATTCCTATAAATTTTCTTGATAGTGTATTTTGAAAGTGGTAACAAATAACCAGTCCAAAAATAAAGTTACTTTTATTAATTGCTTGCAGCAGATTTAAAATAATTCATAATATTGACCGTTATAAAGTAAACAAAGATAAGGGTCGCGAAACTCAACCAATGTGCCATTATTGCGTTCGTGTAAACTCGTCTTTTCCCATAAGTGTCGGCAACAGTTGGTCCCATCGAAGTCCAAGATAAAGAAGTTTTACGTTTAATCTACTTACACAAAATTTGTGTAAACGGAATAGCAGGTATATTTGCATAGTTGTCCTTCCGTCTCAGGAGATTAAAATGTTTCCGTTTACGAGAGGATTCCGTGTTCACAGAAAATCTGCCAAGAAGGGATCACTATTGGAACAAGTTTCATTTCAGATGGGTTTCAAACGTTAGCAAGCATAAATATATAGTGTTGTTTTCGTCGAATCTTGAGTTGGTTTCCTTTGAGATAGGTCATCTTCACAGATTTTACTGTAATACATTTATGCTCTTCAGAGGTATACTTAGTACGTTTTAGCAGTTTTAATGGATGATGTGAAAACGGAAAGTGTTTATAACGGACACCTGTCTAAAACGGAAATGTTCGTAGTCCCGGCGGATGACATACCTTTGAATAGTACCTTCTAAGACGAACACCTGTTAAAGCGGAATTTTTCATAGGTTCTTTGTGATTTCGTCTTAGCTGATTTTACTGTTGTATCCATGATTCAGTAAACTAGTTCTTCGTTTGGGTTCGGGAGGGGGGGAGGGGGTCCGGACCCCCTTCTTGGCTACGCCACTGGTGCCTCCTACACTGGAATGGGGAGCTAAAAACTGCAAGAAAATCGTAAGTTAAGTTGAATTAATAAATTCCCGTTTAAATCTGGCGCATTGAATCTGAGAAAAGAATGTGCCGTTAATGTTCGATAATGGTGGTGAAAGGAGTCTTTATTTTAGAAAGCGTACTTTTAAATGTAAAATAAAAGGAGAAAACCCTTGTAGACGAACTCTTAACTTATATCAAGGGACTTCTGCCACAGAACGCACTAATGATCTTCGATTAAATTTATAAAATGCTTTTAAATTATGTTTTTATCATTTGGCAGCGTTTAATACTTAAGTCGATTGTCTACATGCCGTGTAATCTCTGATCCATCGACTTCCGGAAATTAAATAGAGGGCCCAGGGCCAGCCGAAAAAAGATCTCTTTTTAGTTCGATTTTTAATTAATGTTCATCCATGTATGATTCTTTCTCCAAACTTTTGTGCTGTTGCCGTCTTTTTTTTTAAATAATAATAAAAATTACCGTCCGATTTTCAAAAATTTTATACACAAGTGCAAAATATTTTCTACATGTGCTCTGAAATTTTCAAATCGATATTTTAATTACTTTTTTTAATTTTCGCTTATTAGTGAAAGTCCTTAATTTCTTTCATTTCTGCTGTGGAATCAAGTCCAGCTGTGCCATTTTGTGAAAAAAAAAATCGCGTTTTTGATGAGTTTTTAATTAATATTCTCGACTAATTATCTAAAAATTAGAAATTTCAGCCTCATGTGCATCAGGACCTGCCTTGGACAACCCTCACCCAAATTTTCAGACTTGCACGCGCGGTAGATACTTCTAGGCATCTCCGTCTCACACACACATAGATTGGTTTTTACGCTGATTTTTGTGTTCTTAGCATTCCATATGAATATATTCGTGTAATAGACGCTTAGGTGAACCAATACAAAATGGATTTAGCTGGAAGAACAACAAGTAAAGGTATTATTTCTTCTTTATTGGAAATTCACTTTCCGTCGAATTGCCATTGAGAAATGCTAAATAATAAAATATGGAGACCTAGCCCAAATTTTAACGCCTTAAATTGTATAACAAGAAAGAAAAATCATGCTTTGAGCATAGATTATGAAGCACTTTCCAACACTTCCTGAATGTTTTAACAAAACTTTGTTAGTTAGGGAATAAGGTAAAGAAAATAACTAAGTAAACATTTTAGAAAACGGATAAAAAATTTGAAAAACTGATTTCAGCAGTTACCGTCCATAGCCAAATATGTATTGCAATTCTTTTGAACAGCTCTGTATTTGATCTGTTGGTTGATATACATATACTATATAATTGGGAAATTTAGTTTAGCAAGAAAACGCATAACAGGTTGAAATTTCTCTTTCAGCAATTTATACTAATAGATGGAAACATACTTGAATACTTTTGTACAACCCTGTAGTTAAGCTAGTACCTTTATTACGTGCCATTATTTAGCTAAAATTTAATTCAAACTAAAACACTCTTAAAACTACTGAAATCACATTTCCAGAAATTATCATTTATAGACGGCCATGTATCCAGTTCTTTGCATGACCCTGTATATCATTTTATCTATATTCTAGAAACTTTTCTTAGTAAACAAAAATGCAGTTCAGAGTAAAAATGCATAACTCATTTAAAAACCACCTTTAAGCAATTTGCACGCATACCCAGTAACCATTACGAATTCTTTTGTGTAGCCCTGTATATGAATTATAGCATTTATACACACCATATACTGTGCATACATATATGAGTCCAGGCACGTAGCCAGGGAGGGGGTTAAGGGGGCTGAAGCCCCCTCCGAAATTTTAAGAAGATTTTGTAAAATTATCTCTAATGAGAATAAAAATTTACAATGTTTCCCCTGTTTTTATCTTCGATTACATTAAACCTACGTACAGTTTTAGTTGTAAAAATATAAGTTAATTCAATTACAGTTACAGTAATCCCTCGTTATATTGCTCATTCGGATATATTGTTCTTTATTCGTACCTATCACTAAAAATTCAAGTTCTTAAAACACAATTTTAACTATCTTTATGCACAGTAAAATTCGATAAGTAATTCCGTATCAGGGAAAGGAAGTCATGTTAAATCAGGAAGACAAGTTTCTAACGTGTTTCAGAAATTGGAAAAAGGCTAAATATGTTTTCTTAAAACATGTGCAATTAGATTATCACAAAAAGTGTATTATGTTATCAAACAAATTTCTTGAGATTTCTTCAAGCAAAACAGAAAAATATCTCACTGTTAGTGATATAGATTCTCAAAGAAGCTTCAGAAAAAGGAGAAAACAGAGTAGCTTTTAGAGCAATAATTCAAACATTCTCATTTTGCGCACATCAAAAAATGCCACTTAGAAATGATAATGATAGGACGTGAGGGAAACTGATAAAAAAAATGACTGAGTCAAAACTCTTGAGATTTAGAATAAAGCCTGGAGAGGATGAATTGAAACGGCATTTTATAAACAGACGTAGAACTACTACTTACTTCAGACCAGACATTCAGAATGAAATTATTCAAATATGGTCGGATATAGTTACAGAAGAACTAATTGCCAAAATAAATAACGCGATCTGTTTTAACTTGATTGCTGATGAAACTGTGGACATTTCAAGCATAGAACAGCTTGCTTTTTATGTTAGATATGTGGACTATTTAAAAAATTGACAAACCAATAATTCGGGAAGATTTTCTATGTTTCATCCTAAACGCCGAAAATGAAACAAAAGTAATACTACAACGTTGAGATGAACAACGTTTTGACATGTCTAAACCCGTCGGACATGCATATGGTGGAGTAGCCAATATGGCTGCTTATGTTATTTGGGTCCAATCTACGTCAGAGCTACCCCAAAATTAGATATGTCCATTGTGCAAGCCACCACTTAAACCTGGCATTGTCCAACAGCATGCTTATTCTTAACATCCGAAACTGTCTTGGAACTTTTAATAAAGTTACAATTTTTTTAAAAATCACCCCAAGGCAAATTTAGCCCTTCAAGAAGCCATTTTATGATATTTCCCAGAAAACAGAAGAAAACGACCTCTCCGCCTTTGCGACACAAGATTTATCGAAAGGCAAAATGCATATTAATTTTTGTTGAGCTGTTTAATTGCATTAGCATAGAAAATATTTCGGAAAACTCATGGAAGATTTCTTCAACAGCTACAGCATTTTTAGCAGTCATGGAGAAGAGTGATTTTCTCATACGCTTGTTTGTCTGTCACAAACTTTTCAGTCTGACAAACCCATTGTCAACTCTTCTTCAAGAAAAATCTCGTAACATAACATTGGCTGTAACTCATGCTAAAGATGTTCTAATTATTTTACAGAAAAATAGAGAAAATGCAATGGAAATATTCCGTGAGATATTTAATTCTGCATCAAAAATTGGGGAAGGCATCTTCCAAACTGAAATAAAGATCCAAACACTAACATTTAGACAGACAACACGCACAAACCCTCAAATTAAATCCGCTGAAGAGTATTTCTGCGTAACGGTTTTTATTCCCTGTGTAGAAAGTCTTATTCAAAATTTTAATGACAGATTCATTTCAAAGGAAGACATTCTAACAGATTTCGAAGTACTTCTTCTAGGATTTGCTTCTCCGGCAGAATCAATTATGAATTATGATGTGAGAGAATTTCTAATGTTTACACAAACATAGAGATCCTAAAACTTTTAAATTGCTGTGATGCAACGTATTACAATACGATCAAACAATTTCTGACAGTCTTGGCTACAATCCCGCTAACAACAGCCACTGTTGAAAGGGTTTTTTTTCGACTATGAAAAGAATTAAATCTTTGCCTCGAAGAGTTATAGTGATGAGAGACTGAGTAGCCTTGCAATGATTTCGATTCAATAGGACATTACAGTTGATCCGGATAAGGTAATCTGCCTCATGGCTGAGAAAAAGTAAAAAAGATTGTGTCTGTAACACTAATAAATTTACTGTACCAACAGTACTGCATTTATAATTATTGTAATCAAAGAATGTGAAATTTAAATATAACTTTTCTGATTACATATATCGTAGCAATTAATTTTTCCTTTGAAAAAAAATGCGTGTTATTAATTTCCTCTATGGATTAATCATTTTAAGACCCCGCTCTCGTAATGCGAGACACTCGCACGCTAATATTAATTCTGTGTGTTAAATCTATTCAAATTACTTGTTCGCATTTCAATATTTTTTAACTTTGTTTTTATAGGATACATGAGGCTTATCTCAAACATTGTTAGTTTGTGCTTTTTTTATTTTGTTGCAGTTTTTTTTTTCTAGAAACACTCCCGGTTTCCGAACCGGTTTGGAAACTGGTCTTGAAAACCAAAAATTGTAACAGAAATGAAAAAAAAAAAAAATACGAAATAACAAGTATCCTATGCAGGAACATACTTTAGGTTAAGCCTTGTTTATTTTTTTATTTACGCTTTAAATTATGCAAATTACCGCTGTCAGATCAAAAAAAAAAATTTCACGATTCAGCCCCTCCCGAAGGAAAATCCTGGCTACGGGCCTGTATGAGTCCTTTACTGAATCTAGAGATATAGTTGTTGCAGATTTAGTGAAAATTGGGCATTTTTTAGAAAATCAAGACATAAAATCACAAGAAAATATAAAGTGCAGCTAATAATAGCTCTGTTAATAATAACGCATTAAAATTACCGAAATTTGAACTACCCATATTTTATGGTGATGTCACTCAATGGATCACCATTGAGGAAACATTTTTAACTGCAATTCATAATAATGAATCTCTTTCAGATCAGTTGGAATTTTCTTATTTAATTGCTAGTGTTAAGAATTACCCGGCTAAATTAATTTCCGGTTTTTCCATTTCTGGTGATAACTAACTATAAAGAAGCTTGGGAAACTCTAATTAATAGATATGTTAATCGTAAAAATTTAGCATATTCATTGTTGTCTAAATTTGTTAATGCCAAACCTTTGAAATCGCCCACGCAGAAAACCATTTTAGAGTTATTAGATACGTGCAATGAAGTTATTCGAAATTTAAAATCTTTGAAATTTGAATTTAATGAATTTGTTGATTTGATTTTAGTGTATATAGTACAAACGAAATTTGATGAATCCTTAAAAAAGCAGTAGGAATTATCATTAAATAATGATCCATTTTCAAGTTATGAAATGTTAATGGCATTTTAGAGAAACAAGCTCGTAGTTTGCAGAGCTGTAATGCTGAATTTATTAAATGTGAATCCAAATCTAATCAAAAATTTGAATTTAAATCTCAACATTTTTCAAAAAAATCTGTCGCGAATGCAGTTGTGATGGATAATGTAAATAAATCGCCAAAACTTTCCTGTGCAAATTGTAATGAATCTCATGCACTTTATAAATGTCCAGAAATTCACAACTTATCTGTTGATTAACGTTGGCAATTGGTAAAATCCAAAAAGCTTTGCACCAACTGTTTACGTTCAAACCATTTTGTTTCTAATTGTCTTATTACTGCCACATGTAAATATTAAAACTCTAAACATCATACTCTCCTTCATCGTGATCAGTTTATTCCTGCAACACAGCATACTTTCAGGCAACAAGATCGTGTTACAACCCCAAATGCTGTTGTTAATTCTAATGAATCTAATTGTTTCACTTCTCAATCTTTCAGTAAAAATTCTTAAACATTGTTGGCTACTACCGCCATAATACGTGTCAAATCTAAATCGGGAAAATTGATTCCTTGTAGAGCTATGATCGATAGTGCTTCTCAGAAAAGTTTACTTTCTAAAGCTTGTTGTAAAAAACTAGGTCTTCCATCAAGGCCTACAAATCACAAAATCTCAGGAATCAATAATTTAGTCGCAGAAACGGCTCTTCAGGAAGTTTCCTTGGCATTATCTCCACATTTCAATAATGAAACTTTTTAGCTAGATGCATTAGTTGTTAATCAGATTACAACCAATTTACCAAATTTTTTGATTACAGCTAAATATTGGCCACACATTGAAGGATTGAATCTTGCTGATCCTAATTTTCATTTGTTCAGTCCTATTGATATACTCATAGGCGCAGATTTATTTGCTAATATCATAATAGGGGAATCAATTCTCGGACCTAAAGGGTCACCGAGTGCTGTTAATTCCAGACTGGGTTGGATTCTTTCGGGGATCATTTATTCGAATGATTCAAATCACAATTCATCAGTTAGTTGTCATGTTACAACACAGATAAGTTCTCAACTACAGAAATTTTGGGAACTAGAGTCGGTTCCTACTTCTGACCTAATTTCTCTAGTTGAAGATAACTATGCGAAAACAGTTTCACGTTCAGGATCTGGAAGATATATAGTAAATTTACCCTTTAAATCTAAACCTATTCTAGGGAACTCTAAATTTCAAGCCTTAAAGCATTTCTACTTCTTGGAGAAAAAACTTCAAGAAAATCCCTTGCTTAAAGAACAGTATTTATCCTTCATGCGCGAGTATATCGACTTGGAGCACATGGAACTTGTACCAGATTCAGATATTTCAAATCCTGATAATTTGTATCTCCCACATCACGGTGTGTTAAAAAAAGATAGATCTACAACTCGGCTTAGAGTGATATTTGGTGCATATGCTGTTGGTTCAGAAGGCCGCTCCTCGAATGATTATATAGAGATAGGTCAAACTGCAGCCAGAAATCTTTCCTCGACTGTTAAGGTTCAGAATGCATCCAATCGCCTTTAGTTCTGACATCAAGAAAATGTTTAGACAAACTCTTGTCAATCAAAATCATGTAGACTATCAACGCATTCTTTGGCGATTCAATTCAGACGAAATTATTAAAACATACAGGCTGGTGACCGTTACCTACGGTACTGCTTGCGCGCCATTTTTGGCCATTAGGACATTACACCAATTGGCAAATGATAATGAGCAAAATCATAAAGAAGCCTCTCAGATAATTCGAAAGAGTACGTACGTAGATGATTTATGTTCTGGTTCGGATTCAAAGGAAAATGCCTAAATTTTGGTAACTGAGTTAATCGAAGTTATGAATGGCGGAGGTTTTAACTTACGTAAGTGGACCTGTAATGATCCAGAAGTAATTGCTTACTTACCAGATGAAATGAAGGCTTCATCGCAAAAAGTCCTTCCGGCCAGTGCCGGGAGGAAGAGGTAGCTTTCATATTCCTTATTTTAAAAAAGCCAACTTATATCATTCAAACACACGAAGCTCAATTTAGTGGAAACCGAATATAGGAGATTCAATACTAATTTTCATCAATATAATGAATGAGAATTTCGCGAAATTAGTCAGCTTTATCCAAGCTGCTTTTCTTTAATGTAACTTATATTTGGCTGCCACATTTGGCGATTTCTTAAAGTGCCTGCCATTTTAAGACAACATGGTGGATGAGGCTAACCAGTGAACTTGGTCGAGACCTTAGTAATTGCTGTGCATATGCTCACTCATATCGGAATCGGTTGATATATACGAGTGCTGTCGCATGCAAAAAAAAAGATTTTTCAAAATGTCACCCACAATAGAAATTGAAACTGCTATATCTGAGCCATTTTTTAAGGTAAAGACAAACAAAAAATGCTCCTGAATCCTTATATCAAGGTCAAATACTTAAGAAAGAAACCTTTTTCAATTTATAATTTTTTTGCACTTGACTTTAAATATATATATTTTTTTTAATTTAATGGCCGCCATTTTGAAACAAGATGGCTGATGAATCTGGCCAGCGAACTTGGTCGAGGTATTGATGTATACTATCCACATGCCTTCTTACATCGAAATAGGCGAATACGTGTGTTATCCCGTGACAAATACAAGATCGTTTCAAAATGTTAGCCATGCTAGAAATTCAAAGTGCTATAATTCAACCATTTTTTGAGATGTAAACAAAAGAACAAATTTTCAGAAACAAAAACTGCTCCGGAATCTTTGTATCAAGGCCAAACACATAAAAAAAATCTTTTTCATTTTCCAATTTCGTAATACCTCATTTTAAATTTTAAATTTAATTTTTTTTAATGGCAACCCTTTTGAAACAAGATGGCGAATGAAGCTGGCCACCGAACTCGGTCGAGACATTGGTATGTACTATGTACAGACCAAGTTACATCCGAATCGGTTCATAAATACGCCTGTTATCGCGTGACAAAAATCAGGTCGTTTTAAAATGTCAGCCACAATGGAAATTCAAAATGCTATTACTCAGCAATTTTTTTTAGATATAGACGAAACAAAAACTGTTTCGGAATCTTTGTATTAAGGTCAAACACGTACGAAAAAAATCTTTTTCATTTTCCAAATTTTTGGTATCTCATTTTAATTTTTTTATTTTTTAAATTATTTTAAATGGCCGCCATTTTGAAACAAGATGGCGGATGAAGCTGGCCAACGAACTCGGTCGAGATATTTGTATGTACTATGTACACACCAAGGTACATCCAAATCTGTTCATAAATACGCCTGTTATTACGTGACAAAAATCAGGACGTTTCAAAATGTCAGCCACGCTAGAAATTCATAATGCAATAACTCAGCCATTTCTTAAGATATAGACGAAACAAAAACTGCTCCCGAATCTTTTTATCAACGTCAAACACATAAGAAGAAAATATTTTTTCAATTTTCAATTTTTTGGTACCACATTTCAAATTTAAATTTTTGTTAAAAATTTAAATGGCCGCCATTTTTAAACAAGATGGCGGATGACGCTGGCCACCGAACTCGGTCGAGACATTGGTATGTACTATGTACAGACCAAGTTACATCCAAATCGGTTCATAAATACGCCTGTTATCGCGTGACAAAAATCAGGTCGTTTTAAAATGTCAGCCACAATAAAAATTCAAAATGCTATTACTCAGCCATTTTTTTTTAGATATAGACGAAACAAAAACTGTTCCGGAATCTTTGTATTAAGGTCAAACACATACGAAAAAAATCTTTTTCATTTTCCAATTTTTTGGTATCTCATTTTATTTTTTTTATTTTTTAAATTATTTTAAATGGCCGCCATTTTGAAACAAGATGGCGGATGAAGCTGGCCAACGTACTAGGTCGAGATATTTGTATGTACTATGTACACACCACGGTACATCCAAATCTGTTCATAAATACGCCTGTTATTACGTGACAAAAATCAAGACGTTTCAAAATGTCAGCCACGCTAGAGATTCATAATGCTATAACTCAGCCATTTCTTAAGATATAGACGAAACAAAAACTGCTCCCGAATCCTTTTATCAACGTCAAACACATAAGAAGAAAATACTTTTTCAATTTTCAATTTTTTGGTACCACATTTCAAATTTAAATTTTTGTTAAAAATTTAAATGGCCGCCATTTTTAAACAAGATGGTGGATGAAGCTGGCCAACGAACCCGGTCGAGACATTGGTATGTACTATGTACAGACCAAGTTACACCCAAATCGGTTCATAAATATGCCTGTTATCGCGTGACAAAAATCAGGTCGTTTTAAAATGTCAGCCACAATAGAAATTCAAAATGCTATTACTCAGCCATTTTTTTAGATATAGACGAAACAAAAACTGTTCCGGAATCTTTGTATTAAGGTCAAACACATACAAAAAAAATCTTTTTCATTTTCCAATTTTTTGGTACTACATTTCAAATTTTAAATTTTTTTTAAAATTTTAAATGGCCGCCATTTTGAAACAAAATGACGGATGAAGCTTGCCAACGAACTCGGTCGAGGCATTGGTATGTACTATGTACACATCGAATTACATTGAAATCGGTTCATAAATACGCCTTTTATCGCGTGACAAAATTCAGGACGTTTCAAAATGTCAGCCACGCTAGAAATTCAAAATGCTATAAATCAGCCATTTTTTAAGATATAGACGAAACAAAAGCTGCTCCGTAATCTTTGTATAAATGTCAAATACATAAGAAAAAAATATTTTTCCATTTTTTATTTTTTGGTACCACATTTCAAATTTTAAATTTTTTTAAAAATTTTAAATGGCCGCCATTTTGAAACAAAACGGCGGATGAAGCTGGCCAACGAACTCGGTCGAGGCATTGGTATGTACTATGTACACACCGAATTACATCGAAATCGGTTCATAATTACGAGAGTTACAGTGTGACATAAGTCATATATATATATATATATATATATATATATCAATTTTGAACGGAGGGTGGTTTCGGGGTCTGGGGGTCATGATCGATGAAAATATACCAAAATTTTTTGAAATCGCTTTCCTCCGAACAGCTGCAATAGGTAGCTTTTTGTAATGAAAGCTACCTAAAAGTAATTTAGGAAGATGATACCGTTAAAGTCCTCGGACTACTTTGGAAGTCTTCCAAAGATGTTTTACAAATTCGTTTAAATGATTTTAAGGAAGTGAAAACAAAACGAGATTTGTTATAAGTAGTGGCTACAATATTTGATCCCTTGGGTTTCCTAGCTCCTACTACAATACGATTAAAGATCATGTTGCAAGATCTTTGGGAAGATAAGTTTTCGTGGGATGAAGAAATCCCAGATTCCACACTACAGGTTTGGAATGAGTTTTTATCATAAATTCATTTGTTAAAGTCAATTGAAATACCCAGGTATATGAATTCTTATACTCAACATGATGTCAAAATTCAGTTACATGGTTTTGTGATGGCTCAGGTAAAGCTTATGCTGCCGTTACTTATTTACGTGTTGTTACTCTTGACGAAGTATTTGTCAATTTGATTGCAGCTAAAACTAAAGTCAATCCTATAAAACCCCAAACGTTGTCACGTATTGAACTTTGTTCAGCTCTTTTACTAGCCAAATTATGCTCAGTCATTATCGATATTTTAGCAATAAACTTTGACAATATTTATCTATGGACAGATTCCCAGATTGTTCTCAGCTGGTTAAAATCACCTCCCTTAAAAGGAAATCAATTCGTCCTAAATCGAGTATGTCAAATCCAATCATTAATGCCTTCATGAGAGTGGAATCATATTCCAGGTATTCTAAATCCTGCAGATTCAGCTTCTGGGAGTATTCCACCACGAAAGTTTTTTCATCATTCTCTATGGTGGCATGGGCCTCCATGGCTGCTATCAAATGAACCAATCCCAATACCTTTGTACAATCCTCCGATATATGAGTTTAATCCAGCAACTGTCAGCAACGTAACTCAAGTAATTGCCCTTCCAGACTTTATTCTTTAGTTTCCGAATTCTCTAAGCTAGGGGTGCACAACCTTTTTTAGAGAAGGGCCGCTTACGAAAATACCTGGGTTGTTGAGGGCCACATCAGTAACACGGAGATTATTCTGTTTTGGGCAGGTGATCTGTGGCCTATAATCAGATAGAAAATATGAGTTCAGAGGGGGCAACAAAATCATCAACGAAATTTGCTTTTTTCCTCGCCTAATCGACGAAATTCGCTATTTTTCGCGCCCGATGGACGAAATTATCGATTTTTACACGCCTGATCGACAAAATTCGCGACTTTTTTCGAGCCCGACCTACAAAATTCACAATTTTTCTGAGCCTGATCGACAAGACTCGCGATTCTTTCGTGCCCGATCAACGAGATTTGCGTTTTTTCCGACCCTGATCGATGAAATGTGCGATTTTTCCGCACCTGATCGACAAATTTCGCGTTTTTTTTTCGTGCCACACCAACGAAATCCGCGATTCTTCTTATCCCGATTGACAAAACTTTAGATTTTTCCGAACCCAATTGACAAAATTCGCTATTTTGCCGAACCCAATCGACAAAATTCGCGATTTTTCCGACCCTGATTAGCGAAATCCGGTATTCTTAACTGGTTCTGACGAAATTTGCAAATTTTTTCCGTGCCAAATTGACGAAATACGCGATTTTTTCTCTCGATTAGCAGACAGACATATGCAATGCGTCTTGCAATAGAAAGGTAATTGTTGTGGTAAGAATTTTATTATGAATTTTTAATTGTTGGCAGCTGCTATAATGAAAAATGTTTAAATTTGATGGGAAATTGCTGAAAAATCGGTGGTTTTTTATTAATTAAAAGTTAACAATAAATTATTTCGATTCTGGATTGCTTTAGTTGCTTCGGCCGTATTTTAACACACATGTACATAACATTTCACAATCCTGGCTTCTAAACTGTGGATTTGTATAGCATTACAGACAGACAGACAATTTTTTACTTTTATATACGAGGGTTACTCTGAAATTATTGAGATACGCGCAGACGAGAATTTACAAAATAAAAATAACGGTTTAATTTTAAAATACAAAGTATTTTAACACAGCAGACGATTTTTTACTGACATACCTAAACTTGTTTAGCGTAGAATAAATTTTAAACAGAAGAGAAAATGGAGTTGACGCGAGAACATTTTCGCTCTATGATTTTCTACGATTTTAAAGCAGGATTAAATCAAGAAGAATGCGTTCAACGGTTGAAATTAGCATTTGGTGATGAATCTCCAGCTCGTGCTACTGTATTCAGATGGTTTAAAGAATTTAGCAGAGGTCGCAATTTTCTTCAGGATGAAGAACACACAGGTAGGCCGCCGTCGGCAATAATCCCGGATAATGTGTCTGCCATACGAATAATGTTAATGGATGATAATCGCTGTACCTATCAAATGATACAGAAGGAGCTTAACATTGGATCCGCAGCCATACACAAAATTATTCATGAAGAATTGCATATGAAAAAAGTAGTTTGCCGTTGGGTTCTACATAATCTAACTGAGCACCAAAAAGAGGAGCGTGCCAGAATCAGTAAAGAAACTCTTAAATTGTTAAATGATGGTGGCCACCGCATCATTTCTAAAATTGTAACGGGTGATGAAATGTACATACCGTTTTTTGACGTTCCAACACGTCAAGAAAGCAAAATATGGGACTTTGAAGATGATCCCACGCCGACAATCGTGAAAAGACAACGCTCACTGAAAAAAAGTGATGTATGCCGTTTTCTTCAGAAGTACGGGATTGGTCAAAGCCATCAAGTTGGAAGGACAGAAGATAGTAACAGCAAACTGGTATACCACTAAATGTCTTCCTGAAATTCTACAAGAAGTGAATGTTAGGGGACTAATGCTTCACCATGGCAATGCATCTTCACATACAGCCGGATTAACAGTTGAGTTTCTTAAACAAAAACGAATTAAAGTGATAAAACATCCGCCGTATTCACCTGATCTAGCTATGTGTGATTTTTGGTTATTCTTTTATCTAAAAAAGAAGTTACGTGGACGTCGTTTTCATTCAGAAGAAGAGATTGATGTGGCTATAAATGCATTTTTTCATCTATTCCAAGAAATGCATGGCTTGAGGCATTTAATCTGTGGAAAATTCATCTACAAAAGTGCATCGATGCTGGAGGAGACTACTTTGAACACACCTAAAATTTTATACGTATAACTTTAAAAACCTAGTTGTATCGCAAAAATTTCAGAGTGACCCTCGTATTAGATTAAAGGATTTTTAGTTCATTGCAATTTAACTTTACAAACGATACAACACTTTCTCTTTACAAAAATACATTTTAAAGAATATTTGCGACTTATTTTCATCTCATTTACTTAATTCGTATCAAAAATCTGAAAGAATGCAATTGTATCAATCCGTGTGTAATTACATTTTCCGAATTTTGAAAAAATATAAATGAATGACATCTTATTAAACATGGAGCTATTATAAACAAAAAAATGATGTCATATATAAATCATTAGATACCCGAGATTGTTTTGCTTAGCTTCCTAAATGACGTCATTGCTTTCTGCTGGGTTTATGTGTTATTCCGAGATAATGATGTCATTTGCATACCGTTCTATAGATGTTGTTTAAGACGGGGTCGTAAGAGTGGGATGCTTTAGCTGATGCAATTGACGTCATTTTATTAAAAAAAGCGGGTATTTTAATTCTTAGAACTGAAATATGTTTTGTAGAAGTGCGTCATTTTCACCCCAGCTGCTTTGAAATTCTTCACAGGTGAAAAGGCTTTACCTTTGAAAATAACTTAATCGAAATCACACACCGATAAAACGCAATGTTTTACAAACGTTTAGAGTGCCTTTATGGAAGAGCAGTAACTTGCAGTGAGCATGTTACTGTTCTTTGCCCGAAAAATAGCAATTTATATTACAGAACTTGATGATTCTCTCTTGGATGTACTCGCTTTGCCGAGTTAGACAAGCAATCACAGAAGATCTTGGCAGTAATTAGAGGTTTAAAATAATATCAGGTTCCTCAAGTTTTTGTCCAAAATTCTCTCGACTAATAAAATTCTATTGCTATTCTTTAAGACATGTTACTTTAATTTTATCAAAATAACATAATTTGCTTAATTTAATTTTTCATAATTCTATATAATCTATATATTTAAAAGACAAGAATGTTTTTTAGTCTTCCCTGATCTTTCTGCTGAACCAAATTGACTATATATATATTTTTTAACTGAAAGCTGTTCATTTGTATATGTGCCTGCACTAGCTGTTTCTTTTAATATCCCATTATTATATTTTAACTTGAAAAGTATTCTATGAAACTTCTTCAAAATGATTGTAATAAGATAGCTTTCATTATTGCAGAGAAGAGAGAAATAATGAGGTTTATTTTTCCTTATTCTCGTGAAAATTCAAAAATTTTGATAAAAATTGTTGTATAGGGTTTAATGGCGCAAAATCCCATTAGCGACATAATATTTTGAACGGAAAATTACATACTGCTTTTGAAAACACGCATTTTCCTCATAAAGTTTCCAAATTTATTTTCCTTCTGTATGTGTACTAAGTTTCAGACACTAGAGGTGAAATGCTTAAGTAAGTGAAAATGACGTCATATTTAAAAGAAACGATGATTTTCTTAGATAAAACTAAACTTTTTACACAAATGCGTAAAAAAACTTACATTAAGTCAATTTTTACTCTCCGGTACTGAGATTAGAATCTCGAGTTTAGAGTTCGACTGTTTTTGCTATCAATCGTGATTTCACGTTTTGAATTAAAATGATTTTAAAACGATCAAATTAAAATACCAATTTTTTAAAAGAGTGATTGCGGGTATGACAGGTTAATTTTTAAATGTATCTCTATCGCGTGGAACTCGATTAAGGAAGATTAATCCGTTTGCCCTTAAAACAACATAAAGAGTTCATTTTCTTACAACTAATATTCCGTAAAGAAAAATAAAACTTCCTTTGTGATTAAATAAATAAAATAATATAAATAAAACAAAAATTTAACAGACACGTAATTAAACTACGCACTTAAAGCTCTGAAATTATCAGAAAATAAAAGGATGACGTAAGCAGAAAAATCTTGGGCTAATAACTCTTAGTATGCGGCTAATACGAAAAAAGATCACTTTTGATAAATTTCAAAAGTTTATTTGATTGTATAATTCATATTTTTCACATGAAAAATGCTTTTTCATTTTTAGCGTACAATCTAAAAAATATATTGCATGTAAAAATAAATATTACTTTTCAATTAAAAAAAAAATTAGTTTTCACCTATATTCTGTAACCCGGGAAGCCCGGGTACGATCCCCTAGTAGTTTATATAAAATCCAAGTATCTGTGTGTCCCTCACAATTCCGGTAGGACCGCCTCATTGTAATGAGTAATTGTTGAAAAATACTAATGCAGGGTTATTGCAGTAGCGCCAAATGTTGACCACGAAATATCGTCAAATTTGGCAACAAAAACAAGTTGTCATATATGAAGCCAACTTTGCGATAGCTGGTTAATTTTGTGAAGTTCCCATTTAAAACCATTAATCTTTCGTATCGTAATCAAGGTCACAATTTAAATTAAACTCCGCGCTTTTAAGGGGTTTTTTTTTTAAATCTATGGGTGATAATTTAAAGTATAATATACGAAAATGTACGTCTTTACATTTTCATCCTGATGCTATTAATATCATAACCGTCAATAAACGGCGCTGTACTGCCTGAGCTCCTAACTGCCCGATTTTAATGTGCTTTAGGTACTTTTCCAGTACAGGAGCCTTGGGGAGATAGAGAAAATGAAATTTGGCAACATATTTTCTAGCAACTTGCTCAGTTTCATATACACAAGTATTTTTTATTATTTATACAATTTATTTAATATAAAGAAACCATTTAACTATTTTTTATACAAAAAGAAGTAAATTGTATATAAAAAAAACAAGGTACTTGTTTGTTATACCGTCGACCAATTTCGCCAAATTATATAAATCGCCAAACCACTCGCCAAATTTTACACATTAACATATTTTTTTATTTTAAATAACGAAAGAACAAATAAATTAGTAAAACATTAATAAAAATACAAATAAAACGTCGAATTAATTGTTTTATTGGCCATTATTGGCATTTAATCTTACAATTAATTAATGAATGGCAACCATTATTGGCAATTAATCTTACAATTTGGCGACAGTAATTTGGTCGACGGGATAACTAAGAAGTACCAAAAACAACAATAATATACATATAAATAAAATATTTATAGATTATATAAATAAACTTAAAAGTTCATTAATTTTGTTTTCATAGCTGCCTTGGTGCAGCTTCTTTAAAAATTAAACAAAAACATAATTTGAAGAACAAATTAAAAAACAAAATTTATTTCCTACATTGTTTAAGCCCGAGAAGGGACAGATATAAAGATATTTCATTCAATTAGTTCTACATTTAATGTCAAATTTTTGTAACAAATTAGTTAAGCCAATTGAAGATTAAAAAAATAAAAATAAAATTCATACAATATGATACTTAAAACATCCTAAAAAATTAGATTCCGTTCAAATGAAATCGAAATAAATCTTAGACTTCTTCCATTTTTAATTGAAAATATTTGTATTGCAGATTTTGTATTATATTTATGACAATTGTGCATAAAATAATAAGATGCATACAAAATACAAAACTTTAAAAAAAAAAAAGTCTAAGATTTAATTCGATTTCATTTGAACGGAATCTAATTTTTTAGGGTGTTTTAAGTATCATATTGTATGAACTTTATTTTTATTTTTTAATCTTCAATTGGCTTAACTAATTTGTTACAAAAATTTAACATTAAATGTAGAACTAATTGATTGAAATATCTTTATATCTGTCCCTTCTCGGGCTTAAACAATGTAGGAAATAAATTTTGTTTTTTTAATTTGTTCTTCAAATTATGTTTTTCTTTAATATGTCAAGTTTTTTAACCTTTAACCGGAAACGTGAAAATCCCGTGCTCAAACAGAACACTTAAAAATTTACCAAATAGTGAACTTAAACATTTAATCTTTAATAGTAATGCATTAACAGGACCAATCTTTTAATATAACAGCATAAAAATAAGTTTTGAATGTCGGAGAGAGAAAATATTACGGGCAGATATGTAGACGCAACCATCTCACAGATGTGCGTTTCCGGTTAAGGGTTAACAACTACTGCATTCAGACGAACGCACTTCAAAATTAATAGAAAGTATCATCATCATCAGGCTTTGATGTATGCGGTATTGCATCACAATGCGGGATGCAGTTTACCAATGTGTAATTCAAAATGTTTCACCACTGTAGTAATGCAGGTTGCGGTAGTTTGGACAAAAACTTCTAATCTGAACGTAAAAAATCTATAATCAAAACATAAAAAATTAACTTCACTTAAATTTAGATACCTTATTTCCCACTCAGGAACGCTATGAATGTAAGTGTAAATTGTGTTGAATCCTTACTGCTAATATTTAACAATATTATAGCTGTGATACAGTGAAAAATAAAAAAATAAAAGTTTTACTTAAATGTTTAAATCTTATTCTCTCCCAAGGGGTGATGTAATCACATCAGAAAATTATTACCTAAGTTTAACTTGGGGTATAAATAGTTCTCATCTCGGAAAAAAAAATACATTTTAAAATTTAAGTTATGTAATTCCCCACAAAGTTCGCTACCTGCGTAAAAATAGCTATCCATTAAAAACTTTTTACTAAAATATAAACTTGACCAAAGCAAAAACTTATTCTGAAAATGTCCTTTTTATTTCCACTATGACGCCATATTCACCTTTTTAATTTTTGAAAAAAAAAAAAAATAGCTCAATTTAATATTTCACGTGAAAATCTTTCAACTAAAAAGAAATAAATTATTATTACGTGCTTTCGAAATTTTTGCAACAATGAAGTAAAAATGTTACATTTTCTATGAAAAATGTCCGTTGATTTTCAATGAAAATAGCGAAAATTGGAATTATTAAGAAAAATATTTGAATAATGTAATAAAAAAACTGGCCCATGTTTCTCTCTGAGTTATAATTCACCCATATGCAAAGGCATTTTACCATTCGTTTTGACCCTGACGTCAGGCAAACGTTTTTACACTTTAAATTTATAATATCATTAGAATTAGTAAGGAATAAAAAATGAGTGGCATCAGGGACAAAAAGGTGGGAAGAAAAAAATGAAAAAGTTATGATCTCCATGGGCTTTTCCATGTTAAATTAACATTGAGAAGTGACACTGGGAATAAGTAAGTATTGCGCTGCCGCGCAATACTTAAATGATCCGAATTGCTTGAAATTTTCGGTACTACTTAGTTATACGTCGACTAATTTCGCCAAATTATATAAATCGCTAAACCATTCGCCAAATGATACAAATTGACATAATTTTTAACATATTGTAGTACATGCGTTTTAATAACATAATTTTTATTTTAAATAACAAGAGAATAAATAAATTAGTATAACATTAGTAAAAATACAAATAAAACGTCGATATAAAAATCGCTTAATGACGTAAACACTGGTAACTTGCTTAAAGACAAGAGAATGTGACATTTACGGTCAACCATTATAGGCATTTAATCTTATAGTTCGGCAATGGATTTTTGGTCGACGGGATAACCAAGTAGTACCAAATTTTCTTTAACATAGTTCTAGCGTTCGCAGATTATTTTAAAAACTACTAAAAAATATCATTATACCCAACTACATGCCAGTTAAGTTTTTGGCCCCTTGGGATCCGGTACAGGGCCCCTTGAAGTTTTTGCACCATAAATTATTATTAAATTGCACCCTCTTAATCCAATCTTCATTTTTAGAACCCTTTTAGTTTTTCTCGCATTCCTGCATTCCAGTTAAGACCCTGAGGCTTCCTATGGTACCGTAGGGCCCGTTCCAGGGCCCTTGAAAGTATTGGGCGTCACGCATATTTCAACCCATAATTTTCTTACCTTCTCAGTGCATAATTTTAAAGTCGATTCTTGGACTCTTCTTCCAGAACCAACACCCTCATATTTTTATTGGCGCCCTAGGCCCTTTTTAAAAGCATTTACTCAATTTTTTATGCATATTATAATTATAATATATAATAACGCTATGTGTATAACACTTCCGGAGTGAACTCCTCCTTATCCTGATAATCGTTCGTTAAAATCAGCCATTTTATTTTAATGCTCAGAGATTGGCGAAATAGAGAAGAGTTCCCTGGCGAGTAAGTAGTTTGGCAACGTATTTTCTGACAACCTATTTACTGCTTCATACTCACACGCAATTTTGTCCATATGTATACTATTTATTTAATATAAGAAAGCTATTTATCCAATTTTATGAAGAAGCAGAACTCAATTGTGCACAGATGTCATATACGCACAGGGTTTGGCGTGATTTTTTCATGACGCCAATTTGGCGAAAACCTCGCTTTCGAATACCAGTTGCATATATATTTTTAAATTATTTGCTATTATTTTAAAAAGGAAATAACAATAAATTAAAAAAAATGTTTAATTAATAAGTATATAACAAAACAGTTTATATAAGTTTAAAAAGTAAAATAAAAATAAATAAACAATTTATTAATAAATAAACAACAATAGCCGGGTTACCATTTTAGGCAAAATAACACCATTTTGGCTCCAGTTAGGTACCCCGGTGCGTATATGACATATGTGCCATAATTTGTATAGTAAAAAAATATATTATATATATTTAGAATTGAATATTTTTTATGTATATAAATACGTATATAAACAAAATAAAAGTTCATTAGATTTGTTTTCTTAGCTGTTTATATATTTTGGCAACTTATCTCACTTTCTGAAGCCCGAATTGCGCCAAATAACAGAAAAGTACCTAAATAAATAATTAATATAGAAATAACCAATTATATAAACTAAAACAAATTATTTCAATATAAAAGCATTGGGCACATGCCATATACTTACCCCATATTGGCGCGATTTTTTTCCGATGCCAGGTTGGCGAAAACATCAACAGCATAAACAACAACATCCAGGTTAGCATATCAAGCAAAATAACGACACTTTGGCGCCAGTTAAATAACCGTTGCGTATATGACATTCGCGTCAGAAAAAAATCGCGGCAATATGGGGTATATGACATCTGTGCCATATTGTTTTTTAATTTCGATTAAAAATACATATATCCTAGGATAATTTCAGTTGCAGTTAGGTTGACAGCTTAATATCTCATTCCATAAACCTAAACAAACACAAGAGATTCATTCATCAGGAACGGTAAAAAAATATTAAACCATTGAGGTAATCATTCACAAAGTAAATTCTCCAACAATCGATGGACAATATTCTTATGATGTCATAATCGGTAAAGTGGTGACGCTATCGTTTGTTTACGGTTTGAATTCACATAAATTTTATTTTGCAATTTCTCTTAGTTACATTACGTTACTGTCATATTTATGAGCTCAGAACAAAAGCATATTTTTTTTTTATTATTTAGTTATTAAATAATGAAAAAAATTATAAATGCATGGTTTGAAACATTATTTTTTTTTCCTTAATACTAAAAAATAACTTTAAAGTAACAGCATGTTTAAGTTAAATAAGTTTAACTGTTTAATTCTGTTGTAATATTCAAAATAACTGTATTCATTATATTTCAGTAAGCAACATCAGGGCCCGATTAAACTTTGAAGTTAGTGGAATTACAATCTCATTTTAGGGCCTTTCGTTTAGGGAGGCTTTTGTAAATTCTACATAAATGGAAACTCTTCAGTGTTACAAATATTATTCCTAGGGCTGACATAACATCAGAACGGCCGGCAATTTTACACAAGTTTTAGAAAAAATACTTTTTATCAGAAATTTTATTAAAAACGTGTTACTGCTTTGTTACAACTGCCCACACAATTTGGATTATGACAAGTTGCAATCAGTTTCACCAACGTCGTAACCGAGATCGCGAAGCAACCACGATTGCATTAAATTGTATACGATGGTTTCATAGTTTTTACCTTACTTATACGTTTTAGTGCGTAATTTATTTATTTTTAAGAATTAACAATCTAAATTGTCTATATGAATTTTTAAAAATGTAAACAAAGATTCAAAATAGACATGACCGCAAAAAGCCTCAAATCCGCACAACACTTGGAACAAAACAGTGCGAATTAGTGGTCTTCTGCCGTACATAGTTTTTCAAAAATGTGTTTCATTCTTAAAATGTTTTATTTTCATCTATCACTGCCGATAAAGCGAGAAAAACTCATATTCTTGCACATGAGTTGTATCTTTATATCTAATTTTCTGTCATTTTTGACGAGCTACCTTTCTAGTGTAATTTATAAAAAGATCAATCGTTCTAAGTTAATGACAATCAAAGATTTTAGTTGGTATCTTGCAGTAACCTATTTTAAAAAAGGAACTGATTCAAAAGCAATTATGAAAGACCAGTACAAAGGCAGATAACATCCAGATCCAACGTGCTTCCTGACATAAAATTCCACAAAATACAGCATGTTATTGGAAAAAGAAAGTAACAAAGGCGTTGCCAGTATGATAACTTTTCTTCAAAGCCAAGAACATGTAGCATGAAATGCAATGCAACATTATACGTACAATGTTTTCCTCTTTTTCACACTAAAAATCAATCTGAAAAATGTAAAAAAGAGTTTTCTTACATATCTAAAAATAAATTTTGAATTTTTAACATTATTTTACCCATTAGTTTTCTTATATATTAAAACTAAATAATTATATATTAAAAATTTCAGATTTCTACATACAAACGCCCACCGTCATCAAATGAGGACAGTTTAAAAAATATGGTTGCAATTAAACTTTTTCAAAATGCTTTTGAAATACTCTTAATTTATGCATTTCTACCCATATACATCAATTTCGAGGAAAAATTTAAAAATTTGTTAATTTGGGCGTTAATGGGTTAATACTATTAATTCAACCATAGATCTTGTGCAGTCTACATTGAAAGTGGGTACAATAAATGAATAATAACTATACATAGATTAAACTTTAAAAAATATATCTATATTAATTTAATACAAATGATGAATTTTAAAGAAAAATAAATGTTTTATATGGATAAGTTATTAAATAATGTTTTAGATTTAAATAGATGTAAATATACTATATTATAGATGCATAATTAATTTAAATATAGTAATATTTAATAATATTTTCCACAACAATACATAATATGTACTTTAAATTAAATAACTAAAAATAAATTAATTTGGTGTATAAAACTAGAGCTTAAATTATTTAATATAAATAACAATTGAATTGTCTTTAAATTCTCATAAATAATTTAAAGTACGTAATTTAATTATGGAAAGTAGTAGGAAAACGGGGCTGCTGTATTTTTCTGATATAACATGAGAGTTGAACGTTAGATCGACTAGATTATCGTACTATAAGATGGAGATTAAATTTATATTTGAATTTTGAACAACCTTTACCATAATGAGTATTATTAATTAAGCAAAACAATGGAAAATAACAATTTTTAAGGAAAAAAGCTGATTTCTGTAGATTTTCTTTCAACTGCAAGATCAGAATATCAACTTAAATGGGGAAAGTTAAGCATACATTTGAATTTTGGATGATTAACATCTTAATGAGCATTATTAATGCAACAAAACAATTGAAAATAACAATTTTTAAGGAAAAAAGCTGATTTCTGTAGATTTTCTTTAAACTGAAAGATAAAAATAACAACTTAAATGGAGAAAGTTAAACATTTGAGTTTTGAACAATCTTTACTTTAATGAGAATTATTAATTAAACAAAACAATGGTAAATAGTATTTTTATGGAAAAAGAAGCATTTTCTTAGATTTTTTTTTCAACTCTGAGGCGATGATTAAATTTTTATTTGAATTTCGAATAATCAACACCTTAATGAGTATTATTAATTAAGCAAAATAATGAAAAATATCAATTTTTAATAAAAAAACCCCCCAGATTTCTTTAGATTTTTTACAACTATATATTTTTTACTTCTATAAGATGAGAATATCACCTTAAAAGGGAAATTTAAACATATATTTCAGTTTTTGAACAACAATTACCATAATCAATTTTGATAATTGAACAAATAAGAAAGGATAACAACGAATTTTTAAAGAAAAAAGAGGAATTTTATTAACTTTTATACTAGTTTGAGATTTTAACATACTTTTAAACACTAGTTATGTAAGATTTAAAACCTTAGAGAACTACATCCCAAGATATATATTAATTAAACAAAATAAATTCATTTTTAGTTTAATCAATAACAGGAAATTTCACATTAAACAAGTAATATAAAATTTTTTTTTGTTTTTAAAGTCAATTCCTACTTAGGTCATCAAAGAAAAATTTAATATAATCCCTTAAGCTAATATTAGTTTTTGTTGCATTAAAATATCTCAATTTATTGATTTTCTATAAGCAAGTAGGTTTACAATGGAACTCTATGGGAATTTGGCGAAATATTAGAAATATCGCCAAGTTGGCGTCACTTTTGGCGACTTATTTTGGCCGCAAAACTTGGCGATATATCGCCAAGTTGGCGACAAACTTGGTGGTATTTGGCGACAGAACAGGGTCCCCCTATGGTAACCCCTTATTGAAAATATTTTCATTGACCTTCAATAACCAATGGCCGCCATTTTGTTTCCCATGCAAAACTAAAATTAATTAATTAAAATTTAAGTAATTAATTAATATTTGAAAAAACTGTATTAACATCAATTGTCATCCAGTACGAGTTTAAAAAAATTTATTTCAACTTGATAGGATGAATAATGAGTATTTTATTAACGATTGAAAATTTGAACAAGATAAATCTATAAATCTATAAATATATAAATAAATAAATATAGGGAGAGTATGAGCTAATAGTAGGAATTGAAAAAAATATTTTCATGATTGTACGTATAAAAATAAGAGTTTACAAACTGATTTCCTTAATTGCTATCAGATTCAACAGAATTTTTTCGATAGGGCTAGTATAAGAAAATAATTTCAGCTCCCATTCATTGCACGTCAACCCCACATTCTTCACACAAATGTTCTCTGACGTCATATTCGAACTAATTTTTAGTTCGTGTTTTCTGCACCTGCCAAACTACAAAATGTATATCAGAAAATGTTTCCATTCAAGAAAAATATCAACTTAAAGTTGAAAGATACGAGGATTTCAACTTAAAAGGGAAATTTAAATATTTATTTTAGCTTTTGAACAACCATTACCTTAATGAATTTTAATAATTGAACAAATAACAAAGGAAAATATTATTTTTTAATGAAAAAAAAACAAATTTAAACGAATTTGATTAACTTTTACACTAGTTGGAAACTGGAAATGAATAAAATTGTTTTATGAGATCATTTGATCATTGATAAATTCGAGATTTTGAACATATATCCGACTTTTGAATTAACACAGTTTAATGAATATTAATAATTAAGCAAAACAATGGAAAATATCAATTTTTAAGGAAAAAGATCAGAATATCAACTTAAAAGAGGGAAGATACGAGGATTTCTAATTAAAAGGGAAATTTAAACATTTATTGTAGTTTTTGAACAACCATTACCTTAATGAATTTTAATAGTTGAACAAATAACAAAGGAAAATATTATTTTTTAATGAAAAAAGACAAATTTAAACGAATTTGATTAACTTTTACACTAGTCTGAGATTTCATCATCCTTTTAGATGCTAGCTATGTAGAATTTTAACATTTCAACGAGACACCACTTCAAGAAATACTCATTACTAAACAAAATAAATTAATTTTAATCTAATCAATAACTGAAAATTTCACATTTAAAAAATATTTTCATGAAGGTACATAAAAAATACGAGTTTACAAACTAATATCCTTATTTTTATTGCATTTAAGTGGATTTTTCTATTCGAGCTTATTCGATCTATTCGAGCTTAATTTTTATACGCAAAGCATTATTCAATCAAATCCAGTACTTTCAGATTTAACGAAATTCAGCGGTTTTTCGCTTTTCAAACCAAGCCTATGAGTGAAAAAAACAACAGCGCTTCCTATAATTTTATAGCTTTGAGTGAAACGAGTAGAATTTTTCATACTGTTTGCTCTTTTCGTTATACGAAGACGTCAGCTTATATTCTCTAGTTTAACTAAAATGAGTAATATGTAAGAAATTTCTTTAGCAGGAAAGATTCAAGTCAATCTTACTTAAAGGATGTGAAATCAGCTATACCCAGCCAAGAAGCACATGCTTCGAACATTGAAATAATACCCTCTTCACCAGAACTACTAAAACCACCTTTTACTTGCAATCAATGCGAGAAATCCTGTTCCAAAATGAATGCATTAAACAGACATCAAATATCCCATTTGGAGAAAAAACCTTTGAATGTGAAATATGCTCAAAGACATTCATTCAAAGCAGTGATTTTAAACGACATAGTGTAACTCATTCCAGGACATCTACTACATATAAATGCGATCAATGTGGGAAAGATTATTTACAAAAGTTTCTGTTAAGAATTCACGAGAGATCTCATAAGAAGATTTATGATTGTGATAAATGTTCCAACTCATTTTTAACAAAATCTGCTTTAACTGAACCTAAAAAAGTTTATCCCAAGGAATATAAACATAAACACTGCAACATTAAATTGCATGACGAGATTGAGTTTTTACATCATACAAAAGTTCAACCCAAGAAATATAAATGTAAACACTGTAAAATTATCTTTTATCTCCAGACCGAGTTTATTCATCATCTGATCAACATGCATAAATGAAAAAATGCAAACTTTGTTAAGTCATATAACTTGATTTGAATATCTGTATACTTAAAAAATGTATATGTCTTCCTATAACTATTGAAAATGATGAATAAATATTGTTTAAGTGAAAATGCTACACCGTGTGGTTTATTTTTGCTATATCAACTTGTGATTTTTATGACTCTATCTCATCAAGTCAAAACGATTTTACTAAAATATTATAATTTCATTTTTTAAATTCCTTATCAAATGAAACATGAGTTAACTATCTTTTATTAATTTCATATTAAAAACCTAAAGTTTTCCATATAATTTTATTATGTTCCATCTAAATTTTATATACCCAATTAAATTCTATAAACCCTTCTTATTAGCAAACATTGCTATTTAACTGGAAATTTCACATTAATTTTTTTTTCATGATTGTACATATAAAAATAAGAGTTTACAAACTAATTTCCATAATTTTATCACATTCGAACTTAATTTTTATACTCAAAACATTATTTAATCAAATTTTATACTTTCTGATTCAGTAAAATTCGATGATTTTTCAGTTTTTAAACCAATACCACAATATTTATCTACATCGAACTTGATTATTTCCCTGTATATTTTTACATTGCACAATTAAGATAGATATAGACTTAGGACAGCAATAGAGTTAAAAATTGATTATACTCAATTTGCACCTTATATGAATTGGTCCTACATGACATTTCTTATCGCTACAATCATTTGAATTATTAAAACTAGTCTGAGTTATTCAGTCCATATTATTAATCAAATTATCATATGTTTCAACTTACACTTCGAAGATTTCTGAATTATCATCCATCAAATTGCTTAAAATATTAATACTATGTTTATAGTTCTAAAGATACATAGCAACAATCTTTAATTTTAACATTTCATATTTCAGATAACCTATTCTCAAAACCAAACTATATGAATTTTTACTACAACGCTTATCAACATCACAGAACGATTTATACTTCACATTTTCCCAATAATTATATGTATTCCTCAGAAATATTACTATAATATGAATAAGGAAAGAAAATGTAATATATATTAAATAACCTTATACACGAAAAGTATCACAGACGGAAAATACTAATGATCAATTAAAATAAATAATTATCGCATAACATTCCATCTATTAGATATAAAACTTCAACTGATGAATGAAAAAATGTATAAATTATCAAAATAAAATTTAAAAAAGTTAAAAAAAATTACAAAAGTAAAAAACAAAAATTACAAGTTATTAAAAAATTTAAATTTAAAAAAAAAAAGATTTTAAAAATTTCAAGTTTAACTCCTACCTTAACTATCATTACCACTATCTCTTCTCAAAATATAATAATCTATGGTTTACTAGAACATAATTTCTTGATAACATTTATTATACTACTGGTTTGTACGCATGCGTAATTTGTCAGGTGATCAAAACGTTTGAGAGTAATATAAATTTTCGAAAAGCAGCGCAGCATTTCTCATTTCAACTGTTAGACTTGGGAGAGAAGGTGGCTTTAAGTGTGCGACTCTGATAAATTTCCAGATTTTAATTCAAGTGAAGAATCGATTTCTTTGTTAGTGAATAAAGTAAGTTTTAGCATATCATTACAATATATATGTATTAATAAAAATGAATAAATAAATGATTATTTATATATTAAACCTTTCCTAAGTATATAAGTATATTTCTTTTATTGTACAAATATTTCAGCGAGATGATTCAAAACAGCAGCAATCCTCTTTATGAGAAATGAATTATCTGAATTATTCGCTCTTAGTACATGTAGAGTTAAAGAATAATAAATATGTAAGTATTTATATATGAAATACTATAATTCATATATCAAACAAAATTAGAGTAAATTTAAAATCAAATATTTTATTGTTTGTACTTTAACAAATGTTTTTACTTTCTTCTATCTTCAATAGAAGAAAGTATTGTAATCGAAATTTTTTTCGACTTCCGGTTTTCGACGGATTTGCATGTTTTAGGGGTCAGAGATTCCAAAAAACATGTTTATAGAAAATGTCTGTCTGTCTGTGTGTCCGTTTGTCTGTCTGTCCGTCTGTCCGTCTGTCCGTCCGTCCGTGTGTCCGTCTGTCCGTCTGTCTGTCCGTCTGTCTGTCCGTCTGTCCGTCTGTCTGTCGCCATTGTATCATCAAAAAGTGTATGAAGTTATGTATAGAATTAAACCAAAATTTTATTATAAGTTTTTGGCTATGGCAAGCAGGTCCTCCCGGAATTTGGAAAAAATTCGCCGGTAGGGGGCGCTGATATAACAATTTTTGTGCGATTTTGAATATTGTACCATCCAAAAGTGTACGGAGTTATGCATAGAATTGAACCAAATTTTTAGTTTAAGTTTTTGGATATGACAAGCAGGTCCTCCCTGAATTTGGAAAAAATTCGCCGGTAGGGGGCGCTGTAAATGCGTTTTTTGTGCGATTTTGAATATTGTACCATCGAAAAGTGTATGAAGTTATGCATATAATTGAACTAAATTTTTATTTTAAGTTTTTGGCTATGGCAAGCAGGTCCTCCCTGAATTTGAAAAAAATTCGCCGGTAGGGGGCGCTGTAATAGCGATTTTTGTGCGATTTTGAATATTGTACCGTCCAAAAGTGTATGAAGTTACGCATAGAATTAAACCAAATTTTTATTTTAAGTTTTTGGATATAGCAAGCAGGTCCTCCATGAATTTGCAAAAAATTCGCCGTTAGGGGGCGCTGTAATAGCGATTTTTGTGCGATTTTGAATATTGCACCATCGAAAAGTGTATGAAGTTATGCATAGAATTGAACCAAAAAAAAAAATTTAAGTTCTTGGCTATGGCAAGGTTGTCCTCCCTTAATTTGTAAAAAAAATCGCTCGTAGAGGGCGCTGTAATAGCGATTTTTGTACAATTTTTGTGCCATTTTGAATATTGTACCGCCGAAAAGTGTATGAAGTTATGCATAGAATTGAACCAAATTTTATGTGTTTATTTTTGGTCATGTCACGAAGGTCCTCCCTGAATTTGGAAAAATTCTGCCGGAAGGGGGTACTATAATTGCGATGTCTGTACCATTTTCATTATTGTACCATCGAAAAGTGTATGAAGTTATCCATATAACTGAACCAAATTTTTTGTGCATGTTTCTGGCTATGGCAAACAAGTCCTCCCTGAACTTGAAAAAATTCCGAAAGAAGGGGGCGCTATAATTCCGATCTCTGTGCCATTTTTATTATTGTACCATCGAACAGCGTATAAAATTATGCATACAATTGAACCAAAATGTTTGTGCTTGTTTTTGGCTTTGGCCAACAGGTTCTCCTTGAATTTGGAAATATTGCGCGGTAAAAGGGCTCCGTGCTAGCGATTTTTGTATACTTTTCTTGATTTTTCGTAGTTCTATTGTGCATCGGCGGCTCATGCAGCGGCGGGAACTCGTTTCCTGCTATGCCGGCTATTCGCAAACAGCTGATAACGACAGAATAAGGAAAAATTAATAATTTTAACAAATATCATGATATAGATTAACTCGTTTTTAGTCCGTTTAATTGACTTGAGCAGAAATTTAAGATGAAAATCAAAGTTGGTATAGTATTGAACTAATAATATTGAAGTATTAACATGTGTAACTAGGTTTTGAAATATTAAGATGTATAAGATAGAAGAAAGTTTTGGGATTGGCACATCCAACTAGTTTATCTATATCATTGAAGAAAATTCTAATTGTTTATATTTATTTCTCTTACAGATGTGTTCTATTTGCTACAAACAATTTTTAAGTAAATGGAATTTAAAAGGAAATTTAAAGGAATTTAAAAATAATTTTACAACAATTTTTTACAAAACTGAAAAAAAAATTACAACATAAAAAATAACGAAAAAATTACAAAAAAATTACAGAAAAGTTTGAAAAAATTTACAAAAAAGTTATGAAAATGTTTTAAAAAATGGTGTTTTAAATATAGTGTATAATGGTACTTTTTTGTAATTTTTTTTGTAATTTTTTTGTAATTTTTTTTTGTAAATTTTGTTATTATTTTTTTATGCTGTAATTTTTTTTTTTAACTTTTGTAAAAAAAAAAAAAAAAAAAAAAAAAAAAAAAAAAAAAAAAAAAAAAAGTAAAAATTTTTTTTTTTTACTTTTGTAAAAAAATAAATTGTAATTATTTTTTTCATTTTTGTAAAAAAAATGTTGTAAAATTGTTTTTTCACTTTTATAAAAAATCACTTTTGTACAAAAATGTTTTTTCACTTTTGTAAAAAAAAAATCACTTTTGTAAAAATAAATGTTATGTTGTAATTTTTATTTTTACTTTCTTCTATCTTCAATAGAAGAAAGTATTGTAATCGAAATTTTTTTCGACTTCCGGTTTTCGACGGATTTGCATGTTTTAGGGGTCAGAGATTCCAAAAAACATGTTTATAGAAAATGTCTGTCTGTCTGTGTGTCCGTCTGTCCGTCCGTCCGTCTGTCCGTCTGTCCGTCTGTCTGTCGCCATTGTACCATCAAAAAGTGTATGAAGTTATGTATAGAATTAAACCAAAATTTTATTATAAGTTTTTGGCTATGGCAAGCAGGTCCTCCCGGAATTTGGAAAAAATTCGCCGGTAGGGGGCGCTGATATAACAATTTTTGTGCGATTTTGAATATTGTACCATCCAAAAGTGTATGGAGTTATGCATAGAATTGAACCAAATTTTTAGTTTAAGTTTTTGGATATGACAAGCAGGTCCTCCCTGAATTTGGAAAAAATTCGCCGGTAGGGGGCGCTGTAAATGCGTTTTTTGTGCGATTTTGAATATTGTACCATCGAAAAGTGTGTGAAGTTATGCATAGAATTGAACCAAATTTTTATTTTAAGTTTTTGACTACGGCAAGCAGGTCCTCTCTGAATTTGGAAAAAATTCGCCGGTAGGGGGCGCTGTAATAGCGATTTTTGTGCGATTTTGAATATTGTACCGTCCAAAAGTGTATGAAGTTATGCATAGAATTAAACCAAATTTTTATTTTAAGTTTTTGGATGTGGCAAGCAGGTCCTCCATGAATTTGCAAAAAATTCGCCGTTAGGGGGCGCTGTAATAGCGATTTTTGTGCGATTTTGAATATTGCACCATCGAAAAGTGTATGAAGTTATGCATAGAATTGAACCAAAAAAAATTTTAAGTTCTTAGCTATGGCAAGGAGGTCCTCCCTTAATTTGTAAAAAAATCGCTCGTAGAGGGCGCTGTAATAGCGATTTTTGTACAATTTTTGTGCCATTTTGAATATTGTACCGCCGAAAAGTGTATGAAGTTATGCATAGAATAGAACCAAATTTTATGTGTTTATTTTTGGTCATGTCACGAAGGTCCTCCCGGAATTTGGAAAAATTCTGCCGGAAGGGGGCACTATAATTGCGATGTCTGTACCATTTTCATTATTGTACCATCGAAAAGTGTATGAAGTTATCCATATAATTGAACCAAATTTTTTGTGCATGTTTCTGGCTATGGCAAACAAGTCCTCCCTGAACATGAAAAAATTCCGAAAGAAGGGGGCACTATAATTCCGATCTCTGTGCCATTTTCATTATTGTACCATCGAACAGCGTATAAAATTATGCATACAATTGAACCAAAATGTTTGTGCTTGTTTTTGGCTTTGGCCAACAGGTTCTCCTTGAATTTGGAAATATTGCGCGGTAAAGGGGCTCCGTGCTAGCGATTTTTGTATACTTTTCTTGATTTTTCGTAGTTCTATTGTGCATCGGCGGCTCATGCAGCGGCGGGAACTCGCTTCCTGCTATGTCGGCTATTCGCAAACAGCTGAAAACGACAGAATAAGGAAAAATTAATAATTTTAACAAATATCATGACATAGATTAACTCGTTTTTAGTCCGTTTAATTTACTTGAGCAGAAATTTAAGGGGACGAGGGACCTTAAAAAACCTTAAAAATCAATTCTTTATTTTTTGAAATTTTGACTTTAAATATTATTCAAGGGTACATTATATGCATTATGACAAGCATTTATCAAAAAAAAATTTTTTTTTTAATTATTTTTGAGAAAAAAATGGAGTTTTACGCGTTGTCTTAGAAATCTTCGAAATGCCCCATGCGCATTCCAAATCAATGAAAATCCCCAATATTTTTTATAAAAGTTTGGTTTATATATATATAAATAAAACTGTGCATCGAATTTTATATATTTGAATATAAAGGTTAAAAAAAATAAATTAAAAATTTCAAAATTTTTTCGAAAAAATTTCAAAAATTTTGATTTTTTTTTTTTTTTTTGTGCACCTTCATATTCAAATATATAAAATTCAATGCACAGAATTATTTATATATATAATCCAAACTTTCATAAAAAATATTGGGGATTTTCATTGATATGGAATGCGCAGGGGGCATTTCGAAGATTTCTACGACAACGCGTAAAATGCCATTTTCTTCTCAAAAATAAATTTTTTTTTAATTTTTTTTGTGATAAATGCATGCCACAATGCCTATAATGTACCCTTGAGTAATATTTAAATTAAAATTTACAAAAAAAAGAAAAAAATTAAAAAATTTTGAAATTTTTTCGAAATTTTGAATTTTTTTTTTTATTTTTATATTCAAATATATAAAATTCGATGCACAGTTTTAATTATATATATAAACCAAACGTTTATAAAAAATATTGGCGATTTTTATTGATATGGAATGCGCAGGGGGCATTTCGAAGATTTCTACGACGACACATAAAATGCCATTTTTTTCTCAAAAATAATTTTTTTTTTTTTTTTTGTGATAAATGCATGCCGTAATGCATATAATGTACCCTTTAGTAATATTTAAAGTTAAATTTGCAAAAAAATGAAAAATTCTGAAATTTTGAAATTTTTTCGAAAAATTTCAAAATTTTTCAAAAAAAATTTTTTTTTAAACCTTTATATTCAAATATATAAAATTCGATGCACAGATTTTTTCATATATATAAACCAAACTTTTATAAAAAATATTGGGGATTTTCATTGATATGGAACGCGCATGGGGCATTTCGGAGATTTCAAAAACAACGCGTAAAATTCCACTTTTTTCTCAAAAATGACTTAAAAAAAATTTTTTTTTGTAATAAATGCATGCCATAATGTACCTTTGAGTAATATTTAAGGTGAAATTTACAAAAAATAAAAAATTTATTTTTAAGGTCCCTCGTCCCCTTAAGATGAAAATCAAAGTTGGTATAGTATTAAACTAATAATATTGAAGTATTAACATGTGTAACTAGGTTTTGAAATATTAAGATGTATAAGATAGAAGAAAGTTTTGGGATTGGCACATCCAACTAGTTTACTTTTGTGATTTTTGTCTTTTACTCTTGAAAATTTTTTATTTGGTAAATATTTTTGTAAATATATCTAGAAAACTTTGAAATTACTTTGGGAACTTGTATATTTTTCCATTCATCTGTTAATTTTTGTCTGTTCTTATGAAACTTTTTAAGATGGGAAAACGTTTTTCGTTTAAAATGTTAGGTGGTGTATCCCAATAAGGAAATAGGCTTTAAAACACGTCGATATGTGTAGATAAAAGAATATTTATTATAACCATTTAACATTGTGAATAATATCCACATTCATGTTAGTTACAAGAATCATGGGTAACAAGAATTTCTTTACATCCAGTGTGTATGACTTCCAAATTTTAATTTTGCGGTATTACGGTTACTCTTTTGCAAATAGGCTGAGTACATAGTCTAAATCTGTTCCTTGATTGTTGAATTCTTTAAACGTCTGGTTATTTTTTGAATATCTTCACAAAATTTACATACAACTGGTGATACACTATATGATGCAGTATGCATATTTGATTCGTATTTTCTTGTAAACGGTTTTTGGCAATCTTCGCAAGTTTAGGGTTTTTCATCTGTATGGGTCTGTGTATGGTCTTTTAAATTCCATTTACTTAAAAATTGTTTGTAGCAAATAGAACACATCTGTAAGAGAAATAAATGTAAACAATTAGAATTCTCTTCAATGATATAGATAAAAAACATTTGTTAAAGTATAAACAATAAAATATTTGATTTTAAATTTACTCTAATTACGTTTGATATATGAATTATAGTATTTCATATATAAGTACTTACTTATTTATTATTCTTTAACTCAACATGTCCTAAGGGCGAATCATTCAGATCATTCATTTCTGATAAAGAGGATTGCTGCTGTTTTGATGCATCTTGCTGCGACATCTATACAATAAAAGAAATATATTTATATTCTTAGGAAAGGTTTAATATATAAATAAATCATTTATTTATTTATTTTTATTAATACATATAATTGTAATGATATATTAAAACTTACTTTATTCACTAACAAAGAAATCGATTCCTCACTTGAATTAAAATCTGGAAATTTATCAGAGTTGCACACTTAAAGTCATAAGTTCTCTCTCAAGTCTAACAGTTGAAATGAGAAATGCTGCGCTGCTTTTCGAAAATTTATATTATTCTAAAACGTTTTGATCACGTGACAACTCACGCATGCGTACAAACAAGTAGTATAAGAAGTGTTATCAAAAATTCTGTTCTAGTAAACCATAGATTATTATATTCTGAGAAGAGATAGTGGTAATGACATTTAAGGTAGGAGTTAAACTTGCAATTTTTAAAATCTTTTTTTTTTATTTAAATTTTTAATAACTTTATTTTATTTTATTTTATTTTATTTTATTTTATTTTTTACTTTTTTTAATTTTATTTTGGTGATTTATATATTTTTTCATTCATCAGTTGAAGTTTTATATGCAATAGATGGTATTTTATGCGATAGTTATTTATTTTAATTGATTATTAGTATTTTCCTTCTGTGATACTTTTCGTGTATAAGGTTATTTAATATATATTACATTTTCTTTACTTATTCATATGATAGTAATATTTCTGAGAAATTATCTGATAATTATTAGAAGTATAAATCGTTCTGCGATGTTGATAAGCATTGTAGTAAAAATTCATATAGTTTGGTTTTGAAAATAGATTATCTGAAATATGAAATGTTAAAATTAAAGATTTTTGCTATGTATCATTAGAACTATAAACATAGTATTAATATTTTAAGAAACTTGATGGATGATAATTCAGAAATCTTCGAAGTGTAAGTTGAAACATATGATAATTTGATTAATAATATGGACTGAATAACTCAGACTAGTTTTACTATGTCCAGTTAAATGTAATAAAAATAAGGATATTAGTTTGTGAACTCGTCTTTTTTATGTACAGTTGTGAAAAAAATGTAAACACCCCCTACTAACTTCTCAACAAATTATCGTAGAAGTAATTTACTGGTACCGAACGATTGGAATTAAAGTCTACTTTTAAATGATGTATATAAAATTTGCTTAGAGGGGCATCTACATATTAAAACGAACCATAACTTTGTTTTTTTCAATAGCAGTACACAATTCTGACAGCATAAATGAACTCTACACTCTTCAATTAGCCTAAAAACAAATTTTTATGCAATTCGTACCATAAATTTCCGAGAAATTAATTATTTTAAAACGAGCTTATTTTAAGGGCTGTATCCAAATTGAAGTTCCGTACTCGATTATTAACCGAGAGAGCCCCCTTCTTGATCAAGGCACCTTAAGCGCAGCTCAAGGAGTTAATGAAGCCTGTTAGACTACAGGACAGCAGAGTAAATTTCTAAATATCTACTCACTTCTATCATAGACGGCCCCTTAAACCATCATTTTGCCGTTTTTAGGGTTCCGTATTTAAAAAGTAAAAACGGAACCTTTATAAGATCACTCCTGTGTCTGTCCGTCCGTCTGTCACAGCTCTTTTACTCGTGAACTTTGCAACGTGGAAAGTTCAAATTGGGGGAATTAATAAAGATTATTGACCCACATATTTACAGATTAATAAATATTCATAAATATATTTAGGAAAAATGTACAGGGGCTAATTAAGTTGCTTGAAAAAAAAAATATTTTCTTTGTATATCGTGTGGGGTATCGTTTGAAAGCTTTCATAACGCTGAAATCAAAAATAAATTTCATTTAATTTTAGGTATTATATTTTGAAAGTTATGGTGGAAAATGTAGTGCAAAAATATGCCACCCCCCCCCCCATCTAATTCCGAATCTATTGAAATTAAAATTATGAAAAAATTAGAGGTAGTAGACATTAATTTAAACCTTGCAGGGAAATTATAGCGATTACCCTAGGTCACATAGTTTTTGAGAAAATAGCATTGTTCCGTTACACACAAATTTCGATTTACGGGCTTCAGCAAATGTATTGAGCAGCGCTGGAGGTACCTATCGTAGCATAAGTATAAAAGCATTGTTGATCATGAATTTCGAAAAAAATCGTCGGTAATTAGTCGAGATATTAACAATTAAAGACACGTACAGTTTGAATATACATAATAACAAGGACGGCGTATTCTATGCTCCATCGGCTTTTAAAGCCTAGAAAACAAATTTTAAGGATATATTTGTGTAATGCAATGCCCAGTAGCAGTATAAAAGCAATAAACGTCAAATTGTTAAAAACAGACTAATTTAATGAGCATTAATCACATAAATACTATGGGATTCGCGACTAGTTTGCATTGAGCGGCTCTCTCAATACACCTACCGTGTCTTTAAAGGTTAACTAAAAACCTATACGGAAAACACATATACAGAATAGCTATATTTGAGATTATTTAGGTTCCAGATATCTTTGAACTTTCATGGTATATCCGTTTATACTTTTCCAGTATACAGGGTGCAAAGGAAAGCCCCTTTAACCTGAAAATACATGGGAACGGAGAGAGCTACCTACTGCTATGCAAGTGAGGTAACGGTATAGTAAAGCGACTACGCCCGATTTAATGAAAACGACAGCGGCGCCCCTAGTGGCGAAATTTGGAAGATAGCCACTTCAAATCGAAAATGAAAAGAGATATTTAGCATAATATAGAGCAAAATTTCCAGTTAGAAAGTTTTGGAGCATGAATTAATTAGTAGAAAACGACATGTGGTTTACATGGATGAGATAAATCTTCGCCTGTATACCCAAAAATGCCCGAAATCGATGCACTCCATTTTGTACAAACGTTTGAATGGAACAGCCAGAAATATGAAGCAATACGCACAATTTATGCTATAAATATGTATTTATCTCAATATATTTTGATAACATCGCACAAAAAAAAAAAAAAAAAAAAAAAAAAAAAAAAAGACAAACTGTCTCACAGTGATAAAAAGTTAATATACAGTATGTTCGAGAAGTTCGCCATTGCTCATGATACACGTTTGTATTCGTGAGAGTAATTCTGCCTGCACATTTCTCAGCATGGAACGTCTATTGCTAGCCTCTTCAATACGCCGACATATATTTAACCCTTTCAAGGACGGTGGCTAGACAGTCTAGTCACCTAATTTTAATTCCAAAACTGACAAATGGCACCAAGAATATTTTAATAAAATTTTGCTTTTGTAATGAAAATGCAAATTAGCGGGTTTTTTGTTTTCTAAGAAATTGGTTTTAATATTCTGGTGTCAGTCAATTATTTCATCAGTTTACGAACAGAATTTTTCTGCCCCTGAAAGGGTTAATCTAAAATTTTAAATGCATTAGAAATAAAATTTTTACAGACATTACAGCACAGTACAATGTCACAATCTGCAATTGTGCACTGCTACATTTCCGGAATGTGAATACGCAAAGTAGAATCGTCGCTCATTGATTTTGGACATTTTTGGATATGCAGGGGACGATTTATCTTATCCGTGGGAACCAAATGTCGTTTCTTACTAATTAATTGATGCTCTAAAACTTTCTAATTGAAACATTTGCTCTACCTCTTTTCGTTTTCGATTTGCAATGGCTATCTTCAAATTTCGCCACTAGAAGCGCTTCTGTGGTTTGCATTAAGTCGGGCATAATCGCTTTACTGTAGCGTTACCTCACTTGCATAGCCGTAGCTCTCGCCATTCGCAAGTATTTTCAGGTTAGAGGGACTTTCCTTTGCACCCTGTACACTATACAGCTATACCAACCGTACGTTGTATAGTTTTTACAAAGTCTTAGTATTCTTTTAGCAACAGTATTTTTTAATAATACACTTACTAATTCATATTTTATTGTACGGAACCCTCTGTGCGCGAGTAATACTCGCACTTGACCGTTTATTAAAGCATAATTTGAAAAATACTTGGAAGAAAAATGTGAAATTTTGGATTTCCATGAAACAGGACTTAATAAATCTAAATCCATCAAAAAAATTTAAAGTTGCAATTCATAATTTTTTCGAATATTAATTTCATGATTCATATCATAAAATTATAAAAATTGCAAATTCAGCATATTTATGTTTGGGTATATTAGTATCATGCTACAAAAAAAAAAAAAAAAAAAAAAAATTAGTATATTAGGAGCATAATTTCAGGAGATATAAATAAAAATATGAAAATGTAATTTAACATTAGAAGCACTAAATTTTGAATGTTTATAATTCAAAAACTTATCATTCAAATGACTTGAAATTTGGTATCTAGGCATAGTTTGAAACGAAGATTTGAAATATCTCGTTAAAATTGGGTATTGCTATTGAAAAAAATGAAGTTTGGATTCGTTTTAATATGTAGATGGCCCCTAAGAAAATTTTATATACATCATTTAAAAGTAGACTTTATTTCCAATCGTTCGGTACCAGTAACTTTCGTCTACGATAATATGTTGAGGATTTAGTAGGGGTGTTTACTTTTTTTTCCGCGACTGTACATTCATGAAAATATTTTTAAAATGTGAAATTTTCGGTTATTGATTATATAAAAATTTATTTATTTTGTTAAGTAATGAGTATTTCTTGAAGTGTGTCTCGTTGAAAGGTTAAAATTCTACATAGCTAGCATCTAAAAGGATGATAAAATCTCAAACTAGTGTAAAAGTTAATCAAATTCGTTTGAATTTGTCTTTTTTTCATTAAAAAATAATATTTTCCTTTGTTATTTGTTCACTTATTAAAATTCATTAAGGTAATGGTTGTTCAAAAGCTAAAATAAATGTTTAAATTTCCCTTTTAAGTTTAAATCCTCGTATCTTTCCTCTTTAAGTTGATATATATATATATATTTTTTTAATGGAAACATTTTCTGACATACCTTTTGTAGATTGGCAGGTGCAGAAAACACGAACTAAAAATTGGTTCGAATAGGACGTCAGAAAATATTTGTGATCCCCCTCAAGTTTGAAGAATGCGGGAGTTGGCGTACGGTGAATGGGAGCTGAAATTATTTTCTTATACTAACCCTATCGAAAAAAGTCCTTCTCACCAGAGCCGGGAAGAAGAGATAGCTTTCATATTCCTTATTTTTAAAAAGCCAGCTTATATTATTCAAACGCACGAAGCTCAATTTGGTGGAAACTGATTATAGGAGATTGAATACTAATGCTCGTATTCTCCATCTACCTCAACCTAGAAAACCTCGGTCGAACGCTCTAATGAAATTCACGATAACATTTGATTGGACATTATCAAGGAGACGTACAATCAGGATCAAAGGTGCATACCGTTTGAGCGTTCGACCGAGGTTTTCGGTATAACTCGGAGTCCAAGTAGTTGGTGAATACGAGCGTAAATCATTATGAATGAGAATTTCGCGAAATTAGCCAGCTTTATCCAAGCTGCTTTTATTTAAAGTAACTTATATTTGGTTGCCAAATTCGGCGATATCTTGAAGTGCCTGCCATTTTAAGACTACATGGTGGATGAGGCTAACCACTGAACTTGGTCGAGGCCTTAGTAATTCCTGTGCACATGTTCACTCACATCGGAATCGGTTGATATATGCGAGTGCTGTCGCTGGCAAAAAAATCAGATTTTTCAAAATGTCACCCACGTTAGAAATTCAAACTGCTATATCTGAGCCATTTTTTTAAGATAAAGACAAAACAAAAAAATTCTCCGGAATCCTCATATCAAGGTCAAATACTTAAAAAAGAAACCTTTTTCAATTTCTAATTTTTTTGCACCTCACTTTAAATTTAATTATTTTTTTAATTTAATGGCCACCATTTTTAAGCAAGATGGCTGATGAAGCTGGCCAGTGAACTTGGTCGAGACATTGCTATATACTATCCACATGCCTTCTTACATCGAAATAGGTTAATAAATACGCGTGTTATCGCGTGACAAATATCAGATCGTTTCAAAATGTTAGCCATGCTAGAAATTCAAAGTGCTATAATTCAACCATTTTTTAAGATATAGACGAAACACTGCTCCGGAATCTTTGTATCAAGGTCAAACACATAAAAAAAATCTTTTTCCTTTTTCAATTTTTTGATACCTCATTTTAAATTTTAAATTAATTTTTATTTTAAATGACAGCCCTTTTGAAACAAGAAGGCGAATGAGGCTGGCCAATGAACTCGGTCGAGACATTGGTATGTACTATGTACACACCAAGTTACATCCTAATCGGTTGATAAATACGCCTGTATCGCGTGACAAAAATCAGTTCGTTTCAAAATGTCACCCACAATAGAAATTCAAAATGCCATAACTCAGCCATTTATTTAGATATAGACGAAAAAAAAAAAAAAAATTGTTCCGGAATCTTTGTACTAAGGTCAAACACATACGAAAAAATCTTTTTCGTTTTCCAATTTTTTGGTACCTCATTTTAAATTTAAAATTAAAATTTTTTTTAAATGGCCGCCATTTTTAAACAAGATGGCGCAGGAAGCTGGCGAACGATCTCGGTCGAGACATTGGTATGTACTATTTACCAAGGTACATCCAAATCGGTTCATAAATACGCCTGTTATCGCGTGACAAAAATCAGGTCGTTTCAAAATGTCAGCCACGCTAGAAATTCAAAGTGCTATAACTCAGCCATTTTTTAAGATATAGACGAAACAAAAACTGCTCCGGAATATGTGTATCAAGGTCAAACACATAAGAAAAAAATATTTTTCAATTTTCAATTTTTTGGTACCACATTTCAAATTTTAAATAAAAAAAAATTAATGGCCGCCGTTTTGAAACAAGATGCCGGAGGAAGCTGGCCAACAAACTCGTTCGAGACATTGGTATGTACTGTGTATACCCCAAGTTACATCCAAATCGTTTCATCAATACGAGAGTTAAAGTGTGACAAAAATCAGATATACTATATATATATATATATATATATATCAACATTTGAACGGAGGATGGTTCCGGGGTCTGGGGGTCATGATCGATGAAAATATACAGAAATTTTTGAAATCGCTTTCCTCCGAACGGCTGCAATAGGCAGCTTTTTGTAATGGAAGCTACCTAAAATTCTGGTGAATTTGATAAAAATTAAGGAAATTAGTTTATAAACTCTTATTTTTATATGTACAATCATGAAAATATTTTTTAAAATGTAAAATTTCCAGTTATTATTAAACTAAAAATGAATTTATTTTGTTTAATTAATATATATCTTGGGAGGCAGTTCTCTAAGGTTTTAAATCTTACATAACTAGTGTTTAAAAGTATGTTAAAATCTCAAACTAGGATAAAAGTTAATAAAATTCATCTTTTTCTTTAAAAATTCGATATTATCCTTTGTTATTTGTTCAATTATCAAAATTGATTACTGTAATAGTTGTTCAAAAACTGAAATATATGTTTAAATTTCCCTTTTAAGATGATATTGTCATCTTATAGTTGTAAAATATCTAAAGAAATCTGGGGGTTTTTTTTCATTAAAAATTGATATTTTTCATTATTTTGCTTAATTAATAATACTCATTAAGGTGTTGATTATTCGAAATTCAAATAAAAATTTAATCATCGCCTTATAATTGAAAAAAAAATCTAAGAAATCGGCTCTCTTTTCATAAAAATACTATTTTCCATTGTTTTGTTTAATTAATAATTCTCATTAAAGTAAAGATTGTTCAAAATTCAAATATATGTTAACTTTCTCCATTTAAGTTGTTATTTTTATCTTTCAGTTGAAAGAAAATCTACAGAAATCAGCTTTTTTCCTTAAAAATTGTTATTTTCAATTGTTTTGTTTCATTAATAATGTTCATTAAAATGTTAATCATCCAAAATTCAAATGTATGTTTAACTTTCCCCATTTAAGTTGGTATTCTGATCTTGCAGTTGAAAGAAAATCTACAGAAATGAGCTTTTTTCCTTAAAAATTGTTATTTTCCATTGATTTGTTTAATAAATAATACTCATTAAGGTAAAGATTGTTCAAAATTCAAATATAAATTTAATCTTCATCTTATAGTATGATAATCTAGTCGATCTAACGTTCAACTCTCATGTTATATCAGAAAAATACTGTAAAAACGTCATTTTCTCCACTAGGGGGCGGTGCTGTGGTGGCGCAGGAGGCACCAGAGGCGGTGTCGGAGGGTGCACAGGAGGAGTGCCGGAGGGGGCACCGCCTGCTGATCCCGTAGCCCCGTTTTCCTACTACTATGGGAAAGAATAAAACATTTAATTAATACATGCATTTTTATTTATAGTATAATCAAATTTACTGAGTATGAGGTATGATAATGTCCTCAATGTTATAAAAATTGAAATAAAAATTAATCCTTGACCAATATTATTTAAGAAACAAGTGGATAAGTGTGATCACAGATCGCATAGAGGGTTTTGTTTAATATTCTTTTTAAAACACTTTATCCTTTTGCAAAATCTGTTAATTCCACATTTCGCAACCAGGTGGCGTACTCTATTCTAAGCAAACCTCTTTCCGAACGAAACTCCATTTTACAACCTATCCGTAGATACATTAGTCGAGGGGATTGGAACCGTAGCTCCTGCGATAGGTAGGCGCCCCCTTGCGGTAACAAGTGGAACTAAAGTATGTAAGGCAATATGTAAAATATGCAAGTGTATAAAAGTTAGAAAAGTGGCCCCCAGGTGAAAAGGGAGGGGTTAGAAATATTGCTTTATTCGTTGGCCACCGGAGTGGGATTTTCCCTTCGAGGAATTTTCTATTCCAGTGTTCTAATGGGGGTTCCGTAGTTACTTGGGGCAGTGATGCGTAATACAGTCTGGTGTTTAGTCGCTGACGTACACCAGACTTAGCCTCTCCTTGCTCAAGTTTGACCTGGTGCCTCCAAGTTGGTCCCGTCGGGGTGTAGCGGGTTCGCCCGTTTGCACGTGCAGAATCCAGGCAAGCGACTTTCGCGTCCTCCCGGACTAGCAAGTCGGCAGGGCACTGCGGCTTGACGATGCTACGAGTAGAAAAAATGGAAAAAGAGCCGATGGTGATGCCATTGGCTCGTCAAGCTCTTGTGGGACCGGAGGTTTGGAGGAACAGTCTGGTGCCGCTGTCAAGTGCAATGCGTGCACGAAGGAGTTTCGGACTTTTACCGGAATGAGGAGCCATCTTCGCCAGGCTCACCCGGAAACTTATTTTCGTGGTGAGAAGGAAGAAGTAGACGCGTCCAAGCACCATCGGTGGACGGATTTAGAGGAAGAAAATATGGCTCGTTTAGAGATCCAGCTTATGGACGTGGGCAAGCGCTTTATAAATAAAGAGCTGGTGAAGTTGCTTCCCAACAGGACCATCGAACCCATTAAAAGGAAACGCAAAACAGAGAGTTGATCCAGAAAATTAAGACCGAAATGATCGCTGGTAGTAACATCCCCATAGATTAACATCCAAGATCGGACATTCCCATAGAGCGTAATGGTAATGCGATTGCGATCGTAGCGTCCTTTGTGACAATGGGGCTGAAACTCCCCATCCTTGTAGTATGTTTATTATTGAGTATCTACCTTATTGTGATCTTTCTTTTTTTATTGTTGCATGTTTACGTTTTCCATAGAATCTTACACCGATACACGAACATAGAATAGACATTCTATTTTATATATCTAATATCTATTCTACGTTCATGCACGGATATGTTTTTTTTTTTTTTACATGATTAGTGAACGGTTTTAAGTGCAACGAATACTAGGTAAAAATTTCGTCTTGAAAGCTATATACCAAAAGCAATGGTATAATATAAAAATATACGAAATGTTGAACTCTACAAGTCCCAGAAAATTTCATAATTATTCCCCTTTGGCAGGAAAATTTTTATATCCCGTGTTTTATAAATTTATGAAGTTTAACGTATTAAACAGTCGTTACAATAATCTTTTAAAATTTATGTATTTTCACTTCCTTACAGATAAAATAAAAATATTGTTTTTAATGTAAATAACGTACAATCAATTCAATAATATTTATAATATTAACATATAAGAAATAATAATAATAATATTACAGATAGGGAAAAATTCCTTTCGACAAATTTTTTGAATTGTATAAATCTAAAAGTTAACAAGTAATATAAAAATTTTGTTTTTAAAGTCAATTCCTACTTAGGCCATCAAAGAGAAATTTAATATAATCAAGCTAATATTAGTTTTTGTTGCATTAAAATATCTCAATTTGTTGATTTTCTATAAGCAAGTAGGTTTACAATGGAACTCTATGGGAATTTGGCGAAATATTACAGATTTGCGAAGTTGGCGTCACTTTTGGCGACTCATTTTGGCCGCCAAATTTGGCGATATATCGCCAAGTTGGCGACAGAACAGGGTCCCCCCTATGGTAACCCCTTATTGAAAATACTTTCATTGAACTTCAATAACCAATGGCCGCCATTTTGTTTCCCATGCAAAACTAAAATTAATTAATTAAAATTTAATTAACTAATTAATATTTGAAAAAACTGTATTAACATCGATTGTCATCCAGTACAAGTTTAAAAAAATTTATTTCAACTTGATAGGATGAATAATGAGTATTTTATTAACGATTGAAAATTTGAACAAGATAAATATATAAATAAATAAATATAGGGAGAGTGTGAGCTAATAGTAGGAATTGAAAAATAAATAGAGGTACTGACATTACACTCAATAAAATTTTATTCGATATGAATAAATTGACACAATACCTGAATTTGATTTTTTACAATTTAATCTTATAAACTTACATATTTGCATTCTTAACAGAATTTTCTGGCGGCTTTCTTTTATATTATTAGTCTAATTATCATTTTGTAAGTTAAAAATAAACAATACAAGTACGGTAAAAAAAAAAGCAGCTAAATAAATAAAGCAAGCATGAATAGAATATCGTCTGACACCTGCTTCGTTTTAGGAACGAATAGATATTCAAACCATAGAGGATAAACATATTTCTTCAACACAGGTAAATTTCGGAGGTTTGTTAGTTCTTCCCCTTTGCCAATAGTGACGCTAGTACTGTTGCCATTACAGATTTTGCCGTAAATGTCCCATCTTGGTCCTTAATCTATGTAACATCCCCAAGGGCGGATCTGGAGAGTCCTCAAGGGGGGGGGGGGCGATTTTAGAAATTTGGAAACTCCAATCTGATGCGCGGGTCGGGGCTAATTTTTTCACTGCGGGTCGTGTTACTTCTACTTTTGCTGTGGGTCGGGTTTGGGTCCGGTTGACTTCAATGTTTTGCTGCTGGTTGGATTAACTTATACTTTTTTGCGGTGGGTCGCGTTTGGGTCTGGTTGATTTCTACTTTTTCCTGTCGGTCGGGTTAACTTCTACTTTTTTGCTATGGGCCGGGTTAACTTTGACCTTTTTCGATGCGGGTCGGGTTTGGGCCCGGTTGACTTCTCCTTTTCTTCTACAGGTCGGGCTGACTTTTACTTTTTAGCTGCGCCTAGTGCGTTGGGTTTGGGGCAGATTGATATACATTATATCCTGTTTGAGTCAGTTTCGGATTGGGTTTTCACAACTGAGACTTGCGAGAAGGGTTCGGGTTGACCTTTTTTTTTTAAAGAAAGTCTAAGTATTTTTGAAGATAAAAAACTATATGCAGTAAAATCTCCATAACAGACACGTCTAAATAATTATTTAGGAATACTTTTTAATCTCCAGAATTATGTAAAAAATACTAATTTGGTATAAGACTGCTTGTCTCTTTATATCTAAGGTGAGTTGTAATTCAGTAAAGAATGCTTTGAAACTTATTAAAGAACATACCGGGTGTCCTTAAATGGATTTTAAAATTTAGTACTTTTTGAATGGTGACAGCTATTTAAAAAAATCTCGCAGGAGGGTTATGTAAGATGTCATGAGATTTTTTACTGTGATTCTTGATTTTACTGTATAATAGCAGCGAAAGATGGTGCTGTAAACAATGGTCGTTAAGCCTACCTCCTCCGGGAACCGATTTAGCGCCTCTTGCTTCCAGCACCATCTTCGTTGCTATTTTAAACTAAAATCAAGAATCGCAGTTAAAAAAATTATCAGGGGTAGAATAAAAAAGAAAAAAAAATCTGAAATTCAAAGAAAATTTTCTGAAAGGTTACAGCAGATGGGGGGGGGGGGGATTCCCTCCTGGCACTAATTATTTTTGTTGCAGGTCAGGTTAGCTGTTTTGGATTCGGATCGATTTCAGGCTGAGTGTAGATTCCTGCAAGCTGGGTTTGGGTTAACTTGTTTTTTTTTTTTTTTTTTTTTTTTTTTTTTAAATTAGTTCAGTATATTATTTCAAGTTAAAAATTATACCTATAATAATAATAAACGTATGTAAGTGTGCTGTTTTCTAAAGATACCACTGCATTTTTCCCACGACTCTTTGATGAAATTCACTCGTCTTCGACCCTTTGATGAAATTTGCGTTTCCTCTGCAACCCTTTGACGAAATTAGTGTAATTTTGCAGACATTTGGTAAAATTCGCGTTTTTTCAGCGATCCTTTGACTAAATTCGCGTTTTTAAAGCGATTCTTTGACTAAATTCGTTTTTTTTCCCCACGATTCTATGAAGGAATTCGTGTTTTCTCCACGATCCTTTGACGAAATTCGCGGGGTTTTTTTTCGCGGCTATTTGACAAAGTTTGCGTTTTCTCCGCGATACTTTAACGAAATTCGAGTTCTTTTCCGCTGCCTTTTGAAGAAATTCGCGTTTTCTGTGATCATTTGAAGAGTTTCGCATGTTTTCCGTGGCTCCCTGACCAAATTGGCGTTTTTTTTTCTGTTATTATTCGGCAAAATTGAAGTTATTTTCTGCGAACGATTGACAAAATAGATTTTTTATGGATACCATTTATCAAAATTTGCGATTATTTGTATGTCCGAATTTTCGGATAAGTGAATTTTCTAAATCTTTGGAACCGAATGCCTTAACCCTGGAGCTGCGTATTATTATTATTATTATTATTTACAGTAAATTCTGTCTAAGGCGGACTCCATGTAAGCCGCAAATCTGTCTACCGCGGAAAATTTTTCAAGTCTCGGCGAACCCATAGAAAATAACACTAATTCTTGTTGCATAAGCCGGAATTTGTCTAACGGGGAAACGGAAATGTTTTTGATGTCCCACCAAAAACAAAATTTTGCATAAGGCGGAAAAAAGGATATTTTAAACATGAAAAGCATTCCGTTTATGAAACTTTAAAATTGATTATATACGTCAAATACTCAATGTCGAACTCAATAATAATTAAATTCCGTAATACTTCAAAAAAGTTATTCAAAAGAAGAGAAACTATTTAAATTTTAAGGAATTCTTGCTTATGCCATTTTTCCCTATAAAAATTTGTATTTAAAAGTTATTTTTATTATTACTAGTAGAGTACACATTTATGAAAATATGTATTGTCTAAAGTAAAGTATATTATGTCTGTATTGTGTTTGCTTGTAGTATAGTATGCAAATGAAGAATTCTGATCTTCACGATTCTGAAAACGTTGAAGACAGCGGTGATTTTAAACATATGAGGACTGCTTGAGAAGAATTAGGTGACTCGAAAATATTTTTATTGTTCAAAGAAAAAAAATACCGATAATAACAGACTTACCTAAAGAAAAAACAAGGATCGATAAAAGATTATTTTTTGATTATTTAAACTATGTGAAATATGAGGTATGTAATTGTATTGGTTAAATTAAAGGATTTTCCATAAATTTGAGAATTAAGGCAATTCCGTATTGGTAATATTTATTATTGTGTTTAAATAATGTTTCACGAAATTATTAAAAACAATAAATTGAATAACAAGTCGGATTTCAATAAAAATTTCATTTTAAAGAACGATAATAAAAGTTACGAACGTAAAAAAATATACGATTTTTACTTTTTTTCGGGGGGGGGGGGACCTCTTTTGCATAAGCCGGAATATTTTCTACCACGAAAAATTTTCTCAGTCCCGACCGATTCCGCCTTAGACAGGGTTTACTGTATTTATTTAATAGGTTAAAAAATTGCGCATATTTTTTATTACACATTTCAAATCTGCACACATTTTAGAGTAAAATATGTCCCAAAATCTTTGTGAAACAGTTTTTTTTTTAAAATAGAATTAGATCATAAAAAAAAAAAAAAAAAAAAAAAAATTGCTACCGAAATTGCGGGTTGCGCAAATTTTGCCACTTTTACGTTGGCCGTGGAAATCGCGGGATGCGCAGCGAGAGGGTTAAATTTTCGGAAAATTTGGAACATAATCAACCCTGTTTTCGACATCTATAAGCCTCCTGCAAGTATTTTTTTAATATCTGTCACCATTTGCAATTTTAAAATCAGTCAGTCCATTTTAGGACACCCGGTATAATTCAGTAGTTATGGTATTATGGCTGAAATTAAGCATTTAAAAAAAAAAAAAAAAAAAAAAGTTAAGATGGTTTCGATATGTCAGTTAGAGATTTACCTGGGCTGAAGTTATCAGGCCCAAGCCCAGGTCCAACAAACATAAAAAAATAAAACTATTGGCCCCGCCCGGTATAAAAGCTAAAAAATCAACTCCAGCCCTGCCTGTATTTTGCAATTAAAATTATTCATAAAATACACTTGCAAATGCTCATATTTTATTTTCAGATTATGTTCGAAATTCATGAATACAGAAAAACAACAATATTAATGACTATAACGATGACTATTTAGGAAATTATGTACGTAAACACTACGTAAAAACATGACTTAGACAATTATATTCAAATAAAAATCCAGTAAGATAATCAGTTTAGAATGAAAGAAACGGTTGATAAAAGAAAATCATAATTCTAAAGCTCTACAAAGTAAAAAAGTAAATTTTAAAAAATGCATCACGGTAACTTATCAAATCAAATTAAATTTCTAAAGATTTCGCTAAATAAATGTCAAAACAAATATAATTTCTACGAATGACAAATAAGTAAGATTGCAGACCAACTTGGGCTCGGGAGGAAGAATTTAGAGGAGTGCACGGGTCGTGGTCGGGCCAATAATGCTTATCATACGGGCTGAAACGGACCAAATGTTTAGCTTTTATTCCGGGCCGAGCCCCGACCTGGAAATTTTGGCCAGTGCAGGCCTCTAGGAAAAATGGAGTCCAGGCCAGGCTCGATCTGGAGGAAAAAGAAGTCTGGCCCGACCCGAATCTGCAGAAAAAATTAAGATCCGGGCACGACCCGACTCTAAAAGAGAAAAGACCTGACCCAGCCCGAGTATCGTGGATTTAAACTGGCGCGACCCGGGTCGGTCGGACCAACTTGGCTCGGGAGGAAGAATTTAGAGGAGTGCACGGGTCGTGGTCGGGCCAATAATGCTTATCATACGTGCTGACACGAACCGAATGTTTAGCTTTTATTCCGGGCCGAGCCCCGACCTGGAAATTTTGGCCAGTGCAGACCTCTAGGAAAAATGAAATCCAGGCCAGGCTCGATCTGGAGGAAAAAGAAGTCTGGCCCGACCCGAATCTGCAGAAAAATTTAAGATCAGGGCACGACCCGGTTCTAAAAGAGAAAAGACTTGACCCAGCCCGATTCTCGTGTATTTAAACTGGCGCGACCCGGGTCCGGTCGGACCAACTTGGGCTCGGGAGGAAGAATTTAGAGGAGTGCGGTCGGGTCAATAATGCTTATCATTCGGGCTGACACGGACCGAATGTTTAGTTTTTATTCCGGGCCGAGCCCCGACCTGTAACTTCTGACCATTGCAGACCTTTAGGAAAAATGAAGTCCAGGCCAGGCTCAATCTGGAGGAAAAAGAAGTCTGGTCCGACCCGAATCTGCAGAAAAAATTAAGATCAGTGCACGACCCGACTCTAAAAGAGAAAAGACCTGACCCAGTCTGAGTCTCGTGGATTTAAAGTGGCGCGACCCGGGTCGGGTCGCGCCGGACTCGAACTCCGCCCCAAGTCATTTCCCGTGAGGATGCATAATGTCGTTTTACAAACCCTTTATTAGCCCAAGGGGGGGGGGGCGATCGCCCCTTCGCCCCCCCCCCCCCCTTAGATCCGCCATTGAACATCCCTGACCTGCCAACCCTGACTACAAACTTTGCTCACGATTTTGCAGCTCATTCTGTTGTTCTCCCTACCATTGACGAGGCCCCTGTGGTCCCATAGACGAGGTCACAACATCATCGATTTCAAAGCCTGATCTTGAAAAAGATCATGACATACTTGATGAACCGCTACATGGTTCCAGTGACCCTCAACTTGATGACACCTTAATCATTGATACTATTCCATATTACCTTGGTGATTTAAAGACGAATTAGACTCTTCGACCACCTCCATCTAAGTCTGAGATTGAATTTCTCGATGCAGCTCTCTTGTCTTCGGACAGTAAACCGGAGAGTTCAAAGCAATTATGTCTCCAATATCTTGATACTATTTTGGATATTGATTTCTCTGCGCCTCCGAAGTTACCTGCTTCTCAGGTAAGGCCTTTTAAGAAGCCTAAGAATGTCTCTAGGCGTAAAGCCAAGAGGCAGCAGTATGCCACTTTGCAAAAACTTTATCGTAAAAGTAAAAGGCGGTCATTGACCGAATTTTTAACTCCAACAGTTTTTCGGATGAGCTTCGTGCTCATTCAGTTTTTGATTTTTGGACCTACTTCTTTGAAACTGAGTCTCCTGTCTCTGGTTTCCTTCCGGACAATTGTCCGAGAATTGAACCTGAATCCTTTGCAGGTCTTCTGTCTTTCGTAACTGTGGAAGAAGTTTTTAACTTTTTTCCGCCTCTTAAATCCGCTGTTGGGCTCGACGGGATCAGTGTGGCTCGTCTGCGGCGTATCCCTGTTCGAGCTCTTGCCAAGTTGTACACTCTGTGGATCAGGTTGGGATGGGTTCCCCAAGTCTTCCTTGATTCCAGAACCATTTTCCTTCCAAAGGCTGAGAATACAAACTCTCCAGAGAAGTTACACCCGATCTCTATAGCATCTGCCTTCCTGAGGTACTTTCATAAAATATTAAAGGGTCGACTTATGAATATTATTCCAATCTCTGACCAGCAGTTTGGTTTCCGGTCAATGGACGACATTTCCCGTGCCATTGACCATCTTGATTCCATTTTCCATAACTTTAAAACCTTTCATAATAGTCCAAGAGCCGGCTGCACAAAAATCTATGCTATGAAGCACAAGAAAAAAACCTTTATTTTATGGAAGAGTAGAAGTAGGGGATTCTAATGATCCATGCCTGCCGGAAGTGAAGTGGTGCATAAGTCAAAAATCAATACCACCAGTGGTTGACTCGTCGGTGTATCATTGTGTTTTCCTGCTCCCAGTTCTCCATGTTTTCATATCTTTGTTTGTAGGACAAACTCAATGATAAACCTACGAGCCAACCACTAGTCGTATTAATTTTTGGCTTATGCACCACTTCACTTCCGGCAGACATGGATCATTAGATTCCCCTACTTCTACTCTTCCATAAAATAAAGGTTTTTTTCTTGTGCTTGATAACATAGGTTTTTGTGCTGTCGGCTCTTGGACTATAACTCTTGCTCTATCGCATTCATTGACGTCAGAAAGGCTTTCGACTCCATCTCTTTTGATGCAATCTATATGACATTGCAGCATTTTGGAGTCCCTCAGTCATTTATTAATTACATTCAATTTGTATATAGTAATGCTCGTACTTTTTAACACTTTCCAACAAAGTTGAAAAGTGTTTATGCATTCGGTTTGTCTGTCCGTCTGTACGCGCTCTAATCCCCGTAAATATACTGGGATCGTTCTGAAATATTTAGATGTTAGTGACCTCTACCATAGCACGAACCCTATTGCAAATGAAATTTGTAACATGTTTAGTTCATTTACAGGGGCAGTCAAAAGTTTTCCGTTACGTTACGGCCTATGGGAAAGAATCGTTTCAAATGATTTTTAATGATATTACACGCTTTCAAACACAATAAAAGTGATATGCATTTATCAAGTGTACTAAAATATGCAATCCGTAGAATATGCGCTGCAAAGAATAAATATTATTCATTTACAGGGCCACACAAAATAATTCCGTTACATAATGATATACGGGTGGAGGGAATTTTTTCCGGCGTATTTTAATTATTTTAAATTATTTCATGTATAATTGAATTGATATGCGTCGCTGAGGTTTACTATAACTTATTTCATGTATAATACGAAGTGAATAGCATTTACAGGGACACACAAAAGATTTCAGATACTATATTGTATCCGAAGTACTGTACGGTAGCGATGATTGCTGGAAATGCATTTTTAATTATGTTATGCGCTTTTATGTTTCACTATATTTGTGCATTGTATATGATATGTATAAATGTTGTAATTCATATACAGGGCTACACAAAAGAATCCGTAATGGTTACTGGGTATGATTGCAAATTGCTTAAAGGTGTTTTTTAAATGAGTTATGCATTTTTGCGCCTAACTGCATTTTGTTTACTAAGAAATGTTTGTAGATAAAATTATAAAACATAGATAAAATTATGTACAGCGTCACGCAAAGAATTGGATAAATGGCGTCTATAAATGATAATTTCTGAAAATGTGATTCCAGTAGTTTTAACAGTGTTTTACTTTGAATTAAACTTTAGCTAAATACTGGCGTGTAATAAAGGTACTAGGTTAACTACAGGAGTAGATGAAAAGTGGGGCTCCGACCTCAGGAGGAGGAGCGAGGAGCAGGTGCAGGTGCAGCACCTTCCTCCTGCTCCTCCTCCCGTGCTCCTCCTCCCGTGCTCCTCCTCTCGTGCTCCTCCTCCTCTCGCGACTCTACTCTTGGAGGAGGGGTTAATGCGATAAGGATTTTTTTTAGATAAAAGCGGGAATTTTCGGGAGATTGATTTTTTTGCTGTGTTATAGTACGAGGGTTATTTTTTTCGGTTACATAATTTTTGGGCGTTATTATTTTGAGTGTAGTATAGTACGAGGTTTAAATGAATAATTAATTAAAAAGTAATTTAAAATAATTAATGAAAAATATTAATTTAGAAATTTTAATGAGGGGACTTAGAAGTTTTGAGTTTGAAATTTATTTTTATTAAGCTGTAGTATGAGGGGGTATTTTTTTTACTGTCGGTTTACTAATTAGTAATTAAAAATAGCAATTAAAAATTTAATGAGAAAATATTTAATGAAGCGACTTAGAATTTTTCGAGCAATTTCATTTGTTAACTATAGTATAGTATGAGGTTCGAAAGAATTATTAAAAATGGAAATTAATTGAAAATATCAATTCATTAAAAAAGTAATTAAAAATAATTAATGAGAAAAATTAATTTAAAAATTTTAATGAGGAGACATAGAATTTTTAGGGGGGCAATTTTTATGTGTGTTAGAGTTGTGGTGCTGCCATCTAGTAACGATTGATAGAATTTAGTTTCGGAATTGGTATTTTTACGAAAAGTTGTGAGGAGGACTGAACCTGCAAAATGTAATCGTGGTTGAATAATAGACCGTTACCTTATCGATTCAGCCACGATTACATAGCTTTGAAAGAAAATTTAAAGAAGTGCCTTTTTTCGAAAAATTAGACTGATGACGAAGGGGTTATTACGTAATGGGAAAACCCTGTCACGTGGTATGTGATAACAATAATGACGTGGTAGACTAGATTGGGGAAACCCAATTGATAAGGACTTGTGAGATTTTTCATTTCTAGTCAAGTAACTGAGGCTATAACAAGTGTTTCAGGTAAGCTTGTTTTAATTTATTTCTTTTTCAATTGATTAAATAAAATTTGGCGAAGGATTTTCTTCTGTTAAGTGACATGTTTTTCAAGACATTTTTTCGAAACGCAGTCATGTTTTCACAAATATTTCTCGGTTATATATAAATGAATTGAAAATTTTCTATTAGCCAGTTAGTAATTTTACACTATCATTAGTTAGATAAATGAAGTTATGCTTTTGTGATATATAAATGAATTGAAAATTTTCTATTAGTCAGTTAGTAATTTTACACTATCATTAGTTAGATAAATGAAGTTATGCTTTTGTGTCGTGCTTTCGGATTAAACTTTACTTATTAAATGAAAAAATATATATGTAACTAGAAAATTTGATGAATATTTGTAGAAAAAAATTAAATTTTCAGTGATCTTTTAATCTAGTCAATGTATGAAGCGAAAATAAAATTTTAATTATACTTAACAAACATTTCAAAACACATCATTAATTTATAATAAATATTGAGAGACTTAATATCGTTACATAATTTTTTTAAAGAGGGATATATATTATCTGATTTCGTTTCATGTAACATCGAATTTTAGCATGTGCACGTATTTCCCGGGTGGAAAAACCCTTTGGTAGATAAGCGGCTCAACAGTTCGCATGATTAGTATATGACTCACTTTACTTGAAGGTTTATTTATTTACGGAGTGAGGAATAGGGATTAGATAATTGTTTGTAGTTAAATATTAATTAAAAGGGAATTAGAAATTTGATTATGGATTTTATTCTTTCAAATGACCTGTTTTCTAAAGGTAATTTTTAGAAATTGCAGTTTTTTAAACCATTTTTTAGTTATGTTTTTGAATTTAAAGAAATGTTTTTGACATTTATCGATTATAAGTTTTGGTTTAGTCAATGTTATTAATGATTTCATTCATATATGCTCAATAAGGAACCTTTTGGAAATATTTTTCTAAGAATTTAGAACATATGAAAGTTTAATTTTTTAAGGTTTTTGTAAGTATCATTTTTTTTTTAAGGAAATGTATAATGTTATAGAACGACCAGAATTTGAAAAATTTCGTCAAAATAATTTACATATTAACTCACATACATAATTTTTTTTAGTAACTAACTTGTATCACTTATTACAACCCTGATTTTTGTACGGCTTTTTAAGATATATTTATCTTACATATTTAAATTTAAACTAATTCCTAAGTTGTTGATTTAGTTTTAGAAATGCATATGCTTCAACAACAAATATTTTGCATAAGAGAAATAAGTATTTACATAAAAATTATACTTACCTTTTACGAACACATCTGTTTCACACACTTTCTCGAAAAAATGGAGAAGACAAGTTCTTATCCAATTGAAATGACTAACAAGTTATGAGTCATTCGTGGGTTTTTCCTACGTAGATAACCTCACGGATTAGGAATGTATTTAATTTTCGACACTAGATTTATATTATTAAAGTTAGAATTACAATTAACACATATCCTTTAATTGATATTTAGAATAATTAAATTAATAATTCAATTAATCTTTTAAAAAATTAGTTTTTTTTTTAGTTTTATTCATTCTTAACAAAATATACAAAAATTAACAAAGTCATTTTAAATACAAGTGAACTATTCACCCTATTGCTATACTCGATTTGCGCGAAATAAAATACAACCTGCTACTACTCTTACCTGGAGCGGACTGACTGATAACATCCCCGCTTATCTACTTAAGCAAGATCACGTGATATCACCGCGCATACGCTATGCTAACTAGTGACGTGATCGATCGCTGATAAGATTTCCTGATAAGAACTTGTATTCATTTCTTCCCAAGCAAGTGTACGAGGTCGTGTCTTGGTAAGTAGCATTTAAAGTTATTTTTATAATGTGTTTTAATATGTAGTGTAGGTAAAAAGGAATACACAGTTTTTTAAAATTTTAATTCAATTTTATTAATATAAACTCGATCAAGTAGGATTTAGTAGATGGGAAACTAAATGTATTTTGTTAGAGAAGGGAATGACCTAAAAAAAAACTATAAAATGTTTGAATATTATTCTTTTGAATGTTTTAGTGAGGTTTCGTAAATATATAATCACACCATGTTTGTTCTATGTTACCATATGATTAAATGTCTTCAAAAGAGTATTTAAACAAGAGGTAGGTCGGGTAGGGATTCGGTCTATGAGATGACATCATGCGAGAAAGACTAGAATGAAGATGATGCGTTTTCGAGTTAATGTGACAAATAACCAAATTTTATGTTGTAATGAGGGCGATTTATCCGGTTCCAAGTCACGCAGCAAGTTTTGGTGGTGTAAATGCTTTATATCGTGCTGCCAAAGGCAAAGTAGCGAAGAAGACGATTCAGAAATGGCTGAGCGGAGTCGATTCCTATACACTTCACAAACCGGCTCGGAGAAACTTCCCGACAAACCGAGTGGTCGTTTATTCGATCGATCAGCAATGGCAAGCCGACCTGGTGGATATTATCAGTTTACAAAAACACAATCAAGGATTTCGATACCTCCTGACGTGTATAGACATTATGTCTAAATATGCGTGGGCTATTCCCTTAAAAACGAAACGAGGAGAAGACATTGTACAAGCCTTTCGTTCTATTTTTTCAACCCGAAAGCCCAAATCCCTTCAATCTGATGCCGGAAAAGAATTTAAGAACCGACTGTTCCAAAGGTTTTTAAAACAAGAAGGTGTTCGATTTTTCACGACGAATAATAATACCAAGGCGTCTGTGGTCGAACGATTTAATCGAACTCTCAAAACGAAAATGTGGAAATATTTCACACATAATCATACCTATCGTTATACAGATGTATTGGATCAGTTATTACAAAGTTATAACCATACCTATCATTCAAGTATTAAGAGACCCCCAGTGGAAGTGACAGCGGAAAATGAAAGCGATGTGTGGTTTACTCTATATGGAGACATGGAGCATGTGAAAAGAAAACCCTGTGTGTTTCAAGCGGGAGATGTGGTGCGTGTGTCGAAACAGAAAATGACCTTTGAAAAAGGGTATGAAACCAATTGGACGAAAGAACTGTTTGTGGTGACGGAGTGTGTACCGAGAGACCCTCCCGTGTATCGAATAAAGGACTTGTTAGACGAAGCCATTCAAGGAACCTTCTACCCACAAGAACTTCAAAAAGTGCAAATGAAAGAAACTTATACGATTGAAAAAATTTTAAAGAAGCGCACGAGAAAAAGTCAAGTGGAATATTTTGTGAAGTATAAGGGATATCCTAGTAAATTTAATCAATGGATACCCTCTTCAGATTTATCTTCCTTATAAGTTAATGCAAGAAGGATTAAAGATCATTTGCTAACATGTCCTTCTACCTGACGTTACCTTCGGATAGTTCCAGGAATTATTTTCCTGAGAATAAAATTTCTCATTTCATTACACGATTGCCATCCCCTATCGAATTGAAGGGAGAATGGGAAGTGGGGCTCGTAGAATTTATTTACCCACATACCTGGTATAATGTGAATCAACACACAAATCTGATTGGATTCGACTTGAACGATGGTAGGATAATCGGAGTGCCTATTCTCACGGCAGCCGTAAGAATATTATTCTCACGGCAGTCTCTGCACATGCGCAGTCAAGACTGCCGTAACGACTGTCGAACCGGAGATTCTTATTGAGAATGATTCTGGGAAAATGAGCGACTCACTAGTGTCATGCTTATTTCGTCATCGCCGTATGCAAAATCGCATAACTATTTCATTTTATTTTTGTTTCTTGCTGAATAATCAATCTGTAGTTTAACTACTAAGTTCCTAGGAAAAATGTACTTTAATATCAGCTGTTCCCAAAGAATTTCAGAAGTATTGTTGTCCCAATAAATTGAAGGGCACAGTTCAACAAATTGAAAAAATTCTAGTTGTCAGAAAAATATTTTGTAATCTTCCTTCAATTGATGTTGTTTTTTTCCCCCAATTTTTAACTTAATCGCAGACTTTTAAAAAGCACAAAATTGATTGAAAAAGAATTATCAACAGCACAGTTCTAATATATCTTGAAATTCCCTTAACTATTCAGTTTAGTTAAATTAATTTAGAAAGGCAATAGGCTAATTCCATGCAAACTTGTCATGTCTGTCATACTGGTGAAAATCACTATGCTTGTTGGCCACTGTTATTTTCTAAAGGTTTGCTTCACGTTATTCAATTGATGAGATATCTCCGATAAAATACGTCACATTTTTCCGTTCTAAAATACTGGTAGCCAACAAGCATAGCGATTTTCAGCTGTGTGACAGACATGACTAGTTTTCATGGAATTAGCCAATAAAAATAAAGTTTCTCAACAGAAAATAAATAAATCTTTAAAAAAATAGGATACGTTTTACAGAGTTTGAATTAACAAAGTGTAGAGTATCATAGAAATTTTTTTTTTCTTTACTAAAATCATTGTTTTTTGTTGCAAAAATTATTTGGCAAAACCAGGGTGTCGGAGTCGTCCATTTTACAATCAAGCAGGTCTGTGTTGTCGGAGTCTGTCCATTTTTGAGTGAAAGAGTCGTAGTCGGATCTGTTAAAATTGTCGGAATCGTCCATTTTTCCCACCGACTCTGCAGCCCTGGGCAAAACACTGACCAGTATACTTAAAGTGTGAGTTGAATGGCTACTTTTTGCTTCTTAGTACTTAACATATATTCTTGTATATGCCTGGATTTTTTTTTTAATTTAAAATACTACCTATCCATTATTTTCTCTGGTTTATAATCACTAGCAGTTGTGGGAAATTTTAAGAAAAACTTACCAGCCAGCAAGATGTACTTAACATGTTGATATCCATTTTTCAATAATTACAAAATAAAACAAATGCTTCCTCTTTGTTTACATTATACATAAGATGAGGCAATATAGCTTCCTTTAGCTTTGTTGTCAAATGCACAAGTCAAAATTGGTATAAAATAACTATACTGAGATTGTTTTGGTGATACTCATGGGATATTAAAAAAAAGAGAAATAGTAAAATTGAATTTTATGGTCTTTTTACTCTGGAGTAACTATTAAAAAAAAAAAAAAAAGAATATTTTAAACCTCATTACTTTCTTAAAAAAAACCATGTGGATTATTTATAAATGAATTGTCACTTAACAACTGTCATCAAACACAAAATTGATTTGTTTTTTTATTTATTGTAAAAACAGAGTTCTCTTATTGCGTTTATAGTTTAATAGACAGGTAAAAAAATAATTTTTTTTTTCTATATAAATTTTTCATACATTGAGAAAAAAAAGTTCAAATTGATGATTTTGATTTATATAACTTTTTCAAAATAATTTTGATCCATAAAAAATGGTATTCTTTGGTAGATTAAACTTAAGCCTAATGATCCTCAAATGAAAAAAGCAATTCTTTCATAACAAACATTTATAACTGAACAAATAAATAATATATAGATAATACTCATAAGGGGCAATTAAAAATACTTAACATGTTGATATCATTTTTCAATAAATGCAAAATAAAATGTTTACATTACATAAGATGAGGCAATATAGTTTCCTGTAGCTTTGTAGTCAACTGAACACAGGCCCCGATAATGACTAATTGGGACCCCGGGTTGGGTCAAGATAAAATAGGGGCCCTATTTGAATCATTGCAACATTATTCAAATAGAACTGATGGTCAGTCATATGTGTAATGCATGAACAATATTTTTGTACCTTGGATTTTAAATAGTACTTTAAGATGAATTTAATAACTTCAAAGGAAAAGGTGGAATTCGGAAAAAAAAGAGTAAATATTTTATAATTTAATGTATGGATTTGGGGGCCCCTGGGCAAAGTCCTGATTTGCCCATGCGATAATAAGGGCCTGATTGCACAAATCAAAATATATATAAAATAACTATACTGACACTATTTAGTAGTACTTAGTTATCCTGTCGACCAATTTCGCTAAATTATACAAATTGACATAATTTTTATTTTAAATAACGAAAGGACAAATAAATTAGTATTAACCTTAATAGAAATTCAAATAAAACGTCGAAATAAAAATTACTTGATGACGTAAACACTTGTAACTTGCTTAAAGTCAGGTGAATGTGACATTTATGATCAACCATTATTGGCATTTAATCTTATAGTTTGGCGATAGATTTTTGGCCAATGGTATAACTAAGTAGTACCCACTATTTTGATGATACTCGTGGGATATAAAAAATAAGCAAATAGTAGGTAAAATTAAATTTTTAACTTTTATGTACAAAATGGTTTGGAAGAAATACTAACATTTTACAGTGTATTGCCATACTTTTTAATTCATATGCAAAAACAGCCTAATTAAAAGACTTTGAAAAGATCTTTATTAAATCTATTATGATTTAGATGAAACTTTATTTTAGTTATCAAATTACAGAATCTAATAACAAAACATTTGAAAATTTAGATATAATTTCTTATATGTATTAACTAGATTAACTGGAATGTACCGATATTGACATATCATCATATGGGAGTTCTAACAGCATCAAAAGATTATTCTTTTGACATGAAATGTAGATTCAAATATTATAGTATCAAACATGCAGTTATTTTGAAAATCAGCCATGCAGTAAATTAAATAATATATAAACACTACTTATAAATATATGGAATTAAATACTTTTAGATTACATTGTTGTTCTAACCTAAGAATGGCTTAATAAACTGGCAGATTTAAAACAACGAACTTGTATAAAATATTAAGATTATTATTGTAATGAACATTGTACAAAAGGCTAATTTTTAGGCTTATCAAAGACCGCTAAGTTTGTAAATTTATGAAATTTTAAACTATTTAACCCTAAATCCAGAGAAAAAGCTTGATTCTGAGTGAATATTAAATTTCCATTTAGGGGCAGTACAAAAATTAGTATTGAAAGTTGCGGGATGAAAATAAATAAGTAAATACGATTTTTTACCTGCATAAATTGTATTTTAAGGAAAACTATTTCAAACATACCGTATGGAAACAGCTTCCTCATATGATTAACTGGCTTGCGCTTGGAATCTTCACACATTAAAATGCTAGCAAATACACACCCAAAAGCACATAAAAAATAAATTATATGCTTTTAAAAGTGGTATCAACTGGCAGCTGTATTTAAGTTGGATAAAAAATTTCGTGTTCTTTGGTAACACATCTAATGTCTTTAACATATAGGAAATCTTTTCCTATTTCTTGAGAGATTTCTAAAGCAAACTTCGTAAAATGACACAAAAACATTAAAAAAGAAATAATTGTAGCACTAAAAACTCGCTAAAGAATTCATTACATGTTTATTAGCTGTTGCTGCAGCAGGCAGATTTCGGATAGAAGCATTTATTTGTTATTGTTATTACGGCAGTGAAATGCCGGAAAGAAGAGTCATTCAAAAAGAGATTCATTCTCCAGAATCTCCAGCAGTCGTTACGGAAATCTTAACTGCGCATGTGCAGTAGACTGCCGTGAGAATAATATTCTTACGGCTGCCGTGAGAATAGACACAGCCTAGGATAATTGGTAGACGAATTCCTCCAGGATTTTATGAGACGGTACCTGATATTTTGAAAGCCATTTCTATTAAAGACATGGAACAAAAAATTTTGTTTTCCTATAATCCCATCACGAAAAGAGTCACCATCAATGTGCGAGAAAAAGCTAAAGTGATTTTAGAAACTGGATTATCTGAAATGTTGGGGTTCGAACCGTGTGAGATTGCTTCCTCGGATAACAATATTGAACAGACAGTCGATAGTTCGTATGTTGCAGATCCGTGTGCTCATTATAGAGTACTGATGATTTATTCGGATATTGTAGAGCCTCAAATTATTGGAGATGTGTTGGCACCCCTGTTACGAATTGTGAATGTCACTGGAAAAGACGGAGAAGTGATTTGTGTAAAATTTGATCGACCCCATTACTTACCCATCAGTCGAAAATCATTCGACTCATTAGAAATCGTTATAAGGAACCACTTGGGTGAATTAACGCCATTTGAACGTGGACGCTCGTACGTGAAACTTCATTTTCGTCAAAAATACCTCTCGTGATGTTTGTTCCCTATCAGTGTTGTGCGAAATCTTTTGAAGATTATTATACCCATCAGTCGGGTAGCGGTTTAAACTATTATCAAGGTACTACTTTACAAAGAGGTTATGGATTCGGTGGACTGTTTCGATCGCTGTTTCGTGCAGCGGTACCCCTTTTCAAGTCAGGGGCGAAAGCTGTAGGAAAACAATTGTTTCATTCTGGCGTGAACGTTCTCAGTGATCTCTCACGAGGAGAAGATATTAAAATAGCTGCCAAACGGCGGTTAAAAGAAGCTGGTCAAAATTTGACGGATAAAGCAGCTACTAAAGTGAAGACCATGATTGGATCGGGTCATCAGTATAAAAAGAGGAAACGTTCTAACAATGTCGTCATTCCTCGCAAAGCCAAGAGAGTGAAAGTACACGATATTTTCTCTTAAAGATGTTTGTACTCATTCATAAAGATTCTGCTGCTTGTGCCAAATCCGAATTGGATCTGTTTCTAATTCCACCTACCCAGACGGCTATTGAAAAAGGATATTTCATTGAATATCATCCGCTTGCCAATATTCGAGATGGAGGACCTGTGGAATTTAACATTTCTGGGAATGGCAAAGATTACATTGATTTGTCGGCTTCCCACCTCTACGTCAAAGTGAAAATCACCAAGCCAGACGGATCTGCCCTAGCTGAAGATAACATCGTAGCACCAATCAATTTATTTTTACAAGCTTTGTTTTCACAAGTGGATATTAGTTTGAATGAAAGAGTCATCTCTTCTTCAAGTAACACTTACCCATATCGTGCTTATATTGAAACTCTACTGAACTTTGGAGAAAACGCTAAAAAATCTTTACTGAGATGTGAATGTTTTTACAAAGACACGAATTTGACTGAAACAGACCCCACCACGAATGAAAACCCTGGATTGAAGAAACGTTATGAACTGACTAAAAATAGCAAAACATTGGATATGATTGGTCCCCTCCATTGTGATATTTTCCAACAAAATCGACTCCTCTTGAATATGGTCGACCTAAAAATAAAAATGACTCGCAGCAAATCGGACTTTTGTTTAATGGCTAAGAAAGAACCGCTTAAACCCTTTCACGACTATAAAGTGGTTTTAGAACATGCTTCTGTGTTTGTTCGCAAAGTAAAAATCAGTCCCGGCGTGTTATTGGGACATGCCAAAGCCCTGGAAAAAAACTGCAAAATATCCCATTGATCGAGTGATATGCAAGACTTATTCAATTTCCACTGGAAGTAAATCTTTCATGCAAGATAATGTGTTTTTAGGGGCGATGCCCAAACGTATCATTATTGGACTTTTGGACAACAGTGCTTATGCTGGACAATACGATTTGAACACCTTTTACTTTTATCATCACAAAGTTAACTTTTTAAGTGTCTACGTGGACGGCCAACCTGTACCCAGTAAACCATTGGAATTGGATTTCAACGGTAACAACTACATAAGAGCCTATCATCGACTGTTCTCTGGTTTTAATCATGATACTGGCATTTATTTAACACGTGAAGAATTTGCTGATGGTCACACTTTATATAATTTCGACTTAACCCCCGACCTGTGTGACGGACCTCATCTGAATTTACAACATCAAGGAAATTTACGAATTGAAATCAAATTCACTGAAGCATTAGAAAATACAACGACCATTTTCATTTATGCGGAATTTGAAAACATTATTGAAATAAGTAAATCACGTCACGTGATTTGCGACTTTCCCAACTGAATGGATTCATTACAAATCGAGACCATTTTATCTCATGAAGCAGTGACGCGAAACTATTTTTTGGGTGTTTTTCCAAGTGATCAGCTACCAAGAAGAATCGAGCGATATCCTGTATGTTTTATCTGCAACGTGGACAAGTCTACAGAACCTGGAAGTCACTGGGTGGCTTTCTACCTATCTTCGCCTGATGAAGTGGAATTCTTCGACTCCTATGGAAACAAGCCTTCCTTTTTTAAAGGACCCCTATCGAACTATGTATCGCGTTTTTCACGAGTTGTGTTTAATCCACTCGTATTACAAACTTACGTGACTGCCGTCTGCGGGCAGTATTGTGTATTTTACCTTTATTCTCGATGTCGAGGTAAAACCCTAAAGGAATTTTTATCTCATTTTGTCACTGAAGAGTTGTCGAACGATCGACGCGTCTATAATTTTGTAGCCAAACGATTTGGTATTCGTGCACATTTCTATCAATAAATCTCAATTTAAACTGTGATCTTATGTGTCTGTGATTATTTAAAGTGTGTTTTTTACTTCTGTGTTTATTAACAATGAAGTTTCTACGCTTTCAACACCCCTGTACGATGCTCCTTGCAGGTCCCACGCGAGTGGGTAAAAGTTGGTTTCTACGTGATTTGCTAAGGGAAAGAAACGTCATGTTTGACCCTCCTCCTGATAAAGTGATTTGGTTTTATGGTATCTATCAAAAACTGTATAATGAAATACCAGATGTTACCTTTGTAGAAGGCTTTCCTTCGAATTACACTGAATATTTAGGAACAAATTCTTTAATGATCTTAGATGATCTCATGGTGGAATGTGGATCAGACGAGCGTATGACTTATCTCTTTACAAAGGCAAGTCACCACTTAAACGTTAGTGTGATATTTATTACACAAAATCTCTTTCATAAAGGGAAAGAAATGAGAGGTGTTTCCCTAAACAGTCAATATTTGATCTTGTTTAAAAATCGTCGTGACATGAGTCAAATCACTCATTTGGGTCAACAATTATACCCAACTAACACTAAATTTTTCCAAGAAGTGTTTACAGACGCCACTAGAAAACCGTTTTCTTATTTATTAGTCGATTTAAGAAACGAAACCCCAGAAGAACTACGGTTAAGAACACTGGTGTTACCGGGACAAAGACAATACGTGTACACTTTGAAAAAAGGTTTAAAAAGAAAAACATTTTCTTCTTAATTCAGTTGCGATCATGACGTTGACTGAGAAACAACTGCGTGATTTAGAGCTCATTAAGACATGTCCTAAAACTTTACGCAAGCAACTTTTGAAAAAATTACCTTCTCGCTCGGTGAAAGCCATTTGTGAGTGTACTCACAACGTATTGAAAGGAAACGTACCTCTCTCACCAAATCAAAAGAAGTCTTTGAAGAAGTATAAAAACCCTCTTCGAAAAATCGGCACGAAAAAGGGAACTCTTTTTTCAAAAAAGAAACTGATTGTGCAACACGGAGGATTTTTAAATATTTTAATTCCTGCGGCCCTAAGTGTGTTAACGGGTCTTATCAATGGAGCTCGCTACTAAATACGCCCTCATACCAGAAGAAGAGTTGACTAGACATGTACCCACGAAAAAGCAAATGACTGAGTTTGATGTGGCAATGTCCAATATACTCAATAGTTCACTTCCCGATCATGAGAAAGTTCAACAGTACTATGAACTTTTAAAAAGGAAAATGAATTTGCAAGAATTTAATGTCCCTTGGAGATCAAAGCCTTTTGATGATGATGAAGAGAAAAAAAAGTCCAAACCTCCCAAGACGGAACCTGTCAAAACAGGACCTGTTAAAACGGAACCTGTCCAAACGGAATCTACCAAGACGGAACCGGTACATACAGAAAGACCCCCTGAAATATCTCAAGATGATTACGACACATTTGTGATAACCTCAACACCAGCACATATGAGGAAACAAGCTGGATCTTTACTCAGGTTACTGAAATCGAAATCAAGCAAAATGACCTGGGATCAAACTGGAAGAGTCACTTATAATGGAAACACCTTACAAGATACGAATTTAGCGGAACTCTTTCATCTCATTTTTAATGTGAATAAAAAACCTGTGAAAAGGCCTACAGAATTTCTCCATGCGCTTCATGAAATTGGAGTACCTTCAAGTATTGTTAAAAATAAATATTTATCTCCTGCCTCAATAAAGAAAATAACGAAAGTTGTATCACCCAGAAGAAACTTTGTAAAACCCAAGAAGAGATCTAACAATGTATTACTAAATCCTACTTGGACAAGTTTATATTAATAAAAAATGAATTAAAATTTTAAAAAACTGTGTATTCCTTTTTACCTACACTACATATTAAAACACATTATAAAAATAACTTTAAATGCTACTTACCAAGACACGACCACCTCGTACACTTGCTTGGGAAGAAATGAATACAAGTTCTTATCAGGAAATCTTATCAGCGATCGATCACGTCACTAGTTAGCATAGCGCATGCGCGGTGATATCACGTGATCTTGCTTAAGTAGATAAGCGGGGATGTTATCAGTCAGTCCGCTCCAGGTAAGAGTAGTAGCAGGTTGTATTTTATTTCGCGCAAGTCGAGTATAGCAATAGGGTGAATAGTTCACTTGTATTTAAAATGACTTTGTTAATTTTTGTATATTTTGTTAAGAATGAATAAAACTAAAAAAAAAACTAATTTTTTAAAAGATTAATTGAATTATTAATTTAATTATTCTAAATATCAATTAAAGGATATGTGTTAATTGCAATTCTAACTTTAATAATATAAATCTAGTGTCGAAAATTAAATGCATTCCTAATCCGTGAGGTTATCTACGTAGGAAAAACCCACGAATGACTCATAACTTGTTAGTCATTTCAATTGGATAAGAACTTGTCTTCTCCATTTTTTCGAGAAAGTGTGTGAAACAGATGTGTTCGTAAAAGGTAAGTATAATTTTTATGTAAATACTTATTTCTCTTATGCAAAATATTTGTTGTTGAAGCATATGCATTTCTAAAACTAAATCAACAACTTAAGAATTAGTTTAAATTTAAATATGTGAGATAAATATATCTTAAAAAGCCGTACAAAAATCAGGGTTGTAATAAGTGATACAAGTTAGTTACTAAAAAAAATTATGTATGTGAGTTAATATGTAAATTATTTTGACGAAATTTTTCAAATTCTGGTCGTTCTATAACATTATACATTTCCTTAAAAAAATGATACTTACAAAAACCTTAAAAAATTAAACTTTCATATGTTCTAAATTCTTAGAAAAATATTTCCAAAAGGTTCCTTATTGAGCATATATGAATGAAATCATTAATAACATTGACTAAACCAAAACTTATAATCGATAAATGTCAAAAACATTTCTTTAAATTCAAAAACATAACTAAAAAATGGTTTAAAAAACTGCAATTTCTAAAAATTACCTTTAGAAAACAGGTCATTTGAAAGAATAAAATCCATAATCAAATTTCTAATTCCCTTTTAATTAATATTTAACTACAAACAATTATCTAATCCCTATTCCTCACTCCGTAAATAAATAAACCTTCAAGTAAAGTGAGTCATATACTAATCATGCGAATTGTTGAGCCGCTTATCTACCAAAGGGTTTTTCCACCCGGGAAATACGTGCACATGCTAAAATTCGATGTTACATGAAACGAAATCAGATAATATATATCCCTCTTTAAAAAAATTATGTAACGATATTAAGTCTCTCAATATTTATTATAAATTAATGATGTGTTTTGAAATGTTTGTTAAGTATAATTAAAATTTTATTTTCGCTTCATACATTGACTAGATTAAAAGATAACTGAAAATTTAATTTTTTTCTACAAATATTCATCAAATTTTCTAATTACATATATATTTTTTCATTTAATAAGTAAAGTTTAGTCCGAAAGCACGACACAAAAGCATAACTTCATTTATCTAACTAATGATAGTGTAAAATTACTAACTGGCTAATAGAAAATTTTTAATTCATTTATATATAACCGAGAAATATTTGTGAAAACATGACTGCGTTTCGAAAAAATGTCTTGAAAAACATGTCCCTTAACAGAAGAAAATCCTTCGCCAAATTTTATTTAATCAATTGAAAAAGAAATAAATTAAAACAAGCTTACCTGAAACACTTGTTATAGCCTCAGTTACTTGACTAGAAATGAAAAATCTCACAAGTCCTTATCAATTGGGTTTCCCCAATCTAGTCTACCACGTCATTATTGTTATCACATACCACGTGACAGGGTTTTCCCATTACGTAATAACCCCTTCGTCATCAGTCTAATTTTTCGAAAAAAAAGGAAGTAGCACTTCTTTAAATTTTCTTTCAAAGCTATGTAATCGTGGCTGAATCGATAAGGTAACGGTCTATTATTCAACCACGATTACATTTTGCAGGTTCAGTCCTCCTCACAACTTTTCGTAAAAATACCAATTCCGAAACTAAATTCTATCAATCGTTACTAGATGGCAGCACCACAACTCTAACACACATAAAAATTGCCCCCCTAAAAATTCTATGTCTCCTCATTAAAATTTTTAAATTAATTTTTCTCATTAATTATTTTTAATTACTTTTTTAATGAATTGATATTTTCAATTAATTTCCATTTTTAATAATTCAAACTAAATTATACTATACCTCATACTATACTTTAGTTAACAAATGAAATTGCTCGAAAAATTCTAAGTCGCTTCATTAAATATTTTCTCATTAAATTTTTAATTGCTATTTTTAAATACTAATTAGTAAACCGACAGTAAAAAAAATACCCCCTCATACTACAGCTGAATAAAAATAAATTTCAAACTCAAAACTTCTAAGTCCCCTCATTAAAATTTCTAAATTAATATTTTTCATTAATTATTTTTAATTACTTTTTAATTAATTATTCATTTAAACCTCGTACTATACTACACTCAACATAATAACGCCCGAAAATTATGTAACCGAAAAAAATAACCCTCGTACTATAACACAGCAAAAAAATCAATCTCCCGAAAATTCCCGCTTTTATCTAAAAAAAAATCCTTATCGCATTCACCCCTCCTCCAAGAGTAGAGTCGCGAGAGGAGGAGGAGCTGCTCCCTGCTCCTCGCTCCTCCTCCTGAGGTCGGAGCCCCACTTTTCATCTACTTACAGGGTTGTACAAAAGTATACAAGTATGTTTCCATCTATTAGTATAAATTGCTGAAAGAGAAATTTCAACCTGTTATTCGTTTTCTTGCTAAACTAAATTTCCCATTATATAGCATTTATATCAACCTACAGATCAAATACAGAGCTGTTCAAAAGAATTGGAATATATATTTGATATAGATGGTAACTGCTGAAATCAGTTTTTCAAATGTTTTATGCGTTTTCTAAAATGTTTACTTAGTTCTTTTATATACATTATTTCCTTACATAACGAAGTTTTGTTAAAGCATACAGGAAGTGTTGGAAAGTGTTTCATAATCGATGCTTAACGCATGATTTTTCTTACTTGTCTTGTTTTATAATGGCATGTTTTCCGGATCTGTTTCGCAGAAGAAAGGTGTTCGCCAAGGTGACACCTCTCGTCGACTTTATTCCTTATAGTTTTTGACTTTGTTCTTCTAATCCAAGAGCCGACAGCACAAAAACCTATGTTATCAAGCACAAGAAAAAACCTTTATTTTATGGAAGAGTAGAAGTAGGGGAATCTAATGATCCATGTCTGCCGGAAGTGAAGTGGTGCATAAGCCAAAAATTAATACGACTAGTGGTTGGCTCGTAGGTTTATCATTGTGTTTGTCCTACAAACAAAGATATGAAAACATGGAGAACTGGGAGCAGGAAAACACAATGATACACCTAGGAGTTAACCACTGGTGGTATTGATTTTTGACTTATGCACCGCTTCACTTCCGGCAGACATGGATCATTAGAATCCCCTACTTCTACTCTTCCATAAAATAAAGGTTTTTTTCTTGTGCTTCATAGCATAGGTTTTTGTGCTTCCGGCTCTTGGACTATTCGGGCTCTCCCTGACCGCCTTGGTGCAGTCTTGCGGGAGTCTGTTAGAATTTGTCACATTTCTTACGCTGATGATCTTTTACTTCTCGCTAGGGACGCCAGATGTCTTCAAGACTTATTGAATGTTCTTGTTCATCTTTTACCCACCACAGGTCTGTGTACAAACAGTGAAAAGTCTTTCACTTTTTCGTGGATTGCGTACAAGAGGCAAAAGAAAATAATTTATGATTACGATGTGAGGTTTTATGTGGGGTCTTGCCAGCTGAGACCGCTCGCTTTTGATGAGTGTTTTACCTACCTTGGTATCTCTTTGAACCCGAATGGTAGGATTTTCAAACCACTTCCGGTTGGCTCTGATCTCAAGACGCTGCAGTCTGCTTATTTAAAGCCGCAGCAGAAAATGTACCTTCTCCGCCATATGCTCTTGCCGAGATATTATCATCAGCTTGTGCTTGGTATGCTGTATGTGGGAAACCTCAAGAAGATCGACCTGAAGGTGCGCAGGTTTGTTCGGAAGGTTCTCCACCTTCCGCATGATGTCCCATCGAGTGCTTTTCACGCTCGTGTGAAAGATGGCGGAATGGGACTGCCGTGCATGAGGGGATTGTTCCTGTAAGGGCCTTGCGACGTCTCTCCGCAGATAGGGAGAGAATCCTTCGGCTCATGAATGCCCCTGATGGCAGTCGCTTAACATCTAGAGCCAGGGTCGATTCCTTCTTTAAGAGGGACCTGCATAACCGATGCGATGGGACTGGCCTACAGAAATATGGTGCCGTCCCTGCCGCAACGGCTTGGCTTTATTACGGCACTTCCGTCATGTCCGGTAGGGACTACATTGCTGCGATTCAGGTCCGGTACAATTGTTTATACACAAGAGATAGGGCGGCCCGTGGACGCGATGCGGAGAAACTTTGCTCACGTGGCTGCCGCGTACCCGAAACCCTGAATCATGTTTCTCGGCAATGCTTTTCAACTCATGGTTTGAGACTACAACGTCATGATTCTCTGCCAAACTACCTGGCACGTTCTCTGAGCACGTTCAGCGTGGCTATTCTATCCACAGAGAGCCCCTGCTCCGTGCCAATGGTAGGAGGCGGAAGCCTGACCTTGTGGCCTACTGCATCGATCATGTTCTTGTAATTGATTCACAAGTAACTAATGACCAATTTTCTCTTGGTGAGGTCCATTTCCAAAAAGTTCGAAAGTACGAAGCTTCAAAATCTTAGACCGAATGGTGTCTTTTCTGGCTCTCTGACGTTTTCTTGGCGAGGTCTCATGTCCTTAGATTCGACCAAGTTTCTCTCAGCTTTCCATCTGCTGCGTCCGGTCGATATAAAGATCCTAGCCTAGCTGTTCGAACCCTTTCATGGGCCCACCGACTTTGGAGCGCTCACCAGAGGATGACTTTGCAGCTGCAGAAGAGGTCCTGCGTCGCCAATCCACGAGTCCCATAACTTTATGTTTGTGTTGACGGGTTGAGCACTACCTTTAAGTGTGCGCATATATTTTTCGATGTATGCATCGCGATCTTGTTCTGTGTATAATCAATAAATATTTTTAAAATACACAAGTTAGAGTGCAGAGAGGTAAATAGACTTTTTGAAAATTTTATGATTTTTCATGTGATCGCAAGAGTCCTGCTATAAGTATGCAAAATTTCAAGTCTCGAACTTAATTAGGGACTGAGTTAGAAAAATTGTTTAAAATACATAAGTTAGAGACCGGAGGGATAAATATAAGACTTTTTAAAAATTTTATGACTTGTCGTGTGATCGCAAGTGTACTGCTATAAGTATGCAAAATTTCATGTCTCCAACTTAATTAGGGGCTGAGTTAGAAAAATTGTTTACAATGCACAAGTTAGAGACTGGAGGGGTAAATATAAGACTTTTGAAAACTTTATGATTTGTCGTATGATCGCAAGTGTTCAGCTATATGTATGCAAAATTTCATCTCTCTAACTTAATTAGGGGCTCAGTTAGAGAAAAATGCTTAAAATACACAAGTTAGAGCCCAGAGAGGTAAATATTAGACTTTTTCAAAATTTTATGATTTGTCGTTTGATGTGAGGTGTTCAGCTATAAGTATGCAAAATTTCAAGTCTCCAACATATATAGTTTCTGAGAACGGGATCTGTGACAGATGGACGGACAGACAGAGGAGTGAGACGAATAGTGTAGGGTTTTGTTAGATTAACGAAACCCTAAAACGATTAAACTATTAATGTTGGCATTATTGAATTGTGCTAAATCAACAAATTAACTAAGTGTAATGATTATGCAAATATCCTCTTTATCTGGGAGCACGGCAGTGCGTCCGCCAAGTTCGCACAAGCCGTAAGCTACCTTTTCCTGAACCATTTCGGCATACTTTTCACCCCCTCATAACGTCGTTTTAGGGAGAGATATAGAAATTTTCCTTTTATACATGTTCGTATAATCAAACTGAACTAAGGTTCCACGATTTCATGTTTCTGTATTTAGTAGTTTTCGAAATATTAAATTCCGGAAAAGCGCTTTTTTGTCACTGACTCACTTCGCATCATCAAATAACTAAGGTACTTCTAAAAGTCGTAGAATCATGAAATTTCACAAGTAAGTCGGGTTTGTAACACAAACAGAAAAATCTGAAAACACAGAATTTCCGCCTCTAAACCCTTAAAACAGGGGGTGTTGATTTGGCCGTAAACAGTTCCTTCACATTCAATCGCGCCAATGTTGGTCGCCAGTACTCGATTACAGAGTTTTGAAGGGGTGACATAATTTCAAGCAGAATAAAACTTTGTATATATGGTTTTCCAAAGATGTTTGTTAAATAGAAAAAAATAAATATACCTAAAAATTTTAATCAGTATAGGTTATGATATATTCACGATATTAAAACAATAAAACATTTAACAAAATATAACCGCAATTCGATATGTTTCCGATATACAGGGATGAGAGTTCCGACTTTTTGCACACCAGTATAATCTTAGAGAAAATGTTGTTATCTTAAATCGCAAAAATGTTCCGATTAAATGAAAAAACGTTTTCTCTAAGATTATACTGGTGTGCAAAAAGTCGGAACTCTCATCCCTGGATATAGTAGCCTTGGCGAAATAGAGAAAATAGCCTTGACGAGAAAAGAAATTTGATAATAACGTATTTTCTGGCAACCTATCTACTTGTGTCATGTACACAAGCAATTTGTTCCATATGTATACAATTTATTTAATGTAAGGAACCCGTTTATTTATTTTTATATACCAACATAAATAATTTGTATATAAAAAGCAATATTTTTATACGTGTATAAATAAAATGTTTATATGTATATAAATACATATATAAATAACATAAAAGTTCATTAGGTTTGTTTTCATAGTTGTTTATATCATTTGGCAACATATCTCAGTTTCTGAAGTCCGAATTGCGCCAAGATTTTTTAAAAACGCCAAGGTCCCTATAGTGGAAAAATATCCTAATTCTCATATGAAAGTTTTAAAAACCTCATTTTAATTAAATGAAATGTGTAACTAATAAAGCTGTCTTTAACGATGTGCGACAGATACGGCGTCCGAAGTCGGCTGCTAATGTTATTATATTGTATTATTAGCCTACTTACTGTTAATTTATTGTTAATTTTAAATCTGTAAAAGAAAGATTATAGTTATAGATCAGATATGTTATTTGCCAAAACTCGATTACAGAAAATTAGCCTGAGTTATAAAGGTGCTACATGATTTCAAGCTGAATGAAATTTTATATGCTTTTACAAAAATCTTAATAAGGCAAATCTTTCAGTTTATCTGTCCATATTTCTATCTTTTACTTCCTTAAAACAAATTTTATTAAAGACCGGGAGGCGTCTGCACAGATCATCACCTCATCGAGTTGACGGCTCAAATTTTAGGAATTGTTAAAAATCGATTAGCGTATTAAAATGTAACTGGTCTGCCAAGTCATATCTTTGTGGAAACCACCTACAGACCCGATTTTACCGGTTAATTGGTGGATTTTCAATTGTGTCTTCCTGCACCCATTCCTCCATGTTTCCATACTTTTGGATGCAGGAAAATACAATAGTAAACCTATCAGTTAACCACTAAAATTAGGTCTTCAGGTGGTTTCTACCAAGATATGACATAACGCACCAGTTGCATTTTAATGTACTAATCTAGTTTTAACTAATCCTAATATTTCAGCTGTAAACTCGATGAGGTGATGTTGTGTACAGACGCCTCCTGGTCTATTATAAATGTCGGAATTCTAATCTCAATAGCACTCTGGTCAATCTGGCAAATATCCCTACTATTTATGAACACTATTCCTTTAAGTGCGTTGTGATGTTAAAGAACTTTATACATATGCATCATACATATTATTAAACAAAAACCTAATTTGCAGAACAAATTAAAAAAACAAAATTGATTTCCTAAATTGTTTAAGCCCGAGAAGGGGCAGATATTAAGATATTTCATTCAATTCGTTCTACATTAAATGTTAAATTTTTGTAACAAATAAGTTCAACCAATTGAACATTAAAAAATAAAAATGAAATTCATACAATACAATACTTTAAACACCTATATACTTAGATTCCGTTCAAATGAAATCAAAATAAATCTTAGACTTTTTTAAAGTTTTGTATTTTGCATGTATCTTATCATATTATGTACAATCGTCATAAACACAATGCAAAATCTGCAGTACAAATATTTACAACTTAAAAATGGAAAAAGTCTAAGATTTATTTCGATTTCATTTGAACGGAATCTAAGTATATAGGTGTTTAAAGTATTATATTGTATGAATTTCATTTTTATTTTTTAATGTTCAATTGGTTTAACTTATTTGTTACAAAAATTTAACATTAAATGTAGAACTAATTGAATGAAATATCTTAATATCTGCCCCTTCTCGGGCTTAAACAATTTAGGAAATAAATTTTGTTTTTTTAATTTGTCCTGCAAATTAGGTTTTTGTTTAATATGTCAAGTTTTTTAATAACTACTGAATTCAGACGAACACATTTCAAAATTAATGGAGGGTATATCATCATCAGGCTTTGATTTGTGCGATATCGCATCACAATTTGGGATGCAATTTACCTATGTATAATTCAAAATGTTTCACCAGTGCAGTAATGCAGGTTGCTGTAGTTTGGTCAAAAAATTACAATCTGAACTTAAACAAGTAATATAAAAATTTTGTTTTTAAAGTCAATTCCTACTTAGGCCATCAAAGAACAATTTAATATAATCCCTTAAGCTAATATTAGTTTTTGTTGCATTAAAATATCTCAATTTGTTGATTTTCTATAAGCAAGTAGGTTTACAATGGAACTTTATGGGAATTTGGCGAAATATTAGAGATATCGCCAAGTTGGCGTCCCTTTTAGCGACTGATTTTGGCCACCAAGTTGGCGACAAACTTGGCGGTATTTGGCGACAGAACAGGGTCCTCCCTATGGTAACCCTTTATTGAAAATACTTTCATTCATCTTCAATATCCCATGGCCGCCATTTTGGGCAGAGCCCCCTAGTTCTAAAAAAAAGTAACTACCGCTGTCACCGCCGCCGCCGGTTTTGAATTTTTTGTGACCGGAGGTCTTTCTTCGTTAATATTAAAAAAACTGTTGCATACAAAAATATGAAAATCGGTAGTGTTATAGAAAAATGTTTGATAAACACGCTATTGCAGACAGTTTTCAAATCGAAGAATTATTTTAAGAGATATTTAATGCCAAAGTTGTACAAAATCGTTCCATTAAAAAAGTTTTATAGGAGCAAAAACTGTACATAGGAATTTAATCATTTTTAGATCATTTTATGCGTCAGAATTTCCCGGTGTGCAGATTGCAGTTAGTTTTTTAATTTGAATAATTTTTCGAGGTTTTATTTCTATTTTAAATTCAAATTTTCAGCATTTCGAGAGATATTTTTCACAAATTTTTGAAAATTGTATTAATTTAAACTGTTGCCAACTGTATAATCAGCGAAAACAGTAATGTTTGCTTCAAATTAAAAATTTATTTTACACGTGACTATTATAAACAAAAAATATAAAAAGCAGGAACTCATTGAAAATTACATCATAAAACTATAGTTACACGTGAATTTTAAATGAGAAAGAATATTGTAAAATAATAAATTCAGTAACATGCGTTAGAAGTCCTAAATAGGAGAATTTACGTCATATTACACTTATTACGTGAAATGAACAAAAAATCATATTGCAAAACAGATTTAATTTAAAAATTGCGCGAGACATTTACTTGACATTTTAAGATGATCATAATATTTCATTTCTAACAAAAGTATTTTGACGTGAATATTAAAAAGAGAAAGAAAAGTTTGGTGAAAATTACGTCAGAATATAATTGTCAGATTCAAATTATAATTCAATCTTCCGAAATCTTTTTAAAGGCGATCAAATTAGCGTGCTGTTAGAGTCTGCGGTGTCTGAACGGGGGTTGACGAGCGTAGCTCGTAGGGGGCAGGCTCGGACTGGCCCGCCGGCCCATCGGCCCGAGGGCCGGTGCGCCCTCGTCCACGGAAAACTTCGCGCCCCTAAGTGCCTTAGGCCGCTCCAGTATTTTTTCCCAAATTGTGCACTACATTTGGACTAGTGTACTAAATTTCGAGGATTCGTTTAGAAATAATCATCAGAATAATCATTAGGGATAATAGGCAAACAGCACAAGAGAGTTATTTTTTATAACAAAGAAATTAAAAATACATCGAAGCAGTTTCAGGATTGGAAACCAACGGTGTCATCTTTGCTTACTATTGAGAGGGAAAACACGCACACAGGGAAAGCTTAGTAGCCACAGCGCCCTGGGCGAGATTTATTTCATCACTTCTTTCAATGATACGTTTTAAATTTTAACCAAATATTTTGCATATTTTCAGGCCTTTAGCTTTTAGTACATTGTCCCTACACTTTTAATGACGGCCATGAATGAGCCAACAATTGAAACCGTGCTTTTTGAAAACAGCTTGAGAAAAGAAAGTGATAAATATCAGAAGACAAAAAAATTATTTGTGTGGATTTCGCTTTTGGTTGAAAACATGACCTTTCTTTTCGCGGAATACAAGCTTGTGGAATCCCGCGGCTAGTGTTTTTTCATTCACAAAATCTACACCATAATTTTCAGTTAGTAATCTTTGTTTTATTTAATGACAGATTTTCCGTGCCTAAATAAATATTAGGAAATTCTAGTATGTATTTTAAATAAAAAGTTGTTTTAATTTAATCACGGAAAAATTTACATTAAATAAAGCGATGACTACTATTCAGAAATTATGATAGGCTTTTCGAATAAAAAAACGCTGCCACGGGATCCTGCAGCTTGTATGAATACAATTCCTGGGGCATTTCTCTCAATTGTGTAAACTTAAATTATTCCCTTGATCTCTAATTAGGATAAGAACTTTGCAAATCATAGGAAGAAGGTGCTGAAAAGAGTAAATTTACTCAATTATTTTAGTGATTTTTAGGCTAACAAAGTGGCATTTTTGGTGTACTTTCTGTGTATAATTTTTTCAGCAGTGCAGCATTAATGAAGCATTTTACGGATACATAAAGTCATTTTTTTAAGGACACAAACGCAAAGTGCCGCTTCCTACAAAATACATAACTCGCCTTATATAAATGTTGCAAGTGTAATAGGCATTATTTTCACAAGCAAGTGTTATTTTCAAATTCCTTAATGGGATGTTGATTTGTTTAAATATTCTTATGTTTCAACATTTAAATACCTTATAATATGTGGTACTTTTTATAAAAGAACAAAAGAAGCACAAGCTTTAGTTTTCAAAATTTCTACTTTTATATGAAAAGTATTATACATTTTTGCTTTAGATACAAAGAAATTTTAAGCGAAGTTTGCATACTGAATTTTTTTGTGTATCATGAGGGAGACACCGATAGATACCATATTAAAAAATTCTACTTAAAAAAACTGTAGTAAATAAAAGGTAATTGTTGTCGGATTGTAACAGAAATTGAATTTATCTCATTTTAAACTGACTGATAACTAATTCATTTTATAAAGAAATATACTTAAAAAAGGGTTGAACCTTTAGCAGCACCGCAGCAACTCTAGTTGGTACCTGGTGTGAAAAATCTTGTTAGTTTTTGTACAGATTTTTAGTGCGTCAATGGAGATAAATGGAATAAAAGTGGTTACCCTTGCTAATTCAGCTGAAAATCTTCGTAAAAAAGTCTATAGATACAAATAGCTGTAAATAATGTCTACTAACTATTGTTATATATAAATTATGTTTCCGAACTCATCTACATATTAAAAATTGCACCAACTCTGAATTTACAAACAATAACGCCCATTTTTGACGCCTTATTTTGGTTACTTTAATTTATTAATTTTTACATACAACAAAGAACAATCGTTTAAAACATCAATGTGTAAGTTTATAGCTAATTTGAATAATTAGTGTTCGAGATACGGAAAAATTTTGCCTTTCCATAATTTAAGGGGACCGTCTTCTTTTATCAAAAGAGCCACTGAAAACAATCGTAGAAACTTGACAAAAATACTTTGTAAGATTTTCTTCATTATAAAGTTTATAATAAATTTAAAATTCCTGTATCATTTGACTGGTGAGTAATTGAGTGTTTTCGGTTGTAAGATATTTCATTTTATTTTCCGAAACTTATGGATAAACCCCTAACACTTTTTTGTTTTATAACTGTATTCAGATTTAAAAAAAATTGTATAAACTCTATCTCTTTATTTTCTGGCAAAGAATTCAAATAGGGTATCAAAAGTGGATGTTACCATTTGAAAAATCAACGTTCACCATTTGAAAAATTAACGTTCGTGCATTTTTTAATACATAGACAATCTCCAAATTGGTACCTATGTCCTTTTTATACACTCATTTGCAAGAGAATTGGTAGGGTTGATCACTTTTTTTTTTCACGTGAGTCTTTTAATGTACCTATTAACAAAATAATAAAGCCCTAGCCTTGATATCGGTCATCTACTACAAAGTAATCTGTGTTCAACTCGGAACTTTTAGATATTACTAGATTCGTTTTAAAAAATTTCGTAGCATTGTGTAGATTTGATAGAACTTTAAAATTGCGCGGGTGATATATCGAAGTCTTCTATCTAGACTCAAAGATGTAATATTAAGCCACTTTCATTCTTGGTGCTGTGTGAATGTGTTAAACCTTCTCAAGCCAGGAACAACACAAACAAGAAAAATTTACATGAGTTCGCTAAAAATTTTGCGCCCTCTGAAAATTCAAGGTCTGCGCCCTTTTCCCTGGCCCAGTCCGACCCTGGTAGGGGGCAGAGCCCCCTAGTTCTAAAAAAAAAAGTAACTACCGCTGTTACCGCCGCCGCCGCCGGTTTTGAATTTTTTGTGACCGGAGGTCTTTCTTAGTTAATATTAAGCAAAATATTGCATACAAAAATATGAAAATCGGTGGAATTATAGAGAAATGTTTGGTAAACACGCTGATGCAGACAGTTTTCAAATCGAAGAAATATTTAAAGAGATATTTAATGCTAAAGTTGGACAAAATCGTTCCATTAAAAAAAATTATAGGAGCAAAAACTGTACATCGAAATTTAATCATTTTTAGATCATTTTATGCGTCAGAATTTCCCGGTGTGCAGACTGCACTCAGTTTATTATTTTGACTCATTTTTAGAGGTTTTATTTCTATTTTAAATTCAAATTTTCAGCACTTCGAGAGATATTTTTTTACACATTTTAGAAAATGGTATTAATTTAATCTGTTGCCAACTGTATAAACAGCTCAAATAATAATATTTGCTTCAAATTAAAAATTTATTTTACACGTGACTATTATAAACAAGAAAATATAAAAGCAGGAACTCATTGAGAATTATCATAAAAACCATATTACACGTGAATTTTAAAAGTGAAAGAATGTTGTAAAATAATAAATTCATTAACATGCGTTAGAAGTCTTAAATAGGAGAAATTACGTCACATTTACGTCACATTACACATTACGTAAAATGAACAAAAATAATATTCCAAAACAGTTTAAATTTAAAAATTGCGCGAGACATTTATGTAATATTTTAAGATGATATTTTCAACTATTTTTATTAGGATAGCGCAAATAATATTTCATTTCTAACAAAATTATTTTCACGTGAATAGTAAAAGGAGAAAGAAAAGTTTAGTGAAAATTACGTCAGAGTAAAAACGATACATTTAAAGTGTCATTAAAAAAAAAAACTTTCTTTTCGCTTTGCTAAAAAATACCGGGAAGCAAAGACTCTGTTTATTTAATTAATTTTACATTAGCTTATTTTGAAATGTCAACTGATTTTATTTAATCAAAGACGGAAGCAGCCATTGTATCATTTAACAGCCGCTGATTTGGCTTTAAAATTCCCCAGTCAAAGAGAAATGAATAGAAACCTGTTTATAGAAGGATCGCCACTGTTTTTAAACTTATAATTCAATCTTCCGAAATATTTTTTAAGCCGATCAAATTGGCGTGCTTTTAGAGTCTGCGGCGTCTGAACGGGGGTTGACGAGCGTAACTCGTAGGGGGCAGCGCCCCCTAGTATAAATAAATAAATATAGGGAGAGTGTGAGCTAATAGTAGGAATTGAAAAAAATCTACTTGAAAATGTTATTTTTATTTCCACTATGACGCCATATTCATCTTCTTTTTAATTCTTAAAAAAAAAAAACTATTTCATTTTCTTCAGTTTCATGTTTCACGTGAAAATCATTCAACTAAATATAGGCAAATTATTATTACGGCTTTTGAATTATTTACAACAATGAAGAAAAAAAAGTTAAATTTTATTAGAAAATGTCCGTTGATTCTCAATGAAAAAAGCGATATTTGGGATTATTAAGAAAAATATTTGAATAATGAAAACAAAAATTAGCCCATGTTACTCTCTAGATTATAATCCACCTATATGCAAAGGCATTTTATGATCCGTTTTCACCCTGACGTCAGGCAAATGTTTTTACACTTTGAATTTATAATATTATTAGAATTAGCAAAGAATTAAAAATGAGTGGCATCAGGGACAAAAAAGTGGGAAGAAAAAATGAAAAAGTTATCATCTCCATAGGCTTTTCTATGTTAAATTAACATTGAGAAGTGACACTGGAAATAAATAAGTATTGCGCTGCCGCTCAATACTTAAATACATATGCATATAATACGTAATACATTTGCATCATACATATTATAGGTATATGTATAATAAATAATACATATGCATCATTGTGACGTCAGAACAAACAAAACATTTTTTGTCGCCAAATTTGAGAATTGACATGATATATTACCAAATTTGGTGACACTTCGCTAAATGTCGCCAAGCTTGGCGAGTATTTGACGTTTGTGGCTATTTTTCAATGAGTTAATTATTAATGCGAGCCATCTATTTATATTTTTCCGCATATCATCTGAATAGTTAAATAATATAACGTACGAATATTTCCAAAGTGCCAGTAGTTTCGTCACTGCACAAAACTTCTGCTATTGTTAATATATTGTACTGTTATTATACTTACTGTGACTATGTTGTTAATCTTTACTCTGCTGAAACTTCTGTATTATATAAATAGAATTCACGGAAACTATTAAAGCACCGAAACTGACAATTCTCCTTATGATTATTATAATTTTATAATATGTAACCTGTTAATCGATATGTACCGTTAGAAGGAATATTCTATAATCCGGTTCCTCGCATTTTAGTTTTCAGGTTTCAAATAAAATTAGCTAAAAACTTAAAACCATGGCACATTGGCTAGTTCTTCAACACGATTGGATGAGAAGAATGATAGATTTTCAAATGGATCATAGCAGTGAGCCCGTAGACCTTCTATTCTTCCGTAATCGAGTCTATTGAAAAGGTTAACGTGAAACAAAAAGATATTAGCATCAATATGGTTTAATGCAAATGCAGATATTGCCAAAGGATTTCATAAGAACCATTTCACTTGTACCAGTCGTATCAGTTAAAATACAACAAATGGCAGTGAGCCCAATTAGAACAGATTACTTAATAGGATTAAAAATTTCCGCATTAGAGAATGGATCGTAACTGCTAAGGAAACATCCATAAGTGAGTTAAGAGATATTTGTCACGAAAGATGAAATATATAACAACACAAAATATATGATGTGCTTCCATGATCGTAAAGAGTTCTTGATTTCTCTATCAAAAGCTTCCGACTTGGTGAAAGAATGGGCAAGTAAATTAAATTATGAATAACAGTAACATGATGCAACGTTTAACATGGAATTAATACGGTAAATACTGCTTGCTAGAGGCGGCTAGTACTTTAATATAAAAAGAAATTAAGTATAAATTTGTAAAGCTCAATAAAATAAATTTAGGTATTTTTATGTTAACCGGGCGCAAGTGGCAAATTGCCAAATATTGTTCCCAACTCCATTGTTCATATTGCATTCATTTCATTTAAAGATATATACTTTTCAGTCATCTCATTTAAAATAGATGCATTTCCCTTATTTTATTTAATAGAATATTTAACATAGAAATAAATAAATAAATAAATAATAAATAATAACATAAACCAAAATATTTTATTTGAAAATCAAAGCATTGTTTCTAATTTACACATGTGAAAAATGAAAACTGCTATTGGCGAAAAAACAAAAGGCTAATGAGGAGATTTGCTCCCGGCTAACATAAAAGTACCAAAATTTAAGTTTTTTCATATTAATATAGTTTAGAATAACAAACTTGAAAAAACATACAAAAAGTAGTGATATCCCAACAAAAAGTTTTCGGGAAAAAAAAAGCGCCAAGTTCTCCTTAATGTTTCGGCCAGAAAAAGTAGTGATATCTGAAGTTCGCCAAGTTAAAAGCCAAACGTCCCAAATCTTTCATTGAAAATGGCTTCCTTCGACATGGCCATTAATGCCTTCGAGAGAATTTTTCAAATTTTAAAAAATGTACAAATGAGCTACATGCCAGCTACATTTTTTGATTATTTTAGGCATTCTGTGGCACAAAGTACAGAAATAAAATTCACATTTGAAAAAAGCATTTAAACAACTTCAGTCTATTTAAATGCTTAGAAGTTAAAAATAACAAAATACTTGTATTCAGGAGATAATATCCCTAATTGCTAAAACATAATTAGTATCAGCTTTTAACAGTTTATAAATCGAATACCTCTTAATGTAAGCAAACAAACTATAATAAATGTTCAAACGAAAAAAATCTGTTTCGTCAATACACAAGATTTCAATATTATACAATAAAATATAATGTAACATATTGTGAGATTTGAAGTAAGTAAATTTTGTTTTATTTCTTGGGTTTTACGTTAATGACTTTAGCTTTAGACCGTACAAAATGACAATTAAACCACAGGCGGACTAAATGATCTGTGATCAAAACTAATGTTTGTTGAAACTGAATGGTAGTTATCAGAAATCTTTTACTTATAATTTCTTTATGTGAATTTGCCTCTTTGCATTCTAATATTACTTTTAATATTTAAATAATTCATAAATGCGTAATTTCCAATCATTAATTTTGAAATGCTGTAGAAGGCATTAACGGCCAAGTCGCAGGAAGCCATTTTCAATGAAAGATTTGGGATGTTTGGCTTTTAACTTGTGCGAACTTCAGATATCACTACTTTTTCTGGCCAAAACATTAAGGAGTACTTGGCGCTTTTTTTTTCCGAAAACTTTTTGTTGGGATATATTTAATCTTATGCACTCTTAGTTGATTATTTATCAGATTTAATTTAAATGGTATTTTTTGTTGCTTTTTGCATTGAAATACAGCGGCGTAGCTACCGTGGAGCAGTTGGAGCAAACTGCTCCAGGCGCACGAATCCTAAGGGCGCAAAATTAGAAAAAGCGAAATAAAGATTTCTTAATTAAGAAATTTTTATTTAAAAATATTTACATATTTTTTTCATTATTAATCATATTATTAATCATTATGGATATATCTTGTTACAATCAGCGTATTCCTAAAATATATTGCCTTGTGTTTAACCTCAACTATTTCGATTTAAAGCATGTTTTCATACACAGTAGAAAGAAATGACTTCTATTAAGGAAATTTTAATTCATGCCATATTGCAGCCTCAAGTAACTTCTCCAACACCATTTAAGCATGCCTGATTTTTTTGTGTAACTTTTCTGTAGACGAGTGTTGAAGATTTTCAGATCTTAAAGTAATCAAAACTTATTTAACAGGGCTCTCATTGGTCACTTTACTGGCTACTACTTTTCCCAAAATATAATTTTTCTGGTACATTTCTTTTAAAATATTTTAGAAATTTATCATGATGTACAGAAGTAATGGTATCTGTACAGAAATAATGGTAGCCAAAGAATTCACCGCTGAGAAACCTATATGTACGATGTAACACTAGGTATTTTACGATGATAATTATTTTACGATTTGTAAAAAAAATAGCCTGACAAGTTGAAGAAAATTATTGACCATTTTGCAGACGAAAACCAAGAAAACGAAAATTTTGCAGGGTTTTTTGTTTGTTTGTTTCGTGGAAACTAAATATGCATCAATACAGAGCAATAATAAGAGCTCGATTTAAACATACTCCACATCAGCCAATGGCGACAAAATTTAGAAGGGATGGGGATGATGGGAAGCATTAAATTTTATGAGTATTGTTTTTGAGATTTTGAAAATATTGCAAATGTCAAGTGCAGAATCGATTTAAAAAGAGGGAAAAAGTTAAGTACCAAATTCAGTGTTCCTTAGGGCTTGATTATGGCGTATGCAAAATTATACCACTTTTTTGTAGCAGTATTTTTCAGCATTAAACCTTATTTAATCGCTGAATTTTAGGATTGAATAAGGCAGACTGGCCCGCAGGGCAACCGACCTGCGGGTCGGTGCGCCGTAAACCAGGTAAAGCTGCTCCCTCCCTCAGGTGAAGCTAATAGTTTTAAAATTTCCTATAAACATTAGATAGGAAAAGTCTTAAATCATTTAATAATTTTTTAAAGCCTTTTTTATTAATGATTTTTACTTCTTTTTGCAAGGCAGAAGAACTGATTGTTTTTTTCTTGAAAGTTTCTTTGCTTCAGAGGACCATTTAAATCTTTTAAAACCTAACGTATATATTCTGTAATTTTCTCTGTGACCAATAGCGACATGGTCTACTCCAAGAATTTTTATCCTGTCTGAGAGCGTGGCGTCTCTTTAAAAAAAATATATATATACGGATTTTATTATTATTTATTAAGTATTTGTTTGAAATGTGTATTGTGTAGGCTTCGTGTTTTCGTACAATACTGTGGTTGTAATTTCCCATATGCGAAGGTATTTATAAAGAATATTTTCAGCAAAGAAAATGTAATTCAAACATTCTTTTTTTGTTAAAAATTGCATTTTAATATGAAATGGGACTGTTTCAATATTGTCTATAAATGTGATAATCAGAATGGCGGTTACCTATTTTGTATATATGTTAGAACAGGACTGTTTTTATTTTTTAGTTTTTAAACCGATTTTTCACGCAGTCATCGCGTACGTATTTCAGACAAAATCGTGTTAAAGATATATGACAAGACCTTTTTTTTCCCCTTCGTTGACTCGTTTTTCTGCTTTCGTCGGGAAATTCCGTTGAAAACGCCAACTTTGACAGTGTTTTCTGAAAGATCTATTGTGTTTACAAAAAATACGGAAAACTTCTTTCGATTACAAAGTTCTGAATAACAACACCCGCCAATTTCATGCGTTCTCGAGCAAAAATTAGTTAAAACGTATGCCGTAAAATTGTCTCTTTGAATTTAAGAACATCCCTAAGAAATAAAATCATACAAATTTCAGGTTCATTTAAGAATGTTATCATGGGCCCAGTCAACACCGGGTGGGTCAGCTAGTCTATACTAATAAAAGAAAGTTTCACTCAGTGTGTGGTGGCTAACGAAATATACTGCTCGTAAAAGCCTGAAAATTTGGGTGAGGATAGTCCAAGACAGGTCCTGATACACCTGAAGCTCAGATTTTTAATTTTTTATGACCGCCACCAACCCACAGAGCACCTTTCAGTTTGTATGCCCTGAATTGCTCAGAACTTGCCCCGCCCCCCCCCCCTTTTATCAGAACTTCTTCGTTTTGGGGGCCATTTTCCCATTTAGTTATTCTCAGTTTCTACATTGCATCTAAGACTCTGGGCCCCTTGAAATTTTTGAGCGCCATGCGTTTTTCACACCCTAATATTGTCAACCTCTCAAGGCATAACTTTAAAATTGAAACTTGGACTCCTCTCCCTGGGCCAGCACCCTCATATTTTTATTGGGCACCTAGTGCCCTTCTTTAAGAATTTCCCCCACTTTTTTGCGCTTCTTTAAAATTTTATTCGAATGATTAATACATATTCTATGCTTAATTACGACTTATTGAGATCTAAAGCGCTAAGTACTAGAACCTTTTGACGTGTTTTCATCTTAGCGCCCTGCTCTCAACTATCAGTTGGCCCCTTTTGGACCTCCTATTATATCTCCCTTAAAAATGGTCTGATTCACTAACTTTTTTTTGTGACAACATCTTAGGAAATCTTGTTACTACATGAACAATATAAAATTTTTTTTAGACTTCAGCTACCACAAAATTTGAATATTAATCGCCTTCTTGATGCCCTTGCCCAGCTACATTCCAGTTGAGATCCTGAACCCCTGGGGAATACGAGCCCACTTGAAGTTTCTGTGCCCTAAATTGTTAATAAATTGCCCCCTTTTAATCTGACATTCGTTTTTGTGGATCTTTTTCCATTTTTTTTTTTTTTTTCGTTTCTACATTTCAGTTAAGACACTGGCCCCCTAGGGTAACTTTTATGCACCATGCATTTCCCCCCCCCCCCCCATTAATTGTGTCACATTCTCAACTTCAAAATAGAGTCTTGGACTTCTCTCCCCGAGCCAACACCTTCATATATTTATTGGGACCCTAGGGCTCTTTTTTAAGCACTTCTTTGAAAAAAAAAAAATGTCTAATGATTTAATACTTATACCCTATACTTAATTTCTACTAATTGAAAATCTAAAGCGCTAAGTACTAGGGTATTTTATCATGTTTTCATCTTAGGCCTTGCTCTCAATTGTCAGTAGGCTCCTTATATCAGTTGAAGTTATCTAGACACACGGCAGTGTGTCAGCCAAGTTCGCCTGACATAGCCGTGTGTTATTTACATGAATCATTTCAAGCTGTTTTCGTCAATTTTCAATGCTCTACTACTGAAAATCTATGAGACCTACATACTTGTTATACGAAATGTGTAGTAAGGCCACCCTAATTACCTAAAATCCAAAATTTTATAAACAACGCATAATTAGTTTCCGAGATAACGACATTTGAAAATGTCTGATAATCGATAATTTTACCACTGACTGACTGACTGACTGACTCACTCATCAAAAAGATCTCGTATATCTACTGCAGCGACATACTTCAAATTTGGTGCGAAGTTCGTTTACACTATAAAACTAAGGAAAAAAATATAAAAATTGTGAAAATCGATGAATTACCCACCTGGGGGTGCCCATTTTTACTTTAACATTACGTCTATTAGGCGAAATTTTAATTTGCCGTAGGAGGGGACGCTGTTCTGTCGCCAAATACCGCCAAGTTTCTCGCCAATATGGCGATATATCGCCAAATTTGGCGACCAAAATTAGTCGCCAAAAGTGATGCCACCTTGGCGATATCTCTAATATTTCGCCAAATTCCCATAGACTTCCATTGTAAACCTATCTACTTACTGGGGGTTTATCTAGGTTTACTTGCTTACAGAAAATCAACAAATTGAGATATTCTGTCTGTCACAGAGCCTGTTCTCAGAAACTATACTCGTTGGAGACTTGAAATTTTGCATACTTATAGCTGAACACCACACATCATACGACAAATTATAAAATTTTGAAAAAGTCGTACATTTAACCCTTTGGACTCCCACATGTGTATTTTAAACAATTCTTTCTATGTGAGCCTCTAACTAGGTTGGAGGCGTGAAATTTGGCACACTTATAGCTGAACACCTCACATCAAATGACAGTCTATAAAATTTTGAAAAAGTCGTACATTTAACCCTTTGCGCTCCCACATGTGTATTTTAAACAATTCCATCTAAGTGAGCCCTAATTAGGTTGGAGGAGTGAAATTTTGCATTCTTATAGCTGAACACCTCACAACAAACGAGAAATCATAAAATTTTGAAAAAGTCGAGCATTTAACCCTTTGGGCTCCCCCATGTGCATTTTAAACAATTCTTTCAAAGTGAGCCTCTAATTAGGTTGGAGACGTGAAATTTTGTATACTTATAGCTGAACACTTCACATCAAACGACAAATCATAAAATTTTCAAAAAGTCGTACATTTAACCCTTTGGGCTCCCACACGTGTATTTTAAACAATTATTTCTAAGTGAGCCCCTATTTAGGTTGGAGGCGTGAAATTTTGCATACTTATAGCTGAACACCTCACATGAAATGACAAGCCATAAAATTTTGAAAAAGTCCTACATTTAACCCTTTGGGCTCCCACACGTGTATTTTAAACAATTATTTCTAAGTGAGCCCCTATTTAGGTTGAAGGCGTGAAATTTTGCATACTTATAGCTGAACACCTCACATGAAATGACAAGCCATAAAATTTTGAAAAAGTCCTACATTTAGCCCTTCGGGCTCTCACATGTGTATTTTAAACAATATTTTCTAAGTGAGCCCCTAATTTGGTTGGAGGCGTGAAAATTTGCATACTTATAGCTGAACACCTCACATCAAATGACAGTCTATAAAATTTTGAAAAAGTCGTACATTTAACCCTTTGCGCTCCCACATGTGTATTTTAAACAATTCTTTCTAAGTGAGCCCTAATTAGGTTGGAGGAGTGAAATTTTGCATTCTTATAGCTGAACACCTCACAACAAACGAGAAATCATAAAATTTTGAAAAAGTCGAGCATTTAACCCTTTGGGCTCCCCCATGTGCATTTTAAACAATTCTTTCAAAGTGAGCCTCTAATTAGGTTGGAGACGTGAAATTTTGTATACTTATAGCTGAACACTTCACATCAAACGACAAATCATAAAATTTTCAAAAAGTCGTACATTTAACCCTTTGGGCTCCCACACGTGTATTTTAAACAATTCTTTCTAAGTGAGCCCCTATTTAGGTTGGAGGCGTGAAATTTTGCATACTTATAGCTGAACACCTCACATGAAATGACAAGCCATAAAATTTTGAAAAAGTCCTACATTTAGCCCTTCGGGCTCTCACATGTGTATTTTAAACAATATTTTCTAAGTGCCCCCTAATTTGGTTGGAGGCGTGAAAATTTGCATACTTATAGCTGAACACCATCATGCGACAAATCATAAAATTTTGAAAAAGTCGTACATTTAACCCTTTGGGCTTCCACATGCGTATTTTAAGCAATTCTTTCTAACTGAGCCCCTTATTTAACTGCAGACTTGAAATTTTGCATACTTTTAGCAGAACACTTGAGGCCAGGCGACAAATCATAAAATCTTGAAAAAGTCTTACGCTTAACCCTTTGAGCTACCACATATGTATTTTAAGCAATTCTATCTAAGGGAGCCCCTAATTAAGTTGGAGACATGACTTTTTGCATACGTATAGCTGAATAACTCGGACCACACGACAAATCATAAAATTTTCAAAAAGTCTTATATTATTTACTCCTCCGGGCTCTAACTTGTGTATTTTAAACAATTTTTCTAACCTCCACCCTTTTCACCCGGGGAGCACTTTTCTAACTTTTGCCGACACCCCTTTGACCATTCTTTCATATTATGCACCATAGCCTTACATATTTTAGTTCCACCTTTTTACCGCCAGGTGCGCCTACTTATCTCGGTGCTATGGGCTCAATCCCCTCGACTAATATATCTACGGATAGTATGTAAAACAGAGTTTCGTTCGGATAAAGGTTTGTTTAGAATAGAGTGCGCCCCTGGTTGCGAAATATGGAACTAAGATTTTTCAAAAGGATAAAGTGTTTTGAAAGGAATATTAAACGAAACCCTCTGTGCGATCTGCGATCACACTTACCCACTTGTTATTTTCAAAATCATCAGAGAAAAAAGATATTTAGTTAATTAAATTTGAAAATCCATGCAGGGGCAATATCCTTCCTCTGCACTGCCTCTTTGCCGGCACCCATGGATGAATGATACATAGTGTGGCATAAGTACATAACTTTATTTTTCACTTTCAGTACAAAAAAGCAGGCCCAGCTATAGGATATTTAATTGGAAAATTTAATAGGAAAATTTAATATAGGAATTTAATAGGAATTGTTGTTTCAGAAACAATAAAAGTTTCGAATCAATACATTTCGTCTCAAAACATGCATTCAAAGTAGCAGTATTAAAATATAGATTTCTGCCGCAAACTGACAGCTAAATAGTTTGTTGCAGGAAATTTAATTTATAATTGAATGTTGCTTGGTGAATAAAATAGTCACATGTAAACACATTAAAAAGCATTAAGTAAAGTGTCTAAATATATTGTAACTTTACAAAAAGTAATGATATCTAACAAAAACATAGCTGTGAAAAAAGGGAGCCAAGTTCTGTAAAGACAATGGCAAGAAAAGAAGTGATATCTAAGTGGGTGCCAAGTTCAAATAAAATTCACTCAAACTTACCTACTGAAGTATTATAGCATTTTTTAAATTGTTTAGAAATACAAATTATTGATAGCATATTAATAATAAATCTAGAACTTGGCAAGTTTTTGATAAATGTTATGCCTATCAATTTCATGTCTTAATAAAATGGTGATGTTAATATTAATTTCAATGACATTACAAAAAAAAATTAATATAGATATTATTATAATAAAATGACTCATGTTAAAGATTTGATAAACCAATAAATACACAGATACACTCCCGCTCGTCTTTGGTTATCACTCTAGCACCCACCTCCAGAAACCTCAATGCAAACAGACTAAGTTGTCTGACAAAGAGACAGATATACTTACGCTTGTTCTTGGTCATCACTCTAGAGACTGCACCCCTTTAACCCTTTCAGGGGCAAATAAATTTTATTCGTGAAATGCTGAAATGATTGAATCACACCAGAATTTACAAAATAAATTTATTTCAAAATGGGTAAAAGCTTCTTTTCACGTATTTAATAAAATTAAACTTTTTAGTCCTGAATTCTAGTGTCAACGTGGCATTTTGCGGTTAAATTAGGTGGGATATATTTTATCCCACCGCCCTTCAAGGGGAAGGAGCTCACTCAAATTAAGGCTTCCAATCATGAAATAACAAGATTTGATATAATAATGTCATTATTAAAAATAAATGACTCGTAGGTAAAAACTTGCCAAGTTCTAGATTTATCATTAATATGCTATCAATAATTTTTATTTCTAAACAATTTTAAAAATGCTATAATACTTCAGTAGGTAAGTTTGAGTGAATTTTATTTGAACTTGGCACCCACTTAGATATCACTTCTTTTCTTGCCATTGTCTTTACAGAACTTGGCTCCCTTTTTTCACAGCTATGTTTTTGTTAGATATCAGTTACAGTAGCCTTCCTCTTAACCGGAACTCCGCTTTAACCGGTTGACTTTTTTTCCAAACATCACGCAAAATTCAGAAAGGAAAATTTCAGTTCTGATTTCTTTAGGGTTAATTAACCGAAATTTTCATAATGTAGAATAATTTCAACTTCTTATAAAGGTATGTGACGCGATTTTCAACAATTTAATTTGTATTAAATATTGTTCATTATTTGTTATTAGTGATAATTTTATTTCAATTCAGTTAATTACAACAAGCATTCATTTCACAAAATATAGAAAATATGTACTTTTTATAAACTACATAAATTAAAAGAACTAAATGCATCCTACGCATTTAATTAATTAAATATACAGTTACATTTTTTAATTCTCCGGTTTTTCGCTTAACCGGCTAACTTTGGTCCCGTTTAGGCCGGTTAAGAGGGAGGCTACTGTATATCCTTATCAGTAGGCTATTATAGTTCCCTTAAAAATGGCCCGATTCACTAGGATTTTTTTCCTAACTACTTCTTGGGTCCTCCAGCTACTGCATGAATAACAAAAAAATTACTCACACTTCAGCTACCACCAATTTTGAATATTAATCGCCTTCTTAGGGTCCTTGGTGCAGTTTCTTTAAAAATTATCCGGTAGTCTTGCAGTTTTCTTTAGCATAATTCTAGGGTCCTCCGGTTACTTTTTAAACCACTAAAAAATTTCTTTATACTCCAGCTACCACCTTTTTCGAATTTTAATCTTCTTTTTCGGCATCAACTTACGTTTACTCACTACAGCCGTGAATTAAAATTCGAGCTACCGTTAAAGGTAAGTGGTTAACATTAGAGGGGATGTGATTTTATCCGTAAATTAAATGTCACGTTAATGTTAAAGATAATTCGTTAAATTTACAGGAGGTAGGGGCGAAAAGCACCTTCCACTGCTTCGGGGTGCATTCTTTCTTCGGGTTCTAGGGGCCCGATTTCAACGGATATTGGTTTATTCAACCTAGACTACGATTCAGCTACTTTCTGTATTATGAAAGTTTGTCTTAGACTTCAGTTACCAACATTTTCGAACATTAAGGCTGTTCTTAACTGCCCTGCTCAACAAGCGAAAAACGTTTTGACATATTTACAAATTCATTTTTTAAAGGAAAGATATAAATTTGGAAAGCCTAGCCATGGAAGCGATTTGGAATCGAACTGTTTTTTCCATTTTTTGATCAATCAATTACCTATTGAGTTATAAGCGAATTCGATCACGTGACAAACCCTTTTTCGTCCGCTCTTGAGTGCTCTTTCAACCTTTGCGCGGAAATTCGGTTCAAAACGCCTACTTTGACAGTATTTTCTGAAAGATCTATTGCGTTTGCAAAAAAATGGAAAAAACAGCTCAATTACATAGTTTCTGAACAACAACACCAGCTAGTTTCATGCATTTTCGAACAAAAATAAATTAAAACTTATGCCAGGAAGTTGCCCTTTTTGATTTGAAAACACCTTTAATGGTACATTGTTTTCCGTGTTCAATGTGCCCTATTTCAACGCTAATTGGATAATTAAGCTTAGTTTACTTTTCAGCTACTTTCTGCATTATAGAAGTTCATGTTAAGCTTCTGTTACCACCATTTTTGAACGTTAACGGCGCGTTCTTTTCTCGGTTGTTGTGTGTTCTATTTTAACGGAAATAGATCCATTCAACTTAGCTTACGATTGTTTTAAAGATTATAGTTCCACCGCCAGGATTCGCATTCTTATCTCGGGTTCTATGGGCTCGATTACTACGGTGTTTACTCATTCATCTTGGTTTTCGATTGCCTCCGGCGCGTACGGAACACTCCTGGCATACGCTGCCTTTGTTAGCGGGGACCCAGGCCACAGGTTCGTTCAGAAAGAGGTTTCTCGGGAATATACTAGACGCTGCCGAAGTCAGTGGGCCATCCCTAAAAACAGGTTCATTTGAACTACTTTATGAATATATAAAATCATACAAACTTGAGTTTTGTTTACGTTATTATAACGAGCACGGACAACGCCGGGCGGGTCAGCTAGTTACTATATATATGTACTATATATATATATATATATATATATATATATATATATATATATATATATATATATATATATATGTATATATGTAACTTCAAAACAAAATTACGCAGAACTTCTTTGAGTGACAAGAGGGCGCACAAACTTTACTTGCTCCAGGGCGCTGAATATGTAGCTACGCCACTGTTGAAATAATAAGGGGCTGTGCATATAACGTTATCATTTTAGGTGGGAGGGCGTCTGGCAGTTGTTATCGTAAGATATCTCAGAGGGAGGGGTTGCTTTTTGATATCGTTATCATTTTGGATGCAACGGATCTTTTCTTTTTTCAGAGAAATCTTTTCTTTACGTCCAAATAGTCTGTTACCTTTTTATTACAATTATTTATATATACTAGGGGGCCCGGCCCCTACGAGCTACGCTCGCCAACCCCCGTTCAGACGCCGCAGTCTCTAAAAGCACGCTAATTTGATCGGCTTTAAAAAGAATTTGGAAGATTGAATTATAATTTAAAAAACAGTGGCGATCTCCCTATAAACGGGTTTCTATTCATTTCTCTTTGATTGGGGAATTTTAAGGAAAAATCAGCTGCTGTTAAACGATACAATGGCTATTTTCGTCTTTGATTAAATAAAATCAGTTAAACATTTCAAAATAAGCTAATATAATAAGAAAATCTGCATCAAAATTCAAATATATTTTACAAATACCAATGCCTTCTTTTGACGGAAACGACACAGAAAGTTAACGAATCTTAACTAAACCATTTAACAAGGTTCATACTCATCAGGGGATTATGGGATTCAGAGGAAAGTCAGGGATAAATTTTGTTCCTAAAAAATCAGGGGAATCTCAGGGGATAATGCCAAATTTCTCCCAAACCTGGGAAAACCTGGCAAAATGGTTGGCTACTCTGGGAAATTGAGGGAAATCGTTGTTATTTGTGTGCTTTCTGAAGTCATAATGAAATCAAACTAAGAGCCTCCTTCTAACATCGTGATAGTATATAGAATTAGAAACTAGCCACTCCTTCTTACAGATTAACTATAACGTATGTTATAGTTAATCTGTTCTCCTTCTAATATCTGGTGACATACATTCAGCCACTAGACACACCTTCTAACATAGGTTTGAAAACTGTTAAAGAGGAACTTCAGAAAAATGAAGGACATTTTAAAATTGATATTGGCACTTTGTAGCCTTCATATTGCTCATAATGCTTTTCAAAATCACGAAGTGGAAATTAAATTCTTACAGCAATCTACCAAATTTTTAAGTTCTACACAAATTGTTTTTTTCTTTAAAGTTCTGTTCATATTGTTTATATAGGTGATGTATGAACTTTATTTTTGACATTACCTTGTTTGTATTTTATTTTTATTTTGAATTGAGAAGGAAGGCCGTTCATGATACTGGTTTTAAAAATGTTGTTAATTGTTGACATGAAAAAATTATGCATCCCGGGAAATGCGTCAGGGGATTCTCAGGGGATTTTTTTCTTGGAAAATGAGTATGAATCCTGTTTAAGCAATTTCTTTATTTTCTGCTTCACAGATTTTCTCTTTCAAATCACACATTTATTGTTGATGACACTACATTTTCAGCTTGTAATCTTTTTTATTTTTATTACACTAGGGGGCTCTGTCCCCTACGAGCTACCCTCGCCAACCCCCGTTCAGACACCCCAGATTCTAAACGCATGCTAATTTCATCAGCCTTAAAAAGATTGAATTATAATTTTAAAAAACAGTGACGGTCTCCCTGTAAACGGGTTTTCATTCATTTTCCTTTCATTGAAGATTTTTAAGACGAAATCAGCCGCTGCTAAGAGATACAATGGCTGTTTTCGTCTTTGATTAAAAATAAAAAAGAAAAATCATGCGTATGGCATAGATTATTAAACACTTTCCAACACTCCCTGAAAGCTTTAACAAAACTTCGTTATTTAGGGAAATAAGGTAAATAAGGTAACTAACTAAACATTTAAAAAACTGATTTCAGCAGTTACCATCCATAGCCAAATATTTATTCCAATTCTTCCGAACAGTCCTGTATTTGATCTGTAGGCTGATATATATACTATATAATAGAAAATTTAGTTTAGCAAGAAAACGCATAACAGGTTGAAATTTCTCTTTCAACAATTTATACTAATAGATGAAAACATACTTGAATACTTTTGTTCAGCCCTGTTGTTTACCTAGTACCTTTATTACACGCCACTATTTAGCTAAACTTTAATTCAAACTAAATCACTCTTAAAACTACTGAAATCGCATTTCCAGAATTTATCATCTATGGGCGGCCATGTATCCAATTCCTTGCGTGGCCCCGTATATCATTTTATCTATATTCTACAAACATTTCATAGAAAACTAAATTCAGTTCAGCATAACACATTTTAAAACCACCTTTCAGCATTTTACGGTCATACTCAGTAACCTTTACGAATTCTTTTGCGTAGCCTTTTGTATTAACTATAACATTTACACACACCATATAGTATGCATAAATATAGTGAAACTTAAAAGCGCATATCATAATTAAAAATGCATTCCCTGCCATCGCCGCTAATAGGTATACAGTACTTCGGATAGAAAATAGTTTGAAATGTTTTGTATGTTCCTGTAAATGCTATGCACTTCGTATTATACATGAAATAACTTAAGTAAGCCTCACTGACGTATATCAATTTTATTATATATGAATTTGTATAATTAAAATACGCCGCAATTTCCCCCAATACCATTTGTAATGGAATTCTTTTGTGTAGCCCTGTAAAAGAATAGTAACTATTCGTCGCACCGCATATGCTACATAATATTCTGCATATTTTAGTGCACTTCGTAAATGCATATATTATTTATCATGTTTGAAAGAGTGTAACACCTTTAAAATTCATTTGAAATGATTTTTTCCCATTGGCCGTAATGTAACGGAATACTTTTGACTGTCCCTGTAAATGAACTAAACATGCTACAAACTTCATTTGAAATAGGGTTCGTGCTAGGCTAAAACGTCAATAACCAAAAATTTCAGTGCGATCCGAGTATATTTACGAGAGTTAGAGCGCGAACAGACAAACCGAAATCAATAACACTTTTCAACTTTGTTGGAAAGTGTTAAAAATTTGAAAAATTTGAAAGTAAGCTAATGTAAAATGAAGTACACAGAGTCTTTGTCTCTCGGTACTTTTTAATAACACTATGAGAAAGTTCTTTTAAATGTATCGTTTTAAATCTGACGTAATTTTCACCAAAGTTTCCTTTCTCTTTTTAATATTCACATGAAAATACTTTTGTTGTTAGAAAGGAAATATTATTTGCGCTGTCTTGGAATTCACGATAAATAGTTGAAAAGATTATCTCAAAATATGAAATAAATGTCTCGTGCAAATATATTTTTTAATTTAAAGTGTTTTGCCAACTTTTATTTATTTGGCCTTTTTAAATATGACGTAATTTCCTTCATTTGTGACTTTTAACGCATAATAATGAATTTAGTATTTAAAAATTTTCTTTCCCTTTTAAAATTCACGTGTAACAGTAGTTTTATGGTGTAATTTTCAATATTTTCCTGATTTTTAACACGTAATCACTTAATTCTAATTTGAAAGTTTTTTTTATGTTTATAATAGCCACGTGTAAATAATTTCTTTTATTTGAAGGAAATATTATCCTTTGCGCTGTTTTTAAAATTGGCAACAGTTAAAAATAATTGCCCTTTTCTAAAATGCGTAAAACATATCTCTCGAAATGCTGAAAAATTGAATTTAAAATGGAAATAAATCCTAAAAATTGAGTCAAATTAAAAAGATAATTGCAGTCTGCACATCGGGAACTTCCAATGTATAAAATGATCTAAAAATGTTTAAATTCCTATGCATAGTTTTTCTCCTATAAAACTTTTTTTAATGGAACGATTTTGACCATCTTTAACATTAAATATCTCTTAAAGTAATTATTCGATTTAAAAACTGTCTGCATCAGCGTGTTTATCAAACATGTCTCTATAATACCACCGATTTTCATATTTTTGTATGAAACAGTTTTCTTAATATTAATGAAGAAAGACATCCAGTCATAAAAAATATGGATGCCGATCTAGTAGGAGTATACCCGGATGATCTACGCAGATTTTCGTTGGTCTAGTGCTGTGTTTGGGTGGGAACGCCGTTCCCAGAAACATTTGGATTGAACTTGGTTTGAACAGTCTAAAAAATATATCGCGCACGAGCAGAAACTTCTATTTTTTTGCAAGCGAAGCAATAATTATTGTTATTTATTATAACGATAATTATAAAGGTTATTGATACTGGAGATGAGCCTAGAGAGCTAAATCCCCTTCTCCAGACTGTGAAAACTGTACCCATTTAAACGTCTGACAGCGAAAGAGTATTCAGCTGTATGAATAACACAATGACCGATGCGAGAAAGTTCACTTATATTCATAATCCGTGTAGGACCTCCCACGATCTTGAAGAGGATTAGCCGACGAGACAGCTTGTCGTAAATCAAAGGGCACAGAAAACACCTCCCATTAACATTCTTTAAGGAAACTTCTAGGTTAGATGTGCCATGAAGTAATATATGGATTTATTTCTGTTATTTCAATTAAACTTTGATTCATGATGGAAAATGTTACTATGAGATTGATTAAATATTGCTTTTAGATGAATGCTATACAAATACTATACTATAAAATCTAGAATATAATAATTATAACTGTTAAATGAAAAAAAAAAGTCAGATTTGGCTATATGTTGGGTAAATTGGCTCTTTGCATAGTGAAAATTCGGTAGCATCAACATCTACTCTATGAAAAGGTGAGTTCCCACAAATATTTTTTTCCAACTACAGCACTGCATTGGTCTATTTCCAAATCAAAACTTTTATATATATATAGAAGGATTACTAAATAATCGCTCGAAAGCAGTCTAAACGCGTTCAATAAAATTAATATTAATCTTATTAATATAATCTCAAAGTATCAAATTAATGTCTTGCGCAATTTTTAAATTTAAAATGTTTTGCAACAGTACTTTTTGTTCATTTTATGTAATAAGTGTAATGTGACGTAATTTCTCCTATTTAAGACTTCTAACGCATGTTAATGAATTTATTATTTTACAATATCCTTATAAAATTCACGTGTAAATATAGTTTTTATGGAGTAATTTTCAATAAGTTCCTGCTTTTCACACGTAATTATTTAATTCTTATTTGAAAGATTTTTTTCTGTTAATAATAGTCACGTGCAAATAAATTTTTAATTTGAAGCAAACATTATTATTTGCGCTGTTTATACAGTTGGCAACAGTTTAAATTAATACCATTTCCTAAAATCTCTCTATTCTAAAAAAAAGTAACTACCGCTGTCACCGCCGCCGGTTTTGAATTTTTTGTGACCGAACGTCTTTCTTCGTTAATATTAAGAAAAATAAAGCATACAAAAATATGAAAATCGGTGGTTTTATACAGAAATGTTTGATAAACACGCTGATGCAGACAGTTTTCAAATCGAAGAATTATTTTAAGAGATATTTAATGCTAAAGTTGGACAAAATCGTTCAACTGAAAAAGTTTCATAGCAGCAAAAAGTATACATGGCAGTGTAATCATTTTTAGATCATTTTATGCGTTAGAATTTGCCGGGGTGCAGATTGCATTAATTTTTTTTTTTATTTTGACTCATTTTTTGAGGTTTTATTTCTATTTTAAATTCAAATTTTCAGCATTTCAAGAGATATTTTTTACATTATTTTAGAAAACTAGGGGGGTCGGCCCCCTACGAGCTACGCTCGCCAACCCCCGTCCAGATTCCGCAGACTCTAAATGCACGCTAATTTGATCGGCCTTAAAACGATTTCGAAAGATTGAATTATCTCTGTATTCTAAAAAAAAGTAACTACCACTGTCACCGCCGCCGCCGGTTTTGAATTTTTTGTGACCGGAGGTCTTCCTTCGTTAATATTAAGAAAAAAAAATAAATACAAAAATATGAAAATCAATAGTATTATACAGAAATGTTTGATAAACACGCTGATGCAGACAGTTTTCAAACCGAAGAATTATTTTAAGAGATATTTAATGCTAAAGTTGGACAAAATCGTTCCACTAAAAAAGTTTTATAGGAGCAAAAACTATTCATGGGAATTTAATCATTTTTAGATCATTTTATACGTTTGAAGTTCCCGGTGTGCAGACTGTATTTCTTTTTTTAATTTGACTAATTTTTTGAGGTTTTATTTCTATTTTAAATTCAAATTTTCATCATTTCTAGAGATATATTTTACAGATTTTAGAAAGTGATATTAATTTAAACTGTTGCCAACTGTATAAACAGCGGAAACAATAATGTTTGCTTCAAATATATATATATATATATATATATATATATTTATACGTGTAAATAAATTATAAATTTATTTACACATGACTATTATAAACAAAAAAAAATTGTAATTAGAATTAAATAATTATGTACAAAAAGCAGGAACTTGTTAAAAATTACGTCATAAAAAACTATAATTGCACGTGAATTTTAAGAGAGAAAGGAATTTGTAAAATAATAAATTTATTAACATGCGTTAGAAGTCTTAAATAGGAGAAATTACGTCATATTTACGTCACATTACAGTTATTACATAAAATGAACACAAAATAATATTGCAAAACGGTTTAAATTTAGAAATTGCGCTAGACATTTATTTGAAATTTTGAGAGGATACTTTTCAACTACTAGGGGGCTCGGCCCCCTACGAGCTACGCTCGCCAACCCCCAATCAGACACCGCAGTCTCTAAAAGCACGCTAATTTGATCGGATTTAAACAGATTTTGAAAGATTGAATTATAATTTAAAAAACAGTGGCGATCTCCCTATAAACGGGTTTCTATTCATTTCTCTTCGATTGCAGAATTTTAAGGAAAAATCAGCTGCTGTTAAAAGATACAATGGCTGTATTCGTCTTTGATTATATGAAATCAGTTAAACATTTCAAAATAAGCTAATATAATAAGCAAATCTGCATCAAAATGCAAGTATATTTCACAAATACCAATGCCTTCTTTTTACGGAAACGATACAGAAGGTTAACGAATCTTAACTAAACCATTTAAGCCCTTTCTGGCACATGTCATATTCGCCCCATATTGGCGCGATTTTTTTTTTCGGTTGCCAATTTGGCGAAAACATCAACAGCATAAACAACATAATCCGGGTTACCACATCAAGCAAAATAACGACACTTTGGCGCCAGTTAAGTACCCGTTGCGTATAGGACATTGGCGTCAGAAAGAAATCGCGCCAATATGGGGCGAATATGACATCTGTGCCCAATTTCTTTATTTTCTGCTTCACAGATTTTTCTCTTTCAAATCATATTTTTTGTCGATGACACTTCATTTTCAGCTTGTAATCTTTTTTATTTTTATTAAATTACTAAATAGTCGCTCGAAAGTAGTCTAAACGCGTTCAATAAAATTAATATTAATCTTATTAATATAATCTCAAAATATCAAAATAATGTCTAGCGCAATTTTTAAATTTAAACTCTTTTGCAATATTACTTTTTGTTAATTTTACGTAATAAGTGTAATGTGACGCAATTTATCCTATTTAAGACTTCTAACGCATGTTAATGAATTTATTATTTTACAATATCCTTTTTCTTTTAAAATTCACGTGTAATTATAGTTTTTATGAAGTATTTTCAATAAGTTCCTGCGTTTCATACGTAATTATTTAAACCTAATTTGAAAGTTTTTTTTCTGTTAATAATAGTCGCGTGTAAAATAAATTTTTAATTTCAAACAAACATTATTATTTTCGCTGTTTATACAGTTGGCAACATGTTAAATTAGTACAATTCTCTAAAATAAGTAAAAAATATCTCTCGAAATGCTGAAAATTTGAATTTAAAAGGGAAATAAAACCTAAAAAAAAAAAATGAGTCAAATTAAAAAACGAGATACAGTCTGCACACCGGGAACTTCAAACGCATAAAATGATCTAAAAATGATTAAATTCCGATGAATAGTTTTTGCTCCTATAAAACTTTTTTAGTGGAACGATTTTGTCCAACTTTAGCATTAAATATCTCTTAAAATAATTCTTCGATTTGAAAACTGCCTGCATCAGCGTGTTTATCAAACATTTCTGTATAGTACTACCGATTTTCATATTTTTGTATGCATTATTTTACTTAATATTAACGAAGAAAGGCCTCAGGTCACAAAAAATTCAAAACCGGCGGCGGCGGTGACAGCGGTAGTTACTTTTTTTTTTAGAATAGAGAGATTTTTTTAGGAAAGCGCAAATAATATTACATTTCTAACACAAGTATTTTCACGTGAATATTAAAAAGAGAAAGAATAGTTTCTCTCTATTCTAAAAAAAAGTAACTACCGCTGTCACCGCCGCCGGTTTTGAATTTTTTGTGACCGGAGGTCTTCCTTCGTTAATATTAAGAAAAATAATAAATACAAAAATATGAAAATCGGTAGTATTATACAGAAATGTTTGATAAACACGCTGATGCAGACAGTTTTCAAATCGAAGAATTATTTTAAGATATATTTAATGCTAAAGTTGGTCAAAATCGCTCCACTAAAAAAGCTTTATAGGAGCAAAAACTATCCATGGTAATTTAATCATTTTTAGATCATTTTATACGTTTGAAGTTCCCGGTGTGCAGACTGTATTTCTTTTTTTAATTTGACTAATTTTTTGAGGTTTTATTTCTATTTTAAATTCAAAATTTCAGCATTTCTAGAAATATTTTTTACAGATTTTAGAAAATGATATTAATTTAAACTGTTGCCAACTGTATAAACAGTGGAAACAATAATGTTTGCTTCAAAAAAAATATATATATCTATATATATACGTGTAAATAAATTATAAATTTATTTACACGTGACTATTATAAACAGAAAAAAACATTTGTAATTAGAATTAAATAATTATGTACAAAAAGCAGGAACTTATTAAAAATTACGTCATAAAAAACTATATAATTACACGTGAATTTTAAGAGAGAAAGGAATTTGTAAAATAATAAATTTATTAACATGCGTTAGAAGTCTTAAATAGGAGAAATTACGTCATATTTACGTCACATTACAGTTATTACATAAAATGAACACAAAATAATATTGCAAAACGGTTTGAATTTAGAAATTGCGCTAGACATTTATTTGAAATTTTGAGAGGATACTTTTCAACTATTTTTGTTAGGAAAGCGCAAATAATATTACATTTCTAACACAAGTATTTTCACGTGAATATTAAAAAGAGAATGAATAGTTTGGTCAAAATTACGTCAGATTAAAAACGATTAATTTAAAATGTCTTATTTAAAAGAACTTTCTTTTGGCTTTGTTAAAAAATACCGGAAGACAAAGATTCTGTTTACTTAATTCCTTTTATATTAGCTTATTTTGAAATGTTTAACTTATTTTACTTAATTAAAGACGAAAACAGCGATTGACATATGTATTTTTGGTACTACTTAGTTATCCGTCGACCAAGAATCTATCATTCGCCAAACTATAAGATTAAATGCCAATAACGATTGATCGTAAATGTTACATTAACTTGACTTTAAGCAAGTTACACGTGTCTACGTCATCAAGTTATTTTTATTTCAACGTTTTATTTTTATTTTTATTAATGTTGCACTAATTTATTTGTTCTTTCGTTATTTAAAATAAAAATGATGTCAATTTGTATAATTTGGCGAGTGCTTTGGCGATTTATATAATTTGGCGAAATTGGTCGACTAGATAATCAAGTAGTACCGCAGCGGATTTGGCGTTAAAATTCCCCAATCAAAGAGAAATGAATAGAAATCCGTTTATAAGGAGATCGCCACTGTTTTTTAAATTATAATTAAATCTTCCGAAATCTTTTTAAAGCTGATCAAATTAGCGTACTTTTAGAGTCTGCGGTGTCTGAACGGGGGTTGTCGAGCGTAGCTCGTAGGGGGCAGAGCCCCCTAGTAATTTAAAAAACAGTGTCGATCTCCCTATAAACGGATTTCCATTCATTTCTCTTTGATTGGAGAATTTTAACGCCAAATCCGCTGCGGTATTACTTGATTATCCCGTCAACCAATTTTGCCAAATTATATAAATCGCCAAACCACTCGCCAAATTATACAAATTGACTTAATTTTTATTTTAAATAACGAAAGGACAAATAAATTAGTACAACATTAATAAAAATACAAATAAAACGTCGAAATAAAAATAACTTGATGACGTAGACACGTGTAACAACATTTCAAAATAAGCTAATATAAAAGGAATTAAGTAAACAGTCTTTGCCTCCTTGTATTTTTTAACAAAGCGAAAAGAAAGTTCTTTTCCAAAATAGTTGCTTTCTTTTAATGTTTGTGTATAATTTTGTAGACATACTATTAAAAATATTTATATATTATATTTATAGACAAAATACTATACTATTAAAAAAAAATTGGCCTTAAATTTGAAAATTTTAAAAATTACATATAGTTAACGTTTAATGATCCCACCTTTTGAGAATCTCCGATTACACTAAGCCTCCGAACAACGAATTCCGAATAACGGCCACCGCGCAGCATTTTTTTACGTTATATTTTGACTACAACTGAAATTGCAAAGAATGTGGAGGTGGATTTTCTTTTATTTGACGTCCTTACAGTTTCTCTACTGATCTCTAGTGGTTGCTTAGCAAAATCTCGTTTGTAAATAGGTATGGCGAAAAGTTGTGGGAGCAGTAGTTAAATGACTACTGTCAAATGTATTCTTTGTGAATCGCGCGATGATATTTCTTGTCTATGTTTAGCATGCGTTTTTCGCTAAAAAAATTAGTTCAAAGTGAATTTTTTTAACTTTAAGTGATAAGTTAAAAGTTATCCAGGACAGAAAAAAAGTGTAAGTGCACGAAAATTAGCTGAAATGACAATTGCGGAAGGACCCAAATGGATGACATTTTGAAAAAAAGTGAATTTTATTTAGAAAAGACGTTTCAAGATGTAAATTTGTAATTAAAATAATAAAACTTTGTAAAAAATCACCATAAAATAAAACAATATTTTATGGTGGTTTTATTTTATGGTGATTTTTTACAAAGTTTTATTATTTTAATTGCTTCATATCGCCAGTTTTCGGTGCTGTTTCGCTATGTAAATTTGTAATCTAAAACTAAGCGTCAAAGAATGTTAATCCCTTCGCGACGGGAGCCTTTTACGAAATGTTTATTATTTTGATACCGGTTTAAAAAAAACAGAAGTTTGTGCTTTTTCAAATCGGGAAAATGCTCGGATTAAATAAGGCAAATTTTACAGTAAAATTTTACTGGTGAGGATAAACAAGGATCCTTAGGCCTTTTTGCGGCACGTATACGTGTCGCTCGTCGCCAAGGGGTTAAGTGAATTATGAGGAGATTGATAAGTTGATTTTGGAATGGCTTCCGAACTCTCGAAAGAAAAATCTCCCAATTTCTAGACTAATGTCGCATGAAAGTGCCCCAGAAATTGCAGAGAAACTGGGAAATTAAAAATTTTGCGCTCACTCAAAATGATAACGAAATCCACAACAAATCTGTGCAAATGACTATGCATTTAGAGAAAGAGATACTCTTAAAATAAAAAAAAACTGCGAATAACTAATTTCTTTAGTGTAAAGTAATATTATGTATTTATTAATTGTAAAAGTAAAATAGTTTTGGTCAGTTATTTTTATTTTGATGTAATGTAATTTTGAGGTTTCAAAATGTGGAACCTCTGAATAACGGCAACCTCCGAAGTACGGTCACTTTATCGTTCTCCCAGTGGTGACCGCTATTCAGAGGTTTTACTGTATATAGCTTTTATAGTCCGATTGAAAGACATGGTTGAAAAATATTGTTTTACGCTCTGTAGACACTGATGTATTACTTTTAAGAATTGTATATTTCTTTACTCTGTCAGATAGATACCTGGAAACTGTTTGTACTGCATTTAGAAAAGGGAAAAAATACAGATTCATTCCCGTTCATACCATAGCTGCGACAATTGGAAGAGGAAAGGCAATGTCTTTACTAGGATTTCATGCTTTCACAGGATGCGACAGCAATCCTGGTTTCACAGGAAAGGCAGAAAAGTCAGCTTGGAAGACATGGATTCTATTTAAAGAAGCTACTATTGCATTTTTATACATATCAAAACTAGAAACTTCCATTCCTGAAAATATTCTAAGGAATGGAAGTTTAGGGTAACTAGGGTTTTAAACTAGGTCGGGCTTTGCCCGACCTAGCACAATTGACTGGGTACGCTGACACATTAAATTTCCAAACTTTTTTTCGTCTCATTTTAAAAAGAACTTTTTTTTAATAGACCATAACCTAACAGACACTCATCCCTAAAACTTTTTAATTCAAACAAAACAGTTTAAACAAAAATTCATTTGTAGTTTGTACTGACTTTTTTTCTTTCATTCCAAGAGCTGTAGGTTATCTTTCGCTTTGTTTCTTTGTAGAAATTTATGTTACCGCCTCCCCAAAGAGTCAAACTGCAGACTTTAGAGGATAATAGAAGTTAGAGATTATCCCCTTTTCTCAAACTGATTCTGATGTCCGCGAAAATCGTTTTCTTTGTACAACTGTCATACATGAAATTTATTGAAATCAGGTAAGGTTGAAACCAAAGACTTCGATTTCAGTTGCAGTTGGCTACAAATTTTATGGCTTAACATAACAAGTTCCACAAAACAGGCAACTATCATGCGTTATAATCATGTGGTTTTGTCATTGTTAACTTCACTATGTTGCTTTTGGTGGCTTTTCAACAAAAGTAGAATATGTCCTCTCCATCCCCCCTTCTTTTTTAGTTGTTTTGTTCTTTTCTTCCTATATATAGGATATAAATATCAAAATATCACATAGTTTTTTAATGAAAAAGGGGAAATAAATACAAGATTGTGAAGCGAATACATAAATTGAAAAGTTAACAAAAGTAGTAAACGAGCATTAATATTTAAAGCTATGAAATACTCATTTTTGTTTTGGTATTTTCTTAATTTATAACTATAGTTTTTACAAACAATAATCAATTACGGCTGTTTGTAAAAAATATTTTTGTTCACTCGACTTTGCGAAATTTTATAATGCATTCGCGGGCTTATTTTCAAATGTAAAGGCATGACATTCGCAGGAAAGATTATTGGTTTAGAAGCGAATAGCTTTTTTCATTTTTTTACTTTCAACAAAAGTAGAATATGTTCTCCCCATTTCCTTTCTTCAATAGAAGAAAGTATTGTAATCGAAAATTTTTTTGACTTCCGGTTTTCGACGGATTTGACCGTTTTAGGGGCCAGAGTTCCCAAAAAACATGTTTATAGAAAATGTCTGTCTATCCGTGTGTCCGTCCGTCTGTCTGTCGCCATTGTACCATCAAAAAGTGTATGAAGTTATGCATAGACTTGAACCAATTTTTTTTAAGGTTTTGGCTATAGCAAGCAGGTCCTTCCTTCACTTGGAAAAAATCCACCGGAAGGGGCACTGTAATAGCGATTTTTGTGCGATTTTGAATATTGTACCTTCGAAAAGTGTATGAAGTTATGCATAGAATTGAACCAAAAAATTTTTTTAAGTTCTTGTCTATGGCAAGCAGGTTCTTCCTTAATTTGGAAAAAAATCCGCCGGTAGGAGGCGCTGTAATAGCAATTTTTGTGCCAATTTAAATATTGTACCTTCGAAAAGTGTATGAAGTTTTGCATAGAATTGAACCAAATTATTTATGTATGTTTTTGGCCATGGCAAGAAAGTCTTCCCTGAATGTGGAAAAGTTCTGCCGGAAGGGGCGCTGTAATAGCGATTTTTGTGTAATCTTCTTAATTTTTCGTAGTTCTATTGTACAACAGTGGCTAGTGAATCGACGGATCCTGATAAGCCGGCTATTCGTGATTTTAATAAATATCATGTTCGAGATTAACTCGTTTTTACTCCGATTAATTGACTGAAGCAGAAATTTAAGATGAAAGTCAAAATTGATGTAGTATTGAACTAATAAAAAGGAAATATTGACATCTGTAACAACATTTTGAAATGTTAAAATATATGAGATAGATGAAAGTTTTGGGATTGGCACATACAACTAGTTTACAAATGCATCGAATCTTGAGCTTTAAACGATAGTGTCTCAGATGACCTTTCCTAGCTTCACAAATTGGCTTATAACATCTATTTTGCATTTTTTTTCTGAAATATTCTTTGTCTTTATAGAAAACAGAAAACGCTATTTGTTATCGTAAGATCAGAATAAAAATAATTGTAACTTTATGGCATTTAAGCATAAAAATATTTTCGTCATTGTGAGAGAATAGAAAGTTCGAATGGAAACCATAATAGTGAATTATATTGACATACATTTTCATGATAGTTTTTATTTCTGTGATACTTTCTGACCAGACGGGCGTCACCGGTGATGTGATGATATTAACCTTAAGTTAATTTTAGTTTATTTATATCTTTTATCCGATTATTTAAAATTGATACTTTTAAACAAAAATATTTGCTAACTCGTATCGGAGCCCCCGCAATATTTATACCGAATGCGACATTTTAAAGTAAAATGTACGCTCTTTAAAGTATTTTATATATTTTTCCGTATTTCAGAAAAAAATAGCGGATTCGGAATTTTAAAGAGCGCGGATTTTAGGTAGATTTAATAAGAAATACTACTTATTACATTCTCCCCTATGTTGGTATTTCTGAAAATTTTTTGCAGGTCTATGCCGATCATGACCCCAAGAACCCAAAATAACCCCCAGTTAAAAACTTTATCTGTCTATCTATCTATATCACTTTTTTTATGAACACTATAACTTCCATAATTCTGCACAAATCTCTTTCAAACTGACACACAAAATCAAGGGGCAGAAAATTTCGGTCATGTTCGTTAATGAGCAAAATCGGACTTTGGGGATGGAAATAGGGAGTAGTTTTGAGAAAACTGAAAAAAAAAATTGCATAATTTCTCAATTATATTACATATAAAATCAGTTTAAAGTTATTATTACTTCTGGGAAAAGGGCCAAAAATTTATGTATGAGAGAATTTTTATATCATTAAAAATGTCCTCAAGGGGCGAAAAAAAATCGTTTTAAGAAGAAAAAATTCCTAACTTCGTCAGTTCACAAGGTATGAAATCCACTTAAATTTATTATAAATCTTCTTAATACTATATCTACAACTTTTATATTGACAAGTTTTTGATAAGATCAACTCTTATAGTAAAAAAAAGGAGGGGGGAAGGGGTCTAAGAAGAAAAAAAATTACAGCTTCGTCAATTCACAAGGTATCAAATGCTCTTAAATTTATTATAAATCTTCTTAATATTATTTACAACTTTTGTATTGACATGTGTTTGTTAGGATCTACTCTTACACCAATAAATAAATAATAATAATAAAATAAAAGAAAGGGGGGGGGGGGGGGGTAGAAGAAAAAAATTCACATCTCCGTTAATCCGCCACTAAGGCAATAATAAAAAAAGTATCATTGGCGTGATGAAAATTTTGGGGACTATTTTCATTCATGACACTTGGGCCGAGCCCAGGCCTATCTTTTTCTGAAGGATCGGACCGGGCCTAACCTAACTTATTTTTTTCGTACCGATGCCAGTACTGGCTTCATTCTTCCTAGGTCTGCATGTGCCAAAACTTTCAGTCCCAGTCTCGACCCAGACCGTAAGAAAATCCTTATCGAGGTATGGCCTTTGACACGGCCCAAAAATTTTATCAAAAAATGCGTATGTATTTTTAAATCGCCATTATTCTATAATTAAAAATTTTAAAGTTATTCTTTTTAAAGAATAGTAGCTTTCTAGGCATTAAAATTAAAATACAGTAAAACTTTTGAAAAAGAACATGTCTACGGCGGAATACTGTCTTATACGGAAAATATGCTAATCCATGCAAAATGGATATACTTGAGAAAAGAATATAATACATCGACACCTGCTAAAGAGGGAACTTGTCCATAACGCATTTTTTTCTGTCCTATGCGATACCGTCTTAGAAGATTTTACTGTATAGCATTTTTCAGATTTTTGAGTCTCTAATACATGAATTAAGGATTAATGGAATTAATAATAACTGAAAGATTTACATACAAATAGAGATTTAATAATTAAAAAAATATATTGCAACCTAGCGGGCTTCTTTATAAATGAAGATTATAAACATGAAAAACAAAAAAGCTAAAATATGTATTTTTTGTCAGAATTCCTCGTACGAAACAATTTTTTAACCATATCGACGTAAAAATCCATGCATTGTAGAATTACAATCGGGACGGGCTGTGATTGGGCCGAGATTTTACCTTTTTTCCTCGTCGGGCCAAAAAAATTCTCGTACGGGCCGGGTTTGGGCCGAAATTTTACACTAGGTCAACTGGGCCTGATTTCTTTTTCTATGGTCGGGCTGATCCCGAGTTTGGAATTTTCGGTCCGTGCAGTACTCTAGTTACACGTCTTTTAGATCTATTTAAAATTCCAGAGAGAAGATTTGATATGAACAACAAAAATAAACTCTTATAGTGAACGTCTGGACAGCCTCTAAGATGCAACAGCCGCAAAAACACACCTGCTGCAGATCAGCCTGAAGGAAACGCCAGACAATAGGGAGTAAAGCTCAACGTATTTTTTACCGCAAAGGTTTCTCGACGCTCGTCTGAACAGACCAGAAGATTTCTATGCTCTCGAGAGGCCGTCCATATCACCGCTTTCCGAAAACGCTCGTCTGACATTAGCCTAAAAGCTCCATACTGTGACCAATCCGGGGTAATCTCTCCCGTAGAAAAGTGCTTAAATTCAACACTGCAATTATACCTGATGAGATGGAAACTTGTGTAAAATGGAATGTTTTTCCCTATCCCTAGCGATTTCATTTTTATTGATTTTACTGTAAATGAATTTCTTGTAATAATGTATTATTATATTAATATTTGGAAATTTTTCCAGAGAGAAACATTCGCCTTGAATACAATATTTCAAATGAAAAACAAATTTCAAATTATTAATTTGAAATTTGTTTTTCATTTGAAATAATGCATTATTAGTTTATTATTAATAAAACATAAAACTGCAAGTGTGCAGGTTTTTTCTGCGGACAACAGGGGAAGGTGTGTGTGTGTGGGGGGGGGGGGGGACAGAAAACAGTCTGGTGACGCTGTTGTAGCAATCCTCAACAATATCTAACATTTTTGTGGAAATCCATATTATCTGAACCATATTTACAAAAATTACTTTATGGATAAGCAGCGAGATGAAAGAATATCACTATTCAACTACTTTAGGAAGAGCTATAAATTTAAATTGAACACGGGTAATATATATTTTTAAGGGAGTGTAAAAGTCTAAAAAAAATGAAGAGTAAATTTGCCCCTCTTGGAAAAACATTTGCCCGACCTGGAAGAATCGTCTAGCTACGGGCCTGTGCCTTCTGTTTGCCACCGGATAATTTCTCTTTCGTTAATCCCCATGAGCACTTTGCGGCAAAAGGGGTGATAGTACTAATAGGGTAGTTGCAATTGACGTCATGCTGGAGGTCACACACTACAAATAGGCAGTTCTGATTGGTGGAACTACCCTGACCTCCACTTGAAATACAATGGCTATCAGCTGATTGCAACTTCCCTATAGTGTTCATATAAAAAGTTACGAAAGGTGGTAACAACCAAACCAGTTGAAATTTGAATATGCCGCTTTGGGATAACGTAGTGATACATCGAGGGACGCGGTTGGAATTTCCGGCGTGGTTGTGCGCATGCGTAGGCGTCCGCGCATGGAGGAGGGGGAGAAGCAGGCAATTATGTGTTCCGTCCAATTGACGCTGCAGAGCGTATGAGGACATCATGGCTTTCCCATTGCAAAATTCGACGATTGAGGAGCAGCGAGGTGTTATCAGATTTCACGCTGCATCAGACGTTAATGAGACACCTCGCTACTCCTAATGGACCTTATTCACGCGACCTGAAGTCGAGGCTAAAATTCGTCTGCTGGCGGTATTTACTGGCGGTGTTTAGCATAGCAGTCTATGGAGTGTGAGTTATTAATGCTTGTTTGTTAAAAATACCGAAAAAAAAATTCTTTGATGCAGCAGCATATACTTAATATATTGCATTCTAAATTCAAAATGTTGTTCTGTATGCGAGAAAATTCCCTAAGTTTGCAAATTTTTAGTTAAAATGTATGCACTCAACCTTAGTCAAGGCTAAAGTCGTCTGCTAGCGGTGTTTGCGCCTGCGCATACTGGTATTCTGCCGGTGCAGTAACTAGAATAACAGATGATCATACCGCCAGCTCTGGCGTCTGACGTCACCTGAATAGGGTCCATAAGGAAAGGGCAGATGACGTCACTGTTGGTCGTATTACTGTTGGTTAGCAAGAAAAACCTGTTCATTTATTATGACTCCTACCTGTACAGATGAGTAAGGGAAATTTGATTGGTCTACGTTTAACAGGTCTCTGATATGATTGGCCTACGTCGCCAAGACTATTCCTGCAATGATCGTTATGACAAAAATGTAGCTGGTAGATTGGTTGACGGAAGTGTTTGTTTGTAAACATGCTCTTTCCTTATTCGTCGAAGTTTGCCTCAGAGTAAAGATAAGAAGTAGAGGCCGAATCCCATTGTTATTTCGGTCAGAACTTGAGGCACACATGTTTCAGCTTTCATCGCCAAAAGATTGTCTTTTTTGGCGGTAATCACCTTATTGGCAACTGTCGGATTTGATTTATGCGAGAGAAACGCCCGACGCATGAAAGTTTCAGCGGGAACCAGAGGAGAAAAACCGGTTTGGCGCGTTTTCTCTGCCCACCATCACGTGACGGTGGGTAGTGATCCCGGCGTCAAGAAAGGGTTGCTATTTCTGAGTCCAGTTATATGAGAAGTCTATGAAGTTTGCAATGGGAAAGCCATGATGTCCTCACACGCACTGCCGCGTCAATTGGATGGAGTACATAACTGCCTGCTTCTCCCCCTCCTTCCTGCGCGGGATCCCACGCATGCGCACAACCACGCTGGATACTCCAATCGCGTTCCTCGATATCTCACTACGTTATCCCAAAGCGGCATATTCAAATTTCAACCGGTCTGGCTATTGCGATGTTTGGTACCTTTTCATTTGAACATCCCTAGTAACAAAGCCCTTTGGATAGTAAGGTGAAGCGTTAGGGGGGTTGCAAGCAGTTCGTCGTTAAATCCCGTCAGCCCCTGCGCGCTTCAGAGCTAATCCGGTTTCTTGTCTTCCTTCTCGTTATTGGTACTTCTATGGGGGCAAGCATATCCGAGCAGATCAGCGTGAAGTATGTCCACCCTCTCCAAAAAAAAAAAAAAAAAATAGGGAAGTTGGTTTGCCTTTTGAACGAATAAGACCTAGAACTAGAGTTGCAAAGGGTGGAAAAAAGCGGGTTTATTTCCGGGAATAAACCGGAGTGTTTTGGGAAGGAAATTTTAAAAAATTCCGGGAGTTTTCAGAAAGTTTTAAACACGAAAAATTTTTAATTTATTATTTTTAATGATTTCAATTTTTGTTAATGTAAACAAAACTAATAACATAAAATATAAAAAAAATTGCCCGGTTTACATAAAAACTATCGAAATACAGCCTTAAGCTGCAGAAATATTAAGTAATAGAAATTAAATTATCATAAGTAAATTTGATTGTTTAATCGTCGATAAGTAAAACGTGAAAGAGGCAGATGAGAGATTCATCTTTCCTAGCATGAATATAAACTTCACCTCTGTTCTTCGAATCAACGAATGTAAACAAAAAAGAAAATGAACAAAATTAAAAGAAATCAAGGCAAAAATACAAAGCAACTCGCTAGGAAATTAATATAAAGTATGCCTGAATAAGAGATATACGAGCCAACAGAAACTTAAAAAAATTATTTTAAAAAGAAACTTTCAAATTTTCACCTATTTACAGCCGCCATTGTTGTAAAGCTAATAAGTTATAGACGGGTTGCACATGACGTCACATGTCTGAAATCGCTTCTTATGGCGCCCAAATATAAGGCGAATTTGGTGTTCTCCATTTGATTTTTTAGACTTATTTGCACTATAATAATTAAAATAAGGAAGCTCTAAATTTAAGAGAAAGATAACACGTGCTTTTAACGGCAGACGGGGAGTTCTGTGCTCCACGTGTGTGCTCCAGAAGCTATAGTATCAGTCGTTGCTAATAGCAACGGGACGTCAATGCAAGGCGTCTATAAAGATTTAGACTGTAAAATCATATAAGTTTTGTGAATTCATGATGTAAAATCTATCTTTTAGGAACATTCTTCCCTGAAATTTCTTTAAAATAAAAATTTCAAATTGAAAAATAACTGGTTTTGTTTATCTTCAAAACTCCTTCAAAATTTCCAATTAGGAATTAAAACGGCCTATAGAGGCGCTGCTCGCACCCTCCGGTACAGGAAAATTGTCCCTTTAATTAATGCTAAAGTGCCATTGAAATAATTCTTTATTGTAAATGCATTTGAAGGTTTTAGATACTCAAATTCGGATAATTTTTACTTTGTCATATAAGATAGAATACATATGTCACAGAAAATCTGAAATTGTGCAAAAGAATAATCATTCTGAACAAATTTAAAATACTTGTAATGCAATGCGCTTTCACGGCACTATCCTGAAGCGAGAAGCTACATCTTTTCTCCACCAGATGGCGTATTCGAGGGCTTGAATCGCCAATATTTCCCAAAATTCCGGATCTAGGCTGGGATTACGGTGCCTCGCTCGAGCGTATCTTACGCTCGATCGTAGGATAGGCGTTCCTGCGATCAGTCGTAACTTGGTATTAGGCGCGCCAAACACCAGGGGGACATGCGGCAGAAAAGCGTAAGGCATGCGACAATTTCACCCTCTTAACAAAGAAAAACCGGTTTGAACAGCAGAATTTGCCTCATGTCTCACGATTATTGTCGCATGTCTCTCTGGTGTGTGGTGCGCCTTACGGTGCCTCGGCGCAAGTCCTCGTGCTTCGGCGTAAGTCCTCCTGCAGTCAGCCAATCACAGGCCGCAGTTACATTTGTTGTGGTTGCGCGCGCATCCACTTCTGTCTTAACTTACGGCTGCTTCCAAGCTGTCGCAAGATCGCGAGGCACCGTAATGCCGTTTACGTTTTGTTTATATCGTAAGTCTCTAAGTTGATCTTAAGTGAGGCACCTTAACCCAGCCTTATTCCCCAAAATTCCCGGGTTTATTCCCGTCCCTCAAAATCTGCGGGTTTTTTGCAACTCTACCTAGAACTCGGTTATCTCGTCGTGAGATAGATCGGCCGAGTCAGGGGTCCTCATTTCGGTCTGAGTTCCTATCTCCTTCTCAGAGACTGAGTCGTCGTCTGAGGCGTGTGAAAGAGGGACGCCGAGCCCTTCACTCGAGTCGCGGTCGCTAGCAACTTCCTCTCGGATCGAGTTTCCCGCATCTGACTTCGTTTCTGAGCTTGCGCTCAAATCTAGGAGATCTTTTTGAAAGACTCCATGCTCTCATTAGCCGTTAAAACGGCTTTTGTTCCCGCCAAATCCTTGGAGTTACTACCGTCCTACCCTACTGACCAGAGTAACGTTCCGTGATCCCGGAGACTTCGGACTCGAATCCGGGCGATACAGGATTTCCATTTCTTTCGGCTCTATCGCAGAATCTGGCTGCATAGAATCAGCCGGGTGCTCCGCGACAAGGCGAAATCACTGTATCAAAGGGTGTCAAAGCAGAACACGAGAACTGTCCCAAAAAATTTCGGAACAAAAGTGCTTCAGAGATTCCCCTACTGGTCGGGCCGGCACGAGGCGACCACGGACGAACCAGGTGGGGTTCCTTTAACACCTGAGGCTTGCTACCTATTTCTCCTCTGAGCACGAAGATCAAGAGAGAAGAGAGCCGGCCCCTTCACGAGCCCTTTCGCTTTTCTATTAGCTGTCTATAAGCGTTCGAAATACCGCTATGGAACTGACAATCCAAATAAGGAAGATATAAAAAGTTTTTCTAATGGGAATTAAAACAGTCTATAGAGGCGCTGCTCGCAGCCTTCGGTACAGGAAAATTGACCCTTTAACTAATGCTAAAGTGCCATTGAAATAATTCTTTATTGTAGATGCATTTGAAAGTTTTAGATATTCAAATTCCAATAATTTTTAGTTTGTCTTATAAGACAGAACACAAATGTCACATGAAATTTGAAATTGTGCGAAAGAATAATCATTCTGAACAAATTAAATGCATGTAATGCAATGTGCTTGCAAGGCTCTATCCTGAAGCGAGAAGTTATACCTTTTCTCCACTAGATAGCGTATTCGAGCCCTTAAATCGCCAAAATGTTTCTAACTCGAGTTCGTAAAATGTCATTTTAAAGCGTATTCAGCTGTTTCTTTTATCATAGATGTCGCAGTATATTTTCAATTCTTGTTTCAATGTCCAATCACATTCAACTTAACGTACCGCCATGTTTACTGGTGATCGTGGTGAAATTGGTATAATGTAGTAAACGTGAGTAAGAAGAGTAAGTAAATATTTTGAAATCAACTTGTCATAAAACATAATGTATATAATCCGAAATTTAAATATACTCTTCTGAGTGCTTTATACAGTAAACAATGGATAAAAGAACATTACGCTCTAGGAAAGGCAAATCTCGTAATGCTAGGCCATACGATCGTCAAAATCAGGTAAGCATCGTCTCTTAAATATTTCTCATCTCTGAGAATCACATTAGTTATATAAATTGAAAATTGATTTAAGAATGAAAAGTAATTAAATGTATTTCCATACGTTATTTGTTAACAAAGGTTTCTCATATATGTAATTCTGATTTTTTTCATACTGAGATATTTGCTTGCATTCTTCTCTGTTCAAAGATTTTTGTCAAATGTTAATTTTAATATAGTTATTCACACTTTGAATTATATTGATAAAAATATTTACTTTATTCTTATTTCAATGTTTTAGTTTCATTTCTTGGTAGTTGGTACATATTAAAGATTATTTATGCTTATTTTTTTTTTTTTTCAATTGCACAAAAACATGAATAATAATCAGTGAAATTATATCCAAACCAAATGTGAAATATTGTGGAACATCATAAGAGAGTGACGATGAAGGTATTTTAAGAAATCTTTTTAGAGAAATAATTTTTATTACTTATTTTAGGCATAAAACATATTCTTGCTTTATGCACAGAATTTTTTTAATATTTGAGTTTTACAGGAGTGATTATTAAAAAGAAATTGAATTGCTTTTCAACGTTATTAGAATTTACATGTCATTTACAAATTATATAGTATGTGTGTGTTTGTGTATAAGAACTGTTTATATCTATAGTGTTTTCTGCATTATGTAACACAGGAGTTGAGTTGAAACAATACATTATCTGATATTCATAAATAAAATATAATCTTTTCTACACTGGTGATATAGCAATGTTTCACTCAGACATTATTTCTTGTTTCTTTATTAATAGACTAAGATATGCCCTGTTCATTCTTTTAGAAAAATCTTAAATTTTATGATGCATTGCTGATTGTGCACTTTGAAGTTACTTTTGGTACTTGTTAGTTATCCCGTCGACCAATTTCGCCAAATTATATAAATCGCCAAACCACCCACCAAATTATACAAATTGACATAATTTTTATTTTAAATAACAAGAGAACAAATAAATTAGTATAACATTAATAAAAATACAAATAAAACATCGAAATAAAAATCACTTGATGACGGAAACACGTGTTGTCAAGTGAATGTGACATTTACGATCAACCATTATTGGCATTTAATCTTACAATTTGGCGATAGTAATTTGGTCGACGGGATAACTAACAAGTACCTTATTTTTTGCTCATTGATAAATAAAATTTAACAAAGACTACCTAAATAAAATTTTATTATTTATGATTTAAATAAAATTGACTAAAGAGTAAAGACTTTTATCTACATTCTTAAAAAATTTTTAATAGTATTTTATGTTATTTAAGCACAATAGAAATTAATCTTTTATTGGAAAATATAGTGCTGTCCTCTAAAAATAACCCACAGGAAAATGTATCCTAAAAAAAACCCCACCCTAGAACTTAATCAAAAATATCACAGAAGTCAAAATTTCTTTTTGTCCTGTTTCTATATGCCATTTACAATAATAAAAACATTTAAAATTACTCAAGTGTTTATTTAGTTTTTTAAAAAATAAGCAAAAAATTACATTTATAATTTTTCATTTGTAAATCCTTCAATTTACAATTATTAAAATACTGTTATTATTCTTTTCTTTTTTTTTTTTGCAGAATTGTGTTTTAAAACTAATTAATAATGAAAGAAAAACTTTGCTGTTTAATATTTTGATTTCTAAAAGCGTTTTTACATGTGGGTTATTTTTAGGAAAAAGTGGGTTTTTTTCAAAGTCTTGTTTAATTGGCTGCCATTTTGTAATATATTGATAGAAAAAACAATACTATACATTAAAATCTTAGTCAGGACAGGCTGTGAAAATGTAGCTACTTCAAATTGTTTTGTATTTTTTATTAAATTTTATATAGTGAGAAATTAAAAAAGTGGGTTTTTTTTAGAGGACGGCACAATATTAGACTTAAGCTTCTGTAGAAACTTACATGCTTAGAAAAGAGAACCTTCTGAAATAATATATTTGGGTTCTTCCTTGTTATAGTGACTGCTTAGTATCGGAAAATTTCCATAACCTGTTCTATTTTTTTTGGCAATAAGTGTTTCAATGTGGTTCTTGTGATCTTCAGTATTTGAGGTTGCTTTTTTTATTACTTGAATGGTGGATAAGTAATACTTTTACATGCATATTTTTCTATAATTAGTTTTCTTAAATTTATAATTTTCCAGAGGTTTTTAAACGTTATTTTTCTGTAGATGTAATATTATGTAAATATATTTTTTGTATAATTTTATATATATATAATGTTATATTTCAATTTCTTATATAAAATATGAAATATATATTTAGTATATGTAAAAATGGAACAGATGTGTTATTATCCCGAGGTCCGCCACCTTGGATTTTTTCTTGGCTTGAATTAAAAATTTTTTTTTATTAATAGTTATAATTATTATATTCCAGTTTTTTTTTCAACATTATATTAACCTATCAACAATATTTAACCATTGGCGACATTACTACTTGGCAAAAAAGGAATTTTCATGCATGAAAAAAAATCCAAGATGGCCGACCCCGGGATAATAACACATCTAAGCCATAAAAATAATACAGTACTACTTGATTATCTTGTCGACCAAAAAACTATCGCCAAACTCTAAGATTAAATGGCAATAATGGATGATCGTAAATGTCACATCCACTTGACATTATACACGATTATCGTATTTGTTATGTCATCAGCTGGTTTTTAATTCGACTTTTTATTCATATTTTTATTAATGTTTTGCAAATTTATTTGTTCTTTCATTATTTAAAATAAAAATTATGTCAATTTGTATAATTTGGCGATTTGTATAATATGGAGAAATTGGTCGACGGGATAATCAAGTAGTACCAATAATACGTACATGTATCATTTATAATATAAAAATATATGTTATAAGAATTTAAAAACAATGTTTCTCTGCCATATTGAAAAATTTGGTAAGATACTAAAATGACCTTTTGGCATCATTTTGGATTCCTTCGCCAATCGCACCAACCAGAAGAGGATATGGAACTGGAACTCTTCCTTGTGTCTCCAACCGAAAGTTATATCGCCTAATCATATGACATTTACGTTCAAATATGATGATGTGAATTGTGACATTTTCTGATGCATATGACCATGATCAAGTTATAGTCATACATGATGTATATACTATATGACATGTGTAAAAGACATATATGACATTTTATAAAGTATGATGTAAGTATCACATGTGTTAGGTAAAAATTACTTATATATGATCATGTATGATGGCATATGGAGTATTATATAGTAGACTCCCTCAAATTTGCAAACGCCTAAAATCTGCACATCATCATATCACAGATATACTATACAATGAAACTTTCAGTTCATATGTATGGGCAAAATTGCAGATTTTTTTTTATATCAGTATGCATGTATTTTAATATGTAATTCTTGATAATATGACTGAACTCAGGTTTTCATAAAGGAAGTTATATTTATTTAAAAAAAAATTGCTGATACAGTAGACTCTCTTAAATCCGCACAGCCTGGGACCAGGGGTTGTGCGGATTTTAGAATTTTGAGGATTTCTGGTTGTTCCTTTATTTAAATTTTTTAAATAGTAAATTGAATGTAATAATGCAAACGGAATAATGATGAATGCTTGCGGTTTAGTAAAATACTAAAATAATTAAGTAAAATATTAAAAAGTAAGATAATTTCAAAAATGATTTAACTATTAAAAATAAAAATGTCAAGTAAATAACTAAAATGTATAATTAAATATACATAATAAAGATGAATAACATTTTTCTTGAATTATTCAATGAAACTTTCCACTTAAAGATTAATATAGACTTATAAAGATTAATAAAGACTTATTAACAAGAAAATCATCAAATAAGGAAGTTTTATTTCAGTTTTAGTACAGGGCTTGAAATTCAGTTTTTCCTAGGAGGGGAGTCTCCCTGCCAATATTTATAAATCGAGGGGAGTTGAGCTATTTGGGAGGGGGAGGGAGAAAAAATCTTTAACCCTTTGAGGGGCAAGCAATTGTGTTTGTGAAATGTCGAATCCACACCGGAATTTAAAAAATGAATTACTTTAAAAAGAGGAAAAGCAATTTTTTGACACTTTTCCACCAAAGTTTAAAAAAGTAAAATTTAATTAAAAGTTTCTGGTATGATTCTGCATTATAATTAGATGGGATTTAATATATCCCACCAATATATTTAAAGAATTACATTAATACAGACATGACAAAATACCATTGAAACAATTTAAATCAACAACTCAGAATAATTATGCAAAATGTTTTTTATTTAAAAAAGGAAGAAAGTCAATCTTTTATACAGTGTATTTTTCAACTTTCAACCAAATGTCACGGGATAAAACTGGGAATTTCGTCAGTCTGTCGCAAAAAGTAACTGTGAAATCCGAGGATGATTCTACGTAAAGAAAAAAAGATTCTAAGTAAAGAAAAAAAAAATCTGAAAGTCACAGCAAATTTTCTGAAAGGGATGGGAAGGGAATGGGAAATGCTCTCCCGACGCTAATTATTTTTGTTGCCGGTCAAGTAAACTGTTTTTGGTTCGGGTTGATTTCAGGCTGAGTGTAGATTCATGCAACTTGAGTTCGGGCTAAACCCAATTTTTCAAAAGTTAGTTCCGTATATTATTTCAGATTAAAAACTATACCTATAATAATAAACATAGATATTTTTGTGCTGATTTTTCTAAAGAGATTGTTGCGTTTTTACCGCAACCCTTTGACGAAATTTCTGTATATTCTGCAGCCCTTTGAAGAAATTTCCATATTTTCTGCAGTCCTTTGACGAAATTCACGATAATTTGATGAAAATAATGTTTTTTTCACGACACTTTGACGAAATTCGTTTTTTCTTGCGATCTTTTGATGAAATTCGTGTTTTTACTGCAATCCTTTGAAGAAATTTGCGTTTTTTCGATCGTTTGATAAACTTTGTGTTTTTTTTTTTTTTTTTGCTATCCTTTGATGAAATTTGCATTTTTTTTTTTTTTTGCGATCCTTTGATGAAATTTGAGTATTTGTGCGATACTTATGAAATTCTTGAAATTTTTTCAGCGGCCCTTTAACTAAATTTGCGTTTATTTCATAGCCATTTGACGAAATTCTAGTTTTTTTTCGCCATCATTTCACGAATTTTGCTTTTTTGCAATCCTTTGGCGAAATTCACATTTATCTGCGATCCTTTGATGAAATTTGCATTTTTCTGCTATCCTTTGCCGCAATTTGCATTTTTTCCTCGATCCTTTGCCGAAATATGCGTTTTTTTTTTGCGATCCTTTGATGAATTTCGCATTTTCCTGCGATCGTTTGTTGAAATTCACGTTTTTCCACTATCCTTTGACGAAATTTGTGTTTTATTCTCGATTCCTTTGCTCAATTCGCATTTTATTTGCGACCGTTTGTTGAAATTAGAGTTTTTCTAGGGGTGATTCTGTTCCAAATTTTCCGAAAATTTAAGGCATTCATTTCCAAAAATTAAAAAAAAAAAATGTCACCAATCTGAAAATTCAGACAAAAAATATCACGAATTTCAACAAATAGTCGCCAAAAAAAACAAATTTTGTCAATTGCTTGCAGAAAAATTGCCAATTTCGTCAAAGGATCGCGGGAATAACGCAAATTTCGTCAAAGAATCGCTGAAAACCGCAAATTTCGTCAAAAAATCACAAGAAGACAGCGAGTTTCGTCAGAAGATCGCGAGAAAACCGCAAATTTCGCCAAAAGATCGCAGAAAAAAACACAAATTTCGTCAAAAGATAGCGAAAAAACGGCGAATTTCGTCAAAGGGCAGCGGACAAAACACATAGTTAGTGCCGGTCGTGGATTCCCCTCCTCCTCTGCCATATCTTTTCAGGAAAGGGCTGTGAATTTCAGAAATTTTTTTTTTGCTCAGAATCACCCCTGAGTTTTTCTGCGATCCTTTGCGGCGAAATTGGCGATTTTTTCTGCAAACAATTGACGAAATTGATTTTTTTGGCGATCATTTGTCGAAATTCGAGATTTTTTCTGTTATATTTTTTATGCCCGAATTGATGACCGATTTTTCATAATTTTCGGAACAGAAACACTCGCAAAAAGAACTCTAGACTCGCCAATCGGTTGCGACAAATAACACGAAACTTCTCAACCGATCTCGGGAAAAAAAATAGTGAAATTTTTTTATCGGTCGCGGAAAAAAAATCGAGAATTTCAATGATCTTTCGCGGTAAAAAAAACTTGCAAAATGTGTCAGTCTGTCACACGAAAATATCACAAAATTCGCAATGCGTTCGCAGGAGTTGATCGTAGTTTTAAAATACAAAATTTTCCTGAAAAGGGTGACATTTTTTGGATGGGAACCTGCCGCCCACGGTATTCTTTTGGGTGGGATTTCAAAAATTTGGGTGCAAATCCCACCATCTCACCCTGAAATTCAAGCCCTGTAGTATATTTTAATAACCCAAAAAGCTTGATTATAAATATATTTGTAAAAATAATTGTGATTTTCAGTAATATCAGAAATATTAATACTTTTTTTTTTTAGAAATAAATTGAAAACTATGAGTTCAGTCATATTATCGAGAATTACATATTAAAATACATGCATAATGATATAAAACTAAACAATTCTGTAAATTTTCCCATACATCTGAACTGAAAGTTTCATTGTTTATATCTGTGATGTGTGGATTTTAGATGTTTGCGGATTTGAGGGAGTCTACTGTATTAACTACTGGAAATCATAATTATTTTTACAAATAGTATATTTATAATCAAGCTTTTTTGGTTATTAAAACTGAAATAAAACTACCTTATTTGATTATTTTCTTGTTAATAATATCTTTAAGTGGAAAGTTTATTGAATAATTCAAGGAAAATATATCTCATATTTATTATGTATATTTAATTATACATTTTGTTTGATTATTTACTTGATTTTTACTTTTAATAGTTATATCATTTTTGAAATTATCTTACTTTTTATTATTTTAGTTTAGTACTTAATTATTTTAGTATTTTACTAATTAATTATTTTAGTATTTTACTAAACTGCAAGCATTCATCATTATTTCGTTTGCAGTATTACATTCAATTTACTATTTAAACAAAGGAATGACCAGAAATTCGCAAAATTCTAAAATCCGCACAACCCCTGGTCCTAGGCTGTGCGGATTTAAAGGAGTCTACTGTATAAGTTTGGCGATTGTGTTTACGAAATTGGAACTGCAACCTTGGTGTAATCATAAATGCAGGAGCTGCAATAGAGTCAAACCTCAGTAAATTGAGTACACTTCTCCATTATTCCATCGCCCACTTTCCATAAAAAAAGCAAAACTATAGGTCAGGGCTGGCGAACTTATGGCACGCGTGCCGAACTTGGCACGCAAGAAAACTTACTCTGCCATGCATAAAAAATTATAGTCAGTTTATGGCGAACAATTTATGTTTTTTACAAAAAATATAGTTTTGTGTAAGAGGTATACAATTTACATTAAAATACTGCATTACTTTTGAATGAATTAAGGTATTATAGATTTAAGCATACCCTGTAGCATAATTTTCTCGCCAAACCATTTAACTATATTAATACATGGAAATTATTCCAGAGGGAAACATTCGCCTTGCATACAATATTTCAAATGAAAATCAAATTTCAAAGTACAAAGTAATTGCTTTAAAGGCACAAAGGCCAACATAGTGAAAAAGACATAGTCCCGGCTTGGAATCTTTTTCACTATGTTGGCCTTTTAAGCAATTACTTTGAAATTTGATTTTCATTTGAAACCATTTAATATTGTAGTATTTTCCAAATCGTTTTGCTTCTCTATCAAATTTCAAAAGTATCTATTGAATCTGCTTCTACCTGGAAAACTGAAAATGATCGAATTCGGAAGTACTATACAATAAAAGAAAAACTCATTTATAGATTATTAATACGGGATTCGATGCAACATGGATATATTATTGAGTAAATACAGTATAAAAAATAAGTTAAGAATCAAATTTTGTACGTATAAAAATATTTAAGTAAAATTTGGTTAAAATTTCTATAAAAATTAATTGTTGGATTTTATCTAAGTTTAAATGTTTCTGGCACGTTAGAATGCTGAAATGCTGATAAATAATAATTTTGAATTTTTTGGCATGCATACTCAAAAAGGTTCACCATCCCTGCTATAAGATTTAATGTCAAAAATGTATGATTGTAGCGTCAGTGTCACATACATTCACTTGATGTCAGGTATGTTAAATATTTTTGTTTTGCTATGTCATCACGTGATTAATTTGATGTTTATTTATATTTTTAATTAATGATATTTTACTAATTTATTGGATATTTCATTAAAATTAAAATAACAATTATGCCCTTAAGTGGCAATGCTGTGATATTAAAACAGAAAAAGCATTGAAAAAATGTTGTGTACAATAGTTCAGATCAAGTGACATTTATCTACCAGCCGAGAAGGATAATTAAGAAAAATAATGTAAATAAATAAATATCCAAGTTTTATTTCGGTTAAACTGCAGAATTAATGACTGCTTGGCATATGACTTGGTGGTGCTGTGATAAATTCGGCAATTATCGCCTAAATATTCAGATTCAATATAAACAATAATGTAAACAAACAATGTTAGCAAATAATTTAAATAATGTCACAAATAATTAATAATGTAAACAAATAATTTTAAAAATATCCAATTTGACAATTTTTTTAAAATAATGCCAAGCAGCCGTTAATTCTCTAGTCGCACCTCTATTTCCAGTTTCAAAACATATTGTAAATTTTATTGCTTAAAGTTACTGATAGTTGATTACTTTGGTGAGTGAGACTTTTCCAAATTTCTTGTATCTTTTGAAATTCCAATGCCAATAATCTTCCATTTTTTTATTGAGAGTTACAGTTTGGTGATAGTTTTTTTAATGGAAAGTGGTCGACTGGATAATGGAAAAGTACGATAAATTGTTTTGTTGCAGAGCGGACCTTTCATCATGCTTTAAATTATTAACCTGTTGCTGCTTGTCTACTATGGAATGGATGATGAAAGATGTAAAAAAAAAGTTTATGGTTAACATGTTCTCCAAGTTTAAATTTTATAATCCATATACATAAGGGATGATAAAAACCTTCCTACATCAAAATCAAAGTAATTATTAGAAAAGAAGGTGTATAAAATTTGAAGAAATAAATGTTGCACACGAAACAGGGAAATATTACAATTTCAATTTTTTTAATTAAAAATTAACTGATTTATTTCAATTCCTGATTACTTTAGTTGCTTTGGCGGTGTTTTAATATGCCTGTATGTAAAATTTCACAGTTCTAGCTTCATAACTCTGGATTTGTATAGAAAGACAGTTACAAATTTCCATGCTTATTAGATAAACTAGTTAATCACTGGCAAATCATGACTTTATTTAATCTTTTTCAAAACCATCCTTTTTGTATAAAATTACAGCCAACTCTGTGAAATCCGCACACTTAGGGACCAAAGGTTTTGTGGATTATACATTTTTGCAGATTATAGATCATCCTTTGTTTACATTTTATTTTTTAAAGCCTGGCTATAAATTAGGAACAACTGTACAAAAATTATAATTACGATGGAAAAGAAAAACATAGTGCAACATTGGTTTTGTATATTTAATAACTAAGTTAATTAAAAGAAAAATTATAAGCAATACAAATTTTACTGATTATTCTTTTTTTTTTTTTTGTGACAACAAAATGATAGTTTGTTTTGGTTTGTTGTCAATATTTTTTTTCTTTAGTCTATGAACACTCATTATTTCTTGCTCAAGATAAAATTTTGTTGCTCAAGGAAATTTAAATGTTTATGTCTAATTTACACTTAAATATTTATTCTTTGGAAAATTTTTAGCTCATGAAAAAAATAGAAATCAAATTTACTTTGAGTTTAACTGTTAATAACAAATGTCATTGTTTACATTCCAATGTGTAGTGCAGATAATAGACATTTGTGGATTATACATCGGCAGATTTCACAGAGTTGACTGTATTTTTTATGTAAATATTTTTTCATTCTTATGAATCTTAGAATTATCTGTCTAATGAGGATGCTGGCCAATTTATAACCAAATAATACAGAGCTTCTGGTGTCTCTCTGATTTTACTTTTCAATTTTCTCAATTTCAGCTGCTGATTGCTGCTATATTTACATATCGATATATTAATGTATATCTATGTGCTGTACATTATGTAATTTGGTGAAGTCAAATACGCACGTTTCATATTGAAATTTTACTTAAATATACTTTTGAAATGAAATATGTACAGTCATGGTAAAAAAAAAAAAACCACCCCTTACTAACTCTGTAAAATTTATCATTGAAGAAAGTTACTGGTACCACACGATTGGTAATAAAGTCTACTTTTAAATGATGTATATAAAATTTGCTTAGGAGGCCATATACATATTAAAACGAACCATAAATTTTTTTTTTTTTCAATAGCAGTACACAATTTTGACAGCATAAATGAACTGTACACCCTTCAATTAGCCTAAAAACCCATTTTTATGCAATTCGTACAATAAGTTTCCGAGAAATTAATTATTTTAAAACGAACGTATTTTAGGGGCTTTATCCAAATTGAAGTTTCCTACTCAATTGTTGACCGAGAGAGCCCCCTTCTTGATCAAGGCATCTTAAGCGCTACTCAAGCAGTCATTGAAGACAGGATAGCATAAGAAATTTCAAAATATCTAGTAGTGGTGTACCGAGTAGTACTTTGGCCGAGTGCCGACTACCAAATACAGAGTACCGAGTAGTTGTGTAATAAGGAAAAAAACACTGATGTGCACATAATGTGAGCTTAGGTGTACATATATAAATATACCTCTGTACATATATATATATATACCTGTGTGTACATTAGGGATGCACCGAATATTCAGTATTCGGCCATGTTACCGAATATTCGGTTTGGCCAAATAGCAAACTATTCGGTATGCCAAATATTCTGTTTGGCCGAATATCAAAATATTCGGCAGAGCCGAATACTTAAAAAAAAACTTTTTAAATATATTTTTAAAAACCTTATACAATTTCTATGTTTGAGTCAACTTATAAAGATATTCAGAATAATTAGAAACAAAATCATATTTAAATAAAAGAGAATGTTTTTACATTATTTATTTGCTTTTTGTTAAGCATTATTTAAGAAAATTAACCAATCGTGGGGATTTCCATAGGAATTAATGATGTACAAAGGCAAGTCCTGAACATTCCAGTAAATAATCTGTTTCTTGCTAAGATTTTAAGAACGTTTACAATCCCTGAAAATGATTGCCCACTCCAGACACCGATCTAGGATGCATTTAAAAACTTCCTTCCTTAATCAAAGGGAGTAGAATAGTTATTCTTGCTAAGTTGCCACCGTATAAAGTTTGAATAGATTGTATTTATTTACTTTTACTTTAGTCTCTTCCGGAGAAACAAATAATATATGATCCTGTACAATTTTTTCACAATTTCTCTTTGATTTTTAAAATGTTTCTTTTTGAATTTAAGTAAATTTTATTCATCTGTTTTTAATTCTCAGAAGAAGCCATAAAATTTAAAATTTTATTAATTGAAAAAGTTTTATATCTATCCTTTTCTTAAATAACTCAAAGCAGATTTTTTTCAGCATAAAATTTACTTGAAAAAAGCTCTTGTTTATTAGAATAAAAGTTTGTTTTATATATTATGTAAAATTGTTTTAAAATGTAACATTTTAGTGCCTTTAAACTTTGAAATATAAAAATATTTGACAAGCCGAATATTCGGCCTAGTAGTTACTATTCGGCTAGCCGAATATTCGGTATTCAACCAAAATCACTATTCGGTGCATCCCTAGTGTACACATATATATATAATATACTAGCAGATCTACCCGGCTTCGCTCGTGTCAATAATAAGGGTCCTCCCGGGTAAAATACCATGGTTCGTACGCTTTGGAAAAAATAGAAAAAGTGCTGGATAATAGATTGTATTTATTTACTTTTACTTTAGTCTCTTCCGGAGAAACAAATAATATGATCCTGTACAATTTTTTCACAATTTCTCTTTGATTTTTAAAATGTTTCTTTTTGAATTTAAGTAAATTTTATTCATCTGTTTTTAATTCTCAGAAGAAGCCATAAAATTTAAAATTTTATTAATTGAAAAAGTTTTATATCTATCCTTTTCTTAAATAACTCAAAGCAGATTTTTTTCAGCATAAAATTTACTTGAAAAAAGTTCTTGTTTATTAGAATAAAAGTTTGTTTTATATATTATGTAAAATTGTTTTAAAATGTAACATTTTAGTGCCTCTAAACTTTGAAATATAAAAATATTTGACAAGCCGAATATTCAGCCTAGTAGTTACTATTCGGCTAGCCGAATATTCGGTATTCGGTTCATCTGTAGGCTGAATATTCGGTATTCGACCAAAATCACTATTCGGTGCATCCCTAGTGTACACATATATGTATAATATACTAGCAGATCTACCCGGCTTCGCTCGTGTCAATAATAAGGGTCCTCCCGGGTAAAATACCATGGTTCGTACGCTTTGGAAAAAATAGAAAAAGTGCTGGAAAAAAAAGTATTCATTTTCAAGGAATGAAAAGTGCTGGAAAAAAAAATATTCATTTTCAAGGAATGAAATGTGCTGGAAAATATCGCGAACTTCGACAAATGGTCGCCGAAAAATATCAATTTCAACGACCGTTCGAATGAAAAAATTGGCAATTTCTCCAAAGCAAAAAAAAAAAAATCTCTCCTGAAAAAAATGCGAATTTCGTCAAAAGATCGCGGAAAAATCTCGATTTTCGTCAAAAAGTCGCAGAAAAAAGCGTATTTCTAGAGAAATTACGCAAATTTCGACAAAAGTTCGCAAAAAAGAGGAAATTTCATCAAACGATCGGGGGAAAAAACTCCAATTGTATTAAAAGCTCGAAAAAATAGGCGTGTTTCATCAAAAGATCGCGAAAAAAACGCAAATTTCGACAAAGGATCGCAAAGAAAATGTGAATTTCTTCAAAGGATCGCGGGAAAACCGCAAACTTCGTCAAAAGTTCGCGGGAAAAAAAGAAAAAAATTGTCAAAGGATTGATGGAAAAATGCAAATTTTGTCAAAGGATTGAGGGGAAAATGCAAATTTTGTCAAAGGATTGAGTGAAAATGCAAATTTCGTCAAAGGATTGAGGAAAAATGCAATTTCGTCAAAAGATTGAGGGAAAAGTGCGAATTTCGTCAAAGGAACGTGGGTAAAAACGCAAATTTCGTCAAAGAATCGCGGCAAATGCAAATTTCTGTCAAAGGATCGTGGAAAAATGCAAATTTTTGTCAAAGGATCGTGAGAAAAAATGCAAATTTCCTCAAAAGATCGCGGAAAAAGCGTATTTCGTCAAAGACTAGAGAAATAATGTAAATTTCGACAACTCGAATTGCATTAAAAGGTCGCGAAAAGCATGCGAAATTTGTCAAAGGATCGCGAAAAAAAAACGGGAATTTTGTCAAAGGATCGCTAGTTTCTTCAAAAAACGAACAAAATGGGGTCAAAATATAGTAAGAAAACGTGGATTTCGTTAAAACATCGCGAAAAAACCGCAAATTTCATCAAAAGGTCGCGAAAAACTGCAAATTTTGTCAAAAGAAAGCAAAAAACACCCTGATTTCAACAAAGGATCATGAAAAATACCCGAATTTTGTCAAAAGATCGCGAAAAATACGCAAATTTCGTCGGAAGATTGCGAGAAATACACAAAATTGACCTAAAGATCGCGAGAAATATGCAAATTTCATATAACGATCGGAAGAAATACGCAAATTTCATATAAAGATCGGAAGAAATACGCAAATTTCATATAAAGATTGCGAGAAATATGCAAATTTCATCAAAAGCTCGCAAGAAATACACAAATTTAGTCGAGAGATCGCGAAAAACACCTGAATTTCGTTAAAAGATCACGAAAAGCATGCGAATTTTGTCAAAGGATACCAAAAAAAAAAAAAAACGTGAATTTTGTCAAAAGATCATGAATTACTTCAAAAAAGGAAAAACAGGGTAAAAAGATTGTGAAAAACCCGAATTTCATTAAAAGATCGCGAAAAAACCTGCAAATTTCCTCAAAAGGTCGCAAAAAACCACAATTTTTTCAAAAGATTTCAAAAAGCACATTGATTTCAACAAAGGATCACGAAAAATACGCGAATTTTGGCAAAAGATCGCGAAAAATATGCGAATTTTGGCAAAAGATTGCGAGAAGTATGCAAATTTCATCAAAAAATCACGAGAAATACACAAATTTCTTATTAGCATTAGAATTTCAATCTGCTCCAAAAACAGCTTTTATTGCTACAAAATTAATTTTTGCTGCTACAAAAATGGATTTTACTGCTACAAAAATCCGATTTTTGCTGCTACAAAAATAGATTTTACTGCTCCACAATTCGATTTTTGCTGCTACAAAGCTGCTACAAAATGGCTTTAATGCACTTTCATCCCTGCTTACTAAGTTAAAACACATTATTCTTTAAAAATTCTCTAATAATGTCTTGAAAATGCCTTTTTATAAAAATTAAAAGATCTGATAAGATTTCTTTGTAATAGATAATCAATGGGGTGGTTATTTTTCTTATGCGTTATTGTACGCCATTTTTATGCATGTATCTAAACAGTCCTTGAATAGTGCTGGAATAGTGTTTGAAAAGTGCTTGAATTTTATTTGTTCTCGAGTGTATGAACCATGAATACATTAAAATAAAATAATACAGCAATGACAATAACTGAGATTGGTGCATTCCCGTCCACGAATTGTTAAAAAGACCGATAAGAAATGTAAGTAAAATAGTCTTAATTGCGTCTACTATTAACTATACCATAATAATATATATTCCAAGCAAATGTCATAACATATATTAAAGTACAATTATTTGCTTAAAAAGCGTCATTTCAATTAAAAAAAAAAAAAAAAAAAAACCCACTAAAAATGTACATGTTTTGACTCTTTCATTGAGTCATCTTCAGAATATACAAAAAAAAAAAAAAACCTACAAACACAATGCCAATTGTGACATTATACTGATGATGGCAATGACCTAACCCATAAATTTTGCTTTTACTAAAATTTTTTTAATGTATGATCATCATACAATTTCGTTTTTCACACTGTCGAATAGAAAAAGTTTCTGTGAAATGAAATTTATTTGAAAATTTTATCTCAATTTTTTCATGTGAATGGATTTTAAAGCAATTTCCAATCATGGATATTTTTTGATTTGCATGCAGCCAGGGATAAGATTTCCACATTTTTTCACACCAGTATTTTGTTAGAGAAAATGATATTTCATTTAATCGGAACACTCTCTTGATTTAACAGAACAACATTTTCTTTAAGAATATACCGGTGTGCAAAAACGTGGAAATCTCATCCCTACATGTAGCCCAATTACGAAAGATATACCTGTTTGCTCTTAATGCAATATTATAAAGTAAAGACATTGATGAACTATAATGAGTATCTCTAGCATCATATTGTTGTTGGCAACAACCTAACCCAACCATAAATTTAACTTTTACTGCAATTTGACCTTTAAACATCGCACATTTGATTATTCCAACATCTAATAGAATACAAAAAGTACTTTCAGTAATATTTGTTTGAAAAGCTTATCTCAATTTACAGATTGTTTATCCATTTTAAATTAATTTTCAATCACAGAGATATTTTTAAATATACCTGTAACCCAATTAAGAAAGATGTATCCGTTTGCTATTAATGCAATATTATGAAGAAAAGACATATCTATGAGTAACGCCTAGCACCATATTGTTGGTGGCAACAACCTAGCCATACCATAAATTACGTTTTTACTGCAATTTGATCTCTAAACATCATGCATCCCATTATTTCATAATCTAACAGAAAAGTCTGTCAGTCATGAAATTTTGTTTAAAAAAGAAAAAAAGCTTATCCTAAAAAATAGTAGCTATAATTTCTATTTAATATAAATCATAGAAAAATCGTATTTTGTATAACCGTATTCGATACAAACGTAGAATGTTATCACTACATTTCAGGTATTAAAACATTTATCTAAATGATATAATTAAAGATTACAAAGAAATATGGAATAAATTATAGCATCCAGTTTTTAGAACCAGTTTGAAATTATACTGACAAAATTGATGTCATATCTAGCAAACGATTTTTTTTACTATTATCTTTTTCCTTAATTGATTTCTTGATATTGAAACGACTTCATTAAAATAGATTTTTTAACATTCAACTAAAGTACTACTAAGGTCATTTTAAAACATGCTTAGTTAAAAATGTTACATAAATATATGAAAAATGTGCATTTTCTTATTTGAATGACGTCAATTTCAAAAACAGCAAAAATATAGTGAGACCATCCGAATTTTTATTGACTTATAAAACAAAGTACTCGAGTTATCAATTTTTTTTTTAATTATTGAGCTGTTTTTTTTTTATGTGTGGCAACAGGAAAGAAACTTGAATTTTAATATTTAAAAAGAGATATTTCTATAATGTTAAATTATGAAAGGTCGTAGAAAAAAGGGATAAATATTGGTCTAATGATTTTTTAAAGTAGACAGTGATCTTTTCCACGTTCTAAAACGTATATACAGTAAGTTTCGTGCAATTCGGTCTAAAACTGAAGATTTGTATAAAGGACATACACACAGAGAACGGCTTTTATATATATAGATATAACTAATTAAATTTGAAATTTATTTGTGCACCTTTTAAAGACAATTTTTGACAATTCAAAACAGTAGCTTTAAAACAGTAAAAGAAAAGGAGAATTGACACCTAACAAGTACAATTATTAACCAATATAAAATTAAAACATTCTTCAACCCTCCAATTTATTCCAATACCTGAAATCTGTCTATTAAAAATAAAAACGTTTATTGGTTACTCTAACAATTCATTGAATAATGCAAAACATTTCATATTTATTTTGTAACTGTACCTTATTTTCTTTTGATTAAAAATAAAAAGAGAGGTACAAAAAGCGTTACAGGCTTTCTTAACAGAAGACTTATGTAAAACTGACACTCCATTTGCATGGTGGGGGGGAACTTTTCCGATTATGTGCAACCTTGCAAAAAAATTCTTATGTGCACCTTCAACCACTGTTTATTCTGAACGTATATTTTCGGAGGCAGGCCAAATTTATAGTAGTAAGAGAAATGCTCTGTCTACTGATAATGTAGAACGTTTAGTGTTTTTGCACCATAATTTGAAATATAATAAATTTAATTATTAATTTTTTTATTACATTTATTGTATTTTCAGTTTCTTTATCCAAAATAATAGCCTTTTCTGTTTTCCTATATATTTAAAAAGAACTTATTTTTATTTGTTATGTGAAACTAAATTTTAATCTGGAATTATTTTCTGAGGGTTTTTGTTCTTAACTTTTTCTGTATTTTTTAGACATATTGTTAAATACCGAGTAAATAGTTTGACATATTGTTAAATACCGAGTAAATAGTTTTATGAATTATTGCATAATATATTATATATATAATATATATATATATAACATTGATATTTGAATAACTTTTTACAGAACAATTTTAAATTTATATGCTTAAAATATGAAATTCTTACAACTACTCGGTATTGGCCGAGTACTCGGTACGGCTCTAATATCTAGTTATTTCTATTATAGACGGTCCCTTAAACCATCATTTTGCCATTTTTAAGCATAATTTGAAAACTACTTGGAAGAAAAATGTGAAATTTTGGATTTCCACAAAGCAGGACTTAATAAATATAAATCCATCGAAAAATTTTAGGTTGCAATTCATAATTTTTTTCGAATATTAATTTCATTTCTTCATATCATAAAATTATAAAAATTGCAAATTCAACGTATTTATATTTGGGTATTTTATTATTGTTGCACAAAAAACTAGCACATTAGGAATATAATTTCAGGAGATATTATTGAAAATATGAAAATGTAATTTAACATTAGAAGCACTAAATTTTGAACGTTTATAATTCAAAAACTTATCATTCAAATGACTTGAAATTTGGTGTCTAGGGATAGTTTGAACCGAAGATTTGAAATATCTTGGATTCGTTTGAATATGCAGATGGCCCCCTAAGCAAATTTTATATACATCATTTTAAAGTAGACATTATTTCCAATCATTCAGTGCCAGTAACTTTCTTCTACAATACTTTGTTGACGAGTTAGTAGAGGGTGTTTACTTTTTTTTCCCACCACTGTACCACATAGATACAGAAAACATGTTATCAAATAAATTTTCTGCCATAACCAGTTTGAGTTGTTCAAATTGAACAGTTTTACGTGACTCTGTTAAGTATGTTAACGCTTCCTTTTTCCACAATCCGAAACAGGCGGTTAAAAAAACAGGTTGGTGGAAAGTCTCACATTCACTAGGAATAGTTATCCTATTTATGCAACAGTTGATTTTTGTATTCAATTATATGTCAGAATTGATACTCTCCAGGGTAGAAATTAGGAACTCTAACTAAGCCATCAACTGACACCTACAATTTTTTTTTTTTATAGGTGCCAAACTGCATTTCATGGTTGCAATTTTATGTTAAATCATTTCTTTTCACAACCATATTAACAATAATGTTCTATTCATTAAGGGCAGGGGGATAGGCTGTCCACATTAAAACACTTTGTCTGTGTTAATAACTAAAGCAAAATAAAAAATCGCTTTCTATAAAACTGCAAAACCTGATTAAACTACAATATTTAGATTCTAGAAAATTTTTTAGGAGCATATAAGGAAGGAGAAATATTGCATAATTAAAAAAAATATTGTATAAAAAAACAAAAATACACACGAAAATAAGATTTTGTCATCCATTATTTATTTTAGACAATCTTACAACAATTACTTTGAAAATTTTAAACCAAGATATTCAGTTTTTAAAATCAGGTCCCCAGTAGCAGAAAGTTATGGTTGTGTCTGCGACAGCAATTTAGTGGGGTGAAAATTGTCTGCGGGAGTAGCGTGTTACATTTTCTTATCTACAAACATTATGAGTGTTAAATTAAACAGCTTTCTTACTGATTAATACCAGGAGTGATTCTGAGTAAAAAAAAAAAAAATTCTGAAATTCACAGCAAATTTTCCGAAAGGTTACAACAGAGGGGGGTGGGGGAGACAGGGAGCGAAAATCCACTACCGGCACGGATTACGTGTTTTTCTTCGAGCGCTTTTGATGAAATGTGCATCAAAAAATCTTGAAATATACCATTTTTTGCAATCTTTTGACGAAATTTTCCGTTTTTTCGCGATCTTTTGACGAAATCTGCTGTTTTTTCGTGATCTTATGAGAAAATTTCTCGTTTTTTCGCGATCTTTTGATGAAATTTGCTGTTTTTTTGTTATCCTTTACGAAATTTGTGTATTTTCCTCGATTCTTTGGTGAACTTCGTGTTTCTTCCGCGATTCTGTGACAGAAATTTGTGTTTTTTCGGCGCCCCTGGGACAAAATTTATGTTTTTCCCGGGATCTTTTGACGAAATTCGCGTTTTTACAGTGATCCTTTGGCAGAAATTTACGTTTTTCGCGATCTTTTGACAAAATTCCGCAAATTGAATTCCGATCTTTTGACATTAATTTTCTTTTTCTCGTGATCCTTTGGCAGTAATCTGCGTTTTTCACGATCCTTTAACAGTAATTTGCGTTTTTTCGCGATCGTTTTACAGAAATTTGCGTTTTTTCGCGATCGTTTTACAGAAATTTGCATTTTTTCCACGATTGTCTGGCTAAATTCTTGTTTTTTCTTCGATCCTTTGATGAAATTCATGTTTCTTCCACGATTTTGTAACATAAATTTGTGTTTTTCTCGCGCCCTTGGAACGAAATTCACGTTTTTTTTTCCGGGATTTTTGGATAAATTCAAGTTTGTACAGCGATCTTTTGGCAGAAATTTACGTTTTTCGAGATCTTTTGACGAAATTCCGCATTTTTCCGCAATCCTTTGACATAAATTTGCGTTTTTTCGCGATTTTTTGACATAAATTTGCGTTTTTTCATGATCGTTTGACTAAATTTGCGTTTTTCCCACAATCTTTTGACTAAATTCACGTTCTTTCTGCGATCCTTTTACTAAATTCGTATTCTTGCCGCGATCCTTTGACGAAATTAGTGTTTATTCCGCGATCCTGCGACAGAAATTTGCATTTTTTTCCACATCCCTGGGGACAAAATTCATTTTTTTTTTCTTCCACGCTCTTTTGACGAAATTCGCGTTTTTATAGCGACCCTTTGGCTATAAATTACCGATTTTTTATGCGAACGATTGTCGAAATTGATATTTTTCGGCGACCATTTGTCGAATTCGTGATAATTTTTGTCAGCATTTTCATTCTTTTTTTAAAAGGAAATACTTTTTCTTTTTTTTTTTCAAGTTGGCAAATTTATCTGCAAGGTCCAAAATAAATCTGCGACGTACGTCGCGCGTCACGCACTTTCTGCTGCCGGGATCAGGTCCTCTGGTTAAAATGATTTAACTTAGAGTTGATTAATAAAGGCAAGGGAGTTTAAGACACGTGCCTCTAATCGATCTTTTATTGAAAACAGTTTGTTCTTGAAGTGCATGTGGCGACGGCTAGAATTTTTGCTTAAGTACAAATGAAAGCGTTCGTTAAACAAAAATTTAAATGAAAGAAAGCTAGGCATCAAATTTGATGACTAGGTATAATTTTGTGGTTGTGAAATGTAATAATTTAGTTACATTTGACGACTAATGACTGCTAATTTCTAACCGTGATACTGTCAAGTAAATTTTTAATAAGTTTTCGTAAATCATATCAGTGTTATTTTAGAAAATATTGTAAGTATGGCATCATGATATCTGATCTTACTCTCACTTTGTTTTCTAGACTATTTTCGGCAAAGTTTGTTCTACTGTGAAAGGTTTGTTGAATCCATCATCATGGTTTAATGTTTCACATTGGATTAGTAATTCTGAAGAACAATGTGGAGGTTCATCAGATAATGTTGAAGAAGAGAATGACAATATAAACAGTGATGGTGATGTTGTTTCCCAGTCTGTTTCAAATGCGAGTAAAAGACTTAGATTAAGACTTGATGGGCATAATTTTCAAGATGGTCCTTCCATTCAAAGTTCAGAAACTCAGACTTGGCCTGAACAACCATCTCAAAATTTATATGAACCAATTCGAATTGTGTCTCCTCCATCTACTGCTACACAGAGCTCCTTGTTGGAAAATAAAGAAGTTATGGCAGTTATAAATGGTTTGTTTCAATTTTATTTATTTTTTAATTTAGATTAGTCAACTCAACATACATATAATTTACAGTTATCAACATTTTATAACTGTTATTTATTCAATTTAACTTTTGTATATTATGTGTGTTGATTTAAATGAACAAAAATAATTTTTTCTTGAATTAATGACTTAAAATTGCATTTTCTGTAATTAGCATACTTCAAGACAGCTTTGCTGTTAAATTTTATCAAAGTTTCATATTTATTTACTTAAACTAGGGGGCTCGGCCCCCTACGAGCTATGCTCGCCAACCCCCGTCCAGATTCTGCAGACTCTAAATGCACGCTAATTTGATCGGCTTTAAAAACATTTCGAAAGATTGAATTATAATTTAAAAAACAGTGGCGATCTCCCTATAAACTGATTTCTATTCATTTCTCTTTGATTGGGGAATTTTAATGCCAAATCCGCTGCGGTACTACTTGATTATCCCGTCGACCAATTTCGCCAAATTATATAAATCGCCAAACCACTCGCCAAATTATACAAATTGACATAATTTTTATTTTAAATAATGAAAGAACAAATAAATTAGTACAACATTAATAAAAATATAAATAAAACGTCGAAATAAAAATAACTTGATGACGTAGACACGTGTAACAACATTTCAAAATAAGCTAATATAAAAGGAATAAAGTAAATAGTCTTTTTCTCCTGGTATTTTTTAACAAAGCGAAAAGAAAGTTCTTTTAAATGAGACATTTTAAATTAATCGTTTTTAATCTGACGTAATTTTGACCATGCTATTCTTTCTCTTTTAAATATTCACGTGAAAATACTTTTGTTAGAAATGAAATATTATTTACGGGTTCCTAACAAATGTAGTTGAAAAGATCCTCTCAAAATATCAAATAAATGTCTAGCACAATTTCTAAATTTAAACCGTTTTGCAATATTTTGTGTTCATTTTATGTAATAACTGTAATGTGACGTAAATATGACGTAATTTCTCCTATTTAAGACTTCTAACGCATGTTAATGAATTTATTATTTAAAAAAAATCCTTTCTCTTTTAAAATTCACGTGTATACTTTTTATGACGTAATTTTCAATAAGTTCCTGCTTTTTGTACATAATTATTTAATTCTAATTCCAAATGATTTTTTCTGTTTATAATAGTCATGTGTAAATAAATTTTTAATTTGAAGCAAACATTATTGTTTCCGTTGTTTATACAGTTGGCAAGAGGCTAAATTAGTACAATTTTCTAAAATAAGTAAAAAATATCTCTCGAAATGCTAAAAATTTGAATTTAAAATAGAAATAAAACCTCCAAAAATGAGTCAAATTAAAAAAATTAATGCAATCTGCACACCGGCAAATTCTAACGCATAAAATGATCTAAAAATGATCACATTCCCATGTATAGTTTTTGCTGCTATAAAACTTTTTTAATGGAACGATTTTGTCCAACTTTAGCATTAAATATCTCTTAAAATAATTCTTCGATTTGAAAACTGTCTGCATCAGCGTGTTTAACAAACATTTCTTTATAATACCACCGATTTTCATACTTTTGTACGCAATATTTTTCTTAATATTAACGAAGAAAGACCTCCTGTCACAAAAAATTCAAAACCGGCGGCGGCGGTGACAGCGGTAGTTACTTTTTTTTAGAATAGAGAGATATTTTATGATTTTTTAGGGTTTCGTTCATCTGACAAAACCCTATTCGTCTCGCTCCTCTGTCTGTCCGTCCGTCACAGAACCCGTTCTCAGAAACACGTGTTGGAGACTTGAAATTTTGCATACTTATAGCTGAACACCACACATCATACGACAAATCATAAAATTTTGAAAAAGTCGTACATTTAATCCTTTGGGCTCCCACATGTGTATTTTAATCAATTCTTTCTAAGTGAGCCCTAATTAGGTTGGAGGCGTGAAATTTTGCATACTTATAGCTGAGCACCTCACATCAAATGACAAACTATAAAAGTTTGAAAAAGTCGTACATTTAACCCTTTAGGGTACCACATGTGTATTTTAAACAATTCTTTCTAAGTGAGTGCCTAATTATGTTGGAGGTGTGAAATTTGGCATACTTATAGCTGAACACCTCACATCAAATGACAAATCATAAAATTTTGAAAAAATCGTACATTTAACCCTTTGGGCTCCCATATGTTGATTTTAAACAATTCTTTCTAAGTGACCCCTATTTAGGTTGGAGGCGTCAAATTTTGCATACTTTATAGCTGAACACGATACATCAAATGACAAACCATAAAATTTTGAAAAAGCCGTACATTTAACCCTTTGAGCTCCAACATGTGTATTTTAAACAATTCTTTCTAAGTGAGCCCCTATTTAGGTTGGAGGCGTGAAATTTTGAATACTTATAGCTGAACATCACATATCACACAAACAAATCATAAAATTTTGAAAAAATCGTACATTTAACCCTTTGTGCTCCCACATGCCTATTTTAAGCAATTTTTTCTAACAGCCCCTTATTAAATTGGAGATTTGAAATTTTGCATACTTATAGCAGAACACCTGAAGCCAGGCGACAAATCATAAAATCTTGAAAAAGTCTTACGTTTAACCCTTTGAGCTACCACATATGTATTTTAAGCAATTCTTTCTAAGAGAGCCCCTAATTAAGTTGGAGACATGAATTTTTGCATACGTATAGGTGAATACCTCAGACAACACAGCAAATCATAAAATTTTCAAAAAGTCTTATATTATTTACTCCTCCGGGCTCTAACTTGTGTATTTTAAGCAATTTTTCTAACCTCCGCCCTTTTCACCCAGGGAGCACTTTTCCAACTTTTGCTGACACCTCTTTGACCATTCTTTCATATTATGCACCATAGCCTTACATATTTTTGTTCCACTTTTTACCGCCAGGGGCGCCTACTTATCTCGGTTGCTTTCGGTCCAATCCCCTCAACTAATATATCTACAGATAGTCTATAAAACAGAGTTTCGTTCAGATAGAGGTTTGTTTAGAGTGTGCCCCTGGTTGCAAAATGTAGAACTAACAGATTTTTCAAAAGGATAAAGTGTTTTGAAAGGAATATTAAACGAAACCCTCTGTGCGATCTGTGATCACACTTACCTACTTATTTTAAAATACCCTTGTATTTTCGTTATTTTTATTGGTAATTGGTATTTATTTATAATTTTTTTACTATCCTTACAAGAAGAAAGTAATGGATTTGTGAAAAATTTCAACTTCCTGTTTTCGATTGATTTATACGTTTAAGAAGGTCCTGAACACAATTTGATGGTTTTTGGAAAATGTCTGTCTATCACTCTGTCTGCTAGTCTAGTCTGTCTATCTGTCTTGCATGTGAAAAAAAATTGCATGTGTTCTATCTCAAGAACTAATGCATGGAATTTCACAAAATTCTAGATTCAGTGAGACCTTAATATAAACTGCTGCTGATTATTTTTTGGTATGTGTAACCCAACAGGTGCCACTGCTATGCTGCATTTTTCTCAATTTTCACAATAGCCTTTATCTCCAAAACTAACGCATGGATTTTCATCAAACTTCAGATTCAGTTACAAGTTGACTTAAGGCTCCTGTCCCTGCAGGCAAAGACACTAGCGAGCTAATGCTAAACTTATAGTGAGGAAATACTCATAATTTTCTAATATCTCATTTGCATTTTGACATTTTTAAATAATATTTTTTGCATTGGATAGCTAAGGTCCATCTCTACATCGCTCCCTTTTTACTTTTTCTATTTTGGTTGCAGATATTTTTTAGAATGACACTCATTTTCAGAACCAGTTTTGAAAGTGAAAGTAACTTTATAAAAAATATCTGCAACCAAAATCGAAAAAGTAAAAAAGGGGTGATGTAGAGATGGACCTCAGCTATCCAATGTAAAAAAAAAAAAAAAAAAAAAAAAAAAAAAAAAATTTAAAATGTCGAAATGCAAACGAGATATTAGAAAATAACCTCCCCATACGTTTAGCATTAGCTCACGAGCGCTTCGCCTGAGGGAACATGAGCCTTAAGTTGTTGCTTAAGGTTTTGGTGTACAGTCGAACTTGGATAATTCGAAGTTTTTTGTCGGTCCCTTTAAAGATGAAAATAAGCAATCACCAGTCGCCACTCGGCGAGTAAATGTGAAAAACTGACGATTAAAAATATGGAAAGTACTAGCCAAACGCAAGATTTTCCAAAAGGGATTTCGTCAAAGAATTGGGGAAGAAAAAAACATGAATTTTGTCAAAAGATCGCGAAAAAACACATTTCGTCAAAGGATTACGGAAAAAAAAAAAATGTAAATTTCATCAAAGGATCACCAAAAAAGCAAATTATATCAAAGAATCACAAAAAAGCGAGAATTTGTCAAAAAATCACAATAAAAACAGCACACTTCGTCAAAGGATCGTGGAAAAACCCGAATTTCATCAAAGGATCGCAAAGAATCCGAAATTTCGTCAAAGGATTGTGGAATAAATGCAAATATGGTCAGTGGATTGCGGAAAAAAACACAAATATCGTCAATAGATCGCAGAAAAAAAAAAAAAAACAATTTCGTCAAAGAATCTCAAAAAAACCACACATTTTGTTAAACGATTGCTGAAAATCCAAAATTTCGTCAAAGAATCGCGAAAAAACGCAATCATCATCAATAGAGCAAAGAAACAACGCAAATATCGTCAATGGGTCATGGCAAAAACACAAAATTCGTCAATAGATCGTCAAAAAACACAAATTTTGTTAAAGAATCGCGGGGGAAAAAAAATGAGAATTTCGAAAAAAAAAAACGAGAATTTTGCCAAAGAATTAAAGAATTGCGAAAACGAATGCGAATTTTGTCAAAAGATCGTGAAAAAACGCACATTTTGTCAAAGGAACGCCAAAGAAATGAAAACATTGCCAATAGATCCCGAAAAGACGCGAATTTCGTTAAAGTATCTGGAAAAAATGCATAATTAGTACCAGGAGGGATCCCCTACCAACCCCCCTTTACATTTCAGAAAATTTGCTGCAAATTTCAGATTTTTTTCAATTTTGAATCATACCTGCTACTCAGTGGATAAACATACCTAAAATATACCCATAAATTAAATATTCAGTGACATAAATGTACTTACCGGCTACTAAATAAATTATTCTCACTCGCTAGTAACTGGCTACTAAATAAAATCAACCTACCGGCCAGTGGCTACTAAGCAAAATTCCTTATTTTCACCTTTAGGTCCCTTGAAACTTGTATTCAGTTAATGCTAAAAAATCTTGGTTATTTCGAAGTCCAACTTTTTTAATTCGAAGTTTTTAAAATTTCAAAAATGACAAAATCTAGTTTCAATGCAGTTTATTTGAAAAGTGGCCTGGTTATTTTCAGCTATTGTGGAAACTTTGAAGTCTAACTTCTTTAATTCGAAGTTTTTACCCTTTCAAAAATGACAAAATCTAGTTTCAATGCAGTTATTTGAAAAGTGGACGGGTTATTTTTAGCCATTGTGGAAAATTCTTTTGGGAAGAGAAGAGGGTGGGAGAATATTCTTATCTGTTCTAGGAAATAGAGCAGGGATAAAGGGAGAAGGAACGTACGCCTTTCCCTTACAAGTGACACATGCTACTCTTGCCAATGCTATAAATCATAGATGACGCGCGTTGCAATTCCTTCGAAACCACGACTGTAGTCGCTTGAGTTTTCTTCATTGTGCTTTTAGTTTTTGTGGTGAGAGTTCAGTGCAAGCATGTCGTTGAGTAAGCGCTGTGTCCCGTATAAAACCTTATCTTTCGATGAAAAAATTGCTGTGATTCGTGGGGTAGAAAAGGGTTTAAAGAAGAAATACATCATCGCAAAAGAGTATGGAATAGCACCTAACACTCTTTCGACCTTTTTAAAAAATAAAGAAATTTTTTTTAAATCTAATCGAAATCGCAAACGAGCTAGAGAACCCGATAATCCTGATGTGGACGAGTGTGTCTTGAAGTGGTTTAAGCAAGCGCAGGACAAAAACATTCCTCTCAGTCGAACCTTTATTCGTGCAAAAGCGGAAGAATTTGCAGTCAGCTTAGGAAACAACAACCTCCAAGCAAGCTCCGGATGGTTAGACGGATTTAAGGAAAGAAATGAAATTTCCTTTAAGTCTATGTGCGGTGAAAGTTGCAGCAAATGAGTGGAAAGAAAAATTTGTTCAAACCATTGAGCATACAGAGGACAGAGATATTTTTTATGTCGATGAAACTGGACTTTTTTTCAATTGTAGCCCTGCAAAGACTTTGGATTTTAAAGGTGAAAATGTAGTGGAGGAAAACATAGTAAAGGCCGAATAACCCTACTTGTGGGAGCAAACATGGACGACACTGAGAAGTTACCTTTACTGAAGATTGGAAAATCAAGAAATCCAAGGTGTTTTAATAAACAAAGCATATAGAATACCGTTCTAACACGAAAGCATGGATGACGGCGAATCTTTTTGAAGAATGGTTGCTAGATCTCAATCGCACGTATAAAAAAACCAGAAAAATCATCCTGTTTATTAATAACTGCACGGCTCATAAATCAATGCCCGCTATGGAAAATGTCATGGTTGATTTTTTTCGCCAAACATGACCTCAGTGGTTCAACCAATGAATCAAGGCATTATTAAAAATCTGAAGCATTTCTACGAATGCCTAGTCGTTCAGCACCTGCTTACTGAATCTTCCCAAAAGCTTCCCGTTACCCTCCTCGATGCATAAAGAATGTGTTTAAATGCACGGTCCAAAGTGAGCCAAAAAACAATAGCAAATTGTTTCTGGAAAGCAAAATTCACCAGGAACAGGTCCCTAGCGAGCCTTTAGATGAAGAAAATTTACCTCCCCCAATTTCATAGGAAGACAACATACCATTTGATGATTACGTCGACATTGATAAAAATGTAGACATTTGTGCAGGTCTTATCTGAAACAGATATTCTATCCGAAGTTCTAAACAATAAGAACATTGCAACAGAAGACCATGAAGATATTGAAGATGAGGTAGAAGAGCAGAGGCCGATTCCAACTTCAAGTGAGGCAGTCTTTCATCTAGCGGAATATTGTCATTATGTAGAAGGACAATCTAACGTGAGTGAAGCTGTGTTTCGAGCTGTAGATATCCCTGAAGATTTTGTTTAAAAAAAAATCAAGTAAGCTCGTTAAAGCAATCTGTAATATCTCAATATTTTAAAAAAATTGTAGTTGTTTTTATTTAAAATTAATAAACACATTTTCTTTCGCAATTTCTGTTGCGATTGATTATTTTACGACATAAAAGTAAATTTTTTTGGATAATTCGAAGTTTTGCAGTAGTCCCTTGCACTCTGAATTATCCAAGTTCGACTGTATATCACCTAACAGGTGGTGGTGCTATGTTGCATTTTTTACGATTTCAGCAATAACTCTATCTCAAGAACTAATGTACGGAATTAAATAAAACTTTAGATTGAGTTAGACCTTTATATAAACTGGTGCTGGTTAGTTTTTGGTGTATATCGCCTAACAGGTGGCCCTTCTTTGCTCCATTTTGTACGATTTCCGCAATAGCTGTATCTCAAGAACTAATGTACGGATTTTCATCAAACTTGAGATTCAGTTGGACGTTGACGTAAGCTATTGCTGATTAGGTTTTGGTGTAAATCACACAACATGTGGCGCTGTTATGCTGAATTTATCACGATTTTCTCAAAAACTAATGCACGCAATTTAATCAAACTTAATACAGTGAAATACGTGTAACACAAAAACACTTAGCATAAAAAATCTGCTAACATAAAATGATATAGTGGTTCGGACATATACTATGCAATTTAATACTTTTTTTTTTTTTTTTTAACACGAAAAAAAATTTGCTTTCGATCTAGTTAGTTTGAGTTGAAATCGACGAATTTTGTGTTAAAACTACTGAATTTCGGGTGAAAATCTGTGAATTTCGTGTTTTTTGTAAATTAGCTTATGTTTTATGTGCACAATGGCTGAGAAGTCGGTCTGAAACCAAACTGCTATTTCGCTTCAAATGAAGATGAAGCTGCTTAATGCAATTGATGAAAAAGAAGGACAAAAAATGAAATCTATAAAGAGTTTGGAATTGCCAATTCTACTTTATCAACGATGATAATAAAAAAAAAAAAGGATCCGATTTCGTTAATGTTTGAGCACAGTATGTTTAAGCCAGAGAGAAAACATATGAGAACCGCTAAGCACGAAGATTTAAAGACAGCTTTGCTTATTTGATTCAAACAAGGTAGATCTCAGAATGGTCAAAAAAGCATTTCAAAGAAAAGATATTAGATTTATTCCCCACAAAAAATATTTTTTTAAATCTGCTTTTTATCCTAATGGATGCAACCTACTTGTAGTTTAACAGAAAGTCGAAATAAAACTTAACGACGTCGAAAATATTTGAATTATGTTCTTTTTTTTTTTTTTACGAATCTTTTAATGCGAAAAATTTTTTTGATCCCCTCAGTTTCGTGTTAAATGTATTTCACTGTATTCTGTTACATTTTCATGTAAATAGATCCTTATTAGACTAGGTTGTGTATTGAACAACATGTGTAGATTTTTAAACTCTTTGGGTTGGAAATTTTGGTTGTGAACATATAACAAGGAGAGGGTCTGAAGTTGGAGTCATGGAATATGGGGAAAGTTTGTGTATCGATACAGTATAGTTAGTATATAAATATATGACAGCTAGTCCCAGGGCAGACAGAGGGTCAGACAGAGAGCCCCCTGGGACTCTGTCCCAATAAGTCCCAAAGTTTACGCTACAGTTTATAATCGTATAAATTTCCTTCTTTGGTAAGTAGCTTAATAGCATGATCGTCAGCATACTGGATTTAAGATATTTCTTTGTCAGTTCGAATCCCGCTCGGACTTATTCTTCGGAACGAAAATTTCCATCAAATATTTTCGAACCGCAATTGAAAGGATATGTATAATAATTGAAATTTACAAAAAATATAAATTAAATGTACGTTTTGTAGCATATAAAATATAAATGCATTTTTAACTATGAAATTTTGCATGTTTAAATATTTAATGAAAAGAAGAAAAAAAGCCAATTCATATGTGTATAGACCAGAAAATTTTTGTTATTTAGAATTTTTTACAGTTGATTATAGTACATTTCAATGAATAATCTAATATTTTTTACAGAAATAAAAATATGTTATATTAATGTGTGAATAAAAATATATTATTTTCATTTTATTTCATTATGCAAATATTTCAAACATTTACTTGAATTTGTAAAAATATTGTTTTGAATTTTAAAATGGATTTTTTTTTTTTTTTTTTTCGGATTTTTGATTTTGTAGTTAATGCAATACTTAATAACTGTTTTCAGCAATTCAATATATTTTTAGAACTTATTTTTAAGCACATAGACTGTTATTTTAATTATAAGCATAAGAATCCAAGATTTAAAAAATTCAAAAGTTAAAAAACTAGTTGATTAAAAACGATACATTATTACGATAATCGAAAAATTACAATTTAAAAAATAAAGCAGCATGTTATAATTTTATATGACATATTTTAAATTTATTGCACCGTATTTTAATCCATTATGTAAAGAATAATAGCTTATTTATGAAAATAACAGTATATAAATTTTAAAATTAGCATAATTTTATGGTCTATAGTTTCAATTGACTTTTTTTTAGTTTATTATTATTTATTTTATTTTTACTTTTCATTAAATATATAAACATGCAAATTCAGGGTTGTTAAAAATCACGATTTTTTTAAAAAAATAAAAAAAATCCGATTTATTTGATTTAAATCGTTTTTTTTTTTTAAAATTTAAATCAGATTTTTTTGATTAATATTATTTGTGTACTTATTTATGTATGGTATGTGCACATATTTATTTTTCCTGTATAGATTTGTACATTTCTATTACTTTCATTACATTTTCTGGATAAGAATTCAAGATATTTTAAATAAAAATTAAAAATTGTTGCAAACAAATTCAAAAGATTCACTTAAAATTTAAACTTTTATTATTCTACTATTAAATTTAAATTGTTATACCTATATCTATGCATGTTCAGGGTTGCAAAAAAGCCGGCTAAAATTAAAAAAAGCCAGGCCGGTGGCTTTTATTGGTTTCAACCGGCTTTTTTTGGCCAAAATTGGCCTTTTTTGGCCATAATTGGCTTTTATACAATGAAGCATTGTAATTATAAACTATATATTTTAAAGTATTTTTAATTAGTTTTAATGACATTTAATTGATTTACAGTTTAATAAGTAACCCAATTTCTCAATAATGAGGACATTAATACTGGAGTAAAACTTAGATGGTTTTGCTAGTGATTTGTAGTCAGAATTGCAAATATGCCAGCTAAATTTTAAAAAGGTCATACCAACTGATAATTTTTTCATTTTTACTGCTTTATAAAATTAAAGAGGACAATGGTTAATTAGCCACATGTTTTATTACTTAATTTTAAGAGCTATTAATATACAAGTCTTATTTTATTTCTAGTAAACATTTAAAATTATACACAGTCATATTAATAAAAACACCATTTCTCACTATTAAAAACATTGTGAACAACATATGCATGAATATGCTTAACAAGCTTTTCAAAATTTTATTTAGAGAATTTTTTCTTCTTGTTTAAATGCTCTATTTTTTATACACTTATGTACCACTCTCCTCAAATATTATATCCTTTCTAATTTCTCTTTTAACATTTATAACTTAATCTCTCCATATGGACACACAAGAATGTTTCCATTTTGATGTTCTACATTTTCTCATTAATTAAATATAATCTTTAAAATGTGTAGTGTATGTTGAGCTATGTAATAGAGAATTTCAAAATACCAGTTTGGAGCCTAACTTATATTATTTTCAATGTTTATATATATATATGTATTGTTTTTTTGTTTTTTTCAGACATAATGCCTTCACATTTGCCTTCTAGAAGTTATGGACTTATTTATTTGACAAAATTTAATAGAAATCTATATTTTTTTTAGTAGAAAATATTTATAAGTGTATTAAAAATTAATTGATCCAAATTTAAAACAAATTAATTGTAAACCAACTTTAAAAAATAAGAGCCGGCTTTTTTTAAGTGGTTAAAACCAAAAAAAGCCGGCTGGCAACCCTGTGCATGTTCTGTGTATAAATTTCTAGTTAATTTAAAGTTATTTATTTTTCATAAATGTATTACTCCAGTAATATATATAATATATGAACACATAATAAATGCAACAAAGAATTTTAAATGTATATGTGTATTCCATTGCTAATTCAGATAAAGTAATGTTATCTTTATCACAGGGTTGGCATTTTTGCCGGCAAAAAGGTATTTTTGCCAGGACAGCGGCAAAAACTGGAAAAAACCAGGGCAAAAATGGAAAAAACCGGCAAAAATGGCAAATTCCTGTTTGTCTTTAATGTGTAATAAAATTTATAAGCTAATAAGGATAATAATGGTATAAACAATTAAATTTAATAACATATCATTTAATATTTTTATTTAATTTGCTAATTAATATAATTAAATATTTTCACATATTTTAAATCTTTATAAAATAGGTGGGATTCAGTCTAATACTTAAGAATTTAAGGACCAAATTAGAAATTGGGTATCTAATTTTTTTTTTTTCTTATGTAAAGTATTTTGTCAGCCATTAATATTTTTTTAATTATCAAAAGGTTTTATATAAGTTGGCTACTTTTGTTTTACATAATGAGTCTTAAAAATATGTAAGTTGTCTTAAAATATGTATTGTATATTTGAATTTCTAACGCATATAAGCATAAAAGTTTTACTCATTTAGAGCCTCCACATTTTTAGTATTGAATAATCATTAATAATTGTAAAAACATGAATAAATAATCAAGTTTTCTATTTATTTAAATAAAATTAGTATTTTTTTCATTTATAATTTTGTTAAAAGTTAGTATTCTTTCATAAAATGCATAATTATACACTTATTTAACTTAAGAGTTCAAAAATAAATTTAGAATATTGATTTTTTAACTATTAAGTTTCTTTTTCCTTTCATGAAATATTTTTTTCTCTTTTTCTGGGAAAAAAAATAAGCGGACAGCCTATTTTTGCCACCACTTTGGCAAAATCCTATTTTTGCCAGGACGGTTTTAACCAGGTTTTTTCCGCGGTTTTTTCCACCTATGGCAAAAACTTGCCAACCCTGCTTTATCACATAGACTGCAAGTTTCTTTGTGTTTTTACATTCTTGCCATAATCCCCATCATTTTATCACTACACTTTTTGCATATTGCTATTACACCTTTTCCAATTTTTTTTTCCCTGTAAAATAAAGCGACGTTTGGTCTTTCTTTCTGCAAACTATTTTTCTTTTGTGTCAATAAATCCAAAAGCTCTCTGTAACTGTCAGGGTAGTTTGATTTAAATCAAATGATTTTTTTTAAAAAAATCATTGATTTAAATCAGTTTTTTATAACATTGATATTTACAGGCTAAATAAGAATCAAATTCATCTTTTATGTTATAAGAAAAGTCATTCATTTTAGATTAAAAATTACCGTTTAATAACATTAAATAAAACTTTTATAAGTTCAAAATACTATTATTTTATGAAAGTAAATGCAATTGTATTAAAAATATTATCGATCCATAGTGCATTCCCCAAAAATATTGATAATTGCTCTCTCATTTTTAAATTATTTTCTTTTTTAAATGATCACTTAATTTTTGCAAGTTAAATGCTTAAGCTATAGTTAAATCTATTTAAAATAATTTATTTAATGTAATAGTACTTTCAGTGCAGAGTTACTTTCTCTGAAGCAGATTACACACAATTCACGAGTTTGTTTCATGCTTAGTTGCTTAGACCTGCAAATTACTGTAGGGTCAGGTGGGGCCCGGTAGCAGAAAGTTCGAGACGGGAGACGGCGTCGCAGATTTTCTTTTCTCTTTTGCAGATTCTTTTTCATCGAACTTTTATTTTGCTTCGTATTATGTTTAGCTCTTTATTACTTAATACAAAAAGTTAAGACTATTATTAATAAAAATTTATAAAATGCCTAAAAACGCTACAGGTAAGTGATTGTTTGATTAATTAACGCTTCATTTATAAAAATATTTTACCTGCAGATTATTTTTTGCTCCTGAATTATCTGTTGCAGACACTTGGAGAAATTTTTGCTACTGGGAGGTGGGGGAAAGTGGTGGTAAAATCAAGCTTTTTTTTAGAGAAGGCTCTAAAATCAAGCTATTAAATTTATTTTAATAAAACTTTTGATGCATTTTATATACATTGGATTCATATAGATTAACATTCATTCCTGGTTAAACTACAGAAGAACTACATTCCTGGTTAAAAGTAGAAATTATTTATATCCAATAATTTGAAACACTTAAATTACAAAAATGAAAAATATTACATTAGATTTTTTCTAAAAACTCACTTGGTTAACCAATTGATTTAAACCATGCCCCTGCTGGTAACAGAATAAAATAATAGTACAAAACCCCAATCGGAATGTAGGAATGCAAGAAAAACAAAGGCTTACTAATCCCAGTAGCCATGGTACAACAAAGAAAACTCACAGCCAATCATTCATTAGCATACAGAACAAAGGGTAACCAATGGAGAGAAATACTTATGATTATGTCATCATTGAGGCATAATATGTAATCCTTAGTAAAACTTAACTAATCAAGCAATCTAAGTAGTAAAAGTGTATTTTTAGCTCAAATCTGCCATGGCTATTTTTAAAAATAAAAGGCTTGAAGAAGAAGAAGAAAGAAAACTAAGTACTCCCCCCCCCCCCCCAGCTAATTTTAGAAAAACTAGTTAGTTTGCCATGTAGATTGAAAGCTTATAAGAAAAGTTTAATTGAACTAAAAAATGTTTGTCACTTTACAAGTTTATTAATTCATCATTTTTCTAAAGTTTTGCTTGTAGCTTCTGCATAACTTGGATTTTGCATTTTTCTATAATGTGTAAAATAAATGAAAACATTAGGGGAAAAGAGAAAAAAACCAGCAGTTAAAAAAAAAAAAAAAAAAAAAAAAAAAAAAAACCATTTGGTTTAAACCACCGTGGTTTAAACCAAATAACCCTGATTAGCTTAGTATTAAAAAAGTACTTTTAAATGCAATTTGCTTGAAAACTACATCAATTTATTTTTGAGATATTAATTTTTTGTAATTTTTAAATGCCATTTCTGTAATGCTGCAACTGAAGTACTCCATTTCTGTAGAAAGTAAAGGGAAAATAGATTACTACATCTTTTTGTTAGTGGTGTACTGAGTAGTACTTTGGCCGAGTACCGAATACCGAGTAGTTGGGTAATAAGGAAAAAAAAAATGCTGATGTGCACATAATGTGAGCTTAGGTGTACATATGTGTGTACATATATATATATATAAATTAACTAATTAAATTTGAAATTTATTTGTGCACCTTTTAAAGACAATTTTTGACAATTCAAAACAGTAGCAAAAAAAGGAGAATTGACACATAACATGTACAATTATTAATCAATATAAAATTAAAACATTCTTCAACCCTCTAATTTATTCCGATACCTAAAATCTGTCTATCAAAAAAAAAAAAAAAAAAAAAAAAAAAAAAATAATAATAATAATGTTTATTGGTTACTGTAACAATTCATTGAATAATGCAAAACATTTCATATTTATTTTGTAACTGTACCTTATTTTCTTTTGATTAAAAATAAAAGAGAGAAAAATACAAAAAGAGTACAAAAAGCTATACAGGATTTCTTAACAGAAGACTTGTGTAAAATTGACACGCCATTTGCAAAAAAACTTTTCCGATTATGTGCAACCTTGCAAAAAAATTCTTATGTGCACCTTCAACCACTGTTTATTCTGAACGTATATTTTCAGGGGTAGGCCAAATTTATAGTAGCAAAAGAAATGCCCTGTGTACTGATAATGTAGAACGTTTGGTGTTTTTGCACCATAATTTGAAAGATAATAAATTTAATTATTATTTTTTTATTACATTTATTGTATTTTAAGTTTCTTTATCCAAAATAATAGTCTTTTCTGTTTTCCTATATATTTAAAAAGAACTTATTTTTATTTGTATAAATGTGAAACTAAATTTTAATGTGGAATTATTTTATGAGGGTTTTGTTCTTAACTTTTTCTATATTTTGTAGACATATTGTTAAATACCGAGTAAATAGTTTTATGAATTATTGTATATAATATACATTGATATTCGAGTAACTTTTTACAGATCAGTTTTAAATTCATATCCTTAAAAAATGAAATTCTTACAACTACTCGGTATTGGCCGAGTACTCGGCCAAAATTTCACCGAGTACCGAGTACTCGGCAAACTGGCCGAGTATACCGAGTACATAGCTGCCAACTTGTACGGATTGGCTGTACAATGTACGGATTTTGTTCTAATTGTACGGTTGTACGGATGAACAGTACGATTGTACGGTTTTGCGCGCGTGAAGAACGATCGCTGAAAAATGCGAATTTTGTCAAAGATCGCGTGAAAAAACGCTACTTTTGTCAAAGATTGCGTGAAAAAACGCTAATTTCGTCAAAGATCCCTTCAAAAACGCTAATTTCTTCAAAGGATCGCGAAAAAAACACTAATTATGTCAAAGGATCGCGAAAAAACCGCTACTTTTATCAAAGGATCGGAAAAAACGCCAATTTTCTCAAAGAATCTTGAAAAAAGCCCCAATTTTTGAAAAAAGAAAACACGAATTTCGTCAAAGATCGCGGGGAAAAAACACTAATTTCGACAAGGGATTGTGAAAAGTACGCGAATTTCGTCAAAAATCGTGGGGATAAAACGCGAATTTGTTCAAAGGATCGTGAAATGAACGCGAATTTCATCAAAGTTCGTGGGAAAAAGGGCGAATATCGTCAAAGATCGCGGGGGAAAAAAAAAAGAATTTTATCAAAGATATTTGAAAAAAAAGCAAATTTTGTCAAAGAATCGCGAAAAAACACGCATTTCGTTAAAAATCGCGCAGAAAAACACTATTTTTGTCGAAAGATCGTGAAAAGAACGCGAATTTTGTCAAAAATCGCGGGGAAAGAACACTAATTTCGTCAAGGGATCGTGAAAAGAACGCGAGAAAAATGTTTATTTCGTCAAAGATCGCAGAAAAAACGCTTTTATCAAAAAATTGCCAAAAAACCGCTAATTTTATCAAAAGATCGCGGAAAAACGCAAATTTCGTCAAAAGATCGTTGAAAAACGCAAATTTCGTTAAAAGATTGCGAAAAAACGCAAATTTTGTTAAAAGATCGCGAAAAAACGCAAATTTCGTTAAAAGATTACAAAAATAACACAAATTTCGTCAAAAGATCGCGAAGAAAACCGCAAATTTCGTCAAAAGATCGCGAAAAACCCCCGCAAATTTCGTCAAAAGATCACGAAAAAACGCGAATTTCGTCAAAAGATCACGAAAAAAACGCAAATTTCGCCAAAAGATTGTGAAAAAAAAACAGTAATTTCGTCAAAGGATCGTGAAAAAAAAAACGCGAATTTTTCACAGGATCATGGAAAAAGTCCGAATTTCATCAAAGGGCCTCGAAAAAACTCATAATTAGCACCGGAAGGGAATCCCCCCTCTTTCCTCCCCAATCCTTCGGCTGTGTGACCTTTCAGAAAATTTACTGTGAATTTCAGAATTTTTTTTTTTTTTTTTTAGAATTTCCCATGCAAAAAAATTTTCTTTTGATATCTCACGTTTTTATTTTGAAAAAAAAAAAAAAAAAAAAAAAAATAAAGACTATACATGAATATAGCATAGAAAATGTTATGAAGTATTACTTTTTTCATTGCATGTGCATATGTTATGCATTTTTAAGCACCCAAGAATACGTCATAAAAATTGTAAGGATTTCAAAATTGACATGTTGGCAGGTATGCGAGTATTTACAGAGTACTCGGTACGGATCTACTTTTTGTTGCCATTTTGAGTACTCGGCCAAAATTTCACCGAGTACCGAGTACTCGGTACGGACCTACTTTTTGTTGCCATTTTCTCATAACAACTAAAAATAAAAAATATTGAAATACATGCTATACCAAGATTATCGTCTGTTATAAATGTATTTTAAAGAATATTTGTGTGACTTATTTTGTCTGCATTTACTTAATTTCTATTAAAAGCTGAAAGAATGCATATAATATTTGATATTAGCTGGTATACCTACACATATACCAGCGATTAACAACATCCACAGCGTTGAATACCATGAAAACCATATATGACTGTTTGGAGATACTATGGAATAGGAAAAAGGCATGAAGTACAGTGTAAATATTGCTGCAGTATGCTTTTTGATCTGGCCTCGTGGGAATATCTGATTTTGAAGAAAGCTTTGTTTCCATTACTGCTAAAGAACAAGAAAGAAAAATCATGCATTACAACATAGATTATGAAACACTTTCCAACACTACCTGAAAACTTTAACAAAACTTCATTATTTAGGGAAATCAGGTAAATAAGATAACTATTTAAATGTTTAAAAAACTGGTTTCAGCTGTTACTGTCCTGCATTTGGTCTGTATGTCAGCATATATATACTATATAATGGGAAAATTTAGTCTAGCAAGAAAACGTATTATAGGTTGAAATTTCTCTTTCAGCAATTTATACTAGTAGATGGAAAAAATACTTGGATACTTTTGTACAGCCCTGTAGTTTACCTAGTACCTATATTACATGCCACTGTTTAGCTAAAATCTGATTCAAACTAAAACACTCTTAAAACTATTGAAATAACATTTCCGAAAATTATTATCCATGTTGTAAAATCAACTATTGTTAATGAAAATAAGTTAAACATTGATTTGATTAATCAATATTCTTCTTTTATCAAATTAATAAGAATTATTGCATGTTTAAGATTTCTGAAAAACTGTAAATTGAAATCAGGAATTAGAAAATATGATTATTTAGATACTTCTCAGTTACAGAATGCGACCAAGAAGCTGATAAAGATTGTTCAAATTTCCACATTTCAAACTGAAATTCGATGTTTAAAGGAAAAACGTCCTCTCCCCAACAACAGTAAGATCTTGAACTTAAATGTATTTCTAGATGCAGGTGAACTGTTAAGGGTTGGTGAAAGACTTAAATTTTCTAATTTGTTAGAATCTCAGAAACATCAAATATTTTTACCAAAGTCTCACTATTTCACTGAACTCTTAATTGAATATTATCTTAAAAAATTCCTACATTCAGGTACTCATACAACTCTATCTTTATTATGACAATTTTATTGGATACCATCTGGTCAAAGTCTAGTAAGAAAAGACTAGTAAGGAAAATTATAAATAGGTGTGTGACTTGTCTGTCTTCCAATAAAACATCAAACTCTTCAACAATTGATGGGTGACTTGCCCCGTGATAGAATTGTACCATCTAGACTAGACCGTTTGAGAAAACAGGCATAGATCTAGCAGGTCCTATTATAACAAAACTTAACTTAAAACGATCAAAGATAAACCCTAAAATCATACATTGCTATATTTATTTGTTTTTCTACCAAAGCTGTTCATCTAGAAGTTGTTCCAGACTTGACCACAGAAGCATTTTTAGCCTGTTTGAGAAGATTTGTTGCTCGACGATCTAAACCCTGTGTCATATGGAGTGATGCTGCCACAAATTTTAAGGATACTTGTGCCCTTTTGAAATTCTTTTATCAAATTTGTGCTTCGGAAGAAATTTAGCGATTTAGTGCTGAAGAACAAGTACAATAGAATTTCATACTCCTTGCATCTCCACATTTCGACGAATTATGGGAATCAAATATTAAAACCATGAAGCGAATCCTCTTAAAGATAACTAAATCCTATAGCACAAAATTAGCACTCGCTAATCGTCGAGTAACACTTAAAATGTGGCGATTAACTTTATTGTCCTCACTTGCCAAACGCGATGGTTGAAAGATCGGTGCCGGAAAGGGGTGAAATTCATTCAGAATTTATGGCGTCCAGATCGGCGATTCTCCCGAACGTATGAAAAGAAAGTAGCAGGGGTGATTCTTAAAGTCGGTCATCAGTCTGAAAATTCGAATATAAAAATATCGCTAATTTCGATATGGTCGCCAAAAAAAAATCAATTTCATGAATCATTCGCAGAAAAAAATACCCAATTCCGTCAAAGAATCGCCAAAAAACATGAATTTCGATCAAGGACCACGTAAAAAATGCAAATTTCGTCGAAGAATCACGAAAAAGAATCACAAAATTCTTCAAAGTATCGCGGGAAAAACACAAATTTCGTGAAAAGATCGTAGAAAGACGCAAATTTCGTCAAAAGATCGTAGAAAAAATGCAAATTTTGCGAAAATATTGCGGATAAAGCACAAATTTCGTGAAAATATCGCAAAAAAAAAAAAATGCAACTTTCGTTAAAAGATCGGAGAAAAAATGCAAATTTCGCGAAAAGATTGAGGAAAAAACATAAATTTCATCAAAAGATCGCAGAAAAAACGCAAATTTCGTCAAAAAATCTCGAAAAAAAATGCACATTTTTTGAGAGAATGGTGAAAAAAACCCCACAAATTTCGTCAAAAGGTTACGAAAAATGTAGATTTCATCAAAAGATCGTGAAAAAACCCGCAAAATTCGTTAAATGATCGCAGAAAAATGCATAGTTAGTGCCGGGGGCAGGATTCCCCCCTCTGCTGTAACCTTTCTGAAAATTTGCTGTGAATTTATTTCATTGTAATTAATAGTAAAAAAAAAATATTCAAGATTTTATTAAAATAATTCTTAAAATGTATTCCAATTTTCTTGTCTCTTTTATACATTGCATTAAGTATGTCTAAATACCTTCAAATATGTGTTTAACTTTTATTTTGAAAGCAGTAATTTCTAGGTTACATTTTTCTGTTAGATGTTAATGCCAATTTTTTTTTTTTTTTTCAGTTGAGTGTAATCATATCGAATGTTAAGTAAAAGATATTAGTAAATTACAATGTTGATAGTTAGAAAAAACACAATTTTGTATGGAGTGTACATAACTTTCTACTGGCCAGTGAAAAAAATCAGTGTAGTGGCCAGTGGGTAAAAATGTTAATTTTGACCTATACTAAATCCTCTATCTTAAATTTTGAAGAGTTGACAACACTTGTAATGCAGATTGAGGAAGTTATGAATTCATGTCCGTTGATCCCCTTGTCTGCAGATGTTAATGATCTACAACCACTGACACCTGGTCACTTCCTTATTGGAGGTCCTCTTTTGAATGTTCTTGAAAATAATGCTGTTCTAGACTCTGCCTTTTTCTTCTAGATGGACACTAGTTCAAAGATTAAAAATGCAGTTTTGGCATCGCTGGAGCCAAGGATATTTAAATGAGCTGCAAGTCCGCAGTAAATGAAAAAAGTCCTCACAAAACCTTCAAGTTGGTCAGCTTGTGTTATTGAAGGAAGGAAATGACAAGTTTATAGACTGGAAGCTTGCTAGAATTATAAAAACTTAGGTGATGATGAACATGTCCGTGTAATCAATTTTAAGACCTTACAGGTATGTTACATAGAAATATTACCAGGGCAGTAGTACCTTTGCCTTTTTATGGTGATGTTGGACAGCAGTCCAATGCCAGGCGGGATGTTCCGGCTAATTCTCTAAACAGCTCCTTAGCCAACACATGCTCTGTTTGAACTTACACTTCTAAACTGAAATGAACTAATTTTTTGTTGATATTAGAATTCTTTATATGTATTGCATCGCATGGCGCTTAATAGATTTTTTATCTTCTTTTTGTTATTAAATGTATGTTTTGTGCCATAAAAACTGTTGATTGTTTGTCGAATTTGAAAACATTGAACCTACCACAGATGTTACATTTGATTTTAAATTAGTAATTAGATTAAGTCGATTATAATAGAACAGTGATATTTACCTTCAATTTGATATAAAAATTTAGTTTCTCAGAATGTATTTTTCAAAAGTTATATTGTAAGAAAGAGAGATAAGTATTTAATTTTTCTCGTTTCCTGAGAAAGGTAATGATGTTTGACATATCACAAGTTTGTGCTGCTCTTTTTAATGCTCCAATGAACCATAATTCAGACTAGTTCTTCTCTTAAATCCATTGTTTAATATTTTCAGCTTTTAAAAAAACACTTTTAAGCAGATTCATGTGCCATTTATTTAATTAAAGAAATAGAAAGTTTTTAATAAGTATTACTTATTTATCCCACAGTATGAGGGAAAATAGTTAATTGACAATGTGTTTTAAAATACCGTTACCAGTAATAATTTGCAATTTTATTGTTGAAATTGTCCTTGAAATATTGAGTAATGTTCATTTACACATTCTACATAATTTTTTTTGCAGATTAAAATAAAGTATTTTTGACAAGCAAAGCATAATTATAAAAAAGGTGCTGTTTTTATAACTGTTTTATCCCACCCAACTACTCTAGTTACAAATGAGTGCTGGAGATAATTTTTTATTTTTTTTATTAAGCATTATAGGAAGTATTATATTGTTTTAATATTTATTTTTTCTATGAATTATTTTAGGTGATGATCACTCAGAAAACAGTGAGTGAAGGGTCTGCCTCAACCAGTGGATGTTCTTCTTTAGTTTCATCTCATAAGGAAAGTAATAGATTAGGTGAACGTCCTTTTGGCAGTTTATTGGATGTAAAAAGTAGTCGCAAAAGAAAAGAAACTTCTCCAAAATCTGACTATAATGGTACATTTCATTTAAAATCTTTAAAATGTTCAATATATCAACTATTGTTATATATATATATACATATATTTAAAGCAAACAAACAAAAAAAAAAGTATTTTATTGCCAAATTATCATAGAAAGATGCAGAAAGTACCATTCAACAAGGAATTATATGTTTTTTAAATATATAAAAATAAAATGAGATCATTTCCATATTAAAACAGGGTAATTACACAACCATTCTCTGACAGCTAATTCTGGTTTGGCACCAGAAAGTAAGTCTAGTCTATCTTTTGTTTCCTAAAGCTAAAACTTTAAATACAGTCGTACAATTTTCTACAATTTATTTTAAAATAGGAAATAAAACCTGGGAACTGTTTTTTTAAAGTCTGTTCTTTCTCTTTTCAACCAAAATTTCACGACTGATATCACGAACGAAAGAGTCTAGAAAATGATGTCATTTTAATGCACTACATAGATTTAGTTTTTATGAATTAAAATGTAAGTTTCTATTTTTAAATAATCCATACAAAATAGAATTTCATTAAATTCTGTGCCCATTTGGTTGAATTTTTTTGAATTTTTTTCTGTATTGTCAGGAAAATCAAGTATTTTTCTTTTACACACTCCAAAAAAAAACTGCATACATTTTCATTCATAAAGTTATGGTATTTTTACTATGATTTCGTCAAAATAACATTTTTTGCACTGTTTTATTTAAATTTGTTCATGTATGTGAAGGTGGAATTTTGTGAACAATTTTTCACTCACTTCATATGCTAGAATTATAAAAATTATGTACACGGGTGTGTTTTTGATTACAATATTATAAATTAATTAATTGATTTTAAAACATTTTTCGGTCATCCAACAGGAAGTGACAAATACCAAATATTCTTTATGGTTACAAGTTACAGCTGTATAAGAGTTGCAATAACAATGGTGTTAACTATGTACCAAACTACACTCGTTAAAATATGTCGATTGGCTGTGAAACAGTTACAATAAAATATTTTAAACTCTAAAAAGTAGAAAATAAAAATATTTAGAGTTGCAATATTTAAAGAAAAAAGAACCATTTTATCAATTAATAGTTTAATATGAATAAATTACAATTATATACATTGAGAAAATTAAAAATCCTCAGTTGATAGTTTAAATAATCCCTTTTTTTCTGTTGTCATCTTAAGCAAAAATTATGATTTTTATTCATAAACTCAGATAGCTTTTCTACAAAGCATTAATCAATACAGTGATTTTTCCATAATCGGTACCCATGCCAAATTAATGTATGTCAACAGAAAATTTTGCAACAACATGGAGTGCAGTTATCAAATTAAGTGTGATTTTTAAGATAGTATTAAATGCTTATAAAAGGGTTTTTAAAACTATTTTTATTTTTATAACTATTTTTGAGTGTCTTTTAACAATTTATAGGCACAAAATGCAGAAAGCTCCGTTATTGTGATTGTCGTATTTTTAGGTTATTGCGTTTTTATTTATTTTACCTGGAAGAGCCCCATGGATAAAATGCACAATGCCCTGGCTTCTGCTAGCTTTTGTATATCTGTAAAGAAACTCAAACTTACTAAGCTTTACAGTAACCTTTCATAACAGAACGGAACAAGTGTGAGTCCTTCTCGCACTTGTCCTGTTTTATTTAATATTCACATGTAAATATATTTCTCAATTGAAAAGTGTGTGTTATATTGCTATTTGGGCTTTTTAAAATCTGGCAATTAGGGAAAATTGGTGGCTGTTTTCCGCTATAAATTAAAGTCAATAATATTTAATAAAAATTAGAAAAAAAAACTTAAATAATTAGACACATTTAAAACATGATTGTAAAGTGCATAAAATTGTAAAGTCTACAGACATGTTACTTTTCCGCAGAGACGCGGAATTCCACTTTTTCGGAACTGAATTTTATTATTCCTGGGATCGATGCAAATATGCATTAAAATTTGACATTTTTATTGGGGGTGGGTGGGGGGGGGGGGGTAGCAGATTAAATACAACAAAAAGGAGAGTACAAATTGAGCAAATTTCTCATAGGATCGCAGGGAAAATGCAAAAATCATCAAAGGATCGCAGATTAAATGCAATTTTCTTCAAGAGATTGGGGGGGAGGGGGGGGGATGTGATTTCCATCAAAGGATCACAGAAAAAGTGCAATTTTCTCCAAAGGATCATTAAAAAACACGATTTCCGTAAAAGGATCCCAGGGAAAAACGCGATTTTCATAAAAGAATCGCAGAGATGCTAATTTCGTCAAAGGATTGCAGAAAAAAAGCAAATTTCGTCAAAACACTGCAGCAAAATGCGAATTTCGTCATTAGGCCATGAAAGTTCAGCCTTTTTTTTTTTTTTGCTGAACCTCTACCGTGTCTGAATCTAGTCAAATATGTTGCTGCAAAAGATGGTTAAATTGCTATGCATAGTTTTTGATCCTGTAAAATTTATTTAGCTGATCTTTCTTAACTAATTTCAACAATAAATAGCACTTAAAATAATTCTTGGATTTAAAAGCTGTCTGCTTCAGCATGTTTATCATACATTTCTTTATAACACTATCAGTTTTCATGATTTTATGTGCAACAGTTTTTTGCAGTATAAGCCAAGAGAGTGAAAAGGTCTCAATAAATTCAATTTTGGTAGCAGCAGTATTAATTATCCCCCCTTTTTTTGTACAATAGTGAGGCTCAAAAACTACTTGACGGAATGAGGTGATATTTTAGATTCAGATTTGAAGCTTCTAGAAGTGGATTTATGTTAAAAATTTTATGTGTTTAAATGTATATTTTTACCATTAATTTCATAATTTCTATATTTTGTAATTCAAAAAGTTATATTGAAAAATCCAAATATTATGTCAGATGTCAACCCCTAAGCTTCGCACCTTCCCCCCCTTTTTTAATAACACAAGTTGAAAAAAAAAATTTCCTTCCCCCACCCAATTTGGTGATTGAAATGTATGGGGTATGAGTGTATCTTTTTATTTTTGGCCGATTGCATCTTGTATAAATTTGGAGCAATGTCATCACAAGTTACTGTGATTCTTGTAGCATCATTACAGCCAATGAAATTTATTACTAACTGAAGAATGTATTCGACTACAGGTTCAGTGTCTGTATTTTATTATACAATATTGTTTTACTTTTACAATATCTGTTACATATTATCTAAAACGAAAAAGAATGTTTGCTCAAAAACAAAATTGCTGTATCATCTATGAAAAATAGGTTCTACTGATAAGGATTTTTGGCATTAAAGATTCATTGGGTAATCTTAAAATGTTATCCATACTGATGCTTATTATAAGCATTATTATTATTATTGTCATTATCATATGGTAATACCTAGTGTAACGATGAGTTAAATGTTAGTAAGCATTGTTCTTTTTTTTAAGGGCACTTCAAAATTTCCTGCTGTTCATGAAATCCCACATTAAGGGGCTTATCCTCGTAACTCGAACCCCAAACTCGATCTTAGAAATTTAGTTCAAGCTATGGCCAGCAGGGTGAAGGCGGTGTATTCAAGAAAATTTGCATCTAATCAGACTAAAAAAATTTTGCTTGGCTGTCAATTTATAGTGATATACTAGATAAAGTACCTGCCGTCGCCCGGAATTTTAAGAATGTTTGTTTTGAAAAATCAATTTCAAAATAAAAAATACAGTATAAAACAAACAATAAAAGAAGCAATTGAAGTGTTATCAGTCAATATCTGAAAACAGGACAATTTCATTCCAAAATTTTTATTTTTTAAAATTAATGTACCAACTACCACATATAATTATATACTAGGATGCATGTTTTGTCATTTAAATGCTGTAGTGTTTTGAGATTAAGGATGTATATTTTATGCATAGGATAAACTTTTCTGGAAGAAGGTGTCTGTTAACATATATAATCAGTGTCTAATAATCGGGACTGAGATGATGGGGACTGAGGTGATGTTTTTGTCTTAACAGTTGCACAACCATTTTGTACACATGTAAATTATTAAATATGCCATGTGACATTTGTATGTTACATAAATAAAGTTGCATTTTTTTTTTTTCTTCTTGTAAATAAAAAGTTAAATATGGGGACATGAATGATGCTATAAAAAAAAATACTTATCCCTATTCAGAAAAAAAAACTAAATATTTCTAAATATGAAACAAAGAGAAGAACAACTTACCTTCATCCATGGTGACTAGTTGAACTTTAGTTGCTGTTGCAATGTAAATAATTATGCCAGCACTACCTAGTATCTATTAACCTAAATGTGTGTTTAGAGGGACTGAGATGATGGTCAACTTCGGGAACAAATATATTTACTACAATATTTTACTATACAATCAATACTAATAAAGGAGAATTATATATTCCCTTACTGTATATATGTTATATATATATATAGATAGATAGTGCCCGCGTTATATAGGTAGTACTATACAAGTTATTTTTGCAGCGGGTTAGATAGTGCCCAAAGTAACCGGGCACCTTGGCTATATATATATATATATATATATATAGAGAGAGAGAGAGAGAGAGATAGGGTCGGGCCTCGGGCAGATCTCCCCCGAGTATATAGTACAAGTACTATATAGTAGTACCCAGGCACTACCTGGCACCCGGGTACCTATTTGAATGCTTTATAATTAAATAAAATTTAACACTCAATAATATTTTGAAAAAATGATTTTATATTTAAAATATTTAAGCTAAAATATTTTACATGTAATTATCAATTAAATAAATTGAGCTGATCTAAAATTTTCGTTATATTTTCTGACCATTATCAAGAATATATATGCATCTGTTTCAGAAAGAAAAGTTTGTCCTTCATTTGCGTAAAAAATGAAGCGGGAAAAAAAATTCGTATAAGATCTATAAAAGACCTTGATAAAATAACCTTGATATCCAGGTTAAAAATGTATAAAAAAATAAAATTCAAGCAATAAAAAATACACTGGCTTCCAAAATTTAAGGAAAAACAACAAAAGTAGCTATTACTAATATTAAAAGTAGATTTTAATAAAACTGAGATACAATGTAAAACATATAGAAAGGTATAAAATAACATTAAAAGAAATTACCAGACGATTGTGGTGTTTCAGAAATTAATACAATTATAAAATAAACAAAATAAATGTGTCAGTTTGGTATAGGAAAAGTACCTTTAATATGGAGTACAGGGTTCGTTGATATAATCAATGGATATATATCATGATATATATCCGATATTTATTTTTAAAATATCAAGATTTTTGATATTTTCAAATTCTTGATATTTATTTTCAAAATATCAAAATGTTTGATATTTTCTTCAGTCAAAACAAGCGTAAATGAAATTTTCAACTGTTATTGACTGTGCCATTCTGTAGATAAAAAACTTTTGTGTCTGGCAGTGACTTTTTTAGGCAAAGAATAAAAGAAGATTTTTTTACAAATATCTTTTCTAAGCTGTATGTTTGAAACTTTTATTTTTAAATGTAGAACTAATAATTATGAGAGACAATTAATTCAGAACAGCCGTTGAAAGAGAAACTGTAATTTAGATAATCATTTATATACAGCATTATTAGAAAAGTCTTCTGATTTTGGTTTGAGTCTAAACTGTACTACAGGTTTGAGAATAAACAATAAGACAAGTTTACATTTATGTTAAAATCCTCAAATAAAAAAGAACTATTTTGTATTTATTTTATAAAATATAAAACTTTCCCGATACTTGATACCAGGGCCGAAACTAGGGGGGGGGGGGGGGCATGTGCCCCGGGCGCCAGAACAAAGGGGTGCCAAATGAAGGATTATACCTTTGGAAAGGATCATTTTCTTCTGATGGACTGATGGCTTCCATTATTATGAAACAGCGATTATAAATGAAGTGTTAGGTGAAGATGAAAGAGCAGCCGTAAAAATTTAGAACTCTGATTTTCTGGTCCGAATGGGGAAAAAAATTACCATAATTTATGGCCATTTTTTTCCCATCCCCCTCTTTCATCTTCACCTAACACTTCATTTATAATGGCTGTTTCATAATAATGGAAGCCATCAGTCCATCAGAAGAAAATAACTCAGTGAAAGCAGAAACTCGGTTAGGCAGGACTCGGATAATCGGGACTCTACTGAATATGTCATTTTAAAAATGATCTTTAGAATATTTTTGTTGATGTTCAGAGGGACCTCTCCCTTGGATCCGCCACTGTAGATTAAGTAGTTCAGTATTACATATTTTATGATTACATATTTTAAATTTTAAAATAAGTCGTCTATTATAAAATTAGTAAAATTCTCTTTGTAAATATGCTTTGTGGAAGGGGGGGGGGGGGGGTGCCAAAATCCATGTTTGCCCCGGGTGCAAAAAAATGCTAGTTTCGGCTCTGCTTGATACAAATCCTATAATTTATATACATATGCAAATATATGCAAATTGTATCTGTTTTCAATTAGTACATCTTCAATTTTGTTCTAAGTAAAAAAAAAAATGAAGAAGAAGAAGAAAAAAAGAGAGAAATGCATTTTAGAATACTATTGTTTAAGTTTTTATATTAATAACAATATGTTTTAGTTTCTAATTTATATTACGCTTGAAAATATTCATTATCCGCAGTATCTTGACTATTTTGAAAATATCAGATATACCGTATTTACTCGTGTATAACACGCACGCATGTATAACGCGCACCCCTTACTTTACAAGAAGAAATGGCGAATTTTTTTAATCTCGTATATAACGTGCATCCTAAATTAACGATGCATCATTATGTTGGCCATTACAGCTGACGGCCGCAAGCTGACACCATATGTGATTTTTAAACGTAAAACTATCACAAAAGAATCGTTTCCAGGTGGCATAATTGTATGAGCACAGGAAAAAGATGGATGACGGATGAGCTTGTGAAAGATTTGAATAACGTTATATGGGAACGTCTGCTAGGTACTTTACGTCAGCCATCGATGCTGGTCCTGGACAGCTTCTATGAACACTCGACGCCCGGAGTAAAAGTGAAAATTCGTCGCTCAAGTGATTTGGTTGTGATACCAGGTGGAATGACGAAACTTCTCCAGCCCTTAGATTTTGTCATTAACCGACCATTTAAAGTTACATTTCGGCATGCCTACAATCTGTGGATGAAAGCAACAGATCACAACCTCACTCCGAGCGGTAGAATGAAGCGTGCGTCATTCCCAACTGTATGCGAGTGGATATGTGAAGCTTGGAATTCCATCTCCTCCGAGATGATAATAAAGAGCTTCCAAGTGACTGGAATTTCCAGTCAGATGGATGTAACTGAAGACGATATGATTAATGAGGATATTGACTGTGCCAGGGATGACGAGGACAACAGCAGTAGTAGCAACGGGAATTACTAATTAGCGTTTACATAATGTTACTAGCATTGTTACATAAAAAAGGTGCAAGAAGAGAAATAAAGATGCAGCAATACTTCTATTAAGTGAGGTTTTTCCAGTTTTAATTTCTTCTTTGAATGCATTTCTTGATTCATGTATACTATATGGTGTGATTACATCTAGCAGAAAAAAATATTCCGTGTATAACGTGCACCTAGGGATTTTGCTCTAAAGTTTTGAAAAAAACATGCGCGTTATACACGAGTAAATACGGTATATCAAAATATCGGATATTTTTGATATTTTCGAAAATATCATGATATTTACAAACCCTGATGGAGTATGATTACCCCTAGAAGCATTGCAGCACATACAGTGATGTGTGATACCGTCAATTATGCGATCGATTTGTTCGCTGGGAAGTGCAAGCCATTGCTCTTGTAAAGCAGTTGTAAGCGTGGCAAGGGTCTGAGGAGGGGGATTGAGAGCGGAGACACATCTTCCTAAAGCATCCCAAAGATGCTCGATGGGATTCAAGTCCAGTGAGTCCAAGTTGCTTCCGAGTGTTTTATTATTTAAATAATTTTTTCATGACTAAAAAAATAGCATGTACAAAAATTCTATGAATGTTATATATATATATATATATACATACATACATACATATATATACATATATATATATTTAAAAAAAAAAAAAAAAAAAAAAACTGAAATCTTTATTACAATTTTTTACTAAGAATGAACTCTAGGGTAGAGATCTGCAAGGGCCGGGTTCAAGACTTACTTTTTTCGGGCCGGACCTAACTTATTTTTTCTGTACCAGGGCTGGCTATTTGACGGCAAAAAAGGGTTTCTGCCTTGCCAGTGGCAGAAACTGGTTATAACCGGTTTTAACCGGCAGAAACTGGCAACAACTGGCATAAACATATTTCATGACATAATATGAGACTTTTTTACTAGTATTAAATTCCTTAAGTACATTTTATTCCGTATAAATAGCAAATGAAATATTGTGGGTAGTTTTAATTAAAAAATAAATAGATTTGTATTAGAAAAAATGAGTAATGTAACAGATAAAATTTTTGTTATAGTATGGTTATATAATTTTATATGTAAACAATTATTAGAGTATTTTAAAATTTCAGTTTAAAAATCAAATACAAAACTATATCCAATACTTATTTTAAATTAAACAATGAAAAGAAAAGAAAAATATTCAATACTTGCTCAAAATAATTTTCTGTAATTTAACGTATTAATTTAATAATAACACTATAAATTATCTCTCATAGAAATGTTATAGTTATATGCGGATCTTGTAATTCCATGAATTTAAAAAACATTTCATTTAAATACAGTATTCAAAGGAACAAATCTGACTTTTTTTTTTTTTTTCAATTTAAGACTGTTATAAGCATAGATCAAACTTCGTGCGAATTTTAGTAAAAAAGCTAAAATCTTTAACAATGATTTTACGCACAAATAACGTACAGACACGACAAAAAACGATTATATGGGATATTTTTGTCGTGTCTGTATGTTATTTGTGCATAAAATCGTTGTTAAAGATTTTAGCTTTTTTATTAAGACTGTTAGTTGAAAATGTTCCAACCACATTTTGCACTTACAAAACAAACAACTACAAAGGTTCAAAGCAGATTTGATACGGTAATAACCGACTACCATATGCTAACTTATTTACTTCATCCTAAGTATATGGGATCAAAATTGACATATGAGCATAAAGAAAAGGCAAGGAAATTACTTTCTGATATTAATCCCAATTTTGTGCCACATATAATATCCTTTGAAGCAAAATCGACTCCTGCCTCAGAAACATATTTCTCCAAGGAAGCCCTAGAAAATGTCTTGCCCTTACCTTCTATGTGGTGGTCATCTTTAAAAACGAATACTGGTGAAAATGAGGATTTTTCAAATTTGCATCCTCAATAATGACATTGCCAGCAAGTAATGATTGTCTTGAAAGAATATTTTCAAACTTTTCTTTCATTCAAAATAGTGATGCAACGAATAGTGGTTTGGCCGAATAACCGAATACCAAATATTCGGCCAAGTTACAGCCGAATATTCGGCCGCCGAATAATGAACTTATTTTTGCCTAAAAACAAAGTATAGTATGCACTATATGCACAATTCTTGTATATTTCACAATTAAAATGTATTGTTTTCTTTTAAAAAATTATTTACATACAAATTTTTAATTTTTCAAAGCATTATTTTACTCTGAAAAAAATATTCGGCAATGTTCGGCCTAAAACTTGCCTCAATAATATAATTCAGCCAAAAAAAAAATTCTTAGAAAAAGTTCCTGATCAGGTATTGTCTAGTTACATTTTAATAGATATTATGTGTGTTGTTACATTTCAAAATAATGACAAAAATTTAAGTGCTAGGAAACATAAGTTTCAGCTTTCAGATGGAATAAAATAAAAAATAAGAATCTTAATATTTTAAGAAAAACCACTGATAGAAAGGATGAAAGGAATAGCCTCTAAAATGGTCGAAAGAGATCATTGTAGATTTTATAAAGCTCACAATTAACAAAAAAATTTTTATCATTATTTTTTTTTTTCTTTCAGCAGATAGCACTATTAAGAAGTGTATAGTGAATGTTTTCAGATTCAGAGGAAGGAAACATCTGTAAGGAAAAGCAAATTACATTAATTGGATTTAACCAGGGACCCGGAGCTGGAGCCAGGAGCTGGAGCGCTCCGGAGCTGTGTTTTCCTTGGAGCTGGAGCTCTAAATTTTCCCCAGCTCCAGGGCTTCTTATTCTTTGAAATCTTTTTTTTTTCAAGTTTAAATTTTTAGGCTTAAAATATTTTAATTACATCATTATTCAGTATTTTAATTACATCATTTTTTAGGTTTTTATTATTATTATTAGAGAAGGAAACCTTCTCAAAACATGGTAACACTACTTTACTTCTATTTTCTACTTGAACTAAGTGACAACACTATTCGAAAACCAATATGGCCGCCTGTTGTTTACATGTGTAGTTGTACAACTTTGGCTGTTTGAAAAGCGTAGAAGAAATTTAAGATTTTTGTGTTTAAAATTCCACCAAACTTTCTATTTTAAAAGCAAATGCTAAAAGATGTCATACTTTCTGAACAAGCATTTGAAGTTTGATGAGAAGAAAAATGCATTTTGTCAGATCTTTAATGAAGGTAGAAAGTATTTGTGAGCAAAAAATTAAACGTGTAAATTAAAATCTGCAACTCAAAAGCGCGAAGTCGGAGCCAAGTTGGAGCCGGAGCTGGAGCCACAGTATTTTCTCTAGGAGCGGAGCTGGAGCTGGAGCATCAAAAATTGTTCAGCTCCGGGTCACTGGATTTAACAGTATCTGATGCTCTAACATAAATGACTTAATTATTGTAGGTAAAAAATTCGTTTACACATTTTAATCATTTGCCATTAACATGTTCAAGATTAACTGATATACAAATTAATGAGTTAAAAATTCCTAAGAAGAAATTAGTTCAAAGTGTGGCAACACGCTGGAATAGCACCTATTATATGTTGGAGAGGAACAAAAAAATGCACTTTCTCTATATGCAACTAAATTTGGAGAAATAAATAATCTGACAGCAAACCAGGGGACTATTTTAGAAGAATTGCTCAATCTATTACAACCATTCGAAGAAATAACAAAACAAATTGCCTCATCGAGATCATTAATTTCTAAAGTCATCTCAATAGTTACAGCATTAAAATCATATTTATTTAAATCTGGAGATTTTTTTGGTGTAGGCACCATGAAAGACACTCATGACAGGCATCATGAAAGGCACCAATATAGGCATCATGAAAGACATACAAAATTTGGAGAAGCCTTTTGCATCGATTCAAGACGAACACTATTCCATTGCAACAGTTTTGGATCCCAGATTTAAAGTGTTCTTTTTCAACAAAGATGAAGCAAAGGATGTAGGAGTAAAGTCCAAATTAACTGCTTTGGTAAGACTAAGAAAGGTTAGTATGAAACCAGTAACAGAATGTGAACAAAATATTTCCAACATAACCATTGCATCTTCACAAGTTCCAAATTCTTTGTGGGTATGCTTTAATGAAATTGCAAGCCAATCGCAGAGTGAAGCTCTATAAAAAGTTCCTTTCAATGTGAAGAAGTAAAAGACAGTAGTAATTTTCTTTCCCAGCCACTACTAGAAAGACAACAGTGTCATTTGGAGTGGTGGGCGAAAAATTCAGAAGACTTTCCAAACCTTTCACAATTAGCGCAAAAGTACCTTTCTGCACCAGGAAGTACTGATAGAGATACCAAACACTGGTTTTCTCATCGCCTCCTATTTCCTATTTATCATAATTTCATACCACAATCATCTTTTTTATTTACAAATTCATATTTTATTTTTTATTTATTACTTCATTATAATAGCTCATAATATCAGTAATAAATGTTTCTAAAACTTAACTTACCTTTTTACTTCATTTCCGGACTGTATCTATCAGTTTTACATAATGTATTAGTCCTGTAACGTCAATAGCTATCTCTATCTTTTTCCGTTCACGGACTCCATTTTCTTTGCAACCTGCATCGGCAAAACCACGTTTCAAAGTGATTACGTATTTCCGTAACGATATTTTCCCCGCCAGATGGCGACTGACAATATCGTATCTATTATCGAATCTATCATCGAATCTAGCTTTTGCATCGATTCGATGCCGTTCTGTGATTGGTCCGTTTCGTGGTCTTTGCTCCGAAACGTCTATTTCAATCCTAGCCATTTCATATAAATAACTGATCTGGACATCGTTAGTTTGCATTTTTATCTTCCTTTAAATGGAAGTAACTTTTCTTGACACTGAATGTTGGCTGGTCCAACATTCTGGAAGTATTGATTAACATACTTATTATTTTATTTTAACTATGAGTTTATTTTTAAGTAGTTGTAAATCTTAAAGTAATGTCTGAAAAATATGTCTTCAAGCCTTCTGCAAACCGCCATTGTTATGGCGTGTCGTTATGTGTACAAGAACCACTGCTGTGTTAATCTTCATATTGATTATTTGCTGTATCATCATCTAGTGTCATCGAAGTGAAATAAACGTTTTTCGTTAACTTTACTATTATGCATTTTGTTTTATTATCCTAGTTAAGAGATCGTTTTTCATATATGCTCATTTAAATATTTTCACTTCCAATACGTCCTATTTACCAGCCTTTACCTCCACTGGGTTTTTCTGCATGTTTAAATAGACTGTTACGTATATAAACCACACAGGTTATATTACGTCCAAGAAGTACCATATATAGTGACAGATTATTTTCAGAAGCAGGTAGCATTTACAAAAAAAAAAAAAAAAAAAAAAAAGACTTACCTGAGAATGCTGATTATTTCTGCATCACAATCTACGTTTATTGAAAACATTAACTATTTTTTAAGGCAAATATAAACAGTACAATGCTATTCTTGAAAAAATATGTAAAACGTAAATGCATACTAATTAAAGTATTTAGTACTTATATTTCTTTCATTATTTAATAAGAAATAGTAACACACTTAAAAAAATCACTTAAATTGTATTTAACTTTTAAGCGTATTTTACTTAAAAAAAAAACCTCTTAAGTATTGCAACATATATGACTTAAATATCTTACACATATAAAAAATCTATATCTAATCAATCATATATTTATGTTCTTTATGAGTATAATTCAAAATATTATTGAAAGAAATATTTTTTTATGTAACAAGGGATCAATGTTAAACTTCAGGGATGAGAATTTTCCGTCTTTTGGCTGATATCCGCTTTTTTGTTATTTCAAGGAATTTCCGTTTTTTTCCCTCGAAATTCCGCCTTTTTCCGAGGATTCCGTATTTTTTCTCCTGCAAAATTTTGTTATTTTCCGAAATTTTCACTTTCCTATCGATTCCGCTTTTCTTCCGATTTCGAAAGAACATTCAAAGGTGATAAAAAAATGGCAAATTTCGTTAAAAGATCGCGAAAAAACTATAAATTTCGTCAGAAGATCTTGAACAAATGGGAAATTTCGTCAAAAGATCGGGAAATGCGGCAAATTTTGTCAAAAGATCGCGAAAAAGCGGTAAATGTCACCAAAAGATCGCAAAAAAAACTACAAATATCGTCAGAAGATCGCGAATAAACGGCAAATTTCGTCCAAAGATCGCGATAAAAATAGCAAATTTCGTCAAAAGACCGCGAAAAAACGGCAAATTTCGTCAAAAGATCGCGAAAAAACTACAAATATCATCAGAAGATCGCGAATAAACGGTAAATTTCGTCCAAAGTTCGCGAAAAAACGGTAAATTTCGTCGATAGATCGCGAAAAAGCGGTACATTTCGTCAAAAGATCGCGAAAAAGCGGTACATTTCGTCAAAAGATCGCGAAAAAACGGTACATTTCGTCGATAGATCGCGAAAAAGCGGTACATTTCGTCGATAGATCGCGAAAAAGCGGTACATTTCGTCAAAAGATCGCAAAAAAGCAGAAAATTTTGTCAAAAGATTGCGGGAAAAGCAAAATTTTGTCAAAAGATCGCGAAAAAGCAGCAAAATTTGTCAAAAGATAGCGAAAAAACTACAAATATCATCAGAAGATCGCGAATAAACGACAAATTTCGTCCAAAGTTCACGAAAAAACGGTAAATTTCGTCAATAGATCGCGAAAAAGCGGTACATTTCGTCAAAAGATCGCGAAAAGCTGCAAATTTCGCCAAAAGATCGCGAAAAAGCGGCAAATTTCGTCAAAATGGCGCGAAAAATACATGTATTTAGTGCTTTTAGTGTATCCTCTCCTTCCCCCCTCTTTTGTAACCTTTCAGAAAATTTGCTGTGAATTTCAATTTTTTTTTACTCAGAATCGCTCCTGATTCAGAATTCACTTTAAGCTGACTGTATGTCCTGTTCCAATTAGCCCGTGTGACCAAAAATAATTAACCATTGTGATTTTCACTAAGTTTTTCATATTTTTTGCTAAAAAATTTACACACAAACTCTATTCTTAATTAAATTATTTCATTTTCAGGAGTGGCCATGATTCTGATAAGTCGAGCATTTCATATGACCTATGCTCAGTGTTTTAAGAACTGTGTGTAATTTGGCTATTTTCACTCCTGTAATGTAGTATACAGGCTTGTGCGCTTGTCTCCATTTTCCCGGAAATCAGACCCTGGTTTTATTTCTTAAAGTATCTTTCACGGATAAAATGTGGTACAATTTTTTGTTTGCGCGTGGTTTCAGTCTTTTTTGCTTTTTTGCAATTCTCATCCCTGTAAACTTCCCATTATGATAAAAAAAAATTTTGAATTTGTTTGTACAGCTGTATTAAAATAATTTTGAATAGATTAATTTTAAATTTAACAGATTATGTTAGCTTATTACAGATACTTTTTGTACTTGCTGATATAGCATAAAATTTTTTTAACATGATTCCTAAATTAGTCTTTTATATAAAAATGGGTAGATAAAACCCATTCAGGGTATGAAAATTAATGGAAAAAAAAGTGTTAGTTAATTTCAAATAAAATTTTCATTATACATGATGAATATAAATTGTCAAATTAAAAAATTATACTGTGTAAATATAAAAACATTTATTACAGTATTATTCGGCCAAGGCTGAATAATGGACATGATATTCGGCCGACAGGCCGAATATTCGTTGCATCTCTAATTCAAAACAAAGAAACAGTGTGTTCAGAAAGATTAGCAAAATTTTGTCCTATGCTATGGAATGTTCTGTGGAAAAAGTAATAATAGTATATTTGAGTGGCAATTTTGTTCTTTCAATATTGTAAAATAATTGTGCAAGATATTTCATTAATTTTTTTTTTCTGTTATTTATTGTGCTTCAATTATTTACTTATATATTTTCACAAGAATCATAATCTTTAAGTTATTGCATTGCATTATTTATTTAAAAATACTCTGAAAAATACATTTGTTAAAATATCACAGATTTTTTTGTAAATTTCCTTTTTTACTTTTAAATAAAAATTCAACTCTAAACAATAATATAAAATAGTTTAAACTTGTACAGCATCAGACTACCATTGAAAATTTCTGTTTTTCAAGTGAAAAAAAATTAGTACCTATTATTATATAAACAAAGTATATTTATATGATAATTTTGAAACTTTTTTACAACTTTGAATAACATTCATAATCTTTAATTTTAATTTTTAACTTAATTGTTTACACATCAAATACATGTATGAATTAAGAATCATTGCACATTAAAGTTCTTATTAATATTATTTCTGAGTTTCTGCCAGTTTTTGCCACTTACTGGCAGAAACTAGTTTCTGCCATGCCGGTTTTAACCGGTTATAACCGCTGGTTTTAACCACTCTGGCAGAAACTTGCCAACCCTGTTCTGTACAGAGCCGAGACTGGTTTCTTTTCTAGTCTTCATTGCCCAAAATTTTCAGTCCTAGTTTTGAGTCAGCCCGTATGAAAATCATTGTCTCAGCATGACCTGTTCGTTCAAAGGTCAGTAAAATTAAGCCTGGCCCAAAGATTTTTGCAAAATATGCATACATTTTTGAATCGTCATTATTCTACAATTAAACATTAACATTTATTCTTTTTACAGAATAGTAAATTTCTACGCTAATTAAAATATAGCTAAATTAAAATGTAGTAAAACGTGTGAAAAGGAACCTGCCTATGACGGAATCCTGTTTTAAACTGAAAATCGTGTTGATCCATGCAAAATTAATATACTAATACGTAAGAAAAGAATATAATAATACATTTAAATTTGCTAAGAAGGGAACTTGACTATAACGCATTTTTTTTTTTTTCTGTTCTATGTAATTGAGTCTTAGGAGATTTAACTGTATAGCATTTTTCAGATTTTGAACAATTCAATGCATGGAATATGGATTAACAGTGATGGAACAGCTGCGCTAAAACGATCATTTTTCAACAAAATTGCACCCAACTGTGCCAATTCGATAATAATTCGTGAGCCAAATCGATCATTTTCTACCCGAATTTCGTCAAAAGTTTGCGAAAACATGTAAATTTTGACAAAGATTGCAAAAAACATGCGATGTTTGTCAAATGATCGCGAAAAAAAAAATTGAATTTTAACAGAGGATCACTAATGTCATCAAAAAACGAATAAAACACAGTCAAAAGATCACGGAAAAGGTTATTTCGTTAAAAGATCGTGAATAAAATGCAAATTTCATCAGAAGATCGCGAAAAACACGCAAATGTTTTCGAAAGATCGTGAAAAACACGAGAATTTCGTCAAAGGCTCGCGAAAAACACGCGAGAAATTTGTCTTTTTTTTTTTCGGGATCGCTAATTTCACCAAAAAACGAACAAAACACGGTCAAAAGATCATGAAAAAACACTAATTTATTTAAAAGATAGAGTTAAAAACCGTAAATTTCATTAAAAGGTCCCGAATTTTGATAAAAGATCGTGAAAAACACGAGTTTTTCGTCAAAAAATCGCTAATAACACGCGAATTTTGTCAAAAAATTGTGAATAACACGCAAATTTCTTCAAAGGATCGCGAAAAAAAAAAGGTGAATTTTGTCAAAGGAGCGCTAACTTCATCAAAAAGCGAAAAAAATGAATCATCATCATCAAAACATCGTGAAAAACCAGATTTCGTTAAAAGATTGCGAATAAAACGCAAATTTCGTCATAGGATCACGAAAAAAACTTGAATTTTGCTAAATAATAGCTAATTTCGTCAAAAAACGAACAGAACACGGTCAAAAGATCATAAAGCTCATAATTTAAATCTCTTTCGACATTGTACCTATTATAACCAGTACTTTGAATTTCTAGAGTAGAATAAGATTAAAAACAAAAAATATATCTAAATGTAGTAAACCCTCTCAATAATGAACATCTCAGGATCACGGAATTTCTCTGCTATTTGGAGAAGTCTGCTTTTCTGAGTTAAAGCGTACAACTATGCATGCGTTGTGAAATGAAAAATGTGTTTACTAAATAGAGATGGCCTTTATTTGGGAGTGTCTGTTATATGGAGGTTTTACTGTAAAACCTTCATAACAGACAACTCTATTTAGTGAATCTTTTGCAATCTGTAACTCATACATGAGCAATTCCATCTCACCTCAGGCAAGACATGTCAATTCACCATCATAGATTTTTTTCAAAAAATTACAGTAGTTACAACTAAGTAATACACAAAATTTCCCAATAGGATTTTTCCCCCCAAAATTTTTTTCTGTGGTTACAGCACTTTAAAGTTTACGATAAAATTGACAATTTTCGGAAAAACAGAAAAACGTTTCATTTTGAAATGAACACAGTATCAAAAATATTTAACGTATCCAGTCAATTTATTTTACAAATAGTTATTAAGCTGAATTTTACTTTAGCATAGTTTTAAAAAATATGGCGACATTTTAAATTAATTTTAAAAAATTGTTTCTAAGTACAAAAAATGGAATTATTACTGATTTTAAGATTTTTTTTTTCAGAATGAAAAAAAATATTTTAACGATAAACATTGATGGTAATCCAAAGACCTTTAATGGGAGTTTCACAGTAAATTTTATTTTAAGCCTAAGATGCATGCAACTTTTGCAATTCAATTTTAAATTATGCGAAATTTCGTAAAATCGCTACTTTTGAAATGCAATTTCTCAAAAATACCATTTTTTAAAAATATGATAATATGCTCAATTGATACCTTATTAGTTTCTTATAAATACCTTATAAGCAAATCGTGTGTTTTTGCTTAGAAAATTTTATATGATTTTTTGAAAATAACATGTTGTGTATATTTTCAAAAGACCAGAAAGTCAAACCTTTTCTTATTTCACTGAATTTATAATATGGTTAATTTTTTAATGAAAAGAATAATATGTAATAATTTTTAATAAAAGGTGTATTAAAATATCTAGTAGTTAAATCCAGAAAAATTAAAAAAGAAAAAGTAGTTTATGCACAATCTGATCCTTATATTGGACATCCTTTATCAATAGAAGCACTAAATGTTGCATTGTCCTGCTATTTAGAAGATAACAAAGATTGAACTAAAGATAGTCCAAACCAAGGTTGCCAGCTTTTAGCCAGGCCAAAACTAGCCGGCCGGCTTTTTTTGGTTTTAACCACTTTTAAAAAGCCGGCTTTTATTAAAAAAAGCTGGCTCTTATTTTTTAAAGTTGGTTTACAGTTAATTTGTTTTAAATTTGGATCAATTAATTTTTAATACACTTATAAATATTTTCTACTAAAAAAATTATAGATTTCTATTAAATTTTGTCAAATAAGTCTATAACTTCTAGAAGCGCAAATGTGAAGGCATTATGTCTGAATATATATAAACATTGAAAATAATATAAGTTAGGCTCCAAACTGGTATTTTGAAATTCTATATTACATAGCTCCACATACACTACACATTTTAAAGATTATATTTAAATAATGACAAAATGTAGCACATCAAAATGGAAACTTTCTTGTGTGTCCATATGGAGAGATTAAGTTATAAATGTTAAAAGAGAAATTAGAAAGGATATAATATTTGAGGAGAGTGGTACATAAGTGTATAAAAAATAGAGCATTTAAACAAGAAGAAAAAATTCTCTAAATAAAATTTTGAAAAGCTTGTTAAGCATATTCATGCATATGTTGTTCGCAACGTTTTTAATAGTGAGAAATGGTGTTTTATTAATATGACTATGTATAATTTTAAATGTTTACTAGAAATAAAATAAGACTTGTATATTAATAGCTCTTAAAATTAAGTAATAAAACATGTAGCTAATTAACCATTGTCCTCTTTAATTTTATAAAGCAGTAAAAATGAAAAAAATTGGCAGTTGGTATGGCCCTTTTAAAATTTAGCTGGCATATTTGCAATTCTGACTACAAATCACTAGCAAAACCATCTAAGTTTTATTCCAGTATTAATGTCCTCATTATTGAGAAATTAGGTTACTTATTAAACTCTAAATCAATTAAATGTCATTAAAACTAATTAAAAACACTTTAAAATGTGTAGTTTATAATTACAATGCTTCATTGTATAAAAGCCAATTATGGCCAATTTTGGCCAAAAAAAGCCGGTTAAAACCAATAAAAGCCACCGGCCTGGCTTTTTTTTTTTTTTTTTAGCCGGCTTTTTTGCAACCCTGGTCCAAACAAAAGTTATGTTATTTGTATTAAAAATGATGGTGCAAAAATTAAAAGAGTAAAACGTTTTATGACACAGTCTGTTAAAGAAACATAATTTAATGAAAAAAGAAAATGCTTCTATGACAAAGGTGGTCAATTGTGGCATGCCGGACACTACTAAAATTTTACAGAAAAAGTGGACTTCTTGAATTGCAGAGATTCGATGGTTAGATAAGGAAATGATTACTAAAAAATTTTAGTGGTGTCGAGCATGCCACAGTTGGCCACCCGTGCTCTTTGAAAATAAGACTATCAAAATTTTATTCATTACATCCAAAATTTATCTAAATTCAGCCAATACAAGTAGCATGCTGTTCTGTTTACTGCAGTAATTGGAAATTAATATGTGTAGCTCTTAAAAATCTAACAGGCATTCAAATTAGAGAAGATCTGATGACGAAATGCTTTATATAGAAAAATAAACAATGAAAACTGTTGGCTCGAAGAGTGTGGTGAGTGCCTGGGGTACAGAAATTCTTACAGTCAAAGCTTTTGATTTGAATGAAGAGGAAGTGGTTGTATATGCTATATGGGAAGGTGGTGACTTAATAAAAAAGTTGGTATGGATTAAAAAAATTCTAGAAGATGTAAGGCACTGGGTGAGAAAAGCAATTCTTCATTATCACTCAAGGAAAAATCAGAGACAAAGAATTGCTGAGGTAAAGTTATCTAGAAAAAAAAAAAAAAATATCTGTGCTCGTGATACATTCTGACCTTGCTAAAAACTGGTCGGTAATACTGACAGATGAAGTACAAAGCTTTCACTGGCAAAATACTCAAATATCATTATTTACCTGTACTGCATATTTTAGAGAAGAAATAAAGAGTTTTATTGTCGTTTCTGATGATATAACTCATGATACAGCTTATGCTGTTTGTGCCATAGAAAATATAAAAAAGAATTATCTAAGTTGTACCAATTACAAACACTGGAATCAATTGTGTATATATCAGATGGAGATAGAGCACATTTTAAAAATAAGTATTATTTTTATGGATTGCACAAAAATAATTAAGTTGTACTAAAGAAGTGGATTTTTTCAGCTACTGGCCATGAAAAAAGTGCATGTGATGCTGTAGGGGGATCTACACCATCTAGACAGAAACATTATTCAAGCCTATAGAGCTAATAATGAGAAAGAACAAGATAATGTAAAATGTATTGTTGGTATACGAACTAAACATTATTAGATGATTAAAAATAATGAAGGTTATTATATGTGATGAATAATTAAAAATGCATTGACAAAAGTTGAAACCTCCAGCCAGATGACAAAACCATATTCAATACACGAGTTATAAATCGGTGATTGCATTGGGTGCATTTATGAAAATAATTGGTGGATTGGACAAATCAATAGCATATTACGAGAACTGAGGAACATTATAGCATCATTCATATACCCCATGGTGCAGAAAAAGCATTCCTGTAGCCAGAAAAATCTGGAAAGAAAAAAAGATGAATGCGTCGAGTAACATTTAAAACGTGGCGATTAACTTTATTGTCCTCACTCGCCAAATTTAATGGACACCACTCGCCAAACGTGATGGTTGAAAGATGTGTCGATGCTCTTTCTTCCCTGGCATTGATTCCAGATTTCTTTCCCGATACTTCTGGCCACTGGAATGCTTTTGCTGGACCATGGGAGTGATATACTGTAATGTCATTTAGTTCTTGTGATATGCTACTGATTTGTCCTATCCACCAATTACTTTCATAATCAATTATAAATTCAGTGAAATAAGAAAAAGCTTGACTTTCTGATCTTTTGAAAAATATACACAACATGATATTTTCAAAAAATCATATAAAATTTTCTAAGCAAAAACACACGATTTGCTTATAAGGTATTTATAAGAAACTAATAAGGTATCAATTGAACATATTATCATATTTTTAAAAAATGGTGTTTTTGAGAAATTGCATCTCAAAAGTAGCGATTTTACGAAATTTCGCATAATTTAAAATTGAATTGCAAAAGTTGCATGCATCTTAGGCTTAAAATAAAATTTACTGTGAAACTCTCATTAAAGGTCTTTGGATTACCATCAATGTTTATCGTTAAAATATTTTTTTTTCATTCTGAAAAAAAAAAATCTTAAAATCAGTAATAATTCCATTTTTTGTACTTGGAAACAATTTTTTTAAATTAATTTAAAATGTCGCTATATTTTTTAAAACTATGCTAAAGTAAAATTCAGCTTAATAACTATTTGTAAAAAAATAAATTGACTGGATACGTTAAATATTTTTGATACTGTGTTCATTTCAAAATGAAGCGTTTTTCTGTTTTTCCGAAAATTGTCAATTTTATCGTAAACTTTAAAGTGCTGTAACCACAGAAAAATTTTTTTTGGGGAAAAATCCTATTGGGAAATTTTGTGTATTACTTAGTTGTAACTACTGTAATTTTTTGAAAAAAATCTATGATGGTGAATTGACGCATATCAATACTGCCTGCCTGAATTGAGATGGAATAGCTCACATAAATATATAGATACTCAATATAATATATGTCATGTCATACATAAGTAAATTTGTACCTCAGAAAAAGCAAGCGTCTTTGAATAGTGGACAAATTCAGCATTCCCGAGGCACTAGTTATTGAGAGATTTTACTGTAATTTATATAAATATATATATATTTCGTTTTTAATCTTATTCTAATCTAAAAGTTCAAAATATAGATCATAATCCAGTACAGTGTTGAAAGATATTCAAAATATCAGCTTTACAAAAATGGGGCCTCTAAAATGAAGGGGGGGGTGGGACACTGCCAGTGTTGCCAGGTGTCCTGATTTACACGTGATGTCCTGATTTTCAGGTGCTCCAAGACGCCAAATCTCCCGATTTTTCAGGATGCATAAATTCATCTAAATTTTTTATAGTACCAAGTACCATGCAATTCATTACTTTATTGTGAGTGAAATTTAATACTGTAAAACCTATGAAAACAAAACCTGTCTATAACAGACATGCTACTTTTCCGCAGAAACTTGGAATTCCACTTTTTCGGCACTGAATTTTATCATCCCTGGGATCGATGCAAATCTGCAGAAAATTTTTTTGACATTTTTAATGGGGGAGGGGGGGGGGGTGTAGCGGACAAAATACAACAAAAATGCAAGTACGAACAGTGCCAAATTGAGTTTATTTCTCTCTTTCATCTTTCTTTTTTCTGTGACCTACTTACTACTCATTTAGTCTGCACATAGAAACAAGCAGCATGAAAACAGGGCCAGGCTCAAGCAACTGCTTTGGGTGAAGGATTGTGGGAAAACATGTGTCTGTTATAAAGGAACATTTTTATGATTTCACTGAAAGGAATAGCGTACATATCTACTTGCTAAACTGGAATATTTTTCCAGTTTCTATCTATTTTGTTTTTATAGGTGTAAAACCTATGTATTTTGATTAACAAAACTTGTGAAAAGGGTACTTGTGTGTAACAGAATCCTACCTGAAATGTAAAAATTTGAAGGTTTTGCACTGTAATCTAATATTTTTTAGACCCAGGTTAAAACTTTTAAAGATAATACAGTAACCACTGATCAAAGATAGTGAAAATCCTGCACGAGGGAAAAAAACAATGATATTTTAACTGTATTAGAAGGTGACGTAATCTGCTTCAGGAAAAACATGGGATAAAGAAAAATAAATTTAAATACATTTAAATTTGAGTTTAGTCTAATGTAATCAATAATAAGCTAGATCATTGCTTTATATGCCTCTAGATATTTGGTTATGTGGTGACCAGTTTTTAGAAGTTTACTCTGTTCATGAGCAAACTATCAGGAAAAATCCCAGCTCTTTTTTTTTAATGGGAGGAGGGAGGAAAAAATCTTCTATATTCTTTGGGCTTGTTATTTTGTATAAAAGTTTCTCATTTTACCTGACATTTTACTGATAAGTTTATTATTTTTCTGATTTAGACTTTAACCACAGCCGAGGTTTGTGGTCAAGCAATTTCAACCCCTCATTAAAGTTTCAAAGACGATATCCAACTGTTTCTCATACTAATCAGCCAAATTTCAATCTGAGTTCATTTGCTGGTCCTTCTAGGGTAAGTTGTGAAAATTTTTTCTCTAACATATGTGTAATCTGTTTATAAAGGTTTAATGTTCAATGAGGTATTTAAAGAACATTAGTGAAATTTGAAAATTTTCATGGAAGGTATATCATGGAGGGGGACATATCAATCTTATTTAGGAATATTATTATAACATAGTTCATACTGTGCTTGAATAAATTTTAGTGAAGGTGCTTTATTTTCTTAGATTGTGTAGATTGGGATTTCTTAGATGTGCTTAATTTTTTATATTCAGAAGTTAAAGTAGAAAAGCTGAGTTTATATATATAAAACCTTAAGTTAAATAATCCACAAAGATATTTGTTCAAATACTCTCATAATTGAAACAAACACAAGTGAGTCAGGGTTGGCAGGTTTTTGACGCGTGTCAGTTTTTGACAGTTTAAACTGTGGTTTAAACAGTCATGTCAAAAACCCCTTGTCAAAAACCTCAAATACTTACAGTGGTCTGTAAAATTTCACATTAAGTGTCACACATTAGATGTAATATTTAAAATTCACTATTACGGTAATTATATAATTAGTATGTGGTATTAGTAATAATTACAGGGTTGGCAGGTTTTTGACATGTGTCAGTTTATGTCGGGTTTAAACTGTCATGTCAAAAACCTCAAATACTATATTGATCTGTAAAAATTCAAATTAAATGTCACACATGACAACATTACATGTAATATTTTAAATTCACTCTTACTGTATATCAGTAATTAGTACATAGTAAAGTATTATTGCTAAGTACAACTTTTTAACAGGGTAAAATTTTTATTTAATTTTTTTTTTTTTTTTTTTTGTAAAATTGTGTTTTTCTAAAAAGTAAACATTAAGCTAACCTCAGCTACACATTTTTTCTCTTATTTAAAATCGTTTTAATTAGTGCAGATTTTTTTGTATATATAACAAGATAATGTGCATCAATGTTATTCTAGTCTAGGCAATAACCATTCCATTCAAAATTGAAATTGGATTATTAATTTTAAATATTTACAAAATAAGAGAAGTAATTAAAAAAAAAAAAGCTTAAAGTCAAAATCTTTTTAAAACATGCTTTCTTTCAATATATAAAAATGTTTTTGATTTTAAAACTGAACAAAATTGCCTCGGTCATCTAAAAGAAAATTCCTTTAAGCCCATATTGAAAAAGTGAATAATAGAAGGGATCAAATCATGAAACCATACCATTCTTTGGCTGATACTTTGCATCCCAACCATCAGGGGCAAGGGTTGATTGCTGTATCAGTTGATTCAGCTCGCGCTTGAGCTTTAGAGAGAATTTATGGATGCTTACCCATACTGATTGTGTATGAAGCTAAAGAATTTCCTTGAATTGAAGAAAGAATCCCCTTTCCCGTCTTTTTATTTCAGTGCTATAGGGAGGACTCCATTGCTTGGTGGAAAGGTATCATTAAATGCAACAGCTTTTTGAGCCTGCTTCAAAACTTGCTCATCTAGCAATGCTTTTGCTATCAAGTCCTACTAGCTCAGCATCAATTAAGAGACAGACTATTTTCTAACGCTTCATACTCTCTAAACTCAAAAATCTTTTGGGTGTAAATAAATGTGCCAAACATGTGGTGTGCTGCAGCATGCTGCGGGGTAAAATTGATCCGGATTATTTAATTGTACAAAATTTTCTTCTGGTTGAAAAACCAAAAAAAAAAAAAAAAAATATTTTATTGCAAATAATATATTTTTTAAATTATTAAATTTCAATAAAAGATCACATAAATCATTGACTTATTTAATGTTTACCTATTGTTAAAATGTTTTAGCGTGTTACATGCATTTGTCAGTTTTCGCCGGCTTAAGCCAGTTTATAACAGTTTTTGACGCTTGTCATGTCAAAAACCACTTTTTGACGTCAAAAACCCAACCCTGAAGTGTGTGTTCATCTGTGGTTTGGTATGATTAGCAGAGCTGCCAACTGCTATGAAAAAATCGTAGTTGTTACGATCTGGAGCTAAAGACTACGATGTTGCAAAAATCGGTCTAAAACTACGGTTTTCTCAAAAAAAAAAAAAAAAGCAAAGCATTTTTTCCTCCAAGTTGTGGTTTTTCAGATCGAGCAGCATATTTAAGTACTGAGTTCGGAAAATTTTAAAAAATTTCATTAATCTGAAAATTCAAACATAAAAAAAAAGCGGAAAAAAAAAAAAAAATCTTGTCTGAAAAACAAACTTCTTAACATAAAACCCTCTTAACGGATATTAACCACTAGTGAATCATGTTTCTGTAAATATTTATATCAGGAATTCCCTTCCTTAGAAGCAGGAATGCCATTTCAAGAGTTTCTAGAGGAGGGGAGTTTTCTTTGAGGGGCCGTATTTTAAATAGCACGCGTGATCGTGTGGTTTGCGCACAGAAAAGGAAAGTACTGCATAATAAAAAAATGCAGTGTGGTATTCCCCATCTAAATTCTTTAACAGGCACAGTCGTGGAAAAATATCGTGAATTTCATCAAAGATCTCCAAAACAACTTCAATTGATCGCTGAAAAAAAAAATCACAAATTTGTCAAAAGATTGTAGAAAGATATTGCGAATTTTGTCAAAAGATCAGACAATGCTACCTTTCCTCGGAAATGTGGAAATCTGCTTTTTCGGCATTGAATTTTATCATCCCTGGGATCTATGCAAATCTGCATTAAAATTTGTTGTCATTTTTAAGGTGCAGGGATGTTAAAGGTAGCAGACGAAATACAACAAAAACGCGAGTATGGACTGACAGGACAATAATACCTTGTTCTTAATGCCTCGGCATCTTTACTTTTAACTTTCATCTCATAATATCTTAATTTTAATCATAATTTCTATAAATACCTTACTTAAACGCTACTTTTTGCGACCGAATGCTTTTCTTAATTGTGCTTTAAAACTCTTTAGTTGTTTCTTTATAAATACGAGTTGCAACCCGTCGAAATTCGACGTACTAAAATGTTTGAAAGGAACTGTCAGATCGAAATTATAATAAACCTACAAAAATAATTACAACAAAAAAATCATCTTACATTGGTTGTCTAACTCTTAAAACCAGGGACCCGGAGATGGAGCTGGAGCCCGGAGCTGGAGCGCTCCGGAGCTGTGTTTTCCCTGGAGCTGGAGCTGGAGCCGGAGCTCTAAATTTTCCCCAGCTCCAAGGCTCCTTTAGTTTTTAATATTCTTTTAAATCTTTTTTTTTTCAGTCTTTTAAATTTCTAGGCTTAAAATATTTTAATTACAGTAGAAGATCTTTATAACGCGATTCTATATAATGCAATTCTCCATATAACGCACAACTTCTCAGATGTAAACAATGAATTTTGCAGGTAAGAAGCACCTGAAATCCCACATCGTAAAAATTGCTACTCTCTAGAAAACTACATTTGATGCATTAATTCAACTTTATCTCCTTAATTCAAAACTTTTTAATGAAAAAAAATTGCTATTATTACAATAAATATTATATTTTTGGAAAGGAGTAATATAATGAATGATTGGGTCCAGGTATAGTTGGACCATGTTTATAAAATAAACAATATAAAATGATCATATAATTCAAAAATTTATAATTTGGATAATTCCTGGTGACAAGAAGTGCAGTATAAAGATACTCTAATGTATTTTGGTATGTTTCAGATTTATATGGTCGTGTTTATAAGGTAAATTTAATGATGTGTGAAATGTGATCCATATAATGCAAAATTCTATATAACGCACAACCTTGTGTTTTTAGGTTTGCGTTATAAAGATCTTCTACTGTACATCATTATTCAGTATTTTAATTATATCATTTTTTAGGTTTTTATTATTATTATTAGAGAAGGAAACCTTCTCGAAACATGGTAACACTACTTTACTTCTACTTGTGAGTGACAACTAAGTGACAACACTATTCGAAAACAAATATGGCCGCCTATTGTTTGCATGTGTAGCTGTACAATTTTTGCTGTTTGAAAAGTGTAGAAGAAATTTAAGATTTTTGTGTTAAAATTCCACCAAACTTTCTATTTTAAAAGCAAAAGCTAAAAGATGTCATACTTTCTGAACAATCATTTGAAGTTTGATTAGAAGAAAAATGCATTTTGTCAGATCTTTAATGAAGGTAGAAAGTATTTGTGAGCAAAAAATTAAACGTGTAAATTAAAATCTGCAACTCAAAAGCGTGAAGTCGGAGCCGAGTTGGAGCCGGAGCCGGAGCTGGAGCCACAGTATTTTCTCTAGGAGCGGAGCTGGAGCTGGAGCATCAAAAATTGTTCGGCTCCGGGTCACTGCTTAAAACAAATAATATTTTAAACCCAAAATTACCAAAATATTATTTCTACAAACTTCAACTGCTTAAATTATTGAAAAATTAAACTGTATTAGATTACGTAATCAAGATGAGTAATTATCATGAAGTTATCGATGGAGCTCTTATGTTTGTTTTTACGGGATGAAAAATCAGTAAAAAGGATTTCGCTTTGTCACATCATAAAATTTCCCCCCATAAAATCTAAACTGTACTTTATACATTCTCGTAATTTACATACGCACCACTCAAATTCACAATTTGAAAGTATTTTAACGCGCAAAAGAATAGATTATTAATGAATGCATTTCCAAAGTTAAAGTCACGTTTGTCTGATACAACTTTTCATGTGAACATTCGCACAAACCTTAAGTTCTAATCTTAGTACCCGCGAAAAAAAATTCAGAAATTTGACTTTAGTTGTCATAGTATTCGCCATTTATAGTATTGGTCAAATATTTAGTTTTATCAAAAAAAAATGATCGTTTTGTTTTAAATATATCATTTTTACTCAATGAATCATTTTGCCGAGCGCCTCAAACTCATTTATCAGCGTAATGTAAAAATATTAAAATGTAGCTGATTTATGAAGAAGAATGCGTGTTTTATTTAATGTCTGACATCATTTTCTGTTCAAAAATTATAAAAAAGTTACTTTTATTTGTAATGTGAAAATGGCATCAATAAGGATATAATGAATAAAAATAATAAACCATGAATATTTTCCCTTTACTTTCAATATAAATGGAGTACTTCAGTTGCCACAATTACAAAATTGATATTAAAAACTACAAAAAAATTAATAACTCAAAAACAAATTGAGATACAGCTTTCAAACAAATAGTATTTAAAAGAGAATTTTTTTCCTTATACGACGGTGTAAAAAGTTAAAATGTGTGATGCATAGAAGTTTTAAAATTTGCAGTAGAGAAAATGCAAAACCAAAATTTTATTTCAAAGTGTTGCCATTCGCAAAATGACGTATGCGTTACGCACAGATATGTTTGTCCTTTATAATATAGATAGTTTAAACCTCTTTTCTGAAAGTTGCTTTTGTTACTTCAGTATTTCACGACGGTATTGTACTCCCGATGCGTCATTTCATTGCTGCCGCTATCGATTTTTATTTGTCGTTCAGCCGATAGCGTCGATCCTTCACTAGAGGGCAGTGACGTGCATCACTATGGCGTTTTGGGATCACACACGTATGCGATCCAATTTCTTTTGGTAGTGTGTTTTGGCAACAGTTACTCTTTTCATCTAGTATAAGTATTGAGTGATAGTCGTGAGTAGGTTGTATAGTAACCTTTCTTTTATGTATCTTGCAAATTTTGCCAAAAGATTGTAGAAAGATATTGCAAATTTTGGCGGTTAAACTTGAAAAACTGGCGATTAAAAATATCGAAAGAACTGACCAAATGCAGGATTTTCCAATTTGATCTTTCCCTATTCCTTTTTTCCTCATGAATTTGAATGCAAATTTTGTAAAAGAGTCGCAGAAAAAATGCGAATTTCATCAAAGGATAGCGTGAAAAAGGTGAATTTTACCAAAAGATCACAGAAAAAAGCGTGAATTTCGTCAAAGGGACACAAAAAAAAAATCATTTCATCGATGGATCGCATGGAAAATACGAATTTTGGCAAAAAATGACATGAAAAATGCAAATTTCGTCAAAGAGTTGCAAAAAAAAAAAAAAAAAAAGGAGAGAATTTTGTCCAAGGATCGTGTGAAAAATGCTAAATTTGGCGGAAGATCACAGTAAAAACGTAAATTTCGTCGAAAAAACACTAATTTTGGCGAAAGATCACGGAAAAGGTGTGAATCTCGCCGACGATTAAGATTGCGCGAATTTTGCCGAAAGATTGCATCGAAATCGGGCCGTGTGGAAATCGGGAATTTCATCAAAGACAGCGAAAAAAACACACCTCCCTCTGGTGTAACTTTTCAAAAAACTTGCTGTGAATTTCAGATTTTTTTTTTTACACTCAGAATCATCCCTGTTCTCACAGCTGTTAGTCAGTGGATAAACTACTGGTATATTTTATTGTTGTCGGATAACTAATCAAACAAATAATTAAAAAAGGTATTGTATGTAGAGGACTGTATGTATAGGATCCGTTATCCGGAATCCTTGGGACCTGAGGCATTCTGGATAAGGGGTTTTTCCGTAATTCGGAACACTACCACAAATATTTTCTAATGTACATAAATATGAAATACTGGTTAGCATAAATAATATTAAAAATACTGTATTACACATTTGTTGAATTAATTCAATAAAACACAATTAAGGAAAAGTTTAATTAATTTTTATTTACAAAAAAAAAAAGTTAAGTAATAATTTTAAATTATAATAAAACTTACAAATGAACAAGATCAAAAATAAAATTTAGTTTTGGGGTTCAGATGCAGATGCTTGGGAATTAGTTTTTTGGAAAAATCCTTTTAAAGTTGGCTGCTTGTAACGTTTCTCTTTTACAAGCTGGTCTTGAATTTTATATAAGGACATTATTTATTGTTCATGGAAATAACTTATTTTGTTCCGTGCCTTGAATTAATTGTTGAATGTAAAATATCATTTGTTCATTAGATATTTTTTCTACCTCCTCCTTCTTGTCATCATCATCACTACGATCATCAGATGCATCTTTAGTCATCATTTCACAAATTTCACTGTATGTCATCTGATGACTAAGTGGATCATTATTATCTATATTGAAACAAACTTGAACTGCATCTTCATCCAATAATTTGGGAGGGAGGGAGGGGAATATATTGAAAGTTGACTTTTTATTTATTTTTGTTTTGTTTACAAATTTATCGCATGGAAAGCGGAGAGAAAAATATAAGAGGCAAAATTATCAACACTTAAAACACACTTACTTTCCGCAAATTCGCGGAGATAAAGAAATGCATAATTACTGTAATATTCCATTAACCCACCCTCCCCTATTTTGTAAACAAATTTGATATTAAAAAAAAATCCCATGAAAGCCACCCCCCTCCCTTTCCAAAGAAAAAAAAAAAAGATATGGCGCAAGCGCCGCACCACCTTTCTGTGTTATCCGATTCCGAATCTCTGCTTTTCTACTGTTCGATGGACGCAGCTGAAAACGGTAAAACGAACGTTTCTCTCATTCTCCTAATTGGCCGAATTGTAGGTGCGCCTTTAGATGACGTCAAAGGTCGGAGCTTGCCAACAGTTTTCGATCGCGGAAAACGCATTCAAATTCTAAGTGATGTTTCGAAAATATTTTTTTTCAAAAGGTTAAAATTAAAATTTTTTATAATGGATTTTAGCGTTTGAATCAGAAAAATACGAAATTTAAGAATATGTAGTTAGTTTTTCCATATTTTTAAAGGTTACGCCGATGCGAAGTCATAAAAATGATCAAAAAGAGAACTTATGTCTGATGATTGCATACATTCAATTCTTATCTTTCACGGGAGCGTCATAAGTGGGATCGTAGGGAGAGACCATGCTTTTAAGTTCGCGCTTTTTAAGTTCTGTTTTTTAATTATCTCGGTTAACAAAAAAAGAAAAATCTGAATATCAGGGCAGGCTTTGGACTATTCTTATAAACATTTTCGGATTTCAACAGGCGGTAGATTTCGATAGCCACTTTTAATCCGTTGGCCGATTACTTTACGATTTTTTGCTGCGTTTGGAGGGGGGTGGGTGGGTGGGGGAGGAAATTAAGGGGATATTACGGTACCTTGAGGTGTATGAGAAAAAGTTTAAAATGTCGATTTATAAAGCATGTTAACTCTTCAATAAAATATGAAAAAAAAAAAAAAAAAACTGCAAATTTTTATGAAATGAAAGTTATTAAGTTTCGGTTTTGGATCGTTTACTGTTCCGGTTTTTAGAGCGTTCCGGATATTGGGACGCCGGATAATAGATCCTATATATATAGTTATAGTTACCTAAGGTTAGTGGGACTTATGTAGTTAGCTATATAAGCATGCTGTGATTAACTTTGCTGTTAACTTATTTTAAAATTTAAAATAAATTGAAAATTAGTATTTTAAGTTTTCAAAACAGTAGGTTTAAATTAAAATATTTTTATTTAGGACATAAATTACTTGTTTACTGTTAACTCATTATATTTATTTTTTAAATTAATATATTCAGGGATAAATGTGCTTACTGGCTACTAAAGAAATTATTCTCACTAGCCAATAAATGGCTACCAAAAAAAAAAAAATCAACCTACCGGCCATTGGCTATTAAGCAAAATTCCTTATTTTTATCTTTAGTCTGGCTGTGCAATTTTCGAGTTTTTAGGCCCCGTAGAATTTAAGATACAGCCCTTTTTAAAAAAGCTCTGTATATTTATTGCCCTAGCAACCCCTCCCTCTCTCTTCGACTTTTCAAAGAAGCAATTGTCTGTGGATTGATAAAAATCTATGCTTTTGTTGAATTATGAATTATTTTTCCATTCTTTTGATTAGGGGTTTTTAATTATTTTCTCAACTAATTATTAAAAATTTAAATTTCTGAAACTTAGGTGTACCAGGAGAGGCATTCGACTATCCTCACGAAAATTTTGAGTCTCTCGTACATGCTGTAGATTGCTAGCCATCACACACAGGGTGAAACTTTCTTTTATTATAGATTGTGATATTTCAACATTTGTTATATTTTTTCTTTTTGGTTTTTTTGAAGATGTTTCAGTTGCATTTTCAATCAGTTTTTCTTTTTATCGAAGTCCTTGCAAAGTAGATTTAAAAAAAAAAAAAAAAAAAAAAAAAAATTGTTTTCAGAGTTTCCCTCAAGTTTAAAAGTGGCAGGGTGCTGGTGGTAGAAAAAAGACACTTTTTTATTCTTATGGTCACATTTTAATTCTTAAGGGCTTTTCTTTATTCCTAAAGGCACTTTTTTGATTATAAAGTATATATATTTTTCCTTTTTAAGGCATATTTTTTTTTTTTTAAAGTCACTTTTAATTTTTAAAATTTAGGGCACTCTTTTCAAAACAATGTAAGTTTTTACTATGCAAACAAATTTATTAAAGCAAAAAAGAGAAAGGGTTAATTTTTTTAATGAGGCCAGAGTTCATTCTAGGATCAAGGACAGGCAGAGTGCACTTTGCCATAAGAGCACCTCTGAGAAAAAAGGGGTACATTCATGTAATGATAAATAATCAACTAATCGATCCCCCCTCCCAAAAAATTGTCCCCCCCCCCCACACACACACACACTTTGCAGTTACAATAATGTTAAATAATTATCTTAATTCCCCCAGCCCCAATGTAAGATGTATTTACAAATTTTGATTTTATTGATATATGGAATTTACTATGGGCATAGGTAAACTCTTTATTTTCCTATGTTTTGTGCGACTAGATAAACTGATAACCATTTTTTATACAGGGGTCTCAGCAGTCGCCTGTGTAGCTACCTCTATTTCTAAACAGCAATCTTTATGGTAGTTTCCATTGCAAATGTTGTGGAAATTTACCACAGAGATTATTGTTTAGAAATTGTGGTACCCCCCCCCCCCCCCCAAAAAAAAAAAAAAGTGACCACTAAGATGGGTGTATTAATAAAGTTCATCATCACTATGCAAAGTAACACTCAACGAATAAGTGCAAAGGGATAAATAGTAGCATTTACAAGATATTTGACATATTTTTTATCATTAGCAGAAAGATTTAATTCTTAAATCAAATCATTAGTCAACAATGCAGGATCTGCACACATTTCTTTAAATAAAAATCAAAGACTTTTAAAGACAAAAAAAAAAAAAAAAAAAAAAAAAATTAAGGACCTATAAATTGAACAAACTACTGAATTATAATATGCATTTTTTAATGCAGAGTTTCATTTTTGTTAATACAACTTTTAAATATTCAAATGACAAGGGGATAGGTGTCATTTCGGTATGTGGCTGTACATTTTTTAAAGATTATTACTTATAGTTATTTTAAAATAACAAATACAGCAGAAAGCAAAAGGAAACATTTTAAACTTGGTGTGCAGGAGAAAAAGGAAAGAAAGGCGGGGCTGGGAGAATACAAAATTCTCCAAGGGGAAATTAAGATTTGGGAGACAGAAATTTTTTTTTTTTTTTTTGGGGGGGGGGGGGGGGGAGCAGGGGTGATTCTGAGTAGAATTTTTTTTTCTGAAATTCACAGCCAATTTTCTGAAAAGTTACTGCAGAGGGTGGGGGGGGGGGGGGGGGGGGGAATTCCCTCATGAAACTAATTATGTGTTTTTTTTTTCGCGATATTTTCACGAAATTCGCATTTTTTCGCAATCTTTTGATGAAATTTGCCATTTTTTCCGCGATTCTTTCACGAAATTTTCATTTTCCTGCAATCCTTTGACGAAATTGGCGATTTTTCTGCAAACGATTGACAAAATTTATTTTTTTCGGCGATCATATTTTGGAATTTGTGATATTTTTCATGTCCGAATTTTCGGATTGGTGACCAATTTTTGTCAAATTTCCGGAAATGAATGACTTAATTTTTCGGAAAAATCGGACCATAATCACCCCTAGGCAGAGGTAGGACATTTATTAGATTATTATTTAATAAAGATTTAGAAATAGGACAGAAAAAATAAGTTACGGTTTTAAAGACTTAAAATTGCTAGGAAAAAAGAGGGTCTAAGGGGGAAGTGGTAATTTTGAATGTGAAGAGGATTTTAGACTGTTAATTATTTATTGTTACAATAAAATGACAGTTAAAGCACACACACAAAAAAAATAATAATAAACTTTGTGATTGGGGTGGGGAGTTTATTAGATGACTTATTTACGTTACTAAAGACCAAATAAGACAAAAAAAAATAATTAAAGAGTTTTAAATGCTTCACATTTTGTGTGCTTTGTAGTGGGGGAGGGGAATATTCAATTTCGGGTAGGGGTGGGGAAAAATTATATGATCATTTATTGTTACAATAAAATAAAGTAACAGTTAGAGCAGAAAAGTAAAAAAAAAAAAGATGACTTTTAAAGATTTTTAACTTGGTAAGGTGGTGATCAAAGGGAGGAAAGCAGATTTTTTAAAAGGGTTATTAGATGACTTATTATTTATTTACCTTACTAAAGACTTACAAATAGGAGAAAATTAAAATTAAAGAGATTTAAATACTCTAAAATTTTGTGTGTTTAGTAAGGGGGGGGGGGGACATCACTTTTGGCAAGGGTATATATATATATATATATATATTTTTTTTTTTTTTTTAATTGATTATTTATTGATATAATAAGGTAACAGATAGAGCAGAAAATTTTTTAACTAAACAACTTTTAAAAGTTTAAAAGTCAGTTGAGAGCAGAAAAGCTAATTTTTTTAAAGAGAGGTGGGTTATTTTTATCAGATTTTTAGCCTTTTGCGTCAATTTTTTTTTACATTGGTTAAAAGGAACTTGGTTTTATTCTTTTCGCCCAAGAGAGAAAATTCGGACATGAAAAATATCGCAAATTCCAAAAATGATTGCCGAAAAAAAAAAAATTTTGTCAATCGTTTGCAGAAAAATCGCCAATTTCGTCAAAGGATCGCGGGAAAAACGGCAAATTTCATCAAAGGATCGCGAAAAAACGGCAAATTTTGTCAAAGGATCGCGAAAAAACGGCAAATTTCATCAAAAGATTGCGAAAAAACGTGAATTTCGTGAAAAGACCATGGAAAAAACACATAATTAGTTTCACGAGGGATTCCCTACACCCTCTGCTGCAACTTTTCAGAAAATTGGCTGTGAATTTCAGAAAAAAAAATTTCTACTCAGAATCACCCCTGCTCTCTCCTCCCCCAAAAAAGAAAATTCCTGTCTCCCAAATCATCTTAATTTCCCCTTGGAGAATTTTGTATTCTCCCAGCCCCGCCTTTCTTTCCTTTTGCTTTCTGCTGTATTTGTTATTTTAAAATAACTATAAGTAATAATCTTCAACAATTGTACAGCTACATACCGAAATGACACCCATCCCCTTGCCATTTGAATATTTAAAAGTTGTATTAACAAAAATGAAACTCTGCATTAAAAAATGCATATTTGTTGATATAATAAGGTAACAGATAGAGCAGAAAAATTTTAAACTAAACAACTTTTAAAAGTTTTAAACTTTATCAGTTGAGAGCGGAAAAACAAGGGAGGATGGGGTATTTTTAGCCTTTTGCGTCGATTTTTTTTACATTGGTTAAAGGAACTCGGTTTTATTCTTTTCAACCAAGATAGTAAATTTTGTCCTCTGCAATTTTTAATTTTTCACAAAATTTTTTTGCGATTTTTCAGCATTTTTTCAACAATAAAGAAGAACAGAACCAGATTTCAGTCTTTTGGATTATAATAAATTTTCTCCTTCACAATACTTAAAATTTTCACGGAAATTTTGGCATTTATTCGTTTTTCGCGGCGATTTTTTGGGGGTTCGTAAAATGAATCTCGTTTCCATCCGTTAGTCCATAATAGTAATTGCTTTTCTCTGCAGTTTTTGAATTTGTCCCGAATTTTGTTTTCAAATTTTAGCGTTTTGCTGTGATTTTTTGACACTTATAATACAAATCCTGCTTCAATCTTTTAGCCGAATATAGTAAATTTTGACCTTTGTTACCTTAATTATTTTATGTGTTTTAACTTTTATTTATATATATTTATTTTCATTCTGCGGCGATTTTTTTTAGACTTTTTTTCCCCCAAAACTGAAAGAACTCTAAAGTAAATTTTGCTATTGCCTGATTAAATTCAAGTTGAAAGAATGTCAAATTGATCCCTATAGCAACGCATAAGATGATCCAGACAATTTGAATGTAATCTGGGTCGAAATAAAACCATATTATAAAGGACCATAGACTTAAGTAAAGGACAAATGTGTTCATCCGTAACGCTGACGTCATTCTGATGTTGGCAACAGCAGGTGATTAAATTTCGCTTTTACTGCAATTTTTTTTTTAAACTTCTAAACATTTTCCCTTTTTTACATCGTTGAATTGAGAAAAAATGCACTTACAAAATGCAATATGTTTGAAAACTGTATCGCAATTTAATAATTTCTTTTATTGTTTTAAAAATACTTTTCAAGCATTATTTTTGAAAATCCATCTATCGTGTACAGACGATTATGAAAGATAAACCCGTTAGCACCTAAGTTAATATAAATAGTTCCGGCTGATAATAAAATAAATTAATATAAATAAAACTGAAATGTAACAGACATGTAATCGAACAATGCGCTTATACAATTGAAATGATCAGAATTAAAAAGGACTGCTTGCTGTAAATAACGAAATCTTTGGTGATTTTGGCTATATTAACTTATACGAAAGTATCCCTTTTAATAAATTTCATAACTTTATTTGAATGCAAAAATGATACTCTTCAAATAAAAATTCTTTTTGGTTTTGTTAGTAGTTTTAACTGTAGTTTTGTTAGTAGTAAAAATGTATATTAATATTTAAAAAATGGTTTTCCATTATGTTCTGTAACCTGGGAGCTCAGAGTTGGATCCCCTAGTAAGCAAAAAAGTAAAAATTACTAATCATTTTTTTTTTTTTTTGTTTTACTGAAATTCCCCCCCCCCCCCCCCCCCAAAAAAAAAAACAAAAAAAAAACACTTCAGCTACATTACTTTGATAATTTTGCAAATGAAGAAGGAAAAAAAAATGTTTACCCATATTTTCCTGAGGGATAAAGATGATCAATTAATGGCTTTTTTCAATCCAAACTGTCCTCATTTTTCTTTTTTTTTTTTCTGAAGGCATTATTGCTGAATAAGATATATATATTATTTTTATCATAACACTACTTAACATTACTTAACATTATTTTTAACACACGGTACTTAACTGACTTTAAACAAACTCGACATTTCTGATACTCAAAATGTTCACTTTACTGAAGCTGGGAAAATTTTCATCACTCGCCTTTGCTCCAATCAAAGATGGGTTTTGTCTCCTCCCCTAAAAATATGGGGGAGCAACTCCTTCATGCTTTTAAATATTCCTAAAAAGACCAAAAACGAGCACATTTTTCTCCTTTTCAGCTTCCTCAAATTGGTCGTAAATCTGGCAGATAAACAAATGATAAATGGCATTTACCAGTACTGGAAATTTTCAACATATCTCTCTCCTCTTCTTCTGTTTTTTCTTTGTGCTAAACTATCCAATTTATCTTTGCTTCAGAACAGTGGGGAAGAGCAAGGGAGGGGTGCCCCACTACTACTCTTGCACAATACCTTTTCTTGGGAGAGCAATAAAATCAAAGGGAGAGAGAGAGGCGACACCCTAATTTGTGACTTATTTTGTTTGTTTTCATCGACAACATCCTTCAGGTTTGACCCTTCTTTTCAAAGAATTACATGAAACCAACTGACAGACAGAAAAATTCAATTTTATTATTTTCCAACGAAATTATTAAAATGTTTTCTGTAGGACTCTGTGCAGGCTAGAGGTTTGCATAGGCCGAAATTTCCAGTCCCGGTCCTTGTCCGAACTAAAGCTATCTTGACCCGCCCCGGTGTAAATACTTGAAGTTCCGCCAGTCCCGTTTTTTATTGTTGTGCATTAGATTTTTTGAAGCTGTATATTAAAATAAAATAGAACTTTAAATATATTTCTCTACTAGCTAATCCATTTCATCCGGCGTTGCCCGTGCATGTAAAAAAGGTAGCACTAAACGTTAAAAAAACTCTAAAGCTCAGTGTACGAATTCTGAATAACCTTTATTGAAAAGAGGACAAAATTTCCTATAATGGGCTAGAACTGAAATCTAATTTTTTTTAGAAATGTGGAAAAATCGCGAAAAAACGATAAAAGTCGTAAAAATTTATCTCAAAAGTCAGATGACAAAATTTACTATATTGGGGGGCTAAAAGATTAATCATAAAATTAATCACAAATGAACTTAATTGAAAAGAGGACAAAATTTAAAATATTGAGCTAAAGCATTAAATCAGGATCCTTTTACTAAGGAGTAAAATCGTAGCAGAATTCGAAAAGTGCTAAAAACCGCATTAAAAATTCAAAAATTGCACAGTGCAACATTTACTATAGTTAGTTAAAACCTTGGACCGGAATTCTTTAAGGAAAGTCAAAAAATCCCAATAAAAGTTCAAAAATCGAGGGAAAGTAAAATGTACTACATTAGGCTATAAGTTGAAATCCTTAAACAGGGAGAAAACGACGCAAAAAATTCAAAAATTGAGGTTTATAAAATTTACTATGTTAGGCTAAAAGTTTGAAACCTAAATCTTTTGACTAATGTGGAAAAATCACAGCGAAACCCGAAAAAATACTCGCCTAATAGTAAATACTATGCGAAAAAGCCACCTAAAATGTTTGTGAAAAATTCAAAAATCCCTGAACGTATTACGAATAAACTTTATTGAAAAGACGACAAAATTTACTATATTGGGCTAAAAGATATAAATCTGATTATTTTCATTAATGTATAAAAATCGCCTCAAAACGTGAAAAGAAAAAAAAAAAAAAAAAACCCCAAAATTGCATTAAAAATTCATTAAATTACATTAAATAGCCAAAATCTATGTAAATTCAAAATCGTGGTCCGAGGTACATTACTACTTACACAGAGGTGCCTTCCTGCAAACATTTGTAGTTCTACTTGCAGCAGTCTCTTCAGAACACTGTGGACAAATACACACACACACTAGAGGTCCTCACGGGTCCATACTCAACCCAGCAAAATGAAGTTAAATTTTCAAATGGACCGAACCAGCAGAATAAAGACATTTTTTTAACGGACTGGGTCGATAAAAAAAATAAATAAAATAAACGGGCCGGTTCTTACACTGGGCTGGACTGGGCCAAGATAACTTTCTTTTGGGCCGAGCCTGGAAATTTTGGCTCTTGCAGAGCTCTAACTTACACACACAAACTTCCCTTTTTATTATAGATAATTTATTAAAGTGTATTTCCTAAGATTCCATTAACAAAAGTTTATTATTACTATTATCAAAGAAAAAGAAAAAAAATACCTTCCCGACTTGCCCTGGAACAATCAAGTCCTGGCTCAGTCTGAGTATGTAGGGAAAAAAAATGTAAAACTGAGCCTGATCCGAGTCTGCTGAAAAAATTAATCACGGACTCAGACATGATGTAACTGCCCGATGCAGATTTCTATGCAGGACATGTTAAATTTCTGTAATGATGTCAAACTAGCATCGACATTTATAATTTATTCGTACCCCTAACAAAGGACCGTTGAAAATATTCATAATATTCATATTTTGTCAGTTTTGTCCGACCTGTTCAAATTTGTTATATCAGGTCAGTCGGCCTGCTTAATTTTTTTAGCGGCACATCCGGTATCTTTTTTTTTTTTTTTTTTTTTTATAACGGCCTGGCCCATTTGAAAGTTTACCTTCATTTTGCCGGGCCGGCCTTTTCTTAGGACTGCTCTCAAATCCCAGCTACTTTCTAACACATTTTTTAATTCTTTTTTATTCATAAATGCGAGTGCCTGGTATGTGCGGTTACTAGGAAAAGTGAAATCGAATAGTTTTTCCATTTTTAAATAAAAACAGGATATTTCAAAAAAAAAAAAAAAAAAAAAAAGTTGACGTTTTGAATAAAATTTTTGAAGCATGACAACTCGATAAAGGTCATTATGAGACAACAATCGCATACTATTCGAGATATAATTCATTTGTTAAAAAATGAAAAACCACTATTCTATTCCAAACCGGTGTCAGTTCCATGCTTCTTATACATAAAAATGGTCCATGAATGTATCAGTTGGATCTACGTTAGGAGGACCATTTCAAACATTAAAAATCAATGAAATGCCCCATCCGGCTCTATTTCTACAGAAGTTCCGATTATTCTTAACATTGAATTCAGATTTTTTTTTTTTTTTTTTTTTTTTTTTTTAGTTATACAGTAAACTCTCTGTAAAACGGACTGTATGTAAGACGGAAATCTGTCTAACTCGGAAAGGTTTTCAAGTCCCTGCGAATCCATAGACATACAACAAAATTTGTCTAAGGCAGAATATTCTCTACTGTGGAAAATTTTCTTGGTCCCTATCGATTCCGCCTTAGACAGAGTTTGCTGTACTGCATAAATATTTATTAGAAAATTTTATAGTATATTTCAAAGCCCGGTAGCAGAAAGATCGAGACAGGAGACGGGCGTCGCAGATTTTCTTTTCTAGTTTGCAGATTATTTTTCTTTTGAACCTTTTCGCTTTATATTATGTTTGGATCTTTATTACTTAATACAATACAAAAACTTAAGATTATTATTAGTAAAATTAATAAAATGCATAATAACGTCAAAGGTAAGTGATCCTTTGATTAACGCTTCAATTGTAAAATATTTTGCCTGCAGATTATTTTCTGCCCCTGAAGTATTTGTTGCAGACACTTGGAGAATTTTCTGCTACTGGGTTTCAAAGTATGTATCGGTAAGTCATAGAACCCATAGCAACATTGATGAACTCTTATATACATTAAAATAAAAGACTCGTTAAAAAAAAAAAAGTTTAAAAAAAAAATGTATGGTTAAAAACATAACTTTTGAAGCTATATACAGTAAAACTCGGATATAACGCTCACCACTTAAAACGCTTTCCCGCCTTTTACGCTCATTTTTCCCGATCCCTTGAACCATACCCATAAGAACAATGTAAAAATTCCTCGCTTTTAATGCGGTTTGTATTTGGTCCTTTGAAAAAGAAATATCGGATATTACGCTTTGGTGCTTTGGTTTACTTCCGGAGTTCTCATTTTCTCGCCCGTACAAAAAGAGAGAGAGAGAAAGAGAGGATTTGGCAGCCAGTCAAAGCTCAAAGAGTATGTAAACAACAACAAAAAAAAAATAAGTCAGCGTGGCGGTTTTTTTCTCATTGGATCAGATAACAAAATAATTTATGCCGTCCATCTCAGCAGCACCTGTCTGTCTCTTACGTCACACAAACTCTTTTCGCTTTTTTCATCTACACATAAGTAAGTAGCATCGCTGCCGACTCCATTTAGGTGCAACATGGAAGCTGAGTATGAAAAGAAAGGCGCTGACACTTTCGACAAAATTAGAAATTCTAAAAAATTAAGACTATGAATATCGCATCGTCGTCTCTTCAGACTCTTCTTCAAAACAGAAAAGATATTGAAAAAAATGCTGTGATTGGTGGCTCAAAGAAAAGGAGAGTGAAAACAGGAAAATATAAACATTTAGAAAAAGTAATGTACGAGTGGTTTCTTGATTCAAGACACTGTAACGTATCTATCAGCGGATCCATAGTTAAAGAAAAAGCTGCAGAAATAGCCCAAAAGCTAAGAATTGAAGATTTTACTCCATCTAATGGGTGGTTAAACCGGTTTCGAACCCGCCACGGCATTTTGTACAAGAAGATTTGCGGAGAATCCGCTGCCATGAACATAGAAAATGCAGAATTTTGAAAAAGAACAGCCTTCCAAGGCTTATCCAAAAACTATGCCAGTTGTGATATTTATAACGCAGACGAATTCGGCTTATTTTTAAAAGGGATGTCTGATAAATCCTTAAAGTTAAAAGATGAGCAGTGCCATGGAGGGAAGCTCAGTAAAGAACGTGTGACTGTGCTTATTTGTTCCACCGCCGATGGGAGCGATAAACACAAGCCTCCGGTGATTGGAAAATTGACCAAACCTCGCTGTTTCAAGAACATCAAACGACTGCCCTGTGACTATGCACATCAACGTAAGACTTGGATGACGAGTCCCCAGTTCATGAAATATGTTTCTGATTTTGATGTCGAGATGCAGAAGCAAAATACACATGTCATATTATTCGTAGACAATTGCACAGCGCATCCCCAAGAAATACCAGATATTTCAAACGTCTCTCTGGAATTTTACCTGCAAATACCACAAGCGTACTTCAACTGATTGATCAAGGGACTATAAAGGTTTTAAAACAACATAATTGCAAACGTATAGTGAAACGATTTCTATATGAAATGAAAACTAAAAGTAGTCAATCTTCTGTAACTCTCTTCGACGCCATGAACTACCTTAGTGCTGCTTGGGATGCAATCGAACCTAAAATAATTCAAAATTGCTTTAAAAAGGCAGGCTACATAACGGACGTCGACGATGGTATGGATGCGGCTGAAGAGTGGTCGGATCCTATAAACGACGAGGACTGGCAAGCTGTTTGCGAGCATCTTGCAGAAAACGCACACAGCCTTCAGAACTATCTTAACACTGATAAAGACATTATCACAAGCAACATTAGGAGCATTGACGACATTATAGGGGACACTGTACAGGATGCCACAGAAGAAGTGGACCCTGATGAAGTTGCTGATGGTGATGTTCAAGAGCGCATCCCAACGATAGCTGAAGTAATGGAAGCTTTTAGCACTATCCGCCTATACACCTCTTCAGTAGATACCGTCGCTTCACATGAAGATATATTAAAGCAGAAAAAGCTTTTTTATGTAGTCGTTCGTCCACCCGTCAGACGAAACTCGAAGAGTTTTTCTCTAAAACAGAATAAACAGTAAGTGAAAGTTTATAGTCCTCATAGTGGTGCTCAAGAATACAAATGTTTCATTTTTTTTTTAACAAAATATTATTATTAGTTTCTTTCATAATTTTATTTTATGTTTAATATAAGGATAAAGGTTCCTATTAGAAATGTTAAATATATCTTGTAGCTTTTGTTTTAATGCTAAAAATTTTTTTACTTATTCTGATTTGAAATAATAATACACTTTGTAAACACTATGTAAATTTGTTATATTTTAAATGAAGGAAACCTTTTTGTACCTATGCTGTGGAGTTTCTATTTTAAATAATACACAAAAGTGATTCCCCGCATTATTTAAAGCAGATAATCTAATATTCTCAATTTTAAAATGCCGAAAACTTTCTCCCGCATTTAACGCTTTCCCACTTTTAACGCTCTTCTAGCATGGTCCCCTGGAAGAGCATTATATCCGGGTTTTACTGTATTTGGTTTGGGTTGCGGGCCAGCTTTAAATAGTTTTTGAAGGTTTGGTTGCGGTTTGGTTTTAAGTACAATTTGCGGGTTGTAAGACACGTCCCGCAGGACCCGAATGATTTGCTGAGATTTTAAATTGGAACAAAATTAATAAGCTGAAAACGTAACTTATTTTGAATAAAAAACTTAGCCCAGCTAATTTAATTCGGGAGACTTTTTTTGAGAAAGATGATGAAGGGCAGAACTTTTATTAACTTTCAACGCACTTGATGTTTTGCGTTTCTTTCGTGAGGTGTTTATATTATAAAACCATCATTTAAGACCGCGTTGTGAGTCATCATCTGAAATGAAATGTGGGTCAATTATTATGAATAGTAAAAATAAAAGTGAACAAGAATGAATGAATTTTCGATGAATCAAAGTTGGAGAAAGTAAAGAAAATAAAGAGTGTTTTTCATAAAATAGGGTAGTGTGCGACCAATGGCGGCCATAAAGCAGATACATTATTATGTTACATATATTATTTTCTTACGTATTAGTATATTCATTTTGCATGGATCAACACATTTTTTAGTTTAAAACAGGATTCCGTCATAGGCAGGTTCTTTTTCACACGCTTTACTATATTTTAAAAAGCCTAGAAATCTATTATTCTTTAAAAAAGAATCAATTTAATGTTTAATTTTAGAATTATAGTGATTTTAAAATGTATGTATTTTTTGCCAAAAATTTTTGAGCCAGGCCAAATTTACTGATCTTTTAACGGACTAGGGTACACCGATACAATGATTTTCATATAGTGGTGTGCCGAGTACCGAGTACTTGGTCACTGACTACTGTACCGAGTACCGAGTAGTTGTGTAATAAGAAAAAAAAAACACTGATGTGCACATAATGTGAGCTTGTGTGTACATATATATAAATATACCTGTGTCATAACTGCCAACTCTTCCGATTTTTTCAGAATTCTTCTGAAAAATCGGCATGTTTCCGATTTTACCCGCATAATGAGTTTTCTTCTGCTTTTCGTCATTTTCTTCCGATTTTTGGCCTTTTTTTACGCGAGTTTCGTCAAAGGATCGCGGGAAAACCCAAAATTTCGCCGAAGGTTCATGGGAAATACGCAAATTTTGTCAGAAGATCGCGTAAAAAACGAGAATTCCTCCAAAAGAGCACGTAAAAACACAAATTTTGTGAAAAGAATGCGAATTTTGTCAAAAGATCAGGTAAAAAAAAAGCACCGTCAAAAGATTGCGTAAAAACACTATTTCCATGAAAAGATTGTGTAAAAACGCGAATTCCGTTGAAGGATCGTGGAAAAAATGCGGTGTTTCGTGAAAAGATCATAGAAAAAACCAAATTTCACCGATGGATTGCGGAAAAAACCCAAGTTTCGCCGAACGATCACGGGAAAGATGGGAATTTGTCAAAAGATTGCGTAAACAATGTGTAGGGGTGATTTTTGTCCAAATTTTCCAAAAATTTAAGGCATTCATTTCCGAAAATTAAAAAAACATCGGCCACCAATTCAAACATTGCAATTTTGACATTTTCGGCCAAAAAAATTCATTTTGTCAATCGTTTGCAGAAAAATTGCCAATTTCGTCAAAGGATCGCGTGGAAAACGCTAATTTTGTCAAAAGATCATGAAAAAACGACAAATTTCGGCTGAAGATTGCGAATTTCGTCAAAGGGTCGCGCAAAAAAAAAAAAAAAAAAAAACGCATAGCTAGTGTTGGAAGTGGACACCCCCCCCCCCCCAGTTGTAACTTTTCAGAAAATTTGCTGTGAATTTCAGAAATTTTTTTTTTTACTCAATCACCCTAAAAAAAAAAAAAAAAAAAAGAGAAATTTAGGAGTCAGAAGTTTTAAGTGTGTCTTTTAATGTGAAAGGTAGGATATCTATGAATATTCAAAAAAAAGAATTAGTAATTTTTAATATATTTAAGTTATTCTTTTTTTTCATAATATATATTGTGTAATTGCAAATTAGTGAATATTTTATTCGGGTTTCTCTCTGAAATTTGTTTGTTTATAAGGATTCAGCTGTTTTTAAATCCTTACTGAAAGCGTTATAAAACTTAAAAAATCTTCTGATTTTTCACCAAAATCTTCTGACTTCTTCTGATTTTTTGCCCAAAATCTTCTGAGTTTTACCGAAATTTAGTTGGCAAGTATGCTGTGTGCACACACACACACACACACACACACACACACACACACACACACACACACACACACACACACACACACACATATTACATATATAGTATATCTAAATTAACTAATTAAATTTGAAATTTATTTGTGCACTTTTTAAAGACAATTCAAAACAGTTGCAAAAAAAAGGAGAATTGACACATAACAAGTACAATTATTGACCAATATAAAATTAAAACATTCTTCAACCTTCAATTTATTCTGATACCTGGAATCTGTCTATGAAAAATAACAATGTTTATTGGTTACTGTAACAATTCATTGAATGATGCAAAACATTTCACATTTATTTTGTAACTATACCTTATTTTCACTGACATTCCATTTGCAGGGTGGGGGGATTTCAGATTATGTGCAACCTTGCAAAAAAATTCTTATGTGCACCTTCAACCACTGTTTATTCGGAACATATATTTTCAGAGGCAGGCCAAATTTACAGTAGTAAAAGAAATACCCTGTTTACTGATAATGTAGAACTTTTGGTGTTTTTGCACCATAATTTGAAATATGATAAATTTAATTATTAATTTTTTTATTGCATTTTCAGTTTCTTTATCCAAAATAAGTCTTTTCTGTTTTCCTATATATTTAAAAAAAAAACTTATTTTTATTTGTATAAATGTGAAACTAAATTTTAATCTGGAATTATTTTATGAGGGTTTTTGTTCTTAACTTTTTCTATATTTTGTAGACATATTGTTAAATACCGAGTAAATAATTTTATGAATTATTGCATATATTACACATTGATATTCGAATAACTTTTTACAGATCAGTTAAGCTCATATGCTTAAAAAAAATGGAATTCTTACAACTACTCGGTATTGGCCGAGTACTCAGCCAAAATTTCGCTGAGTACCGAGTACTCTGCAAATTGGCCGAGTACCGAGTATTTACGAAATACTCGGTACGGCTCTATTTTCATATGGGCTGGGTCAAAACCAGGACTGAAAATTTTGAACCGTGAAGACTAGGAAGAATGAAACCAGTCCGGGCTCAGCTCAGGAAAAATAAGTTTGGCAAGGCCTGGCCCGATATTTCAGGAAAAAAGTAAGTCCCAAACCCGGCCCGGCTCGAGTACCGTGAATCAAAATAGGCCCGAGCCCCACCCATGTAGAGCTACAGAAATGAATTGTGAATTTTTTACAACATCGTGCATGCATTTCTTTCATTTTATAAATCATTTTTATGGACAAACCGTATTTTGTGTTTCCGGTTATTTTCCCATGTTTCAACCCACCTCCCCCCCTCCGGGCCCGACGGCTACCTCATCCACCTCTCGGAGATAAATAGCGAGATACTGGGGATCTTTTTTTTTTCTTTTCCCCGCCGAATTTTTAGAGTAGCCGAGGCACAGGATATAGAGAGTAATTAACGACTGCACAGACGCTGGACAACTAAAAATAACTAGTGTCTCTGTGTGTGTGTGTGGGGGGGGGGGGGGGTGAAAATGAACAAAATAGGGTTAGGATGTTACATAGTGTTTACAAATAGTTTATAGTTCGCTTGAAATAAGCGGTGAAATTTACTTAAAAGGCCTTTTTTTTTTTCATCGGCCGCTTTTCCGTGTTAAAGGGCTCACGGGATGGGGCTTTAGGACACTGGGGGCCATCTTTTGACGAAATTTGTGGTTTTTTGCGATCTTTTGATGAAATTTTCCAATGATCTTTCGGCGGAATTTGCGATTTTTTTGATGAAATTCGATCTTTTTCCGCAATCTTTTGACGAAATTTGTGGGTTTTTTCCCATGATCTTTTGACAAAATTTGCTGTTTTTTTCCATGATCTTTTGGCGAAATTAGTGGTTTTTTTCATGATCCTTTGATGAAATTCGTGATTTTCCTACAAACGATTGACAAAATTTTTTTTCGTGACCATTTGTTATGTCTGAATTTTCTGATTGATGACCGATTTTTTAAAATTTTCGGAAATGAATGCCTTAAATTTTTGGAAAATTCGGAACAGAATCGCCCCTAAATTGAACTCAATGTATAATAATATGAAATCTGAATTGAAAAATTTAATATTACAAATATTATTCTTGGAAAAAACTTTCCTTAGTTAAAAAACTTTTGTTTTGTTGTACCATGTTACACTGTAGTAAAAAAAATAAGGATTTTAATGAAATTTTTTAAGATTGTAATTAATGTATATTGATGTAAATTAAAAACACTGTCTTTTATTTAAATGAGTTTCATTCTATCATTGGTAAAGGATCCATATCCATACTATTTACTATTAGTTTCAAAAGTTTAAATAATTAAGAAATATTCTGGTTAAATTGAAAGGGATAACTTTAAAGTGATTTTGTGTATTAAGGATATATTTTTTCTTCATGCTGTTAATGGTTAAAAAGCTTTAGCCAGGTGTGTAATCTTGGCTAAAAAACTGATGTAATTATTAATTTAGCATATATTATTAAATTTGTATAGGTCTAATGGAGTTTACTTAAGGTTGTAAGAAGAATACATTTATTGTATTTTACACAGTTGAAACATATATTAAATTCTTAGAGAATAACAGTTTTTTCCATTTCTTCTACTTGGAAGAAACCTATTTCTTGCGGTTGGTTTTTTTCATGTTTTTTTCCACTTTGGAAGAAACTTGCCAACCTTGATTACTTATAAAGATTTTTTTTCTTTTTGTATTAAAATATGTCAAAGCAATATGTAAACTGATTTGATAAAGAATTTCATCTTGATTAAACAAAATGGATTGAACCTGATGCTAAACCTGTGCATTTGCAAAATGTTTAGCATGCAAAAAAACATTCTCATTGAGAAATATGAATGTGAAACAAGTAGTTCACTTCATATTTTTAAATCCCTCCCATTAGTTTTTAAATTTCACAAAACTGTTACAAAATCAACCGTTTCTCTATCTCAATGGTCCTGATTTATTGAGTGAAATTGACACTGTTGTTTTCTAATTATTTCCATGTTTAAAAAAGTTATTAGATAACTATATGTTATAAAAATATGTACCTTATATTAATCTTTGCTTCTTTTTTTAGTTAAATGAATCTTCTGAGAAGAAAACTTCATCGCCATTTTATGAAGGTAAAACTACATTTGGAGGAGCATCTGCTTTTCGAAGAATGCCTGCTTCAGTTGTTCCTTATCAAGTAATTCTTGAACTATTTATTATTAGTTATATATATTTTTTAATCAATTTGATAGTGTCTGAATGAGCACAATTTCTTTTCTCTGTTATATCAAAACTGATGTATGAAGCATGCAGTATACATTGAATAACAGAGTGTAACAAATAGACAATAGGATGTCAAATGAAACAGAGCAAAAATATGTGCAACTAGGAAACAATCTCTGGATTCAGTTTTAAAAATACTTGTAATTACATTATATTTATGAATAATTGATGACCATAACAAAATAACAGCTTTTTCTTATATTTAAACAGGGCTTTCAACTCTATATTTTTCAATAAGATGTAAGGAGATTACTTCACTTTCTTTTCATTCAAATATAGTATAAAACTGTACATGTTGACAGGTAGGAATTTTTCAAATCAACTATGAAAATGCAATACACAGTAAACTCTGTCTAAGGCAGAATCGATTGGGAACAAGAAAATTTTCCGCAGTAGACAATATTCCACCTTAGACAAATTTTACTCTGTGTCTATGGATTCGCAGAGACTTGAAAATCTTTCCGAGTTAGGCAGATTTCCGTCTTGCACAGAGTTTACTGTATTTATTACAGAAAATACTATAAAATACTTTAACATAAGAAATTTATCAATATACTTATTTTATATTAAAAAATTTTGGAAAAAATGTCGTAAAGTTTACTTTTGCTCGTAATTTGGTGGTGGTTGGAGGAGTGGGGGAGAGAGAGAGGGAGGGGGAGGGAGAGAGAGAGAGAGTGTGTGTGTGTGTGTGTGTGTGTGTGTGTGTGTGTGTGTGTGTGTGTGTGTGTGTGTGTGTGTGTGTGTGTGTGTGTGTGTGTGTGTGTGTGTGTGTGTGTGTGTGTGTGTGTGTGTGTGTGTGTGTGTGTGTGTGTGTGTGTGTGTGTGTGTGTGTGTGTGTGTGTGTGTGTGTGTGTGTGTGTGTGTGTGTGTGTGTGTGTGTGTGTGTGTGTGTGTGTGTGTGTGTGTGTGTGTGTGTGTGTGTGTGTGTGTGTGTGTGTGTGTGTGTGTGTGTGTGTGTGTGTGTGTGTGTGTGTGTGTGTGTGTGTGTGTGTGTGTGTGTGTGTGTTCAAAATATTTTCAGTCTTGGGCACATCTCAAACTTGCACTCATGAATGCAACCCATTTAAGAAGTTCCCATATCTATGTGCCCAACTGGTTTTCTATTTCTTTAATGTTAAAATCTGCTTTGTAAGAAGTTTTAATTTTCCAAATCTTCCCACTTAAGAAGTTTTTATTTTCCCTGAAAATCCTCTTTCCGAATTTCACTATACGGAAACATTTTTTGCATTTACAATGATCTTTCTTTCAAGAGGAAAAAAGATCCAAAATGTACATATGGAGAAAGGAATTGATAAGTAGAAAAGCAAACAAATGCAACGTAACATCTGTCCCCATAGAGTACGCAGTAGCCATTGTTCAGAATTCGAAGGAAGCATTAGACAAGAGATTTGTGAATTTCATTCTTGTAAGGCATTCTTTTCTTTTTATACTGAACTTTAGGGGTGTGGTGGGTGGGAGATTATGGCTGTAATGAATATAAGTTAAATATGCAAAAGCTTCTGGTATATTGCACAAAAATACAGTTTGAAATGAAATTATTTACTTTTTTGTTTCCTAAAAGAGTTTCCGATAAATTAGAGTCACCGTGCAATCTTTTTTCACAGAAAGATTCATAAACAGCTGTTCTCGTTGACATTTTCATGATAGAGTTTTTAAACATCTGTGACTCCTCTATAGATGTTCTTCCGAACACAAATGATATTCTGCTTGCACTGTCAAGCTCCATTCTTATGACTAGCTGGCACATTTTTTAATCGACATGTCAAAGCAACCAGGGTTCGCACAGACTCCTTGGAAACTCCTTAGAAATGAAAACATTCCCAAGTAGTACTTAGAACTACTTACAGTGGGTTGCCAAATTATTAGGGACAGTCATATTTTTTGCTAGTTTTATACTTTGGGTGCACTTGACTGCGGCTCTAAATCGTTTAAGTGTTGCAGGCATGTATTTTACTGTTATCAACATCTCTATAATTCAACTTTTAAGTACTTTTGGTATGTTAAAAGTTTTGTTTGCTTTCTATAAATATTTTAATAACGGGAGAGACGCTGAGTCTTTTACACACGCAATAGTGGAAGGCGCTTTTCTTTAATTTAAACAAAATTCTTTGTGTTTTTTTTTTTGGAAAAATTAAGATTTACATGCGAGTATTATCTTTCTTTTATTGATTAAATATTTGTTTTTTGCGAAATTATTTACGGTTTTAATTTAGTTTTTATTTTTATTGATTTCGAGGGATTGATTCGTCCTCTAGGAAAAATCTGAGGTAAAAACTCTTCTTCTGCATACGAGTCATTACCAAAGGAAGGTAGCAGAACTTGCTGAAGTTTCCAAGTCAGTAGTCAACAGGATAAAAATAAATCTGGACAAAAACCAGCCACTTTTGCACAAACGAAAAGGTAAAAGTGGAAGAAAACGTATAGTTAGGAAAATCCGGGATATCTGTTTAGGAAACAGAAAGAAAAGTGTGTGACTCCTTACTCAGATCGTTCAAGAATCTGGAATACCAGTTTCTAAGAGAAATGTGCAGCGGAGATTAGCGGAGGAAGGGCTGACAGCCAAGTAACTCTGGTTCACAGAAGCGATGAAGAAGAAGCTCCTTGCCTGGGCTCGTAAACACCGCCAGAAGACGGTTGATGACTGGAGTAAGGTCAGTTGTTAAGATAATTATTATTTATGTCATTTAAAATCATTTATTTCTAAATTATTAAAATATTTAATTTTTTTCAGGTCTGTTTCTCAGATGAATCAACCTTTGAGATTTTAGCCGATAAAAGCAGCTTTGCCAGGTGACTCCCAAGCGAAAAATACCGCCCTGACTGCATCGGGGAAAGTGTTAAACACCCTGATAAAATAATGGTGTGGTCTGTCATACCGCTAAAGTGGTTGGCCGGCTCTACATTGTCCAGGCAATCATGAGACAAGACCAGTACAGGCAAGTTCTGGAAACTCGGCTGCTGCCGCAAATTGAAAAATGATTCCTAGGTGGTGAGGAGTTCATGTTTATGCATGATTCAGCACATTGTCATAAAGCTAGAAGCGTTACAAAGTTTTTGGCAGACCATAATACCTCAGTTTTATCTTGGCCTGGCAATTCTCCTGGCATGAATCCCATAGAAAACTTCTGGGAGATCACGAGGCGGAAATCGCCAAAGATATGATTACAACCAAAGTACAACTCATCGAAAAACTAATAAATGTATGGCATCACGGCCCTAAAATAAAAGAAAGTGCCAGAAATTGCATAGAAAGAATGCCGAGACGCATCGAAACACTTCTCGTAGCCAAAGGAATTATCACCAAATATTAATATTCTTTACTAACATTAGTAAATTGACTGTATTATATTTTTGTTGGGTTTTTTTCCTATAATATTGCGTAAATACTTAAACTAGTATAACAATAAAGCTTTTTAAACTTAAAAATAGTGTTTATTTTCAAATTATATCCTAATATTGTACAAAAAACCTATACTTCATGACTGTTAACTTTCATCCTTGGTCTGCCCTACTGTCAATTTGGGGCCTAATGCCCCCTTTTTTTGGGCGAGGGGGGCGTTTCTTCTACCTTTTCCAGACCCATCATCTAATACCACGTTGGTAAGGATTGGAAAATTAAAATTATCCAAAATACCAAAAATGAACTCCATTGAAGTTTTATTTTAGTTATAGAATTCCCTATTAGCGGATATATTTGTCTGTTTACTTTTCTATTTTACGATAACACTCCTTTGTTTTCGACAAACGGGGAAATTCAACAGCATTAGACACATTTTAGACATTTAAGGAACTTTAACTTGTATCGAACCTTCTGCCTTTATCGAAAAAAAGAAAATACTAATCGATTCTAGCTAATGCGCCTAAAATAAAAAATGAGCTAGCAAATGTGTCAGAAACTAGCTACTTTGGATTTCGATACAGACTTGAAGAATCATGTTGGAATCGCTAGGCACTGGAAAACAATTTCCGTGTTAGGCAGGTTCCCTCTCAGTAGTTATATATGTCTGGTTATCCTTACGTTTTTCGATAAAGATGTCTCGTTTTCGATAAACGGAGAAATTCCACAGCATTTGATACACTTTAGACATTTAGGGAACTTTAATTTGTATCAAACCTTTTTCCTTTATCGAAAAGAGGGAAATGCTAATCGATTCTAGCTAATGCGCCTAAAATAAAAAATGAGTTTTTAAATGTGTCATAAAGTAGCTACTTTGGATTTCGATACAGACTTAAAGAGTCATTTTGGAATCGCTAGGTAGTGGAAAACAGTTTCCGTGTTAGGCAGGTTCTTTCTTGGCAGGTATCTTTATCTTACTATTCTTACGTTTTTCGAAAGAAACTTTTGTTTTCGATCAATGGAGAAATTCCACAGTATTTGACATTTAGGGGAACTTTAAACTGTATCAAACTTTTTGGAGTTATCTAAAAAGTAGTAGAAAGGTTATTTGATTCATCAAATGCGCCATAGTTACGCGATTTGGACATGGCAGTTTCATAGAGAAGAAAGGGGAATTTATTCCAATGCAAAGAAAATCATTTTAAAATACTGAAATTCAATGGAGATATCTTTATAAATTTCTTCCATAAGATTAGCATTAGTGAGCAGATCTTTTCACTTGACTGAAGTAACCCCTTAAGCCTAAATCAGGAGAAAATAATTGCGATAGCAGAATTATCGAGCAAACCCTATCACTACTATGAAAGTTTCGGCCAGAATAATAGCTAAGTTTTCCAACAATTGTTTTTAGCTTCTCTCGTTATAATCGATTGTAAAACATCTCGATTGTACATTCTAGGAATTAATCGATGGCTGTATCGATTGTTATTTTTTACGATGACGATTTTTCTCGATTGTCGAATTTTCGAGAATCGCCCATCACTATTCGGAGTCACTATGGAAGGGTCGGGAATGTTCTCCTCTACGCCTCAGTCACATGACTTGACACAACTTCATACCGTGCCTTCAAAACCTCAGTATAGATAAAGCTATCGAAAGGACATTGCCCCAGACAACACAAACACATCCTAAGAACATCCGAAAGATGTCATATTCAGGACAAGCTGATATCCTGCGGACCGATGAATTGGTCCTGCCGACCGTTTTAGGACATCCCCTGGGTTTCAAAATGTCCCACCTGTCAACATCCTACGGATGTCATTTCATGACACCTTTTGGACAATTATAGGACACTTGTATGATATCCTCTGGATGGTCCTAATGACATCCTAAAATCATCCAAATAATGTCATATTCAGGATAAGCTGATATCCCGTGGATGGATGCAGTCGTCTTGCAGACAGTAATAGGACATCCCCTGGCTATCGAAATGTCACACCTGTCAACATCCTGTGGATGACTTTTTTATGATGGCTCGATAACCTCTGGATGGCTTAATGAATGTTACTGCCTACAATTTGCATTTTTGAAATTTATGGCAATTCATTGATGTCTTGTCACTTTTAATTATTATAATCAATTATAACAATTATTTAATAAATTATATAGCCTGTAAAAAGATTATTCAGTAAACCTTTCTTTAAAAAAAAAAATCAATCTTCAAGATATCTTAGTTTATACAATTTATTAAGTAAAAAATGTTTTCAGTGACAATATAGGAATTTCAAAAATGCAAATTGAAGATAGTAATATATCTTACATATTTTTGATAAGATTCAAGAACATTTAAGAAATTTGGTAAAATTCCTTACTTGCATACAATAATAGTTTTACGTACTTTATTCTTAATTTAAACAAATATTATCCAAAATGGTGCAATTTAAAAATTTTCCGTCATAGCTTCATCACTAAGATGTCTTGCAGATATTTTTTAATATCTGGAGTTGAACATTTTTCTAATTTACTATTTTTGCCATAAGAACCATTTTTTCAATGACAATTTTATTCATTTTGCAATTATTTGATTTACTTACTAAAAAAAGCATGGAACTACCTGATCCACTATGCACTTTAGGAACACCCAGTATCTGTAACAAATGTTATGCATTTGATTGTCCTGTGATGAAGTGCCACATGAAATTAAAAAGTATAATTTTGTTGCTCCGATGATTGTTTTACATTTTTTTTATAGAAAAAAGCTACTGCATAAGGCATCTTAATATTTTTGAAGTCAAATAAATAAAGTACAAAAAGTATGCCATTTTATATTTAGTGACCAAAGCACATTTTACTGTTGTGATAATTTGGCTGTAAAATACAACTTTAAATTTAATGTTTTACTTACCTTTAAATACATTACCTTACTTTAACAAAATATGATAGTGCCATGGATACATTTAACTTTATACAATTGGTAATAGCTCAGTAAATGCCTTTTATGAACATGAAGAATTAACACAAACTGCAGAAAAGTTAAGATACTCTTTTCATCCTTTGTTCTTATTTTAATGAATAAGAACTTCTATATTTTAATTGCATTTTAAATGATTGCCTATATTACACTAAATGCTGAATATAAAACAATAAACTTCAATTATTTGACAAAGAAAAGTTTAATCTTTACGTAAAAATTATCAAAAGTGAATACCTGAAAATGTTATTCAAAATAAAAAGTCAAAGTTTACTCCTAATTTAACTTAAGACCAGTAAAGGAAAAAAAAATAAAAGAAAAAAAGAAATATAAAACGTATTCTGCAGTGTTAAGAATGATAGTACGAAAAAATGATAATCGCTGTTGAATTATTTTGTTTATTAATTATTAAAATAATTCCTATATTAAAAAGCTTAAAGTTACGAATTACACAATAAAACAGTCACATTAAAAGCAAAACAAGTATTTATTTACAATTTTCACAGCAAAATACAAAAAATATTTATTTAAAACTTTCACAGTAAAATACAAAACAAATATTTTTTACAACCTTCCACATTACAAAATATAATTTCAAAACTTTTTTTTAACAACAATCCAACTTTCCAGTTTCTCCTGCCTGCACTTGTCACAAAATAATTTTTACGCTGCACACATCTATAATGAAGAAAAGACAAAATATACATTTCTACTAAACTTTATTGGTGCATCACATTCATTCAAAAGGAATAAATCAATATATATATATACACAAGATATACAATAATTTCTTATTGTTTGTTTCTTCAAAAGATCTTTTTGTAAAATTTACAGTTATTTTTAGGAATTTTATTACTTTAAGCCCTAGGAAATGCTTGAAAAAACTAATTAAAAAGTACAAAGCAGCATAATTGCACATCTTATTTTATGTCAAACATCAACATGAAGCACCTGTCTCATTTTGTATCAAAAGAGAGTTAATATTTGTAACTGATGAAAATACCATTTTTAATAATTAAAAATTATGGTAATTACAAGCAACAGGACCATGCAAAGAGAAAACTGTGCCCAGGGTAAAGTTTAGTTTGCCTGTCCCCCCCCCACACACAGACCTTCCCGATTAAGGAATGTAAAAACCAAAGTTCCCTGAACCAGAGCCAAGCGGATACATACGGTCCTCCTTTCTAGGGGATCACGTAGCAACCTGTCCCAAAAGGCATCAACTGACGCCCAATCACCACGACATCAACCTCCCATTCGAAACAGCTAAGCGAGGAAGACAGAAGGCCACAACACAACATAGTCTCTGCTGCAGCCTGATAATTTATTACACATGGAATATTTTGACGAGTCCGAGAGTCAAGGAAACATCTGCACAAGGGTGGCTATGCCGCAAACTAAATAAGACGCTGCCAAGTAGGCTAAAGCCAGTGGGCCTTCCACTGGTGAACAACAGATACCATCAAACCAACAAGTACTCCATGTTCAGAAACTTCTCACCATGAATTGCTAACATTATACCTCGAGGGTACCCCTCAAGTACTATAAGTGTCAAGCACAATAGCTACCTCACTTAGAACTCTGCACATCAAACAGGGCAGAACCATCACTCCATAAAGCCGAAAGCTACATGCATCCTAGACTGTCACTAGGCATTATGCCTCGAGGGGAATGTAACAAAACACCTTCCAGGTAGGTACCGAACGAAAGTTCAAGATATCCTTTTTAGAGGCCTACAAGAGTAGAACGGGCGGCCCAATCGCTCCTCTAGACCACAAGCCGAGATCAAAGCCATGAAAGATCGCAGCTCTCGACCCCAGCCAGACACAAGGAGAAGCCACATAAGGCATGTCACACACTGCAAGAAAAGAGAAGGTAACTGCTAATCCAACCAGCAGCGCAGTAACTTCCCCCTACACACAGTTCAGAAAATTAAACAAAACAGACCTAAAACAATTTCTAAAATGGAAGAAGCCCTTAGTCAGAAATTTGTTTTGGCATGTTGGGTAAGGGATGGTGCAATAACTTTGAAACTAAAAATGGGGAACGAATGAAACTACAAATAACTACTTTCATTGGGAAAAAAAATTCTCGATGTGTATATATAATATATATAACCATTATATAATTACAATTCATCACTTTTCTCCGTTTATTAAAAATAAAATTAATAAATTGAGCATCAATACATTACACTGACATTATACAAAATAAAGCAGGATCATCTATTTTTAATTTAATGAATCATTAATGAATTGTGTCTACTATAATGTACCAATATACTGATCACCAACATATAATGAATTAAAATCTTTACGGAATTTTACGGATTGCTTAGGGCACTTTAGTTTTTATTATGCAAACAATTGTTTTAATGCCAAAAAGAGAAAGGGAAGATTTTGTCAACTGAGAGACAAGAAGCGTGCAAATTTTTTGGATGAGCAGCAAGATGGGTGCTAATTTTTTGAAAGAGGGGCCAGAGAGGTGCTATTATATAAACCAAAAGACAGGTGGGGTGTTATTCTATCATATTTTTTCATAAACATAAAAAACTATAACAAATATCTTAAATAATACTAAATGAGTTTCATACTTTTCTGTTATACAAACCAGGGATATGTTTAGGAAAATTTTAGGCCCTTTAAAGGACCCTTCACAAAATTATTTGTCTCTTAAATAGAGAATTCATAGAATGTTTTCGCTTTCAAATTGAACTTTTCCACAAATTTAGTCATTTAAAAATAAAATCAGGCCTGTAAGTAAGCAGTTAAACTCACCAAAGAGCTTATTACTTAGCTTTTTATACAAGAAGGACAGAACATGAAGACATTGATAATTTAAAATTCACAAAATTATGAGTAGAATTTTCACAAAAATAAGAAAAACTTCAGTTTCACAAAAACAGAACCCTGTCAGAAAAGTCCGGACAGATCCCTACAAACACCTTGCCAAAATGTATGCTGATATCACAATCCTATCCATGCAACTGATTTTTATTGCAAACCATGCCATTTTCTTGGGTTATAATTTACAAACAAAAAAAGTTTGCCAGAAAGAAAAACTTTAGCATAAGGACTTAAATAAGCTATTATTATTAAATTATTGGTTCAAATTTATGTAACTAGATTTCATTTTTCATTAAAAAATGTTATTTTTCACACACAAAAAAAAAAAAAAAAAAAAAATTAATTTCACGAAAGCAACTTTTACTTTTCATAAAATAGGCCTCAAAAAAAAAAAAAAAAAAAAAACTGCATTGACCCCTGGAGATACCGACTATGAACATTTCACAGTCTAATTAGATACAATTTTGTTGGTGCTGAATATCATACCCAGTCTATTAAGAGAATATAGATCGTCGCAAAATGCTATAACAAAAGCAATATATGTCATTGTTTACAATTTTATCGCATTGATATCGTGTGACGTCTTTATATATATATAAAAAAATCAAATGTTTGCTACAAACAATGCTAAGAGACACTTATAACTTCATGACTGAATTAAAAACCTAGTTTTACTTTATTGTATAATATTCATTTGTTCTTTTATTGTAAGTATATATTTGTGTTGATATAGTAAAATAGTGTGAAAGTTTGAAACAGTATATTTTTTAAATGATCACTTTTATACCAACAGTTTTTTTTTTCTATTTGGCACCAACTATCATGCTTGGTACAATGGTGTTGATATAATAGAAACGCACCTAGAGTTTAAATATTAAAAATCAAAATATGTTTCAGAATGTTTACATTCGAAATAAAGCTCATAGCCATAACCAGGGGTGTAAAAATCTAAGCACCAGCGGGCAGTCTCTCATCAATAAATTTTATTCATTATTTTTTGTCTAAATTTTTTGTAAGAATGCTAATAAAATTTAAACGAAGAAAACTAATAAAATTTATAGGTGAGAGACGCGTTGGGCACCTACACTTTTACACCCCTGGTCATAACATAAAAAATTTCCAACATAAAATAAAGATTTATTCGAGCTGAAAAAGAATACAAGTTGAATTAAATGTATTTGGCAGGTAAAATGTATAATAGAAAATTTCAATAGTCACACGACTGAAAAAAAAATCTTTGACATAAGCATTTTAATCAGGGTTGGAAAAAAACCGGGTTTTTTTTTGTAAAAAACCAAAAAAAACCGGTTTATTTGGTTTAAACCGGGTTTTTTTTAAATATAATTTCCTATTGCATACAGATGCATATCTGTTGATAAAATAAACATTTTTGGATATTATATAAGTAATATAACTTTTAAAAATATTTAAATTAAATAATTACAGTCAATTATATAGAAAATTGAAATCATTTCTAATTTAAATATTATTAGTAACAGCTATGTTTTATGTTCAAAGTCAACTACTTTACACAGTGAAGCATTGATACCTTGAAAATCATATGAAGATTCCTTTGATTAATAATATAATAATCAATCAATAAACATTTGATGCAGTTTCATTAATATAATATATTATTCTGTGTTTGTTATATTATTTTTTTTAATATCCAAATACTTCTGGTTATTTTGTTATCTGAGTGATAACTCCCAAGTGTCCAAGTCAACATATTTGGTCATTAGATTCAGCAACTAACAGAAAAGATTGATTGGTATTCTTGAAATGCTATAACTCGCACTCAATTTTTGCAAGCCGTGTTATTCAATTTGATATCTTAAGTTACTCTTTTAAATTCTTTAAGGATAATCTTCCCCAATCCCAATCCAGAAAATTTTCTTTTACAACTTAACCAAAATCTTAAAGATCATTGTATTTTGTTATTAACTGCTGTAAATAATCTGCATTTTATAAATAAAAATATGCTAAATATTCAATATTATTTATCTATTTTATCTTTTCTAATTTCACATGTTTTAAGAAAAATCTTTAGGGTACCAGATATGTTCATCAGCACATGCTAATTTTCATTCTACATGCATAGAAACATGACCTAGGCTCATTATGTCACATGTTGACTGCTGAAATGAAGTGTTAAAAGTAGAAATTACTTCTATTTATGATTTAAAACAATTAAATTACAAAAAAGAGAAAATATTATATTAGATTTTTTCTAAAAAAACTAAATGGTTTTTTTGACAAAAAAAACCAATTGGTTTAAACCGTGGTTAAAACCATGGTTAAAACCACTTGGTTTAAACCGTGCCAACCCTGATTTTAATAGTCATTGCTTTTTGGCTGGTATGATACTGTAATTTTCTATACATAAGTTAATTTGGGATATCCATAAATAATACTGCAGTACTCAAATTCATGTGAAAAATACCAGGATAAAAAAAACATTTCATAATGTTTAAATTATAAAATACAGTCGGCCCCACTTAATCGGGTAATGGATAATTGCATACTCCGCTTATATGCATAGAATGCCGTGGAATAGAGACGTTCCCCATAAGGCTAATTTTAAATGTACTCGTTTTATCGCATAACAATCCCCGGTTAATTGCATAAATATCGCCAATCAACTAGTAGTAATCCGGATTTTTTGAATTCATGTTATAGTGGTGAATGGAAAAAAAAGGAAGAACTTTTTTTTTGTAACAATGGTTTGTTATATTTACAATCAAAGAGTAGAAATAGTCGTGTAAGATGACTTATCTTAATTCTGGCAACTTATGAGAGTGTTGAATTTGGACAATTGTGTTTTTCTTTTAAAGCTTGTCGTACATATAGTGACTCAAGATGCTGGGGGGTATTTTTTGAAAAATTCTGGAATCGGGGGAAAGTAGACCAATAAAAGATCAATATTTAGCGCTGGAAGTGGAGAAATGCAATGTCAAGATATGAAAAAAAAAAAAAAAAAATTCCTAAAGGATTTTTTGTGTAGGCAAAAGAAAAAAAGAGAAATAATTTGACAAATAATTCAAAAATAAAAAAGAATTTATGCAGAAACTTTTATTTTCAAAGGTATGATTTAAAAACAAAAATTTTCTATTTAACTTTCATTTTAATTTTCACATAAATTATAATGAAAAATTAAACCATGTACCGTAAATAGTGTTATAATACCTTATACTTTATTACATATACTTTTATATATAGAGTAATAATAAATTATTTATTAAAGTCATTAATACAGTAGTTTTTAATTTATTACGTAAATAATTATTCTCCATTAATATTTATCATATCTGTGGCATATAATCAAATGATAGCGTTTGCTGATAACATTAATTAATGTCCTCACTTAAATGCATACAATTCAGTGGAACCAACTGTATGCAATTAAGCGGGACGGACTACATTTTAAAATTAAGTCTATTCTCTAAACTTAGGTTGAATTTCTGACAACAGAAACATTTTTAAAATTATCGGAAAAAAAAAACAGTTTTCATAACAAAGCAAACTTTCTTTTTTTAAATATCAAAATATCCCAAACTGACACAATTCATAATTATGTTTGAAACCAAAACTATTACTATTCAAAGAAAAATATTATACTGTATTAAATAATAATAAAATATAATAATTTAAATATTATAATAAATACATGCTCACATGATCTTATATTTTTTAGAAGAAACAACAACAACAAAAAAAAAATCCAGTTAAACTTACCACTGTTGGGGAGAATTTTTGATGATTTTTTTTGACAGCATGCAGCTCGATTCGTATATAGATTTTTCACTAATTATTTCCAAGGTATCTAAAATAAAAGAATACCTTTAATAATAATTATGGTGTCAAAGTACAATTTAAAAAACAAAGTTTTATACAGAGATGGTTTTTGAGACTACTGTATACATTTAAAATTATGTGTAAAATATTATAGCTAAAACTACAGGTACTTATCATGGTTTTTTGGTACACCATAATATCCCGTTTATCCACTTTTCTGGATAACGCCCTCTCCCTCCACCTTTTGTTTAAAAAAAAGATACTTCTTAGTTATCCCGTCGACCAAATTACTGTCGCCAAATTGTAAGATTAAATGCCAATAATGGTTGCCATTCATGAATTAATTGTAAGATTAAATGTCAATAATGGCCAATAAAACCATTAATTTGACATTTTATTTGTTTATTTATTAATGTTTTACTAATTTATTTGTTCTTTCGTTATTTAAAATAAAAATTATGTCAATGTATATAATTTGGCAAAATTGGTCGACGGGATAACTAAGAAGTACCAAAAAAAAAAAAAATCCCAAGAAAGCATCACCTATTTCCAAAAAAGTTCCACCCTGCATGTCAATGTCAGAATCAATACCAAGTATTTTATTTTTTCGCCACATCAGAAAGGGGCGTGAATTCTAAACATGACATTCCCAACACAGGGATTATTCTTTTCCGAATTTTCTGAAAAATTAAGCATTCGGTTGAGAAAAAAAAAAAATCAGGCATCAGTCCATAGTCCAACAATTCGGACATAATAAAATGTGAATTTCGACAAACAGTCACAGAAAAAATAAATTTCATCAATCGTTCACAGAAAAAATTGCCAATTTTGTCTTAGGACTGCAAAAAAAGCCTTACACCAAATGATAGCAGAGACTGCACATTTTGTCTAAAGATCGCGAAAAAAACCAAATTCATCAAACGACTGCAGAAAAAACATGAATTTCATCAAAAGATCTTGGGAAAATGCAAATTTCGTCAAAAGATTGCAGAAAAAAGAAATTCAGTCAAAGAATCCAGTGAAAAACACACATTCATCAAAGGATCGCGAAAACAGATACATATCAACAAAGGATTGAAATAAAAACCCTGCACATTTCATCAAAGGGTTATGAAAAAAAAAAAAAAAAAAAAGAATTTCGTCAAAGTATTACGGAAGAAACGTGATTTTGGTCAGAGCAATGCGAAAAAAACTCCTGCAAGGTTCACCAAATGCCCCCAAAATCCCCCACAAATGTCGTGAAAAAATCTTGTGCAAGCACCCCCCAGATTATTTTACAATTTTTCGTCATGTCTTTCTTAGGGGGAGGGAAATAACAGGATTTTACGGTACAGTTTTAAATAAAGATATTTTAAAAGTTATAAATGCAATTCTAGTGTGGACCCTAGGCCAATTTTGCAGGCGCAACACCTGGCAGCTCTTTTTAACTCGCTTATGTGGCGTCAGAACAGCCTTTTTTACACAGTGTATGCATCTGGCAGCCTTTTAATTATTTTATACACACTGTGTCCCTTGCTGACATTTATGATGCACCCTTTCAACTCATTTCTTTTCTTAGCTGTGAGGGGAAGGGGTGGGGGATAACTCATGAAATATGTCCATTATTTACAGGAAATATTATATAAATTTCAGCATTTGTTTGTGGGGAAGTGTTGCAAAATTTGTCAATCGGTCATGTAGGAGGGGAAAAAAAAGAAATTTGACAGATTAATTTAGTTAGAGAAAAAAAATTGCAAAATTCTTCAGTCTGTCATGAGAAAATAATATAATCGCTTATTTCGCCATTCAATCACATGAAAAAAAACTTTGCAAGTTTTGCCAGTAAATCATGAGGAAAATCTGGAGTTCATCAATTGCTTCATCGATCTGCCATGGGGAAATTGTGAAATTCAAGTACCGCTTATATGAAAAAAAATAAAAAAAATTGTTCAGGAAGTTGCTTTTGAAATACAGCAAAATTTGTTAATCAATCACAGGAAAAAACATGAAATTCAACAGTGAATCGTGAGAGAAATCATGAAAATTTTCAGCCAGTTGCAGAAAAAAATGCAAAATTCATCAACTGATTGCATGGAATAAATCCCGAAACTCATCAATCAATAAGGAGAAAATTAGCAAAAATCCACTGATAAAAAGGAGTCTAAACAAACAAATTCAAAAATATTTTTTGCGACACAAGTGCCATTTTTTTTTTAAATTCCAATCCGAGAACCCCCCCCCCCCCCCCCCCCCCCTTTTTTTTTTTTCTCTAGAGTCAACATGAAGTTCATCTAAAATTTCATAATTACATTAAAGAAAAATATTTAATTTTTTTAATTTAATTGAAATGTAACAACACAAAGTGTTGAGCAACAATGGAGTGCTTTATTTTTTTACTGACCTGTACATAAAAACACAGGATTGAATATTTTTATGTATCGAACAAAATAAAGCAAAAATATATTGTTTACAACATGTAATTAATAGAAAATTGATAATCCAAATCATCTTAAATTTTTAAAGTGACCTGCTACATCATTGTAAACATTTTCAAATTGATTTATTATCTGAATCTTTTAAACAGCCTTGCTACATCAAAAATACTAAAATAAAATTGAACAGATGCTGCAGCCACACCAAGGTTGGTGCTTTTTTTTTGGGGGGGGGGGGGGGGGGGGAGCCATTTTGGCAAGAAAACGTTGGTCTGAAATACTTGTTAGGCATACTGTGCAAAATCTACATGTTAGGTTTATTATATTTTGAATCAGTTTATTTTATAATGAAAACACACACATTTTTTTATATATATATAAAACACAACATTTACGTTATTGCAAAAAAAAAAAAAACAAAAAAAAAAACACATTTTTTTTATTATAAGGCACACACATTTTACTCTATAATAAATAAAACATTACACATTTTTTTAAAATACAAATTGTTTTATAAAACAGACACAAAGTTTAATTTAATAAAAAACACACTATCTGTTTTGCCGTGTTGTCATACCAGACAAAACATTATGATTTTTGCACCAAAAAGAAATATTGGTGTATCTACGAGATAACTACCAAACATATTTTCTACAAAGAAAACCATATAAAATAGTGTTCACATTTCTTTTAAAAAACAGCCTGGCAGAATTATAGAAATCAGCATTTTTCTTGAATTTTCAGGAGAGGGAGAGGAATATCCCCGCTGGTCCACCCTCTGAATTCATCATTGACATGCATTATCAAGAAAAGCTGAAATCATATACATTTTAAAAGCAACGTTAAAAACGCCAGAATAAACAAAAAATGTTTGCGAATTTTTGTTTATTCTGGCGTTTTTAACGTTACTTTTAAAATGTATATCATTCTGCGGCATGTAGCATCTTAATAATTAAGCTGAAATCATGCTATGTTTTGAGAGAAATGAACATATAAATCAAATAAGCTTTCCATGGATTACTAGACGTAATATAATAATGCATTTATAGGAAAATCGGCAATGCTAATTCAATTCAGTTACCCTTGTGTATTCGCCTGGAGATGGGGAAGATTTTTTTTGCCGATTTTAAATTTCATTTGTAAATTTTTTATGTTAATATCCGAATCTTTTTTGCCTGTAAATTTGAAATATATACTTTTAAAAATGAATATTTCCTTTATTCTATTGTTTTAAAATTTATGTATATTTGCTGTCTGCTATTTACAAATTCCCCTCCCTATTTTTCTTTTTACAAATGAGGTTTAGAATGCCGATTTCTGTTTAAAATTTTTCCATTTGGATTGTTTTGTTGTTGTTATTTTTAATCTTTGAATTTTCGAAAATTAAGCTTAAAGTGGTTATAAATGAAAAAAAAAATAGATAGACTCAGTGCTAATACTCACGTTATTCCTTTAATTCTATAGCACTTGAATATTAATGCCTGCAAATTTTATGCGCATATAAAATGACTTTGTTAATGCACCAAGAAATTCACACTATTCAGAAGTATTATTAATTTTTTTTCAAGAAGTAATATTAATTTTCAGAAGTATTTTTTTTATTTCAAGAAGTAATGGTAATTTTCAGAAGTATTATTTATTTTTTCTAGAAGTAATATTAATTTTCTGAAATATTTTTTTTTTCAAGAAAAGCCTTAAATGTATTTAATGTTTTGATATGCAAAAACACCTGCATAGAAATAAAAAAAAAAAAATATCGTAATAAGAAGTTCAAGTTACCTACCCTGTTTAGAACCTAAATAAACATTGATAAATATTAAATTAATGTGAACAAATAGCGAAAAAGGGGTGTCGAAAAACGCGGCTATTTTTCAAATTTATTTTTAAGTGGTTAAAGAATGAATTTAAAATGTCAGCTTAAATTGATGTGTCTATAAAAAATCTGATACGCTTACTGTTTATTTTGGAATTAAGAATACAATTCATTTAATTCTGTCTGTTTTAACTTTAACATATATTGTAGTTTTAATTCAACCGACAAGAATTGCTGACATCTTTTTCCTTCTATTCCACGTTTTAATCGTGCGATGACTAGGCCTAATTGCTTTTTTAAATTTCATCTTAATAAAGTAAAAGTTTTTCTAACATAATATAAATATATAGACAGAATAGTTATAAAGAAATGCATTACAAAATGAAAGAAAATTCTTACCTTAACATCCACATTCACTTTCTTCATATTTGAATTTGCCATGACCAGCGACAGATCTCATCTAAACATCGACGGAGGAATCAAAATAAACGCCATTTCTGGTAAGTAGGTTGGCTGGTTTCACGGTTGCATTCTCGAGATCCGTCTTGGAATATCCTCCGGTCGTTTTGAGGACGGTTGCAGCCGGACGGTTTCAATTGGTCCGTTCTTTAGTATTCTGCGGACATTCACAGGATAGTTTTATAAGATATGACGACTACAGGATTTTTAGGATCATTGTAGAGCGTCCGAAGGACGACTGTGGTTGTCTGGGGCATAAATTATCTTTTGTTTATCCGCTGAATAGTGATAGGAGTAAATAATTTATGAACAACTTAAAGTAAAGAGAAATGCACTTTCTTTGACTGAAAAATTCGATGTCTTAAGGAAATATGACGCTGCGAATGTGATAAGCAAGACAGTCTTTGCCAAATCTGTGGGAATATATGAGTCAACACTTCGAGCTCTGTTAAAAATTTACAGAAACTGGAAAACAGTGCATCAGGTGGAAGCTCTGGCAGAAAGAAAATTAAGTTGGCAAAATTAAAGAATTGGAGAAGTATTTGAGTGGTTCACCCAAACCCGATGGACGAACATCCCAACTAACGTAACATTAAGAACCTACACTAGTCACTCAAAAAGACCCGGATGATAATGTTAATCCTATGGGAAAGTTATTTTCAAATATCTTGCTTGAATTTTGATATTTTCGAATGATTTTTTTTTTTTGCCTAGGATAGCTGAGGACGATCTACAATCGGGCTAGTTTTTATTTTTTGATTTTAGTTTCATATTTTTTTTTTTTTTTTTAAACTAGGGCTGCTGCTTTTCATCAAAAAACGAGCAAAACATGGTTAAAAAATCACGAAAAACGTGATTTCGTTAAAAGATCGCGAATAAAACGCAAATTTCGTCAGAAGATCGCAAAAAACACGCGAATTTTGTCATAGGATCACAAAAAAGCATGAATTTTGCCAAAGACTAACTTCGTCAGAAAACAAACAAAACACGCTCAAAAGATCGTGAAAAACCGAGGAAAAAATGCTACTTTCGTTAAAATATAGCGAAAAAACCCCCGCAAATATCATCAAAAGGTCGCAAAAACCACGCGAATTTTGTCAAAAGATCGCTAATTATGTCAAAACGAACAAAAGGGGGTACAAAGAGTGGAAAAAAACATGAATTTTGTTAAAAGATCGTGGGAAAAACCGCAAATTTCAGCAAAAGGTCGCAAAAAACTGCACATTTTGTCAGAAGATCGCGAAAAAATGCAAATTTCGTCAAAGGGTTTCGAAAAACACGCTAATTTTGTCAAAAGATAGCGAAAAAACAGGCTGATTTCAACAAAGGGTCCGTATAATGCGAATTTGGTCAAAAGATTGTGAATAATACACAAATTTGGTCAAAAGATTGCGAACAATACGTATATTTGCTCAAAAGATTGTGAAAAATATGCAAATTTCGTCAAAGGATTGAAAAAAAAAAAAAAAAAAAAAAAAAACGTGAATTTTGTCGAAGAATTCCAAAATGACATTTTGATGCTCGAAAATAGTTATTTTCTGCTCCAAAAATGTTATTTTCTTGTCCAAAGTGGCTTTTTGCTGCTCCAAAATAGTTATTTTCTGCTCCAAAATGAGCGTTTTTGCTGCTCCAAAATGAAGCCCATGCTTTTCCATCACTGCCTATGTTTAATACGCGAATGAGCCTTTTTAATGGAAGTTTTAGAGTGAATAATGTCCCAAACATTACTTATAGTCCAGGCAATAGAGACCGTATAGGGATTCTACCTAGGCTAGGTAGAGTTTAATTTTGCTAGTAGCGAGAGTTGCTAGTAGAGAGAGTAATTTTGCTAGTAGCAAAATTAATGGTAGTACTGGAAATCGGCTTTCTAGATGTTTTTTGGGTCGCTGAATTTGTAACTTCCCACCAAAATTTCCCCCGGCAACCCCCCACCCCCACATTTTGGTAAAAAGCCCTCCAAAAAAGGTTTTTATTAAAAAATTCCATTTTTTTTATTGTTTTAGGGGAAAAGTAGCTAGAAATTCAGAAAGTAGACAAAATTTGCAACAAATTAGATATGACATTATGACTTAGGATGAAGGGATAGGGGGGATCTGCCTCGGAACATGCACCGCAGTGCTGCGTGGACTAAGTTGCGCAATTCCACTTAACCACTCACACGTTTACATTAGCCCTCCCATCTTCCCTCAGAACTTTCTCTATAAGATTTACTTTAAGTTTTTTGGGTTGCTGAATCCGAATTTTTAACTCTCTCCCCCCCCCCCCCCCCCACCCCAACCAAAATAGTTGTTTTTAACTTAAATTTCTTATTGTTTTAGGGGAAAAGCATTACGAAATTCAGAAACTAGACAAAATTTGCAACAAATAGGATATATGACATTATGACGTAGGATAAACGGGGAGAGAGGGGGCTGCCTTGGAACATTCCCCGCGTGCTTTTCTCAACAAGTGCGTAAGTGTGATCACACATCGCACAGAGGGGTTTCGTTTAATATTCCTTTCAAAACATTTTATCTTTTTGAAAAATCTGTTAGTTCCACATTTCGCAACCAGGGGGCACACTCGATTCTAAACAAACATCTATCGGAACGAAAACCCGCTTTACACACTATCCGTAGATATATTAGTCGAGGGGATTGGGACAATAGCACCCGAGATCAGTCGGCGCACCTGGCAGTAAAAAAATGGAACTAAAACATGTAAGGCTATGGTGCATAATATGAAAGAGGGTCAAATGGGTGTCGGCAAAAGTTGGAAAATTTCTCCCCGGGTTAAAAGGGTGGAGGTTAGAAAAATTACTTAAAATACACAAGTTAGAGCCTGGAGGGGTAAATAATATAAAACTTTTTAAAGATTTTATGATTTGTTGTGTGGTCTGATGTATTCAGCTATACGTATTCAAAATTTCATGTCTCCAACTTAATTAGGGGCTCTCTTAGAAAGAATTTCTTCAAATACATGTGTGGTAGCTCAAAGGGTTAAACGTAAGACCTTTTTCAAGATTTTATGATTTGTCACTTGGCCTCAGGTGTTCTGCTATAAGTATGCAAAATTTAAAATCTCCAATTTAATTGGGGGCTCAGTTAGAAAGAATTGCTTAAAATACACGAGCTGGAGTTGAAAGGGTTAAACATAAAACTTTTCCAAAATTTATTATTTGACGTGTAATCTGGGATGTTGAGCTATAAGTATGCAAAATTTCACGCCTCCAACCTAAATAGGGGTTCACTTAGAAAGAATTGTTTAAAATACACATGTGGGAGCACAAAAGGTTAAATGTACGAATTTTTCAAAATTTTATGATTTGCTGTTTGATGTGAGGTGTTCAGCTATAAGAATGCAAAATTTCACACTTCCAGCTTAATTAGAGGCTCACTTAGAAGTAATTGTTTAAAATACACATGCAGGAGCCCAAAGGGTTAAATGTACGACTTTTTCAAAATTTTATCATTTGTCGTATGATGTGTGGCGTTCAGCTATAAGTATGCAGAATTTCACGCCTCCAAACTAATTAGGAGCTCACTTAGAAATAATTGTTTAAAATGCGGGACCCCAAAGGGTTAAATGTACGACTTTTTCAAAATTTTATCACTTGATGTTTGGTGTGAGGTATCCAGCTATAGGTATGCAAAATTTCACGCCCCCAACATAATTAGGGGATCACTTAGAAAGAATTGTTTAAAATACACATCTGGAGCCCAAAGGGTTAAATGTACGACTTTTTCAAAATTTTATGACTTGTCGTATGATGTGAGGTTTTGAGCTATAAGTACCCAAAATTTCATGTCTCCAACATATTTAGGGGCTCACTTAGAAAGAATTGTTTAAAATGCACATGTGGGAGTTACCGACTCGTTTACCGACATTAATTCTTCTGCGAGTTAAACCGATAAATTAAATAATAATTAATATTTCAGCTTGTAATTAAGATAGGATTTAGAAATAGGTATCAATGAAATCAGCGAGAAATTCAACATCCGGATGCCAGAAAATTTAATCAAAAAATTTAATATTTAAAAAGTTAAAATTTCATATTAAAATATGCTATTATGAAAAACTGCAGCATCGTCATGTCTACCTGCTTTCCCGCCGAATTGAAATCTCTTTTCCTTGTCTTTCCAATTAAAGAAATTAAATTTTTATCGATTGATTTTTAGTGGATATTTTAACATATACATAACGCAGAAATGTGAACTTTATACCTAATGAAAGTAGATTTTTTTCCGCGTCTGTCTATTCCATTTACAAATTTCTCGGACCATTATTTTCTGATATGTGATTTCGCTTTAAGATGTCCACTTCATTTTTCGGCTTAATTTCCTCCGTGGCAACCATGCATCGGCTGATTTTACTGGCAACCCTTAGGAGAAACATGGATGAATTGGAAGACGTCTGTTTGAAGCTGCGTTAAGAAGGTGGATTGGTTAATTTTAGAAGTTAATTAGCCCGTAGTTCAGTTAATTACCAACTATTTCAAAATTTCATGATTTGTTGTTTGATGTGAGGTGTTCAGCTATAAGTACCCAAAATTTCAAGTCTCTAACATGTATAGTTTCTGAGAACGGGCTCTGTGACGGACAGACAGACAGACAAAGTAGTGAGACGAATAGGGTTTCGTCAGATGAACGAAACCCTAAAAAACCAAATTTTTTCAAAAAATCAATTTTTTGAGAGGTTGCCGAGTGAAATTTTGGTAGGAAGTTACAAATTCGGATTCAGCGACCCAAAATACATCTAGAAAGCCGATTTCCAGTACTACTATTAATTTTGTCAGATAAAATCCCCTATTGCCTGGACTTCATCATTTAGTGCACGTAGCGCCGCAGTGCATGTTCCGAGGCAGCCCTCACCCTCCCCGTTCATCGTAATTCATAATGTCATATATCCTATTTGTTGCAAATTTTATTTAGTTTCTGAATTTCATAATGCTTTTCCCCTAAAACAATAAGAAATTTAAGTTAAAAACAACTATTTGGAGCGGGTTTCGGGGGAGAAATTTTTGGGGGAAAGTTAAAAATTCGGATTCAGTGACCCAAAAATCTTAAAGTAAACTTTATAGAGAAAGTGTGGAGGGGAGACGGGAGGGCGAATGTAAACATGTGAGTGGTTTGATAAACCCTATAAAATAGTGCTTAGGGGTTAAAGTGGGTAACAGAGAATATTAAATATGCAATGGAGCGTAATGCTGGTTTAAACCCCAAAGAAAAATGATTATTAAAAGTTACGTTAAGCTAGATAAACTATAACATCTGAAAAGTAAAATATAATTCCAAAAATAATATGGTGGAAAATAATGACAGATATTTTAAAAACACAAATAATTTATTAAAACTTAAAAGACATATTAATATAGAAGCAAATCATGACATCTCTTAAATATCAGCTTATCAACAAATGTAAAAATGGAAAAGACTTATCTGAAACTTTAATTACAAACATCACAGCAAATAGTAAGGCATTTACTTTGAAATATAACATGACTACATGATATATAAATTACGACATCCTTATATTCCCAATAGTGTAGCGAGGGCTTGAAAAACGTAAGTATGTCCTTTTGAAGACTCGACACAAAAAGTCAATTCGTATTCGACAAATAAACGCCTCTATTCTCTTACGAAGAAAACATTGAAAAACAGCCGAACACATTTCAAAAGGATAGACACTACTTTACTTTAAAACTCCCGAGCTTCACGATGAAAAACATATTCTGAGGACGACATCATCAAAAAGGTAGTTTCAGGAAAAACCGCTACGTAGACACGATGTCTTGCATATAACAAAGACAACTTTAAACAGTACGCCATTCAGCTCCCGAAAAACAAACACTCGAAACAAGATGACTCTCCTCTAAGATAAGTTACAGTTGAAAAAAGGACTATCGTAAACGTAAAAGCCGATGAGCAAAACTATTTAAACAGATAATACGATGAAGCATTATGAAAGAACTATTTCCACCTTCCCCGAACAGAGACAAATACAACTGGGCAAGGATGACTTCAGAGCATGGCGATTTATTCGAAATGAATGAACCGAAATACGGCAACCACGCATGTCTGTTAGACTCCCAACCGGCTTCTAGGAAGAAGCACGTGAGGGCGTAACCATGGCAACGATTGCCGACGCTCTGGACATACGATGCCATCTGATGTTCTCTACGAGAACTACGGCAAAACTGCGAGAACTCGAAGCTGTTTTGCACGAATGAAAAAAGGAAAAAAGTATGAAGTCGGAAACTGAATTTAAGAGACTTTAAAGAAAGAAAGATAAGAATGTTTTAATAAAATAAAGTATTTTATTAAATTAATTAAAGAAATGAAATAAAGATGAAAGTAGGATAAAGCATAATAAAAGGGTGACAATGATGAGAACAGAGGCTTTGTAAAGACATCATGGTTAAGTGGAATTGCGCAACTTAGTTTACGCAGCACCGCACGCATGTTCCGGGGCAGATCCCCCCTTCCCCTTCATCCTAAGTCATAATGTCATATATCTAATTTGTTGGAAATTTTGTCTACTTTCTGAATTTCTAGATACTTTTTCTCTAAAACAATAAAAAAAATTGATTTTTTTAATAAAAACCTTTTTTGGGGGGCTTTTTACCAAAATTTGGGGAGGTTGCCGGGGGAAATTTTGGTAGGAAGTTACAAATTCCGATTCAGGGACCCAAAAAACATCTAGAAAGCCGATTTCCAGTACTACCATTAATTTTGCTAGGTAAAATTCCCTATTGCCTGGACTATTACGACAATTCTTTAAACTGGAAACTTTTTTTTTCTCTCCGAATTTAATGCAGCCATAAATAGCTTTACTAAAAATATCGGTTTGTACCTCTGCCTTCTTAAACGAGAAATCTTTCCCGCACCGATTACTTAGTATAGTCAAACAGGGCAGCAAGAGAGAATAGAAAATTTTACTGCTAACAAGTGCACAATAAATAATCAAAAATGTAGTTTCTCCCCTGATCAGAATGAGACAGTAGAGGACTTATCCGATAAAGAAGCTAAAAGCAAACTTTTCCCCTGCGATGGAGAAACGATTTAACAACCATCTAACTTAGAGCAGTGTCGATTTGCTGCTTGATCAGTGCTGTGATATCTAAGCCAGGCCGCACACTGTAGCGACTCATGCAACATATTGCTTTACTTCGGGGGAAAAACAGGTTTAAAAAAGGTTTGAAGCAGCTTTATTCTTTGTTTCGACCTGTTTTCCCTCCTAAATCCCACTTCATCTTCCTCCTGTCACCTCAGCGCTCGGCCTGTCTTACGAAGGAAGAGGGTCGCTTGCTCAACCAGTAGAATTTAGTCTACGATGTCCACGTCTTCTTTTAAAAATTTAATGTGGTCTTTACCGTTGCAAAATGAGCAAAATATATTAAAAGAAAAGTTCGCTCTATCACTGAGAAGTTGCAAATTATAAATCAGTACGATACCCAGTCTATCCCAAATAAGTCGGCGTTTCCCAAAGAAAAAGACATACACAATCAACTTTAAGGACTTGTTGAAGATTAGGGATGTCATCGTTAACCAACCTGTTGTTCTTGGAACAAGGAACAAGAAAATAAAAACAGCTAAGTTTAAGGACGAGTGGCTTTTTCAGTCGTGTTCTACAAATATACCAATAAGCGGCATGCTAATCCAAGAAAAAACTTCTGAAGTTGCAGCAAAAATTGTTAGGAATTTTAAGCTATTTTCTTATTGCTTCTATTACCTTTATTTCCTATGTCACTTCTGTTTACATTTTTTTTACTGTGTTTGGATTTAAACTATTCTTATTTCTGTTTGAATACATTTAAATATCTTTCATTATACTTTATTTCTTTTTACATATATAATGGACTTACCTTTATTCAAGCATTACTTGTTTCTAATAACTGTTCTACTATTTTTATTTCGCCGTTAACTTCTTTATTTACATTTCTCTGCAAACTACATTCGTTGTTCCCGCAATCGTTCTGGCCGTAGTTACTTCATTTGCTGACAGATGGCGGTAACCGTCTTTGCATACGTTTTTCCTCTTTGACGAATCAGCATTGATTACGTTACCAGAGAGTTCTGGAAGATCGGAAGGCACGTGGATGAGTTGCGTGGTGTGTTTGTTTTTCTCTTGAGAGAAACATATAAATACTGTCTACGGCGTGTCTAGTGCAGCTTCGTTGGTTTTATGTTTTAGTATCGTTTTAAATTTGAGTTTTCGCTCCGGCGAAATACCTTTTTAACATTTTGTTTGAGTCGTTTATCGTAGTTTATCGTAATGTTAATTCATTTAATAACATGCTTATATCCCTGTTTAAGTTAAAGTATAATCACGATAAATGCCATTATTATAAGTACGGATGTGTTTTTACGAAATAGAAAAAGCTTTTGGCTGAATCCTTATCAACTCAGATAGGGGGGTTACCTTCATAGTCTCAGAAGTTTTTGAATTGAACATATGTTAAAATTTAAGAAAAAGTAAGATACTTGTATATTTTCATTTTGCCCAAAAAAATTCCTGGCCCGAGATACAGGCCGCCAAAGATGACATCCCCGGCATCCTTTCTCATTCGTGATTCTCGATAAAAATTTTAAAGTGCTCTATCTCTACAACGGTGCAAGATATTTTGTTGCGGTTTATTTTATTTTAAAGATAATATTCTTCTGTTTAAAATGATATACCCAATTTTGAAAAATGTATTCAACTTTTCTTGTGGCAACCTTTTAAAAAAAAATTTTTTTTTTTTGAAAATGCCAATCTTAAAAATTTTGATTTTTTTGCTGTTGATCAATACCATTGGGAACTATCTTCACTGTAAAGGAGAACTTCCACTTTTGAGTTTAACAAATTTTAGAAACATTTAAAAAAATTCAGGGAATTTTACAGGAACTGTATATATACAGTTCCAGTAAAAGTCACTGAATTTTTGCTTATTTGTATCATATTTGTAAGGATAAGCCTACTATATATCCTAAACAAGTTAGAAATTGCAATATCAAGTGTGGCAAATGAGGTGCATGCGTACTATAACTAGTTTTATAAATATTCAGATCTTGGTGCAATAAGTTACACTCTTGGGCAAAAAGGGCATGAATACAAAATTTATTATGATTCTACATATTAAATTCAGTAATACGGGAGTAATATGAATTCATCTTAAAAGGACTTAATCGCCATGGCAACATAGAATCATTGCCTATCATGGTATATCATTGAATCAGTTATGTATTATAGGATTTTTAAATAGAATGAAGAAAACTTTTATTAATGTCTTTTATGTTTTAATTTGATTTTCATAGCATTTGAAGTGATACATACTTTATTTTCAATACCGAACATAGTAAAACAATCTCAATAACATATATCAATTACACAGCAATACAAATTATATTAATACAAGTTAGAGTTCTGACAGATGGGCAGACAAATCGAATCCATAAAGACTTTCAACTATGTTGGAAATTGTTAAAAACACATAAATAAGTCGGAATTTGACTTTTAGAAATTTATGTCAATAGACGGAAGCATACTTGAATACTTTCATACAACCCTGTATTTTACCTACTATCTTTATATATATGCCACTATTTAGCTAATATTTAATTAAGATTAAAACATCCTTAAAACCAGTGAAATCACACTTCCAGAGATTATCATCCATAGACGGCCATGTATCTAATTCTTTGAGTGGATCTGTATATCATTTTATCTATATTCTCCAAACATATCTTAGTATACTAAATGTAGTTCAGTGTAAAAATGCATAACTCATTTAAAAATCACCTTTAAGCTACTTTCATTCATACTCAGTAAACCCTTAAGATTTCTTTTGTGTAGCCCTGTATATGATCTACAGCATTTATGCACACAACGTATATATGGAAAAATTTAGTTAAACTTAAAGACTCAAACACAACTAAAAATGCACTTCCAGCAATACCCTTACGATTTCTTTTGTGTAGCCCTGTATATGATCTACAGCCTTTATACACACAACATAATATGGAAATATTTAATTAAACTTAAAAACTCATATTGCAACTAAAAATGCACCTCTAGCAATCATCGCTAATGTACAGTATTTCCAATAAGGTAAAGTATCCGAAATCTTTTGTGTGTCCCTGTAAACACTATGCACTTTCTATGACACAGGAAGTAATTTTTTGTAAACCTCTGCAATAAAGTATGTATCACTTCAAATGCTATGAAAATCAAATTAAAACATAAAAGACATTAATAAAAGTTTTCTTCATTCTATTTAAAAATCCTATAATACATAGTTGATTCAATGATATACCATGATAGGCAATGATTCTAGGTTGCCATGGCGATTAAGTCCTTTTAACCCTCCGTCTACCAGACGGGTCCATTGGACCCGACAGGTACATACAAAATATTCATTCAAACCAGAAATTTCTTTAAAATAAACTAAGTATATAAGCCAGACAAAAATAAGGTAAATAAGTTAAATAGTTTTAAATAAAAATTCTGGTGTAGAACGTTTTATTAAAACTTGAATAAAATTCCCGGTAGATCTAGGGTTAAGATTGATTCATATTACTTCTGTATTACTGAATTTAATATATGGTATTATAGTAAATTTTGTATTCATGCCTTTTTGCCCAAGAGTGTAACACTTATTGCACCAAGATCTGAATATTTATAAAACTAGTTAATACTATGCACGCACCTCATTTGCCACATTTGATATTGCAATTTCTAACTTGTTTAGGATATATAGTAGGCTTTTACTGGAACTGTATGTATACAGTTCCTGTAAAATTCTCTGAATTTTTTAAATGTTTCTAAAATTTGTTAAACTCAAAAGTGGAAGTTCTCCTTTACAGTGAAGATAGTTCCCAATGGTATTGATCAACAGCAAAAAAAATCAAAATTTTTAGGATTGGCATTTTCAAAAAAAAATTTTTTTTGAAAAAAAATTTTTTTTTTCAAAAGGTTGCCACAAGAAAAGTTTAATACATTTTTCAAAATTGGGTATATCATTTTAAACAGAAGAATATTATCTTTAAAATAAAAAAAACCGCAACAAAATATCTTGCACCGTTGTAGAGATAGAGCACTTTAAAATTTTTATCGAAAATGGCGAATAATGGCTGTTGATATATCGTTTGCTACAGATGACCAGTGGATATATATTGATGTCTGGAAACTGTGTAGTTCTGTGTCATCATATTTTTACAAGTTTAAGATATCATTACCAGCATGTTTTATATTGAAAGCCGAGTCGACCTTTCCATTGAGTGTCGGGGTATGTTTTTGCTTCTTTCTATTTCACATTAGTGAACTTGATCTAATTATGAGTTGAAGTTCTTTTTCTATTTTCATTTGATATGCTGGGATTACTTTCTTATTATAGATTACTTAAAGCTGTTTGAGATGTTTCATTAACTTAAATATATTATTGTTAATTTGAAGTTAAGTTTAATTATTTATTTAAAGTAAATTCTATATGATATATTAGTCATTTTAACTTTTAACTTCAGTCACATGTTTCAGTTCGGTTGGTTTAAATTAAAGAGCTATGTAATGGAAGTTCATTTGCATAAGGTTTGAATAATATATTTCGCTGTGAGTGTTTTCCAGCAGGTTATATTACACCTGGACTTAGATACTCCATTATGTTAAAAATGAATATTTATTTTTCTTCTGTTAAGTTTTTTGTTTTATTTTATTTTTAATAAAGTTTGTTTTCGTTTTTAAAAACTTTGTCAGTTTTATTTCCAATCAACTTTAGTTTTCTTTAGTTAACAGACATATTGTTTTTCAGATCAACATTCCAGATTCACTTTTTCTTTTAACTGCTCTTTCAACTACATATTATCTTTGACAGTCTCTGCTCATTTTAATTATGCATCATTCAGATTTCCTTTTTAGATGCATAACCTGTTAGACCTATACCTTGGTATAGTATAACAAAAATAGTGTTAGATTTCAATGCCTCAAGTGAATGGCTGTAGTGTTGACTCTAAGCTGCTTTAGCAGGGCGCAGCGCCCAGTGGCCTTTTTATTTCTTTTTTGCACCCGGCGGCTCTTTCAAACCCTACCGATGCGGCCTGCTGCCCTTTTTAACACTTCCTATGTGCCCTGTGGCAATTTAGTTGATCACAGGAAAATATCTCAAAATCTAGGGACTCTAAACAAACCAAAATATTTTTTGTGAACAAGGTACAAGTGTGCCCTTTTTTAGAATAGTGTTCTCTTAAAAAATGAAGCCTTAAATTCTTGAAAAAATGTGCCCTTTTCTTTAGAATAGTGTTCCCTTTTTGAAAAATGCATCCCTTTTTTTAGAATAGTATTCCCTTTTTGAAAATTTCCCGCCCGGCGGTCCTTTTTTTTCTTGAGTCAACACTATGCTGGATCGATTTAAAACTCCAGACAATATCCCGAATGAAATTCCAGAAAGTGTGCGGTGAATCAGCTGCTGTCAACAATGAAGACATCGCTTGTTGGAAAACAAATGTGCTTCTGCAGATGTTAAAAAACTACTCAAGTTGTGATATTTACAACGTGGAGGGATTTGGGGTTTTTTACAAAATGACGTCCAACAAAAGAAGCAATGTTCTGGGGGTAAACTAAGCAAAGACCATCTTCTACTCAATGTCAGATCTGATGGATGAGAAAAGTTAAAGATACTGGTAAGAAATCACGCAACCTACGATGCTTTAAAAACATAAAAAATCTTTCCTTCCTGTCGAAAGTCAGTGCAGAGCTTGCATGATGCGCAACCTTTTTTCAACATGGGTTCGTAATGTTGACCAGTGTATGGAAAAAGGATCAGACCATGTTTTATTGCTTATAGACAATTGCCCTGCACATTCGAACAATAACGAAGGCCTAAAGGAAGTACAAATTGAATTTTTGCCTCCAAATTCGACCAGTTTCACTCAGCCAATAGTGTAAGGAATCATTAATAGCGTAATTACAAGACAAGCGTAGTACAACATTACATTCACCAAATTGAACACGGCAACAACCATTCTTACTAAGAGGTCGTCCTATTACATCCCTTGACGTTATTCACATGCTTACCGCAGCATGGGAGAGTCTCACACCAATGATGATTGCAAATTGTTTTAGGAAAGCGGGTTTTGGAAGTAACGAGGACATCATTTTTAAAGGACTGACCTTGCGTTTTCTGATGTTGAAGAACACTGGCTTGGCGAACAGGAAACTGTAGAAGTTTTTGTCTATTTAGAAACGTTCATTAATATCAACAAAGATCTAGTAGCCTCTGAGCTCAGAAGTCTGGATAATATCAATAGCGCCTGATAAACCGGATGAGGATGAAGAAGAGGTGAACATGCTCCCTCGGTGCCATCTCCAAAGTTACGGAGGCATTCAGTTTTCTCAGACAGAATTCATTGTCACTGGATGAAGGGCCTTCAACGAGCAAGTCTTACCATCACCTGAATAGGGTTGAAAACATCATGTTAATGACATGGCCGCATGTTAAACAGGCCAAAATTGATAGCTACTTTGCCAAAAAGTAATTTTTATGGAATTATTGACTTTATTAACTTTAAACTTTTGTTTTTTTATATCGACTTTTGAATATTATCGACACTGTTCTCTATTTATTCTGTATAGCTAACAAGGATTTTAATTTTGTTAACATTATTTTTTAGTTTACGTGGTTAGCATAAATTTTTGTGTTCGTTTTGCTCAATTTTATGTGACGTACATTATAAATCTAATTTTGAAAAGATAGGGAAAGGATTTTTACTTAAAATAACTTTTATTTGAATATCCAGATTTCGAACGTTACTGCTTAATAAACACATAATGATAAAAACAAATAAAATATCATTTTATGTCTTAAAAACATTAAAAAATGTCATAAAGATGTGGTTTATCCGTGTAGGTTGTTATTATATGGACAACCGGACGAAAACTCACCAACTTCAGTTAATAAGCGAACCCGTTTAATACGCGAATTTTGGTCAGCCCCTTGATTCGGGTATTAATGGGGTTCGACTGTACTTTTTTGAAAACAAATATTCTGCACAAATTACTTTGGATTTCTGTGAACAGAAATGTTAGTTTAAAAATTACAGAAAAAATAGAAGTTTTCATGAAAAATTAAAAATGTAAAATTTTTTTTTTTTTTTTTTTTTTTTTTTTTTTTTTTTTTTTTTTTTAAGGAAAATATAAAAATGATAAAGCTTTAGCAATTCATAACCTTGCTTAAAAATATAAAATTAATAATTTAAAAAAAATGTCATAAGGTAGCATTGCACTCAGGGTCTCCAGTTAGGGTGCAAATGCTCTATCTTGACATGAGGAAGTCTGCGTCGAGAACAGCAAGCTAATGGGTATTTAAAACTTGCAATACTGGCCAAAAATATTGCAAGATTTACATTGACACCAGGAAATCCGCATTGAAAACGGCAAAATAATGGGTATTTAAAATGTACACTAATGGCCAAAAGTATTGAAAGATTGAAAATTCTTACATTTTCTTTTGAAGAAGCCTTCCAAAAATTAATATTTAAAAAATTAAACTGATTTTCTTTTTGGTTTTTAAAGACAAGATTTGAGTAAGTTATTGAGCAAAGAAATATTTATTTTTATAAAATAGCATACAAAATATTTGCAGGTTATCGGAAATCAGCATACATTTTGGTATCCCGAAATAAAATGAAATAATTTAAAAATTACTAAGTTCTGAGCAGAAAATATTATAAACAAGTGCAAATTAACCTAAAAGCGTTTAATATGTTGTTGGACCGTCTCTGGCTGTGATCACAGCAGCCACTCTTTTAGGCATGAAATCAACAAGGTTTTAGAACACTTCTTTCAATATATCATGGTAGTAAACTTTAATTATAGTTTCCTGAAGCTCTCATTTTGTTTTGGGTGGATTTTGGGATATTTTCCTGCCAATTTATACTCCATAAAGTCTCAATAGCATTTAAATCTGGCAAGTTTTCTGTCCATGGCAGTAACATTAATACCATGTTTTACAAATTCAACCAGAACCTTAAAAAAAAAAAAAAAATAATGTTTAATTTAATGAAATTTAATTGAATTTTAATGTTTTTCTTACCTTTCCTGATTTATGGCAGGGTGCTAGTTCTTGCTGAAATATCCATTTCTGCTTTGGGTACAGATTATGAGCACTAGGAGCAATCGATCCTTCAGAACATTAATATACTGGTCACCGTTCATAGTTCCTTGTACAAAATGGAGTCATCCAGTTGACTTGTATGACGAGCAACCCCACACCATTTTGCTTTTCTGTGTGTTTTGTTGTATGAACCAGGCAATCTAGGCTCATTCATGCTTTCTTTAGTTTATGCCAAACATGGGCAGGTTTTTCAGACATAAAAGAAACTCGACTTTTGCCACTGAACAAAACTTGTCTCTATTTCGAAATAATCCAATTTTGTGAACTGTGTCCCATTCCAGTCATTTTTCTGCATTGCTTTGGTCAAAAATGGTTTTTTCCTACTCACATGTGCCTTGAAACCAGCTTCACGATGCCTCCTGCGAACTGTTCTGCAACTGACAATGACAGAAGTTGACTCACTGCAATCTCTTGCAAGTATAGCAGAACTGACAAACCTATTTTTCGTCATAATTGTGTCAATGAAGCAGCATTACGTTTTTGTTTTATTATTAATAAAACAAAAAACGCAAATAATGTTCAGATTTTTCTGCAGACAACAAAATTTTCTTAACAGACAACCTGTTGGTGACCACTGTTTTAATGCATGGTGGGAAAGGTTAACTAAGCTCAACAATTAGAAATTATTTGGGGGCTCAGCCACATGCTTGCCAACCATATGAATTGCATGCGATTCACATTGGGACCACTACACGATTCCAGCTCGCTTCACTTGCTTGCCGCTATTTGCATCAACTCTAGCCAGATTGATTATTATATTAAATGATTTTAACTTATTAAATTTATTAACATATTAAATTTATAAATATTTTTAATGTTTTAAAAAAAAAAAAGTTTCATTGCAAGTGCAAATAAATCTGCATTTTTTCGCCTATATTATTGTGCAGCATGACTTAAATTCATTTAAAACTCTTTGAAAAACACTGCGAAGATGCTATGTATGATGCTTATAAAATGTAAACAAAACATTTTCTGTTGTGTCTAACAGAAAATAGTTTTCAGAAAGCTAATTAGCTGAATGCACAAGTCATCGTAAAATGAACCAATGGCATTGCTATTCATACATCAATCAAAAGATCTGTCTATAAAAAGAGATTTTATCTGAATTTTGATTTGCTGAATGGGTCGGGTCATGTGATCGTAAATTAAACACTGGGAATCGTCTCTGTCGTTGTTGCCAAATGGCAAGCTATAAATTTAGCCTCATTTCTGCCCCACATAAGAGAAATATATATGATTATCACTTTCAATACACAAATTTAATATTTTTCAATAGTTGGAAATTGTGTAACTCTTTTAAATCATATGCCTCAAAGACTTCAAAATTAGACTTATATTGATTTTTTTATATTTATGCATTCTATTGCACCAATAATGCATTTTGTTAACATTTTCATGCATAAAGGGAAATGTATAGCTTTATTAATAAGTGAACTGTATATAAATTTAGGTTGACAGAAGTTTAAGAAATCAGATTAGAGTTCGAGACCAGACATCAGAAGATAATTTGAAACCCATGAGTTCTGCCGCTGAAAGAATATTGTTAACACTCCACAAAATATCTTCACCTGTTTCTGTGAGTGCCTATGGATTTTTGAATTTGTATTTATTAATTTATTTTATAATGTTTTCCTGTTATTAATTTTATTACAATTTTTTAGTGACAAGTTTTAACTTATGTGAATTTGAATTGCTCTTTTTGTTCTAGGATGCTAAAAGAATCCCCAATTTAGAGACGTCTCCTGTTGATTTATCGGTATACCTTACTGTAAGTTTTATTTATTGTTATATATGATCTGGATGTAACCTGTTATCATTATCTAATTAGTAATTGGGTCATTCCATGTGAAATCAACCAATGTAAAGAAAATTGGTTACACCATAGTCACAGATTTTTAAAAATTTTTTATCATAGGCAGACATAGTAGTGAAACCTTCAAATCTGAAATTTAAAAGTAATTTTCGCAATATTGGCCGAGATATAGCCTTTTGAAAATTTGTCATTTTTACTAAATGGCGGCAATCTTGGATTCTATCCCAATGTCTACCTATGCCCATAACTCGGCAACTAATGGCTCAAATTCTATATTTTTGGTATCAATTTGAGCTATGTGTACTAAGCATGGGTGCAAGACCTTCAGTCCAAGGACTGATTTCAGTCTTGAAGATATTTTTGGCTGATAGTAAATTCTACCTTATATACTTAAATTATAGCAATTTTAATATCAAGAGCTGTTAATCACTTTCTTTTATTGTAAGAGACTAATTTTTAGCCATAATGCAAGGCACATAAATCTTAAATTCCATTTTTATTTGATTATTTCCAATACTGAGAAAAGTTTTCAGTCTTGGCTTTTGATATACTTCTTGCACCCATGGTACTAAGAACGCATATACAAGGGTCGATCTAAGCAAAATTTGGGGCCTATTTAGAAATGTGTTATGTTGATAATTTGGGTTTTCTTAAATAAATAATTAAATATGGAAAAAAAAGAAAGAAATACTATATTTTTAGCTACCTTATACAAATAATAGTTTTTTTTTTTAGTTTTTTACTTTAGAATAACTTTTTTTTTTTTTTTGTCAGTCAATAGTTAAATTACTCCATGTAATATCTAAAAATGGTTTATTGTACTGTTCAATAGCATTTTGAGGAGGTTTTTTTTATATTGGCTTGGCTCCCGCCAGTGTTCCTCAGAAATTTATGAATATTTTATGTGTAAAATATAAGTGTATAATGTTTCAAAATGTCAAAAAAAAAATATTTAAAGTTGCAGCTATTTCGTAATTTAATTTAAAAAATATGTTTTCAAATGTCAATATATTATTATTTTAAGCAGACTCAGCATTTAACAAATTGAAACAGTGTTTGACCTCTTATCCTTGTTTAATGTTGCCCAATGTTGAGCAACCTTTCTTTTTACATACTGATGCATCCGGGTTTGCGTTAAGTGCTGTACTTAGCCAAAAAGACGAATCAGGTGATTTGCATCCAGTCGCTTATGCTAGCAGGACTTTAAAAGACGCCGAGACGAGATATAGTACTTTTGAGAGAGAACTTCTCTTTGTAGTTTGGGGAATTAGTAATTTTAGACATTATCTTTACGGGAGGGAATTCAGTCTATATTGTGATCAGCAGGCAATTTCACAGGTGTTGAGAATCCAAGACAGTAGTCGAGTTTCTCGTTGGGCTCTTGCACTGCAAAATTATAATATAAAATATTGTCATACTCCAGGTAAATGTAATGTACCAGCTGATGTACTATCGAGGAATGTTAATGTGATTCAAGAAATAAATATCAACACAAATTTTTCAAAAGAATTTATTAAAACATCACAAAATCAAGATGCAAGATGCAAAAACATAATTGAACAGTTAAATAATATAAATGAAATACAATTAAATGATTTAACTTTCTTTTTAAAAGATGATTTATTATATTGCATAAATAAAAAGGACTCACTTAATGACAATCAAACTAAATTAGCTATTCCTTAAACCTTAATTTCTCACATTTTAAATTTAGCTCATGACTCTGTAACCTCAGCACATCCAGGATTTAAAAGAACATTAATTAAAACTAAGAAAAATTACTTCTGGTGGGGTCAATATAAACACACACTCAACCACGTTAAATCTTGTGTACAGTGTGCCATTCATAAAGGATATAAATCTAAACAGAAAGCACCATTACAGAGATTCGAAATTACTTCACGTCCTTTTGAAAAGATAGTTGTTGATGCTGTGGGTTCGTTGAGTACTACAGCCGAGGGAAACAGACACATTATTGTAATCACAGATTATTTTACAAGATGGGCTGAGGCTTACCCTGTACCAAACTTACAGTCTGAAGTTATAATGTCTGTGTTAGAAAAATTCATTGCTACTCATGGAATTCCTGAACACATCACTACAGACAAGGGCAAATCATTTATATCTGAGGCTATCCTAAAAGTGTATGAGAAACTTCACATTAAAAAGCATACTACGACTAGTTATCACCCGAGTGCAAATGGGGTTGTGGAACGGGCCAATGGCACGATAGTTAATATGTTAAAACACTTAGTGGACTCTTCAAATGAAGATTGGGACAAAGTTTTACATTTTGCTTTATTGGCTTACAGAACAGCTTATCACGCTGCTATAGGAGATACCCCAGCGCATTTAGTTTACGGTAGGGATTTACTTTTACCTGTTGACCTTATAACCAAACCTATTCAAAGATCTTATGCTGATATCCGTGAGTTAAGTGAAGATTTACATTTAAGGTTGAGCAAAATTTTCCACATGGTTAAACAAAATTTAACTACAGCTGCAGAAATACGGGAAGAGTATAGGTTAAAGTTTGCCACAGACAAAAATTTACAGGTGGGGGATTTGGTGTTATTGTACACACCGGTAGTTAAGCCGGGGGCTAGTAAAAAACTCGCACAGTTCAATAAAGGACCTTACCGTATCACTCAACAATCAAATACAGTAAATTTTAAAATTGTTCATATACAAAACCCCAAAGACGAGCAATTAGTACATGTTGATAGATTGACTAAAATCAATGAAAGGATTATTTTTCCTGTACTTTTTGAGGAAGAGAGTAGAAACAGGGAACAAGATACAGATCAAAACACTCAAGTTGATATGGATGTTAGGGATTCTCAGGTAGAAGAGATTGTTGATCAGTATCCAGTTTTCGATGTGATAAGTTATAGTGATAGTAGTAACAATCAAGCTCATGCACACAATAATAAAATTAACACTGCTAATATTGACATAAATATAGGCTTACCTGGTCAGTCCCATTCAGGGTCTGGGCAAAATTGTAGACAGCATACGAGACCTGCAGTTGTTAGCGATTATAATTTGCGTGCCAGAGACACACATGGTTTTGTTGTGAAAAAATAACATTTTTTAAATTGTGGTGAATACATTCTCACCGTTGCATAATGTTGTATATATTTTTTTTTTCTATTATTGTATTGTATTGTATAATTTGTGTAATATTTTGTATAATCAGGAACAAATTTTGTCTTAAATCTTTGAACAAACTTACTATTTATTGTATTATTATGTGATAAAATATGTAAAGTCCTAAAACACAAGTCAATTAGTAGAAATCACCTTGTATTGTTTTTCATGTATGCATATGTTTCATGCATTCTGGTTATGAATACAAGTCACAAAAATTGGTGATGTTCAGATATCAGTAATAATGTTTTGTAAGGTTGTCTGAATCCTGATTTGGTCGGTTTTGGTGACTAGGTGTTGGGAGATTAATTAATTACTTGAATTTCAATGGGTATAGTTAGAGGGGTATTTATATGCAACATGAATTTATTTTGACGAGGACCTGGTTCTTTTTCTTTTACTTACAAAAAAAAAAAAATTTCAGTAAAATTTTTTTGGGGGGGGGAGTCGGAGATGTAATGTGTTTTGGGTTTTCTTAAATTAGGGTGTAAAAAAATCATTTTTTTTTTTAAATCAAAAAAATCGGATTTTTTTTATTTAAATCGAATTTTTTTTTTGATTTAAATCAGATTTTTTTGATTTTTTTCCCAACGTTCAAATACTGAATAGCTACCAAGAGTTTTAGGTTTCCAAAACAATTAAACCACTAATTGCTAACATAATCTATGTTTTTACACTTTAATTAATAAAATTATAATTATTAGTTAGTAATTACAGAAATTAAAACTGCAAATTCGTAGTTTCATTAGTTAGTATCATACAATAATGTTACATAGATTAATATTGTAATAATTATGTAAAACTTTATTAAATACTAGTGATATTTAACATTTATTAAAATTATTAATAACTGGATTTAATATTAAATAGTTAACACTACTTCAAAAAAATAATTATTAAACAATTAACTCTTTAATTAGGAGCATATTATACATTTTTAAACTTATTAAAATGATAATTAATATTGTAGTATTCATTTTACAAAGAAAAAGGGGCAGAATGCTAGTTCCAAAAAAAAAAGACACTTTCATGAGGAAATATATTAGTAATGTGCTTAGTAATGATATAAGGGGAAAAAAAGGAATTTTTTGTATGATAAATAAAGTGTCCTTAATTTATAATAATTTTATGAATCACAAATTGAAAAATACAATTAAATAACAATATGTTTTAATAATATTCTGTTTTTCTAAAGAAAAAAAGTTTTATTATTTTTGCAAGATCTTGGGCCCATGAATTTAGAAATACTGATGAAAGGGGAAGTTTTTAAAAGAAATCTCTGGCTACAACTACATGTGAATGTAACTCTTTTTTAAGGCAGGGTGCATTTTGCCAATTTCAAAAGGGGCGGGGTGTGGCACCCTTAAAAAAATGACCTAGAAGAAACAGTAATTAGAGAGTTAATAAAAACTGCAAATAAGTAATTTCATTAGTTAGTAGCACAAATAACAAAAGTCACAAATATTATTTGCATCTCATTTTGCATTTGTACTTTAAAAAATTACTGTTAAGGACAGCCAGTTATATCTGAAATCCTCAAAATATTTATATAACAGCCTGATTACCTTTCAGTGGGGATTATTATCTTTCAATGGTTTAATTTTTTTTTCTTTTTAAGAAAAATTTTGCTGCCTTTTCAATCCCTAATTATCTTTTTTATTTAGTATATATCAGTTACAAAGTTATATATATATAAAAAAAGAACATTTATTCAAGCTATACCGAAGAACTCTTGCTGTGCTTAACATTTTTATACCAATTAGTTCTTTTTCTCTTATGCATTTAGCTGTTGAGCAGATGTCACTCTTTCATTCTTCTTTGACTAGAGATTGTTATTTATTTATTATAGAGATTGTTATTTATTTATAAAGTAGAACGAGAAACTAAGACACTGACTATTTGTTTTACTTGCAGAAATTTATTACTTTTGCTGTTTATTTTATATAAAATAATGCATAAATGATTAACTAAAGGAAATTATGACATTGCAAATTATATTAGATTTAAATATCATTATTAAATGAAACTGTTTTATGTTGGATAAAAACAATGCTTTTTACAAACTAAATTGTTTTTAATTTTTTACAATACTCTATTAAGCTTAAAAACAATTATTTAAAGGTCTTTTTTTTTTGTTTATTCATAAGTCAAAATACCCGTATTTAATCACTGATTTAAATCAACTGATTAAAATCGTTGACACCCTATTAGATTTAAATATCATTTTTAAATTAAATGCTTTTTATGTTTGTTAGATAAAAACCATGCTTTTTACAAACTTACTGTACTTAATTTTTCACAATAGTCAGGAATCACGCTTAGAAACAATTATTTAAAGCTTTGTTTTGTGTATTCATAAGTCACAATACCTGTAGAAACTTTTCAAATTATGTTCATCTTAGATTTGAATAATTTTTTATGTTTAAACATTTAGAAAATTTTTGATTTTAATCAAGTGATTTTTTTTAAAAAAATCACTTGATTTAAATCGATTTAAATCAACTGATTTAAATCGTTGACACCCTATCATAAATAAGTAATTAAATATGAAAAAAAAAAAAAAGAAAGAAATACTATATTTTTAGCTACCTTATACAAATAATAGTTGTTTTTTTTTAACTTTAGAATAACCTTTTTTTTTTGTCAGTCAATAGTTAAATTACTCCATATAATATCTAAAAATGGTTTATTGTACTGTTTAATAGCATTTTGAGGAGGTTTTTTTTATATTGGCTTGGCGCCCGCCAGTGTAAAGACTTGTTCCTCAGAAATTTATGAATATTTTATGTGTAAAATATAAGTGTATAATGTTTCAAAATATCAAAAAAAAGAAAAAAAAATTAAATTTACAGCTGTTTTGTAATTTAATCTTAAAAATATGTATTCAAATGTCAATATATTATTATTTTAAAAGTTTTTAGAGTTATTCTGTTTGAAAATATTTAAGCTTAATTTATTATTTCATTTTTACGAAACACGTGGTTCCGAATCGGCGATGTTTTGGTATTCATACGTGCCGATTGGACCATGTTTTACAAGCAACAATACTCTTTTTAATTTGAAAATGTACTGTAAAAAAATAGATAATAAGTGTAATGTAATCCTCGATTAATTCATTTCAAAAAAGTCTGTAAATAAATAGAGCAACATAATACAGTTTATCTTTGGCACGCAATTGGACTGTTTACTTTTGCGCCGATTGGAAAGAGGTGACCAGGCGAGACGATAAAAGGAGCAGGTTCTCGACAAAAGGGGACTTTTCGGCTTGGAGGCTTCTGCTGTGACGTCTGGCTCGAGTGGAGACTTCTGCTTGTGGTGAGAGGCTGAGTGGTCTGGAAAGGTTGAGAAGAGGGGAATCGTCGAATGTTTGGACGTTAGAGGATGGAGAAATCGTAAAGAGATACAGACATGGGACGGTATGATTTGGACCTGGACCGACGGAAGAATAGCCCCGGCGACTTTTCTGGAGATGCAGCAGCAGCTTAATGGTTTACAAAAATTAGTGTAAATTTTTAAGAGGTACCTCTTTATTTTTTTTACTCCGGAGTGTTATAAAATTTTCATGCATGACCAATCTACAACTTACCTACGTTAATGTTAATAGGTATAATAAAATATGAGAGCAACAATATTGTAAATTCATCTCATAGTGTATCTAAGTTTAATTTTAAATGCTTAATATAATTTTATTAAATAAACATTAAATTTAATTCAGTATGAAATCTTTGTAATTATTTTTGTTTTATTCCCACAGCAGCAATCATTACTTTTATTTTTTTAGGTTTTGTTACAATGAAAAAATGTACTATACGATCGTGATTTATTTTCTCTAGGTAGAAATTTTATCTACCACGTATTTGTGTCTATTTAGGAATGTTTTAGGTATGACACAACAGGACACCTTCACAAAAATCCATTTAATAAAACAGGCCCCTTCACAAAATTCCTCTATATAAAAAAGGCTCTTTCACAAAATTCCTTTTCATAAAACAGGCCCCTTCACAAAAGTTCATTCCATAAAAACATACTCTTCATTAATTATTTTTACTTTGTTAGGTTTTATAATGTGTAATTTGCAGCTAAAACAAGTTCACCTAAAAGGAAAATTTTAGCAGGAGGACTTAAAGAAGTTATTAATAATAAATGCTTGTTTGAATTTGTTTTACAGAATTTCATCTTTCGTTACAAAATGTTTATTTTTCACAAAAATATAACCAATTTCACAAAAATAACTTTAATTTTTCACAAAAAAGGCCACAAGAAAAAAAACCTGGATCGACCCTTGATATATGACATCAAAACAATAGTAAATTTTCATTTTAATACTTTTTATTACATGCAAACTGAAAATATCACCCTCAAAAATGGCTTACTGTAATGGGCTAATGGGCCATTAAAGAAATGGACCATCATGAATTTTTTTTTAACTTGGTAAAAACATTGCTCCATGTGTGTGCTTTAAATAAAAAAAAAATTTGGAGAGATAAAATGTTTCGTTTTTAAAAAAATGGCTTTTTTAAAATTTGATGTCATTTACCAAACAGTGACTATCTTAAAACACACAATTATCTCTGGTTTAACAGATAATGATTAAAAATAAATTTTCTGATGCATTAATTAATGTGTGTGTGTAAATATATATATATATATATATGGGAGAGTGGGGTGGAATGGGACAGTAGGTTTTTCTTCTTACGTATCATTCTAAACATTTAATCAATCGCGCACTAGATGAAGCAGTGGTAGTCCTATCTTCAGTTGAAAAAAGTTGTTGGTGTACATAAGCTCTCAGTTGTATAAAGATTATTTTAGGAAGCAAATTTGCTTCATATACTTTTTTATGCTTTCTGTATATAATGACTTGTTTATGCTTAGATGTAATAGTTTTCCTGTTTATGGAATATTATACTGTATGTTATCCATAATTTAAACCCTGGTAGCAGAAAGTTTGAGATGGGAGATGGGCGTCACAAATTTTCTTTTCTCTTTTGCAGATTATTTTTCTATTGAACTTTTATTTCGCTTTATATTATGTTTGGTTCTTTATTACTTATTACAAAAACTTAAAATTATTATTAGTAAAATTAATAAAATGCATAATAACATCAAAAGTAAGTGATCGTTGATTAACGCTTCAATCAGGGTTGGCAGGTTTTTGACGTGTATCAGTTTATGACGGTTTAAACCGTCATGTCAAAAACCTCTTGTCAAAAACCATCTGTTAAAAACCTAAAATACTAAATTGATCTGTAAAAATTCACATTAAATGCCACACATTACAACATTACATGTGATATTTTAAATTCACATTACTGTATATGTTACATAGTTAGGTATTATTGTTAAGTGCAATTTTTTAACCAGGTAAAATTTTCATTTATTTTATTTTATTTTTTTTTTTTAATTGTTTTTCTAAAAAGTAGACAGAGCTGTAAATTTTTTCTCTTACCATATTTTATCGAAGAAACGCCACACTACTGAAAACTGGCCTGAATAAGATTAAAGATATCGTAATCGCTGCACCTGTTGTAAACGCCACACCCGTGGCAACGCTACTTTTGTCAACAGCGTCACATTGACCTAACTTTAATCAAAGTTTTCTGAACAGTATAAGTGTACGGTGCCTCATTTTTAATATCTTAAGATGTCTAAATTTTTATTTAAAATATTTAAATCGTGTTTAAAATATTTTTATGTAATTTTTAAATTAAGGAGACGTCAGTTGGTATTTAAACCACGCAGAGTGTGGGACTCAGACCCTCTCCTTATGCATTCAATGTTTTTTTTAAGTGGTCTGCGCAACTTGGTATGCTTTTTTATGAGTGGGTTGTATCTACTTCAGGCGATCTTTAGTTTCTATTCGAAGCTCTCAAAATCTGAGTCTTCAATATCAGAATAGATGAGTTGTAAATTTTTTTCTTCCACGCTGTATGGTTCCCTATCATCATCGGAAATGTCACAGATTTCATTATCAGCAAAGTCAGAAAGTTGTTGGGCAGGGGACTTGAAAATAGTCTAAAGGAATTTTTATTTTATCCCAATTTTACGCACGCAAAAAAAAAAAAAAAAAAAAAAAAAACGTAAATGGGGTAAACGCCACACTTGAAAGAAAATTAACTTTTAAACCCATAAACACCACAGCATTTCTTCCATAAAATACGGTACTTAAAATCGTTTTTATTTCTCTTACTTTTGAGAGCTTAAAGCACTAGCTAGGTTTTTTTTTAAAAATAAGATATAAAAACTTAGAAAAGTGCAGATTTTTTTGTATATATAACAAGATAATGTGCATCAATGTTATTCTAGTCTAAGCAACAACCATTCCATTCAAAATTGAAATTGGATTTTTAATCTTAAACATTTACAAAATAAGAGAAGTAATAATAATAAAAAAAAAGGCTTAAAGTCAAAATTCTTTTTAAACATCTTTCTTTTAAATATATAAAAGTATGTTTTCGATTTTAAAACTGAACAAAATTAGCTCGGTCTTCTAAAAGAAAATTCACTTAAGCCCCATATTGAAAAAGTGCATAATAGAAGGGATCAAATCATGAAACCATACCATTGTTTGGCTTCTATTTTGCATCCCAACCATTAGGGGCAAGGGTTGACTGATGTATCAGTTGATTCAGCTCGTGCTTGAGCTACAGAGAGAATTTATGGATGTTTACCCATAACTGATTGTGTATAAAGCTAAAGAATCCCCTTTCCCGTCTTCTTATTTCGGTGCTATAGGGAGGACCCCATTACTTGGTGGAAAGGTATCATTAAATGCAATAGCTTTTTGAGCCTGCTTCAAAACTTGCTCATCTAGCAATGTTTTTGCTATCAAGTCCTACTCGTTCAGCATCAATTATGAGACAGGCTATTTTCTAAAGCTTCATACACTCTAAACTCAGAAATCATTTGGGTGTAAATAAATCTGAACACGTTGTGTGCTGCAGCATGCTGGGGGGTAAAATTAATCCAGATTATTTAATTGTACGAAATAATTTTCTTCTGATTGAAAATTTTAAAAAATAAAAATATTTTATGGCAATTAATAATTCAATTTTTTTTAAATTATTAAATTACAATAAATTTAAATAAAAGATACAATAAACAATTACAATAAATTTAAATAAATTTAAATATTTTCAGTTTGCATGTAATAAAAAGTATTAAAATGATAATTTACTGTTTTTTTTTTATATCATATATGCATTCTTAGTACATATATCTTCAAATTGGTACCAGAAATATAGAATTTGAGGCATTAGTTGCCAAGTTATGGACATATATAGACATTGGGAATGAATCTAAGATGGCTGTTATTTGGTAAAAATGACCAACTTTCAAAAGGCTGTATTTCAGCCAATATTGTGAAAATTATTTTTAAATTTCAGATTTGAGGGTTTTGCTACTATGTCTGCCTATGTTAAAAATGTAAAAAAAAAATCTGTTACTATGGTGCAACAACCATTGGTTGAATTGGTTTAGATAAAAAAAATTTGACTGTACATTTTAGATTTAAAACATTCTCAAACTTTTTTTTTTAGCCTCCAAAGTCTCGTTGGAACTCACAATTGACACCTTCTGTAGTAAGTATTTTGCACTTATAATGAATTTGTATGTTTTTAAAATTTCTAATAAATGAATGCAATTTGTTTCTGCTGGTGTAAATTATAATCTGCAGTTTCATATGTCAGACTAATTAATAAAGTTATATGATATAAATTAATGTTATATGTTAAAAATTAACGTTATATGATGAACAGCATCACGAAAAATTAGAAAAATTCTCCTGTGTGCTCAACTTGAAAATACAAATACATTTAATAAAATAAATCTATTTTTATTTTTTACTTAAATTATAAAGTTTTGATGTTAAATATGATAAATTCTCTTGTTATTTCCAAACATTAAGATTAACCTTATTAAAATATTGTATGACAAAATAACATTTATATTTATTTATTAATTATTATTATTGTCTGTGTGTTTGTGATTCAAGCAAAAAATTTACCAATTAAGAATTAATTTGGATCCTGTGGAATTTTTTGATGGTGGGGGGGGGGGGGGGGGGAGGGGGGGCAGATGCTAGAGCATTTAATTCTGGTTCTATATGAATTCCTTCAGGATTAAAAATAGAAACCGAAAATTAATTTAGCATCATCGGGAACCGAAAATTATGAAGTGGCATTAATTCTGTTCTCATGGCTTCGAGAAAAAAGGCAAAAATTTGATATTTTCTGCATTATTAATTTTATAGTCTCGAGCCTGGCAGACACAAAAAATCCAAATATCGAAACCTAAAGAAGAAAATAAAACAGAAATTTTACTATTTTAGATCTCACGAGCTCCAATAAGGAAAGGCGAAAATGTTACAATTTTGGAGTTATTTTGTAATTTCACATTTTGGGTCTCACACACATGGAAAAAGTGGAGAAAAATTTATAATTTCAGCGTGACTTCTGGTTCCACAGACTTGAAGAATCTGAGGGAAAAAAATAAATAAATAAACTAGTTGGATATGCCAATCCCAAAACTTTCTTCTATCTCATACATGTTAATGTTTGAGAAAGTAGTTACAGATGTTAGTTCAATACTATACCATTTTTGATTTTCATCTTAAATTTCTGCTTCAATCAGTTAATTGGAGTAAAAATGAGTTAATTTCGATCATGATATTTATTAAAATGAATAGTTTTTCATTAATGAAGGGAGACCGAACTGGTCACCAAGCGCGTCTAGTATGTAATAGATTAGCTGTTACACCTAATAAAATCACCAGTCAGCTAATGCACCAACAGCAGGTGTTGCCATAGCAACATCGTATGTCTCACAGCAATGCGAATTTAATGGAAACTCCATTGACTGATGTCTTTGAGTCCAAGTAATATCGATAATCGAGTTGCCGTTCATTTCAAATTGAGTCGTTGCACTACGGCAACACTTCCGCTACTGTGCCAACTGAGCGGCAATTCAGATTTATTTGCACCATTATATTCTAATCCATTAGTATTGTGGGTGGCCAGTTTGGTCTCTCTTAAAATTTATGCTTGGGAAAGAATGCTAAGCATTGTACAGGGATGCCGCAGACGCGCTATAGCGCGTAAATTACGTGAAAAATCGGAGACAGGACGCAAAAAAAAAAAAAAAAGCTCTTACGAGTCCCGTGGGACACCTAATTTCGTAAGAAAATCGCGGGAAAAAGCCGATTTTCGTCAAAGGATCGCGGGAAAAAAAAAGCACAAATATCATCAAAATATTGCACAAAAAAAACACGAATTTTCGTAAAAGGGTCACAAAAAATTAGCGTATTTCGTCTAAGGATCGCAAAAAAAAAAAAAAAAAAAAAAAAAAAAGAATTTCGTCAAAAAATTGCGGAAATAAGCGCGAATTTCGTCAAAAAATCACTGAAAACAGACGATTTTCGTCAAAGGATCGCGGAATAAAAGCAAATTTCGTCAAAAAATAGCGGAAATAAGCGCAAATTTCATCAAAAGATCGCGAAAAAAAAGCCGATTTTGTCAAAGGATAGCGAAAAAAGTAGCGTATTTCGTCAGAGGATCGCCAAAAAATAGTGAATGTCGTCAAAAAATCATGTAAAAAAGCCGATTTTCGGCAAAGGATCATGAAAAAAAAAAAAGCACAAATTTTATCAAAATATTGCGGAAAAATGCGATTTTCATAAAAGGGTGGCAACAAAATAGCATATTTCGTCAAAAAAACGCAGAATAAAGCTGAATTTTGTCAAAGTATCGCGAAAAAAAAAAAAAAATAAAATAAAATAAAATAAAATAAAAACATGATTTTCGTGACAGGCTCACGAAAAAATAGCGAATTTCGACAAAAGGATCGCGGATAAAACGCGAATTTCGTCAAAGCACCAAAAAAGATGTGCAAACTAAACTTATAGGTAGAAAATTCATAAAATGGGATTTAATTTTTTTTTTTTTTATGAGATTAAAAATACAGCGTACTTTGATAATGTATTCAGGGGGTGGACCAGTGAAAAATCCCCTCCCATCCTTCTTACTGCATTGAAATATCTCCCGCCTTCGGAACATTTAGGATTTAATACTTATTAATGATTTAGATGTAAATTTCCCTTCCAAGGAAAATGTCTGATTCCAACACAGATCTATGCTGACAGATAATTCAATAGGAAGTATAATGAAAGCACCTTGTTCATTCAACAAAAAGTACAGCTTTACTTAACCATAAGTATACTTTTTTCAGCAAAAATATCTTTTTCAATAAATCCGTCTTTTCCCTTTTTAAAAAACAGCGAACATTAGCAATACTTGTTAGCAGAACTTGGTATCTTCTACTCTCAAATAAGCGTTACTTTACAATTAAAATTATATCTTGCATTTTTACTTTTAAAAAAGTAAAGAAAATTTCTCTTAAAAATATATATATCTTATTTCAGTGCAAATAATACTGGTTTTAATTCATTGATTAGTTAATTATTATTAAAACAATAATTAATGCATTTATTTTATATTTTCCAAATAACCAAGTTTCGTTTATTCCTTTAAAATATGAATTATTATTGATGGGGACCCGCTTTTGTAAAAAAGGGACCCAGATTTTTGGAAATCCTGGGTCCCAGGGACCCATGTTTTTTCAAGTACTGCGACATCACTGATTGTATAATGTTACTTTTATTCATAATTTAATTTACTTGTACTTTCCTTAAATATAATTAAAATATAATTCCTAAGTTAATATTAGTTTTTGCTGCATTAAAATATCACAATTTGTTTATTTTCTGTAAGCAAATAAACCCTATTAGTTTAAAATGGCAGTCTTTGGTAATTTGGCGAAATAATAGAGATATCATTAAGTTGGAATCACTTTTGGTGGCTAATTATGGTCGCCAAATTTGGCGATATATCGCCAAGTTGGTGTTATTTGACGACAGAACAGGGACCCCCTATGGTACCACCCCTAATAGGTATGGAGATGCATTAAATGCCGTTCAATAACCAATGAGATGTGTTTCCTTTGGGTGTTGCCATTAAACAAATAACAAATAATCGCAATTTCTGTGCCACATACAATAGCATAATATATATATGGATTCTGTTGTACATCAGCTGTTTGCGAAAAGCCTGCTTAGCAGGATGCGAGTTCCTGTCGCTGCACGAGCTGTGAATGCCTAACAGAACTACGAAAAACCGAGAAAATTATACAAAATCGCTATCATAGCACCCCTTTCCGGCAGAATATTTCCCAATTCAAGGAGGACCTGCTGGTCATAACCAAAAACATACACAAAAAATTTGCTTCAATTTTATTCATAACTTCATGCACTTTTCGATGGTAAAATAAATAAAATGGCATAAAAATCGCTATTACACCAACCCCTTCCGGCAGAATATTTTCAATTTCAAGGAAAAACTGCTGGCCACAGTCAAATACATACACAAAAAATTTGCTTCAATTCTATGCATAATTTCATATGCTTTTCGATGGTACAATAATGAAAATGTACAGACATTGCTATTAAGTGTCCCCTTCCGGCTGAATTTTTTCATATTTAGAGAGGGCCAACTAGCCAAACGCATACACAAAAAATTGGTTCAATTCTATGCATGACTTCATACACTTTTCGATGGTACAATAATAAAAATGGCACAAAAATTGTTATTACAGTGCCACCTTCCAGCAGAATATTTCTAAATTGAAGGAGGATCTGCTTGCTCAGCCATATAAATACACAAAAAATTTGGTTCTATTCTATTCATAACATCATACACTTTTTTATGGTACAGTGGCGATAGACGGACAGACAGACAGACATTTTGTATAAATATGTTTTTTGGGGTCTCTGACCCCTAAAACATGTAAATCCATCGAAAACCGGAAGTCGAAAAAAATTTCGATTACAATACTTTCTTCTATTGAAGATAGAAGAAAGTAAAGGGGGTGGGGGAGATTATATTACGATGATATTTCAGATTCCGTGGACTCCAAAAATAGCACAAATTTACATTTTTTGCATTACCTCGAGTTCTGCAAACCCAAAAAATCTGAGGGAAATAGTGATAAAAATATGTACTAGAGTTTCAATTCAAAACTGTTTTAATCTTATGTTGTAGACCGGGCAATATATTGCTCATCTTTTAACCTGAGCAGCCTGGTACTGGTATATGCGGTCCAAGAATAAAAATAATAATTCAGTTTATAAATTTGAAATTACATATAATTGGTTTTATTTCACTTCAAACTGGCCAACAAATAGCTGGAGTTGGAGTCAAAATCAGCATGTTTTTTAGCGACTCCTACTCTGACTCTTTTGCCCCCAAAATAGGCTTGACTCTGACCCTGACACCGCAGACCTGCTTATAACATTATTTGAATTACACTTTTCTTTAGTAAAATGGTCTTTTGCAAAAATAGATTTTAACATTGTCAAATTTTCTTTTTTCTTTTCCATTCTTAACCCTCGTATGACCTAGTAGGGTCATTTTCCGACCTCAGAATCCTAATGTGAATTAATGATCATTTTATTTTTTAAATCCTTTGTTCCAACTATATTGCATTTTCTATTTCTTTCTATGGCTGCAACTATTATATATATTATTAAATTAACTTTAAAAGCTAAGTTTTGGAATTTTTTTGATGTGGTAAATAAATATGTATTTTTTAACTATGGTGTCACTGAATGACCCAACTGGCTCCTATCGGCAGGATAAAGCTCCCTAGCGAATCTGTTATACATTACCTAATTTGGCAGCCTATCACTTACTTGTCGAATTAGGTAATAATCATAAGTAAAATACGTAAGTGTTCGCTCTGAAATAACAACAAGCAATACTGGTTTATGATAGCAGAAGAAAGAGAAATGTTTAACATCATTGCCTTAATATCATTAACTACAATAAAATAATAATAATAAGCAATTAGCCATAGTAACATATTTATATACACATTTCACACTGATAAATTTTTTATTGCTCCTTTAATAGTACCTGTTATTGCATATAAAATATGTGTGATGATTAGCTTAGTTTTAGGGATGTTTTTCTATTAAAATTTTTGCAAAATTTCACACTTGTAATTACGTCAGAACAGCTGATTTTTAAACTTTGTCTTTATAACTAAATAATATAATCATAAAGATGACATCAATTAATTACATTTTTTATTTGACGTGTAGATACAATTGTTTAATGAAATAATTCTTGTGAGTAACAATAAAATTACACCTATTGATACTTAAAGCGAAATTTCTATAAAAGTATATCATCCTTTCTATTTTTAAAAGTTAATTAAAATTTATTTAATGTATATAAACCATTCCAACTCAGCTATATCATGTCTCTCGTGATATAGCAAATTAATGAACTGTGTCATATTTTATATGAATATATATAAAAACTTTTTTATAAATAAAATACTACATCAAATCGAAAACTCAGTATGCAGTTAACGTGTTCTGTGTCATAGAAGATATTTTATCTCTTGTAAATTTAACTTCGAAATTAGTACCAAGATTTTACAAATAAATAAATTATTTTTAAAATGCGAAATGCTTCATTAGTTCGAAGAATTTTGAGCGTCAATTTCATAATTTAATATTGCTCAAGTGAAATAATAAATATTTGACCTCTAATCCAATTTTTACAGAAATTTCATGGAGATAAGAAAATAAACATGTTATATATTAAGTAATAACACAATATTAAGTAAATTTGCTAAATATATAGTATCAGTGATTTTAACTAAATTATATATATAAATTGTAGTTTTAAAAATTTGATATAGTTTTTTAAGTCATCGATTAAAGTCATAAATTCTCTTAATTTCTAAAATGGTGTGAAATCATTAATAATAATAATTTAAAAAAAATTAATTTGTAAAGGAATTTTATCAACAGAATAAATAAAAGAGCCTTTGAAAAATCCTTTACAAGCTCATGAGGGAACACTTAGTTATTATTGAAGCTATATCGCATATATAAGAAAATTAAAAACTTGTGCGATTTTTCGGTACTTAAATGGCAAGTTATTATTGCAGAAATATCGCATATATAAGAAAATTAAGAACTTGTGCGATTTTTCGGCGCTTAAATGGCAATGTCTGCAAATTTAATATATTTTAGCTTTAAATTACTTCAAAGATTGTCAAAATATTAGCATTCTTCAGTGGATTTTGTTTCTTTTCTTTTTCTGGGAAGGGAGGGGTGGGGGGCTCTTAATATGTATTTACTTTTTTAAATATGTTTTTGTAAAGAAAAATTAATCGTTTAAAGGGGATCATGACCCCCATAAACTCTTTTTTGGATCTGCTTTTGAAATAAATAAATAAATTAGTATTGATGTGTGGCAAATTGAGTCATCAAAAGCAGCTAAAATTTTACAAAAACAAATCTTCATTACTTAGCAGTGTTTTAATCCACCTGCTAATATAAAATAAACAATAAAAATCTGTTTACATAAAATTTTATACTGTAAATAGTTAATCTAAGTAATTAATGCTGTAACTATAGTAAAGCAGCAACAGGAACTTAAAATAAGATATATTTTCTGTCTTAATCATAAAAGATGTACTATATTTTATACAGTTAAACTCAGTTAATATGAGGAGCCTGATATTGATAAAATTTCTTATATTACATAAAATCTACGAAACAAATAAAAATCATAAAAAACGCGCACATAATTTAGCACAAAAATTATTACAATTGTTGCTCTAATTATAACTTTAGATAATTTGTTAAAAAGTTTTTTTTAAATATTCGGCAGCATTTGTGTTTCCAATAACAGTAAATTATCAAGATGTAAATTTTCTCAAAATGTGCATTTGTCTTACTGGTAAAAATAACAACATTAATAGTAATAATCTAAATGATCATATTATATCACTGAAATTTCCATTTCTCCCCCAGGCCCCTTTCTCCTGCACCCTCTAGTCTACGGATTAAAACCTCTTTACTTTAAAAAAAAAAAAAATTCCTTTATTAAACTTAATCATATGAGTTTAATAAACACAATCGGCAAACACGTCGATTGATAAAACTCATAAACCGGTTTTCTGGAAGGTATGGATGGTAAGGAAAGGCTTTCACTGTGTTACAGTAGACGCTCGATTTTACGAACTTCTTTTTTACGAACTGAAGTACTGGACCCGAGCAGCATCCCATTGAACTAATGTTACTCCCATTTACGAACTTTTGATTTTACGAACGCATTATATGAGCCCCATTGGGTTCGTAAAATCGAGCGTCTACTGTATTTCATTATTTGGCGAAGTCCGCTATGAAATCACCAAGTGAAAAAGAAAAAGAAGCTATCAGGTAGGGAGCTTATCCTCCTGATAGCCTTTACTGAATGACACCACATGGCCTTTCATGATTCAAATTTCCACCTGGTCATCCGAGGTTTAAAGTAACCTCCCCGCCCCCCCAATTCTGATTTCTTTCTTATACATATTAAATTAACAAGGAAATGCACTAACATAAATATAACATGTGTATATTTTAGTGTTCCCATTTGAAGTTTTTCAAAGGGCGTTGCACCCTGTCCTTTTTGTTTAAACTGCTTATGTGTCCTGTCCCGTTTCCCAGTAGCTTCTTTGTGTCCTCTATTCCCCCCCCCCCCCCCCCAAAAAAAAAAATGTATATATATATATATTTGGCTTTTTTCTCTCCTCTGCTACCCTCCCCTCTCCTTCCTGACTTTTGAAAACAGAAGTTCTGTTGCTTTGATTGACTCACGTGTTCTAAATCAAATTTAAAAAACACGCAGCAGCTTATTGCAGTATTGTTTTCAAATCATAATGCATTTTCCATTTCAAAATCGTCCTAGAACGGCACATGTTTCATTAGTGGAATTTTCGAAAAATGGAGTTATTTTAATCCGTTTATTTTATGATATTCTTAAAAATACTGCATGATTTCAGTTTACCTTGATAATATATGCCAGTGAATCTAGAGTATACCTCCCCCCCTCCTCAAAATGCCATCAGTAAATTTAGGAATTAATACTAATTAAAGGTTTAGAGTTGAAATTCCCACTCCTCAGAACTGACATGATAATCCAATGAGAGCGTCCTTTCACTCAACAAAATGTGTCCCTTTACTCGATGTAAGTGACCTTTTACCGGACAAAAATGCTCTTTTCAGCAAATCTGCCCCGCCCTTTTAAAAAGAAATGTGAACTCTAGTATATTTTATCTTTTTAACTGTATATATTTATATTTTTTAATTTTTTTGTTTTGGACATTTTTGTACTGTCATGGATGTTGTGTAATATTATTGTAGCGCATATCTGTATAATATTTTTTTACTCAATTCATTTGAAATTAACCATGAATGTGTGAAATATAACAGTGCAATATTTTGTAGTACAGTAGACTCCCTGAAATCCGCAACCATAAAATCCATACATCATCTCAGATGTAAACAATGAAACTTTCAGTCCAGATGTAGGAACAAAATTACAGAATTTTTTAGTTTTATATCATTCCATATGTATTTTAATATGTAATTTTCTGTAATAAGGCTGAACTCGTGAGTTTTCATGAAGGAAATATAAATTTATTTTAAAAAAAAATCAAGATATTGCTAATGTCACTAGTATTCACAATCTTTTTACCGACTATATTTATGTAAACAATGAAATCTCATAAACAATGAAACATAATCAAGCTTTTTTGATTATCAAGACTATCTAAATCTGAAATAAAATTTCCTTACTTTATGATTTTGATGTGAATTAATAGAGTACCTTTATGAGGAAAGCTTCATTCAATAATTTAAGGTAAATGTATCTTTATTATGCATATTTAATTATATCTTATCAGGGACTGTGCTAAGGAATTAAGACTATTAGCCAACACATTAGCCAAATTTATCTATTATTAGCCAAAAGTATATTATGCATACATTACATTATATATACATATATATATGATATATCTGTATTACATATAGATATATATCATATGTATATAATTATTATCATTAACCCTTTCAACCCTGATATTATGAGTGGGAAAAAGCATTTTCTCACCATATTACAGATGCTGTGTGTTCAAATACTGCACACATTTTTATTTTCTATTATAATTTTTTACTCCACTCAAAAATAAAAATCTTTTAGAGTATTATAAGTTTGATAAATCATAAGTTTATAAGAAGAATTTTTATTTTATTTTTTTTTGTTTTTGCAACGCATTTTTAGAATATGTAAAAAAATTGTTATGTTCAAACAAAAATAAGGCATATATAACTAATAAAATTACTTCCTTTAAAAAGTTTTGGACCACTTTAAACACAAATAGGGAATAAATTTTTAACACAAATCATAAAGGAACTGCAAACTTGATGAGGCAGTATTGCCTAACCATAAAATTAAAAAATTTCTTCTAAGCAGCGTTGAATTCAGACACCTTTCTTTGGGAGGGATTTCTGTGGCTCTGGAAGGGAGGGGGGAAGTTGCACTTTTTGACCGTTGAAAACGCAAAATCTCAAATTTTCTGGAGGGGGATGTCCCCCTCTTGAATTCAGCACTGCTTCTAAGTTATGACAAGAAATATTTACAGTGATTAAATTATTTCATTAAATGTACAAAACAAAGAAGAAAATGCAAACAGTTAAAGAAAAGCTTTTTTAAAAGATAATTATCATAAAGTTACTTTTTAGTAACCTTATAATATTTATTTTTAAAAGGAATTTTCTAAAACATTTAATTATCTAATTATTTAACAAAAAATTTCACCTAATATTTCTCTGAAATATGCATTTTTTTTTTTTTTTTTTTTTTTTTTTTTTTTTTTTTTTTTTTTGTGATCTGTTGACAAAGTTTGTGGGTTTTTCGCAATCTTTTGATGAAATTTGTAGAGCTTTTTGCTCTTTTAATGAAATTTGTTTTTTTCGCAATCTTTTGACAAAATTTGTGGTTTTTTAGCGATCTTTTGACGAAATTTGCGTTTGTTTTTTTGCGCTATTTAGACGAAATTTGCGGGTTTTTCTGCGATCTTTTGATGAAATTTGTGAGTTTTTTGCGATCTTATGTCAGAAATTTGCTTTTTTCGTACGATTCTTTGGCGAAATTTGTGTTTTTTCATGATCCTTTGATGTAATTTGCGATTTTTCTTCTGACAATTGACAAAATTAATGTTTTTCGGTGACAGTTTGTCAAAATACGGCTGTATGCGAACACTGCGCTAAAAACGGAGATTCGTTTACTTTCCAAAACATGATTACACAACAAAAAGAGTCCCAAAAAATCATTTGCCAGCTTTTTCGCCGTAATAATTTTTTTCTCGCCAATTTCACGATGTATTTGCATTTGGCGAGTAAGCGAATGGTTAGTGTGGTCCCTGCTTATGAATTAGTTACTTGACCTTTACTTTTAATAATTTAATCATTTTTAAAATATCTCACTTTTTTATAATTTTAGTTTATTACTTAATTATTTCAGAAAGCATTCATTATAATTTTGATTGCATTATTACATTCAAATTAATGTTTAAAAAATGTAAACAAAGCAATGACCAGAAATCTGCAAAATTCTAAAATCCGCACAACCTGTGGTCCCAAGCTGAGTGGGTTTGGGGGAGTTTATATTTTTCTTCTTATGCAGTTAATTTATTTCTTTAGTTATTGTAAGTTCTTTATGTATATAGTTTAGTTGTGAGTTTGAAAAAGAAGTTTTATTGTTCAATATATTTTATTTGGCATTTCTTCCTGTTTTAATTAAAACTTTTTTTTTAGGCTTCTAAAGGACCACCTATTGCTAACATAAACACTATTGCTAAACTTGCTACCTTAAAGAATTATGGTACAAGCAGATTAAGGAGTACTCCACAGGTGAGTCAAAAGTTATATTGAATCCACTATTAATTCTCAGTAATTTTATTATTAATCATATTTTCACATTATGCATATATATGAGGGTGGTTCAAAATAATAAGGTAGCAAGACCAGTGAGAGAAAAACTTTACTCACAGATTCCAAGACATACACACTGTAGTAAGGCATTGGTACATACAGTGGACTCTCGACAATTCAAACTCACAGGGTCAGTTCGAATTATCTGAAATTAGAATTATTGAAAGTGATTAGAGAAAACAAAATTACAGGCAGACAGGGTTGTAGTAGGTAGCTGCCCGGGTACCTGACCAGCTGCCCACCCGGGCTGGGTTTTTTATAAAAAAAAAACCCGGATTTTTAAAAATATATGTAATAAATATAGGAAAGAACAGATGATGTATTTGTTAACAGTTTATGGTTATTTTGTTTTATTTATTTGCTTCTTTGAATCTTAGAAAATATATTTGTACTAATTTACTTGCACTTTTAGATTGGAAACAATTGGAAACAAAATTGATAGCTTTGCAATTTAAAATTTGTTTGTTATTTAAATTAAAGGGATCATATCTATATATGTATTTTAAGAACAGAGAAAGATAGTGTGATCATTACAGTCTGTTACAAAATTATAAGACCACTTAGAATTTCACCTTTTTTCAACAAAGAAAATATTATTTTGAATTTAAAAGTAGTTGTATGAAAAGACATAACTCGATAATGTTTATTTACCTCAGGAAAAAAAAAAGTTTGAATAATTTTTTGTTTCATGCCAAACGATTTTACGCAAACACATTGTTTCATAAATATAAGACCACTCTTATATTATTAATTAAGCAGACTATTTTATTTTGAATTCAGAGCTTAACTGTAACCCAAACAATCTGTAAAACTTAAAAAGAAGAATAAAGTGGAGAAATTCTGAATTATATCTGATTCTTTGAATTTATTAGTAAAATGCCTCGTCTGAGTGAGGTGTCTGAAATAAAAGTGAGAAGAGCGTGGTTCTACAAAGGAAAAAGAGAGCCTGAACGTGAAATAAGTAAGATTCTTAATTGTTCTAAATCTGCGATTCATAATATTTTAAGTAAAAAAGAATTGTATGGAACGCATAAACGATCTGGTCTTAAAAAGAGGTTATCAGATCGTGATAATAGACAGATTGTCAAACTGGCAACGAAAAAATACCAGTGGACTCGAAAAATAGCACAACAGATGACTAAAAAGGTATCACATTCAACCGTGTGGCGAAGTTTGAAATCTAATGCTGGTGTTATTCATCACAAACTAAAAAGTAAACCACAACTACTGAAATGTCACAAAGAAGCTCGAAAAGGGGAAAAGGGCAAAAAATGTCATGGCCTGGAACTCTGCATGAAGAAATATATTGTTTTCAGACGAGAAAAAATTGAATCTAGATGGTCAAAATAATTACTATTGGCATGATTTAGGGTAAAGATCTCGCGAGTTTTTCAGTAGGCAGATGGGAGACGGCTCCGTTATAGTGTGGGGCACATTTTCATATGCAGGAAAATGCGATCTCCAAAGGGTTGAAGGGAAAATGAACTCAGACAGTTACCAACGGATGTTATTTCGAAGTCTGATAGCCTTCGGATCACTTTTAGGAGGTGCAAAATGGAAGTTTCAACAAGATAATGCTCCTAACCATTCATCGAAATCAACAAAAGTGTGGCTTAAAAGTGAAAAGATGGATGTTTTACCTTGGCCAAGTCGAAGCCTGGCCTAAACCCCATAGAAAACTTGTGGGGTTATTTGTCTCGCCAAGTGTATGAAAATAACAAACAATATCATTCAACATATGAATTAGAAATGGCCATTATGGAGAAATGGGACAATATTCCCGAATCGTTCCTTAAAAAAATAATAAACTCTATGCCAAATCGTGTGTTTGAAGTTATTCAGAGGAATGGTGGAGCAGCATCTTACTAAATTTGAGAAAACTGTTCTTTACCACAGGTGGTCCTATAATTTTGTAACAGTTCTTTTTGTTATATTGATGTTTTATTTTTTCATAATTAATTTCATTTCTCTAAGTTGCTGCATTTTACTAAAAACTTGATGCACTAACATAAAATATTCTTTATTTTGGTTGAAATATATCTTTAATTACCTAAACAGCAAAATATGTTGTAGTCTTAACTTTTGTAATAGACTGTATTAAGACTATAAAGTCATTCCCATCTATTAGACTATGAAGTGTTCACAAAGATTGCATTCGGGATCAGGATTGCCACTTATTTCGGCAATCAAATTCCTTGCGCTTTCCTGAGCAAAAAATTAAATTTTCCCAGAGTAATTCCTCTAAGAATTTTAAAAATTTCAACGGATAAATTTTACAAAGTTACAAAATTCCTTGCTTTTAATACTCATTTTTAAATTCCCTCAGATTTTCTAGTTTTTCTCTATACAGTGCAACTGTGAAGATTGTTATTTGTGAGGAAATTTGAATCATCGTCCACATTTTGGCATTTGAATTTAATTTACGCGGAGAAACTTGCCCCTTTAACTCGAGTTTTTTAATTAAAACCTGCCCGAGCTGGGTTTTTTCTTAAAAATTTTTTACAACCCTGCAGGCAGATGCCATTGTGTGTGAGATTTCATTTCCAGGTAAAAGCCCTTTTTTTTTCTTTTATACTTATACAAAATAAATAAATTAAAGATGGTTATTAATAGTAACAGAAATTAACTAGCCATTCTGTAATAACTTAGTTATTTTTTAATCAATTACACAAAAGAAATACATGAAATACTGTTACATAGCCTATGATAAATATTTAACCAGGATTGTTTGCTTAGGCTTATTGTATAGTTGCCAACTTGTACAGTTGTACAGATGAACAGTACAATTGTACGGTTTTGCAACGTGGAAAAAACGATTGCAGAAAAATTCAAATTTTGTGAAAGGATTGCAGAAGAAACGCTGATTTCATCAAAGATCGCATAGAAAATGCCAATTTCGTCAAAGAAATGCGGAGAAAATGCCAATTTCGTCAACGGATCGTAGAATAAATGCCGATTTCGTCAAAAGATCACTGAAAAAAAAAAAAAACCTAATTTTATGAAAGGATTGCGAGGAAAAATGCCGGGGGGGGGGGGGGGGGGGGAGAGAGATTTATTTTCTTAACATGGTCTCTATCACTCATTCCTCTATGGTCTCTATCACTCATTCCTCTATGTTCTCTATCACTCAACTGTTACTCTTTCACAGGGTTGGGTTTCTTCTGGAAGAAACCAGTTTCTGTCAATGCTCCGTGGCAGCTGTTCTACCAGAGGGAGGGGCCTCCGGGTCTCAACCAATGGGAAAATAGTTGCTGCTCTCCGTTTTCATCATCCTCGGAGCATCACTTTATGTTTCTTCTCAATTTCGTTGGAGGTTACGCGGGATGGTTGACATTTCCTGTAGGTACTCCGAAGCTCAGCGTTGACTTCCAGGACAGTGGAAGAAACTGGAAAAAACCGGAAGAAACTGGAAGAATGGGAAAAACTGGAAGAAATGGAAGAAACCAACAAAAAACAAAATATATGCTCAAAATTAAAGTATATTAACTATGTAAAAGAATTAAACTCAAAGTATGATTATATGAACCCTAAATTGGAAAATTTAATTAATATTAAAAGTATTATTTTTGGAAAAATAAGTTATTTTTTTAATAACATACTTCAGGTTCAGCAAACATTTACAGGTGATGGATCTTATAACTTTAGAGGTAGAGGGATTTTTTTCTTTTATTAATTATGCCATTTATGTGAAAAGAAAAAAAAATTACCTACAAAATGTTTTCATATAAAAATACATTATTTTCTTATAAAAATGCATTATTTTAAACTGCATGACACAGAAAATAAACAAATTTGTAATTATTTATACTAACATCTAGCATGCATATCTCAATGCTGATTTTAAAAGACTAACGTTCTTAAAATATCTATGGGTATGCCGAAATGGTTTTAAACTCTCCCGAAGTTTTCTGTAGGACTTGAAAGAATTTTTTTTGTCTTTTGCATCCATCCATTCTAAGTTGAGAAACTGATTGCAGCATCCTCCTGCTAAAAGACATTTTGTTATACTATGCTGCATTGTAGTAAGAAAGTGAGGGTTTTAATGATTTCTTTTAATGCAGTAATTATTGTATTATATTACTTACCTTAATAAAATTGATGTAAATTAAAAGCACTGTCTTTTATTTAAACGAGTTTCATTCTACCATTCGTGAATGATCTGCATACTATTTACTACTAGTTTCAAAAGTTTAATTAAAAAATATGCTTGTTAAATTGAAAGGGATGACATTTCATTTTGTGCATTTTGGATAAAATTTCTTTTCTTCAGCCAATGGTTGAAGATCTGACAGGTATTGTGGCTAAAAAACTGATTTAATTATTAATTTAGCATATAAAATTAATTTCATTCATAGAGGTCTGATGGAATTATACTTAAGGTTGTAGGAAGAAGACATTTATTGTATCTTACATAGTTAAAAGTTACATGGTAAATTCTTAAAGAATAAGTTTCTTCCATTTCTTCCACTTCGAAGAAACCTATTTCTTCCGGCCGGTTTTTTCACTGTGGAAGAAACTTGCCAACCCTGCTCTTTCAACTCTCTTAGTTACATTCATATCATATAAAACATATCAAATATAGTTATCAGATATCTAGTTATATACATGCTAATACTTTAAAAGTTAAGCTTTAGTTGAATTCGATAATTTACTTTTCTTCTGCAATACCTAAGTTTTATAAGTCATTTATTTATAAAAGTATATTTTGAAATAAACGTCTTTTATTTTTACTTACCTTTATCACTGCACTGATATCTAAAAATAAAAACCTGGCTTTTTCCTATATTCATTCTTCTATCAATACTTTAGTTTTGTCTATCTGCAAACCATGTAATGTTTACATTTTTATCGGCCATATAAATACACTATGATACTATTAGTCACTGTATGGAGTTACGCTACGCAACTGGTTGTGTAATCAAGAGTATAGAGCGGTCTGTTTTTATTTTAGTTTCTTTTTCATCACAGGTGGTTTTAAATTACTTTACGATGCTGTTTTTCATTACATTGGTTCCTAAAGTTTAATGCCGTTTGCTGTTATGGTCATTTGGAGATAAGCTTGGATTTTACAAATAACATTTTAAATCAATGACAGCTTTGTGGAAAGAAGTGGAGAAGTGCTTTTGTTTACAAGTTTTTAATGAAAAATGCTAAGATGACCACATGCAGCCTAGACACATTTTTAACGTAAAGTTAATGTATGTTTTTCCTTTTTATTCAACGGTTCTTTTAAATATAATTATAAGGATTTATTTAAAATAACTTTTAGGTTTTTTCAGTCTTAATATTTCTTAGTTGGCTGGTTAAGTTCTCCTTGTTTGCCATAGATGCAAATTTCGTCAAAAGATCGTGTAAAAGATGCAAATTTCATCAGAAGATCGCTTATAAATCACGAATTTCGCCAAAGGGTCACGTAAAAAACACAAATTCTGCCAAAAGGATGCTAAAAGACGCAAATTCTGTTAGGCAAAATTTATTTTCTTAACATGGTCTCTATCACTCATTCCTCTATGGTCTCTATCACTCATTCCTCTATGTTCTCTATCACTCAACTGTTACTCTTTCACAGGGTTGGGTTTCTTCTGGAAGAAACCAGTTTCTGTCAATGCTCCGTGGCAGCTGTTCTACCAGAGGGAGGGGCCTCCGGGTCTCAACCAATGGGAAAATAGTTGCTGCTCTCAGTTCCCATCATCCTCGAAGCATCACTTTATGTTTCTTCTCAATTTCGTTGGAGGTTACGCGGGAGGGTTGACATTTCCTGTAGGCACTCTGAAGCTCAGCGTTGACTTGACTTCCAGGACAGTGGAAGAAACTGGAAAAAACCGGAAGAAACTGGAAGAATGGGAAAAACTGGAAGAAAGGGAAGAAACCAACAAAAAACAAAATATATGCTCAAAATTAAAGTATATTAACTATGTAAAAGAATTAAACTCAAAGTATGATTATATGAACCCTAAATTGGAAAATTTAATTAATATTAAAAGTATTATTTTTGGAAAAATAAGTTATTTTTTTAATAACATACTTCAGGTTCAGCAAACATTTACAGGTGATAGATAGATCTTATAACTTTAGAGGTAGAGGGATTTTTTTCTTTTATTAATTATGTCATTTATGTGAAAAGAAAAAAAAATTACCTACAAAATGTTTTCATATAAAAATACATTATTTTCTTATAAAAATGCATTATTTTAAACTGCATGACACAGAAAATAAACAAATTTGTAATTATTTATACTAACATCTAGCATGCATATCTCAATGCTGATTTTAAAAGACTAACGTTCTTAAAATATCTATGGGTATGCCGAAATGGTTTTAAACTCTCCCGAAGTTTTGTGTAGGACTTGAAAGAATTTTTTTCATCTTTTGCATCCATCCATTCTAAGTTGAGAAACTGATTGCAGCATCCTCCTGCTAAAAGACGTTTTGTTATACTATGCTGCATTGTAGTAAGAAAGTGAGGGTTTTAATGATTTCTTTTAATGCAGTAATTATTGTATTATATTACTTACCTTAATAAAATTGATGTAAATTAAAAGCACTGTCTTTTATTTAAACGAGTTTCATTCTACCATTCATGAATGATCTGCATACTATTTGCTACTAGTTTCAAAAGTTTAATTAAAAAATATGCTTGTTAAATTGAAATGGATGACATTTCATTTTGTGCATTTTGGATAAAATTTCTTTTCTTCAGCCAATGGTTGAAGATCTGACAGGTAATGTGGCTAAAAAACTGATTTAATTATTAATTTAGCATATAAAATTAATTAAATTCATATAGGTCTGATGGAATTAATTTACTTAAGGTTGTAGGAAGAAGACATTTATTGTATCTTACAAAGTTGAAAGCTACATGGTAAATTCTTAAAGAATAAGTTTCTTCCATTTCTTCCACTTCGAAGAAACCCACTGTGGAAGAAACTTGCCAACCCTGCTCTTTCAACTCTCTTAGTTACATTCATATCATATAAAACATATCAAATATAGTTATCAGATATCTAGTTATATACATGCTAATACTTTAAAAGTTAAGCTTTAGTTGAATTCAATAATTTACTTTTCTTCTGCAATACCTAAGTTTTATAAGTCATTTATTTATAAAAGTATATTTTGAAATAAACGTCTTTTATTTTTACTTACCTTTAACACTGCACTGATATCTAAAAATAAAAACCTGGCTTTTTCCTATATTCATTCTTCTATCAATACTTTAGTTTTGTCTATCTACAAACCATGTAATGTTTACATTTTTATAGGCCATATAAATACACTATGATACTATTAGTCACTGTATGGAGTTACGCTATGCAACTGATTGTGTAATCAAGAGTATAGAGCAGTCTGTTTTTATTTTAGTTTCTTTTTCATCACAGGTGGTTTTAAATTACTTTACGATGCTGTTTTTCATTACATTGCTGTTTTTCATTACATTGGTTCCGTTTGCTGTTATGGTCATTTGGAGATAAGCTTGGATTTTACAAATAACATTTTAAATCAATGACAGCTTTGTGGAAAGAAGTGGAGAAGTGCTTTTGTTTACAAGTTTTTAATGAAAAATGCTAAGATGACCACATGCAGCCTAGACACATTTTTTTAATGTATGTTTTTCCTTTTTATTCAACAGTTCTTTTAAATATAATTATAAGGATTTATTTAAAATAACTTTTAGGTTTTTTCAGTCTTAATATTTCTTAGTTGGCTGGTTAAGTTTCTCCTTGTTTGCCATAGGTTCTGTTGCTGATCTTTCAACATAGTTTTTCCTTCATAAAAGATTTATTAGACATTATCATATTCTATTGAGACTCGGGGTTCTGGTCCAATGTTTATGGTTGTTCTATGTTTATAAGTTTTTGTCATTGGGCTCATTGCAATAGTCTGCATTAAGCACCCTGAGTGACAAGTTTTGTCTTGGCTTCTATTGTGTACTTTAATACGACGGTATCTGAAGACTAAGTGCCGATAGTGAGTTACCAGATAAGATAACCCTTTAAGACAAGGTAGCTTTTTGAGATTTTTTGAAAACAATGATATAACTGAAATTTGTAAATGATAATTCACTATCTGTTCATAAAATTCATATAATATAGTTTCTGTTAACCAACACAATCACTCGAGTCTGGCATTTATGGAATAGATAATCCAGGAAGATAGAATTTTAGTTATTGCCGAACGTGCATAATAGTGCGGGACCGGTCTTAAAGGGGGGAGTTGCTGTGTTTGAATATATTAGTATGAATATAAGGCAATAATTAATATGAGAAATTAGATCTTTTAATCAACTATATCCTTTTTATTTTCAGCATTAATAAAGCGATTCAATTTTTATTAAATTCATTTTTCTATAATATTTTATTTTTAATTTTTATAAAGTTAATAGAACCCTTTTCATATCTTTATTAAAAACTAAACGAATTTAAAATTAAATAAGTTTGAAAATGAAATACAATTTCAATTTGATTTCATTTAGAGTTGTCACATTTTAGTTAATAGATTTTTTGAGAGTGAGCTAGTTTTTCTTTTTAGGGTTTCGTTCATCTGACGAAACCCTATTCGTCTCGCTCCTCTGTCTGTTTGTCTGTCTGTCCGTCACAGAGCCCGTTCTCAGAAACTATACATGTTAGAGACATGAAATTTTGGGTACTTATAGCTGAACCTCTCACATCATACGACAAATCATAAAATTTTGAAAAAGTCGTACATTTAACTCTTTCGGCTCCCGCATGTGTATTTTAAACAATTCTTTCTAAGTGAGCTCCTAATTAATTTGGAGGCGTGAAATTTTGCATACTTATAGCTGAACACCTCACATCAAATGACAAATCATAAAATTTCGAAAATATCGTAAGTTTAACCCTTTGGGGTCCCACATGTGCATTTTAAACAATTCTTTCTGAGTGAGCCCCTAATTATGTTGGAGACATGAAATTTTGGGTACTTATAGCTGAACACCTCACATCATACGACAAATGATAAAATTTTGAAAGGGTCGTACAGTTAACTCTTTGTGCTCCCGCATGTGTATTTTAAACAATTATTTCTAAGTGACTTCCTAATTACTTTGGAGGCGTGGAATTTTGCATACATATAGCTGAACATCTCACATCAAACGACAAATCATAAAATTTTGAAAAAGTCATACATTTAACCCTTTGGGCTCCCACATGTGTATTTTAAAAAATTCTTTCTAAGTGAGCCCCTAATTAGGTTGGAGGCGTGAAATTGTGCATACTTATAGCTGAAGACCCCACATCCAACGACAAATCATAAAATTTTGAAAAAGTCGTGCATTTAACCCTTTGGAGTCCCACATGTGCATTTTAAACAATTCTTTCTAAGTGAGCTCCTAATTAGTTTGGAGGCGTGAAATTTTGCATACTTATAGCTGAACATCTCACATGAAACGACAAATCATAAAATTTTGAAAAAGTCGTACATTTAACCCTTTGGGATCCCACATGTGTATTTTAAAATATTCTTTCTAAGTGAGCCCCTAATTAGGTTGGAGACGTGAAATTTTGCATACTTATAGCTGAACACCTCACATCAAACGACTAAGCATAAAATTTTGAAAAAGTCGTACATTTAACCCTTTGGGCTTCCGCATGTGTATTTTAAACAATTCTTTCTAAGTGAGCTCCTAATTAGTTTGGAGGCGTGAAATTTTGCATACTTATAGCTGAACATCTCACATCAAACGACAAATCATAAAATTTTGAAAAAGTCGTACATTTAACCCTTTGGGATCCCACATGTGTATTTTAAAAAATTCTTCCTAAGTGAGCCCCTAATTAGGTTGGAGGCGTGAAATTTTGCATACGTATAGCTGAACACCTCACATCATACGACAAATGATAAAATTTTGAAAAAGTCGTACACTTAACCCTTTGGGCTCCCGCATGTGTATTTTAAACAATTATTTCTAAGTGAGCTCATAATTAGTTTGAAGACGTGAAATTTTGCATACTTATAGCTGAACACCTCACATCAAATGTCAAAAATCATAAAATTTTTAAATTATAGCTGAACACCTCAGATCTCACGTCAAATAATAAATTTTGAAAAAGTTTTATGTTTAACCCTTTCAACTCCAGCTTGTGTATTTTAAGCCATTCTTTCTAACTGAGCCCCTAATTAAATTGGAGATTTGAAATTTTGCATACTTATTGCAGAACACCTAAGGTCTGGCGACAAATCATAAAACCTTACGTTTAACCCTTTGAGCTACCACATATGTATTTGAACAATTCTTTCTAAGGGAGCCCCTAATTAAGTTGGTGACATGAAATTTTGCATACGTATAGCTCAGTCATGTCAAACACGCAGCCCGCGGGCCACAACTGGCCCGCCGACAACTTCTCTGTGGCCCACCAATCCTTTGGCATTTTACGTGTGTTTAATTCAGTTACAAGTTTCAATTTTCCAACTGAGTGAAAAAGTTAGCAATGAAGCAAAGTGAACAATTAGACATACATTAAACATGTTCGATAGAAAACTTTTTCTGGTAGAATAAACCTTATTTGAACGAGAAAATGTGTTTATAAATGAAATGAAATACGTATATGTAACATATCGATACAAAACACAATTTATTAAATAAATTTTCTGATTCAAATTTTTTTTACTCGAAAAAAAATCCGGAAGATTAAAAGTCATACCTTTGCTAGATTAACATAGAGCGTGTACAACATTTAAGTTAATACAATTTAGAAAATCCAATTAAACTTTATAGATTTCATTTAAAAAAGTAATGTCAAGTATTTTTTTGAAAGTCAAGAATTTTTTCGAAAAATAAGATAAAATAAACTATAATAATAACTTTGGTACTTTATTTGAATATTTCTTTAACATGGCTATGTTTTGTACGTACAAATTTTACTGTGTGCAATTGTAATAATATTATCTACTTTGTTTAGTGTGGCCCGCGACTTTATATATAAGGATTAATTTGGCCCGTGTCGGTAATCCAGTTTGACATGCCTGGTATAGCTGAATGCCTCAGACCACACGACAAATCATAAAATTTTCAAAAAGTCTTTTTTACCCCTCTGGGTTCTAACTTGTGTATTTTAAGCAATTTTTCTAACCTCCGCTCTTTTAATCGGGGGAGAAATTTTCCAACTTTTGCCGACACCCCTTTGACCATTCTTTCATATTATGCGCCATAACCTTACATATTTTAGTTCCATTTTTTTCCGCCAGGTGCGCCTACTTATCTCGGGTGCTATGGGCCCAATCCCCTCGACTAATATATCTACGGATAGTATGTAAAACGGATTTTCGTTCGGATACAGGTTTGTTTAGAATCAAGTGCGCCCCCTGGTTGTGAAATGTGGAACTAACAGATTTTTCAAAAGGATAAAGTGTTTTGAAAGGAATATTAAACGAAACCCTCTGTGCGATCTGTGATCACACTTACCCACTTGTTTCTATTTAATCATTGTTTATTTGAAGTTTTCCTCTGAAGCTCCTTAACTATTTCTTGATGTATATGGTAATATTAAATGAGGGTTATTTAAATGTGTTAGAGTTGTAACTATCTCATGGAACAATACTTCAATTATATGAAGTTTGTGCAAAGCTATTTTTGAGCTGTTGTCACATATGGTCAAGATTTATATTTATATTTTACTATTGCTTTTAATTTTGTTTTTCTGTTTCGTTAATGAAATTAAGTTTGGTGATTTAAATCTGTTTGGTTATTCTTTATCTTTACAGTCATAACATTTTCATTTATAGTTAACTGAATATATTTTTCTTTAAAACTACTTTTTACCTTGGGCAATCTAATTTAGCATGTATGCTCCATTAGCGTCTGAACTCTCTAATACATATTCTCATATTTTGGAAATCACCTTCTGGTTATTTCCTTTCAAATTCTGTGGAAGGACCACGGAAAAAATGCATAATTAGCATCGGAAGGGGAATCCTCCACTTCTCCATCTGTTGTAACCTTTCAGAAAATTTGCTATGAATTTCAGATTAATTTTTTTTCTAAAACTCAGAATCACCCCTCACATGACATCACGGTGCATAAGAGAAAATAGCGAGGAAAAAATGTCGGTTTCCAGCGGCAGCAAAAGCTTGTTTTTGACACTGTATAAGCTGTGATTTGGATATCAAATATGTGAATGTTCATCTGGTGTCAATTTTGAAAAATCTTATTATTACTGTTTTGCTGGTCTATGATGCAAACAAAATATTTTATTGGCCTAAATTGTTTTAAAAAAATGTTAGGAGGCAGAAGTTTTAAGTGTCTTTTTAATGTGAACGGTGATTCTAAAAAAAGTTTTTTAGCAATTTTTTAATATATTCAAGTTTTTATTTTGCTTGACTTTCTCTTTGAAATTTGTTTATTTAAAAGGATTCAGCTGTTTTTTAATCCTTACTGAAAGTTTTATAAAACTTTAAAAAATCTTCTGATTTCTTCTGATTTGCTGTCCAAAATCTTCTGACTTTTCCCAAAATTTAGTTGGCAAGTATGCTTTTTGTTCTATATTCACTCTCAGGCCTGATTAAGGTCAACCTTTTAAGAAAAAAATCTTTTTCAATTTCTAATTTTTTTGTATTTTTTTAAATTACAAATTTTTTAAATGACCGTCATTTTGAAACAAGATGGGAGATAAAGATGGCCAATGAACTTGGTTGAGACGGTGGCATGTACTGTGCACATACAAAGTCACATCTAAATTGGCTCATAAATATGAAATTTACAGCATACCAAAAGTATATATTTATATATTTATAAATCAACATTTGAACGGAGGGTGGTTTTGGGATCTGGGGATCATGATTAGTAAAAATATACCAAAATTTTCCAGATTTGTTTTCCTCCAGACGGCTGCAATAGATTCGATTTTACTTTTTGTAATGGAGCTACCTAAAAGTCAACAGGTTGATGTAATACTGAGATTGAAAATTGCCTTTTGTTGATTTTAGTTACTATCAAAGCCACATTGAAGCATTCTGCCAAATTTTAGAGATTTATTTAACATTTTTCTTTACTATATAAATGTATTTGTCACCTTCTATTTAAAATTCTATATATGTACTCAATAATTGGATTATTTTATTTATTAGGGTGCTTCAGTCACATCTGCAGAGCAGAAAACACCAAGTTTTGACATTCTGCAGCCTAATACTCCAGAAGTAATGTAAGTGTGCTTTAAATTTTATGTTTTAAGTTATTTGTTTTGTATATGGGAAAAAAATTAAAAAATTGCTTTTTTCTGTGGGCAAGTTGTTTCAAAACTATCTAAAATTGTATTATAAATGTCACCATTTATGGTCTTTTTGGCAAAAAAGAAAGGGCCAATAACTTTCGTTTTAGATAGTGTGCACCAAACATTAACGTTTGTGGAATCACATTCCAGTTACACAGCAACATGAGGTGTTTCACTGTCCCATATACGACAGTTGTGGTGATTTTGCAACACATGATACAAGAAACACCTGAAAAGAAGATTCATCACTAAAGATACTACTGATGAAGATTTCATCACCATCCGCTTGATGGAGCATATCTACAGCAAAATTGTATCGTACTGTGCAATCATTTGTATGGAATTTTTCAAGTACATGAAAAATGAAGCTTCAATCTCTTATACAAGCTATCGTGAACTCTCGATTTCACAAGTTGCAGTTCTCTATTTGCCTTACGAAGGATTTTCTGGGACTTCGGCAGAAACTTTCAAGGACTAAGTTAACTGTCGCATCGCTTATGCTAAGCCTACTGGTTCCACGACGATGGTTCACTCTGTCCGTGTCTTTAAATTGTTCCATCCATCTCTTAATGGAATTTGTTGATAGTGGTTGACATCCATGCTCTAAACGATAACGTCTTTTTACTTTAATCACAGATGTAAATTCTACAAGCCATAATATGCACATTGCCTTCTGCTGTACTGTCGAAATGACAAATGAGTTTTTCCAAATCTCCTTCCGAAGACTGTGACACATCTAGCGCCATATATGAGATATTTTTGGTATAATATTATGCAGAACAAAAATTAGACATTCTCTTAGTAAGACATAACTCAAATATCCTGTTACTATTTATCCTTTATTATTAATTTAATTTTGTAAGTGTCCAACAATTCTCGGACATCCTGTATAATAATTTTTATTTTGTGGGTTTCACAATAACAGAGTTTCGTAAAGTTTTGTTTGACTATCTTTTATATTTTGCACAAGACATCATTCTTAGCAGTTGAGTCTAGCGTCTTAGCAGGTGGCTTGTGACTTTCTTGTGTCCATTCTACAAACTCCCAGGTTCCATAGTGCAATAATAAAACCTTGACTTTGTGCTTCCATGATTCCCAGTTGCTATCTGTGAGCAGGGGGATGTTTTGCAACTCCATCAGGCCCCATCAATTTTTTTTTTTTTTATCACGGCAACCAGTAGAATTTCAATAAGCACAAAATTTGTCAACAGGTTCTTTAATGGCACACAAAAGCTCATTTTAGAAAGCAGAAAAGTTCACAAGCGACGGAAAACACAATCATCTTCACTTTCACGTTTTTCAGAACTTCCTAAATATAGTTATTTAACGGGCTGGGACCATAACCAATGCTCTATTTACTGAGCTAAAACATGATTATCAAACAGCAGAGGCAAATGGAAGTCTGAAAATGGTATGAAGCTGTGTGGAAGACTGAATAGAGATGCAGAAAATTCCTGTAAACTATTTATTCATAATGAAAAACTGATGATATTTACATGAGAAATGACAAGCGTAACTTTGCTTGAACTTAAACAGATTTAAAATAAAAATGAAGTAAAACTTTAAAAAAAAGTAACATTGCCGACAAAACTCGTAGCAAACCGCTACTACGGCATAATAAAATGCAAGTGTTGCAGACAAACAAGCAGCTACGGCAAGGTAAAAGTCATCTGTTTCGTTCCATCATTTATACAAACAAAATACAGAATTTCTGCACATCAAGTGCTGCCATACCTAGAAGTGAGGTACTTACGCAAAACGCAATTGATTCAAATGCATCTACGGTATGCCCGACGCTATGACATCAAATGTACAATCGACTGCCGTGACTAGTGAATAACCGGTAATTTTGCAATTACAGTTCTGGATCGCTACAAAATCATGTGTTTATGAAGTATTGGCATGCCGGCAGCGAGAAGCATTGACGCTCTTATGTATTTCGTCATTGACTTGAGAGGGTATAAGTAAAGTATCTTATGTTACTAATTTAAATTTATATTAGCACAAACTAACTGATATTTTAAGTTAACATGACAACAAATATTAAAAATAGCTTTAAAAAAAAAAGTGCCCTTAAGTATAAAAAAGTGTTTTTTTTCCACCAGCAGCACTCTGCCCTTTTTTAAGCCTTGGGACAACTTGTATACAACTACAGGCCAGTTAAAAATACAAGGGTAAGTCAGTAAGTAGGTCACAAACTGATATGAGAGGTTGGAAATTAGTAGTAAATTGTTTCCAAATATGCCAGTAGATGGCAGCATAATCCAGCTATAAGTAGAGAAACTCCAACTTGTAAGAGAAATGTCATGAGCGCAAGTGCGCATGCTCTGTGGAAGAAAAGTGTCCCTTGGAAGAAAAAATCATGCAAAGCTCATCTTCCACACTTGGCGCATTCTCGCGCTTTGGTTACTTTTATTATTATTATTATTATTTTAATGCGTGTTCTTGCGAAATGGAACAGAGTAAAAAAAAATAATTTTCCTCATATTTTAGAACGAATCAAAATATTGAAAATTGTGGGTTTATTTCTGTTTTTGTGCATATTATAATAAAAGTTGCTCTAAGGGAAATTTCTCTATTCATAAACACATTTAATATTGATTTTAAATTGATTATTTAGAATCTAACAATAGATATTTATTTATTGACTTTCTCATTAGACTTTTTATAAAAATATGGTAAATCAAATCACTCAACTCATCGAATTGAATAACTGAAACTACACATTTCAGTACTATTTTACAATACATTTTTAAAGGAATAAAAAACTATCCATGCTCTTATGCAAATTTTTAATCAATAAAATTTTTCTAGCATTTCTTCGCTTGCGGGAAGGGGGGGGGGGGGGGGGGTATGGTTTATCGTTAATTTTCTAAACCTTTTGGATTTAACAACCATCTATGTTAACTTTTGTGTGTCTGTGAATCTATTTGGGCCGAAAAATACAAAATATAAATGTTGACCCCAAGCATTTTTTAAAACAATTATTTTTTACATTTTTATATATAGCATATATTTTAAAAGCACTCAAAAATTTAATATCTCCATTTAATTGTCTCCATCCCTATAATTTGTATTAAACAAACATATATTAAAAGAAATAGGATCACTAAGTGATCTTACAAAAACAGAATTCATAATCACATTAATAATCAGTAACATTTTTTAATATTCCTCGAACTTCGGGATTTTGCTAACGAAATTTTAGCGTTTATTTTTAAAACTTTATAAATTTAGCATCCTTCAACTAAAATGGATATTTTTATGAATATTCAAATTTAGAACATATCTCCTATATATTGTCCAAAATATAAAAAAAACTATGAACATATGCCATTTAACAATGTATTAAAGGTGGTATCTTTCTTTTTTTTTGGATATTGTGCTTTCCCAAAAATGCCGATCTCTTTCGCCAAATAATGGCACTGCGTTTTCCATTTTTCTAAAAATTTGACACACCTTCAATTACAATAAATTATTCGACTATGACGAACTTTTCATGACTGTAGTGCCTTACAAATTGACAGAATGTGCAATTCTTATTGCCATTTTAGGAGAAGACTTTTCTATTTATCGAAAAACGGGAAAAGCTATTCGATTTCTCACAACTGGAAAAGAATATTAGCAAATTCGTATACATTTGCGGATAAAAAAAACCTCGTGAATATGGTAGAAAGTAATTAGTTTGAATTTGAAAACAACCTTCAAAATTCCTGAGGGAAAAAGAAAAAAAAATTGTGAATTACTTAAAAAAAAAAAATACTTGCATTCTTTTTACATTGGTTGTCTCCATCCTTAATTTACTTAAGGGTGTTCTCAAATCCAAAAGGGCAACTTTCTGACATAAGTTTTAATTTATTTTTGTTCGAAAATATATGAAACTAGTTGGTGTTGTTGTTCAGAAACTATGTAATTGAGTTGTTTTTTTTTTTTTTCATTTTTTTTTTCATTTTTTTTTTTTTTTTTTTTTTTTTGCAAACGCAATAGATCTTTCAGAAAATAATGTCAAAGTGGGTGTTTTGAACCGAATTTCCGCGCGAAGGAAGAAAGAGCACTCAAAAAGGTCGAAAAATTGTTTGTCACGTGGTCGAAATTGCTTATAACTCAATAGGTAATTGATTGATCAAAAAATGGAAAAAACAGCTCGATTCCAAATTGCTTCCATGGCCGGGCTTTGCAGTTTTATACCTTTCCATTAAAAAATGAATTTGTAAATGTGTCAAAACGTTTTGCGCTTGTTGAGCAGAGCAGTTAAGAACAGCCTTAAGGCGATTCTCCAAAGAAGAATTCCATCATTGAACAACGCGAAACTTTCTGAATCATTTTTAAACATAAAAGCACGATTCTTCATGTACGATTATTAAAAGGATTTTCAATGTAACAGTTTTTTTTTTTTTTTTTTTTTTTCTTATAAGCGAATTACATCTTGAATTATAGATTATTGCTGTCTCAGAAGGCAACGTTTCCCTTTTCTGCGGTGTCGCATCCAGAAATTCAGTCCAATGGTTTAATATGCCTTGCACTTAGATAAAATGTATTCATATATTTATGCATTTTAATATTATTTTACAATATATTAAAAAAAATTATTTCTATATTTTCAGGAGTTTCTTAGTGTTAATTTTTAAAACTATGGGAATTTAAACGGCCATAAATGTTTATATTTTTTCTTGGGGGGGAGGGGGGGATTTTGTGGTTAAGGCTCAGAACTTAGCTCATACATATATTTGCATATAAATATTGCTCATAAATATATACTTCAACCGACATTACATAAAAAACTTAATTTATTTCTTACACTCCTGAAATGCATAGGAAACAAAATGAAAAAAAAAAATGTATAATCCCCCTCTAAAATGTATATTGGTTATCTCCATACACAATTTATTTTAAGGATGCCTAGGAAATTAATAAATAATTATATAAATAAACATATTTCACGAAGTCACATCTGGATCTCATGGTGTGTCTTAAAATGCATGAAATTTGCAGGTAGTCATGCATGAAATTTTATATTCCAGTTCTTTAGAATCGAATATCGTTTTTAGTTTTCCTATAAATATATTACATTTTTAATTATAATCGATCGCTCCACAATGATGACTGATAACACAGATTTATTTGTCGAATGGAGAGCGCAACTTCGCTTACATTTTTTTAACTCTCTTTTTTTTCTCTATTTGGTATTGTGCAGTAAGATAAGAAGAACAAAAAATGATCTTCTAAATTAACACTTCAGAAAATTTCCACCTTTAATCTCCTTTGACATCCCTCATCTATCATATATATATATATATATATATATATATATATTAAATTTCCAACTTAATACATACGTACCCATCCTCCCAAAATTGTTTTGAATTTATATGCGTATTTGATGTATGAAGCATTATTCTTAATTTAATAAAAATGAATACTATATTATGTTACTTCTAGTGATTAGATATTTTTATGTTATTAAAATTATGACATAAACATATTTTAAATTGTAATTTTATTCGATGTTATTGCATTAAAATGTATGTTTGTTTTTAATTATTATTGTAATTTTATTCGATGTTATTGCATTAAAATATATGTTTGTTTTTAATTAATAAAATATAGGCCTTAGGTGATATTAAATACAAAAACTTAGTTTTATTAAGAAGAACCGATTTAAAAAATTATAATATTTTATTAACTGATAATAAATTATCAAAAATAAATATATAAATAAATTTAGTTTTACTGACAAGAATCGATTAAAAAAAATCAGAGTAACTGGTAACAAATCAATAAAGAAACAAAATTTTAAAAGTGGAAGCCAAGAGGATCGAACCCGCTACCTTTAACTTACCAGACATGTACTTTAACCATTACCCCAAATCATCTATGTGAAGTTTACGAAACGACTCTATTACTCCCGAGGTAAGTTCATAGGAGGATTTCGCGCTTGGCGATTTTTCATTCTTCGCCAACACCTATTTTCATTACTGAGGACAGAAAATAGGAAAAAAAAAATACTTGTGATTCGATTACACTGAAACAAAGCAAGGATATATATACATTTCAGTTATAGAAATAAAAATAATCCAAATTATATATATATATCTTAAAATATAACCAGAAAAAGAAAGAATAATGCTGGTGCTGACAGAATGAAAACGAAACTTAAGGAAGGAAAAAAATATTTGTTCAAGAAAATTGCGAAATTCTTAGACAAAATTGTGCTTATATCCATAATATAAACATTTCTGAGCCTGAAAATTGGTGTTAAAAATCTAAACAAGCATCAAAATATTATGAATTACATAAATTTAAAAACTCTCTATTTTCGTCCTGTGTAATGTCTATGGAAGCGCTGCAGTCGATCGCCCGCGGCGGTTGAAAACAGCTTTGGACCAATCAGAATTTATTGCCATCATGTCGTTTCTCTTATCCATTGGAGTTTCTCTAGCTATAAGTAGAGACCCTACAACTGGTAAGAGAAACGACATGATGTCAATAAATTCTGATTGGTCCAAAGCTGCTATCAACTACTGTGGGATATCGACTGCAGCGCTTACCATAGGCTTTAAACAGGATGAAAATAGAGAGTTTTTAAATCCACATCATTCATAATATTTTCATGCTTTTTTAGATTTTTAACATTGATTATCTTGTTCAGAAATGTTTATACAGTAAACCCTCGATTTAACGGACTAATTGGGACTAAGATGTGTCTGTTAAATCACAAAGTACTATTTATAATATTATTTCTTTATAATTATAGTACATATATATATTATTACATACTTGTAATTACATATCAATACAAAAACCCTTAACGGGTTAAAAGTTTGTGACGCAGCACTTTATCTTATGCTCTAAGAATTTTAAATATGGAACTTAAAAATAATGATATCAAATTTTGAGTGACGCTATGCTATTAATTATAATCTCTCTATATATTATTTATTTCATCTTTTTATTTTTTTATAATCGCATGTGCAAAAATTATGTTCAATTTAAAAAAACGTATAAAAGTTTATTCATTGATGCTTTAACATTTACACCTCTCATAAATTCCAAGTATGAGTTTTAAAAGATATGATATCAAAATTTTAGTGACGCTTTGATGTGGCTTTAAACGATTTGTTTTAAAATTAAATTTAAATTATTTTTGTTTTGGCTAAGATATATTCACACATCTAAATAATAGTTTTAATTTTCCAATATACTTTAAATATGTCACTTTCACTGAATTTATATGATGCATTTAAATACATTTATTTGAATAAATTGATTTATCCTTTGTCCAATGCTATTAAAAATTTAAAATAAGGTTTACGTAAATAATTTTTTTGCCTCATAGTATCCATTTGAATACATTTCACTTAGTTTGGATACAATGACGCAAAAAAATTATTCAGAAATGTTTATACAGTAAACCCTCGATTTAACGGACTAATTGGGACTAAGATGTGTCTGTTAAATCACAAAGTACTATTTATAATATTATTTCTTTATAATTATAGTACATATATATATTATTACATACTTGTAATTACATATATTATTACAGTGCAAATTACATATATATATGTATAATATGTATATACATAAATATATATTGTATATACATATATACTACTGTGTATATATATATATATATATATTTATATTCCCCCCCCCCCCCCCCCCACAGAAAACAACCGATTTGCTTATATCATTGAATTCTGTACTCTTGAAAACGTAATTCAATATATAAGTTTTTCAATTTTTTCGGAATCCATATTCTTTTTTTTTTCTTCCATGTTAATTCTTGTAATTAAGTATACGATACTTTATTTTACACATGCAGTTCTGTATTGTTGGTTTATGGCGTGTAGTCAATCATTCACAATATTGCAGTTTTTGATGATGGTCGGTGATGTTTAATTAATGGTTATATATATAGAGAGATATATAAACACAATACATTACTTTTAATAATACAATATTGGTAATGAAATACAAACGAATTAACACATATGCAACTTTTATGGGAATGAAACACTTTTTACACAGAAATAATAATTAATAAACAAGCAATAAACAAATGGAAAAAAATTACAATGTCCCCAAAACAACAGGCATCATTTTATGTTATTGACATCACATTAAGGTTGCTCCATACTGCTGGATTGAAAAAAGGCATCTAGTTTTAGTTGTTTCCCACTTGAATGCTGTTTTTTTATTATAAGAGCTCGAAATTGTCTAAAGTGTTCATAATACGCAAACACTTCAGGATCTGAAGATGCCCTTCAGGATCTGAAGATGCCTCTATGTAAGTAATGACGTCATCCATATGCTCTCGTACTGTAGATAATTTCGGTCGAAATTCGCTTAATTCTTCTTTCTTGTCGTCCTCGACCTCATCTTCATTATCATCCTGCAGAATACTTTCTGCGATCTCCTCCTCATTTAGAATCTGGTAGCCTGGATCTGCTTCGTCATTCTCAAGCCACTGTTCTATATCTTTCTCAGGGATATCATCACCAGCCTGCATTATTGTACTCCTAAAATCTGAAATCTCAAACCCTGTAAAATCGTATTCAGGATCTGCGTCGTTGAGTAGTTTTGACCAGCCGTTAGCCATTGTGGATACCTTCATTTCCCTCCACGCAGCAGCAAAGTTAAAGATAGCTGATTTTAAATTGTAGGTGCGCAAATTTTGCAGCGTTCTGGCTCCTCTCATATCTTCTACTGCATCATTTTCATTTTCCAACACTACCATTACTTCTTCAAGGAATTTCTTCTTATAAATCCTCTTGCAGGAAACAATGACTCCTTGGTCCATCGGTTGAATTAATGAAGTTGTGTTTGGAGGAAGGAAATCATATTTTATTCGTCCATCCCTACTAACTTTTTCGCGTTAGGATGGCAGGGAGCATTATCAAGGAGTAATAGAGCTTTTACTTCGTGGGAAGGTATTTTCATAACTTCTTCTTGATAGTGACGTACAGCAGGAACAAACTGGTTAAAAAACCAATCAGAAAAAATATCGCCTGTGAACCAAGCATTCTTTGAACTAGAATAGATGACTGGCAGTTGTTGCATACTAATATTTTTTAGAGCACGCGGTTTCCTGGCCTTTCCAACTACCATTGGTTTAAGACGATGACTACCATCAGCATTAGCACAAAGGAGTGCTGAAATACGCTCCTTGTTTAGCTTGTGGCCAGGCGTCTGGGCATTATGTTTGTACGCCAAGGTATTTTCCGGCACAGAACGAAAATAGAGTCCTGTCTCGTCAGCATTGTATAGCTGACACGGCGCTTAAAGATTCACTGCATGTTTTCCTGTTAATGAAACCATGGCGTTTACGAAAGCGCCAAAGCCAACCATCACTTGCACGAAATGTCACTAAACCCATATGTTTCGCCAATTTTTCTACGGCTGCCCACAACTCAACACTACGGACGACTGCGCCACTTGACCGCTGTTGTACAAAGCATTTGTATACTGCCTCCTCCAGGTTTTTATTTTGAGCCACTTTTACATGTTTCCTGTCAGCCACTGAGAAACTGCTTTTTGAATCACCCACGCTGTACTTAAGGGAAAAATGGACTAGTTTTTCCTTATTCTTGCGAATGTCTGAAACGGTTTGTTTTTTTAACTCTGTATAGTTTCGCAAACACGTGTGACCGACACACCACTCTCCAACTTCTCTATCAACTCACAAGTTTCTGTTTTATAGATAAATTAACGCGTTTCCGTTTAACCCGGGAGAACTCACTAGTGATAATGCCCAATTGCTTTTCTTTTACTTTACATTCATATAATATCAACTTTTTTTTGGTTGGCTTAGTACTTTTATTCACAAAATAGGTAAAATAATTGTAAAACATTTTGAAATTTTAATTAAAATGAAAAATGATTTAAATAAGAGTCTTAAAAAAGTACGACTGTGAGAGAAAATCTCATGCAGTGAGTTCTCCCGGGTTATTACAAGCCATTTCAAAAAAGCACTAGTAGCAAAATACACTTGTGAACTGAAGCAGAAATGGATCGTGGGTACGCTAGCGCATGCATAGAGCGAAAACCACGCTGCAGTGAGAATCAAAGCGCTCGCTTTCGGCGTTTCGTGCTCTTTCCCTTTTTTTTCGTTCATTTGATCACGAGACATTGTGTCGTCACAGATATAAGAAATTTTTTTTATTTTACCGAGAAATCGCTTTTTAAAAATAGTAAAAAGAAATGCTTTGTCGTTGTTCATTGCTTGATTTTTTACATATAAAAGCTTAAAAGAGGGTTGCGTGTTGATTCTCAAGTAAGGGGGGGGGGCAGTAATCCCCCCCCCATGCATGACTCATTGATTATGATTATGATTATGACTCATTGATTATGATTATTCACATGATTTCATGCATGACTATCTGCAAATTTCATGCATTTGTTGCATGCAAGATGCATGAAATGCACTTGCATTGCGCATCTTGCGCGCAAGATGCGCAATGAGATCCTGAATGCGACTTCGTGAAATGCATTTATTTATGCAATTATTTATTAACTTCCTAAAGATCTTAGAATAAATTATGCATGGAAATAAACAATATACATTTTAAAAGGGGGTTATACATTTTTTTGTTGTTGTTGTTGTTTTTTTTTTTTTTCCATTTTGTTTTATATGCATTTCAGGAGTGTAGGAATTTTTATGTAATGTCGAATAAAGTAAATGTTTGTATTTTACCCCAACTATATTCATGGACTCGGTTCTAAACCTTAACCTTAAATTCCCCCCCCCCCCCCCCTACTACGATGCTGCGAAAACCGGTCTTATACTACGATTTTTTGCAAAAAACACAAACGCATTTTTTATTTTTTGTTGCGATTTTTATCCCGCGCAGCATTTTTTTCAGGAGTGATTCTGTTCCAAAATTTCAAAGTATTCACTTCTAAAAGTTAAAAAAAAATTGGTCATTAGTCCAAAAATTCGGACATTAAAAAATGCTCATGGGGGAAAAAAAAAAAATCTGGGCAGCAAAACAAACTTCTTAATATAAAACTGTCTTTATGTATATTAACCACGAGTGAATTGTGTTTCTGTAAACATATATTCAGGAATTCCATTCCTTTGAAACATAGGTGGCATTTTAAGAATTTCTGGAATTCTTTGAGGGCCAAGGTTTGAAATAGAGTGCAAAATCGCACGATTTACATACTGAAAGTCCTGCATAATGAAAAATGCTGTGCAGTATATCGAGGGAAAAATATTGCAAATTTTGTCCAAAGGTCGCGGAAACGAGTAGTGAATTTTGTTAGTTGGTCACGAAAAGATATCGAAAATTGTGCCTATCGGTTGTGATAAACTATCGCAAATTTCGACAGGACTGTGTAAAAAAAATCAATTTCGCCAACTGGTCGCAGAAGAAAATAAATTTGTCAAACGATCGTGGTAAAGACCTGAATTTATCAAAACATCGTAGAAAGAAAATGCAAATTTTGTCAAAAGATCACTAAGAAAATGCAAATTTCGTCAAAACATCAGTAAAAAAATGCAATTTTCACCGAAAGGTCGTGGAAAGAAAATGCTAATTTCGTCAAAGGATCGTGGTAAAAAATGCAAAATTCGTCACGGGATCGTGGTAAAAAATACGAATTTCGTCAAAAGTTTGTGATAAAATGTGCGGATTTCAACAAAGAATCGTGATAGAAAAATGTGAATTACGATTGTGTGGGAAAATGTGAATATCCTGAAATTATCGTGGGGAAAAAATCGCGAATTTCGTCAAAATGTACTGCACTGGGCTAAAAATTGGAGCCGGGTCCTTTTACAAATGCAAAAAAAAAAAAAAAAAAAAAAGCTGCGAAATGAGAAATTTAAAAAATCGTATAAAATTTTTCAGAGGAAAAATTTACTATATTGAGTTGAAAGACTGAAACCTTATTCCTTTTACGAATGTCAAAAGGTGGCTGCGAAACACGAAAATCCAACCAACCAACCTCCAGATTAATTTTAACTTTGTATGCTACGATTTCTCATTTTCAAAGGTTGGCAGGTCTGTAAATTCACAGTTTTAAAAATTAACACTAAAAATCTCCTGAAAATATAGAAAGAAATTTTTTTAATAAATATGTTGTAAAATAACATTAAAATACATAAATATATGAAAACATTTTATCTAAGTGCAAGTCATATTAAAAAAAAAATAATAATTAAAATGTCGGATTAATTTTTATTATATTTTTCCTTTCAAAATTTATTGTAAAATTAAGTATATTAAATATTATTATTAAGTATATATATATATATATTAAGTATTTTTCTTTCTGTCAATTATTTGCCTTAGGGTCATTCCATGTCAAATCAACCAGTGACTCAACCTGACCATTTCAGATTTCAATGAAACTCCCAGGAATCATTCTCCCTGATGATATAAATGAGAATATATTATAATTTTTTATCACATTAAATTTTCATACAATTAATTATTTAAATTTTGAAAAATCATCATTTTTTGGGTTGCATAAATTTTTCAATTTTGAATTTCTCAAGTTCTGTCAGGCATACAATATTTTATGACCCCTCATTTTAAAGAGAAATTTATAAGGTTTAATTTGATACCCAAGTTTGACTATGCTCAGTTAAAACAAAAAAAAAAAAAAAAAAATTAAAAATAAAAAATTGATCCCATTGAAATCCCACTCTAAAAATTTCAGAAATTGTAGCTTATAATATTACAACAAACATACATTTTTTTCAAAATTTAAAAAAATACTATCTAAAATTTTTTTTAATTTTAAATTAAAAAAAATTAAATTACTTTTTTTAACGGAGCGTAGTCAACTTGGGTATCAAATTAAAACTTATAAGATTCTCTTTAAAATGGAGGGTCATAAAATTCTGTACGCCTGTTAGAACTTGAGAAATTCAAAATTGAAAAATTTATGCAACCCAAGAAATGATGATTTTTCAAAATCTAAAGAATTAATTGTATGAAAATTTAACGCAATAAAAAAATTATAAAAATGTATTCTCATTTATATCACCGGAGTGAATGATCCCTGACAGTTTCATTGAAATCTGAAATGAGCAGGTTGAAAATTGAAATTTTTTGACTGATTTGACTTGACATGTTTCGTATGCTTAAAGTTGTTCTCAAATACAAACTGGCTACTTTCTGACACATTTTTAAATTCATTTTTGTTCGCAAACATATCAAATTGACAGGTTCTCTTATTCGGAAACTTTGTAATCGAACTTTTTCCCTGTTTTTCAGTAAAAGCTGAAGATTTTCAGAAAATGCTGTAAAAGTTGGCGCATTGAACCAAATTTCCGTACACGACACCACAGAAAAAGAAAACATTGCCTTCTGAGACAGCAGTCATTTATAATTTAAAATGCAATTCACTTATCCAAAAAAAAAAAAAAAAAAAAAAAAAAGCTGTTCGATTAAAAATTCCTTTAATAATCATACCTGAAGTACCGTGTTTTTATGTTTAAAAATTATTCAGGAAGTTTCGCGTTGTTCAATGGGGGAATCATTTTTTGGAATCGCCTTAAGTAAATTGAGGATGGAGACAATGAATATAAATAGAATACAGCTTTTTTTTTTTTTTTCCAAGATATAAGTTTTTCAATTTTTCCTAAGGAATTTTGAAGATTGTTCTTAAACTACAACTAATTACTTTCTACCATATTCACGAATTTGCAAATATTCTTTGCCGATTGTAAGAAATCAAATAGCGTGTTTCCTGTTTTTTGATAAATACAAAAGACTTCTCGTAAAATAGCAATAAGAATTGCAATTCTGTCAGTTTGTAAAGCACTACAGTCATGAAAAGGTCGCTATAATCGAGTAATTGATTGTAATTGAAGGCGTGTCAAATTTTTAGGAAAATGAAAAACGCAATGCCATTGTTTGGCACTTGAATAGTAATATCTGCAAATTTCATCCATTTCTGTGTAAAAAAGATTTCGTGAATGCGTCAAAAACATTGGCATTATTAGGGGGGAAAATATTTTTTTAAAAATGAGACCACCTTTAATGCAACGTTTAATGGCATATGTTCATAGTTTTTTGTATTTTGGACAATATATAAGAGATCTGTTCTAAATTTGAATATTCATAAAAATATCCATTTTAGTTGAAGGGTGCTAAATTTATAAAGTTTTAAAAATAAACGCTAAAAATTCGTTATCAAAATCCTGAAGTTCGAGGAATATTAAAAAATGCTACTGATTATTAATGCAATCATGAATTCTGTTTTTGTACGATCACTTAGTGATCCTATTTCTTTTAATATATTTTTGTTTAATACAAATTATAGGATGGAGACAATCAATATTAAATTTTTGAGAACTTTTTAAATATATTATGCTATATATAGAAATGTAAAAAATAATTGTTTTTAATGCAATGCTTAATGGGGTTAACGTTTTGTATATTTTGTATTTTTCTGCCCAAATAAATATATTCACGCACACACAAAAGTTAATATAGACGGTTGTTAAATTCAAAAGGTTTAGAAAATGAATGATAAATCATAGACTAGACCCCTCCCACAAGCGAAGAAATGTTAGAAAATGTTATTAATTAAAAATTTGCATAAGGGCATGGATAGTTTTTTATGCCTTTATAAATGTATTGTAAAATAGTACTGAAATGTATAATTTAAGTTATTCAATTCGATGAGTTGAGTGATTTGATTTACCATATTTTTATAAAAAATCTAATGAGAAAGTCAATAAATAAATATTTATTGTTAAATTCTAAATAATCAATTTAAAATCAATATTAAATGTGTTTATGAATAGAGAAATTTCACTTAGAGCAACTTTTGTCATAATATGGACAAAAACAAAAATGACCCCACGATTTGCAATATTTTGATTCATCCTAAAAGAGGAGAAATTTTTTTTTATTTGTCCTGTTCCATTTAGTAAGAGTGCACATTAAAATAGTAATAATAATAATAAAAGTAACCAAACCGTGAGAACGCGCCAAGCATGAAAAATGAGGTTTGCATGATTTTATCTTCAATCTGACACTTTCCAGAGTGTGCACACTTGCGCTCATGACGTTTCTCTTACCAATGGAGTTTCTTTAACTATAAGATGTTAATTTCATATCTATGAGACAGCAGTTGTACAAAATGAGCAGGGTATCTCAAAAGTTGTTGACGAAGAGCGAAGTGGGCGTCCAGGTGAGATTGCGGCAGAAGAATCAATGAGGAAGGTTGAGGAAATGGAACAACAATAGACAGCATAGCAACTGTTTCCTTAACCTTCCACACTGATTCTTCTGTCGCAACTGGTCGACCACTTCGCTCTTCATCAACAACTTTTGAACGACCTTGCTCATCTTGTACAACTGCTGTCTCATAAATTCGAAATTAACATCTTATAGTTGGATTATGCTGTCACCTATTGGCATGTTTAGAAACAATTTACTACTAATTTCCGACCTCTCATATCAGTTCGTGACCTGCTAACTGACTTACCCTCGTACAACAAAAATATTTCATTATATAGCAAGTGGGATCTTATCACCACTTGGTGGTCCAACATTTAGCAAATGAAAGCTACAACAGGGTTCATACTCATCAGGGGATAAATTTTGGGTTGTAAAAATCAGGGGAAAGGGAATAATACAAAAATTTCCCCAAATCTGGGAAAACCTGACAAAATGACTGGCTACTGTGAAAATTGAGGGCAATTGCTGCTGTTTGCATGCTTTATGACTTCACATCTGTCAACATCTATTCAGTTACTAGACACACATTCTAACATTGTAAGGTTTGACAACAGTTCAGAGGAACTTAAGAAAAATAAAGGATATTTTTTAATTGATATTGACACTTGTGGCCTTCATATTATTCATAATGCTTTTCAAAGAGGTAATAAAATCATAAAGTGGAAATTAAATTCTTGCAGCAAGCTACCAAGTTTTTAAGGGCAGACCCACAGGGCATACTGACTTCATCTCTGTTTTACACAAATTGAAGTTCTGTTCATATTGTTTATATAGGTGATATATAAACTTTATTTTTGAGAATACGTTGCTTTTATTTTGAGGAGATGGGAATGTCATGATACTGGTTTAAAAAATGTTGTTAGTTGTTGGCATGAAAAAATTGTACATCCTGGAAAATGCATCAGGGGATTTTTTCCTGGAAAATGAGTATGAACCCTGTACAAAAATATTCTCAATTGCATTATGTTAATCTGTAAAAGATACAAAACAAGATGTATTTAGATGTTTTATCTAGGAACAATTTTAAGTAGGTCATAGTTATGGCTATCGAAATTCCACCGTGGTTCGAAAAGCAAGTGAAGAACAACATCAGTAGAAAAAAGTCTTAAGATTTAAAAGAATGTAAATAATAGCCCAGTTCATGTGCAAAGTATTTCCATATTTAAAATTTATTCTGCATACTTCTTCTGTTCTCAAAAAAGTCTTCATTTTTTGCATAATAGGTCTGTTTTTATCCAGTTTCATTAGTTTTTAAAAAAGGTTCATTTACTTACTTTTAATTTGCAATTTCAATTAGGTCCCAAAATTGTCTGATTTTTTAAAATTATAAATAACACACAAGTACTTACTATGACGGATACTCTTAATAAAACCTGGGAAGGGCGGGGGAGAGAAACTGTGCGTTTTTTGTAAATAAAAATATTGTAAAAGATTTGTATAATTTTAGTTTTTCTTTCTTTATTTTTAGATTTTTATTTAATTAAAATTTTTTATGTATAATTTATTTTGAAATCTTTATTTTCTTAATAGTTCTCAAAAAAGTGGCGGTGGTAAAATGAAAAATAAGTTAAATCAACACCACATTTCTTCAAAACAAGGAATGGCAGAACATGAAGTAAGTTTTATATGCCTTCTCTTCAAATAATAAATATGTTTGTATATTCTATGCCTTCATTAAAGAGAATTTTTTGTATATTTTTACTTTCTTCTATTTATAGTAGAAGAAATATTTTTCGGCTGATGTAGATGTTTTAGGGGTCAGATATCCCGAAAAACATGTTTTTTTTTGTTTTTTGTTTTTTTTTTTTTAACAAAATATGTCTTTCTGTGTGTGTTTGTCTGACCACCAGTCCATCCTCTTGTTATCATCAAAAAGTGTATGTGGTTGTGCATAGAATTGAACCAAATTTCATGCATATGGTTTTTGGTTATGGCCTGTTGGTCTCACCTGAATTCGGGAATATTCTGCCTGAAGGGGGCGTTGTAATAGGGGAGCTAATTTCGTCAAAGTATTGCGTAAAAACGCAAATTTCATAAATGACTGCGAAAAAACCGCAAGTTTTGTCAAAAAATTGCAGAAAACTGGCAAATTTCGTCTAAAAATTACGAAATTTCATCAGAAGATTGCGAAAAAGCAGCAAACATCGTCAAAAGATCACAAAAAATGGCCAAATTTCGTCAAAAGAATGTGAAAAAACAGCAAATTTCGTCAAAAGATCGCAAAAAAAGGGGCAAGTAAAAAAAAAAAAAAAAGAAAGTAGTTAGTGCCGGGAGTAGAATGCCACACACACAGACACAAACACACACCCCCTAGTATATATTTCCCAGTTGAATTTGGGGGCAATTTGCCAGAAGAAGATGCTGTAATAGTGATTTTTGTGCCATTTTCATTATTGTGTAATCAGAAATATACAAAGTTATGAATAGAATTGAACCAAACTTCATATATATGTTTTTGACTATGGACATCAGGTCCTGGTTTAAAACAGGGATATTCTTCTGGAAAGGGGGTGTTGTGCAATTTTCCATTTTTTGTAGCTCTGTTGTATATGTACATCAGCTGTTCATGCAGCGACGGATACTTTGCATCAGGGGTGCGGAGTCGGTGGGAAAAATGGCCGACTCCGGGCTGGCAAGTTAAAAAAATAATGATGGAATATAAGAAAAATAAAGCTAAAATCTTGCTATTTAGGCATTGATTATCTTTTTAGGGCTTCAAAAATAAAAAATATATATTTTCTGCTTTATTAATTTTTAAATTTTGTATCCGTAAATCCGAAAAATCCAACTTGAAGTCTAAGGAACACAAAATGAAAATTTTACTATTTTGTATCTGCAGACTGAGAAGATAAAGCGAAATCGTTACAATTTAGTTGCTATTTTGCTGTGTCCTCCAGGCTCGAAAAATTTCTATGAAAAGGAGGAAAAGTAAAGATGAAAATTTTATTATTTTTTAAATAATTCAAATTCTATGGATTCCTATGAAAAAAAAAATTGGAATTTTACAATTTTGGTTTTATTTTGCATTCTGCAGACCTGAAAAATCCGAAATTCAAAAAGTGAAAGATAACGAAATTTCCCCATTTTATCGTTATTTTGGGTGCCGTCAATTCAGAAAAAAAGAATTACAATTTAATCTTATATTGACTCCTGTGCACAAAAATAAATAAAGGAAGGGTATCTCAGAATTTTGTCTTGGTCGTACAGAAATGGGAAAAGGTTTCTATTACACTGATATCCTGGGTTCTTAGTTCTTTTGCCTCCAAAAATAGCACAAATTTATAATTTTTTTAGTCTCATCCAGCCCATTAACATAAATTGTCTTATTTTTACTTTACACACCTTGTTTGAAAAATTGCCACATTTTCCGGGCCTTGGGTCCTTCCAGATGTTTGTAGTTCGGATTCTATCTGCAAACCCCCAAAATACGTGGGAAAGAACTTATATACTAATTGTAAAATATCTACTACAGTTTTTATCTACTCTGTACACGGGCAGTACCTTGTACTTATTTTGTATCTACTTGGTACATTGCACTAAACCAGTCATCTTTAACTTGAATAGCCTGATATAGTCCATAAATAACAATGATAATTCATTTTATAGATTATAAAATTACATATAATTAGTTTAATTTCACCTAAAAATGTCTTAACAAAAAAATCTGGAGCCAGAGTCGGCTTGATTTTTAGTGACTCCGACTCTTTTGCTCAAAAAAGCTCTGACTCCACAGCCCTGCTTTGCATACAGCGATACCGGCGATGTGCAAGCAGTTGATGTACAACAAAATAACAAAAATTATTCATTATATTAAATATTATGATCGAGATTAATTTACGTTTACTCCAATTAACAAAATGAAGAGAAATTTTAGATAAAAATCAATGTTGGTGTAGTATTGAAGCAATAACACTCAAGTATTAACATGTGTAACAACTTTTTGAAATATTAACATATATGAGATAGAAGAAAGTTTTGGAATTGGCTCATCTGACTAGTTTAAATATTTTATGAGTAGCTTCAATTTCTTTCTCTCTCAAAGTGTCGATTGCTTAACACCTTTTAAACTGATAATATAATATAAAATGCCTTTTTTTTATAGTTTTTTTTTAATTTAATTTTTATTTATTTATTTATTTATTGTAGTTGTTACCACTATTTTTGAATAATACTCTTCACCTTATTTAATCACAGGTTTCTGTGTTTAACAAGGGATTATTGTTAAAATATTATTATTAACAGCATTAATATTAAAATATCAATTGCAACCGTTATTATTAAAGAAATGTTTTAACAGAGAAATTTGAGTTGACAGCTATGCTAACACAGGTATATTCTTTAAATAACTGGTATGTTATATATATATATTTAATGCCGACAAAATTGGATGAAATAACGCATCTTCTATGAATGAACTCACAAGCTCCTCTGATGATTCTGTGAGTCATTTATAGTTTCTTATTTTACATACTGGTTTCATATGTTCATTTCTAAATCATCTTTAGAACTTTATCAATTTCTTCATATATTTGTGATTTCAAATTTATTATATATATATACACACACACACATATATATTTGATAATTTATAGTTTATTATTTCTTTGTGGATAATCTAATGAAGCAGTTATATAAAGCTATAACCTTGAATTATTGAGATTTTTTTTCTTTTTGATATATATTTATTATTAATATTATTATTTGGATGAACGTCTTTCCAAATAAACCTAGGGTTAGGGGCCCCCACTGGCGTCGGCATTGTACTCAAATCATTATATGTCGTTGGCATTGTACTCAAATCATTATTTTTTATTTTTATCTTAAAAAAAAAAAATGATTTGTTTTAATTCAAAGGTACACGGGATCAACCTTGACTAATTCAAATTTTCTGAATGATCATTCAAGTTGCTAGATAAACCAATTTTGAATTTTTCTATCTTGGATTTAATCCCAGGAGTAGTAAAATTTGGATGAGAGGTCTTTTTATTTCCAAAGAATATACCATAGCCTTGCTTTTTTAATAATTTATAAAACTACATTTTTAATTTAACACTGTTATTCTAATTGTTAAAAAATCAGAGTTGTAATTTTCCTACTGAATGAAAAAGTGTCTAGACCAGGATTTTAACCTTTGGCTTAATCTGCCAACATTCTACCAACTGAGCTACCCTGGAAAAATCCGGTAGGTTTAATCCTTTGTTTGTTTTTTTTTTTTTGTTTTTTTTTCAGATAACAGACCAGATGTCTTTATCTAAAGGTTGTCTGCGTGAATTGTGTCAGATTTGTCCAGAATATCTCAGTTGGTAGAGCACTGACAGCTTAAACCAAAGGTCCTTTGTTCAAATCCTGCTCTAGTTACTTTTTCACTTGGTTAGAAAATTACCACGTGTATATTAAAAACTGCTTCATATGTAAATTTTTATTGAACCAGATTCCTTTTATTAATAAGTTACAAATTGTCGAAAAAACAAACAAATGCTAAAGATTGCAACACTGCTTCAGATTTTTTTTTTCTTTCACAAATGTTAAAAAGAAGGGGGGGGGGGGGAGCAATTTTTTTTAAAAGGAAAATTGAGGATGTGAGTTTCAAAACTCGCCTTATCCAAAATCTAAAAAATTGAGTTTTGTCTACCAATCTATTCTATTGGTGAAATCAGCTTTGAAAAAATACTATGATCTGCAAAAAAACTAGTTTTATCATGTATTTCTGGCACTGTAAAATCTTGATTTACAATGAAAACCAATGGGCGCAGTCAGAGGTTTTTCACGATTTCCCAAAATTTCATTTTCTGGATAAGATGAGTTTTGAAACACATCCTCAATTAAATTTTGTATGAGTCCCAAATAAACACTATTGAAAAGGGAACACAATTTACTATATTGGGCTAAAAGATTCAAATCAGACTCCTTTTTCTAATGTGGAGAAATGATTTTGGAACATGAAAAAGACGCTAACAATTGCATAAAAATTAAATTTAATTAAATCTCATCAAAATGTTTATAAACTGCCTTTGAAATGGATAACTTCAGGCATTACTTAATCTCTTCAGACTTGAGATACAGAAATGGGGACCACTATTTTTTTCCTCATCAAAACTAAAGTGTTAGATTTTTTTTACTTTACTTCTATATGGCTTAATGTTTTTTGCTATGATACCAAACTAATAAATGGCAGCACTGATGCTTATTTCCTCATAAAATAAATGTTAATTTCATGTGAGTTTGTAAAATGTCTTCAAGACAGTGTGGAGTCACAGTGATCATAAAATGAGTCAAGCGGCTCTTTTAACATATACCCTAATGTGAATTACCTATTGTAAATTAGCAGTGATTCGCTTCATGTAGCCTCTTTCAAAGTGTCAACTCATTGAGTCACTGCAGATTTGCAGATGCGTATCGCATCAGCAGTGAGTTGCTATAATTTCGTTCTACGACGTAGTTTGTTTACCTTGTACCATTGTTTGCGACTGCTGTATGGATACCCTTAAAATAAGGTATTTATATAGATTTGTCATCTTTATATGTTACTAAATTCCTTTATAAACATGTGTAACTCTACTTTTCTTAAAATTCTGTCATTTTACGCACTGTTTAAAAGTTTAATAACTTGTTGTTTAATGCAAGTAGGCCTAACTACTTCACCTCCTTGATTTCAATTTTGTGCCTTTGGAATTTGTCAGTTATGGCTATTCTTATCGCCTTATCATGCTGTGGATGTCACGCATCCGTTATTTAAATTGTTAAAAATGCCTGTTACTCATGAACATTTCGTTTATTGCGTTCATTCTCATGAAAGGCGGTGGGGACCATTCATATTTGAAAATACGAAATTTTCATAATTATTTAATTTAAATGCTTTAGGATAATAAAAATTTGAGAATTTGTAGATTTGTTATGACTTTAGGTCATTGATAGATAATAGAAATTTTAAGGGGGCTAGTAATTTTAAATTCATATTTGTGAACCTAAATTACCAGCCCCTAACATATCAATTTCAGAAAAAGGGCTCTCTTTGTCATTTGTGATGTTATTTTGTTTCTGCATGTGTCTCTTTTGCACACGTATTATTCCCGATAAACACTTTTCTCTTGTTTCCTTTTCTTCCGTAAATTTCCTAATGACGGTTAGATTTACGAAACAGATCGAACATGTGGACAGTTTCTCTCTCGTAACTGAAGGTGTCATGTGATCAGTATTTGCAGGAGCTTAGAAGTTCTCGTAAGTCGTTCTTAAAAAAGATGGCGGACTGTGCAGTAAAGGTTAAAATTCAATATTTGCTTTAGTAGCCAGTGGCCGGTAGAGGCTGTATGTTTAGTACCACTACTGTCAAGTTAGTGGCCACTTATCGTAGTTTGTAGATTTAAATAGTTTTACAAGTAATGTTTTTAAAATATTTATGTTACGATGACATCTTTTAAAATATATAAAAATAAAACTATCCACAGTGTCAGTTTACTTACCCCAACAAAAACAATTAACAGTTATATTACATTAAAAAAAGAGAGAATTTATCGAACAATGTCGTACAAGACCAAGGTCAAAGATTGGTTCACATCTCCAATATGTCACTGTGTAGCCCGAGATCAGAATTCTTTCTGAAAATAGGCCTAAAATATTTCCCATTTGACAAAATTTGCAATTATTTTACGCAACCTCTTGCTAAAATTCACAATTTTTTCGCTGATTGTTCAACAGAATTCATGAGTTTTTTTCGCGATCATTCGACGAAAGTGACGATTTCATTATGCGATCTCTTGATGAAATTCGTGATTTTTTCCACGATCAATTGAAGAAATTCGCGACTTTATTTCCACGATCTTTCGACAAAATTTGCGATTTTATTCCGCTGTCGTTTGACGAAATTTATGTTTTTTTGCGATCTTTAGACGAAATTTGCATTTTTTCGCGATCTTTTGACGAAGTTTGCGTTTTTTTCGCAATCTTTTGACGAAGTTTGCGTTTTTTTTTGCAATCTTTTGATGAAGTTTGCGTTTTTTTCGCGATCTTTTGACGAAATTTGTGTTTTTTCGCTATCTTTTGACGAAAATTGCAGATTTTTCGCGATCTTTTGATGAAATTTGCGGTTTTTACGTGATCCTTTCACGAAATTTGTGTTTTTTCAGCGATTTTTTGATGGAAATCTATGGTTTTTTTTTTGCGATTCTGAAATTCACAGCAAATTTTCTGAAAGGTTACAGAAGGGTGGAGCTGTGTTTTTTCTGCACCTGATTGACGAAATTCCCGTTCTTTCGAGATCCTTTGACGGAATTTACTTTTTTTTCGCGATCTCTTGACGAAATTTGCGGTTTTTTCGCGACTTTTCACAAAATTTGCACTTCTTTCGCAAACTTTTGACAAAATTTGTAGTTTTTCGATATCCTTTGATGAAATTTACGTTATTTCGGTATCTTTAGACGAAATTTACGGGTTTTTTTTTTCACGTTCTTTTAACGAAATTTGCGGGGGGTTTTGGCGATCTTTTGACAAAATTTGCGGTTTTTCGTGATTTTTTGACGAAATTTACGTTATTTCGCAATCTTTAGACGAAATTTGCGGTTTTTTCGTGATTTTTTGACGAAATTTGAGATTTTTTTCACGATTTTTTGATGGTTTTTCGTGTTCTTTTAATGAAATTTGTGGGGTTTTTTGCGATCTTTTGACAAAATTTGCAGTTTTTCGTGATTTTTTCACGAAATTTATAGTTTTTTTGCGATCTTTTGACGAAATTTGCGGTTTTCCCTGTATCTATTGGCGAAATTTAAGGGGTTTTCGCGACCTTTTGATGAAAATTGCGGGTTTTTGCGATACTTTGATGAAATTTGCGATTTTTACGCATTCCTTTCACGAAATTTATGTTTTTTCCGCGATTCTTTGACGGAAATCGCATTTTTTTTCGAGATTCTTATGAAATTCTCGTTTTTCCCGTGATTCTTTGACGATTTTTTGCGAACGATTGACGAAATTGATATCTTTCGGCGACCATTTGTCGAAATTCGCGATACTTTTATGCCGATTTTTTTTAATTTTCGGAACCAAATGCCTTCAATGTGAACATCAACGCGATTTTCTTTTTCTTTTACGATTCCGCGGAAATCACTGATCGATTAAAAAAAATAAAAAAAAAACGGAAAAGTGGCATTTCTGACATGTACTATTACATGAAAAATAAAGATCGCCACTTTGGCGATCAGATGCACATCATAAAGTCGCCAATTTTTTACATTTAGTCGCTCTGTGGCCGGTGGCGAACGGGAATTTTAACCTTTACTGTGCAGCATTAGCGTGCAGTGCCATGTGACGCTTGAAATTTTCTTTTATTTATCATATATATTAAGTGAGCAAGCGATTTTCCCGATTATGAATGATATCGTAAACGACTCATCCAAGTTTCATGAAACTTGCATCCTATACTAAACAGAGCACAAGAAAAAGATCTAGCTAGGTACTAAATTCAAGAATTTGTTTTTGCAGGGTAAAACAAGATCAGAGCTGAAACTTCTGCTTGCTATAAATGGAAAAATGCTCATGCAATTTGCACGAAGCTTGTTTTCTATACTAATTCGAACACGAGAAACACATCTAGCTAGGTTTCGAATTAAAAAAAAAATTTGTTTTGATAGATTAAAACAGACTCAGCTCTGAAAATGCTGCTATATATCGAAAATCGCTCTAACGATTTTCACAAAACTTGATGCCTATACTAATTCAAGCACAAGAAATCGATCTAACTAGGTCGCTAATTCGAGAAAAATCGTTTTCTATTGTTAAAACAAACTCATTACTCAAAATGGTAGTATCAATAGAAAGCAATGACGATTTTAATGAAATATGCTTTGTTCAATTGTAAGAAAACCATCCAACTAAGTCTCGACTTCGGGGGGGGAAAAAAAAAATGGTACATTTAAAGCAATTGTTTTTATATTTAATCTTCCGTAATCAAAATTCTCACCAACATTAATGTTCATTTATCATCAACAATTTAAAGAATGACCTCGAAGGCAGCACTAACGGCTAGGGCTGGGCGATGTCTAAAATGAAATATCGTGATAAATCGGCAGCTTTATATTACGATATTCCGATATATCGATATTGCGACATATGAACAAAAAAAATATATGTACATTTATAATATATGTATAACTTCAATATACATTATATATTTTATTAAGGATTAAAATTAAAAAAAAAAAATATATATATATATATATCATTCTCAAATAGATTAATAAAAAACTATGTATAAATAAGCAAATCTAAATAAATAAATGCTAAAAGAAACTAGTAGTATGTGTTAATGGCAAAAATTTCTTCTATTTCTACGTGTTATTACTTCAAAATTCGCTATCACAGAGGCAAAATTAAATAACAATCTATGCCCATCATGAATATTCTAAAGATATAGGTGCACTAAATTGTATGCAGTTAAAAGGAAATATAAGCATCGCATCTTTCAAACAAATCATTGAATTTCAGCACCAACCTTATTAGATGTCTGTATCCAAAATTCCTAATCTAAAAATCATAAAAGCAATACCTGTTGGACAGTATACACCCAAGCCTAAGAAGGATCTACTTATGTGAAACCGTAACAGAATAAGGTGTTTGATTAAAATTCGTGCATTAGTTTTTGAGGTACAGATATCGCTAAAATTGTGGAAAATGCAGCATAGCAGCGCCACCTATTGGACGATTAACACTAACACTTAATCAGCAACAAGTTATGTAACAGCGCCACTTATGGGCTATAAACACCAAACACTAATCAGTAAAATTTATGTCTACGTCTAAGTCTAACTGAATCTGAAGTTTGATAAATATCAGCGCATTAGTTCTTCAGACAGAGCTATTGCGTAAATCGTGAAAACTCAGCATAGTTGCTCCGCCTGTTGGGCCATTTATACCAAGAACTAATCAGCACCAATTTACAAGGTATAACTGAATTTGAAATCTGACAAAAATCCGTCCATTAGTTTTTGAGATAAAGTTATTGCGGATATTGTAAAAAATGCACCTAACTGTCAAGTAATTTACACTAATTTATAACGAGATATAAAAGAATCTAAAATTTTGTTAAATTCCGTGCATTAGTTCTTGAGATAGAGCGCCTACAAAATTTGTGTTACAAAGAGACAGACAAAGCTTTTTAAAAATAGTCAAATCGTGTTCAAGACTTTCTAAACATATAAATCGGTCGAAACCCGGATGACAAAAATTTCATGAATCCAATACTTTCTTCTTGTAAAGACAGTAGAAAGTAAAAGAACTAAAAAAAAAAAATCGTTAACAGAGAGAGAAAAATAATAGTTTGGTTAAAGTCAATTTTTGAATTGTTTATATTTTATAATTGTTAAATAATATTTATATTGCTGTTGTGCTGTTATGCTTAAAATTGTCTTACTATGCGTCGGCGTCCCCGACAAAAGCTCTTAGTTTATTTTATTTCATTTTTATATTCTCCATTTTTTTTTAAAGAAAAATAAAACTCTGCGTGATCTGCGAATCATAATCAAATGTGTTTCAAAATTTACCTTCCCCTTAATTTCGTTTTTCCATCGTCCATGTATGCTGTGTACATGAACCGCAATAATTAACTTTTTGGACTCCGGCGTCTCTTATACAAATTTTATTCGGTCGGCACCACTTTTATAAAAGAAGTTTCCTTCAAGTACACAATTTCAAAAATGCTAAGATTAAGTAAGGAAATTTTATTATCCTTTATTACAGGTGCCAAAAACAAATTTTGAAAGGAAAGATGGTGTCGCCACAGCAGTGACAACGGAGTGCAAGGGGTTAAATAACTTTATGCAGTAGCGGATAAGGATTTTAATGAGTTACTGTCACTTTCAACTAATTTCTTGCTATTACATTTTAAAAATCCGTGAATGTGCTAGAAATTTTTGCGTAAAATAATATTTTTTTGAGAACAGCCCTAAGAGTTTAAACTTAAAAATTCTGAATTAAAAAATATATTTTTTTTTTTCTTAACCGTTAAGACTATCTCTTATGCTTGTTCTATCGGGGAACTTGGATGAGGATCTCCTGCGTTTCGACCAATGTCCGCTAAATGAAGAAGAAAAAAAAAAAAAACTAACCCCCCCCCCCCCCCCCTCCCCACACACACACACACCGAACAATTTACGTCTTTCCTCTTTTGATTGTCAGTACACAAACTTTAACTGCTTAATTTTTCTGCCCTGTTTGTTATTTTGAATTCTAGTGACATTAAATAAATATTGACATCTAAATATTCTCCCCCACTCCCCACAAACAAACAATGACAGAGGCAGTAAATACCAAATACTCACATATGTCAATTTTTAAAAGAAACTACCAGGAGAAAAAAAAACGAGCTTCAGAGAAGTAAAAATATCTGCATAAAAAAAGAACCTGGAATAAACATTAATATATATTGCTATGGAAGCATTATTTCATTTGTCCAATTAAATCCACTGTTGCAAATAAAATGTAATATTTCATTTATTTATCTCCCTGATTCACATATTGTTCATTAACAACGAACAAATATTCATTCAAAACCGCTGAACCAGATTGAAGATAAAACAAAACAAATAATATCATTTGCTGTCGGCAACTACATGAGAAAAACCAGCTGTATCATATTTATCGCCCGTCATCTGAACCTGAACACCGAAACTATCACTTTTTCCCCTTTTGAAAAACCGTTTACGCTGAGAGAAATCACAGCGTAATACCATGATAGTATCATGCTTATCGAAAACTGAGGGTTCGGTTAATATCACGGTTGAAGCTGGGAGAATCTTGAGGAGTGATCATGGTTTAGGGTGAGACGTATCATGATGGTCGAAACCGATTATTCGGTATTTAATGTCATCATGGTTTAGGCAGGAATCATTATGGTTTAGGCAGGGATAAAATACTCCATTAGTATCATGGTCATCGTAATAACCTGCGGTTTAGAATGGTAGAATTTTGAGTACTTGAAGTTGAAAAAGCATCGATTGCAGTTTAATGAAAAAGTATGATAATCGTGGTTTGCATCACGATTATGATAATCGTGGTTTACATCACGATTACGATAATCGCGGTTTATATCACGATTACAAGAATCGTGATGTACCGTTGTATAGGATTTTTTGATATCGTCATCGCGATTTATAATTTATATTGATGTATCGCCCAGCCCTACTAACGGCTTGTTTTCTATACTAAATCGAGCACTAGATAACGGCCCATGTATGTCAAAAATACGGTAAAACTCGTTTTAACTGGCTAAAACAAGTAAAACTAATTGATTTTACCAAATATTGATTCCGTGAACTAAAATAATTTTATAAATATTCTATAAATATGCTAATATTTCTTGATAGCTAACTGCGGCTATACTTTTGCTATTTTTAAAATCACTAAAGTATTGTTAGAAACATCGCTATAGTTTGATGCTATGGCGATACACCCTGGTGCAAAATAAGCAGCAGTTTTAAAAGCAAGACAATTTTTCTGCCAAACTTGCCACATAGTTCCCAAAATGGCTCATATTTGCCGCTAAGTATTGACTTGGACAACGATTATTGAAAAATAATCTTTTAAATTTTTATAAAACATGGAGAATATCACTCTGGATATGTCTGAGATTATCGTGCTCATACAAAAATGTTTATTTATAAATAACAACACAAATTTCTTGCTGTATAGAAAAGTTTTTTATTTTCATTAAAATCTGTTTTTTTTTTTTTTTTTTTTTGCATACTCCAACGAAAGCTTTGGATTTCAAAATCTAAGTTCTACCCCGCCCCCACCTCCCTCCCAGAATAAATGACATTATTTAAAGTTTATTTTTGTGTTTAAATGAATGACATTATATTTAAAAGAAAACAAGCAATTTTATATTTAAAACTTAATCTGTCATCACAGTTGCACCACTATGACATCATTTTCACTGGCTTTTCTTTGTGCTAACAAGGAAAGTCTCCTTACTGGGCATACTCAGAATATTTTGAAAAAAAAAAAAAAAACCAATTAAACTACTTGTGTATGTAATAAAGGATCAGTCAAATTTAGTGGTGGAATTACAGTAGGAAGTCTGTAAAAAAAAAAAAATATATATTTTTGAGTATTTGGCACGACAAGACTAAAGCGTCATGCGATTTGGCGTGCAGTACTTTTCCTCGCCAAAAGTAAAAGATTTTAATGCACGTGAAAATTGTTTGTTAATTGATCTTTAGAATGCGTGAAAATGTATTTTAATGAATTTAAACATAAACAATGAGAGAATTTAATAAATACATTTTTCCGTATTACATATTTATGTTGCTTGTTTTTTTATTTTATTACTTTAAAAACGATTTCCTATATAAAAAATACTTTCATATATTTAAGCGTATTTCAAAATAAAGGCAAGATTCATTTAGCAGTTATTCCTTTCAATATCAAAGAATTCGTCGTTTCCATAGCAACAAAATTAAATGAACAGTGCTCAGTTGGACTTAATTTTGAGATATTGAAACAATTTTAATTTTGTTTTAATTCATGAAATTTCATATTTAACTTTCATTATAAATATATAGATATATGACAAAACTATAGTTAAATCAAACTAAAACTGACAAAATTAAAGTTATTTACGTTAAATTTATTTAAACAAGTTCAATATGAAACATTTTTATCTTAAAGAGTATTCGACATGAAAAAGTATTTTTCGAAATTTCATTTCATCGCCAACCGATGATAAATTGCCAAATAAATGAAATTTTCTTTATTTTTTTTTTACAAACATTCTATCGAGGTTCCGCAAAAATTTTTTATGAACATATATATCCACATGAGACGAACACTCTGTAATTTTTTTTAATATGCCCATGGAGACCTTCCTTGTAAGATTGTGAGCCGTATATATAAATATATCCTTCATAACTTATTGATTTTTTGTGCATAGTAACTTTCACTTTTCTATGTTTAATGTGTAAGCCCATCAACTACTTTCCATAAAAAATTGAAAAAAAAGCCAAATTCGTTTGTTTCTCGGAATATGTCTGAGGCATTCATGTAAAAGTCTTTTATTTTTATAAATGACAATCCAAATTTCCTTTTATAAACATTTTTACATTTTTTCTTACAAAATTGTTTACAATATAAAATCTAAATTCTGCTCCCCCCCCCCCCCCAAAAAAAAAAAAAAACAAAAAACAAAAACACATATTTAAAATAAAACAAGCATTTTAAGCATTTTTATATTGTATCTGAAACCTGTCATTACTTTTAGACCACTGTGACATAATTTTCACTGGCTTTTTGCTTTTGACTGTGCTAAGACTATGAGCCGTAGATTTAAATATATCCTCCATGACTTAATGATGTTTTGCATAAGAAACTTTCACTTTTTTATGTTTATTGAAAAATAAGTGTTAAAGTAAAAATAATTTAAAAAAAAAAAAAAACTCTTTTAGAAGCATACAATGTTAATCTTCAAAATCACGCCTAATTTATTTTTACTTAAAAATACATTAATTTCGCACGGTTTCCGGAATTGATTATAAAAAATTAACTTTTTTTACGCTAGGTTAAAAGCGCAAGCAAGTGAATTTATTAAAAAAAATATATAATTATTGCGCTTTTTCTTTTTTATGATTGGGCAGAATGAATCATCATTTAAACTATCTTTTTAGAATTTCAAAATAGATTTCTCACCATTAAATTATTAATTGATAAAAGTGTATTTTTTTTACGCTCTTTTATTTAAGAGAACCTGGTTTTTGTATGTTAAGATGAAATTTTGTACTCCGTTTTTAATCCACTTCTTGATAAGCTAGAATTATGAAAATTATGTTCACAGGTGAGTTTCCGATGACAGTTAAACATTTTATTATTTTCAGAAAATAATTATAAATTAAATTAATTTTAAGGTATTTTTTTGATAGCATGCCACAGGTGATCAATCACTAAATTCTCTCATTCTATGAGAGTTGAACAACAATGGATTTAATGATGCGCCAATAAACACTCTCAAAAACAGGACAAATGGCTGTGAAACTGCACAATGAAACATTTTAAGGGCTACAGAGTGGAAAAGAAATTTTTAATAAAAAATAAAGAGTGCAATATTTTAAAAAAGAGTATGCATTTATCAATTAATAGTTATTATATCAATTTATGATTATATTTTGAGCATTCAATTTAGAAATTCTAAAAGGATAATTTAAATAATATTGAATTTTTTTCTTTCCCATTTCCCTATCTTAAAAAAGAAGCAGAGCAAAAAATATATAGATTTTAATAAGTTCATTTGCTTGCATTTCCTACCAAGTGCAAAACAATCTGTAAATTTTAAATACTAGAGTTCGGTGCCCACGCTAAATGAATGTATTGTAATGGAAATTTTTGAAATAAACATAAATTGCAGTCAAACAAATAGACATGATTTTCAAGAGAATTTTTTTCTTTCCCATTTCCCTATCTTAAAAAAGAAGCAGAGCAAAAAGTATATAGTTTTTTGCTCTAAATTATTAAATGCTTATAAAAGCATGTTTTTACTTTTTTTTTGCTTTTATACTTATTAGTATTACGAGTAGAAACCCGTCGAAATTCGAAGAACAAAAATGTTTAGAAAGGAACTATTAGATCGAATTTATAATTAACCTACAAAAGTAATTACAATAAAAAATTCATCTTACATTGGTTGCCTAACTCTTAAAGCAAATAATATTTTAACCTAAATTTACCAAAATACTATTTCCACAAACTTCAACTGCTTAAATTATTGAAAAATTAAACTGTATTTAAATATGTAAACAAGATGAATAATTACGATGAAGTTATCAAATGAGTTTCTTATGTTTGTTATTATGAGATGAAAAATAAGCAAAAAGGATTTCGTTTTGTCACATTCATAAAATCCCCCCCCCCCCCCCCCCCCCCATAAAATCTAAACTTTACGTCATTTTCACATTCTCAAAATTTACATACACATCGCTGAAATTCGTATTCACCATTTAAAAGTATTTAAGTACACAGTAGATTATTAATGACAATATTTCCAAACTTAAAGTCACGTTTGTCCGATACAACTTTTCATGTGAACATTCACACAAACTTGAGGTTCTAATCTCAGTACCCGCACGAATAAAAAATTCAGAAATTTGTCTTTAGTTGTCCATAGTGTTGGTCATTTAGTATTGGTCAAATATTTAGTTTTATCTAAGAAAATGATCGTTTTGTTTTAAATCTGACATCATTTTCACTCACTGAATCATTTCAAGCCTAGCGTCTCAAACTCAGTATCAGTGTAATGAAAAAAATATTGAAATGTAAAAGATTTATGAAGGAAAATGCGTGTTTTTTTTTAAAGGCTGATGTCACTTTCTGTTCAAAAATTAGAAAAAAGTTACTTTCATATGTAATGTGAAAATGGCATCAATAAGGATATAATCAATAAAAATAAATAAACCTCCATTATTTCCCATTTCTATGGAACAATGGAAGTAACCCAATTGCCACTATTTTGAAGAAATATCATAAAAAGCTTTTAAAATTAAAAATAAAATATTAAAATGGAAATAAATTAAATAGCTAGAATGGGCACATCTACAAATGAACAGCTTTCATTTAAAAAAATAATTATCAAAATCTGTTCAGAAGAAAGTTCGGGGCTGATGACTAAGAAAACAGCCTGGTCTTTTAAATATATAGATCTGTTTATAATTTATTTTCTACTTTTTAGCCCTTAAAATGTATTATTGTTGCAGCTTATGGCAGCCAGTTAGGATATTTTGGCATGCATTTATTGGTGCTTCACAAAATCCATTATTGTTTCAACTCTCATACAATTGTTGGCATCACAGAGAATATTTGGTGATTTATCACTTTTGGCGGGGCGGAGTAATCGAGAAATGCCTAAAAATTAATGTATTAATTTAGAATTAAGTTCTAAAAATAATAAAAAGTTGTATTGTCACCAGAAACACACCTGTGAACATAATTTTCATGATTCGAGCCTATCAAGAAGTGGGTTAAAAATCTATTAGAAAATTCCATCTTTACATACAAAAAACAGGTTGAGTTAAATAAATGTGTGTTCAAAAAACTACCAAGCGAGGCTCAGGCTACCTGGTACTATTAAGTAATGCTGTTATAGCAAATTGTGTGCAGAAAATAAATAGCAGAATGTATATATTTTATAAATCTCTTATAGTTAGGGTCTCAAAATAAAAAATAAAGGGATATTCATTTCAAATACAGGTATGTGAAATGCTTTTCAGTGTTGTGTTACTTTTTGGTATGTTATATTATTGTGAATTACTGCTTAACATTTTTTTAGTACTGTTATAAAACCTTTATTTTACTTCTTAGTTATTACCAAAATGAGATATACCATTAGAAACTTGGTGTTGACAGTTTTGACCTTTATCTCCTCAAAGTGAAAGGCTGCTGCATCCATTAAAAAAATATTTTACTTTTTATGAAATTATGATATTTATGTAGTTTCTAATAATTTAATAACAAAGTTTTCATCTCTTTTCATTACTAATCTCCAATAATTAGATTTGATGTGTCATAATAACAATAAAAAAGCTGACACATGAATTGCTGTATTTAAAATAATAAGTTTAATTTCTTATTTTCTGCCGTAAGCAACGAGAGAATTTCCATGATTCATGGATAGTTGATTTTTGATAAGCTGTAATGTATTACTTTGCTCAGCATTTAGTATTAATTTTGAAATAAATTTTAAGTGCACCCATAAGAAATAAACTTGATAAAATATAAGTTTGTAAAGATACTTTTATTAATTAAATACTGTTTATTATTGAGATTTTCTTTTTTAAACGCTTATCTGTGCAATGAAGAACTAAAAATATATCTGATTGCATAGTATGATTTATTAAAAAATGCATAAATCGTAATTCTTGAAACTATATTTTGACATTTATGAATATGTCTTATCTTGAAAATGATTTTGTGATTCTCCAGTATAATACAACATGTTAATAATAATAATAATAATAATAATAATAATAATAATACACTGAAAACATTTCACATTGTGCCTGGTTGGGAGTATGTAAGAATGTATGATTGAGTATTGATTATGTAAAAGTATTTAATTCACAGAGGTCAAATATTATTATTTATTTAGTTTTAGGGGGGGGGGGGATAAGTGAATCTGTGCATAACATCTAAGACAAAATAATAATAATAGTAAAGATGATAATAAATACTAGTCAGTTTGCAGATAACAAAAATGTGTATTATTTTCAAGGTGAAAAAATCTAATTACCTGAAAGTTGGTATTTAATGATGTTTATTAAAAAATTTAAGATTTTAAGTAAAATGACTTCAACATTTTGGATTAAGTAAGATTAACATGTCAATTGGTATTTATTTCTCTAGTACCTGTTGGCTTTTTTGTTTTTCTTAATCCTGCTGTATAATACATTTCTCAGATATATTAATTTACGCAAAGAAATTATCAACTTTTAATTAAGTATAAATTTCGTCAGTGCATATGAAGTATTGATAGGTCTATAGCATAAGCTTACTATTTTAATTATATGAATCACACTTTTTTAAGAGTTTGAGAAATGTATTCTAACTTTTTCACTAGCATAAACAATTTGTTTAAAGCTCTGAGCTTTTCAAGATTGCTAAATATATTAATTGTTTGACAGCTATCCAACAAAATCCTCAAACATTCCAAAAGTGCTATAGATAATTTGGATATTTCAAAATAAAAAAAATGTGTTTTTACTAATAATTTTATATATAATTTTTTTTTTTTTTTGGAATGAAATCTAATTAAAAATGCTATTTATGCTTTAAAAGACACAGTTTTGTTATGAAAACGCAAGAGCGGCAATATTTGCTCACGCGCAGAGATACAGACTCGTACTGAAATGACAGCGCGATAGCGCTGCATAGCTGTCAAACGGTTAAAAAAGATACTAATTAAGAGACAAAACTCTACACATAGCACAAAAGAACATTTTTTTTTCTTTAATGCTTTCCTTCATTTGTATAAAATCATTATAAATAATATAAAATGAAATTGTGCAACATAAATAAAAATAACAGTTTCAATAATATTTTAAAATTTTAGTTATATTAAAGATATAGCAAACTTCCGATTATCTGTCACGAACAGGAACAACGATGGTGTGCGGGATAATTGAAATAGACTGATAACCGAAAGACAGTACAAGACCGTTACTAAAATTACATTTCTATATGATAATAGATAAATAAGAGTAATTAAAATACTTTTTGTATTTGTTGTGTACTTTCATTTATAAAAAGCATAACTGATAATAAGAAATTATTTATCAGACAAATTCAGAATTTTGCTGAATAAATATGTAGTATATATTTTCATATAAAGTAATCCATTATACTTTTTTGTTTGTGTTTTGCTTGTACTTTTGCTATGGAAAGTTTATGAATTCTACGTAATAAAAGTTCTTGAGTTGCATGTGCTTCCTTTTGTATCTCAAACTAATTAATGCATTTAGAGAGCATAGTTGGTATGACTTACACCTGGCTGATCATTCCCAGATTCATCACATTCATCCACTTCAGGTTTCTCTAATTTCAAAAGGTTTTGATAAATTTTGTTATCCGTTAATTCTTCAAAACCAATATCATTCTTGTTACAATTAAGCCAGTCTGTGATTTTGTCCGCAAAAATACTTACTTTCTAACTGCTGTTCCTGACATCAGACAAGTCTTTTACTTAAAATAACACCATCTCACTCAAGTTTATTTGCCTTTAAATTTTTGTTCTTCGCTTCTAATTTTTTAAAAAAAGGGAAAGGGGGTTGGCGGTTAACTGAGGGTGGCAGTTAATCGGAAATTTACTGTATTATAATATAAAAATTCACAGTTAGCATAGCTAATAAGTAAGTTTTAAAAGTGACAAAAATGTTAAATTGTGTATGTGTTGGGGGAGGGGTTGTCTTGTGAAAGAATACAATTGCATAGAAGTATATGTTGTTTCGACTTGAGCCTATATAAATTATTCTTGTTATCAAATCCAATTTTAAAAGTATAAAAAAATAACAGTAATAATAACTTTAATAATACAGCCAGGGCTCCCAAATGGTCCCCTTTCTCTTCCCCCAAAGTCCCCTTTTATGCATTTTAGCCCCCTTAGTCCCCTTTTCAGTGACTGAAAAAATCAACGCAAAATGAAAAAAATTCTAAAAATCGCTAAAAGCTCAAAAATCGTAGAGGACAAAATTTGTTACAGTTGCAAAGTGTTGTAACTGGAATTCTTTCACGAATGTTAAAAAATCACCATGGAATATGGAAAAATTTTAAGAAATCTCATTAAAATCGTAAAAATTAAAAAATCACAGAACACAAAAGTTACGATATTAAGCTACTGCTTGACTAGTCTTCAAAGACAGACCTTTGTGTGCTGCCAAACAAGAACATTTCAAATGGAGGAGGAGGAATTAGGAGGAGACGGAGACAAAAGATTCAAACTTAAAAAAAAAAAAAAAAAAAAAAAAAGAATTTAAAGCTCATGACTCCGAATCATTTAAAAGGAAATGGATAGAGTAAAATGCCTTTTTGTATATTTTTAATTATTTGAATGCAATTTCTTTCAAACAAGATGATGTACCCCTACAGAAAATTTTCTGTTGAATCAAGAATTAAAATATTTCTTTCTTTCTCATTATTTATTTTTTATACCATTTAAAATTGTTTAATAGCGTAATTTATAAAGGAAAACAATACTACAATGCATATTTAAACATCCAAATTATTATAACATGTTTTTCTGGCTTAAAGATATTCTTTTCATCAAAGAGAAAGCAAAAAATTTTCTGTACTGTTATCCAGTGCTGGTGCAACCATCGGTCAAATGGGGCGACTGCCCTGGACCCCAAGTCTATAGAATTTAAAATAACGTTTCCTCGGTATATTATTTATCTACATTTGTTTATAAATGTTTCTTCATGATAAAAAAAAAGTGAGTATTAACTATATTTCTTACAAGCAAAGTTTATATAATTTTCGGGGAATGAATGTATAGATTTGGTGAAAGTAACTGTGAATGTAAAAAAATAAATATTTAAAGTATTGTATAGAAGATTTTTCGGAATCGAAAATAATTATGCATATCACATGTGAAATTAGTGGTATTTTTGTACATTTATTATCTATATTGTATGAGGACGTGAGTTTCAAAACTCGCCTTTTCAAAAATTTAAAAAATTGAGTTTTCTCTATAAATTTATTCTATTTAAAAACTTGCGTTAAAAAAATACAACAGTCTGCAAAAAAAACTAGTTTTACTTTGTATTTCAGCCCTTGTAAAATCTTGATCTACAATAAAAACCAATGGACGCAGTTAGAGGTTTTTTGCGATTTCCCCAGATTTGATTTTCTGGATAAGGCAAGTTTTGCAACTCATGTTGTCATATATTATTCTATGATGATTCGCTAAAATTTTATTCACAATTTAAAAATAAATTTTATTAGATCAGTATTGCAGTATACGTTAGGTCCCATTAACTCCTGTCATGTGCAATATTGCACCGGCCCTGCTTATTACCTCATAAAAAACAAAATCCTTTTTTATCTTTTTGGAAACAATACGAAATTGTCAGAATTCTCCTATTTATCCTAAACAAAACAAAAGGTAGGGGAGACTTCTCTATATTATTACCCACTTTCCATTTATTAAGGATAGACTTGTCTTAACCAGACTTGTTACTCGCATGACCAGTTTTTGAAACCGAATGTCAAAGAATTATCGCAAAATGCACAAAAAACAAGTAATATAAAAATGTTGTTTTTAAAGTCAATTCCTACTTAGGTCATCAAAGAAAAATTTAATATAATCCCTTAAGCTAATATTAGTTTTTGTTGTCAATATCTCAATTTGTTGATTTTCTATAAGCAAGTAGGTTTACAATGGAAGTCTATGGAAATTTGGCGAAATATTAGAGATACAGTACAGGACCCATTATCCAGAATTCCAAAATCCGGAAAGACACGAAATCCGGAATTTTTTTTTTTTTTTTTGAAAATTTTCTAAATTTGTAAATTTTTACTAAAATTTTGCAATTTCTGAAATTTTTCGAAAATTTTACAGATTCCTAATTTTTTTTTGGTCTATTGTGTTGCAATGTGTAACCCCTAAAATATGTTACATCAGTGATGGGGTAACACGATGCCCCCCCCCCCCCCCCGAAATTAGAAAAAAGTCATTTTTCTGTCAAATTTTAGTTTAAAATTAATTTATATTACAATTTGTTTTTTAAAAAAATCGTCATATATTTCATACCCTCTCTCACTTCCACAAAATATTATGGCTACACAATTGTATTACTTGAATTAAGGGTGATTCCAAGTAAAAAAAAAAAAAATTCACAGCAAATTTTTCGAACATTTACAGTAGAGGGGGGGGGGGGGGGGGGACCCCCTCGGCACTAATTATGCCTTTTTTCCGCGATCCTTTAACGAAATTCACGTTTTTACGCGATCTTTTGATGAAAGTAAGGGTTTTTTTTTTTTTAGATCCTTTGAAGAATTTTTTTTTTTTTTTCGCTATCTTTTGACGTAATTTGCGTTTTTTCCCGCGATCCTTTGACTAAATTTGCGTGTTTTTTCGCGATCCTTTTATGAAATTTCGTTTTTTTGCGATCTTTTGACGAAATTTGAGGTTTTTATCGCGATCTTTTGACGAAATTTGTGGTTTTTATCGCGATCTAATGACGAAATTCGCGGATTTTTTCGCTATCTTTTATTGAAATTGCAGGGTCTTTTTCGATCCTTTGAAGAAAATTTTTTTTGCTATATTTTGACGCAATTTGCATTTTTTTTTTTTTTTGGTGGTTCTTGGAAGAAATTTGTGTTTTTTCGCGATTATTTGACGAAGTTAGCGTTTTTCCATGCTTTTTTGACAGAATTCAAGAGGACCCGAAATCCGGAAAATTCCAAAATCCGGAAAGCCTTCGGTCCCGAGGATTCCGGATAATAGGTCCTGTACTGTATCACCAAGTTGGCATCACTTTTGGCCGCCAAATTTGGCGATATATCGCCAAGTTGGCGACAGAACAGGTTCCCCCCATGGTCACCCCCCCCCCCCCCCCCTATAGATATGAAGATGCATTAAATGCTTCAATAACCAATGGCCATTATTTGTCTTCCATGTAAAAGTAAAATTAATTCATTAAAATTTAATTAATGAATTAATATTTGAAAAAACTACATTAACATCAATTGTCATCCAGTACAAGTTTTAAAAAATTTATTTCAACTTGATAGGATGAATAATAAGTATTTTACTAGCGGCCGAGCTAAGCTCGCTCAAAATTAGCTTTGTGTTTATCTCGATATATTATTCCCTCTGAATCATTCTTGCTGTTTTAGATGCAATTAGCTAGACCCTGAGCCACATTGACCCAAAATGACCCACTTTTTTTGAACATGCGACCTAACACAATGCTTTTCTCGAACTAGAAAACGATGCAATACGAAACTTAGTGAAAATCATTAGTCGTTTTCTAGATAAAATAAGCTTGACCCACGTTATTCAAAAATGATCCACTAACCAAAATTTATTGAACACGTGACATATTCCAAATGTCTTTTTGTACTGTGAAACGCTATAATAAAATTTTTTGTCAAAATCGTTTGAACCTTTATGAGATACAGTTAGCTTCACCCCAACCCATTATCACCAAAATGACCCACTAATAGAATTTTCTTGAGCATGCGACCCAACCCAATGGTTTTATCTTGTCCAGAAACGGTGTAATACAAAGTTTTGTCAAAATCGTTTGAGCCATTTTTTAGATACAAATAGCTTAATCCTGATCCATTAGGACCCAAAATGATCCACTGATTGAATGTTCTTGAACATGCGACCCTGCCCAATGGTCTTGTCATTCCCGGAAACGGTATTATACAAAATTTTGTCAAAATGTTTTGTACTGCTTTTTAAATACAATTAGCTTGACCCACTAATCGAATTTTCTTGAACATGCGACCTAGCCCAATGGTCTTCTCGTGCCTGAAAACGATAGAATACAAAATTTAGCCAAAGTCGTTTAAGCCGTTTTTTAGATACAATTCGCTTGACCCTGACCCATTGTGAACCAAAATGACCCACTAATAGAATTTTCTCGAACATATGATTTAGCCCAATTCTCTTCTCATGCCCAGAAATGGTATAATACAAAATCTAGTCAAAAAGTTTTGAGCATTTTTTTAGATTCAATTAGCTTGACCCTGACACATTCTGACCCACTAATCGAATTTTCTCGAACACATGACTTAGCCCAATGGTCATCTCATGCCTAGAAATGGTATATTATAAAATTTTGTGGAAATGTCTTGAGCCGTTTTTTAGATTCAATTAGCTTGACCCTGACCCATTGTGACCCAAAATGAACCACTAATTGAATTTTCTTGAACATGTGACCTTGCCCAATGGTCTTCTTGAGCCCGAAAGCGATAGAATACAAAATTTAGTGAAAATCGTTTAAGCCGTTTTTTAGATACAATTAGCTTAACCCTGACACATTGTGACCCCAGATGACCCGCTAATCGAATTTTCTTGAACATATGACTTAGCCCAATGGTCATCTCATGCCCAGAAACTGTATATTACAAAATTTTGTGAAAATGTCTTGAGCCGTTTTTTAAGTATAATTAGCTTGACCCTTAAAATTCCTCAGTGAAGTGGAAATCAATGGAAATCTGTTTACAGTGAGATCATCAGTGGTTGTTTAATTATTAATCAAATCTTCTATAATCTTTTTAGAGTGGATCAAATTAGCGTGTTTTTAGAGTCTGTGGTGTCTGAACGGGATTTGTTGAGGGTAGCTCGTAGGGGGCAGAGCCCCCTAGTTTATCGAAGAAAGTATTGGAATCATGAAAATAATTTCTGTTTTTTGATAGACTAGGAGGCTCTGTCCCCTATGAGCTACACTCGCCAACTCCCGTTCAGACATACCAAAATCCAAAAAGCACGCTAATTTGATCGGCTTTAAAAATATTGAATAAAAAAAAAAGTAGCGATCTCTCTGTAAACAGGTTTCCATTCGTTTTCCTTGGATTGGGGATTTTTAAGACCAAATCTGCTGCTGTTATGAGATACAATGGCTGTTTTCGTATTTAATTAAAAAATTAGTTAAACATTTGAAAATAAGGTAATGTAAAATGAATTAAGTAAACAGTGTCATTGTCTCCCGGTATTTTTTAACAGCGCTATAAAATAGTTCTTTTAGAAAATTAATTTTAAATGTATCGTTTTAAATATGACGTAATTTACAGCAAAGTTTTATTTCTCTTATTAATATTCGGGTGAAAATACTTTTGTTGTTAGAAGGAAATATTATTTGCGCTGTCTTGGAATTCACGATAATAGTTTTAACACATAATAATTTTTTTATTTTAACATTTTGTTTCTCTTAAAATTCTAGTGTGAATATGGTTCTTATGACGTAATTTTCCTGCTTTTAACATGTTTCATTTAATTCTAATTTTAAAGTTTTTTTTTCTGTTTATAATAGTCACGTGTAAATAAATTTTTAATTTGAAGTAAACATTATTGTTTGTGCTGTTTATATAATTGGCAACAGTTTAAATTAATAACATTTTCTAAAATACAGTAAACTCTGTTTAAGGCGGAATCGATCAGGACCGAGGAAATTTTCCGTGGTAGACAATATTCCGCCTTAGACAAATTTTACTCTATGTCTATAGATTCGCAGGGACTTCAAAATCTTTCCGAGTTAGACAGATTTCCGTCTTTCACAGAGTCCGCCTTAGAGAGAGTTTACTGTATATAAAAAATATCTCTCGAAATGCTGAATATTTGAATTTAAAATAGAAATAAAACCTCAAAAAATGAGTCAAATAAAAAAAATAAATGCAATCTGCACATTGGGAACTTATAACGTATAAAATGATCTAAAAATGATTAAATTCTCATCCATAGTTTTTGCTCCAATAAAACTTTTTTAATGGAACGATTTTGTCCAACTTTAGCATTAAGTATCTCTTAAAATAATTATTCGATTTGAAAACTGTCTGCATCAACATGTTTATCAAACATTTCTCTATAATACGACCGATTTTCATATTTTTGTATGCAGCAGTTTTTTAATATTAACGAAGAAAGGCCATGCTTAAGCATTCAAATTCGATGCCGATCTAGCAGGATCTACCTCTATTTGTGATACAAAATTTGTAGCTGCTCTATTTCAAAACTAAAGCATAGAATTTCATCAAATGCCATAGTTAATTAGATCACATAGACTTTAGCACATATAGATGCTTATTAGGTTTTGGTGTATATGAACAGGTAGCATTGCTATGTTACATTTTTCACAATTTACATGATAATTATCCCTTATCATCATTAATGTGAAATTCCATCAAACTACACATTCATTTAATCCTTGACATAAATTGGTACTGATTAGATTTTGGTGTATTTTTTGGCAGGTGGCACTACTGGGTACAATTTTAATGATTTCTGTGAAAGCCAGATCTCGACATGTTTGGGATTGAATTTCATCAGATTTGATATGCAAGATGATTATGAATAACTGATGATTCAATATTGGTTTTGATCACTCTCCACTGGGCTTTGCCATACTAGGCTTTTTCCAATTAACATTATAGCTTATTTTAGCTTCTACTGTGTAGAAAGAAACTAAATTTTATGTTTGAGGAACATAATTAATAATATGTATTTTAATCTAATTTTAATATTCAACAGGAATCGCTATTATGCTGTGCTCTTTTTATTCACTGATCATTTATTTTTTACCTTTAAAGAGAATTATCAAGGTGGATGCCGAAATATTGAATACTTTCTATATTCTTGCAGTAGGATATTTAAATGAGTTTCTATAAAACTGTGTACATTGTTTAATGACATCTTATAAAGATGATCATGTAACATATTTCCTGGGGTAATTAAAAAAAATTATTTGCATATTTAGGAAAATTGGTACAATGTTTTTATTCATGATCCCTTTTTAGTCTCCTTTTTAAATAAAAATGGTCCCCTTTCCCACTTTTTGGGGGCTAAAATGTGTTGGGAGCACTGTACAGCTAATTATAAAAATAGTTCCATATAAATCAGCTAAATGAAGAGAACGAACAACCAAAATAAATTTAACATTGAGCTGTTTCAAAATTTTGCAAATGAGCCCCTTCTACAGCCATAGAAGTAAAATAAAAAGAGAGTGAGAAAGCATTGTGTACTGTGACTCTGGGTTATGCAAATTGGAGTGTGAAATCCAATTGAAAATTTCAAATTGAACTAAAATAATTCAATTTCACAAACCCAAAATCACACTACAGCCGATCCTCGTATAGTGGTGAAAAACATTACCTCAAAATCAAATGAATTTGAATCTGAAAAAGAACTCTTCATTAAATAGGAAAAAAATATTACTCACCCCTATTGATAAAATAATACTTACACACTTGAAGACACTATGAAAAGTTCAATTTGATTTTTTATGATCAAATATGTATATATTTATATCAATAATATTCATAGATCCAGATCTATTTTAATTATCAATGAAAGGCATAAATGTAGTACACAAATACTATTATTCTTGAAATTTTCCTGACAACAACTTAATTTCATATAACATTGATATTTTAATTAAAAAGGGTTGATGATGTATTCCATAGGTATTGTTTTAATCATTTTAAAATTTCATTCCCAAAGTCCCTGGAAAGTTCAAATACTGTTTCACTGACAACAGATCCATAAAGTGTCCATAGTTGTAATCAAAAATTTGAATTACCATTGTTCATTTCCATAATATGGCCTTTCAAGAATGAGATCAAATAAAAGGACTTACACGATGATCATTGGGCTCCTGCAAAACGATTATTCTGAAGATATAGTGCAGTGTGTTGATAAACAGTTTGATGATTGATGGATTTTCACATTTTATTAGTAGATATCTTGAACTAGTAATTATACTAAGGATGAGGCTAGATTTAAGAAGAGCAGAGATAATTGTTCATATGGGCGTAAAACTGGCATTGTTGAGAATGTCAGCTGAAACAAACTGGAGAATGAAATATGCCGTACATCTTAGCGGAAAGTGCTCCAGAAATTATACGACTTCAGATTTGGAGAGAATTCATCATATATTTCTTCCATTAAAGTTTGCTCGATCTATATAACAGTTGAGTAGAAGATATATCTTTAAAATCCAAATAGGATCAAAACAAATGCTTGCTGGGCCCAATGGCGAAATAGAATGACAATGTCTACTCTTCGAAAACTTTTTTAAAACTGATTTTTGTTTGAAACGAATGCCGCTGTCTGAGATTTACACTCTCGGCGCAAGAGCCAATAAGAATGCGGGACAAAACGGCTTTTCGGACGCATAGTATACAAAAAAGGTTTTCACACTAGCATTATAGCCGTGAAATGGCAACAGTGATTGCACAGGACAAAACAGACACTTGGCAATTCAGGAATTGGATCACATGATATTGGAATTTCCGCTAGCATTCCACGATAAGGTTTCTACTTGTAGTGTGACCCTGGGTTATGCAAATTGGACCAAGAATTCAATAAGAAATATTCAAATTGAATCAAAATAAATCCAATTCACACACCCAGAATCACATTACAGCCGGATGTATAGTGGCCGACACATGCACATCGTAACCTAATTAATTAATTTAAAAATGATAAACTTTTAAATCAAACAAATGCAAAATATAGTTACTCACCCCTCTTGCTGATAATCTTAAGAGAAATCAAATTTACACGTAAGAAAATAAATGATCAAAACGAATGTCACACAAATATTATTTATTAAACATAGGTAAACATTGTATTGCCGGATCCGGATTTCGTAAATATTATTGTAAATCAAAAATAGCTATTACACATCTCCATAAATCGTTGCTTGCTTTAAAGGAAAGATTTTGTTATTGATTTCTATTAATTTTAATTTTCAGTTCTAATATGTCTTAGGTATTTTAGTCATTTTCTTTTAAATGCAGAAAAATTATTATCTTTACGCTTAATCTTTTAAAGTTTCTGTAATGTGGAATGTTTGTTTATAAGAATTTTTTGGAATCTGTAAATACAAGAGTCATCAGATTAGGGATGCACAGCTTCAATTTTAATCTTCATTTTCAAAAGGAAGTTTCAATTGCAGAATCTAATACTTGAGAGAAGGGCGATGCACATTTGCGAAATTACTGTTCTCCCAAGTAATATTGAGAATCTTTGAAAGGGGAGAAAGCAAAAATTCTTAAATGCCCTTTACAGAGATGAAATTCAGATTGTAGTGTTACAGCAACAACATCAAGCTGGATGAACAATCGCTGCTATCTGAAAATGGTAGCTGAAATTGACAAGAAGAAATAAGCAAGGCAATGCTGAAGTAAATGATAAAAAGAATGAGTAATGTAAGTTTGCTTCAACTTAATGTTTTAAAAGATAACTTTTATGAAGAATTCTTTAAAACATTCATTTGTAGAAGAGGAAACGCCCGTTGGGCATCTTGACCGAACGGCGAAAAGGAACAACAACTTAATTTCATATAACATTGATATTTTAATTAAAAAGGGTTGATGATGTATTCCATAGGTATTGTTTTAATCATTTTAAAATTTCATTCCCAAAGTCCCTGGAAAGTTCAAATACTGTTTCACTGACAACAGGTCCATAAAGTGTCCATAGTTGTAATGAAAAATTTGAATTACCATTGTTCATTTCCATAATATGGCCTTACATACATAACATAAACTTCCAACAAACTTCCAACATTACATAAACTTCCTGAGCCAAAAATTTCATGCTACCTGCTCTCGCAAAAATAACGAACTGAGATCACTATTTTAAGCAAATGCTGAAATCTGAATACGCTCTCGTTGAAACGAGCCAATCAGAATGAGAGAAAAGTGGCTTGTTGATAGCACAGCCGTCGAAAAATGTTTTTGTGGCAGAATTACGACTGTGAATTGGCAACAGTTGTTCGGGCAGGAGAAAAAAAGGACACTTACGAGTTGGGTGGCCTGATCATGTGATATTGGAATTTCCGCTCGCATACCAAGATAAGATTTGTATTTGCTCTTTTGAGACAAAATGGCAAAGCGTGAATTCAAAGCCAAAATAAAGCAAAAATAAAGAAAAGTGTAGAAATTATTTTCTTGTTTAATTGGTAAACTATAAAAGCAATTACGCTGAGATTTTACCAGAGGAATGAGAAAAAATATTAGAATTTAATAAATGTGATTTCAAATCAAAATATTTAAGAATAAAGGTTTTAGATTTTTAATATTTGAAAACTTAGTAAATTTTGCTGTCAATTTGATAGATCGAATTTTAATTTGTTTATTTTAATAAACAAAGTATCAAAATTTAAATTTATGTAAATTTAAACTGGGGAATGTTATGTAATGCTTTTGTAACATAACACTACTTGGGGAGTAAGATGTTCTTTTGAAGCATAATGGCAAAGTGTGAATTCAAAAACACAAAGCCAGCGCCATTATAAATACAGAAAAGACTAGAAATTATTTTCTTGTTTATCTGGTAAAGCATAAAAGCAATTACGCTGAAATTTTGCCAGAGGAATGAGAAAAAATATTAGAATTCATTAAATATGATTTCAAATCAAAATATTTAAGAATAAAGGTTTCAGATTTTTAATATTTAAAACTTAGTAAATTTTGCTGTCAATTTGATAGATCGAATTTGAAGTTGTTTATTTTAATAAACAAAGTATAAAAATTTTAATATGTAAAATTGTTAATTTTAAATGGGAAATGTTATGTAATGCTTTTATAACATAACACATTGATAACTATAACACACTCTGCTGCTATTATTTCACATTCTCTCTATCATTTTTTGGCACTGAAGAAGGTGGTCCTATTATGAAGATTTAAAATAAATGCAAGATAAAATTTACCTAAATATTTCAGCTTTTCTTTGCGTTGATTTTTAAAAATCACTTATTAATCTTAGCAAAAAAAAAAAAAAAAATTATATGTTTCTCATCAGTTTTTAAGTGCTCACTCTGGTTTTTAAACTTTTAACGCCCCACCTCTGCCATCAGTTAGCCAATTTTATATATAGACACTTAAAATGAAATTGCATGTCTAAAAATCAAAGAAAAAAAATAATACAAAAATTAATCATAGAAACTTGAAAATACAAAATATGTATAAAACTGGCTATACTATACATATCAACATATACTTTAAAACTGCAGCTGTTATGGCACTTATGTTATTTATTTATGTGGGACCTCGATTTTAAATTTGTGTAATATTTTAAAAATATTTTATTTAGCACAGTATCTGCTTATCTAGCGTGTGTGATATTCATGCATCCTGCATCCAGAACCATTTTAAGAAGGCATTTTACAGATCTGCGCCTGATTGCTTTTTTGGAAGTTCCAATGTATTAATCTATTTTTACTATATAGTGTATTAATCTGTTCTTTATTTTTCTTAAATGTATTTAATTGTGTGAAAAAATACCATCTTAGAAAAGCTGAGATTTTATAAATTTTTAATTGATAGGAAAATAGGTGATACTTTCACGGGAATAAGCTAGAGCAATAAAAATATTAATATGCAATATGAGCTTGTTATTAAAATAATTTTCGTATTTTAAAATTTAACATTTAAAAGAAATATTCTTCAACTGGTCAGCTAAGTCTGGGTTCTGGACTCACCGATGACGCACTGATAAGACAGCACGGAGCGCCTTAAAAATTATTCAAAACATTATATTGTCCTTTTAAAAGTTTATGCATTCTCATTGGTTAAAACATGCTAATATTCGATTAAAAATAGAGCATCTTATTGTAAAATCATATGTAACGTTATCAGTTGCGGAAGATGAAAGATGTTTGTCAAGAATCGTGTCTGAGCCCCGCCCCCCTTCTTCGTAAACTCTCCTTTTTCCAGAATAACTTTCACAATTTTGCGAACATGAATACGCGTGTTAATCTGTATTTTTCTGACTGTTCCTTACTCATCGATCGCTCACAATTTTCCCTCAGTCCCAGCAGGAGAAAAGATTTTAACTTTCGTCATTCGATCATGGGAAAAATATTGCAAAATTCATCAATCGGTCATGGAAAAATAGCATTGTCAATCAGTCATATGGAAAAAAACTTGGAATTCGTCAGTCGGTCGCGGGTAAAAATTCACATTTTTTCATTCATAAATAGGCAGAAAAATCATGAATTTTGTCAATCTGTTGCAAGAGATAAATGGTTCTGTACTGTATAAAGACTCAACTGCTAAATGTCAAGCCTTTGCAGTAATAAAGGGCTTTCTTTTGAATTTAATTAGGAAAGATCATAATTGTTCCTTTAGTAATTTCAAAAATAAACTATATGCATGAAATTACATCGAATATTTATTTTTTTGCTCTTACTTTTCTAGTTATCAAAAGATTCTTGTTAATGCGATTCAAGGTACAGTGCGTGTCAAAAGTTTAAATGCAACATAAAATTTCATTATTGTGAAAGTTACTTTCCTTTTCACAGAACCTACAAATTGTAGTTTTAAAAAGATATTTAACAGATTTATGCTTTAAAATTTATCTCGAATTATAGAATTTATCAAAAGAACAAAAATGGATGTGTCAAAAGCTTAATAACACAGTAGTTCTTTAGTCTAGTAGAACAAGAATAAAAAATATTAATACAGTATGGAACCATTTATCCGGAATCCAGTTAACTGGAAAATCAGTTATCCGGAATGATATTTCTAATAGACTTATTTCAAAATCTTTGCAGAAAAAAGTGTCATACACTGCCAGTTTGACATATGCATTACTTGAAACAATTGTATAATTTGATGTCAACATCTAGTATTTGAAATGGAAGCATATTTAGTTGTGTTTTTGATGTTTTAATTTTTATGCAGAGGAAACAGAAGGATTTTTGTTTCCAAGGGATTCCCATAAATTACCTCCTTTCAAACTCTGGTTAACTTTTGATCTTTCTTGCATCTGATTTTTAATCCAAATAATCTAATAATTTAAAATCAGAAATAATGTCACAACCAGATATATTCCACAAAACTCATCAAATGGATGCTGCTTAAATGTCCAACCAGTTAACCAGAAAAACCAGTTATCTGGAATACATCTGACCCCAACCATTCATGATAATACTGTACTTGATTATTACTCCATTCTGCTGAATTACTTTAAATATACGGTCTTCCATCGATAAAATGAGGTTCTGTATTGTTTCTATTCAATTTTAAACTACACATTCTCAATGGCATCTTTCAAATCTTTAACTGAAGAATATTGCTTTCCATTTGGATAAACTGCATGAGTGAGCATACTCCACATATTTTCTATAGTGTTTAAATCAGATCTAATTGCCGGCCATTTCAAAACACATACTTTTTTCGACTTAAGCCACGTTGAAGTTGAGTTTGAGGTATGGATCAAAGCCGTATCATGTTGAAATAACCATTTTTCTCCCCCAAAACCTCGGCAACAGGGAGCAAATAATCGGCAAGTATCTCTTGATAGTTTTCAGAGTTTTCACGACCACCAATGAATGCTAGAGATGTCTGACCATTGAAAGTAGTAGCCCCCCCCCCCCATACCGTTACACAACCACCACCATGTTGTCAGCTAAATATACTCCAAGGTTCTTTGAGGAGTGGAGATAATGCCATCAGGGCTATCGAGGTTCCATTCTTTTCATCACTGAGTATGACATTCAGCCACGTATCACTGTCACTTTGGCTCACTGTTCTTTATGGTTTCAGACATGGTAACTGCACAATTTTACGTTTTTTGATGTATTCCAATTCCAAAAGTCTTCTATTAAGTTTTTTTTTTTTTTCGATATTTGTTCTCCAACTGCATATTTTATTTGCAAAAGAGAGTATTTACCAGTTGAAGCCAAGTTTCTGATGCGGCAGTCTTCGCACAAAATAGTCACTCGTGGCCTTCCTGAATGGAATTTTCATTTGAAATCATTACCACTAGCTAAAACTTGATTAATACCTCGTTTTGATCTATTTAATGCATTTGCAATTTCAGAAACTGACTTATGTTTTGCTCTCATACTCCAGATATTTTGCACCTCCTCCTCTGAAAATTCTTTCAACTTAAGCATTTTGTACTAACTTAAAAACAGCAACTGACGGCTTCTTATACACCCAGAAATCATTTGTGTGTGCACCCGCTTACATCAGTTTGTAAAATTTGCGTACAAACGATTCTGTGCTTTGACACTGTTATTTTTATAAACTCCATGCTTTGAAAGGAAATTTAAAAGATAATTTTATTGAATATGGTGTTAAAACTGCTATTATTAACATGTACAAGACATATATTGAAATAAAGTGAATATTTAAAGTTTTATTTTTAAATTGTTATTGTGCTTAAACTATTGACACACACTGTATCAAGGTTTAACTGCGTAGAGCAGTTTATTCTTTGAACAACAGACACAGTCATTATTAATACTATTTAGATTGTAAATGATTTCAAATTTCTTCATAACTGACTTTAATTATTTAACTTCAGATGAAGTAATATTCTTTATATAACATTTGTCAGTGTTTATTTTTGAATAAATGTGCAAGTATATGTAATAACAAATGACATTTAAAACAAGAACAAAAAATCATGCATCAGGCATAGATTTTGAAACACTTCCTAAAATGAAATGATATATCTAAATAAGCAATTTTAAAAAGCACATAACTCAATAAAATTCCATTTTCAGCCGTTGATGTCCTGTAATGTGCGTAAAGTCTTTTTTGTAGTCCTATGTGATCTATAGAATTTTTATGCACCACCTCAAAATTTCATACTCAAAATTTTAAAAAAGAGCTTAAGAGTTTTAAAAAAGCATACCTCAGAGGAAAATGCATTTCCAGCATTTATTGATCTTAGTCAGTCCTTTAACCTAATGCTTTCGTATGTCTCTGTAAATGAACGATAAATGCTATGCAATCAGTCATCTATAGAAAACATGCAGTGTACTTCAGTGATTTTGTTATTTTTTTAAACAAACTATAAATGCTACTTATTCTTTACTTCTCAGAAAGCATGTTGTAGTCCATGTCAATGATGTATATCATGTCTTATTATGGCTGAAATATCATGCCATCTATAAAATTCACCATAAACAATTTTTCTCTATAGACTGTAATGTAGTGGAGTTTTTTCGTGTGTCACTGTAAATGAACAATAAATCAGGGGTTAAGTTCATACAGACTCCTTGGAAACTCCTTAGAAATGAAAAAGTTTCCAAGGAGTACTTAGAACTTCTTAAATAAACAATTGTGTTGTTATTCGGGCCAAGGGTGGGGGGAATTAAGGTATTTTTTTATTGGTCACTGGGTCACTGCTTAAAACACTTGGCTGACAATTTTATTTTTAAATTTATGAGAGCATTAAACAGGGTTCGTACGGTCCTTGAAAGTCCTTAAAAGTGCGTACATTTTTCAAAGGAAAGTTTTGGTGCTTAAAAGTAGTTATTTTCATGCAAAATCTGAGAAAAGTCTTTAAAAGTACTTAATTTTACTCTCATATTAATTCTTAATCAAAGGTGAAACTCTTCTGCATTTCTTTTAATTTCTGATTTTAAAAAAGTCTTAATCCTGCCTTGCCTCTCCTTCTTCTGAAATTTCACTTCACCCTTCGTAATATCAAAGTTAAAAACTTCATTTTTTTAAACATTTTTCTACTCTCAGGGATGTAAGACCTGCGCCGATTGCGTCAGATGAAGCCAAAATTGTTTTACTGCGCCAAGCTGCTACAAAACAGCTATTTTTTTCCATTTTGCGCTAAACCTGCGCCAAAACGTCCTTAGTGCCAAGATGAAATTTAGCACGATTTCGTCGATCCGAGAAACAAAAAAAAAAAAAAAAAATCCATTTTTAACCTTTTTCTAGGCCGCTAATTGCGTCAAAAAAAAGCAAAAAACCGCAGTCAAAAGATCTCGAAAAACACGCGATGTTAAGTTTGTCAAATGATCATGAAAAAACGTGAATTTTGTCAAAGGATCGCTATTTTCGTCAAAAACGAACAAAACGCGGTCAAAAGATCGTAAAAACGATAATTGTGTTTAAAAAAAGGCGAAAAAACCCCGCAAATTTTATCAAAAGATCGCAAAAAAAAAAAAAAAATCAAATTTTGTCAAAAGATCGCGCAAAACACGCAAATTTTGTCGGAAGATCGCGGAAAACCCACGATTTCGTTAAAAGATCGCGAAAATTTCGTCAAAAGAGATCGCGAAAAACGCGCAAATTTTGTCGAAAGATCGTAAATTTCGACAATAGATCGCGAAAATCGCGCGAATTTTGCCAAAGGATCGCTAATTTCGCCAAAAAACGAACAAAACGCGATCAAAAGATCGTAAAAACGCTAATTTTATTAAAAGATGGCGAAAAAACCCCCTCAAATTTCATCAAAAGGTCGCAAAAAACACACGAATTTCGTCAAAATATCGCGAATAACACGTGAATTTCGCCAAAGGATCGCGGGGAAAAAAAAAAAAAAAAACGTGCCTTTTGTCAAAGGATAGCTGACTTTGTCAAAAAACGAACAAAACGGGTTCAAAAGATTGCGAAATAACGCGAATTTCGTTAAAAGATTGCAAAAAATACGCAAATTTCGTCAAAAGATTGCCATAAATATACAAATTTTGTCAAAAGATTGCCAAAAATACGCAAATTTCGTCAAAAGATCGCGAGAAACACGCGAATTTCGTCAAAAGATCGCGAAAAACATGCGAATGTTGTCATAGCGAAAAAACCCCCATTAATTTTATCCAATTCTAAAAACGAACAAAACAGGTCAAAAGATTGTGAAAAAACGCAAATTTCGTTAAAATATCTCGAAAAACTCCACAAATTTCATCAAAAGGAAACAAAAAACCGCAAATTTTGTCAAAAGATTAAAAAAAACACGCTAATTTCGTCAAAAAATAGCGAACTGTACACTAATTTCAACAAAGGATAGCAAAAAATACGCGATTTTTGTCAAAAGATGGCGAAAAATACGCGTATTTTGTCAAAAGATCGCGAGAAATACGTGAATTTCGCCAAAAAAATCGCGAGAAATATGCGAATTTCGCCAAAAGATCGCAAGAAATACGCAAATTTCATCAAAAAATCTCGAAAATACGCAAATTTCTTTTTTATTAGCATTAGAATTTCAATTTTCTCCCAAAATAGTTTTTATTGCTACAAAATTAATTTTTGCTGCTACAAAAATAGATTTTACTGCTACAAAATGGCTTTAGTGCACTTTCATCCCTGTACTCTATTTCTTACTTTATAGTTTATACTGAATAAATAATCTGTCCTAAATTTCAGTAACAATTCATTCCATCACATTTCATTAAAATTTCATCTGAATTTCACCCTCAAAATTTTTCTTCCTCCGTTTTTCTTTGCTCCCCCACAGTACTCAAAGTTTAAAAACTCTTCGAAACTGTTTAATTAAAATTTTTTTTTGCTTTGTCATTTTATTGCCACAATAAATAATCAATCAAGATTTCTCTTCCCACCCGAAATTGGAATTTTCCTTTTGCACCCCCCATCCGCCCTTCCGCCCCCACACACTTAAAGAACACTTGGAATTTAAAGTCTTTAAAACTCCTCTTAGTTTTTCTTGTAAATTTTTAGTAAGGTAAATAAATAAGTCATCTAATAAACTCCCTCCCTCCCTAAAAAAATTTTTAAAAATGTGCTTGTCCCTTTGCCCTCCTCAACTTATAAAGTTTAAAATCTTAAAAATCATTGCTTTTTTTAAAAACTTTTTCTGCTCCATTATTGTAATTTATTGTAACAATAAATAATCTATCATACAGTTTTACTCCCCCCTCCACCGAAATTGACGTTTCCCCGCCCTCCCCTCCTCCTTACCAAGCATACAAAATTTAAAGTCTTTTAAACTGTTTAATTTTCATTTTTTGCGCTATTTGTAAATCTGTAGTAAGTTAATTATAAGTCTGTTAAACTACCCCCACCCCACCCCTCAATAATAAGAAAAAATTATGTTTCTCCTCTTTGTTTATCTTTACAGTAAGAAAGAATTGGATTCGGGAAAATTTTCGACTGATTTACACGTTTTAGGGGTCAGATAACCTGAAAAACATGTTTTTATAAAATGAGTCTGTGACTCTGTTTGTCTGTACGTGACACAAATGTTGTGGGTGGTGTATCTCAAGAACTAATGCACAAAATGTAATAAAAATTTATATTCAGTTAATCCTCGATATAAATTAGTTTTTGATGTAAATCACCCAACAGGTGGTGCTGCTATGCTGCATTTTTCATGATTTACGCCATAGCTATATCTCAAGAACTAAAGCACAAATTTTCATCAAACTTCAGATTCAGGTATACCTTGATAATTTGCTGATTATGGTTTGGTGTTAATCTCCCAACAGATGGCACTGCTATGCTGCATTTTTCACGATATCTGCAATAGCTATATCGCAAGAACTAATGCACAGATTTTCATCAAACTTCAGATTCAGTTAGATGTTTACATAAGTTGTTAATGATTAGGTTTTGGTGTAAATCACCGTACAGGTGGCGCTGTTATGCTATATTTTGCAGGATTTGCACAGTTTTAACAATAGTTGTATCTCAAGAACTAATGCACAGAATTTTATATCTTTAGAATCCTCATGAGGGGCATAGACCATTTAATTTTGGCACTCTGATAATGAATTTTGTAGTATTAACATGTATGAGATAGAAGAAAGTTTTGGGATTGGCACATCCGACTAGTTTTTTCTTCTGCTGTATGTTATTTTAAAATTTTCTAAATTTCTACTGCCACATGGTGAAATTCCCCCCCCCCCTTCCCGTCCATTTGAATATTTAAAACTTTTACAAAAAGGAAAGGAACCCTTTATTAAAAAATGCATGTTATAATTTATTAGTTTATTTAATTTGAAGGCCCTTAAATTTTTTTGGTTTTGGACCTTGAAAGTCCATAAAAGTACTTGATTTTTATTTAAAGAAATGTGTACGAACCCTGTTAAACAATACATTGTGAATTCTGTGTAATTTTAGTATTCATTGTTAGATTTTAATAGATTAAAATCTGTTTTTTTCCAAATGAGCTTTGAATAAATTAGAGTGGGGCGCATGCATTGCACGAGAGTGTGGCATACACGAAAAAATACTGCGAGTCCTTTAAAATTCTTTGACTCTTTAGATGTTTTTCTTCTCAATCTGTATGAAGTCTGAATAAATGGTACACATTTCATTTTCAATATCGAACATTCTATGATAAACCTCAATAATACACAAACATTTTATGACAATCCGCATATATTTAGCATGGAGAGACAGAATTCATAAAAACTTTTCAATTATGTTGGAAAATGTTAAAAACCACAAAACGCGGCATTTTTATTTATTTATTTATTTTGGTGTACACTGCCAAAGACAGTGCAAGTTCCAGCCCCATGTTTGTTTGGTAAAAATTGACCAGTGAAGTAGGTGAATCTTCACTATTTATAAATCCCTCCCCCCCCCCCTTTTTTTTTTGTTGCATATCTTTAAACTTTCTATAATTGTCTTTCAGTTAGAAGTTTTAGTGGTTGATTTTTCCCCCCCTTGTCATACTATGTAATCTCAGTTCATACTATGTACAATTTAGGTTGTAAGAAATAGAATGCAATGTTGATAAAACTTCGAAAAATATTTGTGTTGTTTACTCTCTAATTATTGTCATCATTATCTTTAATAAATTAAAAACCATGTCTTATCTTTTAGGTTATAGATACTCCTGCATTAAAAAGCATACCTTTGCCAATCACATCTTTACCTACTATCAATTTTGGATCTAAACCTGAGAAAACCATGAATTCACATTTATCTTCTTCTAGTTTCACTTTCTCAAAACCAATTGAACATGATTTGTCTGTTAGTAATACAGTGCCTACATCTACTTTATCAGTAAGTTATATTACTCTTTAAATATCAAATTAGCATGTGCATCTTCTATATTTTTTTCATGTTAACTAACATTTAATGTGACAGATATTGTGTAAAGCTAGTGCATTAGAATTTTAAATGAATTTATCTCAGTTTAGATTTATATTGCATCTAAAAGTGTTTCATAATAACTTTCACCTATAAGTGTTTTGTAATAACCTAATTTTTTATCAGTAAAATTAACTTTTTAAAAATGCTTTTCAAAAATATTCTCCTCTCAAGGCTCAACAATGGGAAACTTTTGAACTATTTACAAGTTCATTTTAAAACTAGAATGCTCGACACTTATAGTGATTTGTAGTCAAACAGTTTTTCGTTTAATGAATTTCATTTTGAGATATAAGCATATGTTGTCGCTTGATGGCATATTTTCTCCCGCATTGTTATGTCCAGAAATTTGGTTCACAATGCCACTTTATTGGATTTTCTGAATGATCTTTTGCCTTATACGAAAAATGGGAAAAAAATTATTTGATTTCATAGTTCCTCAATAAAGGACACCTGCCAGTGAAGAAAACATCTGTGAAGAAAAAAAGAATTCAGAAATGTGTCAGAAAGTAGCCAGTTTGGATTTGAGAACAGCTTTAAAGGTCATATCTGTTTCCCTTACATATTTGCATGTTTTCAGCAATGTTTGTTTGTTAGTGGATAATTAGTGATGTTTGGGATTTTTGTATCTATATGAATGTTATTAATTGCTGTGAGTTGAACATGGTGTACCTTTCTTAAATGTTTAGTTCCCTTGAGAATCTAATTTAACTAGCATCACCCTCTCCTTTTTTATACTTGAATATATACTTTGTGTTTTCTAGAAAACTTCCTTTTTTTCTTATCTTCTTTCTTTTGGCCAGAAACATGGTTCGTACGCTTTGGAAAAAATAGAAAAAGTGCTGGAAAAAAAAGTATTCATTTTCAAGGAATGAAAAGTGCTGGAAATTTTCCATAAATGTAATAGTCTTTGAAGTTTAAAATAGCGAGATTCATCAATCGGATAAGAATCCGAAAATTTTAAAAAATCGGCCATCAGTCCGAAATATCACAGCAAAACATTGCTAATTTCGACATGGTCGCCGAAAAATACCAATTTCGGCAATCGTTTGCATAAAACGCAAATTTCGCCCAATGGTCACTGAAAAAAAGCAAATTTCTGTCAAAGGATCGCGGGAAAGCGCTTAAATTTCTCCAAAGAATCGCGAGGGAAAATGCAAATTTCTGTCAAATGATCGCGGAAAAAGCGTCAATTTCGGCGCAGGATCGCGGAAAAAACGAAAATTTCTATCAAAAGATTGCAGAAAAAAGCAAATTTAGTCAAAGGATCGCTAAAAAACGCAAATTTCTATCAAAAAATTGCGGAAAAATGGAAATTTCTTCAAAGAGTCGCAGAAAAAACGCGAATTTCTGTCAAATGATCGCGGAAAAAACGTGAATTTCTGTCAAAGAATCGCGGAAAAAACGTGAATTTCTGTCAAAGAATCGCGGAAAAAACGTGAATTTCTGTCAAAGAATCGCGGAAAAAAGCGAATTTCTGTCAAAAGATCTCGAAAAAAAAAAAAAAAAAATGCAAATTTCTTTCAAAGGATCGTGGGAAAACGCAAATTTCTTCAAAGAATCGCAGAAAAAACACAAATTTCTGTCAAATGATCGTGGGAAAAAAGCGAATTTCGGCCCAGAATCGCAGAAAAAACCCGGAATTTCTGTCAAGTGATTGCGGGAAAAAGCAAATTTCTTTAAAGATTGCGAAAAAACGCAAATTTCCGTCAAAGTATCGCGGAAAAAATGCAAATTTCCGTCAAAGGATCGCGGAAAAAACGCAAATTTCCGTCAAAGGATCGCGGAAAAAACGCAAATTTCCGTCAAAGGATCGCGGAAAAAACGCAAATTTCCGTCAAAGGAACGTGGAAAAACGCAAATTTAGTCAAATGATCGTGAAAAAACACAGATTTCTGTCAAACTGTCGCAAAAAAGACGGCAAATTTCACCGAAGGATTGTGAAAAAAGACTAATTACTTCAAAGGGCCTTGGAAGAAACGCATAATTAGTGCCGGGAGAGGATTTTCTACCACTCCTCTCTACCAGGGCTTAATTTGCGCCGGAGCCCAGCTCCGGTACTTCTCTGTTTTCAGTAAATATTTAATTATTGGTCGTAATTCACCGGAGCTCATAAATACAGGGCTCCGGAGCCCAGTGCAATAGCTTTTTTGTGTTAACTCTATTTCCGAATCATACAATCCTTACCTTTTATCGCATAATTCTGCAATTAATTAACATTAAAATTGGGCAAAGATTACTGTTCGGAAAGAGTAATAACTAAGAAGTTCAATACTTGACAGCTAAGGGTATGCTGATAGATATATTTAATTTTTTTTTTTTTGCTAAAGAAAAAAATACTTTAAATTTTGCAAATAACATATGAAATATAAATATGCAGATTGGAGTGACAGGGGAGGGCGGAGGGGAGAACAGTACAGTTGTTAGTACCGGTAGTTCCACAGAATATTAGGGCTCCGGTACTTTTTTTGTTAGAAATTAAGCCCTGCTCTCTACTGTAACCTTTCAGAAAATTTGCTTGAATTTAAGATTTTATTTATTTATTTATTTTTTTTTTTCAGAATCATCCTTGTGAATTTTGTCAATCAATTTTTTTTCAGTTTGTCATGAGAAGAAAAAATACTTTCGTCAGTCGGTTGCAAAAAGTAATTCACGGTTATTTTCCTCAACCGAGTTTTTATCTGTCGCAGAAATAAATCGTGAATTTCGTCTATTGCTAACTAAAAATAAATAAATAAATAAAGAATTCCTCAATTACATAAGGGAAAAAATCGCAAATTTCGTCAAACGGTCATTGATAAAATTTGCAAATTTCTTCAATCTAAAAAAAAATTATGAATTTTTTCCATTTGTCACAGAAAAAATGGGCTTTGTCAATCGGTTACAGAATAAAATCATGAATTAAATCTGTAGTTGACATAAAAAAATTGTGACTTCTGTCAATCATGTGCAGAAGAAAATCTCGAATTTCTTGAAATACTCCTTTTACTCTTGTAGTGATACCATATCTTTTTTTTTTTTTGCACTGAAAGAAAAAAAAAAATGAAGCTCTGTTTTCTTAATTTTTATTGTATATGAAATGTCTTTCCATGGTATCTTACTAAATTAAAACATATTATTCTTTAAAAATTCTCTGGTAATATGATGTCTTTAAAAGGCTTTTTATAAAAATTAAAAGATTTGATAAGATTTCTTTGAAATAGATAACTAGTGTGCTGACTATTTTCCTTATGTGTTATTCTACGCCTTTTTTCATGCATGTATCTAAGCAGTCCTTGAAAAGTGCTGGAATAGTGCTTGAAAAGTGCTTGAATTTTATTTGTTCTCAAGTGTATGAACCATGAGAAAGTAAAATTGCTTTTACAGTTTATTCTTATCTCTACTTCCTGAAATGGATAATTTAAAATTGTTTTAAATATTAGCCTTAGAATAATTTCAGTTGATAGTAAAAGCTTCCAAAAAATACAATTTTCTGTACTGTACAATAGGGTGGATTGCTGTTATATGGTGAGAAAGAAAAATAATAATTAAAACCTACCTATGCAGAAAAGATGTTCAGTTGTATGGAGATTGAGAAAAATAATTAAAAAAAAAATTAATTTCAAAATTTAATACTTGCGCAAGAAGGTTGAATTTTCGAAAAAAAAATTGGGAAAAGACCAAATTTTGGTTAGATGATATTTTACTCAAAATAATCTATTTATATAAAATCCAAGTCTCTGTGTGTACCTCACAATTCCGGTTGGACCTCATTAATCGCGGCCATGTTAGGCTTCCTATGGAGAAATTGGTATCAGCTTCAACAATGAGTAATTGTTGAAATATACTAATACAGGGTTACTACAAGAGCACCAAATTTCGACCAACTTATAAAAATATCACAAAATTTGGCGACAAAAATAAGTTGCCATATATGAAGCCAACTTGGCAATAGCTGGCTAATTTAGCGAAATTCTCATTGAAATCCATTAATCTTTATAATTGGCTTCATCACAATTTAATTTAAACTCAGCACATTTAAGGTTTTTATTCTTCAAAATCTATGGGTCAATTTAGAGGCTTAAAAATGCTATTTTAAGTTGTAAGAGATAAATAAATTATATTATTTAAATTATTTTGAATGGGAAATGGTGTGACAATACTTCTCACAGTATTTAAATTTGGTTTATTTTTATTCTCTTTCAGCTATTTTTTTGCATCAATGTCTATTTGAATCCATCGTTGTGATCAACCACAAAAATTATTTCTTTTGGCCTTATACATCGATGTTCCTTAATCTTAACTCCATATTTATTTTTGCATGGGCGATTTTGTTTCAACCGCACATCGGCAAATTCTAATGACTTTCCGCTGCGCCTGGTATGGGATGCTTCTCCTTTCGAATCTACACGTATTGTGATGACGTCATCGGAGCGAGTGTCTCACGGCGTAAGCTTTGAATGGATGTCGATCTTTTCGGAGGTGTGTCTAATCGCTGATCGTAGTGCGAATAGAAGTAAAACTCATTAAATGTATTCTTTCGGATTTGTTTATTAAGATATTGCTTAATTTTTTTAATTCTCGAATAGATTTAAATCTTTTCTTTTTCTAACTTTTGAAGTCCCCGTATTCATCACAATACTAAAACTCGTTAATTTTAAAATCAGAATTTGGTTTGAAGTTGCGCTGGAAAGATGTAGTTTTTCAATGTAGCTTTTCAATTGCGGCACAGGCTTGCCTGCCGTCGAAAATGCTGCTAAGTTTGCCGAAGGATTACATCCATATAATGGGTCGTATGTTTGTGGATTCTTTTTGTCATGCCAAAATTTAATCTTTAAAGATGTGCTGCTCTCATCAAAGGAAAATCCCATGGAATTATTCTATGTGGGCTGTTATTTTTCTCTTCTTAAAAGATTCAGTTCTTTTATTTTAAAATGGTGACCAGAAGCAAGAATTTTCATAACCTTCTATTGCTACTAACGTCTGAAATAAAGAATATTATTTGTTTCATCAGTTTGCCTCTTCACTGTCTCCTGTAAAGTAAGAATTCTACAGTTTTATTATTTCTTTACGATCAATAGTTTTATTAAAAGAACTTTGCAATGTGTACTTAACCCTTTTTCGATCACATCAATCCAATAATACCGTCACAAATGGTGCATATTTTTTATGATGCAACAGCATCTACGGTTTCCTGGTAGGGGACACATTGGAAGGGGAATGGTTGTCTTGGTGCCCTGAACCCTGTGTCCTTGCGGGAGAGAGCCGGGTGGCTGGCATTACGACCTAAAGTTGACATGGAGAGCCATCTGGAAGCCTGAATGCAAGGTACACGTATACTCGCAGCGTAAGTGGGAGACTGTCTTTTGTTCATGAGGAAGGTTTCTTCAGGGCTTTGCGAGTGGCGCCTACTCTTTCACCCATTTGTTGCCTACAAAAAATGTCTTCCCTCATTATAGGGTTTGATCTTCAAAGGCTTTGATAGTGTAAAACTGCTCTGGGAAACCTGGTGGTTACTGTCTCAGGCCCGGACTCCTTTTGGGTGGCCGGACAAACTGAGGCTCTTGGGACAAACCAAAGTACGAATTCTGAACTGATGATAAGAAATCTTTTAGAACTGGCAGTTCTATCATTTGTGCCAGCCAGACATCCAATGGTTTTGGGGCTTGGGCCATGTGACGTGCATCGGGCAGCGCATGTGCCTTGGATGACAGCGGTTGGTCATGGCGGCTTCACATGGCCAGTCTGTGGGACGCAAGTTCTGGCAGGTGCACATCGACCATCCTGTCTGACTTCCTGTGCAGTCATGGGCTTCTCAGTCTATGTTGTTGTACGAAGGCTTGCCGCCTCGCGGCGAGAACTACTTTTTCCTTTTTTTAGGATATTTTTTAAGATTATATGAAACTTTTTTAAAAATAAAGAAATGAAAATTTTAAAGCACCCTTGTGGTATATACAAAACACTTGCGTGCACTAAAATTCGTCAGCAACTCCATCCCAGGGTTCATACATGACTGGAAAACCTGGAAAACAGGGAATTGTCAGGAAAAATGATAAGTGCTCAAAAAGTCAGGAGAAATGACAATTTTTTCCTAAAACCTGGAAAAGTTAGGGAATTTTTTTTTAAATGTGCGCTATCATGTGTCAAGATTCTCCTTTGTTCCGATGTCCGTCTGCAAAAAAGTTAAAATTTTTCACTTGCAAGTAAAATTTTCGATAAATTCACATTTTCAACATAAAAATGTTTTACAAATGTTTATACAAATTTGGAAAGATATCAGTAATCTTTAAATAAAAAACTTAAAGATAATTATGAAGCAAGCAAAAAACAGAAAAAAGAAAAGCTGTAGCTGAAATTAAAATGTTAAAAGAGAAAAAATTGAAACTTCACAAGAAAAAACAAACTGCTTCTGAAACAAACAAATAAATGATATGATAGCAGGACTGTCTAAAAAACTTTTAATCTTTAATATGTATAAATTCAGTTATATGAGTGAAAAGTTACTTTGAATCCATTTGAGTTCTATTTTAGTTTTTTTATTTAATTATTTTTAATTTGTTATATTTTAAATATCAAATGATATAGATTCTTAGTTTCAATTTTATAGGTTATTTTCATTTTCAGAGGGTAAGTTTATATTTTATTCTTATTGATGTATCAGACTATTCTCTTTTGCTGTATAAATTCAGTCATTAAGATCTAAAATTGTAATTTGTATTTCTAAAAATGACGTGAATTGTGGTCAGGGAATTGTAGGAAATATGTTTTGGAAAACCTGGAAAAGTCAGGGAATTTTGTTATTCAAATAGAGTATGAACCCTGCATCCTGAAAAGTCAAATGAATTGTAAATGAAGTTATCAAATGCATATTTAAAAAAAGAAACAAATTCTTGTGCTACTCATTTACAGCACACTTTTCAACATATAAGAAATACAGTTACAGAATCTTAATGATTTAACAGTGACAGAAATTTGCTGTTATGCATGTTAGATCTCACATGAAATTTATTTTGAAACATGACTATCGTGACGCATTTATCAATTTTTATCATGAAATAACCATATCACATATTGCCTTGCAAGCAGATAACACAACTCACATTGGGCTCTTCCTGATTTTTTAGGGTTCCGTTCATCTCACAAAACCCTTGTAGTCTTGCTTCTCTGTCTGTCCATTCATCACAGGCTCATATTCGGGAACTATAGACTTGAACTTCTTTACATAGAGCTGAATACCCCCTGTCCTTCCCAGTGTCATAAAATTTTGAAAAATCGTTATATTATTTTAATTAAGCAAATTCGTTCTTTTTCGAGTTCAAAACATAATCTTAAATTCAGCTAATGTTGCCGAGGTAAAGCAAATGGCTCCCACACAGTAGATTGTGGGTTCGTATCTATCCGGCAGAACTTCAAAATAATTCCTCTGGAATATTTTTTTGTTAGCTGCTGCCATCTACAGACAATTTTTTGAAATAATACACTTCTTATGGACTATTTCTTTTCAAGTTATCTATTTGCATTATTGAAGAATTAAAAGGTATTTTTTTCCTTTTTTATTTCGAATTTTAATATATGTTAACGTTCTTTTTTGGTCCCATTTAGTGAGTTTTTGGAAAGGGAAAGAATTAATATGGGTTTTTTCTGAAATATTTCAGCATTTTAAATGTGTTTTAAACACTTTCTTGCTTTTAAAAATATAATTTTTTATTTATCTCCGCTACATTTTTGAAATTGATGAATTTAAAAATATTCAGATTTTTTAATTTTACTTAAATAATTTTACTTGAATATTTTTAATTTAATTAAAATATATTTTAAAATGAAATGTAATGGTGCTGCCATTTATATAAGATTTTAATAATTATAAATTAACAATTTTGATTTATTAATTTAAGGATAAAGTGTTTTAAAAGACATATTAAACGAAACCCTCTGTGTGATCTGCGATCACACTTACCCACTTGTTTTTCTTTCCTTTCGCATGAAAAAAGATTTTTATCTTTCGTGTCTAAACTTATTCTCTGCTATTCAGAAGTAAAACCCATGCAAATATATAAATTTGGAAAATGTCCACTAAATAAAGGTGTCTGCTATTCAAGAATGTCTGTTTGGAGATTTTACTGTATTTTGAATTGAAAAGCCTGTCACATAGTATAGTAGAAAGAATTGAAAGTCATATAAATTTTCTAAATTCTGGAAACGTAAATAATGCGTTATATTTGATATGTTTACTCTGATACAAATTAGCAAAAGGCTGTCATTGGCAAATATTTATATTTAATAAGGAATTTCGTAATTTTATATTCATGAAAATATTTTATGGATTGTTAATTCTGACTTTCACAACGAAATTTTCTGAAAATATTAATAAATAATTTGACTCCTTGACATTTTCTCAATGAGTGAAAATGATTTTAAATAAGTTAAATACTCCCATGGGATTAACGGCAAACATTGATGGCAAGAGAATTTCCCTGGGAACTGTTCATCTTTTTATACGCACACAGTAGTGCATGTGATTCTGTGTATTTACGGCAAACTTCTAAATTTGAAATTGTAATAATTATCTAATAATTGGTTTCATGAATGTGTAGTTACATATTATTAGTATGTAGTGTTCGTATTATTGCCAAATGATGTAATTGTGTGTTTTTCTGTATTAATTTATGGTAAATATATATATATATATATATATATATATATATATGTGTGTGTGTGTGTGTGTGTGTGTGTGTGTGTTTTTAATTAAAAAAAATATATATATTTCTTTACATTACATTAATTTCTAAAAATTGCTTGTAGCATTTACTAGTGTGTATTATGTTTCCAGGTACATTCACCGTATGATTCATTTAAATTTGCACACCCGATCGATTATGACTTATCCAATAACTCACAGCCCAAAGAAAATCTCCCTGTAAGCCAATTTATGTAATGTATTGTGTGTGAAATGTGTATAAATATATGTAAATGTATATCATTTCTCTGTATGAAATATGTCCACACTTACGCTGAATTATTTTTTTAGAATCCAACATGGGAATGCAATGTTTGCTGGGTACGAAATCCTCAGTCTATGACTTCATGTTTAGCATGTGAGACACCTAGAGAAACCAAGGAAAACAAAAATAGTATGTTCCATGATATTATAACTATTTTAATTTTCCGAATAATTTTAAATTCTGTACTACTATGCATGTTGATACATTTCACTGAAAGATATAGTTATCAAAATCACATAATGCCATATTTTCTTCTTTATTTCAATCCACAAGGCCCACAGCATTGCATGGGTGGAAATAGAGCACACTTGTTGAAAACATTGTTAAAATGTGCTTTGTGTGCTCATTAATCTGAAGTGAAAATTTCGTTGTTATTATTCATAAAATGACTACTAATTAAAGGAAAAATCTTCATTTTGCAGCCAAAAGGTTCTGTATTTGTGAATTCCTTTCATCACCTATCCTACTCTGAAAAATTATTCGAAATCAGTTTGCTCATTTCACCATTTTAAATTTCACATTTTAAAAACTCTCCTTAATGATCATTTACATCTTAAACATTACCACCATTGTGAGAAAAAATTCACATTGCTATTTTGTAACTCGAAAAGAAGATTAATGCATCAGGCTCAAGCCTGAAAGCTCACTTTGACCAGAACCAGATGAAATCTTGGGCTGATAGAGTTGAAGATTTTGCTTCTAATATCAAAGTTAAAAATGTCGATCATTCCAATGCAAATAAATCTTGCAAACTAGGAGAAAGTTTTTTGTTCTGAAATGCCAAGAAGGGAGTTTTGATCAGGCATCTCCTTTCTTGATTCATAAATCTATCCAAGCATTGGTTAGTGAACCAAAAGCATTAATAACAATAATAAAAGATAAAAAAAACTTCAGTCTGGTGAACTTTTTGTGGAAGTGAACAATAGCAAACAAGAATCAAACTTTAAAAAAATTAAAAAATATTGATAAAATTGATTAAAAAATAACTAAGTTATTACAGAATGGCTAGTTAATTTCTGTTACTATTAATAATAACCATCTTTGATTTATTTATTTTGTATAAGTATAAAAGAAAACAAGTAATATCAAAAATTTTTTTTTAAAGTCAATTCCTACTTAGGCCATCAAAGAAAAATTTAATATAATCCCTTAAGCTAATATTAGTTTTTGTTGCATTAAAATATCTCAATTTGTTGATTTTCTATAAGCAAGTAGGTTTACAATGGAACTCTATGGGAATTTGGCGAAATATTAGAGATATCGCCAAGTAGGCGTCACTTTTGGCGACTCATTTAAGCAGCCAAATTTGGCGATATATTGCCAAGTTGGTGACAAACTTGGCAGTATTTGGCGGTATTGCCAAAACTTGGCAGTATTTGGCGACAGAACAGGGTCCCCTTTTGGTAATCCCTTATTGAAAAAAACTTTCATTGATCTTCAATAACCATTGGCCGCCACTTTGTTTCCCATGCAAAACTAAAATTAATTAAAAATTAATTAATTAATTAATATTTGAAAAAACTGTATTAACATCAATTGTCATCCAGTACAAATTAAAAAAAAATTATTTCAAGTTGATAGGATGAATAATGAGTATTTTATTAACGATTGAAAATTTGAACAAGATAAATATATAAATAAATAAATAAATATAGGGAGAGTGTGAGCTAATAGTAGGAATTGAAAAAAAAAAAAGGCTTTTATCTGGAAATGAAATCTCACACACAATGGCATTTGCCTGTAGGGTTGTAAAAAACCCAGCCCGGGCGGTTTTATTTTAAAAACCCGGGTTAAATGGGCAATTTTCCCCGTGTAAATTGGATTAAAATGCCAAAATGTGGACTATGATTCCACCTTCCTCACAAATAATAATCTTTAGGGTTGCCACTGTGTAGGGAAAACTTAAAAAACTGAGGGAATTTAAAAATGAGTATTAAAAACAAGGATTTTACTAAATTTTGGTACTTTGTAAAATTTATCCGTTGAAATTTTGAAAATTCTCAGAAGAATTACTCTGGGAAAATTAAATTTTTTGCTCAGGAAAGTGCAAGAAATTTGCCAAAATAAGTGGCAATCTTGATCGCAAATACAATCTTTGTAAACACGTCATAGTCTAATAGATGGAAATGACTTCATAGTCTTAGTAATGATCTCAATATTTTTCTCTGTTCTTAAAATGTATATATATATGATCCCTTTAATTTAAATAGCAAACAAAATTGCAAAGCTGTCAATTGTGTGTTATTTAATAAAAACGTGCTCCTTTGAAATTATCTTAACATTAGCAAATGTTGATTAAAAAAATATCTTACTACAAAAAATTTTCTTATCTTAGTTTTTAATACAATTCATTTAAAAGAAATTATTCCTATTCAAAATCTTCACTTAATATTACCATGTGACCTCCATTTTGCCTTAGCCTAAATGCATTTATTTTTGAATTAAAACAGTAGCTGTGCACAACCACCCTTAATAGGGTATTCTTATTTTAATTTAAAAAAAAATTAGTATCATTCATTATAAATAATTATAAATATGAAATAATATCACAATGTTTACTTTAATTTTTAATAGGCTGATGCAATATATATTGAATAATGAAAATATTGAAAATGATCATTTGTTAAGTTTTAGTTTTAAACATTTACATTTTGCATTCACTATTCAATAAAAAACAATAAAAAAATTATGTAATCTGTAGAAGGATTATCATCACTGTTCATTGTTATTACTTGTATTTAAAATTTCAAACTAGCTCTCTGATTGGTTAATGTTGCGGTTGATGGCATTGTGTGCTTTCTTTTAATTAGTTCAAATCAAAGATAATGGAACATTTTATCAGATCAAAATCAGACCAGTGTCCTGTCAACTGCTATTAATTACAAATGTATAACTGTGAATAAAATATTTTCTTTGCATATACTATTCTTATTAATTTAATAAATATAATAAGTTTAGTAAATGTAATACTCTTGAAGCTAACTGAAAAGCTTAAATTTACGTTTTAAATTAAAATCTAAAACGTTTTAAAATTATAGGGTTCCGAATCTAAAAGTGCAAGTAAATTAGTACAAATATATTTTCTAAGATTCAAAGAAGTAAATAAATAAAATAATCATAAACTGTTAACGAATACATCATTCATTCCTTTCCAGAAATATATTTTTAAAAACCTGTTTTTTTTTTAAAACTCAGTTCAGACGGGCACCCGGGCAGCTACCCACTATAACCTTGTGATTGATAGACGAAATTTTCAAAGTTATTCTGCAATCGTTCAATGAAATTCGTGATTTTATTCTGAGATCGATTGACGAAATATACAATTAAGTTCTGTACTTGTGTGAGGAAATTTGTGATTTTATTATATGATCTCTTGATGAAAATTGCGGCTTTATTTCTGTGATCTTTCGACAAAATTTACAATTAATTTCTGCACTTTTTTTTTAAATGAAATTCGTGATTTTTTTACGTGACCTCTTGATGAAGTTTGTGATTTTTTACGCCATCGTTCGATAAAATTCACAATTTTATTCCTTGATCTTTTGACGAAATATACAATTCATTTCTGTACTTCTTTGGCGAAGTTTGCAATTTTATAACGCAATCTCTTAATGAAATCCTCGATCTTTTGAGGAAAGTCGCAACTTTATTTCATTGATCTTTCGACAAAATTCACAACTTTATTCTGCGATCGTTTGACGAAATTGGCAATTAATTTCTGCAGTTTGATGAAATTTGCGCTTTTTTATGTAAGGGGCTATGAATATATAACGTTATCATTTTAGGGGGGGGGGGGGTGTCTTTTGATATCGTTAACATTTTTTATCCATTTTTATTTGTAACTTGATCTTTACATCAAAATAGTATGTTATCTTTTTCAGAGTATGTTATCTATTTTTATGAAAGTACAAAGTTATTATTAAAATTATCAAATGATTATAAAGTTATTCAATTCCAAAATATGGAACACCCCAATGTTTTTATTCCTATTCTTCTGTCAAACGTGTATGCATATATAATCTGCTATCCGACAAACCATATGCGAAGTATGTTTGAAGTGGTACTTGTGTTTACTAGTAAATAAAAGAGAAAGGTTATTGTCCACCTGTCATGTTGATAAGAAGTACTATCTGCCCCACCCGGTGCAGGAGAAAGTGCAAAAAGACATTATTGCTGTCGAATGCATTATGTAACAAAAATCTATTATTAAACACTTTTAAATAGTAACTATTTCTTTAAGTGTTGTTTGATATATAAACTGATATTTTATTGACTTCTCTTCATTTGAATCAATATAGTATGCGAAAAATAAATGTAAACCTATTTGTATATCATTCCAAAAAAAAAAGAAACAGATTCCAAAAATCTAAATTTTTATACACTGATAAAGATATCATTACCCAGGAGTGGTGAGGGTTCAAGGGATGATAATGTATGATATCGTAAGGGGGGAGGGGGTACAAAATTAATGGGTTCCCAGCGTCACGGAAAGTCAGGGAATTTTAAAACAGTCAGGGAAGTTCATGGAAATTTCAAAATATGTAGGAAAAGTCAGGGAATTTACAAATATTTTCTAAAAAGTCACGGAAAAGTGTTGGACAAAAAATGAAAAAGTGCGATATTCATCAAATAGTCTCGGGAAAAAATCACTAAGTTCGTCAAACGATCGGCAAAAAAAATTAGAGAAATTTGAAGAAAGATCACAGAAAAAAATCATTAATTTTGATAAAGGATTGCGAAAATAAGTAGCAAATTTCGTTGTATGTCTGTTTTGAGTCAGGGAAATTCAGGGCATTTTTTGAGATTTGGTCAGGGAATTTGCCAGTCAAGTTTTGCTGGGAAACCTGAATTATCAAAAAGTTTATAATGTTATATATGCACAGTAGGGTGGGTCGAAAAAAGCGAAATTTCTCAGATAGATTTCTAATAGTGTGGAAAAGTTGCCTTTTGTAATTAGAAGAATAACGCAAAAAATATTTTTTAAATCGGTTAATATCTTTAGGTCGCGCATTGCACTTGAATTTTTGAAAATATGAGGAAAAGTGAAGATTTTTTAAATTAATGATGAAAATTAAAAAATATTCAGAGCTACTTCTAATAGTGTGTAAATGTCACCTTTTGGTATTAGAAGAATAACACAAAAAATTATTTAAAATCAGTTAATATCTTTAGGTCGCGCATTGCACTTGTATTTTGGAAAATATGACCAAAATTGACAATTTTTGAAATTACATGATAAAAATTTAAAAACATACTAAGACCTACTTCTAATAGTTCGAAAAAATCACATTTTGAAATTAGAAGGATAACGTAAAAGCAATATAAAATTGATTAATTTCTTTAGATTGCTTCATTGCACTTGAAATTTGGAAAACATTGTCAAAAATAGCACATTTTTGCAATACAGGAGCCGGGTTCAAAATACTTGGGTCATGTAACTACTACAGCTGGAACCGATAGAAATAGCTTTAAAAGTGTCGTTTTATATCTATCTGAAAAGAACATGTCCTTAGATGAAGTCTTTGTAGTTGGATATGACGGCACTTCTATCAATACGGGATAGAAAATAAGGTGTTATTTGAAATTTAGAAATGCCGATAGGTTGGCCCTTTCATTCTTTTATTTGCCTTTTGCCTTTCATTGAATTACCTTTTAAGCACTTATTTCAACATATTGATGGAAAAAGCACAGGGCAGGCATTATTTTCTGGTCCTATAGGTACACAGTTAAGAAATTGCAGCAAACTGTCCAGTCATTCGACTGTTTTTATAGATAACAGTTATTAACCATATTTTTTATGATCGTAACCATAATATGGTCAATAATATGGTCATAATACGTTAACAATACGTTAACAATATGGTCACGTAACCGTTATTTACAAGAAAGGTCAAATGATTAAACAGTTTGCTGACGATTTTTAACAGTGTAAGCAACTACCTGCTTTTGTAACACTATTTGTTGTCAAATTTCTATTAATCAATTGCACTATCCCAACAATGACTGTTAATAAACCAAATGACTTCAATTAAGATTTAAAATATGTATCTTCTGTAAATATTCAATGCTGTGCGACAGGCTTCTGTCCTGGGATTCTTGCTGTCCGTAATTTGAGTGCTGATTTCTCACTAGCGACCGCAAACAGAATTCTCAGACTATATTGAAAACCTTATCAATGAATTGAAACTATTAGTTTTAAGCGCCATGTAGACATGTGCGTCTATATTGTTTGACATTAATAGGAGTCATTCTAGAAGGTATGCATATGTTCAAGACAATAACAATATCGCGTCAATTACCAAAAATATTTGAAGGAGGTGATACACTGTGTTACTGAGCGTAACAGAATTTTTGCTCATCCCAAAAACCTGTGATTGTCAATGATCACAGATGAAAGAGAACAAGAAGGGAATATGGATTCAGACGGATTTAGAAAGCAATGCAATCTGTGACTGTCTGAGAGAGTTTTTGAATCAATGAGAGACAAAATTCTCTCTGAGCTTGTTCTGTGCAATATGGGAGGTGAAGTAACCTTGCAGGTAGACCAATCATTAAGTTATGAGTAATCGTGAGCACTAAAATTTAACTTGGTGTCACAGAACATCACACAGTTCTTGCTCTTTTGGTCTGCATATTTTTCTAGGTCTGAATGTATATATACTTTTATTTTCATCATGTAATTTCAAAAATTATCAATTTTGGTCATATTTTCTAAAATACAAGTGCAATGCGTGACCTAAAGATATTAACCGATTTTAAATAATTTTTTGTGTTATTATAATACCAAAAGGTGACATTTACGCACTATTAGAAGTAGTTTTGAATATTTTTTAATTTTCATCATTAATTTCAAAAATCCTCACTTTTCATCATATTTTCAAAAATTCAAGTGCAATGCGCGACCTAAAGATATTAACCAATTTCAAAAATATTTTTTGTGTTATTCTTCTAATTACAAAAGGCCCAGTAGCAGAAATTTCTCCAAGTGTTTGCGACAGATAATTCAGGGGCAAAAAATAATCTGCAGGTAAAATATTTTTATAACTAAAGCGTTAATTAATCAAACAATCACTTACCTGTAGCGCTTTTAGGCATTTTATAAATTTTTATTAATAATAATCTTAACTTTTTGTATTAAGTAATAAAGAGCTAAACATAATATGAAGTAAAATAAAGGTTCGATGAAAAAGAATCTGCAAAAGAGAAAAGAAAATCTGCGACGACCGTCTCCCATCTCAAACTTTCTGCTACTGGGACTAAAGGCAACTTTTCTGGTCCATTAGAAGTTGATCTGAAAAATTTCGCTTTTTTCGACCCACCCTAATGCACAGCCCCCAACCTCTTGATGAAATTCTTTTGCAGTTTTATTCCGCGATGGTTGTATGAAATTAGTGATTAATTATGTAATTATTTGCGATTCTCCCCCCCCCCCCCCCCCCCACTTTCCGTGACTGGTTGACGAAATTAACAGTTTTTCCTTCGATTGATTGAAGAAATTTCCGTTTCTTTCTAGTTCGATTGGCGAAATTAGCGATTTTATTCGCTGATTAATTTCTGTAAAATGTTTTACAAAATTTACGATTTTTTGAGCGACCTCTTGGCGAAATTCGCAATTTGCTTTCCATGGTCGTTTGATGAAATTCGTTATTTTATTATTATTTTTTTTTTTTCAAGATTGATTTACAAAATTTATGGTTTTATTTTGCGATCGATTGTTGAAATTCATGACTTTTTTCTTTTAACTGTTTCATAAAATTTTCGATTTTTTTCGTGACCAACTGACGAAATTTAAGTTTTTTCCCCATTTACTGATTGATGAAACTCGTTCCGGATTGCTACGATCTCACGTATTATGAAATATCGGCATGCCGGTAGCGAGAAGCAATGGCATTTTCATGTATTTCGCAGTTGACTTGGAGAGGGTAAAAACAAAGTAGGTCATGTTAATAAACTAAACTTATTTTAACAAAAACTAATATTTTAAGCTAACATGACAACAGAATGCTTACAATTTTGTAAAATGTTAAAATAATTAAGTAAAGTGATATAATAAAAAATTAATTTGAAAAATGATTAAAATATTAAAATTAAAGGTCTAGTAAATAATAATGTATAACTAAATAGGCATAATAAAGATGAGATACATTTTTCCTAAATTATTCAATAAAACTTGCCTGATAAAAGGTACCCTACTAATTCACATCAAAACCATAAAATAAGGAAGTTTTGTTTCAGCTTTAGCCAGACTTAATAACCAGAAAAGTTTGATTAATGCATAAATATATTTGGCAAAAAGATTGTGATTATCAGTGATATCAGCAATATCTTGAATTTTTTCAGAAATGTATACTTACTTCACGAAAAACCATGTGTTCAGTAATATTAACGAGAATTACATATTAGAATGCATGCAGAATTCATATAAAAATTTAAAAAAGTCTAATTGTGTCCGTACATCTGAACTGAAAGCTTCATTGTTTACATCTGTGATGATGTGCAGATTTTAGGATTGTGGATTTGAGGGAATCTACTGTATTCTGTAAAGTGTTTTGAAAATCGTTTGGAGTCACTACAGATTTTATAGATTGTTTTTTTATGTTTTTTTCTAAAATATTTCTTCTGTTTAGAAAGTTAATACATATCCACTTATAAAAGATCAGCTTCTTTCTTTTATGTTTTTTTTTTTTTTTTTTTTAACTGCAAACTAACCCAAAATATGTTGATGGAAAATCTCCTTAATCTTTTTCAAGGCACATTGTTTTTCCATTATATTTTAGCAGTTGTTCTGTTATCTGCAATATTGAGATGTAAATAGTGAAAATCGTTGTTACAAATTCAGCTTGTAAAAGAAATTAAATGTGTTGTCTTATTTTATCAATTTTCTAAGAAATACATAGCAATTTAAGAATTTTAATGCATTTTGCTTATTGTATTTTGTAATTTTTCTCCCCCAATTCAAAATGTATACATATTTTTTTAAGTTGGTGTTTCTAAATGCTTTATGGTTTTATGGTTCTGTTAATTCATGTTGTTCTATTAATTCTGTGAAACTTGTGATTTTTAAGTGAATTCATCTATTTAATTTTTTTTCTTATATATACACTTTTAAATTTAGGTATAACATCAAATGCGTCTACATTTTCTTCAACATCAACAACTAAAAGTTCGGTCTTCACATTTGGAAGTAAACCACTTGAAAATACAGCTGCTAGTACTCCAACATCTGTTAACTTTAAATTTGGAGAAAGTGATACTAAAAATCAGATTCCTATTTCTGAGACTCGGAACAATCATGCTTCTTCTTTTGGATCAACTGCTGTTAATTTCACATTTGGTTCTTCTATAAGAGAAACTTCAAAAGAGAACTCAAGTTCTGTATCTGATACTGCTGCTAATAAATATGGATCTTCTATGGGCTTCACATTTGGTACAAAAAATCAGAATTCTAATCCAGTGTCTCAAAAACAAAGTGGTTCAGCATCTACACATGAAAATACTCCCAAATCACGTATGTTATCTCTTTATTTATATATATTAAAAAATCATATTTTATTAATGTAGAAAGAGTGGCTTATTTTTACTATACCAAAAAAAAGGGGTAAAAAATTCAAAAATGGTTTTAACTTCAGAACAAACTATTGAAATATTGGAAAAGTATAGGGTCGGGTGGGGTAAAATGGGTATAAAATTCGCCATTTTTAGATGTTCAGTTAAAATTTTCTGGCAAATGTTAAATAATTAAAACTGTTTTTGGTATTTTCTTTACATTGCACATTCTTGGAATGAAAATACACAATTTTTATCTATTAGGCTGCAAAAGTATGTCTACAACAAAACATTTAATATGTATATGTTTGCTATACCCATTTTATCCCATGCAGGTGAAAATGGGTATAGTGTGGGGTAAAATGGATATATAAAAGTTTAACAATAAATATTATATAAATAGATTTGTCAGAAATTATATAATGAAGTAATATGGAAAACAATGTTATATAAGTCTTAAAAAATGTCAATATTTTTTTAAATATGAAATTTAAGTTAATTGATAAATGAGAAACTGTACTATGAATCCGAGCTTAGGTGAAAATGAAAACATTTTCTGGCTACATTTTTTTCAACTCTTATTCTTATCCTGTTACATTATAAGTGTTAAAAGTCTATCAAAAGCATAATGACTCAGATTATTAAATGTTGGTTCATTTAATTTTTCTATTATCTGCTTTTTTTTTTTCAATATGATCTGCGAGAATGTCCTTTATTACTCTTGTGAATGTTAGAGCATAGTTTTGGAAAAACTTCCCAATAATTTATTATAAAATATTATAATATATAAATAAATTAGGATAAAATTGATATAACCAGTTAAATATCACCGTGTTCCACTTGCATAAAATGTATCCAATTTTAAACTAAAAGCATTTTACTTGTCTATATAATAAATCAGAATTTTGTCACAAATCTAGTCATATCTATTTTTATCTTAATAATAAAATAATTGGAAGCAGCTCTAAAAATTTGCTCTAATGGTCACAAGAGTAATGAATGGACGTATACCCCTGTACCTTCAGCATGACGGAAAACCTAAAATGCAACCAATCTTAGACTTTTCCAAGAATTTTACTTCATATTCATATTTCATCTTCTTCAATATTTCTAATTTTGCCAATGAATTCTTTGTTTGTCTTTTTTTCCAAATACTGGACCTTCAATCATGCACCTACAAATACATTTATTTTTACTTTGGGGATATCTTCCCCACATTATAGTCTAATTTGAGTCTCATTTAACAATTTTTCTTCTTGTCCATTTTAACTATTTTGGTGTTCCGGTTACCAGAATCATTTTAACTGTTTCATAATGTCTTCATTTGTAAGAACTTCATCTGCTTTTGCTTGGGCATGCTTATGTTTCAGCTTTGAAGTTTTTAGTAAGATTATTTGGAGATGTCGCAGAATGATATTTGTTGAGAAAGCGAGGATGTGTTAAAGCCACACTGCTCTTACTTTTGTCAACAATTCCGGTTTATAATTTTCTAACTCTCTCGATTACCTCTTCTTAAAATTTCAAATCCAATCAGCACCTGCTATGCCATCTAGAAATGGAATATTTCTAGAAATGGGCAATAATTTGACTAGATTATGTGCGGAGAATTTAAAGTCTTTCCGATCTTGAGAATAATGCACTGTGAATTCTATATACATTTTAAAGTATTTTTAAAACTTATTCTATTCTAATGCCAGTAAAATAAAGAATTTTATTCAGAAAAGTTCTATATAACACATAGCTGCCAACTCTTCCGATTTTTTCAGAATTCTTCCGAAAAATCGGCATGTTTTCCGATTGTTGGAAATATTTAATTCTTTTAAGTTATTTTTAGCATACCAACTGCTTATTTTAAGTTTTAAAACCCCATTTCATCTTGTCGTCCACCCTGCAGAGAACACGTTTTCCCGGCGACTGTCGAGATGTTTACGTTCTCAATCGGCGAGTTGAGTTATCTCACGGTTGCTCTTTGGAAGGAAACTTCCATTTTTCAGGTTCTATAGATGGCGCTGTCGTTCCGGAGATGCACGACGTTTCGTCTTTAGTTGACGTTTGCTAGGCTGTGATTCGTCCAGGTAATTAACTGTCCGTTTCGCGGTATTTTATGCAAATGTCTTATTTTTGAGGTGTGTATATATACCTGTACAAATTTCAGAGATTGGTGCTTGCTCTCACATGCAAGTATCAGTTCGTTCTCATCTTAAACGAACATTAGATTGTAATGGGTATTCTTTTGAAACAATGTTCTTAGCTCTAGTAGAGCTCTGTCTAAAGTTAATGTCTCTTTTAGTTTCTAATAAATGTGTTTGCTTTTAAAATCTTTGTCATTAATCAACACCATCTCACCTTTCATACTTTACATTTTTCAGATAATTTATGAGTAGAAAGAGTATGTTTTTCCATATTTTGGGAAACATCGATTTTACGCGCGTAATGCGTTTTCTTCCGCTTTTCGTCATTTTCTTCCGATTTTCGGCCTTTTCTTACGCTTTTTACGCGAGTTTCGTCAAAGGATCGCAGGAAAACCCGAAATTTCGCCGAAGGTTCGCGAGAAAAACACACATTTTGTTGGAAGATCGCGTAAAAAACATGAATTCCGTGAAATGATCGCGAAAAAACGCAAATTTCGTCAAAAGATCGGGTAAAAAAAAGCGCCGTCAAAAGATCATGTAAAAACACTATTTCCGTGAAAAGATCGCGTAGAAATGCGAATTCCGTTAAAGGATCGCGGAAAAAACCCAAATTTCGCCGAACGATCGTGGGAAAGACGCGAATTTCGTCAAAAGATTGCGTAAACAACGCGTAGGGGTGATTTTGTCCGAATTTTCTGAAAATTTAAGGCATTCATTTCCGAAAATTATAAAAAATATCGCGAATTTCGACATCTTCGCCGAAAAAAATTAATTTTGTCAATCGTTTGAAGAAAAATCGCCAATTTCGTCAAAAGATCGCGAAAAAACAGCAAATTTCGTCAAAAGATCGCGAAAAAACGGCAAATTTCGTCAAAAGATCGCGAAATAACGCAAATTTTTTCAAAATATCGCGGAAAAACGACAAATTTCGTCAAAAATACGCGAAAAAAAAAAAACAAATTTCGTCAAAAAGTCGCGAAAAAACAGAAATTCCATCAAAAAATTGCTAAAATACCCCACAAATTTCGTCAAAAGATCGCAAAAAAAAAAAAAAAAAAAAAAAAAAAAAAAAAAAAAAAACACAGAAATTTTGTCAAAAGATCGCGAAAAAACCCACAAATTTCGGCTAAAAATCGCGAATTTCATCAAAAGGCCGCGGAAAAAACCCGCATAGCTAGTGTCGGAAGTGGATTCTTCCCCCCCCCCCCCCCCCCCCCCCCACCACCACCACCACCAAATGAAGTTTAGAATTTTTTTTTTAATACTCAGAATCACCCTAAAAAAAAAAAAAAAAAAAAAAAAAAAATTTGGAGTCAGAAGTTTTAAGTGTCTTAATGTGAAAGGTAGGATGTCTATGAATATTAAAAAAAAAAAAAAAAAAAAAAATAGTAATTTTTAATATATTCAAGTTATTCTTTTTTGTCATAATATATATTTTGTAATTGCAAAAAAAAAATTCTGATTTCTTCTGATTTTTCGCCAAAATCTTCTGATTTCTTCTGATTTTTTGTGCAAAATCTTCTGAGTTTTACCAAAATTTAGTTGGCAAGTATGATATAACACTTTAAAAAATCAAAAAACATTATGCCTAACACTATACCCATTTTTACTTTCTTCTATCTTGAAGGGAAGAAAGTATTGGTTTCATGAAAATTTTCGAATTCCTGTTTTCGACGGATTTACACGTTTTATGGGTCAGAGATTCCAAAAAACATGTTTTTACAAAATGTCTGTCTGTCTGTCTGTCTGTATGCGACACAAATTTTGTGGGCGCTCTATCTCAAGAACTAATGCACGGAATTTAATAAAAAGTTATATTCAGGTAGTCCCTGATATAGATTAGTGCTGATTAGTTTTTGGTGTAAATTGCCCAGCAGGTGGCGCTGCTATGTAGCATTTTGCAGGATTTCCGCAAAAGCTCTATCTCAAGAACTAATGCACGGATTTTTATAAAACTTCAGATTCCGTTAATCCTTGATATGATTTGGTGCTGGTAAAGTTTTGGTGCAAATCGCCCAACAGATGGTGCTGCTATGCTGCATTTTGCAGCATTTACACGATTTTCGTAATAGCTCAATCTCAAGAAATAATGCACGGATTTTCATCAAACTTCAGATTCAGTTAGTGCTTGACATGAATTGACGTTTTGCCCCTTGTGGTGTAAATCGCTCAACAGGTGGCGCTGCTATGCTGCATTTTTTGAGATTTCCGCAATAGCTCTATCTCAAGAACTAATGCTTGGGTTTTCAACAAATTTCAAATTTAGGTATACCTGGATATGAATTAGTGCTGTTTATGTTTTGGTGTAAATCGCTCGACAGGTGGCGCTGCTATGCAGCATTTTTCACGATTTCCACAATAGCTCAATGTCCAGAACTAATGCACGGATTTTCATCAAACTTCAGATTCAGTTAGTCCTTGACATGAATTGATGTTTTGTACCTTTTCGTGTAAATCGCTCAACAGGTGGCGCTGCTGTGCTGCATTTTTTGTGATTTCCACAATAGATCTAGCTCCAGAACTAATGCACCGATTTCCATCAAACTTCAGATTCCAGTATACCTTAATATGAATTAGTGCTGTTTGTGTTTTGGTGCAAATCGCTCAACAGGTGGCGCTGCTATGCTGCATTTTTCAGAATTTCCCCTACAGCTCTATCTCAATAAGTAATGCACGAATTTTCATCAAACTTCAAATTCAGGTATACTTTGATACGAATTGGTTCTAAATTGATGTAATTTCTTTTACTATTTAAATGATTTAATTGACGTGATTTATATAGAAGAAAGTTTTGTGATGGCCACAACATACTAGTTAAGATTTAAGATAAGACAACAAAACAAAAGACAATTTATTGTATGTAACTTGGAAGAGTATTAGAAGTGCTTAATGAACAAAATGAGATCAAACAAATGAGTTTATATCAAATATTATGAGCTGCAGGAAGAAGTTTAATCAGACCATATGTGGCATAAAATTGTCCTCAAACAGTTTTACTGTTGCCACTCAAATAGAACAAACTATAAAAACAAAAATAAAGTAGGAGAAAAAAGCTTAAACATCAAGCAATCATATATAATTTTGAAAACTATAAATATGTTAATAAGATTGTAAAAATTGAACAATATTTTCTAACTGCCCATTTTACCCCACCTGACCCTACTGTATCTAATATATATATATAGATAGATAGATTGCAGACCTGCCAACTGCAACGAAAAAATCATAGTTGATACGATTTGGACCTGTAAAGTACGATGCTTAAACTACGATTTTTTGCAAAAAACATAAACGAACTTTTTGTTTCTAGTTGCAGTCAAAGTATTCATTTCCAAAAGTTTAAAAAAATAGGTCATTTAGTACAAAAATTCGGACATTAAAAAATGCTCATGGGGAAAAAAAAAATCTGGGCTGCAAAACAAACTTCTTAACATGAAATCCTTATGTGTATTAACCACGAGTGAATCGTGTTTCAGTAAATATTTATACAGGAATTCCCTTCCTTAGAAACAGGAGCGCCATTTCAAGAATTTCTGGAGGGAGGGAGGTGGTTCTTTGAGGGGCAATGTTTGAAATAGTGTGGAAAAATAGCTCCCGATTTGCACACAGAAAAAGAAAGTCCTGCATAATGAAAAATGCTGTGCAGTATTCCCCCCTGCAAATTCTTCCACAGACATATGGTTCTTTTGTGAGTATATTTTGAAATTTCTTGGAAGTCCACGAATTTTTTTTTTTCTTTTATGGAATTTCCCCAAATTAATTCGTGAATCGATCGCGGAAAAAAATTGAGAATTTCTTCAAATGATCATGTAAAAGTATCGGGTATTTCATCAAAGATCTCAGAAACAAATAGTGATTATCTTCAATTGGTCGCTGAATGAAATCGCTAATTTCGTTAAGAGTTCAGAAAGAAATTGTGAATTTCGTCAAAAGATTGCACAAAAAATCACGAAAATCGATAAACTATCCATAGAAAAATATTGCAAATTTCGTCAAAAGGTCTTGGAAATGAGTAGTGAATTTTGTTAATTGATCGTGAAAAGATATCGAAAATTTTGCCGATCGGTTGCGGTAAACTATCGCGAATTTCGACAAGTGACTGTGTAAATAAAATAAATTTCGGCAATTGGTCGGAGAAGAAAATAAATTTCGTCAAAAAGTCGTGGTAAAAACGGGAATTTTGTCAAAATATCGCAGAAAGAAAACGCGAATTTCGTCAAAAGATCAGTAAGAAAATGCAAATTTCATTGAAAGATAAGTAAGAAAACGCAAATTTCTTTGAAAGATCCCGGAAAGAAAACACTAATTTCGTCAAAGGATCAAAGTAAAAAACACAAAATTCGTTAAAATATCGTGGTAAAAAATGCGAATTTCGCCAAAAGTTCGTGGTAAAAAGTGCGAATTTTAACAAAGAATCGTAATAGAAAAATGTAAATTACGATTGTGGGGAGAAATTGTGAATATCCTGAAATGATCGCGTGAAAAAAATTGCGAATTTTGTCAAAATTTACTGCACTGGGTTAAAAAAATGAAACCAGGCTCCTTTTACAAATGTGAAAAAAAAAAAGGCGCTTCGAAACGAGAAGAAACTAAAAAGTGTATAAAAATTTTCAGAGGAAAAAATTTAGTATATTGAGTTAAAAAACTGAAAGCTTATTCCTTTTACGAATGTCAAAAGATGAATGCTAAACACAAAAAATCAACCAACCAACCTCCAGATTAATTTAAATTTTGTGTGCTACGATTTCTCATTTTCAAAAGTTGGCAGGTCTGAGATTGACTTGTAGATCCACTGGGCATTGCTCATGCTAATTTAGGGTGAGGTCCAGGTTAAATAAACAGAAAAGTGTGTGTGTGCTGGGCAGATATAAGCACTCTTTTATAACTGGTATTTTTTTATAAAAAAATTTTCTGGTTAACACTATCCTTCACGAATGACAAGTCAGATTTGCCAAATATTAATTTACCTTAAATAATAAAAAAAAGAATGTGATCGTAAATCATAAAATTATGGCAAAAGGGCAACGTGAATTACGAAAGAATATCAATAACATTCACGCTATAATAATTAATGAAATTACCAAAATAGGATGCGTTGTGAATCTTTACGAGGGCCCTTTTTTCTTATGAATTTAGCTTTTCAATAATTTTCGAAAGAAATGTTTTAAAATTATCTATTAAATTAATTTTTATTTCTTTATCAAAACTTTTCTAAGAAAACATGAAAACGTCAAAGGATCACGAAAAAATGCAAATTCTTTCAATGGATTGCAGAAAAAATGTGAATTTCGTCAGAGGGTTTGCGGGGGGAAAAAACATGAATTTTGTCAAAGTATAGCGGGGGGAAAACTCCAATTTCGTCAAGGGATCGTGGAACTATCTTCACAAGAAATTTTAGCCTCGTACATGCCATAGATTTTGCTAGTCATCGCACACACACAGACTATAGGGGCAGATTCACGGTCACCAGTCACCATGTGGCGACTAAATTTTTAGCTTTGGCGACTAACTTTTGGCGTTTAAAGCTCCTGTCCCTGCCTGTGAAGACACTCTCGATCTAATGCTAATCCTATGGGGAGGGATTTTTCTAATATCTCGTTTGCATTTCGACATTTTTAAATAATTTTTTTTGCATTGGATAGCCGAGGTCCGTCTCTACATCACACCTTTTTACTTTTTCGATTTTGGTCGCAGATATTTTTTAGAATGACGCTTTCATTTTCAGAGCTGGTTTTGAAAGTGAAAGTAACTTTATAAAAAATATCTGCGACCAAAATCGAAAAAGTAAAAAAGGTGCGATGTAGAGACGGACCTCGGTTATCCAAAGCAAAAAAAAAATTATTTAAAAATGTCAAAATGCAAACGAGATATTAGAAAAATCCCTCTCCATAGGATTAGCTTTAGCTCGTGAGTGTCGTCACAGGCAGGGACAGGAGCCTTAAGTCGCCGTGTTTCTTAGAGGGATACTCCTTTTCGACGAATGAATTTCGGATTTTTTTTTTTTCCCATGAATCGTGGGGTTATGGAGACATAATCCCGCGATATTTAACGCTTTTCTTTTTTTCTTATTGACCATAATTAAAAAATGTGATTAAACATGGACGCCAAATAGCCACAGAATCGTAAATTTATCGTTTTGTCCTAAAAAAACTGCGATATCCACGGGATTGGGAAAAAAAAAAAAAAACTAAAATTGAGGTACTCTGCGAATTAATTCAACAGCCGAGAAAAGTATACGTTTGGGCCACACTCATTAAATTTGTAGCTCTGGGATTATTCAGACATGTTCTTAGACACTAGATATTGGCATGGGATTCTTCTATGAAGTAGCAGAATTCCTTGAATTATATATTTAGCAAAATTCTGCAAAATCAATTTGTTAATTGGCCATGTAAAGAAATTGGGACTTTCCTCGTTCGGTCATGAACTTTGTAAAAACGGTCCTGGAAAAATCCGCCAAATTTCGTCGATCGCAGCCAAAAAAAAAAAAAAAAAAAAAACCCATGAATTTCACTAATAGTTCATGAAATAAACTGCAAATTTCGTCAATCTGTAGTGGAATAAACCGTCATTTTCATCAATCGGTCGATAGAAAAAAACACGAATGTTGTTAATCGGTCAAAGAAGAAAAAAAAAAGCAAATTCTACCATTCCGTCCTGGAAAAACCCCTCAAATATCAACAATCAAAACAATTGAATTTTGTTAAGTAGTCTGAGAAAAAACGGGGATATCGCCTATTTTTTTTTTTTTTTTTTTTTTTTTTTTCACGATCATTTGACAAAATTTGAGAGAGGTATTTTACGATTCTTTGACAAAATTCTCTTTATTTTTTCTGCAGTCTTTTAAAGAAATTCATGTTGTTTTTGCGATTCTTTGACGAAATTTGATGAAGTAGCTCTTTCTCATGAACTGCCGAAAGAAAATGCATAGCATCTTAAATATATAGACATCTTTTTTGTTATGCTAATAAAAATTTAAATTCATCACTGAGTTCATTGAATCTGTTGCTGGGTTACCCTAAATAGTTTGAAATGCTGTAAACTAAAGAAAAGTTATATTTATTTACTAAATTAAGAGGTTCTGACATCTATGAGCTATACTCCCCAACCCCATCTAGATCCCACAGACTTTAGATACATGCTTAATTTGCTGTGTTTTAAAAAGATTAATCGATTGGGGAAAATTGAATGATATTATCACGACCAGTGGCGGTCTTCTATAATCAAATTATCGTTAACTTTCTGTTGCCGTGGGGGATTATTCAGTTCCCAAGTCGACATCCACTCCTATTACGGCAGCTGGTGGCTGCTTTCGTGATTGATTAAGAAAGATAATTTTCACCATTAAAATCATTGGTAAATATTTTTGTTTGGCCTTTTTAAAATCTGGCAGTAGTAGGTAAAAACTGGCTATTTCAAACTACGAATTTAATCTATATTCATATAGTGAAATTTTGAATAAAAAATTGAAAAAAAAAAATTAGACTCTTTATTGTTATTTTTCTGTATTAGATTTTTCCACTCTTGCTGCCTTTACAGCTGATAGTACTAAAACCTGGGAATGCAAAGAATGTTGGGTGAAGAATCCTTCAAAGGAATCAAAATGTCTTGCTTGTGAAACTCCTCGATCCATCAAAACTACTGTGACAGGTATGTTTTTCTTTTATCACTCTATTAATTAAAGAAACTCCAGAGAAAAATTTCTTAAAATATTTAGCTACAGTGTGTTTCATGTAAGGCTGTATTTAAAAAAATATTTTTCGACACTCAACAACTCGAAGCTATCGGACACATTCAAACTCATTTTTAAAAGAACATGAAACTTGCTGACGTGGTTTTCGAAGAGATTTATAAGCGGCCGTGTGTTTTCATTTTTTGCTCAGTTCATTAGAACTTTATTTATAAACAATTATTTTTTCAGTAAGACAATTTTTTTTTTCATTCCCAGCTCTCTCGCTTTGGGAAATTTGGTTCAAAATGCCAACTTTGACAGCATTTTTTGCAATATATCCTGCCTTTATCAAAAAATCGACAAGCGCATCACATTGTATAGTTTCTGAATAAGAGCATCTGCCACTCGGATGTGTTTCAGAACAGAAATGAATTTAAAAATGAGTCAGAAAATAAGCAATTTGGATTTGACCACACACCTTTAATGTTAATCATGAAAGAAAAGTTTTTTCTTTTGACAAGGATAAATATAGCCAATTCATTATTTGAAATGTCTAATTTTCATTAAATGTAATCTAATGACACGTCTAAGAATATTTACTGTAAAGCTTTTGTGTTCCTATTGTTTCCATTTTGGGGTTGGTGTAAATTGAACACTGGTGTAAAATAAATGGTACTTAGTCTTTATTTTAGTACACAGTATCTATTTTGAGAAATTCAAGGGGAAAAAAAAACACTTTTCCAGAGCAAATAATAATTCTGCAAACAATTTTAGCATAATACTGCCAAACTTAAAATTAACTAAACTATGCTGTGAGAGGATCTTCAATTTAGAATCCTTGGTGCAGAGACATTGGAAAAATTCTCTGATAATGTCGTGTTAAGAGCATTTGAGAAAACCTTGTTTCTTGAACCTTCCAGACAAAATGTAGCTTGAATCCTGGCCAATGAAGTTGCAAAAAAAAAAAAAAAAAAAAATCTACTAAGATATTTTATATGTTGATAAATGAAGCTCCACTCACACATTTAACCCTTTGCACTCGTATGTCTAGTCTGACTAGACATCCTCTTTCTTTCCAAAATTTGTTTTTGGCACCAGTAATAAAGGAAAATAAAATTTGCCTTCTTTAATTAGGGCATTTTTGAAATTGTGTACTTGAAGGAAACTTCTTTTTAAAAAGTGGTGTCTACCAAAATCGGACATTTTAATTTTTTTGAAAAAAAAAAAAAAAAAAAATACATATTACTCTTATGCTTCTTTTCTTATCTCAGCATATGACAGCTGTGGGATCCTGAGTTATAAATTAAAATGCAAACTGCTATTTTAAATTTCCATACAAAAGTCACAAAATTAGGTGACTAACCTATAAATTGTATAGAATAACTTATATGTACAAGTAAGTACTAATGATAAACATCTTTTTTTATTGTAAAGTTCACAAAACAAACTTTTTTTTTTCTTTTTAGGTATTGCGCTATTTCCAGTGTCACTTCCCAATGTTAATTTAACATGGAAAAGCCTATGGAGATCATAACTTTTTCATTTTTTCTTCCCACCTTTTTGTCCCTGATGCCACTCATTTTTTATTCTTTACTAATTCTAATGATATTATAAATTTAAAGTGTAAAAACGTTTGCCTGACGTCAGGGTCAAAACGAATGGTAAAATGTCTTGGCATATGGGTGAATTATTATCCAGAGAGAAACATGGGCCAATTTGTTTTTACATTATTCAAATATTTTTCTTAATTCCAATTTTCGCTTTTTTTCATTGAAAATCAATGGACATTTTTCATCGAAATGTAACATTTTTACTTCATTGTTGCAAAAATTTCAAAAGCTGTAATAATAATTTATTTTTTTTTTTTTAGTTGAAAGATTTTCACGTGAAATATTAAATTGAGCTAGGTTTTTTTTTTTTTTTTTTTTTTTTTTTAAATTAAAAAGGTGAATATGACGTCATAGTGGAAATAAAAAGGATATTTTCAGAATAAGTTTTTGCTTTGGTCAAGTTTATATTTTAGTAAAAAGTTTCTAATGGATAGCTATTTTTACGCAAGTAGCGAACTTTGTGGGGAATTACATAACTTCAATTTTAAAATGTATTTTTTTTCCCGAGATGAGAACTTTTTATACCCCAAGTTAAACTTAAGTAATAATTTTCTGATGTGCTTATACCACCCCTTGGGAGAGAATAGGGTTTAAAAATTTAAGTAAAACTTTTATTTTTTATTGTATCACAGCTATAATATTGTTAAATATTAAAAGTAAGGATTCAATACAATTTACATTTACATTCATAGCGGTCCTGAGTGGGAAATAGGGTATCTAAATTTAAGTGAAGTTAATTTTTTATGTTTTGATTATAGATTTTTTTACATTCGGATTAGAATTTTTTGTCCAAACTACCGCAACCTACATTACTACAGTGGTGAAACATTTTGAATTACACATTGGTAAACTGCATCCCACATTGTGATGCAATACCGCATACATCAAAGCCTGATGATACTCTCTATTAATTTTGAAATGCGTTCGTCTGAGTGCCGTAGTTATTAAAAAACTTGACATATTAAACAAAAACATAATTTGAAGAACAAATTAAAAAAACAATTTATTTCCTACATTGTTTAAGCCCGAGAAGGGACAGATATTAAGTTATTTCATTCAATTAGTTCTACATTTAATGTTAAATTTTTGTAACAAATTAGTTAAGCCAATTGAAGATTAAAAAATAAAAATAAAATTCATACAATATGATACTTAAAACACCCTATAAAATTAGATTCCGTTCAAATGAAATCAAAATAAATCTTAGACTTTTTTTTAAGTTTTGTATTTTGCATGCATCTTATCATTTTATGCACAATTGCCATAAACATAATACAAAATCTGCAATACAAATATTTTCAATTAAAAATGGAAGAAGTTTAAGATTTATTTCGATTTCATTTGAATGGAATCTAATTTTTTAGGGTGTTTTAAGTATCATATTGTATGAATTTTATTTTTATTTTGTTAATCTTCAATTGGCTTAACTAATTTGTTACAAAAATTTAACATTAAATGTAGAACTAATTGAATGAAATAACTTATTATCTGTCCCTTCTCGGGCTTAAACAATGTAGGAAATAAATTTTGTTTTTTTAATTTGTTCTTCAAATTATGTTTTTGTTTAATTATTGTGGAGGGTGCGGAGGAGGTTGATGAAGGTTTAAGCTATGGAGTAAGTAAATCTATGTATCTTAGCAAACAAATTTCTCCGTCATTCCACATTAAATCAACACAGACAACCTAACTTCTTAATGTTGTAATGAAATTTGAGGTATTTAATAGTATCATGGTTTAATTAAAAATTTAAAAACTAGATGGCTTGGCGTTACAGGTTAAAAACTTACAAAGGTCTCCATAAGCACATACTCGGAAAAATCTTCTATATGTGATATATGAAGTATTCTTCTATATATGATACTTCTATAGCTTCAAACAGAATAATTTTTTTTTTTTTTTTAAATACGTTCTTATGTCAAATGCCCTTTAAGGAAAAACGTTTTCATGCTGAACTTGTTTAAGTAAGTTTAACTTAAATAAATACATATTTTTAACTTAGTTTTGTCATATATATTTCTATATGACATTCTATATAATGTATATATGTATATTTAATTACATTTAACGATCATATTATTATTTTATGGTTTAAAACAAAATTTAAGTGGATTAAGATTCTTTCAAACTCAAAATTAAGATATGATTCTGAGCACTGTTTATTTGACTTTGATATTGTTAGTGCCAGAGACAACAAGAGAATAATATTGTTGCCATGGAAATAATGATTTATTCAATATTAAATTGTATGAGGAGAGATTTCTTAAGTGAACAGTTACTTTTAAAAAACTTATGAACCAGTGTAAAATTAAATAACTTCTGCAACACGCAACTATTGCGTATATATTATATAAGGTAATAGAAAAAAATTATAAATTGTTTCATCATTTAAGTTTAAATTCATTAAGTACTGCACATTTAACCACTTCACCGGCGACAGGTATGGGGAAACAGTGCTTTTACCCCCGACTTATCTCGGGGCAGCCGGTGAAGTGGTTAAACACACATTTAACTAGTGCATAAGTAGTTTCATTAGCATTGTCTTCAAAATATTCTGAGTTTGCACTTTAAGAAGACCTTTATAACAATCGGTTGAAAATTTTAAATTTGGTTAAAAATTCATTGAGTTTTATCTTATTTTAGCAAGTAACCCAATTGAGTTAAAGAGCTAGTTTTAGTCTCATTTAAAAAATATTTTCTTAAATTTCAAATTCAATTATAAGATTTTTTTTATTAAAATAAGATTTTTACGTTTGCTTTGGTCATTGATCTACAACATGGTTACAGAAGATTTAAACTCTGTTGGATATATATAGTCAGTATTTGGGTTTGTCCGCTGAAGCCTTAGGACAGATGCACTCCGGCAGACCGACTGTTTAGTATGACAAAACACATTTGATGCATGAATTGTGATGATTTTCAATGATTTAGAACTTTCTGAGATCACCTTCCAGCCTATACAGTTTACAAGTAACATTGTTTATCTACTGATACAACAATAGAAAATAATCAGATTTGGAGGAAAATAATCAGGAGGGGGAAGGGGGGGGGGGCTACATCTTGAATGCACTTCTGATCTTTGAATCTAAAATCTATGCTCTGTGGAAAAATAGCATCCTTTTTAAAACAACACTTGCATTTTCATTTATAAAACTGAAACATATTACTGTTGCATACATAAGTGATAAATTTAAGAGAGGGGGTAGGGGTATTAAAATATATATCTCTCGGAGAAATATGTCTGAATTCAACATTGGCATACATTCCAAAACAATTTGTTTTCCTGAAAAACCCATATCTAATCCAAATTATCTGCAACTTATGGTACTTTTCGGTTAGCCGGTCGCCAGTGTTATATATACATATATATGTATTCATACATACATATATATGTATAATGATTTCTTTGCGTCATTGTATCCAAACTAAGCGAAATATATGCAGATGGATATTATGACTAAAAGAAATTGTTTACATAAATTTTACTTTTGATTTTGGATAGTGTGGCACAAAAGATAAATCAATTTATTCATATAAATACATTACAGTGCATTGTATAGGTTCAGTGGAAGTGATATTTTTAACTGTGTATTGGAAAATTAAAAGTTTTGGTTAGATGTGTAGATATATTTAGCCAAACAGAAAACAATTAAAATTGAATTTAAAAACAAATTGCTTAAAGCTACATCAAGGCGTCACTTAAATTTTGATATATCTTTTAAAACTCATATTTTGAATTTATGAAAGATGTGAATGATAAAGCATCAAGGAATAAATTTTTATACATCCTTTTAAATTTAACATAATTCTTACACATGCAATTATAAATAGAACAAAAATAAAAAGATGAAATAAATAATATAGTGTCACTTAAAAAGTGATATCATTATTTTTAAGTTCCATATTTAAAATTCTTATAGCAATAAGATAATGTGCTGCGTCGCGAACTTTTAACCCATTAAGGGTTTTAATTAATAAAAGCTACAGACAAAATGCAAATTAAATTTTGGTGCTGCCATCTAGTATGATAAATTAAAACTATTATGACCAAATGTCATAAGAGTAACCAAATTGAAGCTAATGCTTTCAAATTTTACCAACTGCTTTACCCCACAAATCCTAATAAATAAATAATACCATATTATATATCATTATTCACAAAAATATTAAATATATACAAATGTTAATATAATGCATACAATATATTCTACTACCACACCCAATTAATCTATACGAAGAATTTAAATAATTTTATAACATTGATAATGTTATATAGTTATATGCTATAACATAAAATAAATTATAAAAAACTTTAAGAATTACTATTAAATATAAAAAATAATTAATTAATAAAATGAACAGGAAAAGGAAAATGGATGTTTATAGAACTTTGTCATAATCTTCAGTTTCCAAATGCCTAAAGTTCACAAATAAAGTGCATGGTTTATTTTCATATTAGCCATAAAAAAAGCTAACGAATATGAATTTGGCACTAACAGACACAAAACACCGATAATTAATCATTGAACACTAAGTTCAAAATTAAACAAGATTAAAAAGGTTAGAGGAATAATAAAAAACTAATAACCTAATTTTAATACGAACTGTAATAGCAGTAGTTATATCAAATAAACTTATTATGCATATTATTCTCTATAAAGATGGTATACTATTAGAAATTAATATGATATTGTCCTGAGTAGGCTAAAAATTAAAAACAAGTTAATTGTTAACTTGATTAAATATTAATGAAGCTAAATAAATTTAATATGAATTGAAATATATATATAACTTTACCATATACATATAAAATATCGAATCAACATCCATTATAAAATGTGTATTAGCAATGTACTTATAATTCAAATGCCCCATCATTTTTTTTTTTTTAATAAATTAACCATTACGTATTATCCAGACAACACCACCCTTCTTCGTACTCTGACATATACCCACCCAACCGTCCTATAATAATTTTTTATTATTATTTTTAATTTTTTATAATTATTTTCTTATTTTATAAATTTTTTTGTAATTTTGTTTACGCATTTAATTTGTTTTTTAAAGATCATTTAAGTACTAATTGTATATTAAAGAATATATTAATTTTTTTGGAAAACCATGATTTAATGCATCATAAATTAGTTTTTAATATTATTGTTAATTAGATGAGAAGAACATAAAATTTTATTCTATATAAATGATTAAGTATTATATTTCGTTATACAGAATGATGAAGACAAGATTTAAAATTTGTAAATGTATTAACTTTGAATTTAAATTCTTTACGTTTATCATATAGATCTGTTATTGTTTTGTTGTCTTTTATTGTAATTTTAAGATCTAAGAAGTTGATTGTATTGTTAGATAAGAGGTTTTCCGTTAATTCCAAATTAGTGGGATAATCTACGGGAAATTCAGAAATATTAGTTTGATCATTGGCAATTAAAATTATGTCATCAATATAATATTATAAATGTAGATTATTATTAGTAAAAATACGTTCATAGTGATATAAGTATAAGTCTGATAATAAACTGGATGTACAACCACCTTGTGGTATACCGACGTACTGTAAATATAATGTGTTATCTTGCAAGATATAATTATTATAGATAATGAAGTTTGTTAAAGATTTAAAATAAGCGATATCTATATTAAATGGTAAATCCAGTTTTTGATGATACTTTTTAAATAATGCATTTATAATATTATGTAAATCTAATAAATCTATATTATTAAAAAGATCTTTGAAGTCATATGTTATATTATATGCACAATTAAAATTTTTCATAAAATTGACCAGTTGATAGCTATTTTTTATACAATGTATATTATCATTATTTGTAGTCAGTATATATATTTGATTAAGAATTTTTAATAGAAGTTTATTGGCATTATTATTATATGTATTGCAACCAATATTTACAGTCCTAAATTTAATTGGAGTCTTATGAAATTTGGGAATAAGAACTAAATAAGGATAATTAAAGTTAGTAGAGAGAATATTTAATAGTTTATAATAATAACTTTGAATTTTACGATTATTTATAACTAGCCGCCTCTGGCGACCAGTTTGGTCTCCCTTAAATGTATGCTAAGCATTGCATCATGTTACTTTCATTCTTAAACTAATTTACTTGCTCAATCCTTTTCGAGTCCAAAGATTCTGATAGAGAAATCAGGAGTTTTTTGCGAACTTGATAACATTTTATACATTTTTGTTGTTATGCATACTTCGTCTTTTTTGACAAATGCCAATTAATTCCCGTAGCTGTAAAAATGAGTGAAATTTCAAGTGATTTGTTCATAAATTATCTAAATTAAACTTATTTTACTTAAACATGCTGTTACATCAATGTTATTTTTTAGTATCAATAAATTTATTTAAATTTTGCAAATCATGCATTTATATATATATATATATTTTTTCACTACTTAATAACTAAATAATGAATATATATATATACTTTTGCTTTTATAGATTTGATTTTTGAGTTCATAAATATGACAATAAAGTAACGTAACTAAGAGAAATAGCAAAATAAAACCCTTGTGAATGCAAGCCATTAACAAACGTTAGCGTCACCAATTTACCTACTATGATGTCATAAGAATATTGTCCATTCATTGTTGGAGAATCTGCTTTGCGGATGATTACCACCATGGTCTAATATTTTCTACTGCTTATGATGAATGAAGCTTTTGTGTTTGTTTACTTTATGAAGTGAAATAGAAAGCTGTCAACTTAATTTCAATTGAAATTATCTGGGAATATGTATTTATTTGAATGTAAATTAGAAACAATATTTTGATGTTGAAATGAAATAGTTTATGTTTATTATTATTACGATTAATTGTTTATTTAGGTAATTTTCTATTACAGGAGCTTTGGCATTTCTTTTTTTTTAAAGCTTGGCGCAATTTGGGGTTCAGAACGTGAAATATGATGATAAAATATATAAATAGCTATGAAAACAAACCTTGAGAACTTTTATTTATATGTATTTATTTTGCATATAAACATTTTATTTACACATATTCAGGGGTGCAGAAAATGTTTTTACTCCCAACATTTCCCCCGATCCACATGAAAATTTCCCCAAAATTTTAAGCTTTGTTATAGGTAAATGCTGTATTATCGTAGGTATCGAAAATTTATTTTTTCAGTATTTCTCAACTTATCCGCAAGTATATGTAGCAGGGGTGATTTTGAGTGAAAAAAAAAAAATCTGAAATTCACAGCAAATATTTTGAAAGGTTACAGCAGAGTGGGGGAAGGGGGGGGAGCGGTATCCACTTCCACCACTATATTTTTTTGCGGCCCTTTGAGGAAATTCGTGTGTTTTCGCAATCTTTTGACGAAATTCGCGTGTTTTTGCAATCTTTTGACGAAATTCGCGTGTTTTCACAATCTTTTGACGAAATTTGCAGTTATTTCGCCTTTCTTTGACAAAATTCGCGCTTATTTTGTCCACTTTTGAAGAAATTTGCGGTTATTTTGCCATCTTTTCATGAAGTTCAGGGTTGTTTTGCGATCTTTTGATGAAATTTGCGGGTTTTTGAGATCTTTTGACAAAAATTGCGATTATTTCGCCTTTTTGACGAAATTTGTGGTTGTTTCGAGATCTGTGACGAAATTGCAGTTGTTTCGCGATGGTTTGTCAAAATTTGCGGTTTTTTCGCAATATTTTCTCGAAATGTGTGTTTATTTCGCTTTCCTTTTGACGAGTTTTGTGGTTATTTCATCTTCCTTTTGACGAAATTTGCCGTTATTTCGCGATCTTTTGATGAAATTTGCGGTTATTTCGCGATCATTTGTGGAATTCTTTCCAGTTTTGTTTGGTGGGATTTTGACGAAATTCGCTGTTATTTCTCCATGTTTTGGCAAAAATCGTGGTTATTTCGCCATGTTTTGACAGGAATCGTGGTTATTTCGCCCCTTTAGTCGAAATTCCCAGTTGTTTCGCAATCTTTTGACGAAATTCGCAGTTGTTTTGTGATCGTTTGACGAAATTTGCTGTTATTTCGTAATCTTTTGACGAAACTGTGGCTGTTTCGCAATCTTTTGTGAAAATTTGCTGTTGTTTCGCGATCTTTTGTCAAAATTTGCAGTTGTTTCGCGATCTTTTAGAAAATGTGTGGCTGTTTCGCGATCTTTCGACAAAATTTTCGTTAATTTCGCGATCTTTTGACGAAATTTGCGGTTATTTTGTGACGAAATTCATGTTTTATCCGTTATTCTTGGACAAAATTCGCGGTATTTTTATGTCCGAATTTTAAACTTATTTTTTTTTTTTTTTTTTTTTAATTTTCGGAACCGAATGCCTTAATTTTTCGGAAAAGAATCACCCTTGATATACGGTACATATTATTCTGAGATTGATTTTGTGTGGGTCTCCATACTGATCTTTTTATTTGTAGTGAAATGTTTCTATCTCAGGGAATTATGGAATTTGTTGTTAAAATCAAAATCAGTTGTGTATATTTCTGCAAAATTTCCCCAGGAGGTCAAAATTTTCCCCGATCCTAGATCGCCGGATCGGACATATTCTGCACCCCTGCACATATATACAATATTTGTTTACATAGAAATTACTTCTGTTACTATATAAAAATAGATTATTGGCTTCTTTAGATTAAATAAATTGTATACATATGGAAAAAATTGCTTATGTATATGAAATAGGATATAGATTGCCAGAAAATACGATGCCAATTTTTTTTCCTCGCCAAGAACCTATACTGGAAAATTATCTATTTACTTATTTATTTATTGTATTTTACATGAGGTAAATGAAATATGTGTATTTTAAATGAAAGATTTATTTTAAATGAAATGAGTGATAGGTTTATATTTTTAATGAAATGATGGCGATAGAAGAATATCTGGCGATTTATCACCTGCGCCCGACTAAAATAAAAGTGCCGAAATGACTGTTTGGCATATAAAAAGTGAAGCGGTTAGCCCGGAACTATTGATGACAGTCACATGACTTCAGCTATTATTATATAGAATATATTTTTAATGAAATGATGGCGATGGAAGAATATCTGGCGATTTATCACCTGTGCCCGACTAAAATAAAAGTGCCGAAATGGCCGTTTGGCATATAAAAAGTGAAGTGGTCAGCCCGGAACTATTGATGGCAATCACATGACTTCGGCTATTATTATATAGATTACATTTTCATTAGTTTTTTGAAAAGATTTATTAGAAGAATATATATATATATGGGGTGTTCCGACTGTGGAAGAACATTTTAGAACTTCTAATACAGAGGTCTTCACCAGAACTTTTTATGTTCATCATATAAAAATCATCAAAAATAGGATAAGTTAAAGCTTATGGTCAATCCTATAAATTATGTATTTTTGTATGCTGCACCATTTATTGGTAGACGTCACTTAGACATTCTGAGGAATGTGCAAAATTCTGCAAAAAAAACCCCCTTGATTTATGATACTTTGCTTCTGAGCAAAGATAGATTGCAGTGGTACTGAATCTTCATTCATATACTATATTTTTCATGTAAATTTTGTATTATGCAAATTTTTTTTATAATAATTTCACATTAACATTTTATTTATACATGCTTTTATTTTTTTGTAGCCACATCCTCTTTTGCTAGCAGTACTTCTGCAACTGTCAGTACTAATTCCACTCTAGGCAATTGGGAATGTAACACCTGTTTGATTAAAAATCCTATCAATGAATCAAAATGCATGGCTTGTGAAACTTCTAAACCTGGTGGAGACAAGAATTCAGGTATATATATTTTTTAATTACGAGTATAATCAATCTCCTTTCTCTTTCAACTTTTTTTTTAATGAAATTGTTACTCTTCAGTATGTTAATATAGTAGATTTCATATGCTATTCTAATTTAGAGCTACTTTGCCCTGCTTTATATTTCCAAAACTATTTAATTTTTTTAACAGAAACAATATTTCAAAGTTTCTTTTTTTCTCCTTCAAAATTATTTTTCGAGAAATCTCTTCAATTTGATTGTTACAAGAAATTGCTATCTGACCCGAATATTTTTAAAATTTTGATTTAAAAAAAAAGGAAAAAAAGTCTTTAAATATCTGCTACCAAAATTTGATGCTTAAAAATCACTTATACAAACTGTTCCCATTTCAGCAAATAAAAATTTGAATGAAAGAAAATACAATTTGACACTTCTCACTGTATTTTGCATGTTTAGAGAAAAGAAAAAGTACATATTTATTTTTCATAAATTATATTATTATGAAATACTAGCTAACTTGCTCGGCGTTGTTTGGGTACGTCAAAAAACAGCACAAATTGCAAAAAAAAGTTCTGAAAATCACAATAAGATATCGAGAAAAATTTTTAAATTGCTGCACAGATTTCGAAAAGAGAAAAAAATTATATACTGTGTTCGAAGATTGAAAGTTGATTCCTTTCATTTATGTGGAAAAATGGTAGGAAATCGCTAAAATACACTAAAAATCACATACAAAATTCTCGAAAAATTCGAAAATTGCTTTACGAAATCTGAATAAACTTTATTGAAATGAGGGCAGAAAATACTTTAGTATTATAGGTCAAATATAGAATGTGAAAAAATTGCAGCAGATCGCGAAGAAAAGTAAAAATCGAATTAAAAATCACAAGTTCAAAAATCATGAAACTCAAAATTTACTATAATTGGATAAAAGTTTCAATTCTAATTCCTTTGACCTGCGAGCTTTCTTAAAATTTATATTTGGGAAAGCATGCTATGCATTGTATTATGTTACTTTTATTCATAATTTAATTTACTATAATTAATATAATCCCTTAAGTTAATATTAGTTTTTGTTCATTAAAGTATCTCAATTTGTTGATTTTCTGTACACAATACCTATTGATTTACAATGCAGTGATGGAACAGCTGCGCCAATTGCTCCAAATCGATAATGCTGCGCATTTCTGCGCCAAAACGATAATTTTTCAACAAAATTGTGCCCAACTGCGCCAATTCAATAATAATTCTTGAGCCAAATCGATCATTTTCCACCCGAATTTCGGCAAAAGATTGCCAAAAACATGCGAATTTGGTCAAAAGATCGCGAAAAACACGCGATGTTTCTCAAATGATCACGAAAAAAAAAGTGAATTTTAACAAAGGACCGCTAATTTCATCAAAAAAAGAACAAAACGCGGTCAAAAGATCGCAAAAAATGTGATTTCGTTAAAAGATCGTGAATAAAACGCAAATTTTGTCAAAAAATCAGCAAAAACACATGAATTTTGTGAAAAGATTGCAAAAAACATGCGAATTTCGTCAGAAGATCGCGAAAAACACGTGAATTTCATGAAAGGATCGCGAGAAAAATATGAATTTTGTCTAAAGATTGCTAATTTCGTCAAAAGACAAACAAAACGCGGTCAAAAGATTGTGAAAAAATGCTAATTTATTTTAAAAATAGAGAAAAAAACTGCAAATTTCATCAAAAAGCCTCAAATTTCGACAAAAGATCGTGAAAACATGAAATTTTCGTCAAAAGTTCGCGGAAAACACGCGAATTTTGTCAAAAGAACGCTAACTTCATCAAAACACGGTCAAAAGATTGCGAAAAAATGCTACTTTCGTTAAAAGGTCGCAAAAAACAAGCGAATTTCGTCAACAGGACGCGAAAAACAAGAGAATTGTGTCAAAGGATCCCCAGAAAAAACGTGAATTTTGTCAAACGATCGCTAATTTCGTCAAAAAATGAACAAAACGGGGTCAAAAGATCGTGAAAAAACACTTTTTCGTTAAAACAACTCGGTAAAAAATCCCGCAAATTTCATCAAAAGAGCGCAAATAAAACGCAAATTTCGTCAAAAGATCGCGAAAAACATGCGAATTTCGTCAAATGATCACGAAAAAAAAAAAATGTGAATTTTGCCAACGGATAGCTAACTTCGTCAAAAAACGAACAAAACACTGCCAAAAGATCGTGAAAAAACACTACTTTCATCAAAATATCGCTAAAAAAAAACTATGGGAATTTGGTGAAATATTAGAGATATCGCCAAATTGGCAGCTAATTTTGTTTGCCAAATTTGGCGATATATTGCCATGTAGGTGACAAACTTGCCGGCATTTGGCAACAGAGCTGTGCCACATAAAAAATTCGCTAAAAATTCAAAAATCGCTGTGCAAGTTCAGAATAAACTTTTTTGAAAAGAGAACAAAATTTACTATATTGGGTTAAAAGAAAGAAACCGTTTTCTTTTCACTAATGTGGAAAAATCACCTCAAAACTTTAAAAAGTGCTAAAAATCGCATAAAATTTTTTTTTAAAAATCTAATCGAAAATCGGGTTTCAAGATGGAAAACTTCATATATAGACGTACCTTTTCCCCAAATTTTGTATCTCTATGTGCAGCGGTCTCTTTAGAACACCATTGACACACTCACAAACTCGCACACAAACTTGTTTCCCTAATATTACAGAATGATAAGAACATAAGTGCTTATACTTAATGTAAAAAGTCATTAATTGGTCGCAGTTTTTACATTACATAATCTATATGTACCAAGTTGTTAGAAAAATCACTGTAGAATAGCAAAGACATCAGCAAAGGGGGAATGAGTTAAAAATAGATACACTCTTCTCAAAGTATTTGAACAACAGTGGGCCTGCAGCTTTTGTAGAAAGAGAAAAACATACAAAACTTGTGTACCTTAAAAAGCAAAACTTGCCTTTGTAGCAATGCTACACGATTTTGAGAAATACGTAAATATTAATAAGGCATGGGGAAAAAAATTACATTATGTTATAATTTTGAAATTAATGCAAAATATGAACAAAAAATGTATAGCAGTGTGATAACTTTTATTTATTTGTCTTTTAAATAGTGCAAAAAATGTCTTGATAGTCATTGACCTGTTATTGACTAGTTTTAGCATAATAATAAAGTGACATTGTAGTGCTCACTCTAGAAGGAAAAAGGAGAGAGTGCTAGTCATTAAAAAGGGCATTAGTTCAGTAGAAATAGGTAAGACAAAATATAAATTGCAAGACTATACTTACGTGACGAATAAAATATAAACAAATGAATTGCAAGACAGAATATATTATTTCCTTTAATTATTAAAAAAAGGGGGGGGGGGGATTTGATTTTTAGGTATGTGGAAAAAGTAACATGAATTGAATGACTATTGAATTAAAAACAATAAATCAATAAAATAATTAATAATTGAATTACAACACCATTGAATAATTTCCTCTATTTTTCCTAAAGAAATGTTATTTCTATCATTTTTGTAAGTTCTCGGGCACACAGATTTAGAAATACTATTGTGCGGAGAAATATTTTACTAGAAATCTTCCGTTACAGCAAGTGGTGCATTTTACTACTTTTAGGGTGGTGTGCATTTTGCCAATTTTGAAAAGGGCAGGGCGCCGCACCCTTATAAAATGGGATGGAAGAAACACTAATATGCATTAAAAATAACTCAGAAGTCACACTCCTGTGCCAAACTAAAATATCTGCTACAAATGGGTTATTTTGACTGTGTTTGTGCCAAAACGGCCATTTCGTTTCTCCTTTCTGCACCCAAATTTGATTTCTTTGTGCCATTAAGAGCAAGAATCTGAGAGAGTGTCACACCTGTGATTCATGACATCTCAGATTTTCTCCAAAAAATTACCAGTTGTTACTTACCTTGTTAAAAGACAAAATCTAGAATTTTTTTTTCCAAAGTCGAGTTGTTCATTTTTTATGGGCCCCCAAAGGTCACCGTGCAGTGCAAAAAATTGAGCGTTTTTTAAAGACATTTAAAATTGCTATGGCCCACAATTCTTTGCGCAAACAACTTGCCACAAAATTCTTGTTATGTATGGGATGTATGAGGGTTTAACTTTATATAATAGATGAGAAGTCTATGGCAACTTGTTGCCGCAAGGTCACTGAAGGTCACAAACTTATGCATTTTCGCTGTTTTTTAGCATTTTTAAGGCCCAATAACAGCTTGCACATTGAAGTTGCCATGGCAAAAGAGGTGTCATTTGAAAGACATGTATTAGCACTTTTTAAAAATGTACATATAATTGAGACAAGTTTGATGCGCTTTTAGTAACAGAGCGCCAAAATGTGAAAAATGTCATATTTGACCGATATTCAAACTGTCATAATTTCCTGCGGCAATGACATTTTGAAATAATTCTTTTGCCATTCTTTTATTCTATTATTGCTCTTTATGAAAAAATAAACTCCATTGAGGCATGTACCTTTAAGAAGAAAAAAAATGATTTTTTTAAACATACTCTATTCCGGTAGTCAGGACTTTTTTGCTTTTCAGAACAACTCGTCTGAATAACATTTTTTTTTTAATATTTACTTGGCTGTATGAATGGATATATTTTAATATATTGTGACACATATGATAGATGTTATTTAATTTGACAATCAAAATTCTTGGCATTTATAATCTATATTGATAATACAAGTATATTCAGCTAACGCTAACACTATCAATTAAAAAAAAAAAAAAAAACCCACAAACATATAATTGTTCCTTGTAAGACTCTTGTTGTATCGTACCTAAAACATTTCTAGGTAGACACAAACACGTGGTAGATAAATTCTACCAAGAGAAAATAAAAAAACTGATCGTATAGATTATTCATTACATAAAAAAAACCCACCTAAAAAGGAAAAATGCTGCTGTGGGAAGGAAAAATTAATACAGAGATATTTTTACTGATTTAAATTAATGTTTATTTAAGGAATAGGATATAAGCAATTAATATTAAAATCTAGTTCATCTTTAAAAAAATTACACATACAATATTAACAAGTATCATTATTTATCTAATCTTTTAGTTTAAAACTAACAAAGATAAATTGCAAATTTGTTCATGATTGAAAATGATTTATAATTTCTTCGGATAAAATAAATAAGAGGTACCTCTATTAATGTTTACAGTATTTTCATAATTTAAACAACATCTCCAGGCAATTCGTCGGTGTCATTTAGTCTTCTCTCTGAAGACTCTCCACAATCTTGATACTCAATTTCAGCATCATTGCAGCCAATTGGTTTTCCTAGCTCCGGACTCCGCGATCTCTCTCGCTCTTCTAAACCTTCCAGCCGACTCACGGTCGCTCCTTCCACCTTGCAGCCGAGCCTGCCACCTCCGAACTCCGATCTTCCGAAGAGAAAAAAGCCCCGTTTTTAGCGAAGATCTCTCCTTTTATCCTCTTGCTTCTTTACCTCTTTCGTCCAGCGCAACGGTACAAAGTTCCGTTCCGCGCCGAAAAACACAGAGATATGCGCTATTATTTATTTTTAGGTCTTTTTGAAATGAATTAATCATCATTTAAATAACACATAATATCTATTTTTACACAGTATTTTCCGATTTTTAAAAGGAGTCTTAGTTGCATGTAAAACGTGGTCCGATCGTACGCGGATGAATACTCAAAACATCGCCGATTCGGAACCACGTGCGATTAAAAATGAAATAATAAATTAAGCTTAATTATTTACAAATAGAATAACTCTAAAAACTTCTAAAATAATATTATTTTGTCATTTGAACACATATTTTCAATATTAAATTGCGATTTAGTTGTAACTTTAAATATTTTTTTTTTCTACATTTTTAAACATTATAAGCTTATATTTTACACATAAAATATTCATAATTACTGAGGAAAAAGTCTTTACATTGGCGGGCGCCAAGCCAACATAAAAAAAAACTTCCTCAAAATATTATTTGACATTACAATAAACCATTAAGTATAATATGGAGTAATTTGAACTATTGACTGACAAAAAAGGAAGTTATTCTAAAGTAAAAAAAACCAACTATTATCTATATAAAACATCTTAAAAATTAGCATTACTCTTTTTTTTTTTTTTTTTTTTTTTTTTTTTTTAATATTTAATTATTTAAGGAAAACTCAAATTATCAACATAACACATTACATCTCCGTCCCCTCAAAAAAAAATTTTTTCTGAAAAAATTTTTTTTGTAAGCAAAAGAATAAGAATCAGGTCCTCGCCAAAAAAAATAAAAAAAATACATGTTGCATGTGAATACCCCTCTAACTACCCAGATAGAAATTCAAGTAATTGGCTAAACTCCGAACACCCAGTCACCAAAACCAACCAAATCAGGATTCAGACAACTTTACCAAACATTAATGAAATCTTGCTTCATCAAATTTTGACATGCATCCATAACCATAATGTTTAGATTATACATAATAAACAATTCAAGGTGATTTCCATTAGTTGACTGGTGTGTTAAGATTTATACGTATACTTTATCACATTCATACAATAAATAGCAAGTTTGTTCAAAAATTTAAAACTAAAATTTGATCCTGATTATACAATATATTACACAAATTATACAATACGTTACATAAATTATATTACACAAATTATACAATACAATACAATAGAAAAAAAAAATTATATACAACACTATTCAATGGTGAAAATGTATTCACCACAAAATCTTATTTTTTCACAACAAAACCATGTGTGTCTCTGGTGCGCAAATTGTAATCACTAACGACTGCAGGTCTCGTATGCTGTCTACAATTTTGCCTAGATCCTGAATGTGACTGACCAGGTAAGCCTGTATTTATGTCAACATTATCAGTGTTAATTTTATTATTGTGTGCATGAGCTTGATTGTTACTACTATCACTATAACCTATCAAATCAAAAACTGGATACTGATCAACAATCTCTTCTACCTGAGAATCCTTAATATCCATGTCAATTTGATTGTTTTGATCTGTATCCCGTTCCCCATTATTAATCTCTTCCTCAAAAAGTGCAGGAAAAATAATTCTTTCAGTGATTTTAGTCAATCTATCAACATGTACTAATTGCTCGTCCTTGGGGTTTTGTATGTGAACAATTTTAAAATTTACTGTATTAGTTTGTTGAGTGATACGGTAAGGTCCTTTATTGAACTGTGTAAGTTTTTTACTAGCCCCTGGCTTAACTACTGGTGTGTACAATAGCACCAAGTCCCCCACTTGTAAATTTTTGTCTGTGGCAAACTTTAACCTATACTCTTCCTGCTTTTCTGCAGCTGTAGTTAAATTTTGTTTGACCAAGCGAAAAATTTTGCTTAACCTTAAATGTAAATCTTCACTTAACTCTCGAGTATCTGCGTAAGATCTTTGAATAGGTTTGGTTATGAGGTCAACAGGTAAAAGTAGATCCCTACCGTACACTAAATGTGCTGGGGTATCCCCTATAGCAGCGTGATAAGCTGTTCTGTAAGCCAATAGAGCAAAATGTAAAACTTTGTCCCAATCTTCATTTGAAGAGTCCACTAAGTGTTTTAACATATTAACTATCGTGCCATTGGCCCGTTCCACAACCCCGTTTGCACTCGGGTGATAACTGGTCGTAGTATGTTTTTTAATGTGAAGTTTCTCATATACTTTTAAGATTGCCTCTGATATGAAAGATTTGCCCTTGTCTGTAGTGAGGTGTTCAGGAATCCCATGAGTAGAAATAAATTTTTCTAACACTGATATTATAACCTCAGATTGTAAATTCGGTACAGGATATGCCTCAGCCCATCTTGTAAAATAATCTGTAATTACAATAATGTGTCTGTTTCCCACTGCTGTAGTACTTAACGGACCCACTGCATCGACTGCAATCTTTTCAAAAGGACGTGAAGTAATTTCGACTCTCTGCAATGGAGCTTTCTGTTTGGATTTATATCCTTTACGAATGGCACACTGTACACAAGATTTAACGTGATTGAGTGTGTGTTTATATTGTCCCCACCAAAAGTAATTTTTCTTAGTTTTAATTAGTGTTCTTTTAAATCCTGGATGTGCTGAGGTTACAGAGTCATGAGCTAAATTTAAGATATGTGAAATTAAAGTTTTAGGAATAACTAATTTAGTTTGATTGTCATTATGTGCATCTTTTTTGTTTATGCAATATAATAAATCATCTTTTAAAAAGAAGGTTAATTCATTTAATTGTATTTCATTTATATTATTTAATTGTTCAATTATGTTTTTACATTTTGCATCTTGATTTTGTGATGATTTAATAAATTCTTTTGAAAAATTTGTGTTGATATTTATTTCTTGTATCACATTGACATTTCTCGATAGTACATCAGCTGGTACATTACATTTACCTGGGGTATGACAATATTTTATATTATAATTTTGCAGTGCAAGAGCCCAACGAGAAACTCTACTACTGTCTTGGATTCTCAACACCTGCGAAATTGCCTGCTGATCACAAAAAAGAGTAAATTCCCTCCCGTAAAGATAATGTCTAAAATTACTAATTCCCCAAACTACACCGAGAAGTTCTCTCTCAAACGTACTATATCTTGTTTCGGCATCCTTTAAAGTTCTGCTAGCATAAGCGACTGGATGCAGATCACCTGATTCATCTTTTTGGCTAAGTACAGCACCTAATGCGAAACCAGACGCATCGGTATGTAAAAAGAAAGGTTGCTCAACATTAGGCAACATTAAACAAGGGTAAGAAGTCAAACACTGTTTCAATTTGTTAAACGCTGAATCTGCTTCCTGACTCCATTTGAAAGGGGTTTTCAATTTAGTTAATTCTGTTAAGGGCTTTGCGATGTCGGCAAAATGATCAATAAATTTTCTATAAAAATTACATATTCCAATAAAACTACGTACAGCTTTTTTGTTTTTTGGTATGGGGAAGTTTTCTACAGCTTTTACGTTTCTTTCATCTGGAGAGACTGCACCATTTTTAATTTGGAATCCAAGGTAAGTTATTGAATTTTTTGCTATTTGACATTTTTCAGGGTTAATTTTCAGGTTATGAGAATTGAGTCTTTTAAAGACCTGATCTAATTTTTGAATGTGTTCTTCAAAAGTTGCAGAACCAATAATTATGTCATCAATGTAAGTATTAGTATCTAAACCTAATAAAATTGTAGCAACTAGCCTTTGAAAAGAAGCTGCAGCATTGATTAGGCCCTGTGGCAATCTTGTCCACTCAAACAAACCAAATTCTGTACAAAAAGCAGTTTTGTATCTGTCATCAGGATGCAACTCCATTTGCCAATATCCTGAGCATAAATCTAAAGATGTATAGTAATGAGCACCATTTAATTTATCTAATAAATCTGAAATATGGGGGAGGGGAAATGGCAAGGGTTTAGTTTTTAAATTAAGCTTTCGGTAATCGCAAACTAATCTGTAAGAACCATTTTTCTTTTTAACCAATATTACTGGGGATGCATAAGGAGAATCAGAAGGGGTAATTATATCAGCTTCAAGTAGGTCATCAATTTGTTGTTTCAGCTCTGTTCTTAAAGCATATGGTGTCCTATAGGGTTTAGAACGGACTGGAATATCATCTGTTAAGTAAATCCGATGACTGGTTGTGTTACAACCTGTTAAGTCTTTAACCGACTGTGCGAAAATAGCTTTATTTTTATTTATGACTTCCATGACTGCCTGTTTTTGTGATTCAGTTAAATGATCTAATTCGAACTTCTCCCCATAAGGATTAAAATCAGTTATCTCATTTTCCACTTCTAAATTATTTACAGTTGTATTTTGGACATTAACTGCTTCAACAAATTCAATTTTTGCTATCTGACAATTTTTATTTATATGAATTTTCCTTTCTGTTACGTTAGCTACTTTAATCCATAAATCTTTGTTGCCTTCATAATTATAAATTCCGTTCGCTACTAACCAAGAATTATTTAGAGATTTATTTGATGGCTGAACAAAAATTAGGTTTTGAGTTTGTGGTAACCCATGAATTTTAATTTTGATGAATTGTTCAGATCGAGGTTCAATAACATTTTTATTTACCGTACTCCCTATACCTTCAAATTTATGTAAATTTATCGAGTTAACTTCTATATTTTTTATATTGTTCCATAAAATCGTATGGTTTATATATTTTAACGTTTCAGTTTTATAATCAATGATAATGTTATGAGATTTTAAAAATTCCGATCCAAGAATTGCGTTATAGTTTGTTTTTAGACTATTACTAATAAAGAAGGTTACATTAAATTTAACGTCTTGGTCAGTTAAGGAAAGTTTAATTTTCTTATCTAAGCCCATGATGTCATTGTTGACGCCAATGACTTGCATTGTGCAAGACTCAGCTATATCAACCCAACTTGGTAAGAGTTTATTCAAAATTTCGGATGAAATTAAGTTTATTGCTGCTCCTGAATCGATAAGACAATCTATTTTTTGTTTATTTAATTTAAGGGAAATTATAGGTAATTGTCCTACTTCAGCACTAACCGTATCTATGCGTACCAAATTAGGGGGAGAATCCAAAGACAGTGGTACGTTCCCGTTTTGCCCCACTACTGGTTTAAAGAATCTGAATTAGAATTTTGTGATTGTGTGTGTAATGAGGGACAATTCCTTTTTAAGTGGCCTGGTTGGTTGCATTGGTAACAAACAATATTTCGTCTGGGACGGTACTGCCTACCCCCGTATTGTGATGGACCTGCCCCATACCCTTGTGACTGACCTTGGGTGACACGTAATAATGTTTGTACTTGGTTACTAAGTTCTGCGATTTTTCGATCACTCTCGCTGACTACATTTTGAATGAGACTTTTAATTTCTTGCATTTCATTTGAGTAATTATTAGTAGTTTGAGCAATGTTAATTGGTGCTTGTGTTTGGTCATAGTCTGCACATTTCTCCTGACAAATTGCCAAGTCCCAAATATGTTTATAAGTGCTAGGAGAATGTGGCATGACAAATTTTCGCACCTCAGGTAACATACCTTGCAGACATTTTTGTACGAGTAATTTTTCTCGGATGGCCTCTTGATCTGCAAAGCATTTGTAAGATAAACCCAAAACTCTGGACAGGAAAGCTCTATTTGACTCCCTAATATTTTGGCGGGCTGTTGTAAACTCTTGTAAATGGTATGTCTCATCTACAGTTTTACTGAATCGGCTAAATAAGGCTTCTTTTAGAGTTTGTAGGCTGTGTGTATTTTTTAAGTGAGGCTGGGACTTAATAAATTTTTGGGCTTCTCCTATGCATTTCATCTTTATGGCAAAGACGCATTGTTCCTCCTGCCAACCTGCAAAGTCTCTAACTTCTATTATTTTGTCTAGAAAATCAGCTACTGTTATATCGGGATTTTCTCCTGAATAATTTGGGATATTTGAAATGAACTGATTGAAGTTAAAAGTTAGGTTTGGTACCAGAGACACTGGTCCATGTGTGTTCCTCCCATAGCTGTCTGAACTCCTGACTGGTGATAATGTTGGTGGTGAACTGCTACTACCAAAAGAAGTATTTGCTGGGTTATTTTCTTTACTCTCTTTTTTGGATTTCTCATTTTCTACACTATTATTTAAATCAGTTAAAGTAGTATTCTGTTCATTCCCTTTCCCAGCCTGTCCAGCCACCTCCTCAGGCGTATTTGTCTCAGTGCTCATTATTATCAATTACTGCAAGTTTCCCCCAAAATAATACTAATTGTAATTATAAATTACTATAAAAATATATAAAAATTGTGAAAATAAAAATTTCATGCAACATGTGGAAAATCAAAAATGAAAACTAAGTTAAAGTTAATATTCTCTACAGCCACTTAAATCATGTTAAAAAAATGAATTTCTTAAGAAATTACTCCATTTACAAATATTTTCCATTATCCACAGCAGCAAAAGGTAAAAGAAAACAACAGGTGACGGCGCCGAATTTTGGCCGAGGAAAAAAAAAAACGCGGACCCGAACCGTGCCGCGACGCCAAAATGGCAAAGGTCACTAGGCACCAAAAATGTGTTGTATCGTACCTAAAACATTTCTAGGTAGACACAAACACGTGGTAGATAAATTCTACCAAGAGAAAATAAAAAAACTGATCGTATAGATTATTCATTACATAAAAAAAACCCACCTAAAAAGGAAAAATGCTGCTGTGGGAAGGAAAAATTAATACAGAGATATTTTTACTGATTTAAATTAATGTTTATTTAAGGAATAGGATATAAGCAATTAATATTAAAATCTAGTTCATCTTTAAAAAAATTACACATACAATATTAACAAGTATCATTATTTATCTAATCTTTTAGTTTAAAACTAACAAAGATAAATTGCAAATTTGTTCATGATTGAAAATGATTTATAATTTCTTCGGATAAAATAAATAAGAGGTACCTCTATTAATGTTTACAGTATTTTCATAATTTAAACAACATCTCCAGGCAATTCGTCGGTGTCATTTAGTCTTCTCTCTGAAGACTCTCCACAATCTTGATACTCAATTTCAGCATCATTGCAGCCAATTGGTTTTCCTAGCTCCGGACTCCGCGATCTCTCTCGCTCTTCTAAACCTTCCAGCCGACTCACGGTCGCTCCTTCCACCTTGCAGCCGAGCCTGCCACCTCCGAACTCCGATCTTCCGAAGAGAAAAAAGCCCCGTTTTTAGCGAAGATCTCTCCTTTTATCCTCTTGCTTCTTTACCTCTTTCGTCCAGCGCAACGGTACAAAGTTCCGTTCCGCGCCGAAAAACACAGAGATATGCGCTATTATTTATTTTTAGGTCTTTTTGAAATGAATTAATCATCATTTAAATAACACATAATATCTATTTTTACACAGTATTTTCCGATTTTTAAAAGGAGTCTTAGTTGCATGTAAAACGTGGTCCGATCGTACGCGGATGAATACTCAAAACATCGCCGATTCGGAACCACGTGCGATTAAAAATGAAATAATAAATTAAGCTTAATTATTTACAAATAGAATAACTCTAAAAACTTCTAAAATAATATTATTTTGTCATTTGAACACATATTTTCAATATTAAATTGCGATTTAGTTGTAACTTTAAATATTTTTTTTTTCTACATTTTTAAACATTATAAGCTTATATTTTACACATAAAATATTCATAATTACTGAGGAAAAAGTCTTTACATTGGCGGGCGCCAAGCCAACATAAAAAAAAACTTCCTCAAAATATTATTTGACATTACAATAAACCATTAAGTATAATATGGAGTAATTTGAACTATTGACTGACAAAAAAGGAAGTTATTCTAAAGTAAAAAAAACCAACTATTATCTATATAAAACATCTTAAAAATTAGCATTACTCTTTTTTTTTTTTTTTTTTTTTTTTTTTTTTTTTTTTTTTTTAATATTTAATTATTTAAGGAAAACTCAAATTATCAACATAACACTCTTGAATATCTTTTAAGCATGGAACTGTAAAAGGATCAGCCCTAGACAATTGTATAGGACCAGAGAAGATGGTATCGCATGTGGGGTAACATGTTTTAATCCACAATCATATTTTAAAGTTGTTCCATAAGCAACATCTTGTAGAGAATCTGTTGTAAACAAAAAATCTAAAAAATGATCAACCTTACTCATGTCGAGACAGTTTCTACTAATTTTGTGTACAAGAGGCATATTGCCAGCCCCAAATTGTACTCTCAATTCTCTTGCTCTCCTTACCATTCTCTGTGAGCATTGGAATTTCTCTATAACTTCTGATTTTGTGTATTTTTGAGGATACAATAAAGCTAGCTTCATCTTTTGAGATGGAGTGCTTTTAAAGGCTGCTACTATCTCTTTTAGACATTCATCTTCAGCTTCTGTCTCGCTGCAGCTGCTACTGTCTGAAACAACCTTTCGAAATTCATGTTCTTGCTCTGGGGCCAGTTTCTTGGTTAACGTTGCTTTAAAATTATTGGTAACTTCAGAGTATTTTCGTTTCATATAGCGAATGGTACTTGCAGAAAGTTTTGAAACAGGAGATTTCAACTGAAATTTAACAGGGCTTGCACCTTCTGTTAATGATTTTATAAATGAATTTGTCTCGGTCTTATCAGTTTCCACTAACAGAGAATTACGAACTTCAAATGTTGGATCGCTGGAAGTGATGTCGGCTATCTCAACTTCATCGTTCATTTGATGTAGATCTTTTGAAAGAAGATAATCTCTATGCTTTGGACAAACAGTTCCTCCAATTGGAAAGTTTACAGAAGAATTATATTTACATATTAATTCATATGTTGCCTAACTTGCAGACCTTTGCAGCAGAAAAAGAAACCTTTTTCTTTTCTTTTCCTGTTTTCCTTGTGATAAGGGTGTAAACATACAGCTGGAACATTCCAATAAGTACCAAAACCAAAACGATGCTTTGCACAAAGTTTAAATCCTTCAGGTAAAACTTTACCACTTCTGCTAGATATTAGTTCTTTTTCAGACACACTTCTATCAGGTGCTTTAACATTTATTCTTTCTAGATAATTTCTTCACATCTGCTGCCAAGTCCTGTTCTGAAAACAACTCATCCTTACGACTTTTGCCGTGTCTTCCACAGTTCAATAGCTCATTATAAAAAAAAACAATCTGTATAAGGATCCGAATTAAGTTCTTCCATGTTTTGTAAAACAGTTTTTTTAACTAAGAATATATAAACATAAGTATGAAAATATCCAAATTAAAAATTCACAACTTTATTTTTTAAATGGATGAACAAAGGTAATTCTTATTCAACAGAAATATTGTTCTGACATTCCAGAATAGCCAACCATGTGATAACAGTAAGGCAAACAAGGGAAGAGCTGAGTTGGGTTTTTTTTTCTCTGTGCAATTTTATTTTACTAAAATTATTGTTGCAAATGTAAAATATTTTATCAGTAATACTTTAAAAAAAAAAATACCCTTTATAAACAAAAAAGAAAATAATAATTTTATTTTTTAATGGATGAACATAAAGAATTCTGATTGCACAGAAATATTGTTCTCACAGTTCTACAATATTCTACCAAGTAGTACTAGTAATACAAAAAAAAAGAAGAGTTGAGATATTTTGTTTTTCAGAATTTTGTGTTGCTGAAATAATGTGATTATAAACTTAAAATATTTTATCAATGATTTTTTTTTAAATACTTTACAAAAATTAATCTTATCAGATACTACAGCCTTTTTTTAAATGAAGGAGCATTATAAATTCATTCATATTCCACAGAAATATTGTTTTGAAGTTCGGCATTTTTCACTATGTAGTAATAGTACAAACATGGGGAAGGTTGGAATATTTTGCTTTGAATAATTTTATGTTCTGAAATTAATGATTTTAAATTAAAAATACTTCATCAATAATGATTTTAAAATGTACCTTATATTAAAAAAAAAACTAATATCTTTATATATGTGCATTTTATTCAGTTATAATTTTGTACAAGTTTCAGGTGATTTTTTAACAAATGTTAAAAATTAAACAAAATATGTAAAAATTAAACAAAATATTCCAAAATATGTATAAAAGTATAAAACTTTGTAAACCTTTTGCTTTTAGTCTATTAAATGTGAAAAATTATAGTAAATTTTTAAACAGTAATGGAAAAATCATATATGCATTTCACAGGTATATACCAAATAGAGAACATGTCGGTGATTTTTTGAATTTTAAAACTAAATAATTGTCCTCAATAAATTTAAACGCAACAATATATAAAATATATCAATTCATACAGCCAAGTAAATGTTAAAAAAATTGTTATTCAGACGAGTTGTTCTGAAAAGCAAAAAAGTCCTGACTACCGGAATAGAGTATGTTTAAAAAAATCATTTTTTTTTCTTAAAGGTACATGCCTCAATGGAATTTATTTTTTCATAAAGAGCAATAATAGAATAAAAGAATAGCAAAATAATTATTTCAAAATGTCATTGCCGCAGAAAATTATGACAGTTTGAATATCGGTCAAATATGACATTTTTCACATTTTGATGCTCTGTTACTAAAAGCGCATCCAACTTGCCTCAATTATATGTACATTTTTAAAAAGTGCTAATACATGTCTTTCAAATGACACCTCTTTTGCCATGGCAACTTCAACGCGCAAGCTGTTATTGGGCCTTAAAAATGCTAAACAACAGCGAAAATGCATAAGTTTGTGACCTTCAGTGACCTTGCGGCAACAAGTTGCCACAGACTTCTCATCCATTATATAAAGTTGAACCCTCCTACATCCCATATATAAAAAGAATTTTGTGGCAAGTTGTTTGCGCAAAGAATCGTGGGTCATAGCAATTTTAATGTCTAAAAAAAACGCTCAATTTTTCGCACTGCACGGTGACCTTTGGGGGCCCATAAAAAATGAACAACTCAACTTTGGAGAAAAAACTTCTGGATTTGGCCTTTTAACAAGATAAGTAATAACTGGTAATTTTTTGGAGAAAATCCGAGATGGCATGAATCACCCCATAATGCTAGGTGTGACACTTTCTCAGATTCTTGCTCTTAACGTGAATATTGTCAAATTGTTGCCGAAAAAAAATCAATTTAATCAATTATTCGCAGAAAAAATTGTCAATTTCATTAAAGGATCGTGGAAATACGCAAATTTCGTCACCGATTCGGAGGGGAGGGGAAAAAAAAACTACATAAATTTGGTCAAAAGATTGCGGGAAAAAAAAAGCACAATTTGTTAAAAGATCACAACAAAAACACAAATTTCATCAAATGATCACCGAAAAAACACGGTTTAGCTGCAGAAAAAAAAAAACATTTCATCAAAGGATTGTAAAAAAACGTGAAATTTGTCAAATGATCACTGAAAAAACACAGAATTTCGTCAAAGGATCGCATGGAAAAACGCAACGATCTGTTTAGAAAACAGCACACATACAAACATCTATATTTATTATTATAAGTATAGATTTTAATCTGAAATAATAAACTAAACTAACTTTTGAAAAATCAGGTTAACCCAAATTCAACTTATACGAGTCTGCATCTGCACTCTGCATGAAATCGACTCTAACCAAAAATAGAGTTCTTGAGAGAACCTGACCTCGATAGTAATAATTAGCCCCGGAAGGGAATTTTCCCCCTCCCCTGTAACCTTTCAGAAAATTTGATTTGCTGTGAATTTCAGAAATTTTTTTTATACTCTGAATCACCCCTGGGTTCACTCACGTTTTCCATGTGTATCGAATGAAATGGTAAAATATTATAATAAAACACTCATACTACAATATATATTAAAACACACATACACACATAAATAATGCCTGCATTCAACAGTTAAAGATTAATATTTATATATATTTATATTTAATATTAGTTAATATTTATGTATATCTTATTTATATATATTTATATATATATTAAGAAAGTTAATATTTATACATATCTTTAACTGGTAAAATATTGTTCTGTGGCAGAAAGCTAAACAAAACTGGTGGGAGTCATAGATTAACATACAAGAATGGACATTTCCATAGAGCGTTATGGTAATGCGATTGCGATCGTAGCACCTTTAGTGACAATGGGAAAAAAACTCCCCATCCTTGTAATATTTTTATTATTGAGTATCTACCTTATTGTGATCTTTCTTTTTTTTAATGTTGCATGTTTACTTTTTCAATAGAATGTTACACCGATACATGACACATAGAATAGATATTCTATTTTATATATCTAATATCTATTCCATGTTCATGCACGGATATATGCCCCCTCTCCTTTTTTTTTTTTTTTTTTTTTTTTTTTTTTTCGGTCACATGATGAATGAATGATTTAAGTGCAATGAAAAACGAGGTAAAAATTTCCTCTTTAATGCTATACATCAAAAACAATGGTGTAATATAAAAATATATGAAATATTGCACTCTGCAAGTCCCAGAAAATTTCATAAATATTCCCATTTGGTAGGAAAATTTTTATAGCCGATGTTTTATTAAATTATGAAGTTTAACGTGATAAAGAATCGTTACAATAATCTTTTAAAATTTACGTATTTTCACTTTCTTACAGATAAAATAAAAATATTGTTTTTAATGTAACTAACGTACAATCAATTCAGTAATATTTATGATACAGGGGTGATTCTGTTCTGAAAAATTAAGGCAGTCATTTCCGAAAATTTAAAAAAAAATCGGTCATAAATCCGAAAATTTGCACATAAACTATATTGCGAATTTCGACAAATGGTCGCCGAAAATAACCAATTTAGTCAATCGTTCAAAGAAAAATCGGCAATTTCGTCAAAAGATCGCAAAAAAACGGCAAATTTCGTCAAAAGATCGCGAAAAAAAAAAAACGGAAAATTTCGTCAAAAGATCGCAAAAAACCCGCAAATTTCGTCAATGCATCGCGAAAAAACAGCAAATTACACCAAAAGATCGCGAAAGAACTGCAGATTTTGTCAAAACATCGCGAAAAAAACCGCAAATTTCGTTTAAGCATCACGAAAAAACGGCAAATTTCACCAAAAGATCGTGAAAAAACGGCAAAAATCGTCAAAACATAGCAAAAAAATGACAAAACATCGCGAAAAATCGCAAATTTCGTCAAAACATCGGCGATGTATTTCCGAAAATGTGATGTGAATTTCCGAAATTTTTTTTTCACCCAGAATCACCCCTATTATGATATTAACATATAAGAAATAATAATAAAATTAAAAAAGGGGAAAAATTCCTTTTTTTAAAATTTTTAGAATTATATAAATCTAAAAGTTAAAAATAAATAGAGGTACTGACATTGCACTCAATAAAATTTTATTCGATATGAATCAATTAACACAATACCTGAATTTGATTTTTCACAATTTAATCTCATAAACTTACATATTTATGTTCTTAACAGAATTTTCTAGGGTTTTTCTTTTATATTATTTCCCTAATTATCATTTTGTAAGTTAAAGTTAAACAATACAAGTACCGATTAAAATAAAAATAAAATAAAAAATAAAAAGAGGCAGCTAAATAAATAGAATATGGTCTGCCTCTTCTTCGTTTCAGAAAAGAATAGATACTCAAAACATAGAGCATAAACATATTTCTCCAACATAGATAAATTTCGGAGGCTTGTTAATTCTTCCCCCTTGTCAGGAGTGATGCTAGTACTGTTACCATTAAAGGTTTTGCCGTAAATGTCCCATCTTGTATATTAATCTATGGTGTGAGTCAGTATGAATGCAGATTTGTGTGTTTAAGTTCTCTGAAAACAACTGGTAGAATGTACCAAATTCAATAGAATAAAATGGCGATCGTGATTTTTTTTCCCTCCCTTTAATCTGCTTTTATATTTTATCCCTTTATACTTTTTCTACAGTTTTTCATCTTAAGACAAATTTGTTTTCTGTTACAAAAATAAATGTTTTCCTTGTGTTGTTTGTTTTAGCTTGCTATAAAATATTTTTCTGCTTGAAAAAAAACACTTTTTGTCCGAGTGAGTGCAGGTACAAAAGTTGTTTTTTTTTCCTGTTCCAAAATTTACTTTTTGCTGTTCCAAAAACTGCTACAAATTATTTCGAGTGAGTGTGACACCTGATAACTATGTCTCATTTCTAAAAGCAATAAAATTTGAGTTTTTCACAAGTATGTCTTTTACAAGGTTTTTCTTAAAAGATATGATATTCTCTTTTATTCAATTTCTTTTTTCTTTTTAATTAGAAGTAAATATTTTGGCAAGTAATACATTTTCAACATGGGAATGTACAAGCTGTTGGGTTAGAAATCCCATGAAAGAAAAGAAGTGCATGGCTTGTGAAACTTTGCATCCAAATACTGATGTAAATTCAGGTATGAGATTTATAAAGATTATAATTTTTTTTGTTAGATTTAACAACTGGAAAACTTTGAAGGAAGTAATCTGCTTAATTCTTTTTAGTATGATAAAATATGACCTAATAACCTATTATAAAGATTAAAAATATGTGTATGTTTTTATTTAGACTAGAGCTCTTCAACACATGCCTCACAGACCATGTGTAAGCCGCCATGAGTATTTTAGTGGCATGTTGTGTTATTTTGAATATTAAGAACAAACATTTCAATGCAAAAATTTCCAAAGTGTCTTATTAGGGTAAACCCATAGCTGCTATAACCTTTTTTTGTATGTCAAATAAACTTGTTTTGAACCAGAAAATTTATTTAGTAAAATGTTTTTTCTTTCTATGTGGTTTCCTTTATTCACTAAGATTTTACCTTTTAATAAAAGAATAATGTTTGGCAGTTACTGGAATTTTTTCTTTAGATAAAGAAAGACCAATCAACGTGAAAGAAAGTAGTTCGATAATTATTCGCTACATTAACTCCAATACTGGTAAAGTGAACTTGCTCTTGTCGTACTGTAAAAAGCTAGGTATTTTTAAGACCAACGGTACTTTTAACAAATTTATTTTATTATTTAATAATTAAAATATAAAAAATGCAAACAAATTTCCTGCAGATCTGCAGTGGTCCACAAATCACCAGTTGGCGACAAATACAGTAGTGTTAGTGTCTTTTGAATGCCATGTGAGAGGTTATCCTTTCTTTATGTACGTCTTCTGGTATTACTAAATAAAATAATTGTATAGAATTTCCGATATTGTGTAGCATTTTTATTGCATGCAAGTAGAAATAATTTATGTATATATATATATATATGTATATATACATGAAATAAGTATAAAATGAGAATTCTGTATCTCTGCAGCGTTAATATAAGGCTGTGTTCAAATGCTTGTTTTGCTACCATTCAACACTTTTCCACCCTTCTGTCGTTTACTCACCAAAGGATGGAAACATACAACATTGGGTCTGGAGATGAGATTAGATCAACCTGAAGGAAAGGTCTTCTTATGTAGGATGTTTGTCAGTTTCTTTTTAAAAGCCATTGAAGTGAGAAACACCGCATGACCACAAACAAGGCACCAATATGCTATATGACAAAAATTATACATCTATTTGCACCTTAAACCTGTTCCTGGTTTTTAAATTTTGCATGTGTGCATTTCTTGCTTACACTTATTTAAATAAAATATCGGTAGCTCATGGAACTGTAATAAATTATTGATGTGGCCCTTGAGCATGAAATGTGGAAGGTCCCTAATTTAGATTATTGAAGAAAGCTATTGATATGTTAATTAATATTTAAATTTGATATCTTCTTTTTGTTTTCCTTTTAGCAGAATTTGTTCTTGAATTATTTTCATTAAAATAAATTGCATTTTGTGATTTATTATTCTTTTTCAAAATAATAATAATAATAATAATGACTTTTATGTGATAGTTCTTAATTATTTGTCAAAATTTCTTACACCAATTATGAAGAAAAGTAATTTTCAAAACGTGAAAATTCCTTTCTAAGCCATGTAGGCGTCTGATTTAGTTACATCACATCTTTTCAGACAACTTATTGATTTATTAGTTATTTAGAAAAATTTAATTTTTTAAAAATTAAATTGCTTTTATTTAACTATATATTTTTTAATATTTGTTAAGCAGTGCTCAAAATTTCTGGTTCCCATTGGCAACTAGGATTTGGCAATCTCTTGCCAAACATTTATAATTCTCATTCCCTACTTATTCTTTTTCCATTTCTGTGAAGAAAAGAGCTTTTACCGATTCTTGATTCTGTAATTTAGCCGATTATTTAAACATGTGATATTTCATCTTTAACTATTTTAACAGTGTTTGCCGATACATTAAAAAAAAAAAATTAAGTTCATTGTGATGCTGCTATATGTCAGGATCTATTGAAATATAGCAGCAATCATGATGGTTATTATTGTGTATATCCATTTTTGTTCAACTAGCTTCGTACAATTATGTTGGCTATTATTGTATTACTAGCTGTCGTTGGCGACCAGTTTGGTCTCCCTTCAATGTAGGCTAAGCATTGTATTGTGTTACTTTTATTTCTAATTTAATTTACTTGCTCAATCCTTCGCCAAATAGGAATATTCTGATAGAGAAATAAAAAACTCTGTATTGTTATGTTAGCCGGGCGCAGGCGATAAATCGCCAAACATTGTTCCCATGCATCGCATTTTTTCGTATTTTATTGATTTTATTTAAACTGTAATCCTTTCACTCAGTTTATTTAAAATACAAAACTGTCATTTAAAACTGAAACTTTTAAAATTCATGGCTTTCATTTATTTCTTTTTAAAAAATGAAAAGAAAAAGAATAAATAATACCATAAACCATAACATTTAATTTGAACATCAAAGCATAGTTTTAATTTACCACGCGAAAAATAAAAAATGTCAACTGGCAAGTTAAAAAATGCTATTGGCGAGATTTATGACCGGCTGACATAAAAGTACCAAGGATTTTTTGCGATCATGGCAGCTTTTATGTAGTTTTATTCGAAAAAATAATTTTGATTTTTTAATCAAAATGGAAGCTTTCCATATGAAAAGCGAAAGAGTCAACCCATAATTATTTATGACAGTCAAATGACTCGGACTGTCATAATACAGATGAAATGATGGCGACGGAACAATATTTGGCAATATGTCACCTGTGCCTGGCTGACATTAACGTACCAAAATGGCCACCTGGCTTATAAAAAGTGAAGTGGTCAGCCCGGACCTGTTGATGGCAGTAACATGACTTAGACTATTATTATAGAAATAGTTTTACATTTTTTTATTAATAGATGTGTTTGATAATTAAAAAAAAACTTTAATAAGTTTTACTGGCATGTAACTTGCAATATAAAAGTATCAAAAGTAAAAGTCTCATTGCATCATCAATCAGGCAGATAATTAAAATATTTCTAAATAGTATGAAATTATGCCGACTAGTACTTTTAGTCTGGCAACTGCATTTGGACTTTGAATTTCATGCCATGTTCTAAGGATCATCCATTAATTACATCACACAGATTCATGAATGTTTTAATATCTCCTCCCATGTCATAGGTTGTCACACTTAAATGACCCACCCCCTCCTCCCCCACCTTCCGTGTTGTGACATAACATGTTTTCCAACTGTTATTTAGAGCTAATTTTAATTCCCAAAAATTTTTTATTATTTTCCTTTACATGCTGTTTATTAAAGGGCAAAATGTGGAAATTTTATTAGTGGCCAGTAGTAGTAGTTTTATAAATGGTCAGTTTCTTTTGTTTTTTTTTTTAAATAGGGGCCACTTTTTTATCTAAAAGTACTAAACATTAAACTATAGTTAAAATTTTTATTAGTATTGATCTAAAATTAAATTGTCAAAATAAATATGTTAATATTAACATGTTGCAACCAGCAAAAATAGAATCATTGTTCAGGGTGGTCAGCGACCTGGAAAACATGGAAATATCAGGGAATTTGGTTGACCTGGAAAAATCATGGAAATCTCAGGGAAATTCAAACTAAACCTGGAAATTGATTGAAACAAATACTAATTTCCATTACGATTGCGGTAATCTGGAAAGAAGAGATTAATCTTGGCTTTTGGGCTCAATTCGTACCTTCTACTTTTATCCAGTCTTTGAGCTTTGAGCTCAGGGTCATGATAAAAATTTTATTTGCAGGGGTGTAAAAATCTAGGCGCCAGCAGGTAATCTCTCACCACTAAATTTTATTCATTATTTTTTGTCTAATATTTCGTCTTAAATTATTTGTAAGAAACTCTCCCTGTTTGAGAAACAAGAATGTAGCCTAAGTTTCTTAGTGTTTTGCAATCCTTTAAAAACTGAAAGTAAACTGAATTGTTATTAATCTATACTCATATTATAAAAAAGTAAAGTTTGTGTGTTTATTTATAGGGGGTAATATCTGGAATTACCGAACCAATTTTAAAAGTAATGATGGCAAAATGATAGTGTGATAGTCCCTATTCCAATATAAATTATATTTTACATCTGTGCTACTATCCCCAAGGGGGTGCAGAAGCAAAAAGCTTTCTAAAAATGCAATTTTTGTGTTACTGAAAACCCTAAAAACTTGAAATTTGGTATGTGAGTTATAAGATATAAATTATGTCTAAGAACAGTTCCTAAAAAAATTTGAAATTTAAAAAGGGTGAAAATGTGTGAAAAGTGTTCTAAAAAATTCTAAATTGCAATTTCTACGCTATCTCAGGGAATACGAAACCGATTTAAAAAATAAAGGTTACAAATTGATGGGGCCAGTCCTTATTCCAACATAGGCTATGTTTTATGCCATTGCCACTACTACCTGGGGGTTGGAAGACCAAAAACTGTTGAAGGAGCTAGTAATGTGATATGTGGCATGGTAGTTACTTATAAGATGTAAATTCCCTCTAAGAACAATAGAAAAAGAATTTGAAATTTAAAAAGGATGGAAATGCATGAAAAGCATTCTAAAAAGTTCCAAATTACCATTTCTATACAATATCAAAAAATACAAAACTGATTTCAAAAATAATGGTTGATGGTGACAGTTCCTGCTCCAACATAGGCTATATTTTATGTCGGTGCCACTACCACCTCGGGGTTTCAGAAGCTAAAAATATGTTCCAAATTGTGATTTTTGTGATATTGAAGGGGCTAGCAACTTGAAGATTATCATGGTACTTATACAAAAAAAAAAAAATCTAAATTTAAAAGAGGTTAAAATGCGTGAAAAGCATTCTAAAAACATTTTTAATTAAGATATCTAGGCAATTGTTAAAGATAGAAACTTGAAGTTCGGCGTAGTAGATATTTATAAGATGTAAATTCTCTCTAAAAATAGTTTCTAAAAGATTCTAAATTTAAAAAGGTGAAAAGAGTGAAAAGCGTTCCAAACATGTTCTAAATTAAGATTTTTCTAAAATCTCAGAAAATACCAAACTGATTTCAAAAGTAATGATTGCAAATTGATGGTAACAGTCCCTGTTAAAGCAAAGGCTATGTTTTATGTCATCAGTGCCACTACCATTAGGAGTTTGCAAAAGCAAAAAATTCTAAATTGCGATTTTTGTGACACCGAAGGGGCTAGAAAGATTAAGTATGGCGTGGTAGTGACTTATAAGATATCATTGCTCTCTAAGGCCGGTAAAAAAAAAAAAAATGATGGGAAAATGTGCAAAAAGCTTTCTAAAACATTCTAAATTGAGATTTCTATGCAAGTGTTAAAGATATAAACTTGAAATTTGGCGTGGTAGATACATATTAAGATATAAATGATCTCAAAAACAGTTACTAAGAATTTTGGAATTTAAAAGGGTGAAATGAGCAAAAAGCTTTCTACAATCTTCTTAAATTATGACTTCTGTGGAATCACAGGAAATATGGTAAACTGATTTTAAAAGTAGCATTGAAAAATTGATGGTGACAGTCTCTGATTCAACATAGGTTGTATTTTTTTGTCAGTGTCACTACCAAAAGGGGTTTCAGGACGAAAAACATTCAAAATTATAATTTTAATTATACTGAAGGGGCTAGAAACTTGAAATTTGGCCTGGTAGTTAATTTTAAGATGTAAATGCTCTCTAACAACTGTTTCTAAAAATTTTAAATGTGAAATAAGTGAAAAATGTTCTAAAATTTTTTCTAAATTTCTAATTTTTTTTTTTTTTTTTTTTTTTTTTTTTTTTGGTTGGAATTGTCAAAGTCAAAATCTTGAAACTTGATATAGTAGTTACTTATATGGTGTAAATGCCTTCTAAGATCAGTTTAAAAAAATAGAAATTTAAAAGTAGAAAATAAGCGAAAAGCATTCTAAAAATGCTTTAAATTATGATTTCCATATGGAATTTTCAATGATAGAAACTTAAAGTTTGGCATAATAGATATAAAACGTAAATGCTCTCTAAGAACAGTTTTTAAAAGATTCAAAATTTAAAGTGTTAAAATGAACAAAAAATCTTTTAAAAACTTTCTAAGTTACTATTTCTATGTAATCTCGGGAAATACCAAACCGATTTCAAAATGTATATTGGCAAATTCATGGTGACAACCCATGTTCCAACATATGCTATATGTTATGTTGGTTCCACTACCACCTGAGGGGTGTTAGACCATTAGACTAGAATCTTGAAATATGGAATGAAAGTTATTTTTAACACTTTGAGATCTGAGCTATTTCAACTGCATATCTCCATCTGGACTAAGAGTACAGTAGAACACCGTTATCCGAAAATCGACTTAAGGGTCCTGTCCCTGCCGGCGAAGACACTCACAAGCTAATGCTAATCCTATGGGGAGGGATATTTCTAATATCTCGTTTGCATTTCGACATTTTTAAATAATTTTTTTTGCATTGGATAGCCGAGGTCCGTCTCTACAGCGCACCTTGATTACTTTTTCGATTTTGGTTGCAGATATTTTTTAGAATGACACTTTCATTTTAAGAACCAGTTTTGAAAATGAAAGTAACTTTATTAAAAATATCTGCGACCAAAATCAAAAAAGTAACCAAGGTGTGCTGTAGAGACGGACCTCGGCTATCCAATGCAAAAAAAAATTATTTAAAAATATCGAAATGCAAACGAGATATTAGAAAAATCCCTCCCCATAGGATTAGCATTAGCTCGTGAGTGTCTTCGCCGACAGGGACGCTTTTTCAAGAAGGCTCACGTTTTGAGCACCTTATCGCCAGAGTAAGGGTTGGCGCGGGGATGAATTCAACGCTACGCACACTTTTTTGTTCGTGACGTCGTACGCGTAGCAAACAGCAACCCCATTCCTTTGCTGAGAGGAAGAGATGTGCTTTTTTTCATTTGTTTTTTCCGCAAATGTAAAAAGCTAGACGAAATGTTATTTCACCGTGGTTTGCAATTAGAACCTTGCTTAAAACAAAGATCTATTTCGGATTAAAATAACTTTTAATTGCACAAATATATATAATTCAAACATGTTATTTTTTTCAGTTCTATAATATTCATTTATATCATTAATTCACTATATGTTCGAAGAAATTGAGAACGTATTTTAAAAACAGACGTAAAAATTTTCTTTAATAAATATAATTGTATTAATCATGTTTTTATGACACAATTGAACATAGTTTTATTAGTATTACAGACCTGCCAACCTTTGAAAATGAGAAATCGTAGCACACAAAATTTAAATTAATCTGGAGATTGGTTGGTTGTTTTTTCGTGTTTCACAGCCATCTTTTGACATTCGTAAAAGGAATAAGCTTCCCGCCTTTCAACTCAATATTGTAAATTTTTTCCTCTGAAAATTTTTAGAGTTTATTTCCGTTTCGCAGAATTTTTTTTTTTTTTTTTTACATTTGTAAAAGGAGCCTGGTTCCAATTTTTTAGCTCAGTGCAGTAAATTTTGACGGAATTCGCGATTTTTTCCCCGCCATCATTTCAAGATATTCACAATGTTTTCCCAACAATTGTAATTCACATTTTCCCATCACGATTCTTTGTTGAAATCCGCACTTTTTACCATGAACTTTTGACGAAATTCGCATTTTTTACGCGATCCTTTAACGAATTTTGAGGTTTTTTTTACCACGATCCTTTGACTAAATTAGTGTTTTCTTTCTGCGATCTTTCGGTGAAATTTGCATTTTCTTACTGATCTTTTGACGAAATTCACGTTTTCTTTCTGCGATATTTTGACAAAATTCACGTTTTTACGACGATCCTTCAACGAAATTTTTTTTTTTTACACGGTCATTTGTCGAAATTCGCGATAGTTTATCGCAAATCGTGCGATTTTGCACACTATTTCAAACCTTGCCCCTCAAGGAACCCCCTCCAGAATTCTTAAAATGGCACCCCTGTTTCTAAGGAAGGGAATTCCTGTATAAATATTTACAAAAAGACGATTAGAGTGTTTTATGTTAAGAAGTTTTTTTTTACAGCCCAGAATTTTTGTTTTCTCATGAGCGTTTTTTAATGTCCGAATTTTCGGACTCTAATGGCCAATTTTTTAAAACTTTCGGAAATGAATACTTGGAAATTTCGGAACAGAATCACTCCTGAAAAATATCCTGCGCGGGATAAAAATCGCAACTTGAAACAAAAAATGCTTTTGTGTTTCTTGCAAAAAATCGTAGTTTGAGACCGATTTTCATAGCATCGTAGTTTATAAGTCCAAATCGTAGCAACTACGATTTTTTCATAGCAGTTGGCAGGTATGGTATTATTACTGAATTAATTTAGTTTTTTTTTATTATTAAGTGGCATAATTATGTGACGTGTTGATTGCATTAATAAAACACATTTTCACTGAAATAATTCATTAAAAATTAATTGTTTTTTATTTAATTGCGATTAGAAGTTAATAGGAAGTTGAAACTAAAATCAATTCGATTATAATTAGATTGAACGATAAAGCATAAATTATTTAGCCGTATCCTGCAATTTAAATCTATCAGATAAAATAACTGCAAGTTGATGCATGGAATTAAATCAATTACTATTACATTTTAATATTGTTAAAATTTTATCATTATTTGAGTTTTTACGAAAAAGACATTGGTCTGTCCCTAGTGCACAAAATTAAAAATCTTTAAAATTCTTCAGTTTTTTATTTTAAGATTTTTGCCATATTTTTAAATATTATTTCGCTTTAGTTGTTTTATTTATTATTTAAAAATAATAATTCGTCATATTTGAATAAATCATGTAAATTCTTCTCTCGAATGAAATCCCCCCCCCCACACACACACACTTTATATTTCGTCATTCTGCACACATTGCTCTATTCATTAAGTTGAAGTGGTAATAAAATAATGCTCAACCGTCTGAGGCAACCTCCCATTTCGAATTTTCTCTTCCCACCCCCACCACCCCCCTCTCCTCCATCACACTATTTTTTGCCCATTTAAAATTCATTGTTGCCTTACAGAAAAGATTAGTTAAAATTGCGTCTGAAATGTTAACTATTCCTTCGCTTATCCATAACAGTGTATAAAGTTTACTGTTTTGCTCTATCTGTTGATTTTTAAATAACAAATAAATAATTTACCATAAAAAAAGATAAGGAAACAAATAGAATGAAAGATTTTTAAAATAATAATAAGAATTAACCTTTTGTGCGCACACTTTCATTTTTTTTTAAATTCTTTATAGTTTTATAAATTTTCTGTCCTATTTATTACTTTGAAGTAACTATAAGTAAAGACCAATTATTCAAATTCTGCGCCCCTCCCCTCCTGCCAAAACAAAAAGTTAAATATTTCAAGTTTTTAATTTTTTGGTTTGTTTTTTCTATTTGTTAATTGATAAATTTAACTATTTAAATCTATAGCCCCTCACTATCATATACAGTTAAAAAAATTCTCTAATGATTTTATTTGTTACTTTGAAGTAACAAAAGATAGTCATTCAATCTTCCTTCTACCCCACCTCCCCTTAAGAATTTCATCTCACATTGAAAAAGCAATTTCTAAACATCCTGTTTGGGGGTGTGAAAGGTTTTTTTTTCCTTTCTTGGTTTGGCCTATTTTCACTCGACTTTGGGGGCTGTTTCTGCAGAATGATTTGGTCTTAAATTAATTATACAAGTTCATCGCAGAAAATATAGTAATTTTCTGCCACAGGTATTTTTTAAAATCTGTGTTTATATATACATCAAAATGCACTGAAACTGCATTAATTCATGATCCCCATAAATCCATCTTTATATGTAATCAAATATCTAAATACATGAAGGTAATGAGTTTTTGTTTAAGAGGTATGGAATTAATAATGCTCAATTGAATGAAAATTTAGATTTTTGAGGGGATCAAATAATCAAAATTTTAGTCTATATCATCAAAAGTAATAAAGGCCTTCGATAAAACAGGGTATAAGAATTCATAATACAATTTCTTTCGAAGAACATTTCTTTTCATCAAGAGCACATAACTGAAAATATTTCTTTAATTTAGGTAGGACTAAAATATGCTAGTTCGTCTTCCGCCATTTCGGTTCAAAACAAAACACAAGACGACGATTGGTGTTAGAGCTATCTGAACGCTCTCGCTTTTGCCAAGGCTGGTGCTGAAAACGTGAGCCTTCTTGAAAAAGCGGCAGGGACAGGACTGTAATACTGAAATACCTTAAAATTCCTCAAAGTCCTATTTAAATGTGAAAAAATTCATTGTCAACACTATTTTGACCGATGTCAAATGACACCTTTCAACATATTTTGATTTATGATTACTATTTTATTTGTAAGTATTAGATCAAAACAACTCCGAATCATTTTAGTACATTCAAGAGTTGTTTTAATACTTATTATCTTTAAAAATTAGAAGCAAACTAAGTAAAAATTAAAACTTTGAAAGGTGTTATTGGACACTGGTAGAAATAGTGTTAAAAAAGCATGTTTTTTATGAAAGTAATAAACAGAGTGAACTTGCTTATTTTTTCCTTTGCGTAATTTCGAGCACTTTATTAGATAGACACGTAAGACACTTCATTTTTTTACAAAATATGTTATTTACTTTTGTTTTTCAACTTTGCAATCATTTCAATGTTGCTTTATCACGCCATCTTTTAAATAACAACACATCTGATGCTGTTGCATCTTCTTGAACTTCAACATATCAATCACAGCCTTTCATCAAACAAATTTTCACCATAAGCCTCCTGGTTATTCGAAAATTCCTATAGAAACCCAGTTAACCGAAAATGCTTTGGTCCCATGCTTTTTGGATAACCGGGGTTTTACAGTATTTGTTACTTTTCATGATTTTTTTTTAAAAAGTTGGAAGATATGTATATTAATACTTTTTATTCATAATGAAGGAACTACTTAAATGTACTTTAATGTGTAATTAATGAACATTTAATGAGAAATTACTAAAAAAAATGTTTTATATTTAAAAAAAGTTTCCTATAAGTAATCATATTTTTTTAACATAAAATTTCACATAGACTTGAACAAAAACTTACCCAAAAGTTGTACAAATATTTGAAAATAGATTTTATTTGCATATGAACATTATTTGGTATAATTTGTTTTTGTGTGGTACATTTCAAAGCACAGATTTGCACAAAGAGCAACACCACAAAATCCACAATAAGTTTGAGTTAAGCTCTGATTCTATATATTTTCATATACTTTCTCCTGTTTAGTGCTGCAATCTCTATTTTTTTTCCAAAATAGAAAAGTCGTAGATAATATCTGAAAAGACCGCAAACGTATGTAGTTGGTAATTTTATAGCTCAGAAAGTTAAAAGTTGACAAAAGAGACACAGCCCTTTACCGAAAACGGCAACCATGTGACACTCGGGCTTAGACCTCTAAGAGTTATCAAAATCTCAAATAAAAATTGAAATGAGCATAAAAGCTTCAAAATACATTCTAAATATCTTTTATTTAGAATTAGTTTGAGTTCTTATTAATTTAAGTCTCATTTTTACCTAATGCAATGTAATAATGAAGTTTAGTCAAACTGTGGCTTAATTAGTAATTTTTTAATTATTACTAACAGTATAATTTTTTCTAATAAAAATAGGTACACAAATACCACTATCATATTTCAACTATTATGTGAGCAAAGCTGTGGGTTTTGCTAGAGTGACATAAAGAAAAATATTCTATCTGATTTTGAAGCCTTTGCATGGTCAGTGTTAAAACATACAGAAGCTGTGAAATATCTCTTATTGTTTCTCTCTCTCTTTCTGTTTGAAGTCCCTTGTTTATTGGAAAACAAAATTCATGTCTTTCTGTCATAGTTGTATTGATATTTTATAAAAATGAAAATAGTGACTTTTACAGATTTTTGCCAGTGGTTAGATATAAAAAAACAAACAAATTTGCCATTTTAAACAGATTTTCGGGAATATGAAAATCGAGGTAATGAAAATATTAATCTTGAAACAATTTTAAAATGATCTTAACAAATTCCTGCTGTGTACTTTCGGTATCGGTCTCAGCCAATTAAAAAAACAAAAAGTTTGAACTTATCTCTGGGAGGAAAATGAATGGTTGTATTTTCCTTGTACAAATCTGTAATTGACGAAACTTGATATGTGAATCATTCTCAGATAATGGGAAATTTTATGTCCTTGTCTAAAAAATGTGAATTAATCAAGTCAACTATGAATGTTTGAATTTTTTGTGAACATTTCTGTTCGATTACTCACTATATTATGCACTTTAAATACAAAAAAAAAAAAAAAAAAAAAAAATTCAATATCTAAAAAAGTTGTAAACAAAGGCTTGTCCCAAATTTCAAATTTATTAATTGAAACCCTTGTTTTTTAGATTTGGAAAGCTTTAGAACAAATGGCAGTGATTATGTGGGTATATTTCTCATCTCTATTTTTTACACATTTGACACTTAAGACAAAACAGAAAAGATATCAATTAATTATCCAGTAATTTTCTATCAATCTTGACTACCATTTATCCTTATTTGAAGTTTGTCCCTATTGTCATTACCAGGCTACACAGTAATTTTCCATTCGGCTCCCTATTAGATGTCGTTTTGATACGACTCGACAGCATTTTCACGTTGTACAGTACCACAAGTTCTAACAGGCAGTAATGTCTATTTTTGATTAACTATGCAAGAAATTGTAGTGTAGTGTGATTTTTTTTTTTTTTTTTTTTTTTTTTTTTTTTTTTTTTTTTTAAATATAAACTTACTAAGTAATGACTATGTATTAGAGCCGAGTAGCAGAAATTTCTCAAGTGTCTGCGACAGATAATTCAGGGGCAAAAAATAATCTGCAGGTCAAATATTTTTATAAATGAAATGTTAATTAATCAAACAATCAGTTACCTGTAGCGTTTTTAGGCATTTTATAAATTTTTATTAATAATAGTCAACTTTTTGTATTAAATAATAAAGAGCTAAACATAATACGAAGCAAAATAAAAGTTCAGTGAAAAAGAATCTGCAAAAGAGAAAAGAAAATCTGCGACGCCCGTCTCCCATCTCGAACTTTCTGCTACCGGGTATTAGAGTAATGTTGTAAATGAAATTATCTATGAAAATTTCATAATTTTAACGCTAACCTGGAAAAATCATGGAAATATCAGGGAATTTTAAGATAAGAGATTTCTGACCACCCTGATTGTTGGAATGAAAAAATTTTTTACTCTCTCCTTGTAGAAAAGTGGCCATAAGGTGGTCGCTGACTGACAATTTTTTAACAGCCACTTTTTTCATTTAGTGGTCATGTGCAACTAATTTTGCCTTTTATCATTTATTATCTACTGAAATAAGTACTACAAAATAATCAAAATCTTATGTATATTTACTTTATAGGCTCTTGCAATTCAAATGAAAAATATATTTAATTCTCCATGGGTAAAAATCTATATTTTTATGAACTTATTTTATGCTGAAAACTATTTCAGGAACCAACAATCACTCATTTGAATGTAAGGAAACAGTTGTCAAATTCTGAAGTTATTAATTTTAAATTATTAAACATTTGTGACATTACAATAAATAAGTAAAATAAAATTAATGTGATAAAATATGTATGCTACATTATTTATTTTTTATATTGCAATATTTTATTTCTGCAGTTGAATAAAATGTACTAAATTTAATTTTATAAAGAGCATTAAATGAAAGGGCATTAAAGATGTTTCTTTTTAATTCTTTACAGCTGTAAAAGACAATTCTGGCTTTAAATTCAGTTCACCTCTTCAGAATTCACCAATTACTTTCAAATTTGGTAATTACGTGTGCACAGCTACATCAACTGCTACAACATCCACTTTCAAGTTTGGTGTTAGTGTAACTGAATCACAGACAACCACTACTAATTCTGGTTTTAAATTTGGCACTTCAAATGCAAACATATTTGCTAGTCCAGTTGTATCTGAAAGTGTTAACAAAGTATCTGATTCACTGCCATCTACTACACAGTCTTTTGCTACTACTGGTTTTAAAATGCTTGATGCCACATTGGCTTCTGGCAAAACACAGAATAATAACGTTTCAAATAGTTCTGAGGTTTCTCAAACTAAAAGCATTTTTCCCTCGGAAAGCAAAGCAACTGAATCAGTTTCAGAGTCTAAAAATAATTGTGTTACTAAGAATAACGCTGACGATGCTGTGATAAAAACAAAAGAATCAGCTCCTGAACCTGATAAAAAAAATTCATTTATTTCTAATCCATTACATTTAGAAGAAAGCTCCAAAGAGAAGCTACCAGATGCTGTGATAACTTCTAGTTCATCTAATGTTCCAAATCCATCAGTTACTGCATGTTTTGGTTTTACTACTAAGCCAATTGAATCAAAAGACACAAAAGAAAATAAACCATCTGTTTTTAAGTTGACAAGTGAATCACCATCATTGTCTGCATTTAAATCTCCTGTTAATCTTTTTAAGTTTGGAGGTGAGAAGGTTGATTCTACAAAAAATAGTTTATCATCTGCTTCTGTGACTCTTGCGACAACAACTACAACTGCCAGTTTCGGCTTTTCCAGTAGTGGCTCAACTTTTGGTACTGTTACAAATCCTAAGATTACTGAAGTGACCTCTACTACAGCTAATTCTAATCCAGTAACAATTAAAACTGAAGAAAGTAAGACAGTTGCAAGTACTACTATATCAACTGCTGTTACAACTTCAAGCCCTTTTGTTTTTGGTAGTTCTATTACAACTTCAACTCCATCAGCTTTTTCTTTTTTTCCAACCTCATCAGCACCATCATCATCATCAGCAGCAGCAGCAACAACAACAACAGCTTCTACTACTACAACTTCTGTCTTCAGTTTTGGAGCATCATCTAACCAATCTGGAGGTAAGATTATAAGGAGACCATCATATGTTCAGGTCATCGATTGCTTAGCACAATGCTAATTAGAAGAAGAAAAAAATAAAGGTAGAAAATAAACTTGTAGTAATTAGTCAGCCACTTTAAAAAATAAAAATGAATTTTTAAATCTTGCAAACACTGTTATGTCTGGTTAAAATGTTTTGTTGTATCAGTGAGGGAAGCTTCATGATAGAACAGTGGGCTAAAGTCTGCACCACATAGGTACAAGGTGATCATGATTTCAAAATGGCATACAAATTGATATTTCCACGCAGTTCTTATTTTCTGTCTGTTTAAAAAGTTAAGCATATGTAACAATATTGCATTAAAATGAAATTTTAAATATTAAAGACACTATAATGTATAATTTTAATAGAATTTAAAGAGTTCATATTATCTTAATTAAATATTTAATTTTAATAATGGAAATAAATCTGACAAATATTATTAATATAAAAATTTAATTTTAACTAGAGTGTTTCATTTATAAAGCTCTGATGAAGCGTTATAAATACCGTAATTTCCAGTGTATAACCCGCAGATCAAACAATCGTGTTTCAACCCAGAAATTTTTAAAAATAAAATGTAACTTTTTAGATCACGGTAAATATTGGTCTTCAAATACTGAATAAAATTTCTGGGTCCAAACTGAATTGTTTGATCTGTGAGCTATACACCCGAAATGACGGTAAATTAAAAAAATCTGAAGTAAAAGGAGAGAGTAGGTTTTGATCGCACACCGTGCAGATTCAAAACCACTTCTGACCACTCGGTGATTGAGCTTCCCTGGTTTGTACAATAAAATACTTTAGATAGATGTAACAGTATTTACAAGATTTTAAAATTCTTTTTTAGTTTTTAGAGTTAGCAGCTAATTATTTTTAGGCTTTTTTCTACCTTTGATCTTCTATTAACCCCTTGACATATGATTAAACACAAAAGTAATGTGTCTAGAAATACTATTTATTTATTGGTTGTTATGGCGCTCAAATGTAGCTTTGTATCTTGTTCAAAATATTTTATTTGAATAACAAAACGTCAAACTTAGTGTTACAACAAAAAAATAAATATATTTTATAACTATTATATTAGATGCAAATTATTAATTAAAATTTTCTAATATATGAAATTTTTCAAAACAGTTCGGAATGCATGGTTCGTACGCTTTGGAAAAAATAGAAAAAGTGCTGGTAGAAAAAGTATTCATTTTCAAGGAATGAAAAGTGCTGGAAAAAAAAGTATTAATTTTAGAGGAATGAAAAGTGCTGGAAAATATCGCGAACTTTGACAAATTGTTGCCAAAAAATATCAATTTCAACAATCATTTGCATAAAAAAAAATCTGTGATTTCGCAAAAGGATCGCTTTAAAAATGCGAATTTCGTCTCAAGATCACGGAAAAAACGCAAATTTCGTTGAAAGGTTGTGGAAAAAAACGCGTATTTCGTCAAAGACCAGAGAAATAACCCGAATTTCGACAAGAAATCTCGAAAATAGTGCAAATTTTGTCAGAGGATCGCAGAAAACACTCGAATTGCATTAAAAGTTCGCGAAAATATGCGTGTTTTCATCAAAGGATCATGCAAAAAACGCAAATTTCGACAAAAGATCGTGAACAAAACACAAATTTCGACAAAGGATCGTGAACAAAACACAAATTTCGACAAAAGATTTAAGGCATTCATTTCCGAAAATTTTAAAAAATCGGTCACCAATCCGAAAATTCGGCCATAAAAAAACCATGAATTTCAACAAACGGTCGCAAAAAAAAAAAAAAATAATAAATAAATAAATAAAATTGACAATCATTTTCAGAAAAAATGCAGATTTCGCCAAAGGATCGCAGAAAAAACGCACATTTCGTCAAAGGATCACAGGAAAAAACGCAAATTTCGTCTAAGAAACATGGGAAAAATTGTAAATTTCGTGGGAAGATCGCAAAAAATCCGAAGGTTTCGTCAAAAGATCGCGAAAAACTGAAAATTTCATCAAAGTATCGCGAACAACTGAAAATTTCATCAAAATATCGTGAGAAAACACCATATATCGCCGAAAGATCGCGAGAAAACAGCATATTTCGCCAAAAGATCGCGAGAAAACATCAAATTTCGTCAAAAGATCCTGAAAAAAAGGCAAATTTCGTTGAAAGATTGTGAAAAAACGCGAATTTCGTCAAAGGGTTGCAGAAAAAACGCATAGTTAGTGTCAAGAGTGGGTTTCCCCCTCTCACCCTCTGCTGTAGCTTTTCAGAAAATTTGAGGTAAATTTTTGATTTTTTTTTTAATACTCAGAATCACCCCTAGGATCGCAGAAATAACACAAATTTCTTCAAAGCATCGCGGGGAAAAAAAAAAAAACCACAAAATTCGTCAAAGGATCGCGAAAAAAGCATGAATTGCATTAAAAGATCGCAGAAAAAACTCTTTTCTTCAAAAGATCGTGGAAAAAGGGGAAATTTCATCGAAAATTTACGAAAAAAGACTAAATTTGTCAAAGGGCCTAAAAAAAACAAAAACCGCATAGCCAGTGTCGGGAGGGGATTTACCCCTTCTGCTATCTGCTGTAGTCTTTCAGAAAATTTGCTGTGAATTTTTTAAAATGAGAATCACCCTTGAAAATTTCGTCAACTATACGTCGAAAAAAAAAAAAAAATCATGAATTTCTTCAATCTGTCATTGAACAAAAATTGCAAATTTTAACAATCCGTCGGGAAAAAATACCACAAAATTCGTCCATTGGTGATCAATAAAAAATGCAAATTCGTCATTTTGATGCCGATTTCATCTCTCAACCCCCCCCCCCCCCCCCACCCACCCAAAAAAAAAAAAAAAAAAAAAAAAAAAAAAAAAAAAAAAAAAAAAAAAAAACGCTCTTTTCTAACACAGTCAATCAGTCAAAAAAAAAAAAAAAAAAAAGGTCATTTATAAAAATTGCGAATGTTGTCAATCAGTTAAAACTTCACCGAATTAATTCCAAATTTTTCATTGTGTAACTGATAAAAAAAATTTATTTCCTTTTTATAAATCCATTTAAAAAAAACCTTTTGTATTTAAAAAGTAAAAGTAAATTATCTTTATTTCAATTATTTTTGTATGGATAAGCGCAAATGCTGTAAGGTTTGAGAATTCAGAGAATATTTATTAAAAAGTATATTGTTCACAACTTCAGAAATGCTAATATATGACTCCTGATGAGTGTTCAGAATTGCTAAAATTTAACTGGTTTACTCCTGTTTTCTGCTCTTGTAGTGATACCATACCTTTTATTTTTTTGTTTTTTTAAATATTTTTTTGCACTTAAAGAAGAGAAAATCAAGCTCTGTTGTCTTAACTTTTTATTATATATGAAATTTCTTCCCATGGTACTTTAATAAGTTAAAACACATTATTCTTTAAAAAGTCTCTAATAATGTCTTGAAAATGCCTGTTATAAAAATGAAAAGATTTGATAAGAATTCTTTGAAATAGATAATCAATGGGGTGACTATTTTCCTTATGTGTTATTCTACACCATTTTTATGCATGTATCTAAACAGTCCTTGAATAGTGCTGGAATAGTGCTTGAATTTTATTTGTTCTCGAATGTATGAACCATGGAATGTGCAATGGTAATTGGCACTTTTTGCACTGCCATATTGTTTCGCTTCTTATATTCCGTTTTGTGCAAACAATGCACCTTTTTTGCAGGATGTTTTTTCTTATCAGTAGCAGGTATATGTTCCGGGAAATGTGCCCAATATTTTGCTTGCAGACGAGTTGAACAATTTCCTTGTGATGGACGTCCACGTTTGGGATAATTTGGTAACGATATAGTGGATAACATATCTTTGGCGATACTAAGTTGAAAATTCACTATTCTTAGTTTTTCTGCATAAGGAGTATTCGAATATAGAACATATGCGTTATAAACAGCAATATCAATCATGTAAAAAAATATATTTTTACTAGCATAGCAGAACTACCCGGCTTCGCCCGTGTCAATTATAAGGAGCCTTCCAGGTAAAATAAATTAAAACGAAGTAATACGGCAATCACAATAACTGAAACTTGTGCATTCATTCCCATCCACAAATCGTTAAAAAGGCAATAAGAAAATATGACGTTATTGTCTCGCAACCATAGTAAAATCCCTGCACTATAATAACAGAATGAGAGTTATCTTTGCCGGATGTAAGAGAAAAATGTGTGATTTTCCTCACAATACGAAAAAAAAAAATTCCACCAAATCGCGCAGCATTTAGTGAAATTCTCGTTTGCATGGCATATATAAAGTACAAACACTATGTCAGTGCCCATAAATTGTGCCCCATAAATTGTAACCCATAAATTGCACCTTTACTGCAATTTTTCTAACTTCTAAACATCACACAATTTCATTTTTTACAATGTCGAATAGAAAAAAGTTCTTTCAAATGAAATTTGTTTCAAAATTGTATTTCAATTCTCTGATTTTAATGGATTTTAAAGTAATTTTCAAGCATGGATATTAATGCAATAGTATAGAGGCATGTCTCTGAGTAACCTGGTATTATATTTTCTGTGGCAACAACCTAACACAATAATTAATTTCCCTTTTACTGCAATTTAACCTCTAAACCTTGCACATTCGATTGTTTCAAAATCTTATTGAAAACAAAAGTACTTTCAGTACGATTTGTTTGTAATGTTTATCTCAATTTACAGATTTTTTTTATGGATTTTAAAGTAATTTTCAAGCATGCATATTTTTTAAATATGCTTGCAACCCAATTACAAAATATTAACTCAATTGTTCAAAAACATTGTAACTAATTTAGAATTTGTTTGTTTACGTGTAATATTTAATAACTAAATTGGCAAACGAAATTAAAACGCCAAAAATCAGAGCCGGTTAAGAGAAAAACCGGTTAAACCAGAGAAGTAAAAAAAAATTAAATAAGTAACTGCATATTTAGTTAATTAAATGTGTAGGTTGCATTTAGTTTTTTTTTTAATTTGTGTAGTTTTAAAAATGTACATATTTTCTATATTTTGTGAAGTGAATACTAGTTGTAATTAATTGAATTGAAATAAAAATTATCACTAATGACAAATAATGAACAATATTTAATACAAATTAAATTACTGAAAATCTTGTCACATACTTTTATAAGAAGTTGAAATTGTTCTACATTACATTATGTAAATTTGAGTTAATTAACCAAAAAGAAATGAGAACGGAAATTTTCTTTCACTGAATTTTGCTTGATGTTGGGGAAGAAAGTCGGCCAGTTAAAGCGGAGTTCCGGTTAAGAGGAAGGCTACTGTATTCGCAATCAGCATCGAAAAATAGGCATAGATACACAAGTTTAAAATCTATAAATGCAGTCTTTGCAAAAATTTTATATCCCCAAAGTTGGGATTTTCAGATCTTAATAAAAATTTTATGTGGGATGTTCGAATAGATTATTTAAAATATTGCATGAATTGTGCAAACCTTGTGGTGATCGCTTTACAGTTATTTATTAATGCATATTGTAAAAATACAGTAGAACCCCGCTGATCCGAACCAATTTTATTTTCGAAAATTATACTTCAACAAGTTAACCGAAAAGATTACAATATTGTACTAAAACAAAAAAACGTGCTTTTTCAGCATGCATAATTTTGTACATATTGAAGAAAGTAAGGCAATAATTCAAGGATCACATTTAATTTAATAAAAACATTACATTAACACATCACATATACATTTACATTAACAAATTTTTTGGGTGATAATGATGAAATTTGTCAGATTTGTCTGACGAAGTGAAGTTATTCTCGACGAGGAAGCAATGTCTCATAAATATAACGTCTGTTGATGTTGCATTTTCACTCTGTTCTATATATCGCAGTGCTATTTCTAGCGCATTTCAGCCTCAGAAAGGGAAATGAGAACATTCTCTGGCTCATCAGTATCTACTAGAGCGGTCATCTTGTGGCTTATTCTGAACTAAATAGAGGATTTCTTCATCTGTATATAACTGAATTCAAGAGCTAGTAGTACTGCTGAGTACTTATAACTTACATTTTTTAGCGCTTTCTTTTCTATTTTTATCGGAATTTCAGGTAATCTGAATTTTTTGTTATCCAAACAGGCATCGGTCCGAATTTGTTTGGATTAGCGGGGTTCTACTGTAAATAATGTATGATGCTGTATCTATTATATTCTTGACCTATTATCAATCAAAAAAAGAAAGAAGTAATATCACCCATATATTTTTAATGTCCAATTTTTGTGCGATCACTTGTTAAAGAGTTGTCTTCTTTCAATCAAACTTTGAAATTTTCAATATGCATACCTAATTTTGATACCAGAATACAAATTTAGATTCTCAAATTAGTGTAGGTGCTCTGGCTAGTTTTAGGCCTTACTTTATGGTTCAAATTTACAACAGATTGATAAATAAATAAACTGTTTAAATATTTTAGCAAATAATTAACATTACTGTTACATTTGTTTAACGTTTTATGAAATTATTCATGATTCAAATTTCACATTTAAAATTTTGAAAATTATATAATTTTGTTATGTTAGTTAATAATAGCACCGGCACTGCAGAAGTGACAAAATAATTATTACGGGAGATATAAATGAAAATATTAAAAATTAATTTAACATAAGATATTGAAACTTTGTATCCTAAATTTTTTGACCAAATAGCTTCCTGTTTGGAAATCAATTATCAAATTTACTCGAATCAAAATATGAAGTCATATTTAATTTAGTCATATAAAATTTAAAGTTCATTGCTGTTTCACTATATAGATGCAATTTCCAATTAAATTGTATGGTGTGTTTCAGATATATAATTTTTTTTTTTTTTTTTTTTTTTTGACTGTATATAAGACATTTTAAGAGGCTTATATATTTATTTTTACTTTCTATTTCTACTGTGTTAAAATATTAACCCTTTTTTTTCTACTTCTATGGTATTATAAAGGTTTTACATTCAAAGGTCTTGAGAAACCCCAAACTACATCTGCTGTGTCATCAGCTTCACAATCTGCTCCTACAAGTTTAAATGCTGGTATTTCAACACAAGTTCCTTCCTTCCAGCCTCCTGTTTTTGGTGCTTCAAAAACTGAAGCACCACCTGTGATGTCTGCACCTCCTGTAACCTTTACTTTTGGAGCTGGTAAAAAATAACTTTTTATTTTATTATTAACTGACCTGCCCAAACACCTAGAATAATAATCTTAAATATACCTCAAAAAAATTGGTGAATTCAGATATTTCTCTTTGGCAGAGATTTGGCGTTGGGGGACCACTGCCTTTGGCAGCGTACACTATCAAATTTCTATGATATCATACTTTTAAGCACAAATATATCCAAACAAACTTATAGTTTGGAGGTGGGGAGCTCAGTCTTTGGTAGCGAACATCCGGACGTGTTATGTCTGCTCTGGTCTTTTTTTTACAACTGAAACTCGAATTTGTATGTTTTTATATTTATTAAAAAAAAATTTTTTACAAACAAACTAAGAGGCCCCCATTACGTGATTGCACATTTAATTTTGACATAACAGATATGAGGGCTTTTCGAAAAGTAAAGATACAATGCCGCATACACACTCAAAAAATCTTATTTGATAAAATGTTTATTACGTCACAGGGATGAGATTCTTCCGACTTTTCATAAATTTTTGAAAATTTTTTTGATTCTTATCTGTTAAAAAAAAAAAAAAGCTTTTGCCTTTTTTTTTTTTTTCTTTTCTGGCAGCGAAAAATGCACCAAACGAGACATATCGTGCCAGAATTGCATCACATTTTCTCCGCGATTCTTTGATGAAATTCGCGTTTTTTTTTTTCGCGATCTTTTGACAGAATTCACATATTTTCCACGATCTTTTGACAGAATTCGCGTATTTTCCTCGATCTTTTGATGGAATTCGTGTATTTTCCTCTATCTTTTGACAATATTTGCGTTTTTTCTGCTGTCCTTTGACGAAATTTGCTTTTTTTGCAGCCTTTTGGCGATTCAAGTTTTTTTGCGCTATCCTTTAAATTAAATTCGTGTTTTGTTCAGCGGCCCTTTCACGAAATTTGCGTTTTTCTGCGATCCTTTGCCGAAATTATTTTTTTCTTCACGATCTTTTGGCAAAGTTCGTGTTTTTTCCGCGATCTTTTGACAAAATTTGTTTTTTCCGCGATATTTTGGCGAAATTTGCGTTTTTTTTTCATGATCTTTTGGCAAAATTCTCGTTTTTTCCACGATGTTTTGGCGAAGTTCGCGTTTTTTTCTGCGATCTTTTGACGAAATTTGCATTTTTTCCCCACTATATTTTGGCGAAATTCATGTTTTTTCTGCGATCTTTTGGCGAAATTCGGGGTTTTTTCCGCAATCTTTTGGCGAAATTCGCGTTTTTTCCGTGATTTTTTGACGAAATTCGCATTTTTTCTGCGATCTTTTGACGGAATTGGCACTTTTCCAGCGACCATTTGACGAAATCCACATTTTTTTTTAGCCCTTTGACAAAATTTGTGTTTATTGCCTGTTTTGTGCAAAATAGGATTTTGCGCGCACAGTCTTTTAGTTTTACCAAATTTTAGCTTACGCGTATTTTCAGACTTTTTGTTCTTTACCCACTCTCATGCCTGTTTTCAACATAATTGCCGCCATTGTCCAAGCATTTGTTTAGTCTGGGCACAAGCTTCTGTATCTCATTCAGGGTTGGGCGGTATTTACCGTCTGATAGTTTAAACTGATTTTTACCATGGTTTTATCATAAAAAAATTACCTACCAATTTTTCATTTTCCCAATTTTAAAGTTTTCCAGATATTTAATACCATAATTCCTTATAACAATATTCACCTAATTTAGTTTCTGATTAGGTAAGTAAAAGAATACCATACAAAAATAGAAGTTTTTAAGGAATATAAAAAGACCGGATAATATTCATCCGTGTTTTCCTCCTACAAGAATTCAAAATTTTAAAGATACAATTATTGTACATGTATCATTGTTAAGCCTAAAAATTATTATAACTATTATTATGAGAATGAACATTACAATATTTATTATATTTATCTAAATAGGGACTACTTTACTAATTTTTACTTAAAGCAAAAGGAAAAGAAAAATTGGTACTTGTTAGTTATCCCATCGACCAAATTACTGTCGCCAAATTGTAAGATTAAAGGCCAATAATGGTTGATCGTAAATGTCACATTCACTTGACAACACGTGTTTACGTCATCAAGTGATTTTTATTTCGCCGTTTTATTTGTATTTTTATTAATGTTATACTAATTTATTTGTTTTTCCGCTATTTAAAATAAAAATTATGTCAATTTGTATAATTTGGCGAGTGGTTTGGTGATTTATATAATTTGGCGAAAATGGTCGACGGGATAACTAACAAGTACCGAAAAATTATAAGTACACATTTTTCACACTTAAAAACCTTAAATCAGTTTAATAAAAACCATAAGCTTACAAATATTGTCACATAATGTAGTTTGAACAAATGTTAGTAGGTGCATTTTACCAATATAGGTATGTCTTTGGATTCTCTTAGCACTATATCAAAATACAAGCTTTACAACTTTCTATACACCAAGTCTATTTCTTAATTTACTGTGGATATGTGAAAAGTTTGAAAAAATTCGCTCTATAGGTGAAGTATAAGGTATGGAGTGAAGATTCATCATTAAATGTATGAATTTGGGATTTATTTCTTTGTTATTTCGCACTTTTCGCCAAACTTTGACTTTTATATCTTTTGTTTTAAAGAAGCTCCTTACAGATCATGGAAGACGGTAGTATTCCGAGTGACGCAGCCTTAAGCCTAAAATCGTATCGTATCGTATCGTATCGTAGAATTCGTAGATGGCGGAACTCATATATACAGCTAACTCGACATCAAAGAAAACGCGAAAAGCCGCCTTTTAATAACTCAGCAGATATAGGTCCTATTGTTCTGAATTTTCTAGAACAGTCTTATATCTGCAGTCTAATCGTATACTGAAATTTTTACATTTCTACGTGCAGTATATTTTGAGATCTAAATAGCCATTTTTAAAGTGAAAACGTTGGTATGATTATCGAGGAAGTTCCTAATATGAAAATCTCGAAAACGGTTCTTACGATTTTTTTCAAATTGATATATAATATAAATCTGATTAATACGAGGTGAATAACACTTTTCTTTTTTCTGGGAAAACTCGTTTTATTTTAAAAATCGTTAATTTAAGAAATCGCTTTTTTTACTTTTCTCGTCTGTGATTGGTGAATAGGTTTGACGTCACTTCGTATGTAGGAGGAGTCTTAATCCATCTTAAGTATAAAATCAGAAGATTTGCAAAGTCATTTTAGGTATTCTAAGTTGAGTTAACAATCTGAATGTAGGCAGTAAATCTTTTTTTTTTTTTTAAATATTAAAATTTTAAATGTTAATTATTATGTGTTTTAAAATATTAAATATATTAAATGAAATTTCGATTGATATTATCTTTCTCTTTTGTTATGAAGAAATTATTATTCCATATTACTGCTTTTTGTCGAAAAAATATTTAGATTCATTTTTAAAAAAGGGGGAAATTTTTTTTAATTATATGTATTCAATATAATTTTTATTTATCATTCTTTTTCATTTTTCAAAAAAAATTATTTTTAATTTTTTGTTTATGATCGTGTCTCGAGGTTTTCGATTTGTGACTCAACTGTCAACTCAACCATTGCTATTTCTCATTGCTATGCATAATTATTGGATTACACTTTATTAGGTATTTTGTTAATTTATTGTTTGTTTTTTTAATCTGATTTACGATTCCATTTTTAACTTTTCTTTTGATTTACTTAGATTTAATGTGTCCTTTTTTATTTTCTGCCGATTTAACCTAACCACGCTATCGTTTTGTAGATATTACGAACCTTTTATTTTCTCTTGAAATATCTATTAATGTTTTAATATCCAGTATCAATAATTATTTTTACAATACCTTATGGCTTCATAGTTGAATAGCTTCTTCTGAAAAGGGCAACAGAAATTTCTGAAAACTTTTGTTTACATATCGATTACGATAGGAATGTTTTAATATCCAGCAGTAACTTAAACTTTTGTTTTGATTACATATCGAGTAACAAAAAATATGTTCTTGACTCTTTAGAAAATATAACTAAAATGATAATTTTAACAATTGAATCATTAATAAAAAATTATATGTTAAATTAAGCCTGAAAATTTTAATACTTGGAAAGGCTGAGACAAATATAAATTTTTAAAGCAGATATCTTACAATGAATGTTTAATCACAATGTTTTAACTAAAATATCTTTAAATATCAACAAATTTAAACAAAATGAAGTTCTTAATTTTGCCGATTGATTTTTCGCGAAAAAAGGTACTAAAAAAACTTAAAACTATTTAGCTAGAAAAGATTGCAATGTTTCTGATGGGAACAAATAAATGGATTTTTCAATGCTTTCACTAAAGTAAATTTAAAATTCAAAGTCAGAATTACAACTTAATTAAATTGTTTATTGTGGGATCCCCATAACTCAAAAAAATATTTTAAACTAAGTTATCATTGTTTTTTCAATGTTTGTTGACAGACGGTTGCGATTTGTGTTAAAAACCACCAAAGTTACATTCTCTATGCCCTATCATATGATACATACCAATAGATTTCTAAACAGCTTCCACTTGAAAATCTGAAGACCATTAAGATTACTAAATCAAAAGAAAAGTTCACGATTAATTCCCAAAAAGTCAGAATGAATAAATTTCAAAATACATAATATGTGTAATCCTATTTTAAAAAGCTTTTTTCCAAAGTAAGAATTCATTCACATACACTGACAATAAAATTATCAGTGTTTTGGTTGGTGGGAAAACATTTAATGTATTTTATCAGCGCTGTCCAACATGGCATGATTTCGGGGGAGGGGGGGGGATTATTTTTTTTGCCAATGATTTTCTGAGAACATCACTTTTATTTTCAAGAGAAAGGGGTGATTCTGTTCTGAAATTTCAGCCATTCAGTTCTGAAAAAGGAAAAAAAATCATTCCTTCTTAACCTAAAAACCTCATAATGGATATTAATTATGAATGGATCGTATGTTTTCTCCTACCGATTGGCAATTTTTGTGTGTTTTTTATGTGACCACTTGACAAATTTTATGATTTTTCCCCTAACAACCGACTACCGATTTTTCTTTTTCATCTGCGACTGATTGATGAATTTTGTGATTTTTTAAGCAGTAGATGGGCAAATTAATCGATTTTTTTTTTTTTCTTCATGACTAACTGAAGAATTTCTTGTAACCAACTTGTGAATTTTTTCCTTCACAAGAGCGATTTAGAAATTTCTCTACATACATTTATAATCTACAGTGATTATAGACAAAATTCATGCATTAATAAGATTCCTGTGGTAAGATTCGTCAAATGGTCGCAGAAAAAGACTAATTTTGTCAAGGGATCGCAGAATAAATGAAAATTTCCTCAAAATGTTACGGAAAATTTAGAATTTCGTAAAAAGTCTGTGAGGCTGTGAAAGTTCAGCTTTTTTTTTTTTTGCTGAGCCTGTACCATGTCTGATTTTAAGTCAACACGACCCGAACCTGCAAAAATAATTTTCAAAATATGAAAAATATTATCAATATTTTGTTTTTGATACACACAAAAACCACATGTATCATATTTTTGATAGTTCATTTACACATGTTACATGTGTTTAAATTGAGAGGTGCCTGTTATTCAAACTTATATAAAAGTTCAAATATATAAAGTTTAGGGAAGTGTCCCATATCCTGTGTCGGAAGATTTGGCGATTTTTTTGGCGCGCTTTGTTTGGCGATAAATGTTTCGATCTGGTTTAAGTTTGTTCGTCAGATTTCGGATCGTTCGAACGGCTTTAGGGTTGCTTTTTTTCGGAAATGCCTTTTCAAAACCGGCCAACTGGATGACGTGAGATCTTGAAGCTTATTGGTTTACTAGTATCACGGGAACTGTTGGTCAGCAAATTTTGAATTCGGTTACGCCGACGCCACACTTGGATTACTCTCTGTGCCGGTCGATGTAAGTAAAATATCGTTAATTTTTCCAAGATTGCGGAAAAACATCATTTTTAAATCTTTATATTATTTATAAATCAATGATTTTACACCATTTTTAAAAATAGAAAATGATGTAAAAACATGGATTTATAAATTACATAAAGATTTAAAAACGAAGTTTTTGCGCCACTTCGAAAATTTCTTCCGATGCAATTGCACAAATTTTAGCAGTATTTTAAATAAATCTAAACATGTGCTTTTTCAGATGAATAGTTGGTATCCTGTTTCAGACCCTAACTGGGATCATTTTATAAACATTAAATTCTTGCTGATTGTTTTTTTTTTTTGTTGTTGTTGTTGATGTTGTGTGTAAACATTTTTAAATTATTTTTATACATTTTTTCTATGATTTAATACTTTTTTTTCTTTTTGGCAGTTGTGAGCGGGATTTTACCTGCATTAAAAATAATAGTTTTTGAAATATTGTTGAAATTTATAAAAAGTTCCTGGCCAGTTTTTTTCTCTTTTTTATTGTCGAAAATGTTTTAAGAACGGGGGGTTCAGGGGGGCAGAGCCCCCCTGACAATAACAAGTATTCATCTCAAAAAGAACATTTATTTAGAATGTTGCTAAAATTTGTGTAATTGTATCGGAAGAAAATTTCCAAGATGGCGCAAAAACTTCGTTTTTAAATCTTTGTGTAATTTATAAATCCATGTTTTTATATCATTTTCTATCTTTAAAAATGGTGCAAAATCATTGATTTATAAATAATATAAAGATTTTAAAATGATGTTTTTCTGCAATCTTGGAAAAATTTTCATGTTGCCAAAACGGCATTTTGGCGAGATTTTTTTTCGCCAAAAATCTTCTGGCACAGGATATGGAACTCATCCCAAAGTTTAGGAATTAAAAAGTGTTTGCTAAATAGAAATGTCTGCCTTTTGAAAGAAAAGCCATTATGGAGGTCTTATTGTACATAGACAGGGGTAGGGAAATGCATCATTTTACTCGCTATTGGCGAGTGAATTTTTAGGTAGTTTTTGAAAACTGCAAACTATAGAGATATGCCGAAAACTTTTTTTTTTATTAGTTAGCTATATTTTTCAACTTTCCTAATTATTGCGATGTAAACATGGTACTAAGTTCTATTTTATATTAAACTTTCATCTCTTGTTTATTTTTTTTAAATTTGTAGGGAAGAAAAATATGAAAATGCATTATAGTAATAGTAACCAACTATTTTTGAGTTGCGTAATTTTGTCATATAAATTTTCAACTGTAGATTGCATTTTACTGGCTGGTGAAATAAATCCTTGGGTGGTAAGATTTTCTAGAAATTCCCCACCCCTGTACATAGATCTTCAACCTGAAAAAATACTTTGGATATCATTTGAAATTCAGGTCGACCAATTAGAATCAAAACCCAAACCGAAACAATGAAAGTGAACCCGGCCTGCAACAAAAAATCTACTATTGATCCGATCCGAACCAAGAGTCGGTTCGGGTAAAAGCAAGTAACCCGACCTGATGCAGGACTCTAATGCAGATATCTTTCAGTTAGTGTAGTAAATTGTTTTACATGCTTCCTCAATTAGTGTGTGAAGCACAAAACTGGTTACACTATTTTTTTCCCAGCAAGATGGTGATCATTATTCAGCAATTGGTAAGTTTTCTATTAAATAAATTAACCAGTTTGTAGGTTTAAAGCAATTAAACTGTAATGCAAAATATTTTAATCAAGTCGTGTATTTAAAAAAGTACTCTATGATAAGTAAGCTAACATAATTAAAGAATTGTTGTAATGCAGATTAAAAATTAAGAGACTTTGTACTGTTTCTTGACTGATTGTTTATATTTTTAAAATGTATACATTAATATGCGAGTGCACATATGTGTGCACAAGTGATTTTTTTTTTTTTTTTTTTTAAATTGTGTATTTGCAGAGTGCATGACATCTGGCCGAAAAAGTAGCAAAACTAAACACTGTATGTACTGTATAAACAAGAAAATTAATCGGCACTGTTTTTTTTTAAGCATTTTGCATATTACAGATTACAGGTCATCTCTTTAATCATTGTTTCTATCAGTGTTGAATTCAGACACTTTTCTCCAGGAGGGATTGCACTTTTTGACCATTGAAAACACAAAATCTCAAATCTTCTGGGGGGGGGGGGGGGTGTTCCTCCCCAGGGTCACCCCCTGAAATCAACACTGATTTATATTTAAAAAATTTATATTTTAATATGCGAGTGCACTTATGTGTGCACAAGTTTTTTTTTTTTTTTAATTCGGTATTTGCACAATTCATGACACCTGGCCGACACAGTAGTCAGTACAATATTACTCAGAAATAAATTAAGAAATATTTTAACTCTCTGAGCGGTTTGAGCATATTTTTCAGTTTCCCAAAAACAACTTTAATCTGTTGTAGACAAAAATATTTTCAGCAGAATTGTATTTCAAGATGTCTATCAAATAAAGGAGCATGAAATGTATTTTAGAAACAAACAGGAAAAGAAAATTTTAATTAAAATTATTTTTATAAGCATTTTTATGAAAATGCCGAAATGCCTTCAAGATGCTTGGAGGGTTTAAAAAATAAATATATATATATATTCCAATCAACCCAGTAGCAGAAACAGTGCAGCACGGAAGCGGGCGCTGCAGATTATTTTAAACCTTGCAGATTAATCCACCAACTTAAAAATAAATGCTGGGCTTAAAAAATAGCTGAAATTTGCTTTAAGTCTCTAGATTTATGGTATTTGTTGTATCCTTATATTATATATATTCTTTATAAATGGAAATTTTGCTTACTTTAAGTGTTTCTGTTATTTCTTATGATAGTAGGCTTATTGGGTCACAGATAAATTTTTGTTTGCTGCAGACTGACGCAGAAAATTCTGCTTCTGGGCTAATCAATAAATATAAAGACGTTTGATTTATGTTGTGTAATAAAAAAAAATTAGTGTATTTATATATTTATGCATGTAAGCATTCGCTGTTTTCTGTGGTAAAAACCTGTATGTACTTCAATGCAAATAACTTAAAAGTAGAGCTGGGCGATATATTGATAAAATTGATATAAAATGGTAATTGTGATAACGATATTAAAAAACCTTACAAAACGGTATATCATGAATATCATAATCGTGATGTAAACCGTGATTATCGTGGTTCTTCATTAAACCGCAACATTAAGCAGCGCTTCTTCAGCTTCGACCCAGTCTAAACCGTGGTATTAAATACTGAATCGTCTGTTCCGATTATTATGATACTAACGGAGTGTCTCCTCTCAAGTCTAAACCGTGGTATTAAAAATACCAATTCCTCGGTTTCAGTATTCTTGATATTAACGGTGCGACTTCTGCCAGCCTAAATTGTGATATTAAATACCGACTCCTCGGGTTCCATGTTCATGATACTAATGGTATGTGATTTCGTTTTGGTGGGTGATAAGTATCGTACATGCAGTTTTCTGTGTGATCACTGACATCAGATGATACATATATATTTATGGTATTGACGGTGTAAGCTGAATCTCTGAGCATATGCGTTTTATGCTTCAGACACCATGTCTTTCATTTCATTATGGTATTTAGATTTCAGCGGTGTTGATGAATATTTGCTCTTTGTTATTGAACAATGCGTGAATCAGGACGATAAAGAAATAAAATATAACATTTTATTTGCAACAGTGGATTTAATTAGACAAATGAAATAATAATTATATAGCTGGGTCCTCAGGGCCACTTTTCTAACTTTGGCCGAGACCCCTCATGTGGCATATCATTGGAAAGGCCTGTGACCACTTATTCATGTTATGCACCTCCGGTGACCACCCCCCACTTCCACGTCTGGGGGGCACTTTTCTAAATTTTACCAAGACCCCTCATGTGACATATCGTTGGAATGGCCTGTTGCCGCTTATTCATGTTATGCCCCTCCAGTGTCCCTATCCCCCCACGTGGGAGGGCCTTTTCTAAATTTTGCCCCCCCCCCCCCCTTATGTGACGTATCTTGCAAAGACCTGTGACCGCTTGATCATTTTATGCATTTCCGGTGCTCCGCCCACCACTTTGCCCCCCCAAGGTGGCACTTTCCTAAATTTTGCCGACACTCATCATGTGACCATTTATTCATGTTACGCACCTTCAGCATTCCTCTCCCCGCCCCACCAGTGGCTGAGAGGTTCTGCTCTCGAAGCTGGTAGACGGGAGGTGCTGGGTTCGATCCCAATCACGCCCGTCGGCCTAATCGTTCGGAGTTTTCGTGGTTTTCTTCGAACCTTGGATTTCCAAGCGTTAATACGGGTTAGGTTCCCTTAGAAAGACCCCCACGAAGGGCACTCCCCCTGGGCCTATATCCCTAGTGCAGATAATTGGCCGTCATAAATACAATCAACCAACCATTCCTCTCCCCACTTGTCCCCCCCTTGCGGGAGGGCTTTTTTCTAAGTTTTACCGACACCCCTCATGTGACATATCGTTGCAAAGGCCAGTGACTGCTTAATCATTTTATGGCCTTCCGGTGCCCCGCCCACCACTTTGACACCCCTGGGGGGCACTTTTTTAAATTTTGCTAACACCCATCATGTGACATCATTGGAAAGGCCTGTGACTGCTTATTCATGTTATGTACCATCAGGGTCCCACTTGTCGCCCCCCCCCCCCCCCCCCCCCGAGGGAGGGTCTTTTTGTATATTTTGCCATCACCCCTCATAAGACATATCGTTGCAAAGGCCTGTGACCGCTTAATCATTTTATGGCCCTCCGGTGCACCACTCACCACTTTTCCCCCATGGGGGGCACTTTCCTAAATTTTGCCGACACCCGTTATGTGACATATTGTTGGAAAGGCCTGTGACTGCTTAATCATTTTATGCACTTCCAGTGCTCCGCCCACCACTTTGCTCCCCCTTCCCTCCCCGGGGGGCACTTTCCTAAATCGATATATTGGAATATGATATAAAGATGCTGATTTATCATGATATTTAATTCTAGACATTGCCCATCCCTACTTAAAAGTGCTTTGCCATCGATCAGCATGATACCGATATATATTGTACAATACATTTTCATAATTATCTAACATTAGTGCACACAAAATGCATTTGTATGCACTACGTAGTTTATTATCTACCGATTCTAATAAGGATTTTATGATCGTAGTAGATATGAATGTATTTTATATGAAATTAGTACCAAATAATGAGAGATTTATTGATGTTGTTATGTCAGTAAATAACATTTTAAAGAGTTAGACTTTTTTGTTTGGTGCCATCAAGTTTTGATGGGTTCCATCTAGTGAATCTTTAAGACTTTTTTACTGTTGCTATAGAAATATTTTAGATTATTAATAATTTGTCTCGAATGAATCATAAAAGGCCAACCCTGCCACATGGCAATTAAAGTTTTTAAAGTGGCAATTAAAAAATCTATCATCTATCGCCAAATAAAATACAGCTTTTTCATCTCTAGTTACGTTTAGCTTTTTTTTTTTTAAATGGTGCAAGGACACGGTATCTAAAATGTCACTAATAATATGTGCATCCATTGTCTGCAATTTTCTATAATCTACGTTGCTTAGCAAAAGTAAATATCACAAATTTCACCTATCTGTTTCTGAAAATTATTGTGAACTTCAACCATTGATGGCCAATTTGTGCCGAAGTGGAAAAGACCATCACATCAAAAATACCTTTTGTCACAATTTTTGTTGCTGGCAAAAATTATACTAGTATTTTAAAACAGGGTTTTAAGGATTTTATTTTAACTACATGAGGCAAGAATGAAGAGATACTGATAAACTTAAAGCATATGGTTGCTCTACTCATTGGTTAAATCTTCTAGGTGACAATATAACTCCACAAACAATTACAAAACATGTCATTGAAATACAAAAGTACTTTCACAATTGCCATGCTGTATATGCTTGGTTAAAAGAATGCAATGATCATTTTACATTACTCTTACCTTGCAACTTTTACTAGAACAGTCAGATAACTTGTTTTGAAACTTTTATCAATAACCACAGCCATTATACTAAAATTATTAATACACTATTAACATTTCTTTGAAATTATCAGACTATAATCTTTATAATGTTAAAGATCTTCTTTTGCAATTAAAACCAGTTGAAAACACTTTAAATAGTCAGGAATGGGAAATATATCATTTTGCTTGCCACTGGCGAGTACCTTTCCTCGCAGGGCGAGTGGATTTTTAGGCAATCTTTGAAAATACTGCAGGCTATATAAGGTCTGGCAAAAACATTTTTTTAATAGTTGGTTATATTTTTCAAATTTACTTCGATAGTGCTAAGTTCTATCTTATACTAAACTGTCCTCTGTTGTATATATTTTTTAATAGCAATTAATAATTTCTTAGTTACAGTGACTACTATAGTAACAGTGTAAACTATTTTTGCTGTGTGTTTTCTCATTGTTTTTGAACTGTACGTTGTATCTTGCTGGCTCATAAAATAAATCTTTGTTTGGTAAGATTTTCTGAAAATTCCCCATCCCTGTAAGTAGTAGTATCAATACAAAACCCCTTAATGGGTTAAAAGTTAGTGATGCAGCACTTTATCTTATTCTCTAAGAATTTTAAATATGGAACTTAAAAATAATGATATCAAATTTTGAGTGACGCTATGCTATCAATTATAATCTCTATATATATTTCATCATTTTATTTTTTTATAATCGCATGTGCAAAAATTATGTTCAATTTAAAAAGATGTATAAAAGTTTAATCATTGATGCTTTATCATTCATATCTCTCATAAATTCAAAGTATGAGTTTAAAAAGATATGGAAACTACTTGCGAATTCACTCGGAGTCCGCTATCTTGTTTCTTTGTTGGTCTTTTATAATCACTTTATGCTTAATTTAATAACATAACAACAACAAACATAATATAAACAACAACAAACATAACATAAAATAAATAAATTTAACATCGGCGATGATCAACAAAGAAACAAGGTGGACTCCGGGCGAATCCGCAAGTAGTACCAAGATATGAATTAAAAGTATTCTATTTTTCATGCACTTTTTCTAAAATTTTGGTATTTCATTAAGTTTATTTTGTTTCTAGGAAAATTTAATCCAATTTTATCTATGAAGGTGTACTTTTTTAATCTTTTGATCCTAAACCTCAAAAAAGTAATGATATCAATACAAAAACCCTTAACGGGTTAAAAGTTTGACGCAGCACTTTACTTTATGGCTATATGAATCTGAAATATGGGTCTTAAAAATTCTGATATCAAATTTTAAGTGACGCTGTGCTATTAAAATGAATTTATATATATTTAATTTTTCTTGTATTTATTTTTAATCAGTGATACTTTTTCATTCAAAATATGAGTTTTAAAAGATATGATATCAAAATTAAAGTGACGCTGTGATCTGACTTAGATTAGTTAAAAAATTACTTTACACATACATATGTTTTGTCTTCTGAAATATATTTAGAAATTGAAACATTTTTTTTTTTTTCAATACACTATCAAATATGTCATACATTTTCTCAGCTGATGTTATGTATTAAATGTATTTAATTCAATAAATTTATTTATCTTTTGCGTCACAATATCCAGAACCATCGGTAAAATTTGTGTAAATGTTTTCTTTGCATCACACTATCTATTTGCATACTATTTACTTAGTTTAGATACTATGACGCAAAATAAACGTTTACACAAGTTTTACGGATGGTGCTGGATATTGTGACGCAAAAGATAAATAAATTTATTGAATTAAATACATTTAATACATAACATCAGCTGAGAAAATGTATGACATATTTGATAGTGTATTGAAAAAAAAAATGTTTCAATTTCTAAATATATTTCAGAAGACAAAACATAAGTATGTGTAAAGTAATTTTTTAACTAATCTAAGTCAGATCACAGCGTCACTTTAATTTTGATATCATATCTTTTAAAACTCATATTTTGAATGAAAAAGTATCACTGATTAAAAATAAATACAAGAAAAATTAAATATATATAAATTCATTTTAATAGCACAGCGTCACTTAAAATTTGATATCAGAATTTTTAAGACCCATATTTCAGATTCATATAGCCATAAAGTAAAGTGCTGCGTCAAACTTTTAACCCGTTAAGGGTTTTTGTATTGATTATAAGAGTACAAGTAGAATGGAAACCTGCTTTGTGAAACAGATAGTAAACATCTGTTGTTGTTGTTCTATTTTTAGATGGAGAATAGAAAATATGGTAAAACCTGTATGGTTAAAGTGCTGTATCAACAGCTTTAGGGAACTGACTAATTGTTTATTTCCCATATATATATATATATCAGAAATAAAATAAAGTTTAGTGACTAGTAGAGTTTATTGTATCTTTAGGTTTTTACCACTTTTTCCCAGGGTTTTACTGGTAAAAACCTAGTTTTTACCATGTCCTGGTAAAAACCAGTTTTTGCCGGTAAAAAGCCAACCCTGATCCCATTGTCATAGAACTTTGCCGCCTGTTGTCGAAACCACATTTCAACTTCAATTTTGATCTCATCATCATCGTGGAAATTTTGCCCTGCAAGGTGTCTGTTCAGGTAAAGGAAAGTGGAAGTCACTGGGTGCAAGGTCTGGACTGTATGGCAGATGACTTAAAACTCCCCACTTGATTTTTTTGAGTAGTGTTTTGGTTCGAAGCGCCATGTGAGGACGAGCATGTTCATGAAGCAAACAGATTCCACTTGTCAGCATACCACTACGCTTATTCTGAATTGCACGTCTAACTCGTGTCAGTCTCACAATATGATTGAAAATTAATTGTGCTACCAGGAGGCATGAATTCAATCAGAAGAATGCCGTGTCTGTCCCAGAATGCAAAAGCCATGATTTTTTCGGCTGAGATTGAAGTTTTTAATTTCTTGATTCTTGGGGAATTCGTATGGCGCCATTGCATGGGCTGTTGTTTAGTTTCTGGTGTATTGTGAAGTGATATAAACCCACGTCTCATCACCAGTAACAATGTGATTCAGAAATTCATCACCCACTTTTGCATAGCACGTGAGGAAGTTGAGTGCATAGCCCATCCTCTTCTTTTTGTGTTCTTCCGTTAACATTTACGGAATCCTAAAGCCATAGTCACAGCTTCATAAAGAGTTGTCATAGACACTTCAGGTATGATTTTATGCAACTCTTTCATTGTGAGATGCCTATTTGCTCGAATTGCTTCCTCCGTTCTTTGAAGAAGGGTATCAGAGATCACAGATGGTCTACCTGCACTGTAAAACATTTGTGTAAGTTTGCTCTGGATTATGAGTGGAATGTTACACAAATTCTGGTGTAAGCCATTCTGACATTTTAAAAACTCACATTATTGAAGTTTTCTTTCACAATGGCTGTGGGACCTCCCATCTGAGACATAAAACTCCACATCTTCGGGCTGAAAACTGGTTTCAACTTAGTCGCATACGTCACGTGAGATCTATTGACGAGGATTTCTTTCACTCTTACAACCTTCTTGCATTGCACTCTGTGGTCTGCAATTCAACCACATGTCGAAGCAAGAATAACACGTGTTTGTTGAGATTTTAATGTTATTTTTCTTATTAAAAAAATTATCAAAAGTACACATACGCCGCCGTCTTATGTGATATATGGATGTCATTCTAATTAGAAGAATGGAGGGAAACACAAGGCGTATTGTTTTACGTTTGACAAAAGAAAGATCATTCTCAAAAATGGATATCATTAATAAACTCTCAAAATACAGTAAGGTAGAAAAACATATAGTTAATTTATTTTTTGAAGCATTATATATATATTCAATTTTTCATTTATTAGTTTTTATCGCATTATTTCTTTAAAAATTAAATATGGAAGATGCTTTGTTTTAGCATATTATATAATTTTTTATAAAATCCATATTTACACAGAATATGTAAAGCTTGAAAAATAATGTATATATAACTATGGGTGTGAATCTTATTTATTGATGTAGATTATTCTGTAGAAAATACAGTATATTTTTATTTGAATAACAAAAAAATATAAATTATTTTAATTATTATTATTTAATATATAAATATTTTAATAACTAGGCATAACTATTTTAATTATTATTTTTTATTATTTAAAGTGTTATATATTAAATTTTTCATTTTTATTGCTTTATTTCATTACAGTTTAAATGAAGTAACATTTAAAGAATGTTTTTTTTTCTCTCTCTTATGAAAACGCATTTTCTTTTAGTATAGTAATGTAGTACAGTAATAGTAAATAACCCTTTATAAAATCCATGCTTACGAAGAATATGTAAGGTATAAGAAAACTATACATGAGAATTATACTTTGTAATAGTATATGTTGAAAAATCTTTTTTTAAATATTAGTAATAATAATTAAGTGCAACTATTTTGTTTATCATATTTTGCTAATATTATATAGTCGAGTGTTTTAGTTATTCCTTTTTATTACAACATTTCATTACAAGTTAAATGATGCTTATTTTAAAAAATTATTTTTTAAGAATACATCTTGTTTTAGTATAGTAAACTAAATAAACTTTTATAAAATTCATATTTACACAGAAAATGTAAAGTAAAAACTAATATATATATGATACGCATGGGAATTATATATTGTTGTAGAATATTCTGTAAAAAATATAGCATATTTTTATTTCTGAATAAAGAAAGGATACAGTATTTATTTTAATTATTAGTGTATTAATATTTAATATTTTATACTTATTAATATTGATAACTACGTAAGCTTTTTAAATTATTATTTCTTATTAATTGAGGTAGCAATATAAGTTTTTAAGCTTTTAAAATTTTACCTTTTTGTAAACATAACAAAATAAGTATAAGAAAGGAAACACGTAATGCTTTAAATTAAAATGAATATATATAATACTTTAAATAATTAATAATATGTTTCTTATCGTATTGTACTTTGTGTGTTTATAATTTGTACAATGAGTCGACTTCATCCACTTTTGATAATGATTCAGAAACACCAAAGCACTCAAAGAAAAAGGGGGTAGGGTAGGAGGAGAAGGGGGGTGGGTGGAGATGCAATTTTTGTGAAATTCTCTCCTATTTTATTCTTTCATCAGATTGATACAAAAACTATATTAAAACACTTATTCAGAAACACACAAACTCTTCGGGAAATACAAGGAAAAAAAAAAAAAAAAGAGTCACTGGGGCAGGGGGGGGGATTTCTGTGGAAGATTTTAATTTCTGAAGTTTATAAGTGTACTTTAGTACATATTTCTCATTTTGAGTGCTAAATTTTCCCTGCACTTATTAATGATCATCTGGTATTAAAATATTATTTACCTAAAATAATTTTTTTTTACAAAATAGTAACAGCTTTTAAATGCAAAAAAAAAAAAAAAAATTATTAAAAATACATTTTACTAAAAATTAGTATTTATTAAGAAACAAGCCTTTAAAAGTGCACTTTTTATATAACTATATATATATATAGTTTTTTTTTTCTTTCAAATTTAACTTTACACAGTAATTGTGTGTAAAGTTAAATTTGAAAAAAAAAACAAAAAAAAAACATATATGTATGTATATATATATATATTGAAGCAAAATAAATAAAAAGTGCAATTTTAAAGGCTTGTTTCTTAATAAATACTAATTTTTAGTAAAATGTATTTTTAATATATATATTTTTTTTTTTTTTTTTTTTTTTTTTTGCATTTAAAAACTGTTACTATTTTGTAAAAAAAATTATTTTAGGTAAGTAATATTTTAATACCTGATGATTATCAATAGGTGCAGGAAAAAATTAGCCATTCCATCAAAGCTTACACACAATTACTGTGTAAGATTACAGACAAATGTGGTGAAAACTTACTCCTAATAATGGGTAATCTTCCAGGAAAATTAGGTGAAAACTTATTTCTACTGATGTGTAACCTTACCAGAAATTTGTGAAATGTTTCACAAAATTATGGTGTATCCTTACACAAGAGCTGTGTAATGTTACACCAGTTATACCAATTAGATACCGCCATAAGATTGGAGGCAGCAATGCTGCCTCCAGTTTTATGGAGTAACGTTACACCAAATGTTTTACAGTGTGTTCTGGGTTCTTCATGAACTCATTGTTCCTACCACTAGAGAAAGCACAGCACCATTTTGTTACATTTTGTCGATTGATAATGTTCCCATAGACAAAAACAATTTCTTTGTAAACTTCCGCTGGACGCTTTTCTTTTGCATGAAGAAAACATATGACAAATCGAACTTCACATTTGGCAGGATTTTTAATTGACGCAGCCATTCTAAGCGTTTGCTAAGGATCACCATAGAATTAACGAATGACTGCAAGGGAAAAGTCAAAGATTCAAGGTTACAATCTGTGTTGCCGCTGCACTCATTAACTCCCCCCCACCGTCTGCGTTGTATCTTTACTTTTTGAAAAGCCCTCGTATATTACACTTTCAATTCTTACGATTGAACATTTCTGATGAAAACCTCACGAATAAAAAAAATCAATGTAACCTATCTCATTTTTCCTTTCTTTAAATTGGTAAAAAAATATATTTAAGTATTGCGCAATTTATTTCCAGTGTCACTTCTCAATGTTAATTTGACATAGAAAAGCCTATGGAGCTCATAACTTTTGTACTTTTTCTTCCCACCATTTTGTCCCTGATGCCAGAATTTTTTTATTCTTTGTAATTTTAATGATATTGTAAATTCAAAGTACGAAAATGTTTGCTTGATGTCAGGGTCAAAACGGATGATAAAATGCTTTTGCATATGGGTGAATTATAATGCAGAGAGTAACATAGCTTAAGCTTTATTTATATTACTAGGGGGCTCGGCCCCCTGCGAGCTACGCTCGCCAACCCCCGTCCAGACACCGCAGACTCTAAATGCACGCTAATTTGATCGGCTTTAAAAAGATTTCGAATGATTGAATTATAATTTAAAAAACAGTGGCGATCTCCCTATAAACGAATTTCTATTCATTTCTCTTTGATTGGGGAATTTTAACGCCAAATCCGCTGCGGTACTACTTGATTATCCCGTCGACCCATTTCGCCAAATTATATAAATCGCCAAACCACTCGCCAAATTATATAAATTGATATAATTTTTATTTTAAATAGCGAAAGAACAAATAAATTCGTACAACATTAATAAAAACACAAATAAAACGTCGAAATAAAAATAACTTGATGACGTATACACGTGTAACAACATTTCAAAATAAGCTAATATAAAAGGAATTAAGTAAAGAGAGTCTTTGTCTCCTGGTATTTTTTAACAAAGCGAAAAGAAAGTTCTTTTAAATGAGACATTTTAAATTAATTCTCAAAATATCAAATAAATGTCTAGCGCAATTTCTAAATTTAAACTTTTCTGCAATATTATTTTGTGTTCATTTTATGTAATAACTATAATGTGACGTAAATATGACTTAATTTCTCCTAAGACTTCTAACGCATGCTAATGAATTTATTATTTTACAATATCCTTTCTCTTTTAAAATTCACGTGTATACTTTTTATGACGTAATTTTTAATAAGTTCCTGCTTTTTATACGTAATTATTTAATTCTAATTTGAAAGTTTTTTTCCTGTTTATAATAGTCACGTGTAAATAATTTTTTTATTTGAAGCAAACATTATTGCTTGCGCTTTTTATACAGCTGGCAACAGTTTAAATTAGTACAATTTTCTGAAATCTTTAAAAAATATCTCTAGAAATGCTGAAAATTTGAATTTAAAATAGAAATAAAACCTGAAAAAATGAGTCAAAATAAAAAAATTAATGCAATCTGCACTCCGGCAAATTCTAACGCATAAAATGATCTAAAAATGATTACACTGCCATGTATAGTTTTTGCTGCTATAAAACTTTTTTAGTGGAACGATTTTGTCCAACTTTAGCATTAAATAACTCTTAAAATAATTCTTCGATTTGAAAACTGTCTGCATCAGCGTGTTTATCAAACATTTCTGTATAAAACCACCGATTTTCATATTTTTGTATGCATTGTTTTTGTTAATATTAACGAAGAAAGGCCTCCGGTCACAAAAAATTCAAAACCGGCGGCGGCGGTGACAGCGGTAGTTACTTTTTTTAGAATAGAGAGATTCAAATATTTTTCTTAATTCCAAATTTCACTTTTTTTCATTGAGAATCAATGGACACATTTTTGCTATAAAATTTAACATTTTTTTCAATTGTTGCAAAAAATTCAAAAGCCATAATGATTTATCTATAGTAATTAATTTTCAGTTAAAATATTTCCACATGAGAAATAAATGGAATTTGAAATAATTTTTTTACAAATTAAAAAGAGGGTGAATATGGCGTCATATACAGGAAATAAAACTTATATTTTCAAACATTTTTTAGTAATACAAGAAGCATAAATAAGAGTAAAATCTAATTCTATTAAAAAAAAAACTCTTAAAAGATTTTCCACATATTTTAACTCTGAAATATATGTAGATTTGAAATATGTAATACAATAAATGTGCAATTTTTGAACCTATTTTGATTTTTTTTTTTTTTTTTTTTTTTTTTTTTTTTTTTTAATTATGCAGCGAGAGGGTTAAACGTCTGGTTTAACTTATTATCGCTGGATTATAATCATAATTCTGAGTTCTCTAGCTTTTGTAAAGATGATCCTTGTAAGAAGTGGTTTTAAAAAAGAAGTATTTGAAGTCTCTGCTATATTATTTGAAATAGTTACTTTTTATTTCACATGTTATTTAATTAAATTATTTATGTAATATTATATCTGCATGCAAATATTACATAAAATGTGAAAATAATTTATTTTAGGTGTAACAACAGTGTCATCAAATGCTTCAGCATTTTCAGCATTTCAACTTTCCCAACCTGGAAATCCTAGTTTTCAGTTTGGTAGTCAAATACCAGGAAGTACAACTTCTACCATTGGTTCTTCTGCCAATTTTGTGTTCTCAAAGAGTGATGCTCCTAATCCAACTTCAAGTTCTGTGTCTCAGAATACTGTTCCAGCATTTGGATCTACAACGAGTAACTTTGTATTTGGATCTAAAAATGAGAATTCTAATCAGATTCATAGTGCAGTTTCTCAGCCTTCTGGTATAGCATTTGGATCATCTCCAAGCTTTACATTTAGCAACAAAAATGACAATTCTGACACAGCATCTCAAAAACCTCCTCTGCCATTTGGGTCTTCAACAATACCTGTTTTTGGAAATACTCCAGTGCAACCATCTTTTGATGGACCAGACAAACCTGCTACAGGTGGATTTAATTTTGGAACGTCGCCATCTACTGTCTTCCAGTTTGGAGCAGGGTCTAACAACACTGTAAGTATTTAAAGTTGCAGGGTTTCCAGCATCATGGAAAATCAGGAAATTTCAAAGTAGTCAGGGAAATTTCAAAATATATAGGAAAAGTCAGGGAACTTACAAAAATTTTCTAAAAAGTTATAGGAAAGTCTTGGAGAAAAAATGAAAAATGACGCGGAATTCATCAATAGTTAAGGGAAAAATTACAAAATTTTGACACAAAGGATTGCGAAAATAAGTAGCAAATTTCATTGTATGTTCGTTTGGTCAGGGAGTTTTTGAGATTTTATCAGGGAAAGTCAGGGAATTTGCCAGCTATGTTTTGCTGGGAACCCTGAGTTGTTTATATTGATCAGATTATGATGATAGTGTGTGTATTTTCATTTATTGTTTATTTGTGTAAACTCATACCTTTGAAAATTCTTCTCAATATAGATTCTTAAAAATGTATTTTCTGAGCTAAATTTGTAAATTTAACTTTAGACAGAGGGAGAGGGATTTTCAAAACCCAGGTTCTTAATTATTCAAAAATTTGTTTTTCATTATTATAATAATATATTACATTTACATCCCTATAATCCTATTATGAAGGCAACAACTGGTTAGAAATCTTATGGAAAACAGCTGATATTGATGAGCCTTTTTCTTGAGAACTATTAAAGCATTTTTTATTCTTATTATATTTTTTTAATTATAATTAGCTATATTTTGAACATTTTTCTTTTTCTGGAAAATCAATTTTTGTTATTATTATTATTATTATTTTAGTAGAATTTTTTGTTTGTGGAATCACCTAGCTTTTTTTATTATTTTTTTTTCATTTCCTGCTGAATGATCAATTAATAGTTTAACTACTGCCAAAGTAATTTTTTTTTAAATATTAAAATCACTTCAGTAGTTTCAAAGAAAACTTGCTTCAATCTTAGGTGTTTTTCATAAGAGGTATCAAGTGTTGATTGCCCCTTAAATAATTTGCTTTTATAATATACTTAATATCTGTAATGTGATTCTGGCTCTAAGGATTCAAGAACTAGTTTGTATAAAAATAAGATTCAGAATAAAATATTCAATTATGAATCACAACAAATAATTCATAAATCCCAGACCCAGAAACACAATACAGGGCCGTCATAAAAATGGCAGACATCCACGATGTTTACTATTTAAAGTTAAATTCTTCAAGAAAATTCAAAATGATGTAAAATAATGATATATTCATATATGAAAATTAATGTTAAATGAATAATTTTATGTTGAGAAATTATTAAAATTATACTTTCACTTGAATTATTTAAGTTCAAACATCGTTGCAAAAATAGAAATAAGGAAATGAAACTCGCCCACGTTGATGTGAAGGAAACCACATTTTTAATTAAAGCACAACTTCTTTATTTCACAATGGTGCTTAGGAATACTGATCGGATCCAACCTTAACAAACTATTGTAAAAAATGATTATCAGACATATGTGACGTGAATATTAGAATATTCACAAATTGTCGTCATCGTATATTAGAATTATTTTGTTGTAAAAATCTTCTTTAAAAAAATGGAGACAATAACCCTATACTTAGTTCTTTTAAGTCATTTTAAAAGGAGAAAATTCAAAAACGATCTTACTTGAAACAAGCAGTGTTGAGGAAGAGACAGGAACTACACTTTCTTGAAACTAAATCAATCTTTATTCAAGTATAATTTTAGATGAAGAGGAATAATTTTCCTTTTTGATCACCCATAATAGTTCTTGAAAATACCAGCACTTAGATAAAAAAAATTCCCAAGAGAATATCTAATATATAACTGAAGAACAAAAACTCTGTTGATAAAAAAAAAAAAAAAAAAAAAAAAAAAATGGCACAACTACAAACAAATATCCACATCGTCGTTTCGACAATCCCGTCAGAACTTAAACTGCTTTAAAAAAATTAAGGGAGATAGTATTTAAACATCGCTACGGGGCCCGCAAAAGTAATTAAGCGAGAGGTTTAAAACAACTGATTAAATTTAAAAGCCACCGGTATTCGAAAAACAAATCAGAAAGCAAAACCAAAAGTAATGCAATCCAATTCGTTCACGAAAAGAAACGTCTCTTGATGGAAATCATAGCAAGTGCTCATGTCTATTGAGCATGCGCCCACATCTACAGCCTCGGATGAAACACGGAGAGAAAAAAAGGAAGCGAGGAATAATGAATGACATGCATACGCAGGCACTGGAGAAAAGCCAACTTACAGGTCTACACTAACGTTGTCTGCGAGGGAGACAGAGAAAAAAAGAAAAACCACAAGAGCAAGGCCGCGATTCCGTCACAGATGCAGGCCGATGAATAGGTGGAAAAAACTTGAGATTCCATCTCACAACATATACTATTTTAGGTGCCAAAATTAATTGCAATAAATCTGTAAGAAACATATATATAATTAGCACCATGAACTTTGAATATATAGAACTGTCGTTCCAATTGTTGAATTACGCTTGTTTTTATTTTCAATTATAGAGTTTTAGAAGATTTTTGTTTAAAGTTGTCGGGAATAGGAATATGTAATGATGTTCCAGATGAATAGTTAGAAGTGAATAAATCGAAGTTGAACCGGGAAGAAAGTCACAAATCGGGCGTCAAAACAGAGATTTTTTCTGTTGTTAACCTATTGAGTAAATATAACTTTTTTAGGAATTATAGTTTGGAAGTGATAAGAGTAAATACCTTATTTCCTGTCTTGACACTGTCCAGATATATAAATCTCCTCTGCATTCCACTATATTTATTTAACGCTTAAAGTATTTCTTTTATTAAAATATTTCCTTTATTAAAATATTTCTTTTATTAACAATATATAAAGTCATTTCACTTACCTTTTTATTCATTCCTGTTATTCTATCTTTAATTCCTTTTTACGATGTTTATCTTTCTTTGCCGTTCGTATTCGCGTTTTTCAGCTGTCTGCTTCCATGCAGACAAGAGCACGCATTTCATTTGAATGACAATCATAGATTATAGTTTCACGGCCGCCGCCAGATGGTGTCGCTCGTTTGAGTCTACGACACATCGGCTCTGCGTTCTTTCGTCATGATTTCATTCTGGAACTGTCTACAGTTGCTCCTTGCATTGCGTAATGAGGTGTTATTCAAACGCCCGGCTGATATAAATTGAAATACATTTTCTTCCTTTTTCACCCTTCTGTGTTTGTCTATGTAATTCGTCTCGTCCTTTACTAACAGTGTTAGTTTTCACGGAGTTTCAATAGAGCTATATGATGGCTGGAGATGTCTTCTTGAAACGTTGATGTTTTTACTTACTTCCTACTTCATCGTTTGTCGGCCATTTTATAAGTTAATTGTTATGAGTTCGATAGTATATGACTTCGGCTCTGCTCTTTAAAGGTGGACTCTGCGTGTATTGTGTTTAAATGAATACACTGATGTGTTAGTCAAGATGGCTTTTGTTATGATTATGATGAAGCTCAGGGATGTTTTACTCGCTAGTTGTTACCGGCATCTATTTTCTTGACGTTTTTCCTAATGGTTATCTACAACGTAACTTCATCTATGGAGAAATATTTTTCCCGGTGTTGTTTCGGCACGGATATGTTATTCACGGTATTTCAGTTAAATCCATCGGCATGTTTGTGAACAACATGGAACTTTGAGGAGGACCGGTCACTCTGTGATTATTTCTTTATTGCTGTGAGGTCAGTTTTCTTTTATTGTCAAATGGTTTTCTGGATATGTGTTTATATTTAATTTGACAGCTTAAATGTGTTTATTGAATTTAAAGATTTGGTTTATTGTTTGAACTATATTTAAACTTATTTTATATTTTAGTTAATAAACGTTAGTTTATTTTTAAACTTACTTTGTTTTTATTTCGCCACCATACATTTCTTTTCATAACTATTTAATACTTTATCGGGACTATTAGCGTAAGCTTTCATCGTGCTAATTTAATGACATCAGGAAGAGCCAGTAGAATTGTATTAATGTAAAACCAGAACGAAGACTGTAAGTCCAAGAAACAGCATGAAAAATTTCCCTTGAAAAACCGGTAAAGACGTAATAATCATTACACATCAGTGAGGGATTCCAGAATGTGACTTAAGAGCTTGTCGATCTATTTGATGATGATTCCTTTATTTGATTTAAAAATCCAATAATTATCGATAATATGGTTTGCAGAATCAATTTAGTTAGCATTAGCACAACGTTCTGTATGAAAAACGGCAATCTCTTCCAGTTGAATCTTCAAATTAAATCAGAAACAGCGAAGTTAAGTTATTAAATGTACGGACATAGAGTAATATGAAAGCTTATTTCAATAGCGAGAGCTTCCTTCCGACATGCTTTCTCTCCAGCTGCCAGCCCAGGCGCGCTACCATCGCTCTACCAGCCAAAAGCAGCCTGTTTTAACAAGGGTTCGCAAAGCTGGGCCCAGTTCGTAAAAACCCGGTGGGTTTTTTCAAAATGAGTCCACTTGAAAAAGCCCACTGAAAAACCCATAATGTGGGTTTTTTCAATTTTCAAAAATAATTTAAAAATTTAAACAACATATACATTTAATGAATTCAAGTCATTTCAGTTAATTTTGAAAAAAAAAATTAACATATAAAAGCCATTACATACACATCTGAAGTAAAATAAAAATATATTCCAGCACATTGAAATACTTTACTAACATAGAACCTAGTAGGCAACATACATAGTACTTAATTATACGTAAAGGTTATATCATAAGAATGTCTTTATATAAAAAATTCAAATCAACTACATTCATGGAATTAAAAAATATGTATTTTTACTTTCTTCTATCTTTACAAGAAGAAAATATTGGATTCGTGAAAACTTTCGACTTTCAGTTTATGATGGATTTATACATTTTAAAAAGGTCCTGAAGGTTTTTAGAAAATGTCTGTCTGTATGTGAAAAAATTTTTGTGGGTGCTCTATCTCAAGAACTAATGCACAGAATTTCACAAAACTTTAGATTGAGTTAGACCTTGATGCAAACTGGTGCTGATTAGTTTTTGGTGTATACTGCAAAACAGGTGGCACTGCTATGCTGCATTTATCTCAATTTTTGCAATAGCTTTATCTCAAGAACTAATGCATGGATTTTCATAAAACTTCATATTCCGTTACAAGTTAAGTTGTTGCTTATTAAATTTTGGTGCATATCGCCCAACAGGTAGTGCTGCTGTGCTGCATTTTTCGCAATTTCAGCAATAACTCTTATCTCAAGAAGTAATGTATGGAACTGAATAAAAATTTAAATTAAGTTAGACCTTGATATAAACTGTTGCTGATTAGTTTTTGATGTATATCGCCCAACAGTGGCGCTGTTGTGCTGCATTTATCTCACTTTTTGCATTAGCTTTACCTCAAGAACTAATAATGCATGGATTTTCATCAAACTTCAGGTTCAGTTAGACGTTGACATAAACTGTTACTGATTGAAAAGTAATAACCATAGGTTAATTACTTCTGAAAGTCATTAAACTGAGAGTTGACACGCAAGTGAAAACATTTGCTGACTTTGTTCACTCAGAAACCTGTTAACTGAAGCTAGTGAAATAAAACAATATAAATCTATCTGCAAAAGAATATTTAAAGAAAAACCAAGCCATTTTATAACAAATAACAATTTTATTAAAACATATTTAGATCATAACAAAGATAAAATTAAAACCATAAAAATAAGTTTTTCCATCATATGACACAAGTTCTCTTATGACTCTATATCAATATGAGTCGGAGCACCAAGAAAGTGTAAAAATTTATTTCAAAGTAAATATATCTTTAGCCTTATTCTAATGAATATAATTAAACCAATTGAATTAACTTTTAAGCTTACTTTAATCAAGAACTATTAATTTTATTTAAACTGATTAAAAAAAAAAAAGAAATAAAGTTTAGTTTCAAAAAGGGATTTATATCAAAAAGTAAAAATGTAGATTTATATTTCTATTAACTATTTAGAAAAATAAACTTAGTCCAGTTCCACTGAAATTAATATTTTAACTAATGACGTTTAATAAACAAAAATAATTAAGAAAAGGTTATATTGATTAATTTCAATCTCTTCTCTCTATAAAAGATTTCCCAAAAAGTCAAGAACAACTTAATAATGAAAATAGCTTAACTGACAATTCCAGACACCCTTAACTGCCACTAAAAAGCGTACTGAAAATACAGAAGCACGACAATCAACTAAAGTAGATGTTGAACGAAATCCCGGACTGTAGCAAGCCTAATGGAAACTCCCTAGCGGATACCGGCTGATAGAGTTTCGCAAGGAATTACAATTACCCCGACACTACTAGCCATAACAGTTCTGATTACTCCACGCGGTAGTCCGCTGTTGTGGCAGTATCGGACCACTCCTATCATGACCTAGCAGCAGTATCGAGACGGGATAAACCCTGGTCTCTTAGAAACCATATTACAACCCTACAGTCCTTTCCTCCATTATAAAAAAAAGTAAAGTTGGCTAGATTAATATCAACAGACAAACTAGAATAATATCTGGATCTAAAGTATACTTAAAGAGGAGAAGATATAGACTGTAAATGAGATTAATCTATTTCAAACCAATGGATATTAGAAGAGTAAAAGAAATAAATATCTAATAAAGAAATAAATATCTGAAACACGCGGTGGGTAGCTGGCTCTCCTCCTGGTGTAAACAATCCATCACAACATCTCGTTTCACAACACCTCCAGGTATCTTCTTAAACAACCGAGGGTACATGAGAGTTCCGTCAAAGGATAAACACCACGGGAAGAAAAACTATTTTCACATCACAGCAGCCAATAACACGAAACAGGACGTCGAGTAATATATGCTTTATACCTCATTATCCAAGGGCTAATTAAATAATATCTGGAGATAAAACATCCTTAATATTCTCTACTTCATTTACAAAAAAAAGAAAAACAAATAGCAATGTTAAAATCACTTAAAAGAAACGACACCACTTTGCCCAGCCAACAAGCACCTGCTCTGAGACACGAACGAGACAAGCTATAAATAGCATTCCCCGTCCACCGGCAACGCCCCCACGTGACTTCCGATCATCTGGTCTACGTTACTTCCGACATCTGACGATTCAGGAAAAACTGACCAGTGATCAGACATGAGATAGAGTACGTCACGACGGACAGGTCACGCCATCTGCCGATAGCTGTTCCAACTACTTTAGTCTGTGAGCTAAACTTGCATCGTGATGTTGACATTGGCAAAAGCGAAAGATGAAGTTGTATGCTGGAAAAACATCGTAGTAATGGATGAACATGTGAACGTCTCTAAAGGAGTTTATGCATAGATAAAATAAGGTAAAGTAAAGAAATTATATTTATTAGAAACGTATTTAAACATTGGAAATAAAGATAAATGAATGTGTTTAAATATGAGACTTAGAGTATTAAAAACTTATGTAAATAAAGTAATGTATCCAGAGTTGTATAGAAATAACTGCTAACTAAGATTGAAAGATTAAATGGAGTTTAATGTACTAGGCTGGATAAAAGGTTAAATGAGAAAGGTAAGTGGAATAACAAGAATAGGAGAAAAATAGTACATTTTTCCTGTCACTGATCAGGTTTCGTTGTAAATTACACAACAGGTGATACTTATATCTCCTTGTTAAATGCATCCAATTCAACGAATCTATATTTTACAATCTTCATGATGGGCATAAATTGTCTTTTAATTTTGGCATTGTGATAGTGAATTTTGAATTATTAGCATGTATCAGATAGAAGAAACTTTTGGGATTGGCACATCCAACTAGTTTACCCCTTTTTTTCTTCCTACTTATATATTTTAAATTTTAATATTCTATTCATTATTTTTTTAAGCAAATTAAAAATTTTATATCTTTTCTATTATATTTATAACTACTTTGGGAGAAACAGTGACATTTAATTAATTTAAATTAATATAATTTATACATTTTATAATTTGTAAAGTAGCATTACAATTATATTGTATATAAGGGAACAATGTATTTTTTTATATATAGTGTATATAATATATAGAAAATATAGTATACAATAATGTAATTATGTATGCATTATACTTTTGAAAAAACCCGATTTTCCCCAGGGAAAATTTGGTTTTTCATGAAAAAACCCATGTGGGTTGGGTTTTTGCGAACCCTGGTTTTAACACTCTCTGCCCGATGAGTGATCTTTTCAGAGCGCAAATTTTCAAAATCAAAAAGTCGTCACGAAACACACCAACCAATTCGAGCTGCATATCTACCAGCGTCTGACATCATGCGCTTTGTGGGAGTCCTTCTTAGGAATTTTGATCGCTTTTCCATGTGACGCCAAGGATCTGCTTTGAGGAAAATAGCGCCTATTTTTGAAAGGAAGAATCTATTCGATGTTGTTTTTCTCATTCGGGCAAAATGTCGGATGTCGAGATTCACATTGTATCATGCGCTTAAATTCGAAAAGGAAAAGGTAGAAAAATTATTTTTGTGTATTTCTGCTATTTATCAAAAGTCTATTTATCTAAGTATTTATCAAAAATAGCTGAAAATTTTGCAATCGGCAGAAAATAAATATTTCTATCCATAAAATATATTTAAAAGAAGAGATATTAATAAATAAAAGTTTTCAATTTTTAATATTTTAGACTTAGAAAACAACGTTCTGTTTACAAAGATTGCAATGTGTTCTGAAGGAAAATCAGAAAGTTAAATTAGTGAAACAGAATATTATCTTTGTTGCATTTAATGAATCTTAATAAAAGATAAAGTTTACATTAGAAAATATGAAAATATTGTATTATTTATTATTTAAATTTTACTTATAACGTTATGATTTGGGATTTGAAATCAGATATTTAAAAATGCTAATTTAAGTTGTAAGGGAGAAATAAATTATATGTTTTATGATGCAACAATATCTTTCACTTATAATGCTTTCCAACAAAATTGAAAAATGTTTTTGAATTTGGTTTGTCTGTGTTTGTGCTCTAACTCGCCTAAATATGCTGAGCTTGCAGTGCAATTGATATATGTATTGAGATTTACTATGACATGTTTGGTATTAAAAATTAAGTGTGTGGTGTTTTTATTTACATGGACACTAAAAAACAAAATTCTATGGGAGGAAATTGTTTACAGTGTATTTTATTGATGTTACACAATTTCAAACATAGTAAAACTGATATATATTAGAGATTAACTGAATATTCGTTTTCGTCCCAAAATTGAACTTCACTGTTTATAATTATCACTTATCACTGACTCAAGTCGTGAGTTTAAATTATAAAGCAAGAAATGCATATATGATTCTTGATAAAATTAGATCTTATAAGCATAGCTATTGGTTGACTGTAGTCATTGAAAAATAATTTACACACACACACACACACACACACACACAAAAAAAAATAAATAAATAAATAAAAGAGATGTCTATACAATTGTTATGTTGATAATTTGGGTTTTCTTAAATAAGTAATTAAATATGAAAAAAAAAAAAAGAAATACTATATTTTTAGCTACCTTATACAAATAATAGTTGTTTTTTTTTTAACTTTAGAATAACCTTTTTTTTTTGTCAGTCAATAGTTAAATTACTCCATATAATATCTAAAAATGGTTTATTGTACTGTTCAATAGCATTTTGAGGAGGTTTTTTTTTATATTGGCTTGGCGCCCGCCAGTGTAAAGACTTGTTCCTCAGAAATTTATGAATATTTTATGTGTAAAATATAAGTGTATAATGTTTCAAAATGTAAAAAAAAATATTTAAAGTTACAGCTATTTCGTAATTTAATCTTAAAAATATGTATTTAAATGTCAATATATTATTATTTTAAAAGTTTTTAGAGTTATTCTATTTGAAAATATTTAAGCTTAATTTATTATTTCATTTTTACGAAACACGTGGTTCCGAATCGGCGATGTTTTGGTATTCATACGTGCCGATCGGACCACGTTTTACAAGCAATAATACTCCTTTTAATTTGAAAATATACTGAAAAAAAAAAAAAAAAGATAATAAGTGTAATGTAATCCTCGATTAATTCATTTCAAAAAAGTCTGTAAATAAATAGAACAACATAATACAGTTTATCTTTGGCGCGCAATTGGACTGTTTACTTTTGCACCGATTGGAAAGAGGTGACGAGACGAGGCGAGACGATAAAAGGAGCAGGTTCTCGGCGAAACGGGACTTCGGCTTGGAGGTTTCTGCTGTGACGTCTGGCTCGAGTGGAGACTTCTGCTTGTGGTGAGAGGCTGAGTTGTCCAGAAAGGTGGAGAAGAGGGGAATCGTCGAATGTTTGGATGTTAGAGGATGGAGAGCCGTAAAGAGAGACAGACATGGGACGGTATGATTTGGACCTGGACCGACGGAAGAATAGCCCCGGCGACTTTTCTGGAGATTCAGCAGCAGCTTAATGGTTTACAAAAATTTAGTGTAAATTTTTTAGAGGTACCACTTTATTTTTTTCACTCCGGAGTGTTATAAAATTTTCATGCATGAGCAATCTATAACTTACCTACGTTAATGTTAATAGGTATAATAAAATATGAGAGCAACAACATTGTAAATTCATCTCATAGTGTATCTAAATTTAATTTTAAATGCTTAATATAATTTTATTAAATAAACATTAAATTTAATTCAGTATGAAATCCTTGTAATTATTTTTGTTTCATTCCCACAGCAGCAATCATTACTTTTATTTTTTTAGGTTTTGTTACAATGAAAAATGTACTATACTATCGTGATTTATTTTCTCTAGGTAGAAATTTATCTACCACGTGTTTGTGTCTATTTAGAAATGTTTTAGGTACGACACAACACAATTGAGAAAATCTATAGAAACATATTGTTACTACCCAACACTACCTTTTGGTGTAGTTGGTGGACAATGTAAGAAAATATATTGACTATTAAAAAATCTACTGGCGTTTTCATTTACATTCTGTACAAGCAGGTAGTATATTGGACATCTTTAAACTGTGTTGCCGGTTTAAATTGGCTGCTAATCCATAGCAAAATTGACACTTAAAAAGAAACAAAATAATAATAAAACCAGTTTAACATATATATAACATAACTAAAACTAAAAGCATGTAAATAATCAGAATCAAAAGAATCACAATAAATAAGTGTCAATTTTGTTAGCTGTTAGCCACATGCAGCTAATACGAAAGAACCTTTTCAAATAAATTTCAAAACTTTATTTGATGTTATTTATAAAACCACCCCCGCATCAAAACTCTAATAATGCATATAACTTTTTTATAGACATGATAATGCTGCACAAATCTTTTCCAAACTGACACATAAAATCAAGGAGTAGAAAATATCAGTCATGTTCGTTAATGGGCAAAATCGGACCAGTGTGGTGGAAATGGGAAGGTTTTTGTGAAAACAGAAAAAAAACCCATAGCATCTTAATTATGATACATATTGAATCAGTTTAAAATTAGACACAACTTTTAATAATGCCCAGTTACTAATTAATATATTTATTGTAAGGAAACCTCTGTGAGGATATCAAAAATCTGGCATATATAAATCTTTGGCCCTTTTCCTATAAATAATAATACTTATAGGAAAAGGGCCAAAGATTTATGTATGTCAGATCTTTGATATCATTAAAAATGGCCTCAAGGGGCAAAAAAAAAATAGTGTTTTAAGAAGAAAGGTTTTAACTTTGTCAATTCACAAGATGTCAAATCCACTTAATTGTTTTACAAATTTTCTCAATATTATCTACAAATTTTATATTGGCAAGTTTTTGATAAGATCAACTCTTACAACGAAAAATAAATAAAAAAGGGGGGAAGGGGTGTGAAGAAGAAAAAATTCATAACCTCATCATTTCCCAAAATATCAAATCTGCTTAAATTTATTATAAATCTTCTTAATATTATCTAACAAAAACATAACTTTGAAGAAAAAAAAGAGCCAAGTTATGTAAAAAAAATATTTAAGTGGGTGCCAAGTTCAAATAATAATTAAAAAAAAAAAAAAAAAAAAAAATCTTACATACTGAAGCATTATAGCATTGTTTAAAAATAAAAATTATTAATAGCATATTAATAATAAATCTAGAACTTCTAATTATCTAGGATTTTCCTTTCTGATTTATACCATTAATTCGCCCCCTCCTGATTAAACACCCTCTCTTCTCTCTCTCTCCTCCCAATACACACACCAAAGAAAAAAAACGCTAACTTCTGTATTCTTGGAATAGGTATGAAACAGTAAAGGAATAATCACTTTTCTGTCTTATCCAGGGTTGTAGTGGATAGCTGCCCACCCGGGCTGGGCTTTTTATAAGAAACCCGAGTTTTTTACAACCCTGATGAGATTGTTGTGATTAATTAGTATGATGAAACCAACTAAGATGGAATTTCAAGCGACAGAAGAAAAATTCTGTGTTAAACAGGTCTTAGCAGGTATGGTATTCTTATTGTAAGGATAATGACATTTTTACATTTAAGACAGGATTCCATTGTAAACAGGTTCCATTATCATAGGGTTTACAGTATTTTATTATTGATTTTATTATTTTATAACTGAAGATTATTATTTGTGAGGAAGGTCATAGACCACATTTTGACATTTTAATCCAATTTATCTGGGGAAAATTGTCCATTTAAGACTATGATGTCATTCCCATCTATTAGACTAATGAAATATTCACAAAGATTGTATTTGAGATCAGGATTGTTATTTATTTCGGCAATCAAATTCCTTGCACTTTTCTGAGCAAAATATTAAATTTTCCCAGAGTAATTCCTCTGAGAATTTTCAAAATTTCAATGGATAAATTTTGCAAAGTACTAAAATTTAGTAAAATTCCTTGTTTTTAATACTCATTTTTAAATTCCCTCAGTTTTTCCAATTTTCTCTGTACAGTCAGTAGCAACCTTAAAGATTATTATTTGTGAGGAAGGTGTAATCATACTCCACATTTTGCCGCTCGGGCTGTTTTTTTTTTTTTTTTTTTTTTTTAATATAAAAGTTTTTTTACAACCCTGGTCTTATTTGACCCCCCCCCTCTCTCTCGCTTGCCGCTATCATTCACAGCTCTGTGTTATCATGAAAATCAGCTGTTTCAAAACTTTTTTTTTTTTTTTTTTTTTTAAAAAGGTTAAATTTGGATTTTTTTTTGGATTTTGGCATTCAAAACAGAAAAATCCAAAATTAAAGTTAGTTTTTATGAACTTCTAAAGGTTTCGTCGATGCCAAGTTATAAAAATTATTAAAAAAAAATAAATAAATAAAAAACACGTGTCTGATGATTGCGTACCTCTTCCGCTGGAGTGTCATAACTGGGCCTCGGTAACAATGGGAGTGCCTTTTTCATGCTTTTCAGGTTCTGTTTTTTTTAATTATCTCAGTTAATGAACAAAGTACAAAAAAAAATCTGAGTATCATGGCAGGCTTTGGACTCCCGTTATACACATTTTCAGATTTCTACATGCGGTAGATTTCGATAGCCATCACAGACAGATAAACAGTCAATTTTTTTTTTCTTTTTGTTAGTATAGTTTTAAGTCATTGTAGTACATAATGTTTTCTTTTTTATTACATTTATACAAAAATGCATATCGATCGGCAATTAACATCCCCCCCCCCCCTTCCACACACACACCCATCCCACTATCACCACCACCCATATATATTACATATACATGCCCTATTAATCCCATGTAAGCACCACCTCTAATTATTTTACGATTTTTCGTCACATCCGAGGGGTCAGATTAACAGGATTTTATGGTATATGTATGCACGTGTGTGTGTGTGAGAGAGAGAGAGAGAGTATAGGTGAATTCATCTTAACATTAAACTTTGAATAAAATATGCTTTATACTTACAAATACATTTTTGTCTAGGATAAAAAAAGAACTGCTACAGCTTCTGGATTTTCTTTTGGAACTCCATCTGCTACAGAAACAAATGCTAGTTCATTTCCTACAGGTTTTAGTATGAATACTCCTCCTAGTTTTAATTTTGGAGCAGCTTCTACGCCTGCTGGACCTTTTCAGTTTGCGTAAGTAACCTTTTTTTATTAACATTTTCACCATGATTAAAAAGTCTTTATGAATTCAGTTCGTTTGCCCGTCCATGTGTCTGTCTGTCTGAACTCTGTGTAAATATTTTCAGGTTGATATGTAATTGATATACATTATTGAGATTTATCATAGCATGTTAGGTACTGAAAATCAAGTGTGTAGCATTTATAGCTCATTTACAGGGGTACTCAAAAGAACTCCATTACATTTTGATATATCCACCTGAAACCTGACATCTATTAAAATGGATGTCTTATAATGTATTTTATTTTGCTCAGGTCTCTGGAGGTTAAGGAGAAAATTTTTTATGTTATATTTTAATAAAGTTACTCTTTAGAATCATAATGAAATTGTTGTGATTTTTTGAGGTGCAGTAAAACATGCTTTCTGTAGAATATGGAGCGGAAAGCATTTATCAGTTATTTTTAAGGTCGCAAAAGAATGGGGTTAATATAATAGTCAGAGCTCTAAATTAGCGGTCATTAGTTGTCAAATGCAACTAAATAATTGCATTTGATGACTACAAAATTATTCTTGGTCGTCAAATTTGACACCTAGCTTTTAAAAAATATATTTATTAACTATTATTTTAATGCACTTTTTTGCACACTTTTTAAACATTATTATTTAAACACACAAAAATAATTAGTGCACCTTTTGATTTCATGTTACGAGTTTCAAACAGGGGTATTTTCCAAATTTTCTGAAAATTTAAGGCCATTCGGTTCAAAAATTAAAAAAATTCAGACATAAAAAATATTGCGAATTTTCACAAATGGTTGTCGAAAAAAATCAATTTCGTCAATCGTTCACAGAAAAAAAAATTGCCAATTTCGTCAAAGGTTCACAGAAGAAACATAAATTTTGTCAAAGGATTGCTTAAAAAAGAGCATTTCATCAAAAGATCACTGAAAAATGTGGATTTCGTAAATGGATCACAGAAAAATGCTGATTTCGTCAAAGAATCGTGGGGGGGGGGGGGGGGGGGAGCACGAATTCTGTCAAAGGATCACGGAAAAACTCGAATTTCGTATCGCAATTAAAAATTTCTAATATAATAATTTATTCGAAATCGCAAATAAAACACAAATTTCTTCAAAGGAGCATGAAAAAAATGCTAATTTCAGCAAAGAATTGCGAAAAAACATGAATTTCGTCAAAGAATCACAGGGAAAATGCTGATTTCGTCAAAGAATCGCAGGAAAAATATGAATTTTGTCAAACGATCACGGAAAAAACTTTGTCAAAGGATTGCCAATAGAATGTGCATTTTGTCAAAGGATCGGTGAAAAATGACAATTTCGTCAAAAGATTGCCAAATAAACATACATTTTGTTAGTGGATCAGATTTGTCAATGGACACGAAAAAATGCTCATTTCATCAAAGAATCGAAGGGAAAAATGCAAATTCTGTCATCGTAAACAAAACACAAATTTCTTCAAAGGATCGCTAAAAATAATGTTCATTTCATCAAAGAATCGCGGAAAAAACATGAATTTCATCAAAGGATTGCGAAAAAATTGCAAATTCCATCAAAGAATCACGGAAAAAAAACCCCCCACAAATCCTGTCAAAGAATCGCGAAAAAATCACAAATTTCATCAAAGAATCGCGAAAAAATCACAAATTTCGTCAAAGGATCGTGAAAAAACCACAAATTCCGTCAAAGGATCGCGAAAAACCACAAATTTCGTGAAAGGATCGCAAAAAAAAATGCAAATTTCGTCAAAGAATCGTGGAGAAAAAAATGATAGTTAATGACGGGAAGGAAATTCACCCACTTCTCCCTCTGCTGTAACCTTTCAGAAAATCTTCTGTGAATTTCAGAATATTTTTTTTTACTCAGAACCCTCCCTTGATTCAAATGTAGATGCATTATGTTTTTTAATTTTTATTAAATTCAGTTCTAACTATCTATACTAGATTAAAAAAAAAAAAAAAAAAATGTTTTGCTAAGAAGTTACCAAGTTTTAATCTTGTTTTACATGATTATGTACACTTTTCTATTAATTTCTAATTATACCAATAATTAGAAAAGCTTTACATGAGTTTTACTGTTGCTTCAATTATTATAATCGGACTGGTTAAGAACTTCAATAATTTTAAATAAAGTATTTGTGCCTTTCTAAAAAGTAGCGTACTACATTAGTAGCATTACAGTAATGTTAAAAATGAATTTTAGAAATTGCAACTAAAACAGATTTTCATTCGCCTCAGATTTTTACAGTAGTCGTCATTTGACACCTACCTTTTATTTCCCAATTTCTACCACTGATTGTCCATGAGGAAAAACTGGAGGGGGGGACATCGGGACATCATTTTCTTCAAAGGATTGCGATAAAAATGCAAATGATAATTCATGGAAAATTGATTTCAGCAGTTTTAAGCATTTTTTTGCCTGAATTAAATTTTAGCTTAATATGTGGCATGTATAAAAATCTGTGGGTAATATAAGGGGATCAGTAAAATTATTAGAAAGATCAATTCACAATATAGCAAGCTTTTTGGGAAATTATAAAAAAAGCTTTTTTACTAAATGTCATCTGTGTTTAGGAAATTTTATTGTTTTATTTTACCCTCTTTACTTATTGTACTTATTTATTTTACCCACACTGTATCTAATATGTATTACACTGCTAGACTGGAATTTTCTTAAAATACCTCCCCAAAAAGTAAAAAAAAATTCATTCTCCTGTATAGTAGCAGGCCTGTTGCATCCATGACTTTAAAAGGTACCATAACAGTTTCTTTCATTTCTGTATGTTTCTGTATGTATTCTTTCATTTCTGACTGTATATTTAATCATCATTATTTTTAGTTAAATTTGCACGAACAATTTCATTTGGCTTCAAGTAGTGCTCTTTAATTCAAAAATACTAAAATTGTTTATTGTGATAATATTCATTAAACATTATTTTGTAACAAAACCTTTTTTATGCTTCTGTTAAAATTTATATGTATAAAACAAAACACATCTACCATTGATTTTTTTTTTTTTTCATCATTCCATGTGTTGCAAGAATTGAAGCTGAATGTCCATTTTAAGTGTGCATTTAGCATTTTATTTTAATAAATGTCATGTATACTTTGTTATGTTTAGTATTTTTAATCGGGAATGCATTCCATGCACACACATATATACAATATTTAAAATATATACAGTGAAACCTCCCTGAATGACCATTTTTTCATGGAACGAAAATTATTCCAATAGGCTCAATACTAATTTTACCTCCATTCAGAGACCATCTCAGTTGAACTCCCTCCATGAATGACCCATTTCTTTGAAGAAAATGAAGCAAATTCCATTTTTTCCAGCTCGCTTGAAGGTTTTATTAGAAAAGTAATTCCAGAGAGTGCATTATTCATCAAATTTCTAAACTAAGTTTAGAATTTTTATTTATTCTGATAACTTTTAAGTCTTAAACCCCTTTGTGCCTTTTTAGGCAATGAATTTAACTCTGATGACAAAGTAAGGATCCCTATAGCAGAAATTGTCCAGCATGGCAGTAGTGCTGCAGATTAATCTGCCAGCTTAAAAATAAATATTGGGCTTAAGAAATTCACTTAAAATTTACTTTGTTTTAAAGAGTTATTGTTTCTGATACATTTCTTTGTAAAATGCAATTTTTTGCTTATTTTATGGGTTACTATATAAGTATTTGATAGTAGCTTGATTCTGTATTGTTGGGTCATAAATCAATTTTGGTTTGCTGCAGATGGGCAAAGAAAATTCCGCTATTAGGATAAGGAGGACGGTCAATAACCCTGAACGACCATTTTTTCATGGAACGAAAATTATTCCAATAGGCTCAATACTAATTTTACCTCCATTCAGAGACCATCCCAGTTGAACTCCCTCCATGAATGACCCATTTCTTTGAAGAAAATGAAGCAAATTCCATTTTTTCCAGCTCGCTTGAAGGTTTTATTAGAAAAGTAATTCCAGAGAGTGCATTATTCATCAAATTTCTAAACTAAGTTTAGAATTTTTATTTATTCTGATAACTTTTAAGTCTTAAACCCCTTTGTGCCTTTTTAGGCAATGAATTTAACTCTGATGACAAAGTAAGGATCCCTATAGCAGAAATTGTCCAGCACGGCAGTAGTGCTGCAGATTATTTTACACCTTGCAGATTAATCTGCCAGCTTAAAAATAAATATTGGGCTTTAGAAATTCACTTAAAATTTACTTTGTTTTAAAGAGTTATTGTTTCTGATACATTTTCTTTGTAAAATGCAATTTTTTGCTTATTTTATGGGTTACTATATAAGTATTTGATAGTAGCTTGATTCTGTATTGTTGGGTCATAAATCAATTTTGGTTTGCTGCAGATGGGCAAAGAAAATTCCGCTATTGGGATAAGGAGGACGGTCAATAACCCCCCCCCTATTCTGTCAGGAAACTCTCAAAGAAATGGATAAATTAATGAAATCGTCATAATTTGTTCCTGTCCAAAAAAAAAAAAAAAAAAAAAAAAAAAAAAAAAAATTCATTTATTTATTGAACTTTGAAAGTACTTGTAAATAAAAGTTATAGAAGATAAAACCGTAAAATCAAAGCAAACGTCAATGTATTCATTTTTTAAACTCTGCACTAATTAAATTATGTAATTAACTTTTGTTTTGATACTTAAATTTTCATATTTTTTCCCTCATGTAAAAAATAAATTTTAGTAACATTGTTACCTTTTTTCAACAATTAAAATCTAGATTTAAACATGACTTCTATTAAGAGACAACCTCTCGGAGCGACCAATTTTTATTGGAATGGAACGTGGTTGCTTTAGAGATGTTTTACTGTATTGCTTATGTTTGGATGTTTTTATAAATAACTTTAATTTAGTTACAAAGCAGTATTTTAAAAACTTCTTTTATGTACAAAAAAATAGTAATTTTGTATGTTTTGTTTGATATTATTTTTCGATAGGAATGTTTGCAATTATGTTCAGCAGTATGTGAATAATCAAAGTAATAATTTTCTTGAAACAGAAAAAAAATATATATATAGTTGTAAATGTCTTGAATTTGAGAATAACTTATCAGGCTTAGCGTTCCATCTGCATAAGCTCTTCTCTGCTATTGTTTTTTATTTTGTAGATTTTCAGTGCCAAAACGCTTAATTCTCTCCCTTCTACCCCTGCTTAATTTTTAAACGTTAGATACATATTGTTATTGGATAAATAAAATTCAGAAATAAATTAAAATACTATAATTATTTATGACAATTAAATTGTATAAAAATATTTTAAATTGAAATAGGATATCTCAATAATTCAATTCCAGTAACACAATACAGCTGCGATAAATAGTGGCAGTTACATGTACGAAGTGACCAAATTATTGGAATTATGGATTATAAGATTTCATAAAAATTAAAGAAATATTATTAAAAGTTGAATTAAAGTATGTGCCTACCCTCAAATCCCTGTTTTTGTGAAATTTTTCGATTTCTTTTTTTATTATTTCAAATTAAAGTTGAACATTTAAGATACTAAAAATGCTTTACTTTTGGTTCAGCGATAATAAGAAGCAAAGTTATAGGCCAAAATATAAACTGGAAGTGACCATTTAAAGAGCCACAGAAAGGTAAAGAATACATTTTAATACTCAAATATATAAACCTCTACAAATATGGTGAATTTCAAAATTGTAAACTTATACATAATTTTTTGTGCTCTATCAAAATCTTAATTTGCATTTTCCATTGTATACATTTACGGGGAAACATATTTCTTCAAAAGTTTTTAAGATATTGAAATAAAATTTTGTGATAAGGTTCTGCTCATCTATTAGGTATGTTATGAAGCAAAATATAGCTTATAAAAGTTTGTATATATATTAATTTAAGAGCCTTTTTTATTGAAAAAAATGCATTTTTTAAAGAAAAAAATCATTTTTTGTATACAAAATTTGAAATAAGTTAGTAAATTTAAGAAGTTTTGCAAATATTTTGCTTCATAACATATGTAAGCGGTTTGCTGAAATATTGTTTAAAAAAAAAGTGAAATATATTGAATAGATTTTGTCATAGAAGGTTTGGCATAAACACATTTTTTTACTAAAATTTGACTAAATATTGTCTAAATTTGAAAAGTTAATAAAAATTCCTTTAAAAATTTATATGAATTAAGCATGAAAGAGTTCCTCCTAAAGGAGGAATTCCACCTTTTTAAAAGCAAATTTGGCCATTCCCTGAATTGATGCAAAAATGCGAAGAAAATATTAGAAGCATATGAGGAGGAGGGGGTCTAGGAAACTTAATAATTAGACATTTTGTCTACTCAAATCCTTGGAATTTGTTTCTGAATTGCTGTATTATCAAATCAAAGGCAAGCTTGTATTATAAGCATCTGAAAGTCATGTAAATTAAGTTCTTTAACTAGGGAAAGGAAGTTTTCATAAGGTTCTTTTAGAATAGAATATTTTATTCTATTTATAAAACACTTCTGGTTAATTTCAGTGATGCATTTTTGGAAACGTATTTCTGGAGTAAAGATCAATTTGGTATCCATATATTTAACATAGCGATTTTTTTCTTTTTCTTTTAAGTAAAGTCTTAAACATTTAAATCATTCAAAATAATACATTTATTTTGAAAAATTTATCTCTGTACTTCACATAAGTTCATCAGATATATTTGAATGGATTTATACTTTTAGCAAATTGTTATCAATTTTCTTTTTTGATTTAATGAATTTATACATTTATAATTTTTTTTCCCTTAATACTTTCTAAGTTTAAAAAAAAAAAAAAAAAAAAAAAAAAAAAATCATATGTACAGTTATAATTCTTTTTATTATATGAATAACTGTTGAAATGTATCTAAATTATACAAGTTTGGCCTTATTGTATAGATGGAGAAAAAAATTCCACCTTTTTTTTCCATTTCCCACTTTCATGCCGGATGAATTCATAGTTTTATTCCCTGTTTTAACTAAAAACACTTGTGTTTGATAAAAATTTCATATTTTTCAAAAAAAGTGCCTCAAAAGTAGGCACATACCTTAATTCTTAATTATTTTTACTTAGTTATATTATTAGTTTATTGATTTTAAGTATAATGAATCAATTATATTTATTTCAAAAATTAAAATGAATGTATTGAAATGACTTACGTGCTGCTGTATGAAGTAGTAATATACTAGTGTAAATGCCCGTCCTAGGACGGTGTGTAAAAATTGTGTTTTTCATTTAAAATTTTTAAAAAAAGAGGAAAATAATTGTCAATATGGAAGCGCTTAGATGAGCAAATTTCAGCTTATTTATGTTCTAATAAACACATTATTAGCATTAACAATACTTTTGGGTAGACCAGGTTTTCTGGCTAATATAACATAAGAAAATTAAGAATTCTGCTGCAACTATTAAAATTTTTTGATGATTTGTTTGGTATAAATCTTGGTAAGTGTGTTGTATTTTTTGCAAAAAGAAAAAAAAAAAAAGATTTATCAAAACTTTTAACGGCTGAATAAGCATGTGCACAACTTTTTTATTTTAACTTACTGAACATATAAATATTAAAAGTACGCACAGAAACTGGGGATCAGCAGTAAGAACATAGAATTTTCTTCAAAATGTTATTGCATCTAACAGCGATGTATAAGACACCCACCAAGTAAGAGTTTAGATGAGCAAGTTTGGTTTTTTATGTTCTAATAAACACACTTTTACGCATTTACAATACTTTTTTTGTAAAATTACAAAAAAGTGATAAAATATCTTTACTAAGATTGACGATCGTTTCATCGCACAAACGGCAACATTTTCAAAATTTTGAATAAAAAGTGATAAAATATCTTTATTAAGATTGACTATTGTTTCGTCGCACAAACGGTGACATTTTCAAAATTTTGACAAAAAGTGATAAAATATCTTTATTAAGATTGACAATCGTTTCATCGCACAAACGGTGACATTTTCAAAATGTCGCCATTTGTGCGATGAAACGATAGTCAATCTTAATAAAGATATTTTATCACTTTTTATAGCATTATTTAGCATAATCTGGAAATGTAATGTTTTCCCGTGATCCTTTAAAGAAAATCACACTTTTTTTTCACGATCCTTTAACGCTAATCGTGTTTTTTCCGCGACCCTTTGAACTTTTTTTTTTCGATCCTTAAAAAGATTTGCGTTTTTCCCGCGATCCTTTGAAGAAATTCGCTTAATTTGGCACAGTTGGCACTCGCGTTTTTCTTGTATCTCTTCCGTTATCCCCCCATAAAAATGTCCACAAATTTTAATGTGTATTTGCCTAGATCCCCTGGATAATAAAATTCAGTGCCAAAAAAGCACAATTCCGCAGAAAAGTAACATGTCAGTAAAATGGATTTTGCAGGTTCAAGTCAGGTTCTCTGTATTATATAGTTCTGCATTAATAGAATGAAAAAAAAAAAGAAAAAAAATGGAACAGAATATTCAGCAAACAGGAATCTTGTAAATGCATGAATTTTGTCTATGATCACTGTGGATTATAAATGTATGTAGAGAAATTTCTAAATCGCTCTTGTGAAGGAAAAAAAAATCGAAAAATTCACCAATCAGTTACAGGGAATTCTTCAGTTGGTCATGCCAAAAAAAAAAAAAAAAAAAAAAAAAAATCGCAAAATTTGTCAATATATTGCTTAAAAAATCACAAAATTCATCAATCAATTGCAGAGGAAAAAGAAAAATCAACAATTGGTTGTGAGGGAAAAATGAAATGTCACATTAAAAAAAATAATAATAAAAACACAAAAATTACCCAATCGGTAGAGTAAAAAGAAAAGTACTGCAAAATTCATCAATTGTGGGGAAAAAGTTGCAACATTCTTCCTTCATTCTTCAAAAAAAATCGGGAAGATTGCCAGTTGATCATCGGAAAAAACTCAAAATCCTTTAATCGGTTGCTTTAAAATATTGTGAAGTTCATATGTAAACTGTCGGAAATTCCTCAAACAGTCGTTGGAAAAAAAACGCGAAGAAATTCAGAAAATTTTGCAAAATTACGCAAACGAATAAAAATCCCTTTCTCGGGGGGAAAAAAATCGGTAAGAGTCACATGTCTGTAGAAAAATTTAATGAGGCGGAACACACAGCATTTTTTATTATGCAGCACTTTCCTATTTTGGGAAAGATCCATGAAATCCTGCATGAGATTGCAAATTTTGCCCTCAACGAAATTGTGCTCTCCTCCCCCCCCCCCCCCCCCCAAAAAAAAAAAAAAAAAAAATCATGCCATGTTGGACAGCATTGATAAAATACATTAAATGTTTTCCCACCAACCGAAACATTAATAATTTTATTGTCAGTGTTATGTGAATGAATTTCTACCTTTTTTGAAAAAGCTTTTTAAAATAGGATTACACATATTATGTGTTTTGAAATTTATTCACTCTGACTTATTGGGAATTAATCATGAACTTTTCTTTTGATTTAGTAATCTTAATGGTCTTCAGATTTTCAAGTGGAAATTGTTTAGAAATCTATTGGTATATATCATATGATAGGGCATAGAGAATGTTATTTTGGTCGTTTTTAACACAAATCGCAATCGTTTGTCAACAAACATTGGAAAAACGGTGATAACTTATTTTTAAATATTTTTTTGAGTTATGGGGATCCCACAATAAACAATTTAATTAATTTGTAACTCTAACATTGAATTTAAAATTTTCTTTAATGTAAGCATTGAAAAATCTATTTATTTGTCAACAGAAACATTGTAGTCTTTTCTAGCTAAATAGTTTTAAGTTTTTTTACCCTTTTTTGCAAAAAATCAATCACCTTAAAATGAATTGAAAACTTCCTTTTGTTTAAATTTGTTAATATTTAAAGTTATTTTAGTTAAAACATTGTGATTAAACATTCATTGTATGATACCTGCTTTAAAAATTAATATTTTTCTCAGCCCTTCCAAGTGTTAAGTTTTTCATGCTTAATTTAACATATAATTTTTTAAGGGAAATTTTAATGTATGAAGCTATAAGGTACACTGTCAAAATAATTACTGCTGGATTGGATATTAAAATATTTCTATCGTAATCGATATGTAAACAAAACAAAAGTACAGAAAATTTATTTCTGTTGATCTTGTCAGAAGGTATTCAGAAATTTTCAACTATGAAGCCATAAGGTACTATAAAAATAATTACTGATGCTGGATATTAAAACATTAAGAGATATTTCAAGAGAAATTGAATGGTTCGTAATATCTACATAACAATAGGGTTAAAGTTTCCACTTGTTAGGTTAAATAGGCGGAAAATACAAAGAACACATTAAATCTAAGTAAATCAAAAGAAAAGTTAAAAATGGAATCCCAACAAATTAGATTTAAAAAACAAACAATAAATTAACAAAATACCTAATAATGTGTAATCCAAAAAAATTGTAAACAGAAGACAGCAAAATCTCAGTATTGCTTTAGATCAATGAATACACGTCGCGTGACGATCACGATATCTGTATACAGACAGGAATAATACGGAACTCCCATTGGAGATCAGTCTTAGCACATGTGCTGTTTATCCGAAGTGGGAAGCTTCCTGGCCGAAAGATGATCACCGTACTTGATTTGCGCCATAGCTCCATGGTTTATATTTCAATTCAATGAATCAAGGAAATGACTCGCTATCGCTTGTTTACATTTTACGATAATGTATGTTTTTAACTCGTTTTCTGAAATTCCTTTTCAACTGCGCAAATCATTGAACGGTCATCAGTTTTGAATCTTTTAATGAAAATTATGTTGAGCAGAAGGGATTTCAGGTAGAAAAGATTTGTATTTAAGCAGATAAGTTTTCTCTTACACATTTCAAATCGTAATTAAGCCTAACGTGGCTCCAGCTTATCGGAGAATGGTAAGATAGATGGGTACAACCCCGGACGCGTTACAATGTGAATTATAATATAGAGATGAAGAATAATCCACATGAGATAAAGAAAAATACTAACTTTATTGAATATAAACACAAAAGAGAATAAAATTCTGGATCCAGAAATTTATTAGTCAAACATTAATTTCTGAAAATAATTACTTAATAATGAAGAGTAGTGTTTTACAAATATTATTAATTGTACAATGATAATTCTGATAAAGTTAATATTTATTTATTATCTTTTAAATATATTATACTGTTCTATGATAGTTCAAAATTCTTTTTAAATTACAGTTCTTTATAGAGTATTGGATAAAATCAGTTCTGTAACAAATAAATGTTCTGAAAACACTGGCATATATGTAGAGGATAATCGGTAAATTGATACAATACATTCAAGATAAAATGAGTAAAACTTTGAAGACAAATGGTGAATTGAAGTAAGACAACACAAACCAATGAGTAATGATAAAAAGAATCTTAAAGAATGACGATGTTGTAATCACAGAATTTAATAACTATTAACTAACACACTGTAAACAAATTAAATCCTAGAGATTAGTAAATTTACATAGACGAACATTCTGGTAGAAGTATTAATTTCTATTACTTACTTGTAATCTTGAGAAGCCACGGAAATGGTATATTTTCGAGGATGTCAAAAACATCTTAGGAAATTTTTCCTACGTTTGAAAAACTTGAGAGATTCATATATATATATATATATATTTTTTTTTTTTTTTTTTTTAAGTGAGATTATATGAGTTTCAACTGCCTTTGGGAGATATTCACCAGGGGTTGATCCAGGCAAAAGTTGGGGCTTATTTAGGGTCCTTTCACAAAAATCTATTTAATAAAATAGGCCTCTTCACAAAAATCTATTTAATAAAATGGGCCTCTTCACAAAAATGAGCTTAATAAAACAGGCCTCTTCACAAAACTCCTTTTAATAAAATAGGCCCCTTTCATAACATTCTTTTTCATAAAAACTGTTTTAAAATGTGTAATTTGTAAATAAAATCAGGTCGTGAAAAACAAAAACTTTAGCAAGGGGATTTAAAGAAGTTTTTGTTAATAAATTCTTGGTTTGAATTTGAGTAACTAGATTTCAATTTTCATTACAAAATGTTATTTTTCACAAAAATATTATAAAATTCACAAAAATAACTTTTACTTTTCACAAAATGGGCCCCAAAAATAAAAACCTGCATCGACCCCTGTTCAATCACAAAAGGTAAACAATGAAATATTTTTATGAAAATATCCTTGGTATAATTACTATTGGCATCTATAGAGTAATTTCACATCATTTTACATTAAGTTGTTGATCTCAGGTCTTTACAATGGAACTCTCAAAATATAACTCAAGCTACTGGGCCTAGGTCCACACCTCACGAACACGTCTTGCTTGTTCGATGCTCTGGTGTTGACTGAGAAGTCCCGGGGCCAAAATTTGAACATTAAAAGCTGTAGTCTCCAATCTGAGATCTCCGTACTACCCTCTCTCCCGGCATGCACTTGGATTGGATTCCTAGAAAAGAGAGTTCTATAAATGGTCTCGTCTACCCACGCTACTTTGAACGTTGTTTTAAGAAAAATGGTGTCCATTCTGTAGACTAGCTGCTGGTAGGATGTTGTTTTCAAAGCAAAAACAAGATGGCAGTGCCAAAACTCAAGAGACCATAATGCAGGCAAGGTAAAGTAAAAAATATAAAAATTAAGTTTTTTTGCTGAATTAACGAAAATTGCTGAAAATTTAGCAGTGAGATGGAAATAAAATATTTTAATCTATGGAATATGTTTTGGAATGAGAATATTAATAAATGAAAGTTTTAGATTTTTATAATATTAGACTTAGATAAACTAAGTCTAATATTATAGAGAGTTAGATTAGCTAATATTAGACTTAAAAAATGGTCATTCTCCTTCAACTGAAAATGTAAATAAAATCAATAAATTCCCTGTTCTCACCAATCATAAACAAGTTCAAAGCTATCTTGGTATGATTAATTATTTTAGACACTTACTTTTTGATTTTGTAAAAATTGTGCATCCAATTTTTAACTTAACTAGGAAGAAAGTAAAATTTATTTGGAGTATGTCAGAAAGCTTTTTTCAAAATTCGGGATATTCTATTAACCAACCCTACTGTTAAATATTTTGATAACAGCAAAGATGTTTTTTTAGTAACTGATGCTTGTATGATTGCTATTTATGGTATTTTAATGCAAAAACATGAAAATAAATAAAAATGTTGCATTATAAAATACAGTGAAACGTCCCTGTGCGACCACCTCCCTGAATGACCATTTTTTCATGAAACGAAAATTATTCCAATAGGCTCAATACTAATTTTACCTCCATTCAGAGACCATCCAAGTTAAACTCCCTCTATGAACGACCGATTTCTTTGAAGAAAATGAAACAAATTCCATTTTTTCCAGCTCGCTTGAAGGTTTTATTACAAAAATAATTTCAGAGAATGCATTATTCATTAAATTTTTAAACTAAGTTTAGAATTTTTATTTATTTTGATAACTTTTAAGTCTTAAACCCCTTTGTGCCTTTTTAGGCAATGAATTTTAACTCTGATGACAAATTAAGAATGACAGTCAATAAACTTCTTTCCCCTATTTTGTCAGGAAACTGTCAAAGAAATAGATAAATTAATGAAATCGTCATTATTTGTTTCCGTCCAGAAAAAAATTGCATTTATTTACTGAACTTCGAAAGGACTTGGAAATAAAAATTATAAAAGATGAAACCGTAAAATCAAAACAAACGCCAATGTATTCATTTTTTAAACTCTGCAGTAATTAACTTATGTTTTTTGCTTAACTTTTGTTTTGATACTTTAATTTTTATATTTTTCTCTAATGTTAAATATAAATTTTAGTAATGTTAATTGTTACCTTTTTTCAACAATTAAAATCTAGATTTAAACATGACCTCCATTAAGAGACCTCTTCTCGGAGCGATCAATTTTTATTGGAATGGAACGTGGTCGCTTTAGGGAGGTTTTAGTGTAATATAATACAACACATATGTTTAGTTATTTTATTTTATTTTTTTTTTTTTTCTTGCTCTTACAGTGCTTCGGGTGCTGTTGCTAAACCTGCATCTACTGTCAATTCTGGCCCCAGGAAAATCCGGAAAGCAGTAAGAAGAGTCAACCGAGGGAAAGACTGATTATAGAGAAAATATCGCAGCATTGAAAGATGTATAGTTTATTCTAAATAAATCATAAGTCACCAGATGCCTGACATCATTTGTAAATTAGACATTGAATACAAGTCTTTTTAGAGGTTTTGCTGTAGAAAATCATTTTTACTAAGTCTTGAGCTAAAATTTCGAGAATTTTATTGAATAAATTATTGAACTTTGCATTGAATTAATGTCCATCTTGAAATGGCTGAACATTGAAATAATAAAGGGTTTTAAAAAATCTGTAAATATATTTGACTCTTGCCCTTTATTACATTTAATAACCTCAGGAAGACTTTCCTCAATTTTTCTGTGTTGAGGATGAAAGACAATGTTAAAAGAAAGAAAGAAAGATATTCTCCCTAAAAGCTGCATTGTACATAATATATATAACTTTTTTTTTTCTCTATATATGTAATCAGAAAATAAACTATTTGAACTTTAAATGCTTAATGTCTTATATGGAAGGGGTATATGACAGTTTAAGCATATTGATAGTTTTAAAGACACACATTTTATCCCTGTTTTGTATGTAAATTATGTTTTTTCTTATTTTTTTTTTCTCTCTCTATTTTTTTTTTTCTTCATCAATTTATAAAAACAAAAATGAAGTTTACAGTTTGTGCCATACTCTCCAAGCTGTTAATTTTGGTTGTTTGCATACTAAAGTCAGATATTATATATAATTGTTATTACTATGCAATGTCTTTTTCCCCCCATTCTAGTGTTATTTTATATTTGTTTTATTGATTTGAGTATTGCATGTATTTAATTAAGTGGCCTAATGTTTTAATTTGTTGAGTTGAAATTTCTATGGAATTTTGTAAATTTTATATACTTATTTTTTCATCATGTGTTAGTGTAATCAGTTTTCATTTCACGGCCAAGTTTAAAATAATCATCTAAATGCACATTGAAGTGCTTTAAATTTGCTCCTGAACTCTTGAACACAATTTTTTTTTTCATTCGTTATGGACAATTATCAATTCCACATATGTAAATACTATGCTGACAGGAAAAAAAAACTGTATCAGGTTGTAAATTTTATAATTATTTATATGTATACATATATATATATATATATAAGTCTTCAGACTTAATAAATTAGATGATATGCATATACTGTAATGAAATGAAATTAATAAATAATTACTTTGTGAATTGACTCTGGTATTGTAGTTGAAAATTTATTTTTGATATGGGAATGGGAGAGTTGTGGCTCAAGTTGATTTATGTATTATTCTCATTTTTTCTTTCAAATATGAACTGTAATTAAATCAATGTTTCCCAATAAAGTTTTTCTGTAAATATATTAGTGTGATTATTGCATCATTGTTAGTTCCATGTGTACTTGTAGTGTAAGTTACATAGGTGAAAATTGCTACGAGTGTAAGTTATTTTATCACTTTATTGTATCACACCAGTTTATTCAGTATTTTAATATGAAACTAGATACATAAAATTTTTAAAAAGAATCCACATTTTTAATAGTTCATAAATGTTATTTTTTAAGCCAATAAATCGAGATTTAATTCAATTTAATTAAGAAATAGAATATTAATGAAATAAGAGATTGCTTTAATATTTATTTTGTTGCTTGAAAAGTGATATTAAAGGTAATTAATTATGGCAATATTCATAGGAGTTAATGACCTTAAAAATGAAGTTACTAGTTTTGTTACTTACCCATCATACATAGTATACGGTAAGTCTTGTAATTGTCTTAAAAATCGGAATTATTTTTTTTTTTTTTTTTTTTTTTTTTTTTTTATGGATTTGCACGTTTCAGACACTGAAGATTTCGAAAAATATATTTTTAGAAAAAGAAAAAAAATTCTGTCTGTCTATCTGTGTGTGTGTGCGCGCTCTATCTCCCGAACAAGTTGAGATACAGACTTGAAATTTGGTGTGTACTTATGAAGTAGTAATAGGAAGAAGCCTGTTGAATATCAGTAACCTCGATTATCCGGAAACTATTTTTTTCGGACTCTCGAAATATTCATTCTGATAAAAGGTATACAAAAATTTTTGAAATTGCTTATTTGAAGGAGTGAATATAAAAGACAATAAAAAAACATCTTATTGTAAATGTCAAGCATTTAATGAATCACCATACTTATAAGGAGGGTTACCATAGGGGGGACCCTGTTCTGTTGCCAAATGCCGCCAAGTTTGTCGCCAACTTGGCAATATATCACCAAAATTGGTGACCAAAATGAGTTGTCAAAAGTGATGCCGAATTGGCAGTAACTCTAATATTTCGCCAAATTCCCATAGACTTCCATTGTAAACCAATGGTGTTTACTTCCTTACAGAAAATCAACAAATTGAAATATTTTAATGCAACAAAAGTAATATTAGCTTAAGGGATTATACAGGGGTGATTGTGTTCCGGGTGTACCCCAGATTTCCGGGTTTTTCGATTGATGCTTCCGGGTTTATGAGATTGTTATGTTTAGTGGAAGAATTTGGACATTAAAAAATATCGCGAATTTCGACAAATGGTCACTGAAAAAAATCAATTTTTTAATTGTTCGCTGTATTTTGTCAAATTGCGAAAAAATGCGAATTTCATCAAAGAATCTCGAAATAAACACAAATTTCATCAAATGATGGCAAAATAAATAGAAAATTCGTCAAAGGATCACGAAAAAAAAAAAACACAAATTTCGCAAAGGATCGTGATAAAACAAAATTTTCATCAAAAGATCATAAAAAAAATGCAATTTTCGTCAAAAGATCACGGGAAAACGGATATATCGTCAAAGGAACGTGGGAAAACTGAAATATCGTCAAACGATCGCTGGAAAAACTCAAATTTCGTTAAAGGGGTCACAGAAAAAAAAGCAATTTCTTTAAAGAATCGAGGAAAAAATGTGAATTTCATTAAAGGGCCGCAGATAAAACACAGAATTAGAACCGGAAAGGATATTCTCCATCCCGGAATCGCGGGAAAAACGCTGTTGTCATCAAAGGATCGCAAGAAAAACGGGAATATCGTCAAAGAATTATGAGAAAAGCACAAATTTCGTTTAAGAATCACGGAAATACATGAATTTCTTTAAAGAATCACGAAAAAACATGAATTTCACCAAAGGATCGCGGAAAAAAACTGGAATTTCGTCAAAGAATCTTGAAACAAAATAAATTTAGTCTAATATGATTGCAAAATAAACGCAAATTCCGTCAAAGGATCGCAAAAAAAAGTGCAACATTCGCAAAGGATTGCAAAAAAACAAGATTTTCATGGGAAAAAAAAAAAAAAAAAAAATGCGATTTTCGTCCAAAGGTCGGAAAAACGGAAATCTCGTCAAAGAATCGCGGGAAAACGCAAATTTTATTAAAGGATCACAAAAAAAAAAAACCCAATTTCTTTGAAAAAAAAATGTGAATTTTGTCAAACGATTGCAGGAAAAACACATAATTAAAACCGCAAGGGATTTCTCCCCTCCAGAATCACGTGGAAAACGAGATTTTCGTCAAAAGATCGCCGAAAGAACAGAAATATCGTCAAAGAATCATTGGAAATGCAGAAATATCGTCAAAGAATCATTGGAAAAGCAGAAATATCGCTGAAAAAACGCAAATTTTGTTAAAAGATCCCATGGAAAAAACATGAATTCCTTTAAAGAATCATGGAAAAAAAGCAAATTTCGCGATTTTCATCAAAAGATCATAGGTAAAAACGTGATTTTTCATCAAAGGATCACTGGAAAAACAGAAATATCGTCCAAGGATCGCTTAAAAAAATGCAAATTTTGTTAAAAGATCCCAGGGTAAAAACGAATTTCTTTAAAGAATCGTGGAAAAAAAAGCAAATTTCGCCGAAAGATCGTGGGAAAAATGCGATTTTTCGTCAAAGGATCGCTGAAAAAACGCAAATTTTGTTAAAAGATCACTGAAAAAAATGGGTTCTCAAAATTGGGTAAAAAGTACTCATTTTTAAATACGTCACATACTCATAATAGCTCCGATCCACATGTACTCAAAATTGAGAAACGTGTACTCATTTTTGATTCCATGGATGTATTCAATTATGAACCGATATGTACTCATTTTTGATCTTATGTATGTATTCAAATATGAAGTGCTTATGTACTAATTTTTGATCCCATGTGTGTATTCAAATAAGAACTTGAAAGTAATTGCTTTCTGTTAAATATTCAATACATTTTTTTTTTATTTTATGCTATCAGCTGTACTTTCAGTAAATATTACATTAATGCAAATATTAAATTATGCACAGCATTTTAAAATAATTTCAAAGTGTTTGAAAATAACGATTCTGTTATAAAAATATGAAGTAAAACAAAATGGCCGATTAGTAACCACTTGCAAAACTAAAATAAGATACTGGGGTAAAAGACATACGTTTTATAAAACACTTTCAAAACTAAAATAAGTTAAATGAAAAAAAAAAATTTCTCGTCAAAGGAGCTTCCCTCCCCCATTCCCCAAGACTTTACTACAAATTAAAGTAAAATGTTCTGACATTTATTTCCTGCTGAAAATTATTAACAAGAAACATTTAATTGATTATTTACTAAGGAAAAAAAAAGTGAAAGTATTATCAAGATATGCTAAACAATTACTTTTATGACAAGAGCATTGTTTCCAAGCACTTTTAAATTATTTTAAAATACTGCACATAATTTAATATTTACATTAATGTAATATTTACAGAAGGTACAGTAGATTACATCAAACAAGAAAAAAATGTATTGAATATTTAACAGAGAGCACTTACTTTCAAAGTATTCGGAGGCGAAATATTGATAATCCCATTTTTCTAATTTTTGTTTTCACGAACAAATCCATCTCACTTAGCACCAGGCTTCGAGTAATCGTAATCGATTACGAAAAATGCATAACTGCATTGTAATCGTAATCATAAATTTTAATTTTGAAGTAATTGCAAAATAATAATAATCAAGAAATTTCATTGATATTACAATCGTAATTGCAATATAATCTGATCTCTATGTAATCTGTAACAAAAAGATGGGTAATCGTAATTTCGTACAAATGATTATGATTACTCCTTTGTTTTTCCCTTTTTGCTTCCTATCAAATTGTAACAAGAGGATATATTTTTAACTCATTAGGTTCATGCTGAAGTGGGGGTGAGTTGTGAGTTAGGGTCAGAGATCAGGGTGACAGTATAGGTAAATGTGGGGTAGAAGTGAATGGAAATTCGAGAAAACAGGATGTGGTCCCTGCAGTGGTCCAAATCATAAAATGGGAGTCAAGAAAGACCATAGAATAACAAACTATTGCTACTGCTTCCATAGTCAAGAAGAATAAAAAAAAATAAAAAGGGAATGAAAAAAATACTGTTTTCATAGTTTTGTGGGCACTTATGTCAATCCTCCCACAAATGTAAGAATCTAGGATGGAAGCTTTCTTTAAAAAAAAGAAAAAAAGTTTTAAATTGCATCAGCATTTTATTGAACAACTCATTCTTACTTTGTTCTTCTTAAGTGCTTGTTTATCCTTTTAATTTTCAGTATACATTATAGAAATATTAAAGAAATACTAGAAAAAAAAAATTAAGACTATTTTAACGAATCAGCATTATATATGAAAGAGAAAGAAGTAAACATCTTAAAATATCACTGCAATATATAATGCTCACCAGATGCCCATGTAATCGATGAAAGTTAAATTCAACATAAACTTTAAACACACTAAGGATTTCTTTTCTAATATACGTTTCACAATTATGAGCAATTTATTATCGTAGTGAAATATTTTCCGTACTTAATAATGCATATCGCTTTTAATCCTAATTGTAAAATTACTTGTTTATTTAAAATATGCATTTTAAGATATGTAGATACACAATATAGATTAATTTTCTTATCATATTAGCAATAAAAGATGGTTTCTTTATGTATGTAATTTAAATTTTAATAGAATCGAAGAGAAAAGAAAAGAAGACACCGTATTCTCCAGGAACACAAGTGCTTGATTTTGGCATTTTCGTTAGGGTATGCTTGAGGGAGATAGTAGTATCTATTTTGTACATTCTCTTAGCACAAATTCAGCACAAGTAGTCAGCACAGTGCCATTACCCCTCCCTGAAATTTAAAATTTAATCAAGCAAATTTTTATATCTGATTATTGAAAAAAGAACTCTTGATTAATTACTAATAAGAAGAAAAATAACAGTACTTTTTGTTCAAATTTGAACATCGCTCCCCTGGAAGGTAGTTTATGATTATTTTTTAACTCTCATGTATTTCGAATTAAAACGGGGGAGGGAAAAAAGTCAAGAAAGCATAAAAACCTTGAAAAAAAAAAGATTTTTCTTAATTTTTCGTTTTATAAAATTTTAAGAGAACATTATTTTTGAATATTTCTTAATTGTAAATAATTTGTATTGCTTTTAATGTTGATAGGTTTAAAAAATGTCTTGCAATGGGAGTCCTGAAGAAAATTCTTAGTTTAACTCATCTAATGTTTATATTTTGCATTAAAAATGTAAACCATGCTGTGGGCAACCATAGGCACATGGCTTATGTACTGCATATTTCTAAGCACACACAGATGAGACAGGAAATTCTTTTTTTTTCTTTGACAAATAGAAGAAAATCCAATCCTTTGTAATCGTGAATGTGAAAGTCAGAACTCTTTACTCATGCATTTTCTGAATTTTCAATATTAATATGTATTTTCTTATAAAAAAGTGTACGTTTTGTGGAATCTTTCTTATCCTTAAAAGTTTTTTATGGTAAATAATCAAAACTGAGTAGAACTAGGGGAATTTTCATTGAAATGATACTTTCAGATGAAGCTTAACTGCTTTTGAACTGCAAATACACATACATGTAAATACAAATACACATACATGTAAATACTAATTCAGTTTTTCATTCAGATTTGTAAAATGTGACTATTACATAATGATAGTTTAAAAAATAAATTCGAAAAAGAAGAGTTCGTAATATGCAGATTATGAAATCAGTGTAATCACATTGTAATCGTAATCGGCTATTGCGGTAATCGTAATTCAGCAAATTTTATTTAATCGTAATCTAAAATTTAAAAAACGGATAATCGAAGATGTAATCATAATGTAACTTACACAAATAGACACATAATCGTAATCTGCTTTTAGCAGTGTTGGTAAAAAACCCGGTTTTTTTGGTTTAAACCAGGTTTTTTTTAATAAGTTTTCCTATTACATATACATTCATATTTATTGATAAAAATAAACATTGTTGGATATATAAGTAATATAACTTCATTTAAAAATAATTTAAATTAAATAATTACAATCAGTTATGTAGAAAATTGAAATCATTTAATATTTAAACATTTTTTTGTAAAGGCTGTTTTATGTTCCACGAATAAAATGCTCTACATAGAGAAACATTGATACCTTGAAAATCTTAATAAACAATCTTTTAATTACTAGTAGTACTATAAATAAATATATGATGTAGTTTCATAAATATAATATACTTTCCCATGGCTATTCAAAATAATTTCTTTGAAATATTTGCTATCTGAGATTTCTGTTTGAACACTACAAGACAATTCTTATCTTTTATTGAAAGTAAAGCTTTTTATGAAGAATTGCTGGAATGATTTGAATTTAGCAGTAGAGTCTTTACACGTTTCAAGAAGTTATTGTGTATTGTCATTTGACACTTCTCCTCTGAAACTGTCAGGTACAAAAAAAAAAGAAAAGGCAACAGTAAAATAAACAGAAATACCTATTTCTGTTTCCAGCTTTTTAGACTACTGAAAACATTTATCTTAAAATGGAAAGTTGATTTATAAAAGTTTTCATCCACTAAAACATTTAAACAGCCATCAGACTTAATACACAGGCTTTTTTTCTGAGCTATGTTATAATACATATTACTTTTAAATGTCTAAACTAAAAATTAATAATATATCTTTTTAGGCATTTTTATGAGACCTTTTTTCTGTTATGTCTCAAGCAAACCTTTTCTCTCGATTTTCCCCCATTTTTTTGTCAGATTTAAATAGTGGATTCGATTATGCAATAGACAATTTAAATATATCTTATTGCATGTTTTAGTTAAAGTAAACAGGTGCTTCGCTAGCACCCAATTTTTACGCAACAGTGTCCTCTTATTCAACTTCATATCTTGAGGTTTTTTTTTTTTAGGCTGTTCTCAAATCTGAAAGGGCAACGTTATGACATAAGTTTAAATTTATTTTTGTTCGGAAATGCATGAAACTAGCAGATGCTGTTTTTCAGAAACTATGTAATCAAACTGTATTTTCAGTTTTTTTTTTTCCAAACGCAATAGATCTTTCAGAAAATGTTGTCTATTTGAACCGAATTTCCATGCGAAAGAAAAATAACCACTCAATGAAGATTAAAAACGTCTTTGTCACGTGATCAAAATTACTTACAACTCAATAGGTAATTAATTAATCAAATATGGAAAACATAGTTCGATTCCAAATAGCTTCCATAGTCAGGCCTTCCAATTTTATATCTTTCTGTTAAAAAATGAATTTGTACATCTGTCAAAGCGTTTAGTGCTTATTGAGTTGAACAGTTGAGAACAGCCCTAAAAGATAATCTTTCCAATCAAGAAAATTTTCTTTTACAGCTTGACTGAAATCTTAAAGGTCATTTTATGTTATTAATTATAAATAATCTACGTTTTCTCAAAGGAAAATATTTTATTCAAAATGTTGAATATTTTAAATCTATTTTATCTTTGCTATATTCACCTGTTTTAAATTTTCTCTTTAGAGCTTAAAATATGTTCATCAACACATGCAATTTGCATTCTACATGCATTCAAATATAACCTAGACTCACTATGTCTCACGGTGACTGCTGGGATAAGACTGTTAAAAGTAGAAATTATTTATATCCAATAATTTCAAAAACTTAAATTACAAAAATGAGAAAATATTATATTAGATTTTTTCTAAAAAAACAGTTGGTTAACTAATTGATTTAAACCGTGCCAACCCTGATGGTAACAGAATAAAATCATAATACAAAACTCCAATCCCAATGTAGAAATGCAAGAAAAACAAAGGCTTACTAAACCCAATAGCCATGCAGCAAAGACAACTCACAGCCAATCATTCATTACCGTACAAAACAAAGAGTAACCAATGGAGAGAATTACTTATGATTATGTCATCATTGAGGTATAATGCAATCCTTAGTAAATCTTAACTAATCAAGCAATCTAAGTAGTAAAAATGTATTTTTAGCTCAAACCTGCCATTTTGGCTATTTTTAAAAATAAAAGGCTTAAAAAAAGAAGAAAGAAAACTAACTACTTGTTTTTTTCTTCCCAGCTAATTTGAGAAAAGTTAGTTATTCTGCCATCTAGATTTAAAGCTTATAGGAAAAGTTTGATTGAAAATGTTTGTCACTTTACAAATTTATTAATTCATCATTTTTCTAAAGCTTTGCTTGTAGCTTCTGCATAACTTGGATTTCGCATTTTTCAATAATGTGTAAAATAAATGCAAACATTAGGGGAAAAGAGAAAAAAAAAAGATGAAAAAAACCAGCATGTTTTTTTAAAAAAACCATTTGGTTTAAACCAAACAACCCTGGCTTTTAGAAATTCAAAGTAATCGTAATCTTAATCGATTACAGTCCTCTGTAATCGACTCAAAGTCTGCTTGGCACACAGACCAGACCGAATCTATGAAGCGCTGATAACAACAACAACACAGTGTAACCTTATGCGTTATAAAGAAGACACGGCATATAGTTCCTTCAGAGGGATAAAAATGTAATATTAAACCTCTGATTTCCACAGTATACTACTTTGTTTTCCGATTAAAGAACATCTTTTAAGCCGCTATGAATGAAATAAATCACTGCAAAGTACAAAATTATCTTTTCATTTGGATTTGATAACATGTGATGTATTTAAATTCAGAAAAATTAGGTTAATTTTTGATCCAAACATACTCAATTCGATATGAGTACATCAATTTACTCATTTTTGAATACTTCATTTTTTTCAGTGATCTCAAGGAAAAAACATGAATTTCTTTAAAGAATCACGAAAAAAAAAAAGCAAATTTCACTGAAAGATCGCGAATTTTGTGAAAGGATCGCAGAAAACACACACAATTAGAAACAGGAGTGTTTTCCCCCTGCCTCCCTCTGCTGTAACCTTTCAGAAAAGGTGCTGTGAATTTCAGATACATTTTTTTTTTTTACTCAGAATCATTCCTGGTATTGTGTCATCCATCTCTATCTCAGTACAAATATGTCCAGAATTGCATATCTGTAATGTGTAATACCTAGGAAGAGAGCAGGATAAGAAATTTACCTTGTGTGCAAAGCTAAAAAAAAAAAACAAAGAAAATTTTTATTTATTCATTTATATTTCTTTTTTTATTTAATATTTAGCCACTTAGAAGTAAAACTGGATTGGTTTTGAGATTTTTTTTACTATTTTCAAATAAGTAGGTGTATTGACTTGAAAAGATTAAGAGATCCCACTCTTAACACATAATTTGTACTTGTTTCATGAGTACTTGGAATTAATTTATTTACTGATTACAGAATTCGAACGTTGCATAGTTAGCAAGATAAACGGCACTCTCCATTTGATGAAGTTATTTAGCTTTCAGTGAAATTAATATAAGTTTATCAAATTATGTGTTTCTGCAATTGTATATTTCAAACAACAGCAGAAATATGTCATTTGATTGTCATGATGTTGCAGCATCAGTTGTTATGTAAATTGATATTGGTATATTTTGCATCGATAATTTTCAGGGTTTTTCACTTTGTATCAAAATTAATTTTCAGGGTTTTTCACTCTAAGTCACAATCACCCCAGATTATATTAATCATATTTAAGGGAGTCCAAGTAAATTAAATTATGAATAAAGTAACATGATACAATGCTTAGCATGTATCGCATGTTTTATTTTTATATTATGTATATCCAATGATGGGTAAGTATTACGGTGGCCCCCAACGACTAGTTTTTTATAGCAATAATTTAAGGAAAGCAAGTTATCATGAACAAATGAATATTTTCAAAATTATACTGTTCTTCAATACGGAAATTTTGAAAAAAGTATTCTTATATGTCTGCTATTTTTAAATGTGAATAAATTGCTATATTAATTTAGAATAATTATAAAATGGAATCATGTTTAAGCAAGATTGCTTTAAAAACTGTATGCACTCTAGGCCCTGATCCTTCATAGATCATATAGCCACATCTTTAGTTTTTTAGCTTTAAAATCACTTTTAATGTGTAAAGTAGGTATGCACTAGATGTGGATTTTTGCTAGGTACCAAATACTGAATATTCAGGCTCAAAATTTTACCAAATATTCGGTATCTGGCCGAATACTTTCTCATTTTTAATTTCAATAATATTTCTGTAGTGATTGTAATGTGACTCTGGGTTAAGTAAATTAGAGTATGAATTTAAACTGGAAAACCATCAAAATTTTTAATATTAACACGTTAAACGCAACACCGGTCTCCAGGGACCGCCATCGCATTTAATGTGTTAAAAACATTTTTTACTTTTTTAATGTATTTTATTAAAACATTTCAAATATAAAAAGGGTTTTCCTTCACAAGAATTACAAATTTTATTCACAAATTTTGTACAAATATATATATATATATATACACACAATTTTTGTATATGCTGTTGCTTAAACTGATATTAAAGTAAAATTAGTGTCGCGTTTAACTTGTTAATATCTAAGGAAATTCAATTAAAATATCTCCAATACATGAACCCAAAGTGCTCCAATCGCTACAGCCGATTACATATAGTGGACAGTAACATTATGTAAAAGTTAAATGTTTAAATTTAAAAATTACTAACTTTCAATTATTATCAAAGTATTATTTAACTATTAATTAGAAACCCTTTAGAAGAGCACTGACCAAATAACAAGTATGATGTTAAATTCTTTCAATTTTAAAATTAGCCAAACAAAATGTAAAATTATGAATCTGAAAAAAAAAAAAACTCTTTGTATAAAAGTAAGGAAATTTTACCCACCCCATTTTGTGACATATATAATTTGATACAAATAACTCAAGATAATTAGATTATAAAGGAAGTTTTATTTTACACATTTTCTAAAATTTATTATTGGATCCAGTTATTATATTTTTATATCTAAAAATTATCATTTTATGGTTGAACATCATAATTTATATCATTTGATTACCACTATTACATTTAATTCCTGAAATGAAACATAAACATTTTAGTCATTCATGATTGTATCATATTGATGAATTAAATACAGTAGACTCCCTTAAATCCGCGACCCTAAAATCCATGAATGTCTAAAATCCTCGTATTTTTTCAGATGTAAACAATGAAATTTACAGTTAAGTTGCAGGGAGGATATTCAAGATGGTGCCGAAATCAGCGACAACCGCAATGTTTTTTTTACTAAATTTTTTGTTAATCATTCTCTTTTGCTTATTACAGATAATTTATTACTAAATAAATTTACATTACTTTTGATTTTGATATAAATTAGCATATCTATATGATGACGTATCGATCTTACGATCGCTTTACCACTAGATATCAGCATAGGACTTTCGATTGACATTGACATCTAAATTTTTATTTTACTTAATTATTTTAATAATTACTTACGTTTAAACTAATAAATTATTTTAATATTTTACTTATTTTAATGTTTGCCTTTATTATAAGTACTATTCATTATAATTTCCCTTGCTTAACTACCAATCAAATTAATGTTTCAAAAATGTAAACAAATCAATGACCAGAAATCCGCAAAATTCTAAAATCCGCACAACCTCTGGTCCCAAGGTGTGCGGATTTGAGGGAGTCTACTGTATAAAGATTGCACACTTTGTTAGAAAACCATATTGCATAAAGTACTTTAATAAACTTTATCTAAACTGTATAGTTCTGCTGAATCTTATATTGTTCATGGTGATTTTGTCATATGAATAGACCAATAAACCTATGCCAAGCTATTAATTCATTGCACTGTACACTCCAAACAAAATTTGAATGTGAAACATGAAGTTTAGAATAAAATATCAATGTAGCAAATGATGTTTCAATGGATCAACATGCAAAGGCACATTTAATATATCAAAGCTTTCGTGTTGATTTATAAAATGTTTTTAACTGATTCTATAATAGAAAATTGTTGAATATTTTTTTCCTGTACATATCGCTCACCTGCAAGAAAAGTGACACATCTCGACAAAAGTAAATTTCACAGGAGAGGAAAAAGAAAATTTGCAGGATTTTACTATAATATGAAATTGCAGTGCATGCAGGAATAAAAACATGCATAAAAGCATAAAACCCTTAAGAATGAAGACAACTGATGAGGTTTGGAGAGTTGGGTAATTTTACCTCCCCACACAATCCACCCACCTCCTGTGGTCACAAATGGACATAGAGTGTAATAGACTTTCCGTGTAACTACACTTAGTTTGTGTAGTGAGACATACCTATGACAGATCTATTAGTGGAATAAAATGCAAAATGAATTTTTGTGAAATGTGTCACTTTTCTTGCAGGTGAGCGATATGTTCTGTCAGACATTGAAGTTAATGCAGGGACAGATACTTCTTGCATAATGTTTTCAAAAGGTACCCAAGAACTGTCATTTGGTGTTGGCCATATAAATGTTTTGGAAGGTCCGCAAAGGTGCATGAATTGAATTTTTGCATTCATAGAACATTGTTGTGCTTTTCCTACCCACCATTTTTCTCCATAAATAACTGCATAAATTTTTTCTGGCATTATATCCATAAGACCTTCTTTATTTGCATTTCCAACAGAAGTTTTAAAAGATATTTGGGACGATGAAACTTGTTTTACTAAAATAATTGTCTTATTTATTGGCAGGAAGTACCGTAAAATCCCGTTAATCCGCCCTTCCCGATTAAGCGCCCCCCTCCCACTTTGTAAACAAATTAGAAAATTCAAGAAATCCCGAGAAAGCGCCCTCCCCGCAAAAAAATTTTGGTTGCGCACGTCAAGATCAATTTCAATCCTTTCTTTACTTTTTCGTTTCAACTAAGTCTATTATTCTACTTACCTTTGATTTCATTTATTTCTTTCTGTTTATTCAAATCTCCTTTCGGCGTTTGCACTTACCTTTTGTTTTCATATCGTCGTAAACCTCAGAGGAAGCCGTAAACGCAGTTCAGTTATTCGTTTTACGATTCGATTAAAAATCGATTCCCGTCATCGAACTACCTACCCGTACTTCCATTCTGTACAGCTATGTAACTTCATATTTATACGTATAATTAATATTTTTCATACCATTAGCCTTGTGAATTATTATTACTAAATATATAAAATAATAGTGATAATAACAACGTACAACCTTTTTTTCTAGTAACTTTCGGAATTTCATATCGTGTTGGTTTTCTTTCTAAAAAGTTATGGTAGATGGCGCCAAAATAACACGAAATCGGATTTATTTGTATTATTTATTTTATTATTATTATTATTAAGTATTGAATTGGTGATTTAATTTGATATTTGAAGGTGATATACATAATATTTATTTTATATATCACTATTTAAAATGAGTTAATGTAGTGATAAAGTATTTTTTTTTTAATTAATTGTATGTCAGTCTGATTTAAATTTCTCATTATAGCACATTTATTCTTTTTATTAAAAAAATTATTTTCTTTTGCAATATTTTTCATGTTATTATGGTGATTTGTATTATTTATTTAGCCTTTATAGATAAGAAATGATGATTAAAAAAAACAAAAACTCTTATTTAATGTCCCTAATTTACGACAGATGGCGACACCGCATACAATGTTACTGGTTTTAGAAAAAATATCAGGACATTTTCAAACTCAATTTCTTAGTGTTTTTTAATTATTTTAAATTATTAAGTTCCTTTTATTTTTCTATTACCATATTAATCACAAATATTAGTGTTGTTATTTATCTTATGACAGATATTAGTGTTATTATTTATCTAAATGCATTCCAGTTTCAAAGCTTTTGAAATCCAGAATTTTCTATAATTTGAAATCGCTGTTAATCGTGAAGTTATACTGTTTTTTTATTTTGTATATAATTTTTTTTTTCAAAATGTTTTTCTTTTCTCACTTTATTAAAATAATGCTTATTTTGCGACGATTGGCCATTCCCATCCCCCACCCCACCACCCATAGATATCATTACTACAATTTTAATACCGTGTAAGCGCCCCCTCCCATTTTTTTTACGATTTTCCGTCGTGGTTGGGGGGGGGGGGGGGGGAGAGGCGGATTAACGGCATTTTACGGTAATGATTTTCCTGTGTTCCGGGCACAGTTTTAGCATTAGCATACTGTTCTCCTAAAAAGTTACCGTACATATTGATATCTCTTGAAGCGGTATAAAATGTTTTAATTCCTTTTATATTTTCAGTAGAAAATTTATGTAAGTCTTCGACTTAAAATAAAATTATCAGTAGTTCTTTGAATGCTTGCCTTGTAGCCAGTCGCTTAGAATCGTTGCTTAATTTTCTTGAGTTGTTAAATTTTATAAACATGAAATTAAAACTTAAAAGGATATTAATAAAAGTTTTCATTCTATTAAATCCTATCCTACATAATTAGTTTAATGATACCCCATGATAGGTCATGATTCTAGGTTGCCATTACGATTACTTCCTATTTAAAATGGAGTCCTGTTATTTCCATATTACTGAATTTAATATATAGAATCATAATAAATTTTGCATTTTTACGTAAGAGTGCAACAGCTATCACAACAAGATCTGAATATTTATAAAATTAATAACAGTATGAATGCACCTCATTCGGCACGTTTGACATGCAATTTCCGACTTGTATAAATTGGTTCTCATTGAACAGGTAAAGATGAAAATAAGGAATTTTGCTTAGTAGCCACTGGTTGGTAAGTTGGGTTTCTCTAGTAGCCAGTTAGTGGTTAGAGAGAATAATTTTTTTAGTAGCCAGTAAATACATTTATGTCACTGAATTTTAATTAAAAAATATATGAGTTTGGGGTAAATAAGTAATTTATGTACTAAATAAAAATATTTTAATTCATATTGTTTTGAATAAACTTGAGATACTAATTTCCAATCTATTTAAAATTTTAAAATAAGTTAACATGAAAGTTATACTCAACATGCTTATGTAGCTAACTAAATAAGTCCCACTATGCTTAGGTACTTGTGTAGCTAATGACATAACTAACCCTCTTTTTTTTTTTTTTTTTTTTTTTTTTTTTAAATAGAATTAAGATTTGACAGTTAAAAAAAAAGTTATGTTTATCCACTGACAGGTGTGATTCAAAATTTAACATAAAATTCTGAAATTCACAGGAAATTTACTGAAAGGCTCCCGGTACTAATTAAGCAGGTTTTTTTCCATGCTCCTTTAACACTAGAACGGCCGGAAATTTTACTCAAGTTTCATAAAAGTATTTGACACCAGAATTTTTGTTTAAAAATATTTGACTGATTTATTTAACGTAAATCTGCGTGGTTTAAATTTAACTTATTTTATGAAAGAATTTCTGGTTCCAGTTGACATTTAATCACATGGTCGGAGTCGGATCGACTCCTTCCGGGCATTCTAGTGTTAGCAAAATTCCCAATTTTCCACGATGTATATGCGATATTTACATTTCTTCTGCGATCCTTTGACGAAATGTGCTTTCTTTTCGCGATCCTTTGACGAAATGTGCTTTCTTTTCGCGATCCTTTGACGAAATGTGCTTTCTTTTCGCGATTCTTTGACAAAATTCGCAGGTTTTTTCGTGATCTTTTGACAACATTTGCGTTTTTTTTACAACATTCGCATTTAGAAGATACCGTGAAAACGGAAATTGTTTATAATGGATACCTGTCTAAAACAAAAAAAGTTCCTAGACCTGGTGAGACATACATTGAATTATACCTTCTAAGACGAAAACCTATCTAAAGCGTAATTTTTCATAGGTTCTTTGTGATTCCATCTTAGCAGTTTTGACTGTCGTTGCATCCCTGATTCAGTAAGCCAGTACTTCATTCGGAGGGGGGTGAGGAATGTCCGGACCCCCTGGCTATACCACTGTTTCAGCCACCCCCCTCTTAATCCGGCCCTGGCACCTTTCCATTAACCACCATAACATTGATATATTGTACACGAATGCTGTTAACTCCTAACCAATTTCAATGATTTTGTCATGGTAGTGTGTGTGAATACATTTTGCATGAAATCGATGACAATCATGTACAATTTATAGGTGTTGTGTCAGTTAAGGAAAAAGCGCTCTAAAGATTAAAATGCGGCCAAATCTTAACAAAATTTTACATAGCAAGGCAATTATAGTACATGTATATATGAGGACGTGAGTTTCAAAACTAGTCTTATCCAAAATTTAAAAAGTTTTCTCTATCAATCTATTCTATTGCTGAACCTGCATCAAAAAAAACACTACAATCTGCAAAAAAAGTAGCCTTATCATGTATTTCTGGCGCTGCAAAATCTTGGTTTACAATAAACGAAGTCAGAGATTTTTCACGATTTCCCAAAATTTGATTTTCTGGATAAAGCGAGTTTTGAAACTCACGTTCTCAAATATATATATATATATATATACATATAATGCATTTTGCCTGGTGTATATGTCAGGGTTTGGTGATCTATATATCCGATATTTATTTTCAAAATATCATGTTTGACATTTTGATATGTTTTTTCAAAATATTGTGTATGATATTTTCAGTCAAAATAAGTGTAAATGAATTTTTTAATTGCTATTGACAGCGTTGTTCTGTAGATAAAATACTTTTGCCTCTGGCATTAACTTTTTATCGCCCCCACTTCACTTCCTTAAAAAAAAATATTTTCCAGCCTTTGTGTTAGATCTGGATTTTTAACTGCAGAAGCCATAATCATATACAACAATATTAACTTAGAACATGCATTGAAAGGTAAATTGTCTAATTAGATGCAGCTATTTACAGCTTTTTTAGAAAATCTTTTCTGATGTTGTTGTTCAATTTAAACTGGGCAAAAAGTTAGAGAATGAAAAAGCAGACAAGCATACATTTATGTTGAAAAATTTCAAAAAGAGTATTTTGTATTTCAACTTTTGTTGTATAAAACACAAAATTTTCTTGATACTGAATCATTTGTGTTGAATGTAAAAAGCAAATTGTTTCTGTTTTCAATTAGTTGATCTTCAATTTTGTTATGTAAGGGGAAAAAAAGAAAAATTTTAAAATTTAATGTTAAAAAATTTCATGTTTTTAATTTAAAATTTTCATGTTAGGTATACAGTGCTGTAGTTGGAAAAAAATATTTGTGGGAACTCACCTTTTCATAGAATAGATGTTGAAACGACCAGATATTTGCTAAGCCAAAAGCCAATTTAAAACATTTAGCTAAAAGCCGACTTATTTTAATTAACATTTATAATTATTATATTCTTGCCTTTATAGTATTGTATTTGTGTAGCATTTATCTAAAAGCAATATTTAATCAATCTCATAGTAACATTTTCCATTATGAATCAAAATTTAATTTAAATAACAGAAATAAATCCATATATTACACATCTAGCCTAGAATTTTCCATAAAGAACATTAATAAGAGGTGTTATCTGTGCTCTCTGATTTACAACAAGCTGTCTCGTCTGCTAATCTTCTTCCTGATAGCAACCAAGATTTCACATATGGTTCTGGACAAAATTCTTTTAAGGGAGGTCCTACACGGCTTTAAGTGAACTGGCTCTTTCTATAAGGAGTGAATTTTTTGCATCGGTTATGATGTTGTTCATACAGCTGAATGTTTTTTTGCATTCAGACGTTGAAATGGGTATAGTTTTCACAGTCTGAAGAAGAGGATTTAGCTTTCTAGGCTCATTTTCCTTGGAAAAAGAAAAGAAAAGGTTTGTGTTCGTACGCGATTTTTTTTTTACAGTAACAAACAAAATGTTTCTGGAAATCGCATTCACACCCAACTACAGCACTGTACATACAATATGTTTTAGTTTCAAATTTATACTAACAGTCTAAATATTTATAATCAGTAATAATTTAACTATTTTGAAAAAATCAGATATTTTCAAAAATATATTTGTGAATCTTGTGCATATCTGTATGTACAGTCGTGAAAAAAAACATCCCCTACTAACTCTGCAGCAAATTATTGTAGAAGAGAGTTACTGGTACCAAACGATTAGAAATAAGGTCTACTTTTAAATGATGTATATAAAATTTGCTTAGGGGGCCATCTACATATAAAAATGAACCCAAACTTTGTTTTTTCAATAATAATACCCAAGTTTGATCTCATAAATAAATTCTACATCCTTCAATTAGCCTAAATCCAAATTTTCAGGAAATTCATACGATTAGTTTCTGAGAAATTAATTATTTTGCAATGAGCATATTTTAGGGGCTGTATCCAAATTGAAGTTCGGTAACCCAAACTTCGTTTTTTTCAATAGCAATACATACTGTATTACTGTATTACTGGGGGGTGGCCTGAGCCAAAGCACCGCGACCAGGGGTCTATTGTGCTATCCGCCAAAAATGAAAGAAGAAAAACATCCTCACTTAGTCCTTAAATAGACCAGTAGCTGACATAAAATTCAGCAGGCATTTGATAGGAATATCCTGAATTTCCCATGGCTCAATCAGATGTCGACCCATGTGTTCGAAACGGTGAGCAGCATATCCCTCACAGTTACAGAGCACATGTAAGGCAGTCTCCTCTTCATACTTACAACCCCTACAAAGAGGGTCATTAACCACCTTCATGGTACTAAGGTGTCCATTAAGTCTACAGTGTCCTGTTAACAGTTCCACCATATTTCTTAGACTATTCCTCCTGAGCCCAATGAGTTCTTTTGCCCTTTTGCTAGGGCATCCGCTATTGAGCTCTTTCGCTTGTCTCTGTCCTCTTGAGTCAAGCCATTCTTGATACTGCTGCTCTCTTAAAATTCTAAAAACAATAGTTCTAATGCATTCTTTGGAAATGCCAATAGCTGGTTCAGGTCCAACAAATGGAGTAACCGACCCTTTCCTTGCTAGACTATCAGCAAGCTCATTACCCTGGATGCCAGTATGACCAGGTACCCAATGTATAGCAACATCATTACCATTACTGGCAAGCCTGTTCAAAGAGCAGTAACACTCCCAAACAATCCTAGAAGTAATTGTACGTTTCTGTAAGGCAACTAATGCTGCCTGACTGTCAGAGTAGATATTGACAGACAGGCCACTATACCCCCTCTCAATGCAAATGTAACAACACATGAGTATTGCATAGACCTCTGCCTGAAAGACAGTGGTGTATCTACCCAGTGGGTAAAAGAAGGATGTACCATCAGCTGGGCAGCACACCCCAGCTCCCGTACCAGTATTCATCTTGGAACCATCAGTAAACCAGATCATACCAGTCTTAAGCTCCGTTACAGAAAGAGTCTCCCATTCAGCTCTAGAGTGAAGACTAACTCTGAACGACTTATCAAATACATGCTTTAAAGGCATGCCGTCACCCTTCATGATAAAGACTGGGTGCTTACTGATTTTACAGTTAAGCCTGCCCCAAGTAAGATACCCCGAGTAACTCTGCCACTGCCCATGTAAAATGAGTCTATAAGAGCAGAGCAATGCTTCTGCCTCAATAATCATATGCAGTGGGTACATACCCAACAGCAGCTCCATAGCAGATGTAGGAGTTGTCCTAAGTACACCTGTCATGGACAAGCAGATCATCCTCTGCAGTTTTGCTAATTCTGACTTGGCAATGTCAGTCATTGTTCTTGACCACCAAGCTATACTGCCATAATTGATCATAGGGCAGATCACCATATTGTATATCCACCAGATCACTTTTGGGCTGAGTCCCCATGTTTTGCCAATAGCATTTCTGCATGACCAGAAAATCTTTTTGGCCTTATTGATGCAGTAATCCATGTGCCTCTTCCAACACAATCTCTCATCGAAATAGACACCTAGATACCGGGTGTCCCAAAAAGGACTGACTGATTTTAAAATTCAATAACTTGCAAACGGTGACAGATATTTTAAAAATTCTTGCAGGAGGGTTATGCAGGAGGTCAAAAGTTTTATTACAGTCATTTTCGATTTTAGTTCGAATTACAAACAATAGATGGCGCTATAAGCAATAGTCGCTAAATACAGGCTCGATTTCTGGTCCTTTATCTTGTTCCATGCTGAAAAAGGAGATGGAAATGTATTATCCGGGCCACGAAGTACCAAAAATCGAGCCTGAATTCAGCGTCTATTGATCTCAGCGCCATCTATTGTTTGTAATTCTAACTAAAATTGAAAATCACTGTAAAAAAATTTTTGACCTTATGCATAACCCTCCCGCAAGAATTTTTTAAATATCTGTCACCGTTTCCAAGTTATTGAATTTTAAAATCAGTCAGTCCTTTTTGGGACACCCGGTACTTCACATCCTTTGAGCAACTCAAAGTGCGCCCATAAAACACAATCTCATTGAATTTGATTGACTTTTTCCTAGTGAAAGCAACAAGAGTCGTCTTTTCTGGGTTAACAGAAAGACCAACATCCCTGCACCACCGTTCTACCTTCTTAAGGATATTATTGAGGATGTCTGAAAGAATATTTTCAAACTTGCCTCTAATGATGATGACAATATCATCAGCATACCCAATACAATATGCACCATGCAGATGAATCAGGAGAAAGTACCCCGCTCTGTGGGCAGCCCTTCTTTACCTTAACATGAATTGCATCCCCCAACAACTCAGTATGGATAGACCTATCCCTGAGCAGACAGTTGATCCAATTCAAAGTTACTTCATCCGCACCCCTATTGGCCAATGCCCTAAGGATGGCATCCGTAGATACCTTATCAAAGGCACCCTCAATATCAAGAAAGACTGCCAAAGCAGTTTCATTTGCCTTAAAACTTTTCTCAAGAACAAAGGAAAGATTATAAAGAGCAGTGTCAGTTGACCTGCCAGTCTGATAGGCATGCTGGGAGCTCGAGAGTGGATTTACACTCAAGATCTGTTCCCTGATGTGCCTATCCATTAACTTTTCCAATGTCTTAAGCATGAATGATGTTAAGCTAATTGGCCGGAAAGATTTTGCTTCAAAATATGTGTCTTTCCCAGGTTTAGGGATAAAGACCACCTTGGTATGTCTCCATGCATTTGGAATGTATCCAAAAGCGAGACATGCCCTGTATATCTGACTAAGTACTGGGACTAAAATCGTTTTCCCCTTTTGTAACAAAACAGGTACGATTCCGTCCATACCCGGAGTCTTGTAAGGGTCAAATGAATCGATAGCCCACAAGATCCTGTCGTGAGTGATGATATCACCAGCAAGATTCCAGCACTCCCTACTGCTACTAAAAGCAGCAGGTGTGCTTGGAGCTACATCTGGGTCACCACTGGTGGAATCAGGAAAATGAATCCTCATCATTTCTGAGAGAATCTCCTTTCCTGTTTCAGCATAATGCCCATTTGCCAATTTAATGGCATTCAGACAGGAACTACTATCTCTAGCCATAATTCTCATAAGTTTAGCACTAGTAGAGACATCATTAATACCATCACAGAAGTTTTTCCAAGAGTCATACTTGGACTTCCTGATGGCCTGATTGTATGTGGTGAGTGCAGACTTATATTGCTGCCAGTCACCACCCTTCTTGGCTTTATTAAAAGCCCTGCGTGTAATTTTCCTGAGTTTGCTAAGCTCAGAAGACCACCAAGGCACAGGCCTTGGGGAGCTAGCAACAGGAGGTTCACAATTGTTATAATAGGATTGGAGAATGGCCTATTGCACTGAGTCAACAGCCAACTCCACATCCGAAGAATTATTACAACTTAACTTACCCTTTAAAGACAGGATCCTTTCTTCAAGTTCCCTGCAGTAAGAATGCCAGTTTGTTTTCCTGGCATTCCTCTTCATCATTGCTGGTCCAGTTGTTCCTCCAATGTTGAACATGATTAGTCGGTGATCTGATAATGAAACAACATCTGACACCCTCCAATCTCTAATGATGTCATAGCAGTTTCTACTGCAAAAAGTGACATCAAGAACCTCCCTCCTATTTTTAGTAATAAAGGTTGGCTCATTCCCCCTATTAAGAATATGCAGGTTATAAACCAAAATATATTCCAAGAGGTCATCTCCTCGTTTGTTGCAGTCTGTGCTACCCCAAACAGTATGATGTGCATTTGCATCACACCCGAACACTAACTTGTGCCCCTTCCGAGAACAGTAACCCATGAGAGCTTTTGCCTCATCAGAAAGAGGGTCCTGTTTCTCAAATGGAAGATAAGAAGACGAGATAATTATCTTATCAGGCCCATTCTCACCCTGAAAATCCACCTTGACGGCAACACAGTCACCACTCAGGTAGTTCACCATATTAATTGCATTTAGCCTTGGGCTGACATAAATGCAAGCTCTCGGCCTGGGACAGGTTCTATCATAGTAGAGCCTGTCCTTTCTACATCCTAGACCAAGAATGTTGCCATTCACAGTCCAGGGCTCCTGAATAAGAGCAATATCAACCTTCCCTTCAGAGATCATCTTTCCTAAAGTGGCAGATGAACCCTTACTGTGATGGAGGTTGATCTGAGCTACCCTTAAATGGGTCATCTGGCTTATTTATGACAACACCCCCTTCAAAGGTAACCATATCCTCCGAGTCCTCAGCCAACAGTTGTTCCACTTCATCCAAAAACATGAAGGGAGAATTATGTTGGACAGAAATATTTTCAAGTTTAGCATTAATTTCTTTAATACTACTTGTTTCACTTACCTGAGAGGAAGCTTCTGTAGCCAGAGCTTCAGCCTCCTTCTCTCTCATCTTTTTAGCATTTGGATCATTCAAAATTTTGAATGATCCCTTGTCAAGGCCGGTATACACCTTGTAATCAGCTCTTTTTATAGCTTCAGAGGCAACAACATCAACCTCAAAGATCCAACGGATGGACTGGGGTTCTGCAACATGGTCCAGAACATGCCAGTCACCAGTTTTCAACTCCGGGTTATATCTGTTGAGCCTCTTGAGCAGCTCAATGGGATCTTTGGTGTAAACATCCCTTGTTTTGAAAGCCACCTTGACTGGTTTCGGCATCTCATTCATGGCAAGTACCTTGAGGGGAATACCCTCAAAGACGGTAGTATTGCCCTGATATGATGTCCTAATCCAGTCCTCAGTGGCATCTCCTTCATAAGTGAAAATTAAGGCTCCATTAACAAGCCTGGAGTCATTTATCAGAGGCAAGGGCTTATCATCAGGAGTCTCATCAACACATCTGATGACATCCCTTGAGATTATATCTACCTCTTCCTGTGTCAGCCTGGTCACTGGAAAGTCTTCCTTAACTACAGCTAACTTCCTAGTTGCTGCTACAGTGACAAAGGACCTCTGGATATCCTCCTTAGGTCTTTTTGCTGTTGCCAACATCTTAGGTGAAGGTGTCAAATCTGTCACCTTCCTTTTACTTCCACTTTCCCTCGAACCCTTCGGTGGAGCATTTGCAGTGTTGGTTTCCACCTCCTCCCGCTTCTGCTTCCTCCGTCGGTTTCTTTTCTGGGTCTTAGTGAGTACTTTCGGCCCTCCTGTAGTGGTTCCAGAGTGTTCCCCACCTAGGTGGGTTCCACCTCTGTCTCCACTAACAGTCATGCCGATTTCCTCCTTCTGACATACTGCACTTTTCTCCGAAGAGTCAAGTACAGTCTTCAATTAGGTTTCACTAAAAGTGACCCCCAATCCTTGTTTTCCATTTTTTCCACTATTACAACCACCGCCGACCTTGGAACTCAATATTTCCTGATCAGCCATAGTTGTAACCATAAGAAAAATTTTATATCCACGGTAAACTTTCAGTTCGCCACTACCCCCGCATAGGTAGTGGTTCCCCACTCTTTCCTAACGTGTTCAGAGTAACCTCCGGAGCCATTCGTGAACTGGAGATTCGGTTGCCACTCATAGCGTGTACCAGGTACACAGGTCTCTGGCAAGCCAGAGAGGATTTCTCACTATGAGCTGGCCCCCGCCCCCCCAGCCTAACGCTACCGAGAGAGCTCACCTCTGGGACCGTTTTCTAAAAAACGTTCCTTAAAAACGATATTATGGTAGCACGCCACTCCTCTCCCCCACATAGCATTCAAACTGGAGACCTTTCCCACACCCAACTGGATGCCACTAGGCAGAGCCCGAAAAGCCGGTACTGGGTCTCCATAAGTTCAAATGCCGAACGGGGAAGATCGGTATTGATACTATCATAACCAAGAAGTAAGAAACTGAAAAGAGAAGATTAAAAAGAGTGAAACAAAGAGGAAAGGATAGACAACTAAAATTAGAAGAATAAGTAAAAGAAGAAAGATCGCTCAGGAATCCGGGGTCGCGAAACCCGTGAATACCTAAAGAAGGTATCCCCCTGGGGGATAGCAATACATAAGTTTGACACCATAAATAGATTCTACACCCTAGAATTAGCCTACATCCAAATTTGCATGAAATTCGTATGATTAGTTTTCGAGAAATTAATTATTTTAATATGGGCCTGTTTTAGGGGCTGTATCCAAATTGAAGTTCAGTACTCGATTGTTGAAATGCTACAGAATGACTATGTCACTTCTATTAATGTATTATTTCTTGCCAAAAAAAAACAATCTCACTCGCTTAATGTGTTTTGACCATTGGCAGCCCAAATGTTTCATTAAAATGAGTAAAATACGTATATTTTCAAATTATTCTTTTCTGGACATCATAGACCCGTCATTTTGATGTTTTTTAATCATAATTCGAAAACTACTTGGAAGAAAAACTTGAAATTGGGAATTTGCATAAAGCAGGACATAATATAAATCGATCAAAAAAATTGTAGGTTGCAATTCATATTTTTTTCGAATATTAATTTCATAATTCATATTATAAAATTTTTAAAATTATAAATTTAATGTATTTATGTTTGGATTTTTTTAGTACTATAATTAAACAAAAAAAAAATAACACATTAGGATTATAATTTTAGGAGATAATAATAAAAATAAGAAAATGTAATTTAACATTAGAAGTTCTAAATTTTGAATGTTTATAATCAGCAGCGCCAACTTTTGAAAAATATTGGGTGGGCTCAAATGTTTTTTTAGCAAAATAACGCATACTTTTTTTTTTCACCTTAGTACGTGTTAGTGTGGAGAGGGGTGGAAGCGGAGCGAATGGCTAAAGAGGATAACTCAAAGTGAAATAATGGTTTTTCTAAGTAAAATATGAAATTATTGTGATATAATTAAATCATAATTTTTCTAAGTAAAATATGAAATTATTGTGATATAATTAAATCATAATCTCATAAGTTCTTCTTTGTAAATACATTCATATTTATTACAAATAGCATAAAAATTGCTAACTATTGAAAGTGAAAGAATCTAAACACTAAGAAAAATACTACATTTTATTGATTCAAGATAAAACAGATGGTAAAATATGCAATAAATCTGTTTTTGAGAAAAATTTCATTATGCATCCTCTAATGGGGCTTTCAGTGCTCCTGCAAGTATAACTGATCCCTTTATTATTTTGAGAACGTCAAGAAAACCAAATTTTATTTCAGGGATTAAATAAATCAGTACCGATAAATCATACGTAATTGTCTTTATCTGACATTGATTTCTTGCAAAATGCATTTATATACACTATAATGACAAAAAAATTATTGTCAGTAGGTGGAAAAGTGCACTATGTGTATACAGAATGTCCACTTTCAATGGTGTCCAATGGCTAATTCCTAAACCATTAGGCATATACATACAGTTCCAATTACAAAAATGTTTTAAATGAGGTATTTAACCCATATTAGGCCAAGCATAGAAATTTTATAAAATGTGCTATTATTTTCATCGAAATATGCTTAATTTACATTCATTAAGATAAAAAAAAGTTTTGTGCATGAAAAATAATATTTTATTTGAGAAATAAAATGCATTCGGTCAATTTTACAATTAATAATTTTTTATGACATTTGTTTTATTATTATTTTATTTACAGAACTTGCAACTTTAATTCGAATTTGTCAATAACTGTTTTGTAACTGGTAATATTTAAAGATTGCTACACTAGGTGGCAGCACTAGCCGAAAGTCCCTAATTTCACCATTCCCTGCAGTTAGCTTTCCCTCGGAGTCTGTCATGAGACACAATTCGAATAGGTTGTGATACGCGTATTGCGTCTTCTTAATTCCTCGCAGAGTTTTTATAAGAGGTGGGAAGAAGGGTGAAAATGTATTTCCCCAAGAGATTTCTTCTGAAGTTCCAAATTATGTAAATATGTACAGTCATCCTGTAAATAGAAATATGTCTTGTAGTACAGAGTTTTATTAAACATACTTTCTACTAAAGTATAGAGTGGTGTTTCCTTTTGAAGTGATGAGTCAATTGTTAAATATTTTGGCGCCTACTTATGGAAAATAAGGTAGCTATAAATGGCTTCCCCAATTTTGGGCCTGAATCATGACCAATCGAGGTAAAGAGGTGCTGGTGCTTCATCGAAGAAAGATGGTATTTTTAAAAAATGCTGGTGCTTTGAGGAAGGAAAAGTAGTGTTTTTAAAAATGTTTTAGCATGTGCTTTTCAGACGTTGCTTCTGATTTCAGCTAAGGCAAATTACAAAGATACCATGTGTTCTTCATAGTGTTGAAGGGAAATATGTTCCATGAAAGGTGCTTGTTCTACATGAGTTTCATGTATATGTGCCAAACCAAACGTCGATTTCGGAACAGAGAGTGCTTTATATTCTCAAATGAGTTTTACTGCTTGAAAGCTTATAAGAATATGGATGCGTGTAGCAGCTATCCAAAGATAAGTGTGTAATTTTATTTTAGTGACTTTTGTTTATTGCATTCTCATATTGTTTATTTAATGTTTATTAAACTTTCGATGTTAAAATTGTTTAAATCGATCACATAAAAGTTTTCTGTAAGAATTAAATTCTAAAAGTAGAATCGTTGATTAATTTAGATTAAAATAATAATTTAAGAACAAAGTTGTTCTATTAAAGCCTATTTTTTACTGATGTGAAAATTATATGTTGTGTTCTAATTTGAGAAAACATTTCTTTTTGAATTTAATAAACTGTATTTTATTAAAATGGTATCTCTTGACAGATATTTACGATAGGATAAATATATTTTTTTTTTTTTTTTTTTTTTTTTTTTTTTTGTGAGTAAGTTGAGTTTTGTTTTGAAAAACGATTGATTTATGAAATTAAGTTCGGAACAGAACTTTTTTAAGAATAAGTTTTATTTATATTAAACATTTAAATCTGAATTTGTTTTAAAAGGTAAAAGAATTTTGTTTCCTGGAACAAAAGTAAATTGTGTTTTTTTTAGAACAATTTTGAATTATTTTGCTAGTAAGATAATTTTAATTAATTTTGAATAATTGTGTTCTTAGAACAAAAATAGAAAGTGTTCTTTTGAGAACAAAAATTTTAAATATTCTTGCTTAACGTAATATTAATTTTTCTCCTTAAAAAGAAATTTAAAGTTAAGAACTGTGTAGTTATAATTTAGTTTTGTTTTATTTTGAGAGTTAATACTGAAGCTATAGAATTTTTTTTTGTGTTTTATTATAAGTATAGGACTATCGTATGATGTAACGGTAAATCCAAACTAGTTCAATTTCAGTTTACCTCCCTAAGGAAAGAGTTATATTGGAATTATATGTGAAATAAATAAAAATTGTATATTTTAATGATATTACAGTAATCTGCATTTAAATTTATAATGTATTTTGAATATTTATTTTTTGTGTGTTATGATCTCTGTAAAGAAGAAATCCCTGATAGTAAGGATAGGTTTACGTAAAAAATCTAAATTCTTGTTCTTGAAAATTTTTAACCGAAATTTTTAAATTGAAATTCTTGTTTTTTGAAGTGGATTTTTTTTAAATCAAAATTTTATTTTGGTTGTTACTTGTTAGTTTTGTTAAATTTAAACAAAATGGCGTTTTTTGGAAAGTGCAAAAAAGAGGATCTATGTGTCCTTTGCGATGAGTTAGGCTTAACTGCCACTGACGAAATGAAAATGGTCGATTTACATAATTTAATCACTATGCATGCTGATTACAAGGAGGACTATACTAAAAATTTACTTAATACTATAGTCGAGAATAGAAAATTGAACAAGAGCACTTAGATTTAGAAAATCGTGTTTTCGAACAAGAACAGCGTAAAATCGAACAAGAAAATTTAGAGCGCGAACGGACTTTCGAACAAGAAAATTTTGAGCACGAATGGACTTTCGAATTCGAAAAATTACTCCTCACCCATCCAACTTCGGCATCTACCTCGGAGATAGAAAATAATAGATGCACTTACGAAAAGCTGTGAATCGATCTACAAAAATTGATTCCTCTTTTTGTCCGAATGAAGATGATATGAACATCTTGTTAGTGCTGTGTGAGGGACAGTTAAAGATCCTAGGGGTTCCAGAAATTGGGTTATGTACCTCATAAGTGCTTTACCTAGTGATATTGCTAGACTCATTGCTAGGGAACCAGAAGAAAAGGCCCAGGACTACCAACACATCAAAGCGATGTTGTTGAAACGATTTAAATTGACCACTGAAAAATTTAGAATTCTGTTTATTCAGCACAAGAAAATTCCAGAAAGTACCTGGAAAGATTATTTTTTCGAGCTTAGAACCTACTTTGAAAGTTGACTCTCTGAGCTCAACATAACTTCATTCGAAGATTTGAAAAGTTTTATTTTATCTGACAACTTAAAGAGAAGGTGCTCCCCCCACAGCATAGAGAACATTTCTTAGACATTTGGACTGATTTAAATGATCCAAATGTGTTAGTAGAAAAGCTAGACGCTTACGATGTTCTAAGGGTAAAACCCGTAAAATCCAAAGTAGTGGAAATCCCCCACGAAAATATAAACAAGAAGACAACCCAGTCAGACAAATCACAGATTGAAGATCGCCCAACCTTGAAATGTTATGGTTGTGGTGCTCCTGGATTTATTCGTGCTAAGTGCCCTACTTGCAATCCTGTGATAAAAACTGAATCTTCTCATTTTGAGCAAATCCAAATATCCACATGCTCAACCACAACCCCACCTTTAACCACAGTAAACCTGTATGTTAATGGGGTCTATGGTAAAGCCTGCATAGATATTGGATCTTGTCACAGCCTGGCTAGTGAATCATTGTACTGTGTGTTAAAAGAAAAAGGTGCAAAATTTCAGAAGACCTCTCTGAACATTGAACATGTACTTAGCAAATGGCCAGTGATCAAAAGAAGATAGTTTGACCACAACTGTTAATGTAGAAATTGAAGGAAGAAAATTTCATACAAATTTTATTGTGTTACCTAAAGTTAAAGGAAACAGAACCCTTTTAGGAAGAGATTTTCTTGATAAGTCAGGGTTTGTACCAGACATTAAGAACAAACGTTGGTATTACGGCGATATGCCTCATATAAAATATGGCTTTGTGGACAGTGGCATCGCCATTGGGGGATATGGGGGGGAGCCTCCCCCCTTAATATATGTGAAGTTGGGAATTTTGAGCTTAGAGTTGGGAAATTCTAGATTTTGAAACATTTTTTTTTTAAAGTAATAGTAAAAAAAATATGAATTTTTTATTGTTTTGGTGATTATTTTGAGTACTGCAACAGTAAAGAAGTTGAATTATCAAAAGAAATACAAAAAGAAATCAGCCACACTCAATCTATCATTGTATTTTGCAGTTCTACAAAAATATTGTACATCTACCAGACCTAAATTTCTCTACCCCTGTCCATCAATAACTGACTAACCAGTTCCTTTATTTCCTCCAAAACTTTGTTCCTTTCTCAAAAAATTCACCCTACCTCCCCTTCTCCTCCCAAAAGAGAATCCAGGTATTTTAATCCAAAGGAATTGCAGCTTCTGTTGAAAATTGGAGATCACTTGTAGCACAACAGAAAGGAATGTAGTAACCTACTTGAAACACAGCTATGGGCAAGAAGACTTGATGAATTTTCACAACTTTTTTGACTAATTTTGCGATTTTTGGACAATATTTCACTCATTCTCATGATTTTTTTGCCGCAAAAATTAGTTAACTCTTCGCTGTCAAGTATAAAGAGTTATATGAGCAAATGCGGATATAAGAAGTCGTTAGTTTAGATAAATTTGTCACATTTTACTTTTATTTGTGTGCAGAAATATATATCGGTCCTTTTCATTTATATTTATATGTGTTTATAAAATTTTAAACCAAAAGTCCAGTGTTCTGTGTTTAAAGCTGTTCTAAAAAGTTATTATAAATCTCAGGACGAAGAAACCCTAAATAGGAAAAGAGTTTTCGTGCAAGATTTTGGAGCATCTAAAAATCCATTCGAGGATGAAAAGGTAAACAATGGACGATTTTAATTTGGAACAGAAATATGACCATGAAAGCAGTCCATCAACTGAAGAAAAAATCGACATGCACTGTAACACTGACACGTTGCACTTGAATAAAATTTTGAAGAAATAAAGATTTTTTTACAGACAAGCTCACAAAAAATTATGAATATTAGGATGTGGCTGGAGAAGCTGAGTTCCGAAATCACCGTAGGAAAACGGTTTCACCAAAGGCAATAGATAAAAATAATAGCACAGCAATGGACATTGATACACATAAGTTTTACAGTAAAGAATTATAAGAAATACAAGAAAATTTCGGGAATTTAGTAACGGGCTTAAATGACAATGTTCCCTATATCAAGAGAATATTGCAGCAATGCATTCCATATTTAAATTACAATTGTGCAAGGGAAAAGTTAATAATGTTTCCACCTGGATATGAGAAACCAGATGTACATGACTTGCAGAGTCAAATAGAAATAAACCAAATCCCAACTCACTTAACAAACCTTTTACTCATGCCGTGAAATTGAAAGACTATTTGGGTCACGCCGTCAAACTATATACAACCTTAACATTCACAGCAGCTTATCTTTATGGCGTTGCATCTAATGAAATAATCTTTAGTCAAATAAAAAATTAAAAAGTATACAGGGTGATTCATAAATATCGAAACAATAGGCTATCTCCTTAAATATTACCCCCAGGCACATACTTCCAATTGCAAAGTTTCATTAAAAAAGATGCCACATTTAATGACATAAGTTGTAACTCCATGGGGGGTCTATTTGAGAAAATACAAAAATTATTTTTTTATACGGCCCCCGTTGCGTAAAATTTCCAATTAGGAAATTTTCTCTTACCCCTTTCTGAATTAAACAACAAAAAAATTCTCTCAGTAGCTGCAAAACTCGCAGAGTTATTAAAATTCAAAATTCGCAACTTGCACCATTTTCCCATGCCTCTGAGCGACGAGTTATTGACTTATTTTGAATGCAAGATAAGGATCATCCACAAATTGTACGTTATTAAATGTCGATTTAAGACAGTGCCTCTCCTTTGGACATAAAATAGCAGTGTATAGATTTTAAGTTAAACCTTCTTTCAAATTATGCTGGAGGCCTTTATTAGAGGTCTGCAAGGGTCGAAATATCCAGACCCGGTCTCGAGCCGACCCATAGAAAAGAAAGTTCGTCCCGGCCTGGAAAAATGTTTAAATCTTAGCCCGAGTCTGGTCTGGTCTGGCCTGATTGAATTTCTAGAAAACAGTTTTTTACGTATATATGGTTAAAAATTGCTTCGTATGAAAGAGTTCTGCCCAAAAATAGCTTTATAGCTTTATAATAACTTATAGATTCATTTTTAAAGAAGCGTCAAAGGCTGTGGTATTTATTTATTTTTTTTTAATAAATCTCTATTTGTATGTAAATGTTTAACTTACCATTAAATATCGTTAATCCATAATCCATGTATTGGAGACTTTCAAAAATGATATACAGAAAAATCTTCTAAAATGGAATCACACAGACAAAGAAAAAATGCCTTATAGGCAATTTCCCATCTTAGGAGGTGCAAATGTGTTCTATTCTTTTCTCAAGTACTATTATTATATTCATTTTGCATGGATCAAAAAATTATTCCGTTTTAGACAGGATTCCGTAATATGCAGGTTCTTTTTCACTTGTTTTACTGCTTTTTTTTTTCTTTTTTTTTGCGTTAAAATTTACTATACTTTAAAAACGATTTTTAAAGTTTAATTGTAAAAGGTAATATGTTTTAACTGTAATGGTGATTTAAAAATATATGCATTTTTTGTAAATTTGTTATGTTACTTTACTGATTTTTGCACGGATTAGGTGAGACTGTTAGAATGTTATTCCATATGGAAGGCATGAATACGAAATTCTTCAATAGGTAAACAATAAAAAAAGTTAAAAGTTTTACCTTTATGTTTTGATGTGTTTCAATGGAAATATACTCTTCTTTGGATGAACAAAAAACATTTATTAGAAGATTGAATACACTAGAATAATATATATGCTGGTCACAGTACAGATCACACTTCACAATAAAAACAAAACAGATGTATAAGACTATTTACAAACACAAAGAAATACTTTGAACTATGGCTTGTTGCAGTTTTTTTTATCATATTATATTCCTTTGGAATATTATTGAATTTTTTTTAATCAAGCAGCATTTTGCTGCCAACTGCTATAAGGGAAGAAGCAACACTCACTGAACTGAGTGTCTGTCACAGTAGATCAAATAAAAAATGATTGTCTGATGCTGCCATCTGGTGGATGTTCTTGAAAACAAAAGAGCATTTTCTAACATCTCTCCCGTTTTGTGATAGAATCTGACACCAGGTGGATAAGGTTTCTACAAAGTTCAAATTTGGCTTTTGGCAGTGGCTTCGTCATTATATCTGCTATCATTTCATTTGTTGATAGATATTTGACATCTATAACATTTTTAGTTTTTAAATCTCGTATGTAATGATACTTTGTATCAATGTGCTTAGTGCGGGATTTAAATTTTTCACTTTCAACCAATTTAATTGTAGATTGGTTATCCTCAAAAATTCTAATAGGAAAATGTTGTTGTAAATTGAGATCTTTACATAATTTTAAGATCCATAGCACCTCTTGAGTTCCTTGTGACAGTGCCACATATTCAGCTTCTGCTGACGATAACGTCACACATGTTTGTTTTCGCGAGAACCAAGAAATGCAGCTATTGCCTAAGAAGATTACATTTCCTGAGGTGGATTTTCTGTCTGTAGCATCTTGTCCCCAGTCTGCATCCGAGTATGCAACTATATTAGGATATTCTTTTGAAGAAATGTGGAGATCAAGGTCTTTCGTTGTTTTTAAGTATCTTATTACCCTCTTAACAGCATTCCAGTCCTTTTCTCTTGGATTATTGCATCTTCGACTTAGTATGTGTGTAGGAGCGGTAATATCAGGTCTTGTACATGAGGAAATATATAAAAGACTTCCTATAGCTTGTCTGTAATTATCATTTGATGATAAAAGATTTTCTTCTTTATCTAAACTATAATAGTTAGTTTCCATTGGGGTATAAGTTGGTTTGGCTTCTTCAAGCTGAAAATCCTTAACTAATTGAGTTATTTTACTTCTTTGTGAAAGTAAATAACTTCCATCTTCTTTTCTGTAAATTTCTATACCTAAGAAGTATTTTGCTTCTCCTAGTGATGTTATGGGATAAGATTTCTTTAAGTAATTTATTACTTCATTAACTTCATTTTCATCTTCTGAGCTCATCAGCATATCATCTACATACAGTATGAGATGAATTGTCTTCTTTGATTTTTCTTTTATGAACAAACATGGATCAGCTTCACTTTGTTTAAATCCATATGCCTTTAGAGTATTCTCTATTTCTTCATTCCAGCACTTGGCGGCTTGTTTAAGACCATATATAGCCTTTTTTAATTTATAGACTTTGTCTTTATTTTCTTCATCATGAAAGCCTTCTGGTTGATGCATGTATAATTCTTCATTATCTAGTTTACCATGTAGAAAGGCTGTTTTAACATCTACTTGAAATACTCTGGCTTTATGATAAGCTGCCCAGGTCAGAAAAGCTCTAATAGTTGTATGTTTGACGACAGGAGAGAAGGTTTCATCATAATCAGTGCCTAATTTTTGAGCGAAACCTTTGGCAACTAATCGTGCTTTGCATTTTATTGCTTCTCCATTTTCATTATGTTTTGTTTTGTAAACCCATTTACAGCCAATGGCGTGCTTGCCTTTGGGTAAAGTAACAAGCTCAAACACTTCATTTTCCTTTAAAGAGTTAAATTCTTCCTTCATAGCTTGAAACCATTTCTGTTGATCTTTTACTGGTAATTGTAAAACATCTTTAAAAGTTTCAGGATCTTGATTTTTGGAACAACTGTCTTCAGTTTTGTAAGAATATCTTTCTGGTGGAATTCCTTTAGTCTCTCTGTTAGATATTCTTCTCTGGAAATTATCTTCACTTTCTTCAGTTGTTGGGCTATCTACTGATTTTTCATCCGTATTTATTTCTTCTGCAGTATTTTCTATTTGGATAGCATCACTATCATTTTCAAGATTTTCTTCTGAAAAATTTAAATGCATTAAATCTGAGATTCGCTCTTCAGGATTTTCTTGAAAGACATTTTCACAGTTCATATTTTCAAAAAACTTCACTGTTCTGCTTATCACTATTTTTCTACCACCTATATAAATTCGATATCCTTTGCTTCTTAAATCGTAACCAACAAAGACTCCTTCAGTGGCCTTTTCGTCAAATTTTTGTCTCTTCTGTTTATGAACATACACATATGCTTTGCATCCAAATACTTTAAGGTGACTCAAATTTGGCTTATGCCCATTCCACAGTTCATATGGTGTCTTTTCAGTTGATTTTGTGGGTAATCTATTTTGTAAGTAGGCTGCTGTAGCTATGGCTTCTGCCCAGAATGTTTTTGGCAATTTAGCATTTATAAGCATGGCTTTACTCATTTCAATAAGCGAGCGATTCTTTCTTTCTGCAACTCCATTTTGGGACGGTGAATATGGCGTCGTTGTTTCATGATTTATTCCTAAGTTTTTAAGGTAGTCTTTGACAGATTCGTTGCAATATTCTGTTCCATTGTCACTACGCAAAGATTTAATCTTCAATCTAAATTTGTTTGTTGTTGATGCAACATACTCTTTTAATTTATCAAATACTTCATCTTTAGAAGAAATAAAATATACTTGTGTATAACGAGAGTAATCATCAATAAATGTAACGAAATATCTTTTTGATCCCATACTTTTTGTTTCTGCAGGACCGCATACGTCGCTGTATATCAAATCAAGTGGTTTTTTACTTCTGTATTGCGTTTCTTTTGGAAATGATTTTTCTGTTAACTTAGCTTTTATGCAACTTGAACATTCAGTATTATGAGAACAATTATTCACAGTAATACCTAAAGCTAAATCATCCTTTTGAATTTTCTTGATGGATTCCAAATTTCTATGGCCCAGCCTTTGGTGCCATTTTAGAATGCAGTTAACATTAGAACAAACGGGTAATATTTCTGAAGCACTATATACCTTTTCATTTGTAGGTATTATTTTTAATCTGTATAACCCCTCATCAGCTTTTGCATCTGCAACTAAGATGTTGCCCTTTTTAATTAAACATATATCATCTTTAAATGTTACAACAAAACCTTTCTCAGTACAAGACTGGACAGATAATAAATTACTATCCAACTCGGGAACATAAAGCACATGATCCAATGTAACTCTATTTGTTTGACCATTAAGTGTTTCAATATTAAAAGTACATTTACCCTTTCCCTTTGCAGTTAATTTAGTTCCATTAGCAATTGTAATTGTATCTTTATTCGAACTTTTTAATTCTGAGAACAGTTCCAAGGAATTAGCTAAATGAACAGACGCACCTGAATCAATAACAAAAGACAAATTTTTGTTTTTATTTCCATTTTGTTGAGATTTCATAACAAAATTCAAAGAATTTGATTCTTCCATTAATTCATGATAGTTTTGAGAATCTGATAGATTTTCATTTTGACTAGCAGTAGAGGCAGAGAAATTGTTTGGTTTTTTAAACTGTTGACGTGATCTATCTTGGGTGAAATTTGGTTTTGTTTTGTTAGTATTATTACCCTTTAAGTGAAAACAATCTTCACGGTTGTGATTATTCTTTTTGCAATGAGAACAAAATTTTTGCTTATTCAAATGCTTTGGTTTATCCCTATTACCCTTCAAAGCAATAGATTCAAATTTTGTTGAAATTTGTTTAGTTTCCACTCTTCTAAGATACTCATCAATTAATTTGTTTTGAACATATTTTAATGATAAATCTGTTTCATATTTACTTTCAATAGCAGTTATAAAGGTACTATAAGAATTTGGTAAGGAACAGAGCAAAATAGCTATTAAATTATCATCTTGTATTACTTCACCTATACTTCTTAATTTTTCTGCTAATTCTAAGACAGAATTAATATGATCCTGCATTTTAATGCTTTCATTATATTTAGTGGAATACAGCTTCCTAAGAAGATAAAGTTTATTTGTTAAATTTACTCTTTCATGAACAGATTTCAATTGATCATATGTCTCTTTAGCACTTTTAGCATGTCTGACATGAACAATTTGTGAATCTGAGATATTTAAACAAATTAATGCCCTAGCATTTCTATCATTTTTTACCCAATTATCATCATTTTCCTTTTTAGGTTCAAATACAACATCATACAAACCTTCTTTGATTAACAATTGCTCTATTTTAAACTTCCAAACTGAATAGTTGTCATCAGTTAATTTATCAACATAATGAGATTCTCTAATACTAGACATTATGATATAATAATATTTGCTTATTTCACAGAAAATAAAACTTTTTCTCTTATTAATACATCAAAACAACAATTATAAACTCAAATATAATGCTAATGATGAAATAAGAACAAAATAAAATTCTTGAGAACAATTTTTGAAGTTACTTTTGATTTCAGAAAAACTGTTCTTAAATGTTAAATTCTTTGTTTAAAACATAAATTTACATTTGCAACTTATATAATAAAATTTCAATAAGAAACTGGCAAAATCAAAATCAAAATAATTTCTTTTCTTATCAATACACTTTTGGTTTCAAAATAAGAACAATTCTTTGAATTTTCTTTTATATCCTTCACTTGTGAAAAATACCAACATTCAGAAAATAATTATTTCTTTGAATTTAATTATATTATATTTTCTTCTTTTATATTACTATATTTAAAATTGAGATAAGTTCAGTCTCATAATCGACTGTTAGAATGTTATTCCATATGGAAGGCATGAATACGAAATTCCTCAATAGGTAAACAATAAAAAAAGTTAAAAGTTTTACCTTTATGTTTTGATGTGTTTCAATGGAAATATACTCTTCTTTGAATGAACAAAAAACATTTATTAGAAGATTGAATACACTAGAATAATATATATGCTGGTCACAGTACAGATCACACTTCACAATAAAAACAAAACAGATGTATAAGACTATTTACAAACACAAAGAAATACTTTGAACTATGGCTTGTTGCAGTTTTTTTTATCATATTATATTCCTTTGGAATATTATTGAATTTTTTTTAATCAAGCAGCATTTTGCTGCCAACTGCTATAAGGGAAGAAGCAACACTCACTGAACTGAGTGTCTGTCACAGTAGATCAAATAAAAAATGATTGTCTGATGCTGCCATCTGGTGGATGTTCTTGAAAACAAAAGAGCATTTTCTAACAGAGTCAGATAGAATGATTTTAATACGGGTTGAGTCGAGACCGGGACTGAAAATTTCGCCCCGTGCAGACCTAGGAAGAAATGAAGCCAGTCCCGTTTCGGTATGAAAAATACATTAGGCCCGGTCGAGACTGGTCCGGCCCCAGAATACAGACTTTTTTTTAACCGCTCGCCGGGACGTTATAAATCCTGAAGTTGTGAGGGTTAAAATTATGAAAACACTCTTAATCGGTATGTTAGAAAAAACCTTGTTTTAAATAGTACAGAAAGACGGTTGAAAGGGCAAAAGTTAAACTGAATCTGAAGTTTAAGCTACAGGAAAGAGTTACATACTCACCTGCAATTTTTTAAAAGCATTTAAACATTTTATTAGGAGCCAATCTTTGGTTAAAACTTTAAATACGTTTTAAATTATTAATTTAAATTGTTAAAAATAATTAATTTAAATTTATTAATTTAAATGCGTAATTGAAATTAAAATAAATTTAATTTAAATTATTAATTTGCATTTTTAAGTCAAAAATTGTTTAAAAAAGTGTGAAAATTCGGAATATGCCCTTTTTGATTATTTTACATTAATTTTGTTTCGAAAAATTTGAAAATATATTTTTGAAAATATGATTTTTTTTTTTTAAAAGTTACATCATTTTTTTTTTAATTTGTGTTTTTAATATTTTTAATATTAATATTTAAAAAAATCCTGAAACAAAATTAAAATTATATTTTCCTCTTTAATTAAATAAAAAAATGTTTAAAATTCGACGATAATATTTCGAGTTATAATGATTTTAAATTACCCCAAATAAAAAAATAATAATAATTTTAAAAATTTTAAACTTTCTGAGAAATTTTAGGATGTGATTTTATTTGCAAATTATATGGTTAATCATCACAAAAAACAGAAAAATCTAATTCTAACTCAATAAATATATTTTTTACATGTATCCTGGAACTTTTAAAGTAACACTGTTTCTTGAATAACACACATTTCAATTTGTGTCTAATCCCTTAAAACCTGAAGAATTATTTAAATAGGCATAACTCCATGAGTTTTTCAGATATGAAGATGGAACTTTTTGCGCTTAATTCAGGAATGGGTAAGGAAAAAATTCCTAATTAGAAATTTTACCCTACGGGGGCTGCATAAAAATTTAATTTTCGTATTTTCTCAAATAGACCTTCTATGGGGTTGTAACTCATCTCATCAAAATTTCCACCTTTTTTTATGAAGCTTTGCAATTGGAAGTATGTGCCTACAGGCATTAATTAAGGAGATAGCCTATTCTTTCGATATTTATGAATCACCCTGTATATTGCAAGCTACAATGAGGGATGACAGACTTGACAGCCTAATGCTTTTAAAATATGACAGTGAAATAGTGAATTTTATTAAACTAAGCGATGTTATTAACAGGTGGGCTTCTTTGAAGACCACAAGAATTAATATTAAGTGAAAACTAGTCGGATGTGCCAATCCCAAAATTTTCTTCTACTCCATACATGTTAATGCCTCAAAATGTGCAACCACAGTGACAAAATTAAATGACAATTTTTTGCCTATAATAAGAAACTCTAAAGGTATAGATTTGTTTTAATTGTGTGCATTTAAAAAGGAGATATAAACATAGCATTTTTCAAACAGATCATTGAATTTTAGCACCCAGCCTCTTAGATGTATGCAACCAAAATTCCTTACTCAAAGTGCACAAAAGCGATAGCTTTGGACAGTATAGACCCAAGAGTAATAAGGATCTATTTATGTGGAAGTGCTACTTATGTGGAATATGAAGTTTGACTAAATTCCGTGCATTAATTTTTGAGATACAGCTATCGCAAAATCGTGGAAAATGCTGTATAGCAGCGCCACCTGCAATATGATATACATAAAAAGCTAATTTGCATCAAATTATGTCAAGGTTTAACAGACTATGACGTTTGATAAAATTCCGTGCAATAGTTTTTGAGATATAATTATCGCTAAAATCATGTAAATCGTGAAAAATGCCGCATAGCAGTGCCACCTGTTGAACGATTTACACCAAAAACAAATCAGCACCAATTTTTATCAAGGTACAGTCAAACCTCATTAACATGAACTGTTTCCGATTGCCTCATCCAGTTGTATGTAATGTAGTTAAGTTCCGATAACACAAACTACTTTTAATACGAACAAAAAAGTTTCCCCTTGAGTGTTCGCGTTAACGAGTTTCGACTGTATAAGTGAATCTCTAAAGTTTTATTATATTTCGTGCATTAGTTCTTGTGTTAGAGTGCCCACAAAATTTGTATCACATATAGACAGACAGATATTTTCTAAAAACAGTCGAATCGTGTTCAGGACTTACTAAAACGTATAAATCAGTCTAAAACCGGAAGTCGAATTTTTTCATGAATCCAATACTTTCTTCTTGTAAAGATAGAAGAAAGTAAAAAGCGTATTTATTTTCTTAGTAAACAAACCCATAATTAGAATTTTTATGTTTTCAGTTTCAGAATTTTTCTTTGGAAAGGAATTTTTTATGCAACAGTATCATTATAATTATTACACACGTTGTGCATATCATTTTAGTCGAAAATTGGAGCAATTTGTTTCAAGTTGGGAAATTTTTGAATTCTCCCCCCCCCCCCCCCCCGAAAAACTATCTGTGGCTACACCCCTGTTTGTGGATCTTGTTCCGAAGCCTCTTGAATGTTCTGTCCAGAAGTCAGAATTAAATTACTTGCTGAAAAGGTATGAAACCATCTTTCAACCAGGGGGAGAAGCCACCCCGTCCTCCTGTGAAATCGATAGGGGAGGTATGATACACTTTTTTTTTTACTAATTTTTTACTACCCTTAGAAACTTATTTTTAAACAAATTTTTCGTGTTTTCTTATAAAGTGACCTTTTATTCATTTATTAAAAATATTGTGTGAATTAAAAAAATAATCATTCAAAAAATATATCCCAATTATTGTGAATGGTTACTATTGTATCAAATCTCCCTATTGCTGGGGAGGATTGATACACTAGCAAGGGAGATTTGATACATTGTTATGTAAACTGAAAAAAAAAAAATGCAGACAGTTCAATTTATGTGTCATACAATTTTTTATGATAAATCTTGAAATATTTAAGTAAAATTAAAAAAGAAATGACATTGACATATTGATATAAATGAATGGCACTGGAATTTACCAACAAATTTAATTGGAAATATGAAAAGGGCTACATTTCACTTTCATATTAAATATAAAATATTTTACGAAAATGCTGGTGCCATTGTGGCGTTTGGGAATTAAAATTAAGCGGTTTCATAAACATACCACCATCCCTGAAATGGTTAAAAGAAAAACTAATAACTATATCATTTTGATAAATAAAATCGGGTAAATTTAATGTTTTTTCAATTTGCCCTTCGTCAATTATACAAACATTTTCCCTTTCAGGCCATTTAAAAATTTTTCTTTCTACATGACGAGCAAAGCGAACTAACCATCTATAATCACACTGCTTTTCTATGTAACCTACATAATGTCTATGAATAATCTCTTTGTTCTTCCTTGCCAATTTCAGTAGCTCTAGCTGTAAAACAATAATGGATATTACAGTCCTATATTAGTTTACAACTTAAAAAAACTATTAAATTTCAAATATTCAAATGTATCATTTCTCCCCAGCACTAATGTATCATTTCTCCCTGTCACGCCTTATTGGATTTTCAGTCACTTTGTATAAATTCAGTTGCAAAATGCCAATTTGCTTTCTGGTAAAATTCACCCTAACAATGTACTTTACAAATAAAAAAAATTACAAGATATTATCTTCACAATAATAAGAGTTATGAAAGAAAATCAGTATTTAAAAAAATTTACATTGACATTCCAAAAGTCTTCAAAATTAAAAGAAAAAAAACATTGTCAGTTCTTCATTGCTAAATCCAGCTAATGATGGCCTCTGCTAATAAAAGACTTTACATTTGTTACAATGGCTTTTAATGCCATTTGTTGAGAAAAATTGTCAATGTATCAACCCTTCCTATGTATCAAATATCCCCTATCTCCCCTACAGTCTTCATTGAAATAACCCCGAAACCAAAGAAATTTGCTGTGAAAGACTTGGTCGAACAACGGCAAGACAAAAGAAAACAGTATGCACATAGAAGCCAGAGAGAAGGACCTCAGTATTCTCCTGGTGACTATGTATGGGTAGAACACCATCCCATTAGCAAGGCTGCTCAGAAAAGAATCGCCAAATTTAGTCCTCTATGTGATGGACCCTATGTAGCTAGGACCCCCACAGCACTTGCCTACTTTCTATGAAGTTGCCAGTTTACAAGCTCCTGGAGTTCCCTTAGGAATTTACCATACATCTGCCCTAAAACTTTGTAAAAATGTCCCTGGTCCCTTGTCGAGATGTCTAAGGAACCAGAGGGGGAGGATGTAACTGGTAATATTGAAAGATTTCTACACTAGGTAGCAGCGCTAGTCAAGAGTCCCTAATTTCATGTCATTAGCGGCTGTCAGATTTTCCCATCATTCCCTGCGGTTAGCTTTCCCTTGGAGTCTGTCATGAGGCACGATTCAAATAGGTTGTGATATGCGTGTTATGTCTTCTTAATTCCTCGCATTTTTATAAGAGGTGGGAAGAAGGGTGAAAATGTATTTCCCCCCGAGAGATTTCTTCTGAAGTTCCAAATTATATAAATATGTACAGTCATCCTGTAAATAGGAATATGTCTTGTAATACAGAGTTTTATTAAACATACTTTCTACTAAAGTATAGAGTGGTATTTCCTTTTGAAGTGATGAGTCGATTGTTAAGTATTGTGGTGCCTACTTATGGAAAGTAAGGTAGTTATAGTTTCAATTTAAAAAAACTAGCGTATTTTGAAAATTTCTCAACAGAAAGTAAAGTGTTTACTCCAATTGAATTACTGATATTTTATAGATGTCTCCAGAACCCTTAAAAATAGCAGAAAAATAAAATTAGTGAAAAATATTCATCACAGAAAAAAATATTTATTAAAATGGTGCGTTTATGCACCTTTGGCCGAAAGTAGGTTAAAAAGCGATTTGGGTCAATAAAAACATTTTTTTAAAATTACGAAATTTAAATTTTTCTATGGTCTCCCAATCCTATAAATTATATTAAATAAAAATATCCTATTACACTAGGCAGTAAGACAAAAAAATCCCATTCTTCTACGAAAAAATTGACTGAATAATAGCTGTTTAAAGTTAAAGCACCTTTCTTGCTGTGAAATAGGGGTCATTCAAAAATATTTAATAGAAAATTTGAATTCTACAAGAGTTATTATTTTTATTTGTAAAAATGTATGGTTGAACAAAAATTTTAAATAATGCAGCATTGTATGTAAAGTTTTTAACAAATTTGTCAGAACTTCAATTGTTTATTAGCATTTTTAGATAATGATAATAATAAGAAAGACACAATTCACTGTGAATGATCATTATTTTAATCTTACAGATATTGCATAAAAAAATACATCAATGAAAAAAAAATCATTGGATGTGATAAATATTCACAGATATAGTAAAAGCCAGCAACTACTTAGAAGAAATTTTCTACATAGAAATAAAATCCAATAGAATTTAGCTAGCAAGGAAGCTTCTATAAAGAACAAACTTCTTGAAGCTGCATTTTTTCTTTACATTGCAAGAGAGTGCGATTAATTTTAAAACAAGCCATTTTAGTTTTTAAACTGATCAACATTTATAAGTTTAACAAATCTGTAAAATAAAATCTTATTGTGTACATTAATATTATATTCTGCATTAATTGAATGAATTCATTAATGGTTGTTAATTGGTTAATTAATAAATTTATAGTTAAATTGATAACATTTATTTAACTATAATATATAACTTGACTTATCAACCAGATTTCCCCCAGACAGTTTCACAGGGTACTACACCCTGCCTACCCTTTAGTTTAAAAAATAGCACCCTTCTTGCCTCTCATTCAAAAAATAGTGGGTACATTTCCAGTATAGGGGCCTTGGTATTTTTTTTTTCAAAAATTTGCTGCTATTTGGGCTTCAGAAAGTGAGATTTGTTGCCAAATGATATAAACAGCTATGAAAACAAATCTAATGAACTTTTACGATTGTTTACAAATGTATATATATATATATATAGGGGAAGGTGGGGCACGTTGGGACATCTCAATTTTGAGGCTTAATTTTGCAGTTAAAAATTAGCACATATAAGTGCCAATATATGATACTACAATCTACTCTTCCATGTGTTTTGGAATCACTGGTCTTTGCTGGAAACAAATAATACGATTACTTTTGTTTTGAATGAGGTTGAGTAACATTTATGTGTGTTTTGAAAAGTAAATTTTTTATTAGAGAAATGAAATATTTCAAGTGGGGGCATGTGGTGATGAAAAAACATTGATTTATTGTTATTTTAAGGGTAAAAAATCGACTGCAATGCTAAGCTTTAACTGTTTTAAAGTTTTTGTTACTTAATGTGCGAGGTGGGGCAGGTTGGGACACTCAGTTGTGGGGCACCTTGGGACATGTCCAAAAATGCTGTAAAGACCAAATGCAGCTTACTGAAGGAAAAAAAAGTACACAACCAATTAGAATTTTCATCAAGCAGGGAGGATGAGACAGTTGCACTAGCAAAATTGGTAAAAATTATCCCTGGCAGGAAAACAAATATAAATGATTTGTGTAATGGCAGTAGTGATGAATTCAGCTGTTCATGTGGTGCTGATTTTCCTACAGATTGCAAACTTACTTAAGATAAGTCCAGAAACTTAAAGGATAAAGGTAAACCAACTGTGGGATAGTGTACATTGGCAAAGTTTGTAGGAAAACAAAGCATTGTTGTAATTATGTTCAAAATGTTGAGGACAGCAGCGAGTATGAGATATCCATTTTGAGAAAACAAGATCTAGAGTTGCCTCTTTTTTTTTTTTTTTTTTTTTTTTTTAAATCCTGATAAACATGATAGCTCATTTGTGTATCAAACATATATTCTTTTAAAACTTGGCACTCCTGAAAACAAAATAGGTCAAAGATATGTTTTATTGCAATTTGATGAACACCATTTTTTTCACATCAAGTACAAGATCTATTAATGAAAAATGTTACAATTCAAATTATTAAAGTGTTTCAATGCTTAAATTATTTCGTGCTCAACTAAAGCTTTATAAATAAAGATTTGTTCATCAATTAAATATAAAATTTTACATGTATTTTTGATTAAAACTAGTGTCCTAACCTGCCCCACCATGTAGGGCAGGTTAGGACATTTTAATGGCTTTTTTGTTTTGTTTTCACTCTTTTCCTATGTGAGATATTAGATTACTATGAGGTTTATTTGATGCAGAAATGTTTATACTTTATGTCTAATTGGTTCTAAAATAAGAATAAATATTAATAAAATTTAGAAAAATTATTTACTGAAAAACATCCCAAGGTGCCCCACCTTCCCCTATATATATATATATAAACATTTTATTTATATACATTATTATTGTTTTTTATATACAATTTACTTCTGTTTGGATATAAAAAAAGATAAATGGTTTCTTTACATTAAATAAACTAAAGATGGGATATTCGGCTTTTTTGCCGAATATTCGGCTGGCCAGATATTGAAGGTTTGTTGGCTGAATATTTCAAGATATCTTGTCAAATAAATTCAGGATAAAAAAAAGTTTCATTTTTTTTCTTTAATATACACGGATTACTTTTGACACATTCATGAAGCCACTTTCGTTTTTAATTGCATAACACAAATAAGCATTTTCTTGTAAAATTCTGCAAAGTAAATTCATCTGTAGAAATTAATTAAAAGATGTCTATGATACATTAAGACCACAACTTCTAGTTTATAGTTATTTAATTTAGCTTAATGGGGGATGCCAGTTATTGACTACAGTATAATTTCATTTCACCAGTCTCCAACAGAGCAGTTAATTATTGGTAATATTAAAGAAAGTTGAAATCTATTATTTGAATTGTTTAAAAAAAAATAATAATAATAATTAAATTTATCTTGTAGTGAACACCATTAAAATTTAAATTCTACCAGGGCCTGGCACCATTTGTCAGTAACAGGATCATAAATGCCAGTTATTGGATATTTGCATATTACTAATAATTTAAAACATGAAAAAAGAGACACATACATCTGTAGTATAATATCATATATAAATAAGGTTTAAGTAAATTATTTTTATAATAAAGGTTAAAATATTTTCAAATCCTAAATTTCTTGAAATAAAGAGTAACTTTTTTGGTACTACTTAGTTATCCCGTCGACCAAAAATCTATCGTCAAACTATAAAGATAAAATGCCAACAATGGTTGATCGTAAATGTCACATTCACTTGACTTTAAGCAAGTTACGCATGTTTACGTCATCAAGTGATTTTTATTTTGACATTTCATTTGTATTTTTATTAATGTTATACTAATTTATTTGTTCTTCTGTTATTTAAAATAAAAATTATATCAATTTGTATAATTTGGCGATTTATATAATTTGGCGAAATTGGTCGACGGGATATCTAAGTAGTACAGTACAGGATCTATTATCCGGCGTCCCGCTATCCGGAACGCTCTAAAAACCGGAACGGTAAACGATCCGAAACCGAAACTTAATGAAAACTTTCATTTCATAAAAATTTGCAGTTTTTTTTTTTTTCCCCATATTTTATTGAAGAGTTAACATGCTTTATAAATCGATATTTTAAATATTTTAAACTTTTCTCATACACCTCAAGGTACCATAATATCCCCTTAATTTCCCCCCCCCCCCTCCAAACGCGGCAAAAAATCGTAAAGTAATCGGAGAGGCCGCTTACACGGATTAAAAGTGGCTATCGAAATCTACCGCCTGTTGAAATCTGAAAATGTTTATAAGAATAGTGCAAAGCCTGCCCTGATATTCAGATTTTTCTTTTTTTGTTAACCGAGATAATTAAAAAACAGAACTTAAAAAGCGTGCTCTCCCTACGATCCCACTTATGACGCTCCCGTGAAAGATAAGAATTGAATGTACGCAATCATCGGACATACACTTCGCATCGGCGTAACCTTTAGAAATATGGGAAAACTAACTACATATTTTTAAATTTCGTATTTTTCTGCTTCAAACACTAAAATCCATTATAAAAATTTTTAATTTTAACCTTTTGAAAAAAAATATTTTCGAAACATCACTTAGAATTTGAATGCGTTTTCCGCAATCGAAGCTCGATTGGCAAGCTCCGACCTTTGACGTCATCTAAAGGTGCACCTACAATTCGGCCAATTAGGAGAATGAGAGAAATGTTTGTTTTACCATTTTCAGCTGCGTCCATCGAACAGTAGAAAAGCAGAGATTCGGAATCGGATAAGACAGAAAGGAGGCACGGCGCTTCGCACGATATTTTTTTTTTTGGAGGGGGGGGGGTTTAATATCAAATTTGTTTACAAAATAGGGGAGGGTGGGTTAATGGAATATTACAGTAATTATGCATTTCTTTATCTCCACGAATTTGCGGAAATCTGCATTTTAAGTGTTGATAATTTTGCCTCTTATATTTTTCTGTCTGCTTTCCATGCGATAAATTCGTAAACAAAACAAAAATAAATAAAAAGTCAACTTTCTTGTGAGGGGAATATATTATTCCCCTCCCTCCCTCCCCAATTATTGGATGAAGATGCAGTTCAAGTTTGTTTCAATATAGATAATAATGCTCCACTTAGTCATCAGATGACATACAGTGAAATTTGTGAAATGATGACTAAAGATGCATCTGATGATCGTAGTGATGATGATGACAAGAATGGGGAGGTAGAAAAAATATCTAATGAACAAATGATATTTTACACTCAACAATAAATTCAAGGCATGGAACAAAATAAGTTATTTCCATGAACAACAAATAATGTCCTTATATAAAATTCAAGACCAGATTGTAAAAGAGAAATGTTAGAAGCAGCCAACTTTAAAAGGATTTTTCCAAAAAACTAATTCCCAAGCATCTGCATCTGAACCCCAAAACTAAATTTTATTTTTGATCTTGTTCATTTGTAAGTTTTATTATAATTTAAAATTATTACTTAACATTTTTTTTTTTTTTTGTAAATAAAAATTAATTAAACTTTTCCTTAATTGTGTTTTATTGAATTAATTCAACAAATGTGTAATACAGTATTTTTAATATTATTTATGCTAACCAGTATTTCATATTTATGTACATTAGAAAATATTTGTGGTAGTGTTCCAAATTACGGAAAAACCCCTTATCCTGAATGCCTCAGGTCCCAAGGATTCCGGATAACGGATCCTATACTGTACCTTTTTTTCTATCTTTGCAAGTAAAGTGTCAAACACTGGTTCACTTCGTGCCAGTTACTGGTTTTTTCAAAATGGGTTTGGTGTCGGTTACTGGAGTTGTTCACCATATTTATGAAAAAAAGTACTTTTTAATAATACAATGTATAATTTTTGATAACTTTGTCAACAGTAATTTTTTTAATGTATACCTCCACTATTCTTTCAAAAAGAAAAATAAGCATAAAATGGATTTAAAATTTTGTAATTAGTGATTTGAACAAGAAAGAATCTTTAAGGTGTCAGTTACTAGGGGGTTTCACCCTACATCAAGTTATTAAAAAATTTAAACAGATTAATAATAGAACATAAATTTGTTTTTAATTCTTTTTTCCATTTAAAATTATATACAGTCCACTCCCTCTAATCTGCAACTCCATAATCCGCAAATGCCTATAATCCGCACTATATTTCAGATGTAAACAAAGAGTTAAAATCTTTTTTTAAGCAAGATAATGCACATTTTGACTGTAATAAAAGTTGATTAATCTGATGAATTTATTAAGAATTTTAATTAATTTTAAATGCACTAAAATTTTTTAATGTTTTCTGCATTTATTAGAAGGGAATGTTTTGGGTATCTTGTAAATAACTATTAGACTGTTATATTTGTAACACATTTGTTGACTATATAAAAGGTAAAATTGCTTTTGAAAAGGGGTAGCTCTTTTGGATAAATATTTATTTTAGAAAAACAAACTTTTGTTATTGATCAAGAAATCTTGATTTTTAAAAGGATTCAAGATTAAATTGCAGAGCATAAATTAAAAGCTGTAAAGCAAACCATTGTCACTGTGATATTTGAGATTTAAAAACAAGTTGTAGAAATCTTTCTATTAATTTTGTATTATTATATCATTTATATTTATTTCAAATACTGAATAGTTTTTTTTATATTAGAAAAACATTTTTTTTCATTTCCATGTTATTTATTTACAATGTGGATACTATATTTGTTGATAAATTCCAAATATAACAATGCAAACAAAGAAATGACCTATAATCCGCAAAATTCTATAATCCGCAAAACCCTTGGTCCCAACTTGTGCGGATTAGAGGGAGTGTACTATATATATATCTTGTCCTTTTTAATTTCCTTTTAATTGTAAAATATGTACTATAGTAATCATTATCCCATTCAAAATCTTAATCTAAAGCTTTTAGTTCCTTCATAGATTTTATCAGCTATCCAATCTATAATATTCTGAGAGAAGCTAGTTTTTATTTTCGAATGTTTAAAAAAAACCTTTTGTTATTTTTATTTCCAATCCTTATTCCACAAATCTTAGTTTCCCACACATCTCGACGCTAGACCGTTTTACTTCAAAACTATTACTCTACTAGTAGTGTTGACTCTAGAAAAAAAGGGCTACCGGGCGGGAATTTTCCAAAAAAGGGAATGCTATTCTAAAAAAAAAGGTACAGTTTTCAAAAAGGGAATACTATTCTAAAAAAGGGTACATTTTTTTTAAAAAAGGGAACACTATTCAAAAAAAAGCGCACAATTGTACCTTGTTCAAAAAAAAAAATTTTGGTTTGTATAGAGTCCCTAGAACTTGCAATATTTTCCTGGGATCAATTGAATTGCCCCGGGGCACATAGGAAGCGTTAAAAAGGGCATCCGGGCGCATCAGAAAGGTTTAAAAGAGCCGCCGGATGCAAAAAAGAAATAGAAAGGGCCGCCGTGTGCTGTGTCCTGCTAAAACAGCTTAGAGTCAACACTAACTAGATTCTGTTGCCTTAGGCCACACTCCTCTTGCATCATTAATTTGGTTGCTCATCTCCGGGAGTGCGCTTTCCACTGATTTGTTTGTTTAGGTGCTACGTCGATATTTGTTTTCCTCTGTGAGTTTAACAAAAAGCCGATGCACTGAATTCGGAGCAGAGATTCTGTTTGTTTTTAAGTGCTAAAGATGTAGTCTGGTGTCTCTTAAATCTCTTAATATTCTAAATTTACCCCTTAAGAGTCATTGCACGAGCATATCAGGCAGGGGGTTTCCATCACCATCTCAGAATTTATTAATTTTTTTTTCTTGTGTTGCCTTGCCCAAGGAAAGAACAAATCTCAAACATTTTTGTTATATCTCTTTTAGTTTTGGAGTTAGGGGGTGTCAAAGTTCCCTAGACGAGGGGTGTAGAAAAATTTTGTGTCATTTTTGCCACTTTATTCTCTCAACTGTGACTGGCTCTGATGTGCTTCAGAGATTTTTTGTTTTCTAACTGATACTATACCTTGAACATTAACATCTTAAATCGAAAATTCATTTGAAGATGGTCAGAGCCCCCGAATAGGGTGCCCCCAAATACCCCTAATTTCGTAAAAAATCAGTTTTTAAGAATGCTTTAAATCTTGGCTCTGATGTGATACAGAGAAAATTTTTGCCCAATGTAATTAGACATTGTCATACAAAGTGAATTCAAGGTTAATATTTTTTGAAGATCCCCAGAGCCATTCGGTATGGGGGCCCAAACACGGACCTGAACGCTAAGTTATGTAATTTCAAAGCATTGGTGCAGCTGGCTCTGACCTCCTACATGAAAACTTTTTGCATGGAGTTGTAGCATCAACATAGTAGTTTCACATTATGAAAAAATATATTTTGAAGGTACCACCATTTTCAAGAAAAATCCATTGAAGTACACAGGTTTTGGTGGGGTAATTATGAGTTTGAAGCTCTTTAAAAAAAAAAAAAAAATCACTATCAAGTATTAGCTTAGTATTAAAAAAGTACTTTTAAATGCTATTTGTTTGAAAACTACAATTTATATTTGAGATATTAATTTTTTTGTAATTTTAATGCCATTTCTGTAATGCTGGCAACTGATAATATAAGCTCAATATCAGCAACTACATATGCTTTTTGACCAGTCTGTAAAGAAAATTGTACTTTTAAATGCAATTTGTTTGAAAATTACATCAGTTTATTTTTGAGATATTAATTTTTTTGTAGTTTTGAATGCCATTTCTGTAATGCTGGCAACTGATGTACTCCATTTCTGTAGAAGGGTCAAACCACAGTATTTGGTCCCACGCCATCTTAATTTTTTTTATTTTGAAACTGATAAAACTTTATATTTTTAAAATCTGTAGATATTGAAGTTTCTGAAAAATGTAAACAAAGGTACTTATAACATTTTTCAATAAAAGTAATTTATAGTTAAAATTGGATTTAGAAGAAAAATGTGTTGCGGAGGGGACAAACTAAATAATGCTATTTAAAGGATAAGTATTTTTAATGCATTTCTTTTTTTAAATAATGCTTTAAACCAACATTTTTGTGTCATATTGAAACATTTTAAGGCTTTAATTGATTAAAAAATATAAAATTAATAAATTTAGACAAATAGAAAATTTTGGTTGTCCCCTCCAAAACATTTTTAAATATTATTTTTTGTTTTTTTCAGTGTCAGTACATTTTTAAAAACATTCAACTTTAAACTTATCAAGTATTAGCAGAATGCAATAAATAAATTCTAAATTTGTATCAAATTCAATAATTTAAACATATATATAAAGCAAAAGAAAAATGTTTTGGAGGGGACACTTTTGTGATGGAGGGGACAGTTTTTTTATTTTTATTCCATTTGTATTCATTGTTTACACTGAAACATCAACAAAATTCTCCTACAGTTTCTATTTGATAATGTTACTACCAAATGGCACTACTGAAGTGTATGATTTCCTTTTCTTTACATTTGTGAACTACTGTATACTAGGTTGTACAACACAGTATTTTGACCATGTGCTTCTCATTTTGTTGTCATTCTCAGTCTAGTGCATAATTGAGTGTGATTCTAAAATATCTTTCTTAATTGGTAGGAAAATTTAAAAAATATATTTCATTTTAGCAAAGTTTCTAAAAAATATGGCAAAAACAGCCACACAAAGATCAAGAGAATACAAGAGAGAGGATAAGTTAGATTCAGCTTTGCATGAAACACAGAAGAAAGAAACAGATGGAAAGTAAGGGCTGCTAAAATGTAAAAAGCAGTAAGGACACCAGCAGAAGAAAAATAAAAGGAAAGAGAAAGCAAGAAAAAAATAGAAAAGCAAACTGGAGAACAAAAAGAAGTAACAATATTACTCCAGAAAATTCATCCCCAGGTTATTAGAATTCTCCAGCTTTAGGAAAAGCACTTTCTAAGGCAAATAAGAGTTTACCAAAGGAATCACCTAAGAAGGTATACTCATAAGGTACTTGCAAAAATTGTTCAAAATTTAACTCCACACAGAAAAAACAGATCGAATTTCACAATGTTCTGTTAAAAGGTGCAATTTACTTCAAGAAAGAAAGCGATGAGCTGATGCCATTCAACATACAGCTTTTTTTTAATGTGATGACATTAGTCAAATGTTACCTGGCATCAAAGATTCCATCCTGATATGTAATGGTAAATTTAAAGAAAGAAAGCAAAAAAGAGTTTTAGAAATGTCTTTAAATGAAGCATATTTTTTGTATTGTTCTTCTTATACTATGCAAAGTATTGCAATTACTAAATTCCGAATGTTAAGACCTAAGCATGTGATGCTTGCTTCACAAAAGCACCAAGAACTGTGCTATTGCATTTACCATGAAAATATTGACTCAATTCTTCATTGTTTCCAAAACAAGTCTTGTGTGATGCAGGTTAAAGAAGCAAAAGAGTAATGCAATTTAACTTTATGTGAAGGAGATAAACGTGCAGAACTCTGTATTGATCGTCAGTGTATGGACTGCAGTGTTGAAGTTATTGAAATACATTTTGATCAATTTGACTTTGATGATAATGTTAGTTATCATCAATGGATCAACATTGAAGGCAGTACAAAGAAACTTCCTGTAACATGCTCAGTTGCTGAAGCATTGTATGGTTCATACAGAATAATAAATTGTTTTAGTGATTATAGCATAGGTTGATGAAAATTAATTGATTATATATATTTAATGACTATCATGAACTGACCTTAAAAGCTTAATTCTTTTCTAAGAAGTATATACAATTGTTACAAAATACAAAATAATGAATAGGTTCCTAATTTTAACTAAATTCCAAAATGTCCCCTCCGCAACATAGTGCTAATTTAAAAAAAAACATTCAGGATGAATTTTTTGTAATTCAGGTGTAATATTTTATGACTATAATGCTAAATAGCATAGTTTAGTAAAAAAAAATACTTTTAGAGCTGTACTTTATTATACTTAGGAAAAATATTGGTGCAAACTGAAAATTTTAAAATTGCAATATTTTCCTGTCCCCTCCGCAACAATAAGAAAAAAATTTTGTTCTTTTTCACTTTTAATACTTGTTCCATTTTTGATGTTGGAATGTTTTCAACATATCTTATGTACTCATAAAAAAATTCAAACTTTGAGAAAAAAAAATTATTTTGATGTATTTAATTGAAATAAATGATTAAATGTCCCCTCCGCAACAAAACAATTTACTGTGATTTGGCCCAGAAAGTAAAGGAAAAATAGTAGATTACTATATCTTTTTGTTGCCATCTTCTCATAACTAAAAACAAAATTGATTAAAATACATGCTATGCCAAGATTATCGTCTGCTATATAAATGTATTTTAAAGAACATTTGTGTGACTTATTTTGTCTGCATTTACTTAATTCCTATTTAAAAGCTGAAAGAATGCATGTAATATTTGATATTAGCTGGTATATCTACACATATACCTGCTATTAACAACAACCACATTGTTGAATACCATGAAAACCACATGACTGTTTAGAGGTAATATGGAGTAGGAAAAGGGCATGAAGTACAATACAAATATCCGTCTTTTCGATCTGGTCTCGTGATAATATCTGATTTTGAAGAAAATCACTGTTCCCATTATTACTAAAGCTAAAAAGAAAAAAGCAGCCGGAGTCCAACTTCTCTGTCCTGAAGATAGCAGTACATGTGTATTTGATGATGAACAAGATTTGCAGGGACATCTTGTTAATGGAACCCATACACTAATTACTCCAACTACAGGACTTAATAAAATAAAGCATGCTTATGTAAAACGCTTGAAAACTACATTTGTTGCTCCAAAACTTGTTGAAATTTTAAAGCAAGCACAAACCAATCTGCAGCAGATTTCTTCCAAAACAAACACTTCTAGCAACAGATGGGCCATTAAAAAGAGGAAAAAACCAATTCGACTTACTGAAAAAACAAAAAAAAACCCTTCCTTCAAGAATGTTATGACATTGCTGAGAAGACTGGGAGTACGTTAACAGCAGATTCTGTACACAAGCTGGTGGGAACAAAGGGCATACAGAATAGGAAAATTTTTGGTCCAGATGAATACTTGACTCAGGAAAGAATAGTGGCATTCTTTAGTCACTGTAAAGCTTAAAAAAAAAATAAAAATGAGAAATCTGAGGAAGAAGATAGTGAAGAATGTGCTTTTTCAGCCCTAAGAGATGATTTTAATGCTCATTGCCAACATATAGAGGTAATCTATGCTTTAGTATCTTGTGATATTTAAAAGAAATGTTTTAACATTTTTACAACATTATTTTCAGCTTTTTTAAAAATATAATTTTCTTTACAGATTGGTGAAAAAGTATATGTAGTTGCTGATATTGAGCTTATATTATCAGTTGCCAGCATTACAGAAATGGCATTAAAACTACAAAAAAATTAATATCTCGAATATAAATTGTAGTTTTCAAGCAAATAGCATTTAAAAGTACTTTTTTAATACTAAGCTAATACTTGATAGTGATATTTTTTTAAAAAAGAGCTTCAAACTCATAATTACCCCACCAAAACCTGTGTAATTCAATGGATTTTTCTTGAAAATGGTGGTACCTTCAAAATATATTTTTTCATAATGTGAAACTGCTATGTTGATGCTACAACTCCATGCAAAAAGTTTTCATGTAGGAGGTCAGAGCCAGCTGCACCAATGCTTTGAAATTACATAACTTAGCGTTCAGATCAGTGTTTGGGCCCCCATACCGAATGGCTCTGGGGACCTTCAAAAAACATTAACCTTAAATTCACTGCATATGACAATGTCTAATTACATTGTGCAAAAGTTTTCTCTGTATCACATCAGAGCCAAGATTTAAAGCACTCTTAAAAACTGATTTTTTACGAAATTAGGGGTATTTGGGGGCGCCCTATTCGAGGGCTCTGACCATCTTCAAACGAATTTTCGATTTGAGATGTTAATGTTCAAGGTATAGTATCAATTAGAAAACAAAAGATCTCTGAAGCACATCAGAGCCAGTCACAGTTGAGAGAATAAAGTGGCAAAAATGACACAAAATTTTTTTACGCCCCTCGTCTAGGGAACTTTGCCACCCTCTAACTCCAAAACTAAAAGAGATATAACAAAAATGTTTGAGATTTGTTCTTTTCTTGGGCAAGGCAACACAAGAAAAAAAAATTAAGAAATTCTGAGATGGTGATGGAAACTTTTTTCTCTTTTTTGCCTGATTCGATCATGCAATGACTCTTAAGATCTTACAGCATGACATAGACACTCATACCAAAGCCTGAAGGTTTTACGGAATTTTCATTACAATGTGGGAGTTGTTTAAGTTTTTATGTCTGATGAATAAATAACTATCAAATTGACTATGTTTTCCTTTATGGAGAAATCTCCGGGTTCCTGAATCCAATGCCTTGTTTACGCTTACTCATGACTGTATGAATTAATACGACTGCAAACCACCACCATGTCTTCTCAGTTGGAGCTACACCTTAAGATATCGACGTAGTCTTCAAATTGTTCGAATGAATTAGCAACCTAGCCACGATTTCACAATTAAAATGTTCGACCTGATATTAGCTGTTTCCAACAAACTTCACACAAGTCGACAGGATCTTATAAAAAATCAAACGTTATTTTCTTTATTGGAAAAAAAAAATCACTATTCGTCACATTCCTAAAATAAACCGTAGTATAAATATTGAGAAAATTCCTTGTGTATATGAAACAATAAGTAGGCTGTCAAATTTCTTTCTCTTGTCAAGGCCCCTATACTGGAAAAGTACCAAATAGTGTCTTTTTTCCCCCTATGTAAAAATATATATATATATATTAAAAAAATTGTGTGTACAGTGAAAACTGACTCAAAATCCCGTTTAGAAAATAACCTGACTTTTTTAAGTATTAAAAGTATTTTTAAAATTAAAAGAATGTCCTTTTCCTATCAGCAGAACACACTGTTTTTTTTTTTTTAACCCAGGGAAAACGCTATGCTTACCAACAGAAATATACACGCAATAAGTCCCTAGTCTTTATCATTTTTTATGATTAAGATATTGATATCTATATATTTTTTAATATGTAAATTAATGTTAAATGTTATCTAAAGATATCAAGCTATTTTTGAGAAAATACTATATTCAAAACATTGTTGAACCTCGAACTTGTATAATCTTTTCAGGCATTAATTCAATCATCTCTTTCACAACTGGCAATTCTTTTTCAACAAAATGTGACTGTGAAGGATTCTTTTCAGTATAATTTAGAATATACTTGTAACTTTCTTCACTTTTTGAAAGGTTCTGTAATTTTTTAACAGTATCAGATTCAACAAGTTTTAAATAAAGACCTCCAAGATATGAATGAGCTATTAAAGTAGGTCTTACTAAATCATCTTCATATGTTTCAGGCATTAATCCATCACGATCTTTTAAACTATCAATAAAAGTCTTAAAATGGTCTATTGCTCGTATAATAAGAGAATTGACTTTTTTAACAGCTGGTAATACATTGTTTTGAGGAGAAGAATTTATAATTTTTAATTTAAGGTCAATCAACTCATAATATGTTTCTCCGAGCTCAAATTTTAACTGTCTACAAACAGCAAGATAATACCGTGGATTTAATTTGGATAAAACATCTTCAAGCATATCAATACGTCGTTTATGCATTTTGCATTGTCGTGATAAATCAGCTTCATACAATAGAAGGCTTTTATATAATTTGCTATTATCTCGTATCAACTGCACATGATTGTTAGCATGATCACTCAAAGTATAGTATGTTTTTACTTCTTTGATTTGATTTTGTCCAAAAAGGAATACTTTTCTAGCTTCTTCAAACTCCGATACAAAATATGGAACTTGGTCTTCAATTTCATGCACATTTTCCTCATCTGACAGCTTGTAAGTAGGATTTAAACTTTCACATAAGTTAATTTCTGGTGAATTCTGACTTTCTACAAGTAAATTAATGCAGTACTTTAACCAACACCATGCAATTTCTGCTTTACCACGGTGAATATCATCCCAAACATCTTCGTTTTCTACTTTATTATCAATAGAAGACTCATATTTTGTCAAGATGTAAGTTGAACATGCTAAAAGATGTCTTGCAGTCATAAACATTTTTTCTTGAATATAATACTGGGATAAAGTAGCACAATTAATAGACCATTCCTTTTCATCATATACATTTTGTTCTTTTTGCCTTTTCAATGTCATGTGGCAATATTTTGCCGATTTTTCACTTTCATTAAGATGTTCATACACCTGAGCTAAATAATACAAAGTCAGAGTAAATGTCTTTTCATAAGGCTCCCAATCTTCAGGATATATAATTTCATCTTTAAACATGTCATCTGATTCACAAGGGCACACAGCACAATTTGCTTTATAATTATTATATATCTTTTCTGCTTCTAAAAGAAAAGTTAGTGCATTTGAAGGTTCTCCTCTACCACTCCACAATATTCCAAGCTGATTTAAAACATTCAAAACTAATAAGCTAGCTTCTGGCTTCCCGCTTAGCTCTTTTAGTACCTCCCAACATTCTGCTAAATGATCACAGCCAGTACTGTACTCTTCAGTTTCTAAAGCTATAACACCCAGTTCATATTTTAAAATGCTCCATATTATAGAAATATGCATGTCATCTTCTTTTTTCCATTGTTTCTCTAAATCACACAAAAGGTTTGATAGAATGGCTCTTGCTTCATATTTTGATTTGTAGGGATTTTCAGGAGGGTCATTTTTTGATTCCTTCAGTAAAGATTTACTGGACAGAAATTTCTCTCTTATGGATGAAACCCACTTTCTGAAAGCAGAAGCTTGCATTATTAAAAATCAATGTATTTATTTATACTTAAAGAGATTGTAATTGTAATAACTTTAGCAACAAATTCTATGGATGTTATTATTGTTAGAAAAGTTGCTGGTTGGTTGGTTGCATAGTTTATGAATGACGATCGAGTTCGCTTTCCTTGCGTGCGGGCGCATTGACACGATTATCTTTAAATTTAACTATAAAATTAGATGCATATTTCACAATTTCATTTTTTGTTTGTTTGTTTGTTTATTTATTGACCCATCACAATTTCATCTCTCTGAAAATAATGTAAATTCATATTCGAGAGGAGAGGCCTGACCTCGGGCCTGACACTGCTTCGAACGTGGGTAATGTAGCTCGTGAATAAAAAAGTGGCAACGGAAACAAAATTGCGTAAGAGGTTTGTTTCCATCGTGTTGAATCGTTGTTGAATGTTGTTCTATCAGTTAGGTGCTTTGCAAAAAATTAATTTTGTATTTTTTATTACTTAATGATTGTCATTACCATCATTAAAAATCACCAGAGATATAATTTGTATGTAACACCTTTCTTTTTATTTTGATATTCTATTTGTTTTTATTGCTATTTTCTTAAAATATGGCATGCGTAATCAGTACTTTTATTAAATTTGATTACGTTTTAAGCATGTTTTTGTATAAAGAGCAAATTTTTTTCTTTTGTTGAATAATAATATTATTTTAAACTTTCTTTTGAAGATACTTCATTTTATGTAATTCTGGAACAACGTATGCTTGTATAACAAATTCGATATATGAACTACTTTCACTTATTTTTTCCTTCTGGCGATGTGACCTGGATTTCTTCAGTGTCATTGTTTAGAATTTTTCTGATTAGGTTAAGCATTGTTAGAAAGTTTTAACTAAACATTAAAATCGTAGTTTTCTTCGTTTTAATTAAGAGAATTATTAAGTTTAATTTAACTTTCATTTGTTTGTTAAATCAAGTGTGACCCATATTTTAAAATTTCCAAGAAAAACTTAGATTATATCTTCATAAAACTTCATACTCGAATATTCCTTTTTTGAATATATCTTGTGAAGAAAGAATAGCACATAGAAGTTGTAACTTCTTATATTAGATAGGATGTTAATTTTGCTTAATTTCATGGCAAATCAACGCATTTTGAGGCCAAAATATACCTTGGCTTCCCAGATTTTCGTTAAACTTTGTTTGTAAAGTGTTTTTACATAGTTATTAAAGAAAACACTAAATCATTATTTTAATATTTTTAACAATTTAGCATTTTTCATTAAAATTTGCTGCATTTTGAATTGATTGCCATTTTCTCAGAAACTAAATACAGTACAACCTTTTATCCGAAACTCTCGGTTAACCGAAAGCAGCAGAAAGACTGTGATATTGGCGAACTAATAATATTAAAAACTCCGTTATAGAGCTTCTGAGCCAAACACAATCGAAACTACGACAAATAAAATATTTTTTTGAACCCTTGTGGTATAGGTAAAAAGTACTTAATTTCAAAATTAAAATTCAGGTAATTTATTCTTGTTCCTATTTTGCTGTTGCTTTATTTTTATCAAGCACTTGTTACCATAATAAGAAATATTATATATATTTCTCCTTAATCTTAAAATTGAAGTATTTTCGATTTTCCAAAAGAGGGTCGGTTCCAATCGCTTCGGATAATCGAGGTTCTACTGTATGTGATAAACTTAGTTTATACATCATTTTAAAACTCTTTTTAAGAAATTTAATTTGCTGTGCAACATGACCAAATTTATTTTAAAAGATATCAATTTAAAATTTTTCAAAAAGCAACATTTTAAAAAATTCCAAATTGCCTTCATACATTTCTCCATCAAGTTTCAAGATGGGATCAGATCAGAAGGTACAGGAAGTAGAAGTTTGTATGTTCACTGAAAAATTTAAATTACATTTCAATATGTTTAACTGATGATAAAGTAATGTAACAATATAAATAACACAATTTTTATTTTATTTATTTATTTTTACATTAGTTAAATCTCTTTGCTTTCTAAATATTTAGAACATATAAACTATAAGAATTGAAAAGTTGGATATTATTTAATATTTTTCACAAAGGTACATTTTATAAATAACTGTAGGGTTAGGTAGGTTGGAAAAATTAATTTATAAAAAATACAACTTTTCTGCAATGGTTTTGTCAGAATATTATGCCTTAGATGTTAGTCATTTTTTATAAAAGAGCCATTCCATGTAAAAGTGGGCAAAGCTGTTAAGATTTCAAATATATTGCATAATCACTTGCAATATATCACAGTGAAACTACTTTTAGTTTGAATAAGGATCCAAAAAATATTTGTTGTTATAATAACACTATTCTAGAAATTTAACCTCTAACATCAAAGAAATTAAGTGTGATTAAGTACTAAATTTGTGATAATTTATAAGGTTAGCAATAGCCATAATCAGCACATATTCTTTTGCAGTGATGAAAAGAGAAAGTAATAATTAAATTTCTTGTAATCTTGAAAACAAATGGTAGCAAACAAAGATGACAAACTTTTTATTTAAAAAATCTGTACTTGTTAGTTATCCCGTTGACCAAATTACTGTCGCCAAATTGTGAGATTAAATGCCAATAATGGTTGATCGTAAGTCACATTCACTTGACTTGCATGTGTTTACGTCATCAAGCGATTTTTATTTCGACGTTTTATTCGTATTTTTATTAATGTTATACTAATTTGTTTTTTCATTATTTAAAATAAAAATTATGTCAATTTGTATAATTTGGCGAGTGGTTTTGGCAATTTATATAATTTGGCGAAATTGGTCGATGGGATAACTAACAAGTACCAAATCTTTTGTTACATCTTGAATTTAGTAGAAAGGAAGAGCTTTCCTCTTGGTTATGTTAATTTTTATTTTTTTATGGTTTATGGTTTATTTATATTCATGCATGGGACCAGGCAGAAAAATATGTACTTGCTTTCGTGAAAATGCTGATAGGGCAAAATAAAATGCCGGATTTCGATTATAAAGAAGAGCAATTGGATTTTTAGGTTTAAACTGCGAAACTCTCTTAAAGGCCATGGGGTGCATAGGAAGAGTTAAAAAGTTCTACTTTGTTAATTTAAATATGTTGGAACCGAAAAAAGTAGAATTCTTGATGAAATGCAAGAAAATTTTCTTCTCTCCTTGTAAAAAAGTGGTCGCTAATAGGTAATTTTTCACTAGCCACTTTTTCTCATTTACTGGCCCTGTGGCCGGTGGCTAGTGTTAATTTTGACCTTTATGCTGCACCTTGCTAAAACGACTTAGAGTAACACTATAAAGGCATATCATGGGGATGCTTACAGTGTTCAATCCTTTTTCATCCGCTGCATGAATATCTGTATTTCTGTTAAGCTCATTTTATTAAAATTTAAAAATGGAAAGGAAGTAGAACTGCATCATATTTTTTGCATGAGTTTTATTTTGATTAATATAGCTGTTTATATTATATTTCATTCTCTGTGTGTGCATTTGTTATTAATTTCTCTCTAAAAAATAATTTTAAATGAATTGGTAGGTGGTGTCTCTTTTATGAGTCAGTAAAACAAAAAAAAAATTATGAGGTGTTTTTACCCTCTACAATAAATGTAAACTTAAATATATGAATGTTGCTGTCAATTTTATTTCTTTTTTTGTGTATTTAATGACTCCCACTTCAGGAATTAAATGTTTTTTTTTTTTTTTTTTTCATTTCTTAGAAATTTCACAAAAATTCCTGCATGATTAAATTCTTATTAATTGATTTGTGTGGACTGTTTCGATTTGATAATCATGAAAGAAGAAATTGGTGCTGCTGTGAATTTCCTGACATGCCTTGTAGGTAAAAATGCAGATATTACTGCAGAACAAGTAAAAGTATTTGAAGACAGTTTAGGCTCAATTCTGACAGAAAAGTTTGTAGGTCATTGGTTTCCTGATCAGCCTTACAAAGGTCAAGCATATCGCTGTATTCGTGTGAACTCTTCAGTGCCATGGGATTCTGCATTGGAACAAGCAGCTAAAATGTGTGGTTTGAGATATGAAAACTTGAAATTGCCACTTGAACTAACTATATGGGTAGATCCTCAGGAGGTTTGTTGCAGGTACATATATTGTTAATAATCTGCTGTAGATTGTTTAATTATACAATTGTCTTATGTAACTGTAATCAGAAAATGAACATTCATAGAGAAAAAGGGGATGAAATTTTTTTAAGAATAGATTACTCAAAAAAAAAAAAAAAAAAAAGCAACTTGCATTGAATGTTAAATAATATTCCTTCAAAAGTTTTGAAATATTGATTGCCCTTTTACTAATTAGCAGTTTTTTTTTTTTTTTTTGTTAAATTATTTAGATATTTTCTTATTTGATATGTTAGTTATATGTGATGGTTTAGGTAAGTACACTAGAATTGTTTATATAAGTTATTCTCAATATCCACATTTACTTATTTTTGTTACTTATAAATATTTTTGTCTGTTTAAAAATACATACAATACAATGTACTTGAATTAAAACTAAATTGAGGCAAAATTACTTTATATAGTTTTAGATATATATACTTTTTCATGTTATCAGTTTTTTTTAAAGTCATCAAAATGTCTTTATATTTAAAAGAATAATTTCAATTGGAATGATTTATTTACATGCCAATTTTAAGATCTGTCTAAAGAAACAAATATTATGTTTATGACAGTCAATTTTCAATAATCCATTATAAAGATTTTGTTGCGGAACACGAAAAATCATTATTAAAAGTTGCTTAAATTGCAGAAGACAAAACTTTATTAGGCTAAAAGTATGAAACTGAATTCCTTTTATCAATGCCAAAATATCACTGTGGAACATGAAAAAATGGCATTAAGAAAATTCCTAAAAAATTCAAATTGCTGCACAAATTCGAATAAACTTTATAAGGCTTGAAGGTTTAATCTAATTCATTTTAATAATGTAAAAAAAATCTGTGCAAAATGTGAAAAAATGCTAAAAATTGCATAAAAAAATAAATTTAGAAAAATCTACTGTATATTTATAAATATAAGTCGAGAATTTTTGGACATTTGGAAATTTTAGGCTCCAAAGTGGGGGAGTTGGCTTATATAGGAGTATAAGAAAATTTCTAAAATTGATATTCTAAAATAAAAAGATCGTAAATATAAAAAAAATAAAAACTTACAAATTTCTAAATACTTTAATATCCCATTCTTTTACAATAAAAAAAAGTCACTAATCATCATTCCCTATCAAAGTCATTATCAGAATATTTAAACAGCTCCTTCAAATCGCTTTCTTTCATTGATACATCAGGATGGCTATCATCAGTGTATAATTCATCGCCTTTGCCATCTTCTTCAAAAATGGCATCATCCTGAGTTCCATCCATCGCATTACTGATGCAAAATTTTTTTAAACATCGGACGATCACTTCTTGCGGTAATTTAAGCTAAACTTCTTCCACCCATTCAGAGATAGGAACGGTGTAAACTTTTTTTTTTTAAACTTACTGCCATTTCTCTCAGCTACGCCCTGAAATGACATCCATTCTGTGTCCATTTCAAAGGTAATGTTTTCTGTTTAAAAATTATCTTTGGAGATAAACGTGCTTTATCTGCCATGTAGCTTAACACTTTCACTGCCTTCAAGCACGTGGTTGGCTCTTTACGTTGACATCACATCATGCACTGGCGCGGGATTGGCAACGAAAGTGTTAAGGCTCCTGTCCCTGCCGGTGAAGACACTTACGAGCTAATGCTAATCCTATAGGAAGGGATTTATCTAATATCTCGTTTGAATTTCGCCATTTTTAAACAATTTTTTTTTGCATTGGATAGTCGAGGTCCGTCTCTACATTGCACCTTTTTTACTTTTTCGATTTTGGCTGCAGATATTTTTTATAAAGTTACTTTCACTTTCAAAACCAGTTCTGAAAATGAAAGTGTCATTCTAAAAAATATCTGCAACCAAAATCGAAAAAGTAAAAAAGGTGCGATGTAGAGACTGATCTCGGCTATCCAAGGAAAAAAAAGATTATTTAAAAATGTTGAAATGCAAACAAGATATTAGAAAAATCCCTCCCCATAGCATTAGCTCATGGGTGTCTTCGCTGGCAGGGACAGGAGCCTTAAAACCAGGGTTGCCGGCTTTTAGCCAGGCCAAAAAAAGCCGGACGGCTTTTTTTGATTTTAACCGTTTGAAAAAAAGCCGGCTTTTATTTTTCATAAAGGTGGTTTATAGATAATCCATATAAAATTTGGATTAATTTATTTTTATTATAAATATATTCTACTAAAAAAATATAAACTTCTATTAAATTTTGTCAAATAAATAAGACCTTATAACTGCTAGAATGCAACTGTGAAGGTATAATGTCCGAAAAACAATTGTAAATATTCAGAAGAATACATTAAATTAGACTCTAGAGTATGGCTGCATAACCTTTTTATGAGACAGGCCACTTACAAAAATATATGGGTTGTTGAGGGCCGCATCAGTAACATGAATGAATGTGAGAATTCTATTTCGGGGAGGTAATCTATGTCCTGTAATCAGATTTTTTTAAAATATGGTTTCGGAGGGTGGGGAGGGGGGATTTGTGCTAAAACACAGAGGCATGAAAGTGGCTAGTGCCGAAAAAAAAAATGTGAGCTTTATGAACAAAGAGGAGAGATGGAGCCAATCTACGAAGTTTAATATTTTTCCACACACGATCAAAAACTTCACAATTTTTATGCACTTGATCGACAAATTCACAATTTTTCAAAAGCCGATTGACAAAATTCGTAATTTTTCCATATCCGATCGACAAGATGTGCCATTTTTCCGCACCCAATCAAAAAAATTTGATTTTTTCCGCGCCTGATAGGCAAAGTTTTCTATTTTTCCGTGTTTGACTGACAAAATTCAAGATTTTTTTGCACCCAACCAAGGAAATTCGCGATTGTTCGGAGCCCGATCAACAAAACTTGAAATTTTTCCATGCCCAATCGACAAAATTTGCGATTGTTTCACCCCTGGTGTACGAAATTCGCTATTTTTTCGCACCCAATCGTCAAAATTAGCTTTTTTCCGCACCCAATCGATAAAATTTGCTATTTTTCAGCACCTGATTGACAAAATTCACGATTTTTCTGAACTGGATCTACAAAACTCGCGATTTTTCTGCGACCGATCGACGAAATTTGCAATTTTTCGCCCCTGATCGAAGAAATTCGTCATTTTTCTGCACCTGATCAACAAAATTCGCGATTCTTAACTGATTGACGAAATTTGCAGTTTTTTCCCGCGGCAAATTGACAAAATTCGCAGGTTTTTTTCTTGTGATAAACTGACGAAACTCATGTTTTTTTCGTTGCCGATCAACGAAATTTTCAATTTTTCCATGCATCATCGACAAAACTCGTGATTTTTTTTCCGTGTCCAATCAGCGATTTTTCCGAGCCTGATCGACGAAATTTGCGATTTTTCTGCGTCCGATCAGTGAAATTCGTGATTTTTAACTGCGCTGACCGCGTCAAATTGACGAAATTCGCGACTTTTTCTCGCGATTAACAGACGGACACGCAATTTTTTCTGCAACTGCTGAACGAAATTTGTGGTTATTCCTCTCCTAATCGACAAAATTTGATTTTTCCACACCCGATCGATAAAATTCGTAATTCTTAACTGGCTGACGAAATTTGCAATTTTTTTCACACGGCAAATTGACGAAATTCGCAGTTTTTCCTCTCGACTGATGAAACTCACAATTTTTTCTCAGCCAATCGATAAAATTTTTCAATTTTTCCGTGCATTATAAAAAAATTAAAGATTTTTTCCGTGCCTGATCAACAAAATTTATGATTTTTCCGAGCCTGATCGACAAAATTCGCCATTTTTCCGTAAGCGACCAACGAAATTCGTCATTTTTCCGAGCTCGATCAACACAAAAACTCGCGATTTTTCTGTGCCCGTTCGGCAAAATTTGTGATTTTTCCATGCCTGAACGACAAAAATTCGCGATTCTTAAATGTCTGACGAAATTTTCAATTTTTCTCGCAAATTGACGATTTTTTCCTGCGATCTATAGACAAAAATTGTAATTTTTTCCAATTCTAAATAGACGAAACTCGCGGGCCACACACTAACCCATCGCGGGCCACTTTTGGCCCGCAGGCCACAGATTGTGCACCCCTACTCTAGAGTATTGGTTTGGAATTCTTTATCATGACTCTACACATACCACACATTTTAAAGATTATATGAAAGAATAAGAAAATGTCACACATTAAAATAGAAACATTCTTGCATATGCTGATATTTACTTTTAAAATTGATTAAAACTAAATAGCTTATAAGTATATAATAACTGAAATTATCTTATATAATACTCGAGCAATAATAAGCAATTGATATATAAAAAATACTTATAAAAATGATACATGTAAAAAGTTTTTCTGCTACTAAGCTGTTATGTAACTTATTCCAGATATGTCCATACGGACAGATTAAAATCGTAGAATGTGTTATATGAGACTACTCATATAACTAAGTGCCATGAAGAGATCAATTCTACTTCAATAAAAAGAAACATCTCATTTGCATAATTTCTAATACGTACTTTTACTAAGCAGAGTGAATTTTTCATTCCACACAATTGGAAGCATTAGCAGAAAAAAAAGATCTTTTATTTGTATATATAAAAATGACTATGTAATGCAGTAGGTGAAAAACTAAATGATGACGAAAGGTTTAAGATAAAATACCAGCTTTATTAAAAATCATTAATGTAAAATATCTATATTGCATTTAAAACAGACATTCGTATTTCTCAAATAATAATTCATTTCTTAAACTGTAGACTAGGAAAAACTTATCACTCGGGGGCTTATTCAAAAAGAACGTAAACGTTCATTAAAATACGATTAAGCATCTTGACTTAAACTTCCTATTTGATTGAAGAACATTTGAATAAACATACTTGTATACTTAAAGATAGACTACGTCATAAAAATAAGTAAGTTACTTTAAATAAACAAAAGTTCCGTAAACGATATCAAAATAATCAGTCAGAAAAATAAACGTATCTATTACCGAAATGAAACTTCGCCGAGAAAATCCATCCTTCCATTAACAGCTGTAAAAAGAAAACAAACTACATTGTGGGGTGAATCAGACAGGAGCACCAAACGAAGCTAAGCTTTGAAACTGCCGCAAATCTATTTATAGTTCACGGGAGGATCGAGACACGCGCTGTGAAAACGGAAGTAGGAAGCTCCCTCTACTCCGGACAACGTCAGAGGAAGTTACGCCGATCGTATGCGCTGAAACGAAAGAGTGATCGTGCGGACAGAGGACGTCACTGCGTGGCAAAGTTTGACATATGAATCAGTCTAAGAAAGATTGTTGTCAGTCGGCTGAAAGGGTTCGCGATATACGAAAAATACAAACCAGCAAAGATGCTTAAACTTTTAAAATAAAAAGAGGCCAAGAAAAGATAGTAAGTAGAAATAAAAGACTTTCAATAAATAAACTGTTTAGAAATATTGTAGTTTAAAATAAAACTAGGAACATAGGTGATAAGAAAATATGGGTATATGGCTAACACTTTGCCCCCCCTCTTATCACCTCCGGATTACCCATAGGTAAAAGTTATCTGCGAACCAACTTCCAGAAAGGTAAAACTTAAAACTATACTCACTGTCGACCAATCCTAAAAATTCAAAAAAAAAAAAAAAAATTAAAATAAAATAAAAATAAAACTAAGAGTAAGAGAAACCTACAAAAGTAAACCGAGAAAATTAAATTAGCTCCAGAGTGATTTACAGATAAACTTCTTTAGTAGCATAAAACATTGTTTCACAGAGCCAGCAACATGTTAAATACGCATATTATGAAACAAACAAGATCAAAGATAAAAAAAAAAAATGTTAAACCTTATCTTGACAAATAACCATTCATAATATAAACAAGTTAATACAATATTAATCCAATAACATTAACTCTTAAACATTAAATTTTCTTAACAATTTGAATAAATTAACAACACAATGACATCTTAAATGATCAACATCAAAAATACATTACAAACAGGAATTCATCCATTTCATATGCAAAAAAAAACCCCATTGGTAACATTATATAGAAGATTAACTTAAAGTCCAATGCCAATCAATTGAAGTTTACATTGAATATAAATTTCAAGGTCAATTCAAATCAATTTAAAAAAAAATTGTGCTTGTTACAATTTTAATTTATACATGAATTCTTCCACATGCCTGTAAGACATTGTGAATTACAAAGATCTTCCACATGCCCACAGGACATTTTGTGACTACAGCAATTGACCTAAAGTTACATGGTAACTATAAAACAAAAAGTTAAACATAACATAATGTAAATCATAAACCCATTCATACGTGGCGCCACGATTTTTCATTCTCACATTAAAGATACCTGTAACAATAGGACAAGAACTGTTACTGAACATTGTAACTTCATCTCATTGCACTACACAAAAAGAAATTTGAATTAACCTTTTAGAATTTTAAAATTTTCAATGCCAAAAGATTCAAGATTAGTTTTTTTTTTTTCACTTTAAACTACAACCAAAATTTCTCGCTTGGGACGGCCCTTTGATTTCTACCTAGAATTAAACGTGAAAAAGTCTTAATGACTGTCATAAATTTACACAAGATTACTAGCAATTTCAATTTCTTAAACATACAATAAGTTACCAAATACATAATATATATACGATACAAATTTTTGAATATTAACCTTTAACACATTATTCTAATACAAAATTCAAATATAATATAATACAACAATATCATTTAATTTCAATATGCATATAAACACAGAAAACATTTCCACATTAACAATTAAAAATACTTTGAATGAATTTTCTCAATTCAAATTTGGTGAGGGGCTTTGTAAAGACATCTGCCGCATTTTCCTTACTACGTACAAAGCACAGGTAAAAAATATCTTTGCTCACCAAATTCTGTACAAAAAATTATTTCACATCAATATGACAGCTATGGTTTTCTATTGGTGACCTGACAAAATCTATAGTTGCCCGGTTATCAACATATAACACTGATTTTATTTTCTCCCCAGTGACAACCCCCTTTTCATAACATTCATTTAATATTCTATCAAACCAGATAAGTTCCTTCGTGGCTTCTGTCATGGCAATAAATTCGGCTTCCATGGTTGACAAACTAACACTTCGTTCTTTGAAGGTTCTCCAAGAAATGGGAGAGTTCCCCAAGAAAACAATCTGATCGCCTAACGAAGTCCTATCATCTCTGTTAGATGCGAAATCAGCATCAGAAAATGTAATTAATTGGTTTTTGTCACAAGTGAGTTTAAGAGTTAAATCTTTAGTATATTTGACATAACCCAGTAACCAGAGCAAACCATACCAGTGAGACATGCCAGGGTCTGATTGGAATTGACTGTAAATATTAATGGCATAACTAATGTCAGGACGGGTTCTGTTTGCGATAAAAGAAAGGCAACCTAATATATTTCGATATGGTAAATGTGACATTTCCTTCCGTTCCTCATCGGTTTTGGGACAATCTGACTTAGAATAAATGGACCCTTTACCAATTGGTAGAGAGGAAATTGGAAATTTAAGACTCAAACCTATCGCATACTTCCTTAATGTAGGGTTGCTGGTGAATCTTCAAACCTTCTCCATCCTCCTCAAATTCTACCCCAAGTAGCTTTTTAGTTTTTCCCAGTACTTTTAAGTCAAAATATTTACTTAAAAGGTCCAAAGCTTTGTCAATTATCTTTCTATATTTTCCAAAAACAACTATATCGTCCACATAAAGTAACAAAACCAACTCGGAACCAAAAACATAAACACAGTTACACCATTCGATTTTAACAAAACCTATCTCCAACAGAACACGATTAATCTCATAAAACCACATGCGACCAGATTGATGTAATCCATAGATGGCCTTATCTAATTTACAAAATAAATTTTCCTTCCGTGGCTCTACAAAACCTGGTGGTTGGGACATAAACACCTTTTCAGCTAGGGGTGCATAGAGGTAAGCACACTTAACGTCACATTGTATATGCAACCATCCCTTCAGGGAAACAAGCAAAGAGAAGAAAAACCTTATAACACTAAAATTTACTACAGGGGAAAATGTTTCATCGTAGGATTCACCCTGGACTTGTTTAAATCCTTGTGCTACCAAACGTGCTTTAAATCTAGCAATTTTACCTGTTTCATCTCTTTTTATTGTAAAAACCCATCTGCAACCTACGGGATTTGCGCCATTGGGTAACTCTGTTAAGTGCCATACACCTCTACTATGCATCATATTTATCTCTTCCTGCATAGCTTTTTGCCACTCGTTGAATTGTTCCGATTTAATCGCCTGCTTATAAGTTCGTGGTACCTCCAGACCATATAGTCATGCCTGTGACTGACAGATATCTGCACTAGGTTTGTCGTCGCTGGGATTAGGTACTATGCCTTGATACATGTTTTTCCCCTGAAAATCAAATAACTACGGTTCAAAAACAATATGATTTTTCTTACAATATTTAATTACGTCATTTGTAGACCTTAAACATTGAGATTCATTATTAGCATCGTAATAATAAATATCGGTACGGGGACCAATCGTTCTGGGCACGGCTTTCCTTATCCAGCGAGTTTCTCGCAAAACTGGTTGTGGATCTACAGTAGATTCATCATCAGAAGAATCCCGACCTATATACTATCGACCCCTACTATCACAAGATGACTTGAGGGGGTCGCTGGAGATGGCAGGAATATGGCCGCTCTCCTCAACAGCGTCCTCATCCTCTGAGTCACCGTAACCAGTCAGTATACACCGAAACTCTTCCTGATTGGCGCCCAGCACTGCTTCCTTACCCTGCTGCTTATATATAGTGGTCTCGTCAAAAGAAACATTTATAGTTTCAATTATCTTATCCTCCTCTGGCAACCAAATACGATAACCCTTAGTTCTGAACGCGTACCCTACCAGGTATCCTCTTCTGGCTTTTGAGTCAAGTTTACTGAAACGTCTCTGGCGAGGGACACCCACATAGGGGTCATTCCATGTCAAATCAACGTGGGGTCTGGACCTCAACATCTCAGATTTCCATAATTTTTTGTTTATAGTTTGTATCCATGAAGTATATGAAAAATCAAATTTTTTTAATTTTTTTTCCCTAGTGGATTTTTTTTTACGGAATTTTAAAAATTGCCAAAAGTACCAAATTTAACCAAACTCTCAATCGTAAAATCCTTTACAATTCTTTAACAAATTGGGCTAGAGAGTTAAGTTATATCTCATTTGAAAGCTCTTTTTATGGGCTTTAATATGATATGCAACACTAACAATTTTGTGTAAAATAAATTTTTTGACAAATTTTCAAAATTTTTGAATTTAAATTTTTCAAAAACACTACCTTTAATTTTTTTCAAAAAAATATATGTTAATCTTTGACTTTTTGGCTACAAGTATGCCAAATTTCAAGATGGAGAAATGATGGGGTTTTGAACTATTAATTTTTAAATATGAGTTATACATGAAAAATTTCAAGTATCAGGGGGAAATTAACAATTGTACAATTTCTTTTCATATATAATTCACACTTCTTTTTCATTAAAAATTTCAGTTTGATGCTAAGCAAATTTAACTCTAAGGCATGAAAATTTTCTAAAGCATATTTCTCAAAATATAATTATATAATTTGCCCTTAAGGGGACTCTTCATTCACTTGAAAGCACCTGATCGGTAAAGTTAAACCTATGGGCAGGTTGTTTTCGAACTTTTCGTTTAAATTTGAATATTTTTAAATGATTTTATTTTTATATAGGATAGTTGATGTCGATCTCTCATGTCTATTTTTTAATTTTTCGATTTCGGTTGCAGATTTTTTAATAAAGGTACTTTAACTTTCGGACTGGTTTCGAAAGTTACAGTACCTTTATTAAAAAAATCTGCAACCGAAATAAAAAAATTAAAAAAATTCCCTATTAAAGATTGACCTCAGCTATCCTATGAAAAAAAAAAATCGTTTAAAAATATTCAAATTTAAATGAGAAATTCGAAAACAGTCTGCCCATAGGTTTAGCATTACCAAGCACATGTTTTCAAGTAAGTGAAGAGTGTTTTCACCTGGCACTTCTATCTTTTGATAGTTTAATTCTACAGCCATCACATATTTTCATGCCCTTATTAATATTAAATCTTAAACTGCACTACCAAGTTGTTACATTCCTAAGTTTGCCTGATTTTGAATGAATTGTTTCTTTATAGGGATTGATCTGGATGGGTTATCTCATCTATATAGCTTTTCTATTTCCATTTTAATTCATTCATGTCTTTTTCTTAAACTCACTTTTCTTTTGTTTTATTCTTTGTTTGACACAGCATGTCCCTAAAGGGATTTTGTACAATAAAACTAATACAACCACCTTTATAGGGATTGCAGCTTTAACAGAAAATAATGCCCAGTCTTTCTTATCTTCTGACATCATTAATAGTAGTAATTCAAGACTTCTTTGTTAAAGCATTTGATTAAAGTAAAATGAAGCTTGTTTATTAAATAGTTATCCTTCTATATGTAAAAAAAAAATAACGATTTGGGAATGTGTCAAACGATTTTGAAATGAACCAATGAAAATCTCCATAGATACCTCAAAATGCATCTGATTAGTCAGAGCTTTCTGACTTTTCTTAGCAGGAATTGTGCTTGGCGGAAACCATGAAAGTAGAGAGGATGGATGGGGAAAGGGAAGAATCTTCTGCATTTCAATAGACTTATTTAAGGGGTCGATGGCAAAAGTGGTTTTTACAGAAAGAAGATAATTTACATTAACTAATGAGAAGGGGGGGGGGGGTCATTTGCATTTCGATTGCCTTCTGCTATTTTTTATGAGGGAGGGTATGTAGATTATTTAATTATTATTACTATAAAAAAAGATAGAAGGAAATATTTATATATATATAATTTTACACATATATGTTGGTAGCGAAGTGAAAATTTCAGAGGAGAGGAGATTTATATGATAAGATTATTTACTGTAACTACAAATTATCGACTTCATTACAAAGATAAGAGAAAAAAATTCCAATAATTTTAATAAAGTTGTTGCTTTTTAAATTTACAATATTTTAAATTTTCTATTAATTTATAATTTTATTTAATTATAAATTTATTTAATTGTAATCATTCAAATAAATTATAAATTTTACCTTTTTTTAATGATTTTATATTTAATAATTCTTATAATTATGAAACTCAGTAAGCTCTAATGATTATGTGCTCGGAGATAGGGAAAAAATTGTCAGGAGTTGGGGAGGAGCGTATTTTTACCAAGTGGAATCTAAAAATTGAATGCATAGAAAATAAGGGATTGCAAAGCGATCCAGAATGGAAACGTGAAACAATTACATATGGGGTTGGTTAGAAGATAGGGATGGTTTCGCGATACCGAACAGAATAGCGAAGTGATTACAAAAGGGGTTGATGAGCGTAGCGAACAGGGGGCTGAGCCCCTCCCCCCTAGTTAAAAGATAATTAATGTAGGACATACTTTTACGAAAACTGTTTAAATGCAGAATTTATATCACTGAGTGCACAAGTAAAAAAATTGCAGTGCAGTTATAATGCAAACCTAAACTAAAAAAGAAAACAGCTCTCTGATTGGCTGGTCTGATTAAACTAAACTAAAATAAAAAGTCTCTCCACCTGAATGACTACAGTCAACTGAAACCAAAATAAAACAAGAAAGTAAAATTGTAATTAAGTAAGACATCCAAATATATTAGAATTTCAAGTAAATAAGAACTGAAAAATCTTATTAAAACATCATTATTATTATTATTTTTAATTGTTTAATGGTGTTTTAAGAAGATATTTTAGTTTTTATTGTTTCACATCATTTTCAACTTATATTCTTTCAATTACTTATAAAAAGAGTAGAAATATAGAACTCCTTATTTCCAGGTATAAGGTACCAGTACCAGTAGTTTCAATAAACCATTCTTATTCAAAAATTAATAGCTCGAAATCCCATCATTTCTCCATCTTGAAATTTGGCATACTTGTAGCCAAAAAGTCAAAGATTAACATATATTTTTTTGAAAAAAATCAAAAATGGTGTTTTTGAAAAATTTAAATTCAAAAATTTTGAAAATTTGTCAAAAAAATTAGTTTATTCAAAATAGTTAGTGTTGTATATCATATTAAAGCCCATAAAAAGAGCTTTCAAATAAGATATAACTTAACTCTCTAGCCCAATTTGTTAAAGAATTATAGAGGATTTTGTGGTTGAGAATTTGGTTAAATTTGGTACTTTTGACCATTTTTAAAATTCCGTAAAAAAAAATCCACTAGGGAAAAAAAATTAAAAAAATTTGATTTTTCATATACTCCATGGATACAAACTATAAACCAAAAATTATAGAAATCTGAGACGTCGAGGTCCAAAAATTGCATTTTTCTCGTTGATTTGACATGGAATGACCCATAGGCCACACATCCAAAGGGTTTGAGATGTCTAACTGAGGGTTTAGAACCACCGAAAAGCTCAAAAGGAGTTTTAGATTGGTTCTTATGACACAACCTATTCCACGTATATGTAAAATGAAGCATAGCCCCAGGCCAAAAACTGGTATGCAAACCACTATTTTTTAACATTGTTCTAGCGCCGTCAGTCACCGTTTGATTATAGCGCTCAATCGTGCCATTTTGTTCAGGGGTGTAGGTATTCGTAAATTCATGAATAATCCCTCTTCCTGTGCAGTACTTCTCAAACCTCTCATTTGCAAACTCCCCCCCCCCCCCCCCCCCCAATTATCAGATCTAATTGATTTGACTTTTCTGCCCAAAAATCTTTCAACACGGTTAATGTGCTGATTTAAGACTTCAAAAACCTCTGATTTTTCCTTTATGGGGTACAGGGATGCTTTTCTGGAGTAGTCGTCTATTATCGAGAGAAAGTACCGCTCCCCCTGTCTACCTTTTATTGGAGACCGGTCCCATAGGTCTGTGTACAGGAGTTCTAATGGATAATTTGACCTGATAAAATTCGTAGCTTTAAAGGAAGTTCTCCTATATTTATTCAATTTACACATTTCACAATTAAAATTTCCCCCCTTAAAAATTGGTAAGCCCTAGCACCGGTTTTCTTACAAGTTTGCTCAATTAAGTATGGACTTACATGAGCCAACCGCCTATGCCATTTCATCATATCATCTTGCTTATTAACCTCAGACACTTCAAACCTAACTTTCTTATTATTATTACTAGGGATTTTGGGATAAATATAATATACTCCATTCTTAAGAATTGCTTTGAAAAGGAATTGACCATGGCAGAATATCTTTACTTCACCACCTCCACCATTAAAATGTGCCCCATTTTTGTTTATTTTTGCCCTAGAAATTAAATTGCGCCTTAACTTAGGTGAATACATGACGTCTTTAAACATTAGGATTCTCTGTCCAAACTTCAATTTAATTGTCCCACATCCCTCAATTGGGAAAGTAACTCCCTCAACAGCAACAGCCATATTCTCTTCAACAAGAGGTGTAAAATCAATAAACAAAGATTTGTCCTCGCAGAAGTGATGGGAGGTAGCCGTGTCAAAGACCCAGTCTGCCACCCCATCAAGTAAATTTGCTTGTGAAATAAAGAAAGAGGAACAGGACTTCTAATACCAACGTCTCTGGAACGGCCTTTTCTAACTCCTTCAGATTTCTGAGCACTCCATTGATGTTTATGCCTAGTTGGGGATCTCGGCTTATGTCGTAACGTCATGGGACTTTCACTCCTTCTGCCAATCGGGGATGTATCTCGGGACGACATCAGATTAGCTGATGGCGTTGAATCTCGGCGAGTCAGACTCCTTAGGTAGCTCTTACATTTACTCTTGAAATGGCCAGCTTTTCCACAATAAAAACACGTCAACTTCTTTTTATTTCCCTGATACTGGACATCTCTTTGATACTGGATAGACTGCGCTTCAGCATAAACTTTATGATGATCACGATCTCGTAACTCCAGTCTTGTCTCCTCTGCAACGAGGGCGGTTACCACATCGTTGAACTTAAAGTCTGCATCAGTCCATCTCAGTGTTGATGGATGGTGGATATCATTACAAAATATAAATTTATATAGACAAATATATGTTAAATAGTAATTCAGGGACAGATGTTTTGAGAAGCAAAAAAGTTCTACAAATATAGGGTATGTTTAAAAAAAACATTAAAATTTTTTTAAGCTACTTGCCTCAATGAAGCTTACTTTTTTGAAAAAGGCAATAACAGAATAAAACAATGGCAAATGAATTATTTCAATATGTCGCTGCCGCAAGAAACTATGACAGTTCGAATATCGGTCCAATATGACATTTTTCCGATTTTGGCACTCTGTATTAGAGTCCTGCGCGGGTCGGGTTCTACTCCACCCGAACCCGCAAATTCCCTTTTAAGTCAACCCGACCCGAACCCGAGGTATATCAACTCACACCTGACCCGAACCCGCAATATTTCAACCCGCAATGTAAGGAAACCAAATCATGTTTTAATACCATTATGAAAAATAATTTACAATTGTATCTCTAACAGAGGTCTGCAGGGCCGGGCTGGAAAAAAAAATTGAACGGCCCTGCCTGGCCCGGCCGATAACTACAATTAAGCGGATCTACCGGCCCGATATAAATATTTAGACAAAGCCGATAAAATTATAAACGGGCCGTGCCGGGTCTAGGACCGAACTTTAATGTTTTACACGAGACATGGCCGGGCGAGCCGTTCCCGGGCCTGTAAATTCCGGCCCGTGCAGACCTCTACTTCTCTAGTACCATTTTTATGTTTTACATAGAAGAATGAACAAATCTATATTCTTTAATATTCAACTATAGTAAAAAATCTGACCCGACCTGATGTAGGACTCTAAATGGTATAAAACAAAAAATCTAATCTTTAAATATGCTTTAAAATTAGTTGCGGTTTCAAAAGTTCCATAACGATACACCTTGGGTTACACAAGTGGCCATCTGCCTTTAGTTTATCAGCAGTTATTATTTTGAAAATTTTCCCGTCTAACATAGTGCAACGCGTATCACCACGATTAAGTTATTCGCTTGATACATTAGACAGGAAGGACCATTTAGCGTTTTGCTGCGTATTGCATTTTTAAAATACAGTAAAAATATAATGCAGCTTGTTATTTGAAAGACTCGTGAAAGGATGACTAAAGACAACAGACAGGCACACATTTTGCTTTTGTGAAACTTTGATCTGCGATTTATAGTGACTTTTAACGGAAAAATATATTTTCCATATTCTTTTTAAAAAAGCGGGTCAACCCGAACCCGACCTGCAAGAGTAAAAAAGCCAACCCGAAACAATAAAAGCCAACCCGACCTGAATCCGACCCGCACAAAAAAAATTAAAGTCGACCCGACCCGAACTGCGTGTCGGGTTCGGGTAAAAGCTGGTAACCCGACCCGATGCAGGACTCTACTTTGTATCAAAAGCAAATCCAACTTGCCTCAGTTATATATACATTTTTTAAAAGTGCTAATGCATATAGCTTTCAAATGACACCTCTTTTGCCATGGCAACTGGCAAGCTGTTGTTGGGCCTTAAAAATGGTTTAAAAAAAACCCAGCGAAAATGAATCTTTGACCTTGCAGGAACAACTTGCCACAGGTTTTTCATCTATTATATAAAGTCCCTCTTACATTCCAGATATAAAAAGATTTTAGTGGCAAGTTGTGAGCACAAAGTATTGTGGGTCTTATCAATTTCCATGTTTTACAAGAATGCTCAATTATTTTGTGCCACATGACCTTTGGGGGTCCATAAAAAAAAATTAACAACTTTGGAACAAAAAATTCTTGATTTGATCTTTTAACAAGTGACAAATGCTAAGTTTTTGGAGAAAATCTGATACGGTGTGAATTAAAGATCTGCACGGCTCAGGCCTATTTTCATTCATGGCACTCGGGCCTAGTAACTACTCTTTACGGGCCGGGCCTTACTGTTTTCCGGGAGAATCAGACTGGGCTTAATTTATTTTCTCTGTACAGAGCCGGGACTGGTTTCTTTCCTAGTCTTCACAGCCCAAAATTTTCACTCCTAGTTTTGAGCCAGCCCGTATGAAAATCCTTGTCTCGGCGTGGCCTGTCCGTTCAAAGGTCAGTAAAATTAAGCCTGGCCCAAAGGTTTCTGCAAAAAATGCATACATTTTTAAATCACCATTATTCTGCAATTAAACATTAACATTTATCCTTTTACAGAATAGTAAATTTCTACCCTTATTAAAATATAGCTAAATTAAAATGTAGCAATGTGAAAAAGAACCTGCCTATGACGGAATTCTGTTTTAAACTGAAAAATGTGTTGATCCATGCAAAATTAATATACTAATACGTAAGAAAAGAATATATAATACATTTGCTAAGAAGTAAGAAGGGAACTTGTGTATAATGCATTTTTTTTCTGTTCTATGTAATTGAGTCTTAGAAGATTTTACCGTATAGCATTTTTCAGATTTTTAACACTTTAATACATGGAATATGGATTAACAATATTAATGATAACTGAAACATTTACATACAAGAAATAGCGATTCATTAAAAAAAAAAAAAAAAAATATCTCAGCCTGCGGCACGTCTATAAAAATGAAGATTAGAAACATTAAAAAAAAGGTTAAGATAAATATTTTTGGTCAGAATACCTCGTACGAGACAAATTTTTAATCAAATTGACGTAAAAATCAATGTTTTGTAGAAATTCACTCGGACCGAGATTTGAACATTTTTTCGGGCCGAACTTTTAGCTGTTATACCGGGTTGGGCCAATAATTTTTTTTCTACGGACCGGGCTCGGGCCAAACTTTTAACTTTTTTACCAGGCCGGGCCAATATGTTTTTTGTATGGGCCGGGCCGAATTTTTATTTCCATAAGTCGGGCTGGGCCTGTGCAGACTTCTAGCGGGAATCGCCCTCATAATGCTAGGTGTGTCACCTTCTCAGATTCTAGCTCTTAAATATAATTCTTTTACAACAACGGTTCAGCCGATGTCATTCTTTCATTCCTATTTGCTATAAATTATTGCAAAACTAGAATGAGAAAATGATTTTGGCTATTTTGTTCTTTTACTTGCAGAAATTTATTATACATGCTATACTTACTTTATATAAAGAAATGAGTAATTTGATTACTAAAATTAAATTATGACATTGCTTGTTATATTAGATTTAAGTATCATTTTTAAGTGAAATGCTTCTTATGTTATGTTAGATAAAAGCGATGCTTTTTACAAACTTACTGTACTTAAATTTTTTACAATACTCAGGAATTAAAGCTTAGAAACAATTATTGAAAGCTTTAGTTTGTGTGTGTGTGTGTATTCAAATTCATCAGACTTGTATAAAACCAAAAACTTTCTGCACACGCAAATATTGGGTCAAAAACTTTCTGCAAATTAAGGGTGTATTCCGATCCAAACTGCTTATTTTCTGATTTATTTTAAAATTCATTTTTGCTCTCAAACGCATCAAACTGGGAAATTCTCTTATTTAGAAACTATATAATGTGCCGTGCTTCTTAATTTTTTGATAAATGCAGAAAATACTGTAAAAAACGCTGCCAAAGTTGGCGTTTTGAACTGAATTTTCCGAAGCGGGCGATCTGGGAATGAAAAAAATGGTCATACCGGGAAAATAATTGTTTAAAAATCAAATTCTAATTAATTGAGCTGAAAATGAAATCACACGGCATGTTAAACATGTCTTCAGAAATCACCCCAGCAAGTTTCACGTTTTTACCTTTAAAAATGAGTCTGAAAATGTCTCAGAAAATTTCGAGCTGTTGAGGGTGGAAAAATATTTTTTCGAAATACACCCTTAATTTAATGTTTAATAAAGTAATGTGTTATATTATTTTGATGATATTAATTAAAAACAGTAGCTTTAAAGTAATTACCATTTAAATTAAAAATTAATTGATATTAATTAAAGAATAATTATTTTAGTTAAAAAATAATAAATCTAAAAATCCATGATAAGAAAAGGTGAATTTTTATCAATTAGTTTGTCAATGCATTTAGAAACAGCCCAATCCTTAATATTGTAACCTCTTTGCACAAAATGCTAGTCACTCTGTTCACAGAAATAATACGGCATTCCTTCTGAAACATCTGAATCATATTTTATAGAAAGAGGTCTATTCATAGGTATCATCATTAAAGAGACTGATGCAGGGATGAAAGTGCACTAAAGCCATTTCGGATCACCTTTGGAGCAGCAAAAATCTGATTTTGGAGGAGTAAAATCCAACAAGGTGTCTACAGAATCTGGAAATCAGGGAATCATGAAAAAATCAGGGAGGTTTGTCAATCTGTAAATATCAGGGAAAAGTCAGGGAACTTTGTAAAAATATGCAAAAATCAGGGAAATTTGTGTGTGTGTGAAAATATTTGCACTTTCACCTTGCCAACAAGACTGATTCGTCTATTTTATATACCATATTTTTTCACATACTGATGAAGTATGAAGTCTTTCCCAATATTTGGAAAAAGATGCACATGGTATGAGTTTTTGATATTTAATGTAAATTAAGGTGATCCAATGTCTTCATTTTCTGTAGATAGCGCTTATATTGAAGGCAATTTATCCATTTTTGAAAATTTTAAATGATACGTTAGCATAACCTCACCAGGCGGCCAGCTTAATCAGATGTAGATATGTCTTAAGATTGAACGTTTTTCAGAAAATGAGGAAATGTTTTTTGGTCACCGTATATCCATTGGCCACTATATAAAGTTGTTGAAGTAAATTTTGAGTTTGGATTTATAAAACTGTCAACCAATACTTATGAATAATTGGCCATTTTTATGTTTTCTCTTGTTTTTTCTTCCAAATAAGATATTAGCAAGCTGGATTAAATAAGTGTGTTATTTGAGGAAGAAGCATACATGAAAAAATACTGTATGTTTATTATTGTTAATATTATAAATCAGGGAAGTCTGATAAAGATAGTCAGGGAAACCATGGAAAAATCAGGGAACTTTTTTTTGCAATTTCTGTAGACACCCTGTTCAATTTTGAAGCAGCAAAAATCTGATTTTGTAGCACTAAAATCAAAATTCTGTTTTTGGAGCTATAATGCTAATAAAGTCGTAAAAATTAAAATGATTGCTATCTTGAAAATATTTTCACATTTGAAAGAATAATTACTCAGATAATTTCTCTACACATGCATTTTAAACGACAATTGGGTACAGATTGTAATAATGAAAAATTAGCAAAAGGAAGAAAAAAAAAATTAGTTTATTTGGCTTTAGAAAATATTATTTTAGAGCAGTAATTTTAACTAATCAAAGGAAAACCTATAAATACAACATACAGGACTCCCACTCAATTTTTGTAGTAAAAAATGGTAAAAGACCTTTTTTTTTTCAAAAATAAAAGGGACCAAAAAATACCATATTTCGCATAAAAAATTAACCTTTAGGGACCTAAATTCAGCAAATCACAAAATAAAATAAGCAAAATCTCCTCAACCATTTCACGAAATTAGCGTGTTTTTCACACCTTTTGACAAAATTCACATGATTTCACGATCTTTTACCAAAATTTGAGTGTTTTTGTGTTCTTTTACCGAAATTCGTGTGCCTTTCACCATCTTTTGAAGAAATTTGCTTATTTTTTGTGATCTTTTGACTATGTTCACTTATTTTTGTGTGATCTTTTTACGAAATTCGTGTGTTTTTTACGGTCTTTTGACGAAATTCGCATATTTTTGCGATCTTTAAGCGAAATTCGTGTGTTTTTCGCGGTCTTTGGACGAAATTCGCTTATTTTTCGTGATCTTTGGATGAAATTTGTGTTTTTCGCGATCTTCTGATAAAACTTGTGATCTTTTGAAGAAATTTATAGGTTATCTTATGACTGCGTTTTGTTCGTTTTTTTTTTTTTTTCACAAAACTAACGATCTTTTGAGAAAATTCATGTTTTTTTTTGCGATTTTTTTTTTTTTTTTTTTTTTTTTTTTTTTTTTTTTTTTTTTTTTTACGGAATTCATGTATTCTTCGCGATCTTTCAATTAAATTTGCAGGTTTTTCCCGGTATTTTGACGAAATTTGCTGTTTGTTTTACGATCTTTTGTCAAAATTCGCGTTTTTTTGCAATCTTTTGACGAAATTCGCGTTTTTTTTCAGCGATCTTTTCACGAAATTGGTGTTTTTCGCGATCCTTTGACGGAATTTGCACTTTTCTCATGGTCCTTTGATGAATTTCGTGTTTCTTTCGCGATCCTTTGACAAAATTAGGACTTTTTCCTCTATTCTTTTACGAAATTAGTTTTTTTTTTAGGTTTCTTTGACAAAATCTTTTTTTTTCTTTTTCAAGATCTTTTGAAGAAATTCACGTTTTTCCTGCTGTCCTTTGTCAAAATTTGTGTTTTTTCCGCGATGCATTGACGAAATGGGTGGATTTTTTCTGCGAACGATTGACAAAATTGTTTTTTTCGGCGACCATTTGTTGAAATTCACAATACTAGCTGACACGCCCGGCGTTGCCCGGGCCCATAATAATATTCTTAAATGAATCTGAAATTTTTTATCGCAGATCCGTACAGAGGGGACAGTGCAAATTACCAGGGCCCGACTCTTGTTCAGTTCAAAAGTTGTGTAAAGTCAAAGGTTAAGATTTTTAATTTTTATGTCTCATACTTTAAACTTTTTTATTCTAAATTAACTGATGAATTTAATTAAAATGTAATTATATTTTCAAAAATTTAAATTTTTATTTAAAATCTTTATATAAAAAAGCAATTACAAATACAGCATAAAGTGTAATGCTGAAAGAGAAATAATAAAATTGTAAGCAAATATATTACTATATAGATTTTTAAGAAAAGTACCATCCAGCAAATTTATTTTCTAATAGAATAAAGACTGTTTATAACGGAATCCTGCAATAAACGGAAAAAAAGTTCCAGCTCTCTCTCTCTCTCTCTCCCCCCCCCCCCCCCCCCCAAAAAAAAAAATGCTATTATGCGTTGTTCAATTTAATAACCTGCATAAAACGGAATTTATCACTGGTCGTTTTCGTTTACGTCTAAGCAGGTTTTATTGTATCTTACTTTTGAGGGGGCCCGTATCGCAGGTCCGTACAAAATTACTTTTTACGTCATGACAACATTTTGTAAACTTCTTGCTGCTGTTTAATTCGCATTTCCAATACAGAGCTTTGCATAAATTGCACGTTTCACCCACAGTTATGCATGCCCCAGAACGTTTAAATTAGTAATTTGGATTTCAGTAGCAACTCGTGCATGCTACAGTTATTAAGCCTATTTTGCCGATCGCTTAACGGCGTTCTCGACAATTCTATTTGGATTTCGAATCTATTTCAATTCGACTGGAATTCGGCTTCTTCTTCACTTTCAAGCATTCACCGAGATTTTTTACGGGCATTTCAAATGATATTTTGAAGCTACATAATTGCAGCGAAAGATATTGCACAGAAAACGCAAAACGTAAACAACAACAAACCCGATCGCTCTAAATCCTGCCAAGGACTCTTACACAATAACCAATCAGATGCGTTTCTCGGGTGTTGCCATTAAACAATAACAAATAATCGCGATTTCTGTGCCACGTACGTTAGCGTAATATATATATAGATTTTTTCGTGATATTTCTTTATGCCTGAATTTTTGGGCTTATGGCAGATTTTTTTTAATTTGCGGAACTGAATGCGTTAAATTTTAGGAAAATTCTGAACAGAATCGCCCCTAACAAACAAATTTTTTTTTTTTAATTTTCCGCAAAGTTCTGAATTTTGCAGAAAATTTTACGCGCACAATGTGTGCGCATGTGTCATCAGGGAACGTGTTCATCTTAGATTTGAATACTTTTTTATGTCACTTTAAACATTTAGAAAATTTGATTTAAATCAATGATTTAAAAAAAAAAAATCAGTTGATTAAAATCATTGACACCCTAATGTATATTTACTGAAAATTTAATGCATTAATTTTTTGTTTATTAAAGAGTGTATATTTTCTTTTAGATTTGGAGAAAGGGATGGTTCATTTTTTACGATTGCATCATTTAAAAGTGACAAAGAAAACCTGCCTAATAATATTCAAGATAATGTTGAAATTCCGTCTGATTCACACCAGGTTAGTAAAATATTATTTAGCATAGCTTCTCTTAACCCATTCAAGACCATGTGTGCATATATGCATCCTACAAAAAGAGCATACAAAATTTGTTTTAGTCACCAGAAAAAAAGAAAAGTGATATTTAGTTTTTTTAATCAGAGCAATTTCGTGATTGTTTAAGTAAAGATAACTTTTGTAAAAAAAAGTGGTACCAACCGAATAAAATTTGTGTAAAAGCCACCGGCCCGAAGGGGTTAATTCATGAAATTATGAATATGGAATTCAAATAAAAAATTAAAAATACAGACTTAATACAAATTAGAAATTAAAACATTGCATTTAACATAAAAACTTAAAACAATACAGTCAAACTCGTGATAGCGTCATTCAAGTTACCGCAATAACTATGACACTATAACCGAGTGACGTAATAAGCCAGGTCGGGACAGAAGCATGAGGTATATGTAAAGAACGCATGCACATTACCCTATTTCACACCCTATGAAATAAGAATAGTAATATAAATTGTATAGTAAATTATAAAATGAGTATAAATTACGCTTACTATATATATATATATATATTTTTTTAAGTGAATTTATTCCTGCATAACATGATAATGTTGTGTCTTACCACAACAAAATCAATCCCACAATTCGAATTGAGAAAATAAAATTGTAAGAAGGAGTAATGTTGTGATAAAAGACCGCACAAAAAAAAAAAAAAAAAAAAAAAAAAAAAAATTCTTTTTACTGACATGAACCATAATTCATTAACTTCCTAAATCCATCATTTAAACAATTAACTTATCCCATAAAAAAAAAACACCCTTATATAACACTTATTCCATTAAATATTAATCCCATTAAAATCATAATTACTACCCTTTTAATCATCTTAAAACTTCCCTTATTAAATAATCAAAACAATTAAATTTAATAATTAACAAATGTTAATGTTGAATGGCGTTGTGAACATTCAACCCTAAAATTGAAAAACCTGCAATAACTAGATCCTAGTCTAGAGATCACTATTAATTAATTACATTAAATCTTCCCGAGCCATGCACTTTGCATAACTCTTAAAAATAATTAAGAATTAATCCCAAATCATATACTACACATGACTTCTTCAAAAGACAAATACACTTCAATTAAATCCAAGAACTCAGCAGAAACAATTAAGTTCAAGCAAACAATGAAAACTAAAAACTCATTTAATTACTTAAACACCTTACAAAAATTAATAACAACAAATTCCAAAAACACATTACTTAAACACAGGGGTGCAGAAAATGTTTCTACTCCCAACATTTCCCCCAGTCCACGTTAAAATTTCCCCAAAATTTTACGGCATATTATAGGTAAATGCTGCATCACCATAGGTATAGAAAATATTTATTTTTCGATATTTCTCAACTTAATGTGTGAATATATATGACGAGGGTGATACTGAGTGAAAAAAAATTTTTTGAAATTCACATCAAATTTTCTGTAAGGTTACGGCAAATTTTCTGAAAGGTGATGGAAGGGGGGGGGGGGGGGACCCACACCCAGCACTTACGATGTTTTTTCATGGCCATTTGACGAAATTCTCGTTTTTTAGCAATCTTTTGACGAAATTTGTGGTTATTTCGTGACCTTTTGACGAGTTTGGCGGTTATTTCGCCTTCCTTTTGAAGAAATTCGCGGTTATTTCGCCTTCTTTTGATGAAATTCGCAGTTGTTTTGCGATCGTTTGATAGTTCTTTCGTGATCTTTTGACAAAATTTGCGGTTTTTTGCAACATTTTAACGAAATTTGCGGTTATTTCGTGATTTTTTGATGAAATTTGCTGGTTTTTTTCGCGTTCCTTTGACGAAATTCCCGGTTATTTCACCATGTTTTGGCAAAAATTGCAGTAATTTCGCCCCTCTTGAAGAAATTCACGGTTGTTTTGCGATTTTTTGACGAAATTTATGGATGTTTTGTGATGTTTTGACAAAATTTGTGGTTATTTCGCGATCTTTCGACGATATTTGCAGTTTTTCGCAATCTTTTGACAAAATTTGCAGTTTTTTCCGTGAACTTTTGATGAAATGTGCGTTTATTTCGCAATCTTTTCACAAAATTTGTGTTTATTTCACGATCTTTTGACGAAGCTTGCAGTTCTTCCGCGGTCTTTTGACGAAACTTGCGGTTCTTCTGCGGTCATCTGACGAAATTTGCGGTTCTTTCATGAACTTTTGATGAAACTTGTTCTTTCGCGATCTTTTGATGAAATTTACGGTTATTTTGCGATCTCTTCATGAAATTCGCGTTTTTTCTGTAATTCTTGGACAAAATTCGCGGTATTTTTATGTCCGAATTTTCAAATTGATTACCGATTTTTTTTAAATTTTCTGAACAGAATCACCCCTGCCCTGATATACGGTACATATTATTCTGAGATCGATTTTGTGAAGGTCGCCATACAGTTCTTTTAATTTGTAATTAAATTTTCTATCTCAGGGAATTATGGAATTTGTTATTAAAATCGAAATCAATTGTATATATTTCTGCAAAATTTCCCCCGATCCTAGATCGCCGGATCGGACATATTCTGCACCCCTGCTTAAACATATCCTCTAAAACTACAAAACTACCTAAGTACAGGGGTGCAGAAACTGTTTCTACTCCCAACATTTCTTCCAATCCACATGAAAATTTCCCCAAAATTTTGCAGTATGTTGTAGGTAACACCTTACAAAAATTAATAACAACAAGTTCCAAAAACACATTACTTAAACCTATCCTCTAAAACTACAAAACTACCTAAGTAAATTTCAAGAATAAAATTATTTCTGCCAAGTTATTTCTAACAGACACCCCCTCCTAATGTGAGCAAATTCACTTGCACTACCTGAAAAGATTCCATTTTAAACAAGAAAGTACACTGCAGAAATAACAATCAAAATTAGGGATGACATAATTTAATTTTAATTCATCAAATATTCTCTTTTCCTTTACAACATAAATTCAATTACTAACAATACTTCACAATGAAGTTTTCCAGATTCAGTACATACTTAATACAAGTTCCTTCTTACTCATAACATTCAATTAAAAAAAATATATTCGTTCTTCCTTTACTAATAACTATTGTCACTTTATAATTACTAAGGCTAACATCCCTAAAATAATTTTCTATATTAGGAGCTACCGGCAGTAACAATAAAAAAAATGTGGATGACTTACATTCCACGATTAGATTGGCCAATTAAAATAAAATAAAACTTGCGTATATTAACATGCAATAAAGTTAGCAGAAATATTAGGAGGAAAAGACTTAACTGAGGCCCCACGGCATCTTCTACAATAAAGGCACCTTCCGCTTAAAGCCGCTTCTCAGCTCACCGTTGCCTCTCCAACTGCCGAAAAACTTTATGCTTCCCGCCAACACTTTTTTCTCCTTCTTTTGCCACATATGCGCACAGGGTAAATAGTGCAATACAAAATGACACTTGAACTGTAAAATTATTTAATTTACTTAATTATTTGCATCAAAATGTGAGAAACCAGCTACAAAAGCTTTGAGAATTCTTGAGAAAATGCTTATTATGAAGATTTGTTGTTATAAAATTTAAACCTGTTGAATATCCCTGCGCGCCATTTTATCACATGATGACGCTGGTTGCCTTCCTCTGACGTGATATCAGGCGGGAAAACTACCCAACGCTGTGTCATTCATGGTGTTGCAGTTACAGTTAGAAAATGAAAGAATGTGAAAATTAAGATTGATAGAACAGAAAAATAAAAGAAAATAAACCATTAATTTGAATAACTTTTAAACTTTCAAAAATATTAAAATAAATACCAGTAGCTCAAAAATAAAATAACCTCGTTTCCAGTAGCTCCATGGTTGATATTTTTGACATCGATTCCAACACATTGAAAAATTACTAATATTGCAAAATACACATTTGATGGTTAATAAACAATCTAATTAGTTGGAAATACACATTTCAAAAATTAAACACTGATGTGGAGAAGTTGACAACCTTCAACTCATCAATTGCCAATCAATAAAAATATGGCTTCCACCAACCAATCTGCCTTCACAGCCAAACAAACATACCAAAAAATTTAATTTAAAGTGAGTTTTGTGGACAGTGTGAATTCATCCCAATAGCTTAATAAAATTTTGTGCCAATATTTTAACAATAATACATTATAACACTTAATTATTTACTTTTAACTGACTTTAATTTACCCAAAACAAAGATCGTTACTTTGTAAACAAACCGACCGTGATTGACAACAAAACAAAATTTAAGTGAAAATATTGTTGAAATAAGTTAAAATATAACAATTAAAATTCATAAATGATTAATATGATAATATTACAAGTTGCGACATAACAATAATAATGGAGCTAGGAAAGCACATTCAGAGAGAAAAAATATTCCATCTTCTTTTGTTTATTTTTCGAGCAAAATAATTTTTGTTCTATGTCATCTTCAATGTTTCCGATAAATTTAAAGCTCATTCGCTCATTGTATCTGTGATTTGGGATTAAAAAAAAAACATGACAACAATCTTATTGCTTGCTGAGCGTCTTTGGTTCCAGGTCGTGTGCTACTTCATCAATTTCCTGCCCTTCTTCATCATCACTGACAGTTTCCTCTGTTTTTTCCACTTCTTGGACAATTTTGAAATCAGATTTAAGTTCCGAAGTTATCAAATCGTCATCTACAACAACAAACTCATCCGAATTTTCATAAAAAGACAAATCATCAGATCTACCGAATTGATGATTCCACTCTGACAAAGGCTAATCTTTTTCATCTTCTTCTTCTCTTTGTGTTTTTTCACTAACACTTTCTTCTGTAGAAACATAACCGGCACGTCGAAATGTATTTCGAGTAGTTTTTTCTGTAACTTGTCCCCAAGTCTGATCCAAAAAATTTATACTGCAAACCTTATTTTCATCTGAGCATTCTAGAATGTGCATCAGCACGCACTTCCGATAGTTGCTCTTAAGACTTCTGATTACACCTTGATCCATAAGTTGCAACTTGCTTGTAACAATTTGTTGGTAGAAACACTGTATTCTCTGTAAAATTTTCACATCGGGATGGGCAGGACAGTTATCTACTAAGAGCAGAATCTTTCGCTTTTGTTTGCAGAGTTTCTTATCCCATCGCCACTTCAGATTCAAACAACCTGGATATCATCCAAGCCTTTCGATAGTGTTGGTAGTTGACTGGGACCGTTTTGACGTTTTTAAAACATCTTGGACATTTAGACTTTCCAATCACGGTCAAGGTTTTCTTCCAGTCATGTTTCCGCAAACAAGAACTGTAATTCTTTCCTTCAACAACTTAATAAATATAAAAGCACGGCAGAACGTTTTAGGGGACGGGCTTTAAAATTTCGTTTCAAGCAGATCTCTTACCAGAGGTAAGCAAATGTGAAAATTATAAACCTGTGCTATTTTTGGAGGCAAAAGAACTAAGAACCAGGTACAGCATTGTAATAGAAGCCTTTTTCCGTTTTTTTCCCTCTCAAATGTTTGCAGTCTGTATGATCAAAAGTAAAAATTCTAAAATACTGTTCCTTTATTTATTTTTTGTGCACAGGAGTAAATAAGATGAAATTGTAATTTTTATTTTTCCTGAATCAGTGGTACCCAAAATAACAATAAAATAGTGAAATTATGTTCTCTTTCCCCTTTTGAATTTCAGATTTTTCAGGTCTGTAGAACCCGAAATTAAGCCAAAATTGTAAGCTTAATTTAAAAAATGCATTTTTATTATTATTATTTCATTAGAATCCACATGATCCGAATTATTTCCAAAGTAATAAAATTTTCATCTTTATTTTTCCTCATTTCAGTATAAGTTTTTCGAGTCTGGAGAAGCAAAATAACTAAATTGTAACAATTTTACTTTTTTTTCTCATTCTGTAGATCCAAAATAGTAAAATTTCCATTTTGTGTTCTTTAGACTTTGATAGTTCGATGCTTTTGGGTTTGCAGGCACGAAATTGTAAAATTAATAAAACGGGAAAATATATTTTTTTTCTGTTTTATTTTTGAAGACCTAAAAAGTAATCAATGCCGAAATAGTGAGATTTTAGCTTTATTTTTCTTATATTCCATCATTATTTTAACCAACAGACAACACTAGTATCCCAGTCTGAGTACTAGTGTTGCCAGCCTGAAGTCTGAGTCGTTAAAATATACCAGAGTCAGAGTCGGCCATTTTTTCCCACTGACTCTGCAGCCTTGCATTTAATGAACAGAAGTAAAAAAAAAAACGTACAACTCAAGTGGATTTTTATGCTCAACTGTAAATGAATTTTAACTGTCAGTTTCCAGCCAAGTTTCGGTGTATACTTATTCTTATGAAATTAAAACTTACAAATTCATATACTACAACTCTTTAGCTTTAAATTGATGTATCACACTAATATTTCCATTTAAAATAATTTTTCAGCAAAAATTTTCTATTGCCGTGGACGTTCCTCTATACGTTGCTGCACATTCTGTCGGTTAGTGTGCTCCAAGCAGTAGTTGCGTCAGCATTGTTGATTTTGTGAATCTCGACTGTGTCACGACGTGGTCTTTTCGATGCAAAAGGTGTTGTCCAAAAATAATTTGTACCTCCAGGACAGACTGTCAACACTGTCTACTACATGGATGTTCTCGAAAAATTGAGAAAAAGGGTCTTCCGTGTGCGAAAGAAGATCGCTGTTTCCAGGGTGCTCCATCATGACAATGCTCCTAGCCACGCTGCTTTGCGCATCCTTGAGTTCCTGACAAAGCACAACTTTGCAATGCTACCACATTCCCTTGAGATTAAGATCGCCTTCAGAGGGCACCATTTGAATGGCAATGAGGCAATCCAAGCCTCCGTGACAACTGCTCTGAACAAAGTTCCCATCAAGGCCTTCCAGGCTGCGTCCTGTGCTTGAGGAAAATCGCTAGACAAAATGTGTAGATGCTTAAGGGGGATATGCTTTGAAGATTTCTAAACATTTGTTACTATATCTTGAATAACTTCTCTTTTATGACAACACTTGCATTACTTTTTGAACACACCATGTATGTTGCTGAGCTCGTGCACTTTGATTTAGAAACACTGATACAGGGAAATATTTTCAAGAAATCTGTATACAACTTCAGGTGCACTTCATTATTTAAAAAAAAAAAAAAAAAAAAAAAAAATGCAGGGCACTGCACACTTAAAATATGGCCTATAGAGAACAGTATATTTAGGGCTCTAGGTCTTCAAAGGAAGAAATGCTTTTTTTCTCTTGTAAAATTACATTTTTGTAAGGCGTGTGACAGAAAACTGGAGCGTTTTACTAAGATATGTCCAAATGGCAATTTAAACATGTAATTTTATTTTTTTTAATTTATCTGTTGTTAAGTGTGTTTAATGATTATATTCAATTTTCCTTGCATTTATGTTAAATTTATTTTAAGTATTTTCTTTTTGAAGGAATCCTCAGATCCAAAGAAACAAAAAAATCATCGGCGAAAGACTGTTAATGAGCGTCCAAAGAAACCAATGTCTTCACGTTCTTCAACTCCTCATATCAATGTAAAAGGTTTCCCTCCTAAGCTGTCTTTTAATTCCAAGAATATGCTACTTCATTCATCTAATTACTACGACTGGAATCCTACTCTTGTTCCATTCCCTTCTCGCATGACACACTCCAATGGATATCATCCAGATTTGCCATTCATGAGACGTCCACGAAAAGTGGTTCGATCAGTGTACCTGAATGATCGTCATCAGTGGTTGAGAAAGTAACTGCACAAGATCAAAGTTGTTTGTACAGATCCTCGAATTTTAATTGAAATTTTTTTAGAAGCTACAATCAAGATTTAAAAATGCCACAATTTAGAAGTTGTATTATAAATCATTTTTGTAAATATATATTTCATGGGCTTTCAGACATAGAAATTATTAATGTGAACTCAAAGTGCATCTGCATTTTTGTTTTGAAAATATTTTATTAATAAATCATTGTTTTTCTACTTGTAGAGTTGCTAGTGCATTATTCTAATTATAGTGCTTTTTTCTTAGCTATTTTTTAAACCTGTAGTGCATTATGTTGTTGTTTGATGCATTAATTTTATCATTTACATACTAATTTCTTATTTATAAGCTTTAGTTTATAGGTAAATGTATCATATGTACATTTTATTGAATTTACCTCAACTGTTTTGTGATGGATACTAAGTAAGTATTATATTGTTGAAACGCACAAGGCTATCTCAATATTTTATAAGCATTGTATTAAAATGTTAAGATGATCATGATGTGTATTATGTAATGTATAAGAATATCTATATATTTGATTTACTCTAGTGATGTTAAGTTTTGTAAATATTCCATAGTTTAATCAATTTAAAATAATTCTCAATTTTCATATTTTCCGTTCTCCCACCTGTGAAACTTTGAGTTTTATAAATTGAAACTAGTCTATGTGGGGTTTAGCAATTATTTTTTTTTTATTTGATTTACTTTTATTTATTTATTGATTTTTTTTGGGCATTAGCCTTTTATATGTTGCATGTGCATTGACATCATCTCATTTGCAAATTTAGTTCTTGAAATATTAAAACCTTCCCTAAAAATATTCAAAATGAAGTGTTTTAAAATACAGAGTTATCAGTTGAGGCCAGAAATATTTCCATAAAATGCTTTTAAATTCACCCCTTTGCTTAAAACAGGGAGAAAAAAAACTTTTTCCTTTTAATTATTCTAAAGTTAAAATCCGTCTTTTCTACCTGTTGATTCATTCTGTGTTAAAGTTTTTTTTCATTGACTGAATTTATTTGCACACTTTTTTAAGAGCTTTTAAAGCATTTGTATTTGAAGCTTCATTGTATCATCCATTTATGATGTTCTGCCAGGGTGTAGTCATAGATGGCTAGGTTATCCAAAAATGTTTTAAATAATATAATAATAATAAAATTGCTTTTTAATTTTTTGTTTTGTAACTGATTTCAGTTGCGTCATACCTATTATCCAAAAAGATAATCAGAGAGTTTCTTCAAAGATTATTAGTAATTTTAAGGTAGGAAAAACAAGGGTTAATAAGGCTTATTTTTATTTATTTTTTTTTTTTTCAAATCAATAAATAGTAATAAAAAAAAACTTGCTGTTCTGTCAGCTGTAGTTACACATTATATAACATGATTACATTTTTATGTTGTGCAAGTTTATTTTTCATACTCTTAAAATTAATCATTTTGAAGTTATTTTAATTTAGTTTTTTTTTTTTTGGGGGGGGGGGGGGGTACTACACTTCCAGCTATTTCCCCAATAAATGTACCATAAGAATTTATTATACATATATCGAAACTATAGTATTCAACATTGTATTAGATTAAAACATTTTGAAAAATGAAAGGAAGTGTGAAACAACTATCTAAAATTTTATAATTATAGAAAAACACATGTAATGAAATTAATAAAATGGCTTTTCCTAAAAGAGAATATTTTGAAATTTAAATTTATTTTTTGTTTTCGTAAAACCTTTTTAACCCTTGTCATTCCATGTGATATTAGAAAAAAATGCAACACACGAAGGTAGATTGCTTTCTTTTCATTCCCCCACCCCCTTTTTTTTATAACAAGTTAGTGACACTCCAATTGATGTGTTTGAAAAGATTCTTTTATTGAATAAATTACTGTCTGAAATAATCTGTGATATTTTTGTGGAATGAACAGAATAAAATTTTCTACTTAAATTAAAAATAAAAACATCAAATCATAATAAGGATTTTAGATATTGAAAGAAATAAAATTTGGTTAAAGATTATAATCGATCTGTATCCTTTTGGCACACTTTTGAGCGGCATCTTTAGCTAGCTATCAATGTTTTTTTTATTGAATGAATATTTTAAAAGTAGTGTCAAAAGTGTGATGAATGAGTGAGTGTCATGACGTGTGTTTTTCATTGAATTAACTCCTTGTGTTTGATTTTCTGTCCATTGTTGCCTTAATATTTTTCTAGGTATGAAATATGCAATAAGTTGTAAAGAAACAAATTCAACTATAAAATATTGCTACCTCTTTCTTTTCAACTCTGATGGAAAACAAATGACAATTATTTGATGCTTTTTCAATTGAAGCTTTGTGTATCAATGTGTTTTTCTAATGATTTTTATAAGGTTTTCCGCATGTAATATTTTTTATAATACAACCAGTTACTTTTGTGTTTTTTTACTTAATTTAATAACAATTTGTAAAAACTGTTTTTTCAAATCAGTGTTTCTTCAAACATCAAGATCAATTTTATTTCAGAATTAATATTGTATTAGAAAAAAAAAAAAATCAGTTGCCTAAATTACTGGATACCCAAAGTAATCATAAGACGTTTGTTTGGTATTGTTCTAAAATTGTATGTTTTGCATACTTTTACACATAGCTAAAAATTTTCCTGAATGTTTTGGTAAATGTCAGAATATTTGCTGAACATCACAAAATTATATTTAACTCCCCCCTAACCCCTTCACTTTTTGCTAATTTTTTAACAATTCCTTATGAAACTATTATATAAATAATTATAATTTTTTATTCTTTTCTGTGTATGTGTCTGAAGTATCAAAATTATTCTCTGGATATTTTCAGATTATTCTAACAGCACCCATGAATATATTTTTTTAAATGTTCATTTATTAATCCATTCGATCCTAGAGAGAGTGTGAATGAAACTGTTCCATCATGTCCGTAGCCAGCTATCATAGTGTGACACTGTGTCCAGGCACTTTTTGCTATTAAGCCTAATTTTAAAGGAAAATTCATCTAAAATGAACTATTTATATAAATGTGACATTTTATATTTATATATGTTAATTGAATTAAATTATTTTTCAATATAAAACAGCATTGCAAGCATTACAAAGTTATTTTATTCGTTTAATGAATTATAAGTTAATTTCAGACAACTAGCATTCATAAAAATATAAATTTGAAAAACACTTTTCAAATTATTAAATTATATGTATATCCATGATATGGTAGGAAAATAATTTTTCGGTGTTTGATAATTTTCAAAACACTTACATAATCCAATGTCATATGTTTTGCGTTCATATTGAGTAAGTTCCAAGCGTTTCGCACTTGTTTTAGAACAAAACATACACCTTCTATGTTTTTTATCCTCTTTAATGTTAGGGCATTGTTTAGGTAAATCCAACATGTTGTAAAGGGGGCTTTATATGTATAGTAGAAGCTGTATCTCTTTATTTCCGTATTAATTTTTTCAGTTTGACATATCAGCTCCCTTTGAAAACTGAAGCAAGACATTTTTTTCATTTTTGCTGTTTTCATACAGAATTTCCACATTAAGAATCATAATGTCCTGCAAATCCTAAAAACAGCTTTCTGTAACATTTTAGTCTTTCAAATAGCAGCAAAATTTTCTTTTTGAGCTTATCAGAGATACATTGGTCCATCAAGGTAGCTCAGTGTGCATAAAGTTTCTCCAGACAATATTTTGATTCAAGTATATTCCGTTATAGATTATTTAAATTTTGCTATTATAATCTTTTTATTTTTTAATAGCCTGGAGGAATTTGTCAAATTGAAATATATACATATATATTTTTTATATTATCATATTTTGGGCAGCAGTTGAGCATGAATTTTCATATCCTGGTGATTGACAGTTGATTCATTGTGATTTTAAAAGTATAACTCAAATCAACTGAATTTAGAGGAAGACTTCTGCTTATTGATGATGTCTGCTAAATTTTCTGATTTTGTAGCAAAATCTCCCTCTTTTTAGCAACTTTTAATAAATTTCTTATATTAGGAATTAAATTTTGCATAATCTGATATTTCTTAAACAATTATGAAAATTAAAAATAATTTTCATTTTAAAGCTTAAAATGAAACTCTTTAAAAATTTAATATGGAAATTTTTTGTGTGTAAATACCATAAACTGCAGTTAGATCTTGACTTACTGTGGTTTATTTTGATAAAACTTGCTGCATAGTTTTTAAATCTAGTCTTTTTAATTAAAACTAAGTTTAGTTGAAAATTATTATATTGTTATTTTGTCTTTGTAGTTTATATATTTTAGAAACTTTGCTTAAATGTGGGTATTTATGTTACTGCATACTTTTTCCAGCAAGCTATTGAGTTCTTTTTTGTAAAGATTGGTTATTATGTTAGTCACTTCATATTTTGTGTAAATTATTTGAAAAAAGCCAAAATGAAAACATTTATTTTATGTTACAAAAATAGAAGAAAAAAATACTTTACTTATAATGCACTGAAATAAAAGTGTACTAAATGAGAGGTTTTTAGCAGAGAGGAAAAAAAAAAGTTGCTTCTATAGCATTAAGACAGTGTATTTATATACTTGATTCTCTGTAGAAATTCAACTCCTGAGGATCGTAACCTTGGCGATCTTGTAATTTCCGATTAAATTGCTAACAGACTGGTCTTTCGCTGAAAGTGAATCCCTGTTCTCAGCCTGTGGCCAAATTCACTTTTCTGTAATTATAGAAAATGTTACATTTTGTGGTATAGAAGTTTTTCATGTGAAGTGAGGGAGAAAAATCTAACAAGGAGAGGTCCAACCTTGTTAATTACGGATTTTGATTATTTTAATATATGTTGTAGGGTAGAGACCCCTTAGTGTCAGGTTCAACGGATTTTATCCAACGCTCCTTAGTTCTTGAGAAACCGGGGGGTCTAATATTAGTACACAACTTAAATACTTACTTTGCAACCAAAATGTTGGGTTAGTCGTAGCTCAGTTGGTATGACGTTTGCCGGCAGGTCCGCGGGCCCGGGTTCGATACCTGAATAAGCTACATTTGTTTTTCTAATCTTTTGTTTTATAAATATACTCTTGTAAGTATAACTTAATAATCTCATTGTCGATTAATATTTTTAATATTGTATATCGCTATTTAATTTTTTACTTTTAACTAAATAGTTGTAATAAAACATCAGAAAACTGTTAATTTTTTTAAAATGTATTTCATATATTCTTTATCGATGCAATGATATTGAGCAATTATGTCAATTAGTGATTTTAAAGAAACATCATTTAAGCATTGCTTTAACAAAGGAAGTCAATGCGATAATACTATTATTCTGTTTTTAAAGTAACAAGCATAATTATATTAAAAATTAGCATCAGAATTAAATTACAACCGATTTTTTGCATATTAAATATTTTTAAATTTGTAATAAGTATGCTTGTGCTTTCAATTATTTCTTCTTTCTGCTTTTATTTTATTTGAATATTCTTTTATTTTATCAAAACTAGATGGCGACACAACAGATTTTGTCATGATTTTGGAATTTTTATCAGTCAATAATAGATCCAATTTCTTTTCAAACCTCTTTAAAGGATAAGAAATAATAGTTTACAAATAAGAAATGATAAATTTAAATTTATTAAGATTATAATTAATGAATGATATTAAAATTTTTAATTGAAATTATTAAATTATAATTACAAGTATATTTATAAAACAAAAAATGAGAAAAACTAATGTAGCGTATTTAGGTATTGAACCCAGGCTCGCGGATCAGCCGGCAAACGCCATACCAACTGAGCTACGACTAACCAATCATTCTGGTTGCAAAGTAAGTATTTAAGTTGTGTACTAATATTAGACCCCCGGTTTCTCAAGAACTAAGAAGCGTTGGATAAAATCCGTTGAATTTGACACTAAGGGGTCTCTACCCTACAACATATATTAAAATAATCAAAATCTGTGATTAACAAGGTTGGCCCTCTCCTTGTAAGTCTAATGGGCTATATATAATTTATGAATTCATAATATGGAAATAGTTGTTTTATAAAATGCTAGATATTATGAATTAAAGACTAATGCATATCTAACAATCAATAATAATACTTCTCTTTCTATGTGTCTAGTCAATTTTTTGTTATTTACTATCATTTTTCTTTGACTAAAAATAATCAAAATTTCTGCATATGATTATGTATAACATTCCTTCTAGAAAGAGAATCGGAAATACTGCCTCTTCCTTGACTTACTCTGTTTATGCTCTAAAATTTCATTCATTCCAAATTTGAGGCCTATCATTGATCAGACATTTTGAAATTACACCAGATAATTTTTATATGATATATATAAAAGTTTTCAGTTTATGAAATGTAACATTTTCTTAAACTTCTTTTTCTGAAACACTTGAAATATTTCCAAAGTGTTTACAATCTTAGCCACCTCTGTATTTTTGTTCGGTTCAAGTCAGGGGTGATTGTTTTCAGATTTAAGAACAAAGCTTAGTTATTTATGAAATTTTTCAGGTACAAATTTTTTGTCATTAATGAAAACAATTTTTCAGTTATGTTTCCATTATAGTTTATTTTCATCCAGTCTATAAGACCTATTTTTACTGATATTTTTGTTTAACTGTGATATTGAGTAAATGTATATTTTTGTTTCATTTAATTCATTTGTTTTTAATCTAGAACTTAGGAAAGATTTCTTTTTTTTAATCATTTATTTGTTATCGGTTCATCTCAGTTTTCTAATGCTTTTCACCACAAAGTAATATTTATTATTAGAGAACTGCAAATATTAAGATAAAAAATTTGAAATTTTATTCATTACTGTTTAGACTTGTTTTACATTCACCCCTGTCCCTTATTTTTGTTTTCTAAGATGTCTTTTATTTCTTTATTATCCTATTTTACTTTTGGTAATTTCTTAATACCTGGAAATAAGTGTTTTTTCCAGGAGAAAAAATCGGAAATTAAATTCAGGATGTTGAATCATAAAATCTTAGTGCAAATATTTTTGGTAGTTGTGATGTATGCTGTTTTTGAGTACAATTACATATTTTAATGTTTAGTTGTATTTTTATGGAAAGAAATTGTGAAATTTAATTTTTATTGAAAACAATAAAATTTGTATGTTATGAAATGCATAATGTCTTTTTAAGTTAATGAATATATATATGAGGACGTGAGTTTCAAAACTCTCCTTATTCAAAAAATCAAATTTTGGGAAATCGCCAAAAATGTTTAATTGCGTCCATTGATTTTCATTGTAAACCAAGGTTTTACAATGCCAGAAATATGGGATAAAGCTAGATTTTTTAAGGTTGTAGAGTTTTTTCGATGCAGGTTTACCAAAAGAATAGATTAATAAAAAAACACTATTTTTTAAATTTTGGATTAGCCGAGTTTTGAAATTCAGTTCCTCATATAGTTACACAGCAAACATTTGTGAACAGGGTGCATCATACAGGCATCTTAAAGTCCTTAAAAAGTACTTATAAATTAGGGGTGCACAACCTTTTTAAGAGAAGGGCCACTTACAAAAATGCCTGGGTTATTGAAGACCACATCAGTAACACAGAGATAATTCTATTTTGGGGAGGTGGGGAGATTTGTGGCCTATAAAAAACATGGTTTCAGAGGAGTGACAGATTTACCCCTTTAGGTTCCCCTACCCAATCACCATACCATATCAGGGTTCACACGCGACTGGAAAACAGGGAATTGTCAGAAAAAATGACAAATGCTCAAAAAGTCAGGGAAAATTACAATTTTTTTCTAAAACCTGGAAAAGTCAGGGATTTTTTTTTTTTTTATGCACTATCATGTGTCAAGATTTTCCTGAGTTCCGAGGGCCGTCTGCAAAAGTTCAGATTTTTCACTTGCAAGTAGAATTTTTGTTAAATTCACATTTTTAACGTAGATATTTTAGCTATACAAATTTGTCAAGATATGACGTTGAGATATGAATATTTAAATGAAAAAAGAAAGAAAATTATGAAGCAGGCAAAAAAGAAACAAAAAATAAAAGCTGTAGCTGAAATTAAAATGTTTGACGTCAAAAAATTGAAACTTACACTAGAAACTGTTTTTGAAACAACACAAATAAATCATATGATAGCAGAACTGTCTAAAACAATTTGAATGTTTAATATGTGTAAATTCAGTTATATGAGTAAAAAGTTACTTTGAATCCATCTAAGTTGTATTTCAGTTTTTTTTGAAATATTGAAAGATATAGATTTTTAGTTTCAATTTTATAGGTTATTTTCATTTTCAGATGTAAGTTTACATTTTATTCTTATTAATGTATCAGTATTCTCTTTTGTTGTATAAGTTAAATCATTAAGATCTAGGATTGTAATTCATATCTCTAAAAATGTCGCGAATTACAGTCAGGGAATTGTAGGAAATATAGTCTGGAAAAGTCAGGGAATTTTGTAATTCAGAGTGAGTATGAACCCTGCATATCCAATTCAGTTGGCAAGGATATATCAACAGTGTATGTTTGTATATATAACAGAGATATTATTTTCAAGCAGGGAAAATATTCCTTGACTTTATTCGGGGGATTAAATTTTGCTTTATTAAAAATGCTAAAAAACAAACCTATGCATGAAAGTGGCTAACGCCGAAAATAAATGTGAACTTTATGAATGAAATTAAATTGACGAAACTCTCAAATTTTCTGCTGCCGATCAACGAAATTCACAAATTTTCCACGTCCTATCGACAAAACTCACAATTTTTCTGCACCCGATCGACGAAATTTGCGATTTTCATGACTTTTTCTTGCGGTAAACTGACGAAACTCGCGACATTTCCGCGCGCGATCAACGAAACTCTCATTTGTGCGTCTGATCGACGAAATTTGCAATTTTCCCGCGGCAAATTGGCGAAACTCACGACTTATTCTCGCGATAAACTGATGAAACTCACGATTTTCCCGTGCTCGATCAACAAAATTCGCGACTTTTTCGGGCGCGATCGACGAAACACGTGATTTTTCAGTGCCCGATCGATGAAATTAGAGGTATTTTTCGACTAGCGACTGACGAAATTAGCAACTCTGGTATTTCCTATGTTGATACAAATGGTATCGGCTGGGCGATTAATGAAATTCGCGATTTTTTACTAACTGACGAAATTTACGTTTTTTCCTGCAACCTACGATCAAAAATTTCAATTTTTGCTAATTACAAATTGACGAAATTCGCAGGCCACAGGTTGTGCATCCCTATTATAAATGCGAAATTTTCAAGATCATAAAGGGCCATAACATATTCCTTGAATAAATAAAATAATTCTTAAATTTGCATGACGAAGTTTACATGACATAGAGCTCATATGTTACTTTGATTGAAAAGGGGGGGGGGGGGGATATTGGAACTAGATTAATTTTAATACAATCATTCTAATTGGTAAATAAATCATATGAGTTGTAATTTTCCAACTTTTCTGGACCTTTTTTCGTCCAGTTGGAAAAATACAACCCATATATTTGGAACATTTTGAAAGCCACTGATTGAGGTGAAATTGATTTGATTTGTTAACATTGTTTTTATTTGGGTGTCAGATTTTAATCAGTTGATTTAAATCAGCGATTAAATTGTGATTTTAATCAACCGACTTAAAAAAAAAATCACTGATTTAAATCGAAAATTATCTAAATGTTTTAAAATGTCAAAAAAAAAAAAAAAACAGTATTAAAATCGAAGATGAACATAATTTGAAAGTTTCTACAGGTATTTTGACTTATGAATAAACAAACCAGTGGGTAAGTGTGATCACAGATCGCACAGAGGGTTTCGTTTAATATTCCTTTCAAAACACCACTATCCTTTTGCGAAATCTGTTAGTTCCACATTTCGCAACCAGGGGCGCACTCTATTCTAAACCAACCTCTATCCGAACGAAACTCCGTTTTATATACTATCCGTAGATATATTAGTCGAGGGGATTGCACCCGAGATAGGTAGGCGCCCCCTGGCGGTAAAAAGTGAAACTGAAATATGTAAGAATATGTGCATAATATGAAAGAGTGGTCAAAGGGGTGTCGGCAAAAGTTAGAAAAGTATCCAGTGGGTAAATAAAATAAGACTTTTTGAAAATTTTATGATTTTTCGTGTGATCGCAAGTATTTTGCTATAAGTATGCAAAATTTCAAGTCTTCAACTTAAATAGGGGCTCAGTTAGAAAAAAAACTTAAAATACACAAGTTAGAGCCCAGAGGGTTAAGTATAAGACTTTTTCAAAATTTTATGATTTTTCGTGTGATCGCAAGTATTTTGCTATAAGTATGCAAAATTTCAAGTCTTCAACTTAAATAGCGGCTCAGTTAGAAAAAAAACTTAAAATACACAAGTTAGAGCCCAGAGGTTAAGTATAAGACTTTTTCAAAATTTTATGATTTGTCGTTTGATGTGAGGTGTTCAGTATAAGTATGCAAAATTTCAAGTCTCCAACATATATAGTCTCTGTGACGGACAGACAGACAGAGGAGCGAAACGAGTAGGGTTTCGTCAGATGAACGAAAACCCTAAAACAGTGGGTAAGTGTGATCACAGATCGCACAGAGGCTTTCGTTTAATATTCCTTTAAAACACTTTATCCTTTTGCGAAATCTGTTAGTTCCACATTTCGCATCCAGGGGGCGCACTCTATTCTACACAAACCTCTATCCGAAGGAAACTCCGTTTTACAACCTATCCGTACGTATATTAGTCGAGGGGATCGGGTCTATAGCACCCGAGATAGGTAGGCGCCCCAGGAAATTGCACGGAACATTCTTTTATAAGCTTATTATTATGTGTTATGAACTATGTCAAAGTTTCAAGCAGATCGACATGTTAGATTTCCTAATTTTAACAAAACTGCGTTATGTTAGTTCCACATTCCACCACCAGGGGGCGCACACTATTCATAACAAAAGTGTATCAGATCGAAACTCTGTTAAACAACCTGTCAGTGGATGTGTTACTCGAGTTGGTGGTGGTCTTAAGCGAGAAATTAAGAAATTTGCTGAAAGTATTATTCGGAAATAGTGGTAACTAAAATTTTGACATTTTTATATTTCATAAGTAGCACATGTCTGAGTATATCATAGTCCTCAAAAAACGACATCTAAAAAGGTCAAACGCTAATTTTTTTTTAAAAAATCCAGCGTCCCTCCCCCGCCCTCCCCTCACAGGAAATTGCATGCACCATTATATTATAAGCTTTTTATTATGTGCCATGAAGTATCTTAAAGTTGCAAACAGATCGCCTTGTTATATTTCCTAATTTTAACAAAATCGCGTTACGTTAGTTCTGCATTCCACCACCAGGGAGCGCACTCTATTTTTAACAAAAGCATATCTGAATGAAAGTCCTTTGCGTAACCTCTCCGTAGATACATCGTCGGAAGGGTGGCGGTGCGGTCTTAACCAAGAATTTAAAACATTTTCTGCGGTAACAAACGCTAAGATTTAATAAATAAATCTAGTCCCCCCCTCCACTCCTCGAAATATCACACTCCATTCTTTTTTTACACTTTGTCTTATGTGTTGTAAAGTATCTTAAAGTTTCAAACACATCGAGTGGCGGTCTTAACCAATAATTTAAGATATTTCCTGAAATTGCTATTCGGAAATAGTGGTATGAACACTTATAAACCTTTTCATATTGAATAACTAATACTTATCTCATAGCGCGCCGTCGAGAAACCCACGCAAATTGTTAGATTTCCTAATTTAAATGAAATCTTCGTTAAAAAAGCACGTGCCTCCATCTTAATCTCGCATTTGATGGAAATAAAATGAATTAATTAAATAATAATTAATAACTCAGCTTGTAATTAAGCTATCTCTTTGAACCGGGTATGTATGAAATCTGCGAGAGATTTCCCGGCCGGATGTCAAAAAATTTTATCGAAAAATTTAATATTTAAAAAGTTTAAATTTCGTATTAGAATGTTCTCTGCTTAAATTTCTCCCGCGCCGATATGTCTGAAACATGACGGCAGCTGCGTACCGCTGAAAGGAAATCTCATTTCATTGTCTTTTCAAATAGAGAAATTAAATTTTTATCGATCGATTTTTAGTGGATTTTTTGCGTTCTACCCTACGCAGAAAATTGAAATTCATACCAAAATAAAGTAGAATTTTTTCCGCGTATTTCAATACCTGTTACGAATTTGTACGACCGATACTTCGGCAGATGAGATTTCGCTTTTTAAATGTCCACTTCATTTATTGCTTAAATTACTCCGTGGTAACCCTGCATCGGCTGATTTTACGGAGCATCCGCCGAATTTACTGGGCTCGTTTACACGGAGCTAGTTTACTAGCTACAAGCTGGCGAGAAAAGAAGCGAGAGAGTGAGATAGGGTTTACACACGAACTTGTTTACTCGCTCAGTAGCCGACTCGCTATTGCGTCACTTGCTGCTTTCTTTTATGTTTTTTTGTGTAAACAGTGTTAGTTTTTATATTAAGTACCGAGTTTTCCTATCTGTTTGTGTGTGTGTTCGTGGAAAAATGAAGTGAAACGCAAATAATATTGCTTATTTTTTAAATATATACCAAGAGTACCCTGTGTTATGGAAGATAAAAACACACAGATTACTGCAATACAAAATTAAAAGATGAAATTTTAATTTTATATTCTAATGCTCATTTATAACATTTCATTAATTAAGGTTTTAAGACCCGTGTCCATTATTGTAACGTTTAATTTGTCTATTTTCAGAAATGGACACCCCATGAAATCACTTAAAAATGCAATTTCAGTGATGTTTAATAGGGCATAAAATCTTTTAACTGCAAACCTAATTAATCACATTTAATTTTTAAATTGCACTTATTGTAATGTAATAACACCAAAATTTTATAAATAGCGCTGCTTTTAATTAATTTCATGTGGTTAATAAAATTTTCAATATTTTAATCACATAATTTTTTTTTATAACTCTGCCCTGTTTAGTTTATCTGCCAATCAATGAAACAAATCAGGAAGCAGAGAATATTGTTTAAGGGCATGTGGAAAAGAGAGGCTCATAGGGCTCAACTCCTCCCCATTTAAATAAAAACAATTAAACTATTATTTTAACACAATCAAACTGATTGGTAACGTTATCGTACAAATTGAATATTTCCAACTGGGTGAAAAAATGCCCAAACCGAGAATCGAACACAGATTCTTGGCTTACAGGGCCAATGCCTAACTGGTTGCCTAACCTAATGCGTTTAAGCTAACTGGGCCGACAACCGGCGAGCATATCTAAGCGAAATATGCTCACCGGTTGTCGGCCGTAAAAAAACAATTAAGTTACTGAAGTTGTTAAAATTCTATTATTTTCTGTCTTAACATTTACGTATTCATCTCTCACAAAAAAATGATTGTAATATTAATGAAATCTATGGTAGTAATTAAACTAGTAAATATGCAGATCAGTGGCCTCAAACGCCATCATAGTTCTGCAGTTTTATTTTGAACTTATTTTATTTAGTATTTAAAACATTCAACCCTCAGTATCATTCCTATCATATTTGTAATACTAATTACTAAAAGTAATTTATTTATTTAACTGAATAACAAACATACGACTAGTGTGCTTGACATAAAGCCCGCTTATACCGGGTGTCCCAAAAAGGACTGACTGATTTTAAAATTCAATAACTTCCAAACGGTGACAGATATTAAAAAAAATCTTGCAGGAGGGTTATGCATGAAGTCAAAAGTTTTTTTTACAGTGATTTTCGATTTTAGTTCGAATTAAAAACAATAGATGGCGCTGCGATCAACAGAGGCTAAATTCAGGCTCGATTTTTGGTACTTCGTGGCCCGGATAATACATTTCCATCTCTTTTTTCTGCATGGAACAACAGAAAGGACCAGAAATCGAGCCTGTATTTAGCGACTATTGCTCACAGCGCCATCTATTGTTTGTAATTCGAACTAAAATCGAAAATCACTGTAATAAAACTTTTGACTTTATGCATAACCCTCCTGCAAGAATTTTTTTAATATCTGTCACCGTTTGGAAGTTATTGAATTTTAAAATCAGTCAGTCCTTTTTGGGACACCCGGTAAGTCGGAGACAAGATAGCACAAGGAAATATTAGAACACAAGAGAAATACACCCTGGGAGTTCCACACAAAGTGTGTGTGCAATGGAACCAGCGGGAATCGAACCCAACTCTTACGCACAAGCGATTAGCTGACTGGTGCTTTGACCACTCAGCCGCACTAAAAGTAATTTCAGGTAGTTTAACTGGATATTATTAAGATAACTAGGATATTATTAAAACTGTTGTTATTCAATTGTATTTTTCCATTTGTGATTCATAACATTATTAAAAATTAAGGACACTTTATTTATCATACTAAAAATTATGCTTTTTTTTTTTCTTATATCATTACTAAACACATTACTAATACAGTGATGGAACAATTGCGCCAAATCGATAATGCTGCGATATTTCTGCGCCAAAACGATCATTTTTCAACAAAATTGCGCCCAATTGCGCCACTTCGATAATAATTCTTGAGCCAAATCAGTCATTTTCCACCCAAATTTCGCCAAAAGATTGCGAAAACCATGCGAATTTGGTCAAAAGATCGCGAAAAACACGCAATGTTTGTTAAACGATCACGAAAAAAACCGCTAATTTCGTCAAAAAAAGAACAAAACGCGGTCAAAAGATCGCGAAAAACGTGATTTCGTTAAAAGATCGCGAATAAAACGCAAATTTCGTCAGAAGATCGCGAAAAACACGCAAATTTTGTCGGAAGATGGCGAAAAACACGCGAATTTCGTCAAAAGATCGTGAAAACACGCGAATTTTGTCAAAGGATCGCGAAAGAAACGTGAATTTTGTCAAAGGATCGCTAATTATGTTATAAACGATCAAAAAGGGGTCAAAAGATTGTGAAAAAACACGAATTTCGTTAAAAGATCGCGGAAAAAAAACGCGCAAATTTCATCAAAAGGTCACAAAAAACCGCACATTTTGTCAGAAGATCGCGAAAAACCGCAAATTTCGTCAAAATATTTCGAAAAACACGCTAATTTCGTCAAAATATTTCGAAAAACACGCTAATTTCGTCAAAAGATAGCGAAAACCATGCTGATTTCAACAAAGGGTCCGAATAACGCGAATTTGGTCAAACGATTGCGAACAATACGCAAATTTGGTCAAAAGATTGCGAACAATACGCATATTTGGTCAAAAGATCGCGAAAAACACGCAAATTTCGTCAAAGGATTGCAAAAAAAACGGGAATTTTTTTAAATAGGCCCGGAAAATGCGAATTTCGTCAAAGAATCGCAGGAAAAACGCGAATTTCATAAAAGAATTGCAGAAGAAACGCGAATTTTGTCAAAGAATTGCAAAAAAAAAAAAAAAAAAAAAACGTGAATTTCGTCAAAGAATACCAAAATGACATTTTGATGCTTCAAAATATTTATTTTCTACTCCAAAATGAGCATTTTTGTTGCTCCAAAGTGGCTTTTTTGCTGCTCCAAAATAGTTATTTTCTGCTCCAAAATGAGCGTTTTTGTTGCTCCAAAATGGCTTTTTGCTGCTCCAAAATGAGGCCCATACTGTTCCATCACTGCTAATATCTGCCTCATGAAATAGTGCCCTTTTTTAGAACTAGCATCCTGCCCCTTTTTCTTTCTAAAATGAATTACATTATTAATTATCATTTTAATAAATAAAGCTTAAAAATGTATGTGTTCCTAATTAGAGAGTTAATTGTTTAATAATTATTAATTTGAAGTAGTGTTAACTATTTAATATTTAATGCAGTTATTAATTCGATTTAAATAAAAAACATCTGATTTAAATAAAAAAAAATCCGATTTTTTTTATTTTTAAAAAAATATCATGATTTTTTTTACACCCTAGTTTTTATGTAATCTCTATCTCTAGATTTTAATCTCGGGGGGAAAAAGGGATTAGGGTGATTTCCTCTCTCAATATTTAAAATCAAAGAATAATAAAATTTAATGTTCTATAGCTTCTTTTGTTAAGCTACGGACAGGGAGCTTGTGAAATTTCTTATATGTTGAGTACAACTTTTTGTTAAGTTGAAATATTAACTCTTTTTATTGGCAGATTTGTCATAAAATAAAAACAGTTTACTTACACAGTACAATTAAAACATTAAAACTTGGCAAGCATGCATGTCTCGCATTGATTTTAGTACCATTATTTCTGAATATTTGCTTTATTTCATCGTAGAATTTTGTCAGCAAATATTTCTATTTAGAAATGACGATACTCAAAATACGTGAAACTTGGTTGGTATGCATGTTTGGTATACATTACATGTAACGTTTCGACCCTGTGTAAGCCATATACTTTGTATTTAATGTATTGAAATTAAGGTACTACTTCATTATTCTGTCAACCAAAAAAAAAAAAAAAAAGAAAAAAAAGCTATTTCCAAACTATAAGATTAAATGCCAATAATGGCTGATCGTAAATGTCACATTCACTTGACATTAAATTGTTACGTCAAGTGATTTTTAATTTGACGTTTAATTTGTATTTTTATTAATGTTTTACTGATTTGTTCCTTCGTTATTTAAAATAAAATATATATAATAATGTCAATTTATATAATTTGGCGAAATTGTTCAAAGGGATAATCAAGTAGTGCTGAAATTAACTTGCTACTAAAAAGGAGACCCATTTTAGTTAACTACCCAAATTTAGTGTCTTGTCCCAAGGTCCTGGATCATAAGTCTAGTGGCATTCTTAGTGGAAAATGGCGTTTGTGGAAATAAATAACATACTTGCCATTTACACTTTAGGTGTAAAATTTACACTTTTTGACCAATTTGTACACTTTTACACTTTGGATACTTATTTTTACACTTTTTTTTTGCAAAGTTTCTATTTTGTTTCATTTTTATGTCCTCAAATTATGAATTACTTTCTGTACTTGTTTTTAATAACGATAAATTCTGAATGCAAAGGGGATATTTAACGTCAGATGAGTGAATTCAGGTTTCATTGTCAAAAATCGATAGAAATAATCTTTTCATTTTCATTGTATGTAAAAATAATGTTCTCAGTATATTTGCTTAAGAAAACAGCAAAAGTCGAAAAAGAGACTTTGTATATGGCTTTAAAATCAGTTTCTTAATGAGTCTGATAATGTTTTTTCAATTCCTACTATTAGTTCACACTCTCCCTATATTTATTTATTTATTTATTTATTTATATACTAGCGGGAATGACCGAGCTAAGCTCGGTCAAAATTAGCTTTGTGTTTATCTCGATATATTATTCCCACTGAATCATTCTTGTTGTTTTAGATGCTGGTGGCGCCGAAATTCATCTGACAAATAAATTTTCAAAATCCAAGTGAGATGGGAGAGCAATTAGATTAAATAGTTTATTAAATAAAACTGAAATAGTATGTAAATTCTATTCATCATTAGAAGTTAATAATTGTTCCATAATAGTAATTCTCCGTATTTAACAGAGCCAATACAAAAAAAAATGTTCTCTGCTTGGTTGCAGAGTCAGGACTTCCATTATACACTCTGTATTAAACAGAGCCATGATTTAACAATTGGCATCTCTGATTACAGAGTCAGGACATGTTACATGTTCTCTGCTTGGTTACAGAGTCAAGACTGACCATTTTAAAAATGATACATATTATATAAAATAAACATCAAAATAAAAATTACAATATGCAGTTATAAATCTTCTAAATAGCTATAATATTCATTTAAATGACATCCAAGTAATTATAAAACTAATAAATCACCATCAATTCAAAATTATTATAAAGTAAATAAATCTATATTACATGACCTTGAAATCATAATGTTACTCATAAATATTGATTCAGGGTTATAAACAATTTAGATAAACAGATTAGATTTTTTCTGTCAAAAGAAATCAGTTTTATAATTCTGTTTCACAATATGAAAGATAAACAGAGTTAAATTATAAACAAATAAATTTGAGGGCATTTACGCCGAAACATCCTCCGCCTCCATGAACGAAGTTCATCAAACAATTATAACTTACCAAATTTCCACTATCACATACTAAATAATCAAATATTAAATACAAAATTAAAATATTACCTTAAATGTCAAGTATAACTAAAATGAAATGCAATTAAATCCTACTACTTCTAAAGAAAAAAAAACAGTTTCTGGAACAACTAAAAATAGAAAAAGACATTAATATACAAAATAGTTCAGAAAGTTACAAAAATTAGACATAGAAAAAAAAAAATAATAAAGTTAGTTAAAATAAAGTAAAATTCTATTATATTAAATGTCCATCGGTAGAGGAGACAATTTTGTGATAGGGCGTTTCAGTTCACCAGTAGAAGTCTTTAATTTGACAACACGAACAATATTATCATCCCCAGGAAATAGTTCAATTATTCTGCCCAATTTCCACCTTAATGGGGGCTGGTTTTCTTCCTTTATCAACACCAAGTCATTGATTTTTAAGTTCGGGTTGCTTCTAAACCACTTTGTACGTTGCTGCAATTGTGAGAGATAGTCTGACGACCACCTTTTCCAAAAACTTTGGAAAATCTTTTGTAGCAATTTCCAACGTTCCAAAGGAGTTACATAGGTAGAGGAGATATCAGGCTCAGGTAAGGAGGTCAAGGGTGCTCCTATAATAAAATGTCCTGGCGTCAGAGCCGTAAAGTCATTTGGATCAGAAGACTCAGCGACAAGCGGTCTTGAATTTAAGCATGACTCAATTTGTGCAATTAAGGTCAAAAATTCTTCATAAGTTAAAATCTGATCACCAATTGTTCTCTTCAAATGATTTTTCATTTGTTTTATTCCCGCTTCCCAAAGGCCTCCAAAGTGAGGGGCGGAAGGTGGGTTGAATTTCCATACTATCATTTCGTCAGTAAGATACTTGTGCAATTTTTCATCAGAAGCAATTTGAGACATCATTCTCTTTATTTCGCGGTCTGCCCCTCCTTAATTTGTACCTCTGTCGGAAAATATTTCTAGAGGTTTTCCACGTCGAGCCACGAATCTTTTCAATGAGGCTAGAAAGGTTTCAGTTGTAAGATCAGTGACTAATTCAAGATGGATAGCTTTTGTTACGAAACAAACATACAGACAAACATAATGTTTAAAGGGTTTCACACCACGTCCCTTACGAGGTTTGATCAAAAAGGGGCCGGCTAAGTCGACTCCTACTCTTGAAAATACTCGAGCTTGTGTCACGCGTGCTGATGGCAGATTTCCCATCAACTGAGATGAAAGGTGTGATGAATTTCGAAAACATTTCATACATTTCCTTATTTCTCTTTTCACAGCTTCTTTAGCATTAATTATCCAAAATTTTTGTCGAATTGTTGAAATTGTCAATTGAGTCCCGCTATGAAGATGTTTCTCATGAAAATACTTTATTATCAAGTCTGTAACATGATGCCTTTTAGGGAGAATGATTTGATGTTTTTGATATTCAGACAAGTTTGCATTTTTTAGCCTACCTCCAACACGAAGAATATCATTTTCGTCAAGAAATGGATGTAAAGGAAGGAGTTTGCTTTTAGAATTTAGGATCTTTCTGGATTTTAGAATTTTCAGTTCGTCTCCGAATTCATGGTTTTGAATTAATTTCACAATAGCATTTGTTGCCCTTTCAAGTTCTGGAACAGTCAAAAAACCATAGACTCGTTCAGATGGGCATGTACTATTTTTGATGAATCTGAGGCACCAAGCCGTAATTCGTTTTAATTTAGTCCAGGATGAAAATTTAAATAAAAGCTCAAATTCTGGAATATTTTGGGATATGGAGCAAACAAGCGTTTTACGTTGTTCTTGCAAGACCTCTTCATCAGGTAGATTAGGTTGAGTTTCAGGGGGAAATACTGGTAACGATTCTTCCTTCAGCCAGCTAGGACCATGTAACCATACCTCGTTATTAATCAATTCAGATGCAGAGCAACCACGAGAGAGAACATCTGCAGGATTTTCCTTTCCTTTACAAAATTTCCATTGTACAGGAGCAACAAGTTCCTGAATTTCGCGTACGCGGTTTGCCACAAAGGGCTTCCAGTTGTTAGCACTTCCTTTAATCCAGTGCAAGGTAATTTGGGAGTCACTTAGACAAAATATATTTTCATTCACAATTTTAAATATTTCCTTTAAATAATTCGCTAATCTTGCAGCCGTAAGTGCTCCAAGAAGTTCGATGCGCGGCAATGTAATTTTCTTGAGAGGCGCTACTCTCGACTTTGCTATTACAAATGAAGTTTCACAAGAAGAAGAATCACGTAAATAAGCCACTGACCCATACCCCTTTAAACTAGCATCAGAAAATATGAAAAGTTGAGCGGTTTCAGGATTTAATTTTGGGATAGTTACAAAATATTTTCTAAGAATTTCAAAATTTACCAAGTCTTTTATTTCATTATGCCATTTTCTGAATTTTCCACTTAAAGAATCTGGTAATGTAGAATCCCAGTCAATTCCATGTTCCCAGAGTTCTTGCATTAAAAATTTAATTCTTATCACGAAAGGGGAAATGAGTCCAATAGGATCATAAATTTTTGCCACAGTTTGTAAAACAATACGTTTGGTAATAATTTTATGGTCAAATTCTATTAAAAGTGGTTGTATGTCTATTTTCAAGGTGTCACTTTCTGTTATCCATATAATTCCCAATACCTTCGAAAGATTTTGTTCAAGAGTGTCTTCCTCAAAGTTTATTCCATGTTCCTTCCATAAAAATTTTAAATCGGAAGAATTGGTTTTAAATTTTCTGAGTTTCATATTGGCCTCACTCAATATCTTCTCTGCACCATTTGATAAAACAAAAGCTTCATTTACTGAATCAGCTCCATGAAACAGGTCATCAACGTATAAGGAAGTATCCAGCATATTAACTATTTTTCCAAACAAATCTTTATACCCCTCAATGTGATGTTTGATGGTTGCAGAAAGGAAAAAGGGTGAAGTTGTTACACCAAAAGTTACACGGGTCATGCGAAAAACCTTCAAAATGGGATTGTTACTAGTGATATTGTCAAACCACAGGAACCTCAAAAAATTTCTATCTTCTTGTTGTATCTGGATTTGCAAGAATGCCTTTTCTATATCGGCCAAGAAAGCAATTTTGTGGAGACGGAATTTTAAAATAATGTCCAATATGTTAGGATTTAGATTGGGCCCAGGAAATAAGCACTCGTTTAACGATTTTGCCCCCTTATCTTTGGATGACGCATCAAAAACAATTCTTACTTTAGTTGTCGATTTATCTTCCCTTATTACTGGTCTGTGAGGCATGTAATACGTGTTTATTTCATCTTTATTAATCTCACATTCTTCAATTATACCCAAACCACATTGTTCATTTAATATTTTCTCATATTCCTTAAGTAACCATTCATTTTTGCACAATTTTGATTTTAATCCCCAAAGTCTATGTTTAGCTACATCAAAATTGGATTCCAATTCATTTTTATTTACTTTCCACAAAAGTTTAGTTTCATATCTTCCATTTACAAAATTTAAATTATCATTAAATAAATCAAGAGCATCTAAATCCTTTTGTGAAAATAATTCATTTTTACTATCACAAATACCCAAAGACTCTAGTTTCCAAAACTTTTGCAAATCAAAATTTTCTATTTCATTAACAGATACAAGATGAGCATTAACTGTTTCGTTACCTTTAGAGTTTATTTTTCCCACTATTGTGTACCCAAAAAGTGTATTAGCTACATATAAATGGTCATTAATTTCTTCAACGACACCTCTCTGAACATTCCAGAAATAATCAGCTCCAAGTAAAATTTGTACTTCGGATTCCTCGGGCGTAGGGTCGGCTAACCTCCATCTTTTACTTTCAATGTATTTTATAACTAGAGGGTCAGAATTGGGAACCTTCAATGTTGTTGCACTTATCAAATCGGTAGCTAGCACCTCAACATCTATAAAACGATGATAATTCATTTTACTTCGCAATTTAATTTTAAAAACATCATATTCTTCTTCGCGACCTTGATCCATGCCAAAAGCGAATACAGTTAAATGTTCTTTTCTTAAAACAGGCAAATTTAATTCACGAGCTAATGCTTTTGTTATGAAGCTTTTTTCGCTTGCAGAATCAAGTAATAATCGAACTACCTTTGATTTAGAATTACCTTGAGCAGTTACACAACATGTTTGCAATAAAACAGCATGCTTAGAATTTCTAAAATTACAATGAGAATTAGATACAACTGTTTGATTTTGATTTTCATTAATTTCCGGTTTCAAACTTTTCTTAAAGCAAAATAATTTGTTATGTTCAGTGCTTTTACAATTTAGACATGGCTTTAATTTTATGCGGCATTGCGAAGATAAATGCGATTTCAAAAAGCATTTGTAACATCTACCCTCCTTACGTAACATTAATCTTTTCTTATCATCAGCTAAATTTTTACACTCGGAAGATAAATGATCATTACCTTTGCAAAATACACAAAAAACTTTAATAGTGGCATTTAAGGTATTAGCATGTTGATATTTATTTGATGTTTTCTTTTCACGAAATTCAGTTTTATTTTTATGTACAAAAGAAGAGGATGCATCATTTTTAGAACTTGTCATTGACAAAGCCTTTTCTCTACATTCTATTTCACATTTCAGAAAGGCAATTAGATCGGTTACATCTGACTCTTTGCTAGTATCACGTTTTCTATGATATTCAATCACTAATTCATGGGGCAATAGCTTTAGCAAAATAGGATTTAGCAATTGTCCATAAGAACTGGATGTTACCCCCAAATTTCTTAAACTTCTAATATTAACTTCGCACATGTCATGCAATCTTCTTAATGCATTTAAATTTGAACAATTTTTAACTGGTTCCATATTTAATAAATTAGTCATGTGTTTATTAATAATAACATCAACCTTACCAAAACGGTCCTTTAATAAATCAATACAAGTATCATAATTTTGTTCTGTCAAAGGAAACCCTTCTACCACATTATAGGCCCGATTACATAACAAGGATTTTAGATAAGCGAATTTTTCTATCTTAGATAGTGATTTATTCTGGTGTATCGATGTTTCAAAACAGTTAAAAAATTCGACCCATTCTTCGATTTCACCAGAAAATTTTGGAACATTTAATTTAGGCAATTTCATGGCAGAACTCGTTTCTGTTCCACTAGCAGAACCATTCAATGAATTTACACGACTAGTTGCTATCATAGAAACATTATCCTTTTTACATTTTCTTAATCTATTTTTAATTTTAAATTTAGCACTGATCAATTGGTCAGTGTACTTTTCACTATTAGCAATGTCCTTTTCATATTCTTTTAAGTCAGATATTTGAGCTTCAATATCACGATTCAAACTTTGGAAAGCCGTTTCTTTTAAGAGAAATATTTCTTGAAGCTCTAATAATTCATCGGTTTTCGTATTATCAATGTCATCATTTAATAATGTTTCTAATTTTGTAATTAATTTCGTGAAACTCGTTCGTTCAACAGAACGTTTTGCTTTCAGCTTTTCAAGATTTTCCATTTTAAATAAAGAATAATTCTTATTTTAAAACATTAACCATTCATAGAAAATGAAAAAAATATTTTCTTACCTGTTAATTCCAGGTAATGTAGATGGCATGTCGTAATCCAAATGACACAATAATAATTCCACACTAATCACAGGTTGAAAGATAAATCACACACTAATTACATGTTGAAAGATAAATCACAGTTGTTAATCACAAATCTCTTTCACAATAACTCACTATTCTTTCCAAAAAATGTTTCGCGGGTTACTCGGCACCAAAAATAAATGGTGGCGCCGAAATTCATCTGACAAATAAATTTTCAAAATCCAAGTGAGATGGGAGAGCAATTAGATTAAATAGTTTATTAAATAAAACTGAAATAGTATGTAAATTCTATTCATCATTAGAAGTTAATAATTGTTCCATAATAGTAATTCTCCGTATTTAACAGAGCCAATACAAAAAAAAATGTTCTCTGCTTGGTTGCAGAGTCAGGACTTCCATTATACACTCTGTATTAAACAGAGCCATGATTTAACAATTGGCATCTCTGATTACAGAGTCAGGACATGTTACATGTTCTCTGCTTGGTTACAGAGTCAAGACTGACCATTTTAAAAATGATACATATTATATAAAATAAACATCAAAATAAAAATTACAATATGCAGTTATAAATCTTCTAAATAGCTATAATATTCATTTAAATGACATCCAAGTAATTATAAAACTAATAAATCACCATCAATTCAAAATTATTATAAAGTAAATAAATCTATATTACATGACCTTGAAATCATAATGTTACTCATAAATATTGATTCAGGGTTATAAACAATTTAGATAAACAGATTAGATTTTTTCTGTCAAAAGAAATCAGTTTTATAATTCTGTTTCACAATATGAAAGATAAACAGAGTTAAATTATAAACAAATAAATTTGAGGGCATTTACGCCGAAACAGATGCAATTAGCTTGACCCTGATCCATATTGACCCAAAATGATCCACTAATCGAATTTCTTCGAACATGCGACCTAACACAATGCTTTTCTCGAGCCAGAAAACGATGGAATACAAAATTTAGTGAAAATCGTTAGTCTTTTTCTAGATAAAATAAGCTTGATCCACGTTATTCAAAAATGACCCACTAACCGAAATTTATCGAACATGTGACCTATTTCAATGGTCTTTTTGTACCGTGAAACGGTATAATAAAAAATTTTGTCAAAATCGTTTGAACATTTTGAGATACAGTTAGCTTGACCACGACCCATTATCCCCAAAATGACCCACTAATATAATTTTCTTGAGCATTGGACCCAGCCCAAAGATTTTATCTTGTCCAGAAACTGTGTAATGCAAAGTTTTGTCAAAATCGTTTGAGCCGTTTTTTAGATACAGTTAGCACGATCCTGATCCACTAGGACCCAAAATGACCCACTGATTGAATTTTCTTGAACATGCGACCCTGCACAATGGTCTTATCATTCCCGGAAACGGTATTATAAAAAATTTTGTCAAAATATTTTGTACTGCTTTTTAAGTACAATTAGCTTGACCCTGACCCACTGTGACCCACTAATCGAATTTTCTTGAACACGGTATAATACAAACGGTAGAATAGAAAATTTGGTCAAAATGTTTTGAGCATTTTTTTAGATTCAATTACTTTGACACTAACCCATTGTGACTCAAAAAGACCCACTAATCGAATTTTCTCGAACATGTGACTTAGTCCAATGGTCATCTCATGCTCAGAAACGGTATATTATAAAATTTTGTGAAAATGTCTTGAGCCGTTTTTTAGAATCAATTAGCTTGACCCTGACCCATTGTGACCCAAAATGACCCGCTAATTGAATTTTCTCGAACATGCGACCCTGCCCAATGGTCTTATCATGCCGGAAACGGTGTTATACAAAATTTTGTGAAAATGTTTTGTACTGTTTTTTAAATACAATTAGCTTGAACCTGACCCATTGTGACCCAAAATGACCTACTAATCGAATTTTCTTGAATACGCGACCTAGCCCAACGGTCTTCTCGAGCCCGAAAACGATAGAATACAAAATTTAGTCAAAATCGTTTAAGCCGTTTTTTAGATACAATTAGCTTGACCCTGACCCATTGTGACCCAAAATGACCTACTAATCGAATTTTCTCGAACATGTGACTTGGCCCAATGGTCATCTCATGCCCAGAAACGGTATATTACAAAATTTTGTGAAAATGTCTTGAGCCATTTTTTAGATTATAATTAGCTTGACCCTGACCCACAGTAACCCAAAAATGACCCACAAATCGAAATTTCTCAAACATGTGACCTAGCCCAGTAGTCTTCTCGTACCCGAAAATGGTTGGATACAAAATTTAGTCAAAATCGATTAAGCCGTTCCTTAGATATAATTAGCTTGACCCTGACCCATTATGACCCATTAATTGAATTTTCTCGAACATTTGACCCATTCCAATGGTCTTTTCGTGCCCGAAAACAATAGATTACAAAATTTCGTCAAAATCGTTAGAGCAGTTATCTAGATAAACTTAGCTTGACCCACGGTGACCCAAAAAACTACCCACTAATCAAATTTTCTCGAACATGTGACTTAGCCCAATGATCTTCCCGTAATCCAAAACTGTAGAATATAGAGTTTAGTGAAAATCGTTAGAGCTATGTTTTTTAGATAAAAATAGCGACCCACGGTGACCCAAAAATGACCCACAAATCGAAATTTCTCGAGCATGTGACCTAGTCCAATAGTCTTCTCGTACCCGAAAATGGTTGGATACAAAATGTAGTCAAAATCGATTGAGCCGTTCTTTAGATATACTTAGCTTGATCCTGACCCATTATGACCCACTAATCGAATTTTTTCGAACACGTGACCCATCCCAGTGGTTTTTTCGTGCCCGAAAACGATATATTACAAAATTTCGTCAAAATCGTTAGAGCCGTTATCTAGATAAACTTAGCTTGGCCCACGGTGACCCCAAAACGACCCACTAATCGAATTTTCTCGAACATATGACTTAGCAAAATGATCTTCCCGTAATCCAAAACTGCAGAATATAGAGTTTAGTGAAAATCGTTTGAGCCGTTTTTTAGATAAAAATAGCTTGACCCACAGCGACCCAAAAATGAGCCACAAATCAAAATTTCTTGAACATGTGACCTAGCCCAATAGTCTTCTCGTACCCGAAAATGGTTGGATACAAAATTTAGTCAAAATCGATTGAGCCGTTCTTTAGATATAATTAGCTTGAGCCTGACCCATTATGACCCAAAATGACCCATTAATCGAATTTTCTCGAGCACGTGACCCATCCCAATGGTCTTTCCGTGCCCGAAAACGGTAGGTTGTAAAATTTAATCAAAATCGTTGGAGCCGTTTTCAAGATAAAATTTACATACACACACACATAATTTTTGCTCGCATTATAGTATAAGATATATCTTGTTCAAATTTTCAATCGTTAATAAAATACTTATTATTCATCCTATCAAGTTGAAATAAATTTTTTTAAACTTGTACTGGATGACAGTTGATGTTAATACAGTTTTTTTCAAATATTAATTAATTAATCAAATTTTAATTAATTAATTTTAGTTTTACATGGGAGACAAAATGGCGGCCATTGGTTATTGAAGCATTTAATGCATCTTCATATCTATAAGGGGGGGGGGGGGGGGGGTGTTACCATAGGGGGGACCCTGTTCTGTCGCCAAATACCGCCATGTTTGTCGCCAACATGGCGATATCTCTAATATTTCGCCAAATTCCCATAGACTTCCATTGTAAACCTACTTACTTATAGAAAATCAACAAATTGAGATATTTTAATGCAACAAAAATTAATATCAGCTTAAGGGATTATATTAAAGTTTTCTTTGATGAACTAAGTAGGAATTGACTTTATAATGGTCACCGCTGTAATATTTAACAATATTCATCTATTGTGTAATCTAAAAAAAAAAAAAAATGTTTAATACTCTGTTGGAATGTTATTCCATATGGAATGCATGAATACGAAATTCCTCAATAGTAAACAATAAAAAAAGTTAAAAGTTTTACCTTTATGTTTTGATGTATTATTCAGTAGAAATATATTCTTCTTAGGATGAACAAAAACATTTATTTGAAGATTAAATACACTAGAATAATATGCTGGACACAATACTGATAACACTTCACAATAAAACAAAACAGATGAATATTCCTGAGACTATTTACAAACACAAATATAAAGAAATACTTTGAACTATGTATTAAATATTAGTTTGTTGCAGTTTTTTAATGTATACAGGGTGATTCAGCTCGTCGGTGACAAACTTTAAGGATCGATAGAGCACACCTAGACGAACATTTTTGAATAGGGAATGTAGGGTCCCTGACGCGATGGTAAGGCGCTAGGCGCTTTCGAAAATTTGGGTGCCGAAATTCGAAACGTCATAAAAACTAGGGAAATGGTTAGATTTTCTTGCTTGTTGCGTCGAAATGATTCTGTTTGTTTAGACTTTCTTCAGTACCAATTTTATAAGCGTATCTCTTAAAACATGGATAGGGGGCGCTGCAGACTTTGGAGAGCTAGACAACAACTTTAAGCCCGTTATTTTGATAATTTAACACATGCTCGCCAAAGTTTATACTCTAACTTAAAGTTTGAACCCAAAAGTAGAGCCCTGCAAAAAGCGTAAGAGCCGGAATAAAATGTCAAAGTACAGGGTGGTCGAAACTCGAAGGCTCCTAGGAGATAAACAAACAGATTTCTTGACTTATGGCATGCATTTTCATGATTCTGTTTGCTGGGGCTCTCTGAAACTCAGTTGAACGGTACAAAAAGAAACATCGATAGGGGGCGCTTTGGGCAAAAAACATAATTCGTTGACATTTCGGACGCTAACTGGAAACGGGGCGCTACGATCAGTTAGTAATAATGAAAACACATTTTCTACCTCTGCTCAACACTTCTGAATAAATTTAGACCAAAAACATCAATGATACTGGAAATTTATTTACAAAAAATAACACTACAGAAGATGCTCGAAATTTCGACCTTGGGCCATGATGCAGGCTTCGCACCTCCGTCGCATTGAGGAGTGTGTGTTTCCAACAATGCCAGGAGTATCTCTGATCTGCCCTGCAGCTGCCACAATGCGCGCCACAAGTTCTTCAGCACTGCTGACAGGTGTATGGTATACCTCGGCCTTCAGGTAACCCCAAAGGAAGAAATCCAAGCAGGTGAGGTCTGGTGATCGGGCAGGCCAGTGAACTGGACCCCCACGCCCGATCCACCGCTGGCCATACCTTGCGTTTAGATGGAGACGCACGTCGTTCGTGTAATGGGCCGGAGCTCCATCGTGCTGGAACCACATCTGGCGACGCGAACCTTCGGGTACGTGCGCCTCATCCAGAAGCTGCGGCAGCACTTGATCCAGGAAAATCAGGTAATTTCCACCTGTCAGCCGTTCAGGTAACAAATAAGGGCCAATGAGGCAATCCCCCAGAATGCCGGCCCACACATTTACTGAGAAACGCTCCTGGGCTGCTCGGCTTCTGGTTTCATGTGGATTTTCATCACACCACACATGACTGTTGTGGGCGTTCCACATTCCCTCCCGGCTGAAGGTGGACTCGTCCGTAAACAAAATGCTGTTTACAAAACGGGGATCCCTGGATCTCATCGCCAAGTACCATCTTGAGAATTCCACTCGAGGGCCAAAATCCTGCTCTCTGAGCAACTGCACCCGCTGGATGTGGTAGGGGTGCAGATTCCGGGAACGTAAGATGCGCCACGCAGTTGCTTGCGAAATGCCAACATGTCTGGCGATATCTCTCGTGCTAAGACCTGGGTTGTCCTCAACCAGGTTAAGCACAGCCTCTTCGTTGTCGGGGGTGCTCACTGATCGCTCCCGTTCAGGCCTGCCTCCGTCGAAAGATCCCGTTGTGGACAACCTCTGGTGTACTCGAGCGAAGAAGGCATGGCAGGGGATTTGCCTGTTGGGGTAACGCTCGGCGTACAACCGCTGAGCGGCTCGTCCATTACAACCAGCAGCGCCATACGCCAAATGCATGTCAGCCAATTCAGAGTTTGTGTACCGTTCCATCCTACTACCGATCTGCAGACAAGTAACCCGAAGCTTAAGTAGGTACCGCACGTTCAAAAGACGTGTCTGCGCATACAACTACGTCATCTCGCGTTGTCGTCTACGCATTACGTATCTTTTGCATATCGATATGGTACGATATCTTTTGCATAAATCAGCAAAAAGCACCTTATGTAAATTTTATTGCGCGCATTGTGCATGATTGAAACCAGCTATGTTTGTTAAAAAAAACAAACAAACTGCAGTTTTAATAGCTTCTTATGATAAGTAAATTACTCTCTTGTTTTGTTTCTAACTGATCGTAGCGCCCCGTTTCCAGTTAGCGTCCGAAATGTCAACGAATTATGTTTTTTGCCCAAAGCGCCCCCTATCGATGTTTCTTTTTGTACCGTTCAACTGAGTTTCAGAGAGCCCCAGCAAACAGAATCATGAAAATGCATGCCATAAGTCAAGAAATCTGTTTGTTTATCTCCTAGGAGCCTTCGAGTTTCGACCACCCTGTACTTTGACATTTTATTCCGGCTCTTACGCTTTTTGCAGGGCTCTACTTTTGGGTTCAAACTTTAAGTTAGAGTATAAACTTTGGCGAGCATGTGTTAAATTATCAAAATAACGGGCTTAAAGTTGTTGTCTAGCTCTCCAAAGTCTGCAGCGCCCCCTATCCATGTTTTAAGAGATACGCTTATCAAATTGGTACTGAAGAAAGTCTAAACAAACAGAATCATTTCGACGCAACAAGCAAGAAAATCTAACCATTTCCCTAGTTTTTATGACGTTTCGAATTTCGGCACCCAAATTTTCGAAAGCGCCTAGCGCCTTACCATCGCGTCAGGGACCCTACATTCCCTATTCAAAAATGTTCGTCTAGGTGTGCTCTATCGATCCTTAAAGTTTGTCACCGACGAGCTGAATCACCCTGTATAATATTATTCCTTTGGAATATTATTGGATTTTTAATCCAGCAGCATTTTGCTGCACAACTGCTATGAGGGAGGGAGAAACACTAACTGTTCTGAGTGTCTGTGCCATTAAAACAACAAGGAGGATTGTCTGATGCTGCCATCTGGTGAATGTTCTTGAAACAAAAGAGCAATTTTCTAACATCTCTCCCGTTTTGTGATAGAATCTGACACCAGGTGGATAAGGTTTCTACAAAGTTCAAATTTGGCCTTTGGCAGCGGCTTCGTCATTATATCTGCTATCATTTCATTTGTTGATAGATATTTAACATCTATAACATTTTTCGTTTTCAAATCTCGTATGTAATGATACTGTGTATCAATGTGTGCGAGATTTAAATTTTTCACTTTCAACCAATTTAATTGTAGATTTGTTATCCTCAAAAATTCTAATTGGAAAATGTTGCTGTAAGTTGAGATCTTTACATAATTTTAAGATCCATAACACTTCTTGAGTTCCTTGTGACAGTGCCATATATTCAGCTTCTGTTGACGATAACGTCACACATGTTTGTTTTCTCGAGAACCAAGGAATGCAGCTATTGACTAAGAAGATTACATTTCCTGAGGTGGATTTTCTTTCTGTCTGTAGCATCTTGACCCCAGTCTGCATCCGAGTATGCAACTATATTAGGATATTCTTTTGAAGAAATGTGGAGATCAAGGTCTTTCGTTGTTTTTAAGTACCTTATTACCCTCTTAACAGCATCCCAGTCCTTTTGTCTTGCATTATTGCATCTTCGACTTAGTATGTGTGTTGGAGCAGTAATGTCAGGCCTGGTACATGAGGAAATATATAAAAGACTTTCTACAGCTTGTCTATAATTATCATTTGATGATAAAAGATTTTCTTCTTTATCTAAACTATAATAGTTAGTTTCCATTGGAGTATAAGTTGGTTTGGCTTCTTCAAGCTGAAAATCTTTAACTAATTGATTTATTTTACTTCTTTGTGAAAGTAAATAACTTCTATCTTCTTTTCTGTAAATTTCTATACCTAAGAAGTATTTTGCTTCTCCTAGTGATGTTATGAGATAAGATTTGTTTAGATAATTTATTACCTCATTAACTTCATTTTCATCTTCTGAGCTTATCAGCATATCATCTACATAAAGTATGAGATGAATAGTCTTCTTTGAATTTTCTTTTATGAACATACATGGATCAACTTCACTTTGTTTAAATCCATATGCCTTTAGAGTATTCTCTATTTCTACATTCCAGCACTTGGCGGCTTGTTTAAGACCATATATAGCCTTTTTCAATTTATAGACTTTGTCTTTATTTTCTTCATCATGAAAGCCTTCTGGTTGATGCATGTATAATTCTTCATTATCTAGTTTACCATGTAGAAAGGCTGTTTTAACATCTACTTGAAATACTTTGGCTTTATGATAAGCTGCCCAGGTCAGAAAAGCTCCAATGGTTGTATGTTTGACGACAGGAGAGAAGGTTTCATCATAATCAGTGCCTAATTTTTGAGTGAAACTTTTGGCAACTAATCGTGCTTTGCATTTTATTTCTTCTCTATTTTCACCACGTTTTGTTTTGTAAACCCATTTACAGCCAATGGCGTACTTGCCTTTGGATAAAGTAACAAGCTCAAATACTTAATTTTCCTTTAGAGAGTTAATTCTTCCTTCATAGCTTGAAACCATTTCTGTTGATCTTTTACTGGTAATTGTAAAACACCTTTAAAAGTTTCAGGATCTTGATTTTTGGAACAACTGTCTTCAGTTTTGTAAGAATATCTTTCTGATGGAATTCCTTTAGTCTCTCTGTTAGATATTCTTCTCTGGGAATTATTTTCATTTTCTTCTGTTGTTGGGCTATCTACTGATTTTTCATCCGTATTTCTTTCTTCTGCAGTATTTTCTATTGGGATAGCTTCACTGTTAGTTTCAAGATTTTCTTCTGAAAAATTGAAATGCATTAAATCTGAGATTCGCTCTTCAGGATTTTCTTTAAAGACATTTTCACAGTTATATTTTCAAAAAACTTCACTGTTCTGCTTATCACTATTTTTCTACCGCCTATATAAATTCGGTATCCTTTGCTTCTTAAATCGTAACCAACAGACTCCTTCAGTGGCTTTTTCGTCAAATTTTTGTCTCTTCTGTTTATGAACATACACGTATGCTTTGCATCCAAATACTTTAAGGTGACTCAAACTTGGCTTATGCCCATTCCACAGTTCATATGGTGTCTTTTCAGTTGATTTTGTAGGTAATCTATTTTGTAAGTAGGCTGCTGTAGCTATGGCTTCTGCCCAGAATGTTTTTGGCAATTTAGCATTTATAAGCATGGCTTCACTCATTTCAATAAGCGAGCGATTCTTTCTTTCTGCGACTCCATTTTGGGACGGTGAATATGGCGTCGTTGTTTCATGATTTATTCCTAAGCTTTTAAGGTAGTCTTTGACAGATTTGTTGCAATATTCTATTCCATTGTCACTACGCAAGGATTTAATCTTCAATCTAAATTTCTTTATTGTTGATGCAACATACTCTTTTAATTTATCAAATACTTCATCTTTAGAGGAAATAAAATATACTTGTGTATAACGAGAGTAATCATCAATAAATGTAACGAAATATCTTTTTGACACCATACTTTTTTTCCGCAGGACCACATACGTCGCTCTATATCAAATCAAGTGGTTTTTTACTTCTGTATTGCGTGTCTTTTGGGAATGCTTTTTCTGTTAGCTTAGCTTTTATGCAACTTGAACATTCAGTATTATGAGAACAATTATTCACAGTAATACCTAAAGCTAAATCATCCTTTTGAATTTTCTTGATGGATTCCAAATTTCTATGGCCCAGCCTGCTGGAAGTGTATCATGTAACTTACATAAATACCCTTGATACCACTTCAGCAGGTTATTATTTTATTTTATTGTCATAAAAAAAGACTATTATTTATATATTTTGATTATTATTATTATTTTATAAAATGCATATATATATTTAGAGTGTGTCTTATATATAGGTATTTTTATTATTATTATTATTATTTAATATAAATATACTCAGATATGTATTTATGCTATAAGTTCTTAATAAGAGTAGGACCACACAAGGAGTCCTATCTGTAGAGGGGATCTTTTCAGCGAGTCACGGAGTCTACAAGCCTGACAATAGCTTGACATAAAATGCCAAGTCGTATTTATGACGGGATACTACTTTATTTATGATACCTAATAAAACAGGCCACACAGGCGAAGACTCGGGGGCCAGAAACCAAGATCGCTGACGCTCAAGGGGCGGAGTATGGTATACCCCGAAAAAAGTGCAATACCGAATCAGAGGTTTGCAGGTCGAAGTGAGAAATGGGGGTCAGCAAGGCTGACCGATCATTCGACGGAGGGGGTGGAGGACCCTCCTCCACATTGTCATCACGAGGTGATGTCGTAACTGAAGGAAGAAGTTACAAATATATCGATTGAAGTTTCTATACCATGAAGACTTAAAAATATGAGTGCGATTCAAGTTGCAGAACCATGATGACTTAAAATAGAGATCGATTCAAGTTTCTATATGATGATAACTTAAAATACACTTGGATTCAAGTTCCTAAACCATGAAGTCTGAGAGATCGATGCCAGTTGTAAAGCTATGAAGTACTAAAATAATATATATCGATTGAAGTTTCTAACCATGAAGACTTAAAAATATGAGATTGATGTCAGTTGCAGAACCATGATGACTTAAAAATATGAGATTGATGTCAGTTGCAGAACCATGATGACTTAAAATAGATATCGATTAAAATTTCAATAGCATGAAGACTTAAAATATAGATATGGATGCAAACTCCTAAACCAGGAAGTCTTATATATATTGATGCAAGCTCCTATAACATGAAGACTAAAAACATAGATGTCGGTTCAAGTCTTTAAACCAGGACGACTTAAGAGATCGATGGATACTCTAAAACTATGCAGTCTTAAAAATAGCGTTCAGTTTGAGTTCCAGAATGACGATGTCGAATTATTTGGGTCGTGTTTTCCCGTTAAGGGATGACCCTATGGATAAACCGTCCTCGGATATTGCTTCATCGTTAAGTGTTTCAATTAGTGAACTTTACCGTGAGTCTGAAAAAAAGTCATTCAATGTGTCAAGGATTCAAGTGTGACCTTAACCACAAGTGATCCCTCTCTACAGAAGGTATGTCCACTTTAACCTTTTTGTTTTCTCATTGTGTGAATAATTTATGTTATATTAGTGAGGTACAATTTATGGTACTCAAGCAATTAAGTATTAATTGTAATGGTAATTTAAAAAGTAAATTTAATGTAATTACTAATTCATTTTCGTTCTTTGGAACGCTGGTGTCTTATGACACAATTCTATTTTGTTTCTCTTATTATTTTGTAAATATGTACATTACTGTAAATAAACTTTTTGTTTATTGTTAACTTTTGGCTATGTTTTCAATACAACATGAGTCCATTGTTTTACTTTAATGTAAGTTTTATTTCAGATAACAGTCTGCTTTATGATGCTATTTATGCGTAGTTAGATAGATTTTATTTAGATATAACTGCGCGGTCTATACGCCATTTCTTCACTAAAATTACACAACGCAGCTTGGGGCGTTTTGGAGATGTGTTTCCTCCCGCCTCAATTTAAGATAATTAAGGTTAGTTTAATTATCAGGAATAGCCAGGACCAGTATTATATAATTACGATCACAAATGTTTGTCTTTAAATTGTAATGTTTAAATACCCACTATAATAATTCAGGTATTTCAGGTTCAGTAATTGAGGAATAGTTAACCTCTCTTACTCTCTTGGGTAATTAGCCCCATTACCCAATTATTATTTCCCCCCAACCTTCAGGGTATGTTTGGGTAGTTAAGTTGGTTCCGGTAAATGAACCTGGATCTCCCCAGCACAGCCTTCGGTGACATTTTAGAATGCAGTTGACATTAGACCAAACGGGTAATATTTCTGAAGCACGATATACCTTTTCATTTGTAGGTATTATTTTTAATCTGTATAAACCCTCATCAGCTTTTGCATCTGCAACTAAGATGTCGCCCTTTTTAATTAAACATATATCATCTTTAAATGTTACAACAAAACCTTTCTCAGTACGAGACTGGACAGATAATAAATTACTATCCAACACAGGAACATAAAGCACATGATCTAATGTAACTCTGTTTGTTTGACCATTAAGTGTTTCAATATTAAAGGACCCTTTTACCCTTAGGAATTTACCCTTTCCCTTTGCAGTTAATTTAGTTCCATTAGCAATTGTAATTGTATCTTTATTCGAATTCTTTAATTCTGAGAACAGTTCCAAGGAATTAGCTAAATGAACAGACGCACCTGAATCAATAACAAAAGACAAATTTTTGTTTTTATTTCCATTTTGTTAAGATTTCATAGCAAAACACGAAGAATTTGATTCTTTCATTAATTCATGATAGTTTTGAGAATCTGACAGATTTTCGTTTTGACTAGCAGTTGAAGCAGAGAAATTGTTTGTTTTTTTAAACTATTGACGTGATCTATCTTGAGTAAAATTTGGTTTTGTTTTGTTAGTATTATTAGCCTTTAAGTGAAAACAATCTTCACGGTTGTGATTATTCTTTTTGCAATGAGAACAAAATTTTTGCTTATTCAAATGCTTTGGTTTATCCCTATTACCCTTTAACACGTTCACGCCGGCGCGGTGTGTCACACTCGACTGTCTCAGAGTTCTCAAGTCTCCGGCTTTTTGCACACCACTGTTATTTTAAAGAAAACGTTGTTACTTTAAATCGACCAATTATTCTAATTAAATAAAACAACATTTTCTGTATTAAAATACTGGTATTCAAAAAGCCGTAGAGTTGGCAGCTCTGAGACAGACGAGTGTGACCCACCGCGTCGGCGTGAACGTGTTAAAGCAATAGATTCAAATTTTGTTGAGATTTGTTTAGTTTCAACTCTTCTAAGATACTCATCAATTAATTTGTTTTGAACATATTTTAATGATAAATCTGTTTCATATTTACTTTCAATAGCAGTTATAAAGGTACTATAAGAATTTGGTAAGGAACAGAGCAAAATAGCTATTAAATTATCATCTTGTATTGTTTCACCTATACTTCTTAATTTTTCTGCTAATTCTAAGACAGAATTAATATGTTCCTGCATTTTTACACTTTCATTATATTTAATGAAATACAGCTTCCTAAGAAGATAAAGTTTATTTGTTAAATTTACTCTTTCATGAATAGATTTCAACTGATCATATGTTTCTTTAGCACTTTTAGCATGTCTGACATGAACAATTTGTGAATGTGAGATATTTAAACAAATTAATGCCCTAGCATTTCTATCGTTTTTTACCCAATTATCATCATTTTCCTTTTTAGGTTCAAATACAACATCATACAGATCTTCTTTGATTAACAATTGTTCTATTTTGAACTTCCAAACTGAATAATTGTCATCAGTTAATTTATCAACATAATGAGATTCTTTAATACTAGACATTATAATATAATAATATTTGCTTATTTCACAGAAAATAAAACTTTTTATCTTATTAATACATCAAAACAACAATTATAAACTCAAATATAATGCTAATGATGAAATAAGAACAAAATAAAATTATTGAGAACAATTTTTTAAGTTACTTTTGATTTTAGAAAAACTGTTCTTAAATGTTCAATTCTTTGTTTAAAACATAAATTTACATTTTCAACTTGTATAATAAAATTTCAATAAGAAACTGGCAAAATAAAATTCAAAATAATTTCTTTTCTTATCAATACACAATACTTTTGATTTCAAAATAAGAACAATTCTTTGAATTTTCTTTTATATCATTCACCAGTGAAAAATACTAACATTCAGAAAATAATTATTTCTTTGAATTTAATTATATTATATTTTCTTCTTTCATATTATTATATTTAAAAATGGGATAACTTCAGTCTCATAATCGACTGTTGGAATGTTATTCCATATGGAAGGCATGAATACGAAATTCCTCAATAGTAAACAATAAAAAAAGTTAAAAGTTTTACCTTTATGTTTTGATGTATTATTCAGTAGAAATATATTCTTCTTAGGATGGACAAAAAACATTTATTTGCAGATTAAATACACTAGAATAATATGCTGGACACAATACTGATAACACTTCACAATAAAACAAAACAGATGAGTATTCTTGAGACTATTTACAAACACAAATATAAAGAAACACTTTGAACTATGTATTAAATATTAGTTTGCAGTTTTTTAATGTATATAATATTATTCCCTTGGAATGTTATTGGATTTTTAATCCAGCAGTATTTTGCTGCACAACTGCTATGAGGGAGGGAGAAACACTAACTGTTCTGAGTGTCTGTGCCAGTAAAACAACAAGGAGGATTGTCTGATGCTGCCATCTGGTGAATGTTCTTGAAACAAAAGAGCAATTTTCTAACATACTATTCGTGAAATACTCTTCACGCGTCATTTTACACTTTACTATTTTTAAGCGCTGGCAGGTATAAAATAAATAAATATAAAAAAAACTTTTGAAATCTATGAAAATCTCTATTATAGCCGAAGTCTCATTTCATCAACAGTTCCAGGTTGACCATTTTACTTTTCATATGATAGGTGGCCATTTTTACTTAAACTTTTATGCAGTTTTATTCGAAAAGATAACTTTTTTTTTAACAATCTTTCTAAAAATGTATGTTTAAGTAATGAGTTACATTCAAATATGTAGTAAGTATATATTCTGACATCAGTTGAAATGTTGACAGCTCAATGTCTTATTCCATTAAAATAAACAAACATAAGAGATTCGTTTGTCATGAGCAATAAATATTAAACCATGAAGGTTATCATTCACAAAACAAGTTCTCCTGTGATGAAGTCTCGTAACACAAAAATAATTCGCGTTTATAAGCCAATCGAAGTGTAGTATAGTACTGTTAGGTGAATTGCTATACAACTCAACTTCCTTCAGGATCTTTTCTTGGGCAAAGCAAAATTTAAACAAACCAATATTTAATGAATCAGATTTCAAAATGAAGCGGCAGTTTTGGTACTTACGTATTATCCTTGCCCAGAAGATCGATAACCGAATATTTTTTTTAATCGCCAATCGTATTTACAATTGTACAGTTGTCAACAGCCAATCGCATTCAAAACAGTAATTTAATTTACATTTATTAAGTACATAACATAATTAAAAATAAGTAATATACTAAAATAATGGAAAACTTATTTAAGTATTGCGCGGCAGCGCAATACTTATTTATTTCCAGTGTCACTTCTCAATGTCAATTTAACATAGAAAAGCCTATGGAGCTCATAACTTTTTCATTTTTTCTTCCCACCTTTTTGTCCCTGATGCCACAAAATTTTAATTCTTTGATAATTCTAATAATATTATAAATTCAAAGTGTAAAAACATTTGCCTGACGTCAGGGTCAAAACGGATCATAAAATGCCTTTGCATATAGGTGGATTATAATCTTAGAGAGTAACATTGGCTAATTTTTATTTACATTATTCAAATATTTTTCTTAATAATTCCAAATTTCGCTTTCTTCATTGAGAATCAACGGACATTTTCTAATAAAATGTAACATTTCTCCTTCATTGTTGTAAATAATTGAAAAGCCGTAATAATAATTTGTCTATTTTTAGTTGAATGATTATCACGTGAAACATGAAACTGAAGAAACTGAAATAGTTTTTTTTAAATAATTAAAAAGAAGATGAATATGGCGTCATAGTGGAAATAAAAATGACATTTTCAAGCAGATTTTTTTAGCTCAGATTGTAATTTTTTGACCAAACTACAGCAACCTGCATTACTGCACTGGTGAAACATTTTGAATTATACTTAGGTAAATTGCATCACAAATTGTGATGCGACATCGCATAAATCAAAGCGTGATGATGATACCCTCCATTAATTTTGAAATGTGTTCGTCTGAACGCAGAAGTTATTAAAAAATTTGACATATTAAACAAAAAACTAATTTGCTGAACAAATTAAAAAAACGAAATTTATTTCCTAAATTGTTAAAGCCCGAGAAGGGGCAGATATTAAAATATTTTATTCAATTCGTTCTACATTTAATGTTAAATTTTTGTAACAAATAAGTTAAACCAATTGAACATTAAAAAATAAAAATGAAATTCATACAATATAATACTTTAAACACCTATATGCTTAGATTCCGTTCAAATGAAATCGAAATAAATCTTAGACTTTTTTCATTTTTAAGTTGTAAATATTTGTACTGCAGATTTTGCATTATGTTTATGACAATTGTACATAATATGATAATACAAAACTTTAAAAAAAGTCTAAGATTTATTTCGATTTCATTTGAACGGAATCTAAGTATTTATGGTGTTTAAAGTATTTTATTGTATGAATTTCATTTTTATTTTTTAATGTTCAATTGGTTTAACTTATTTGTTACAAAATTTAACATTAAATGTAGAACGAATTGAATGAAATATTTTAATATCTGCCTCGGGCTTTAACAATTTAGGAAATAAATTTTGTTTTTTTTAATTTGTTCTGCAAATTATGTTTTTGTTTATAGTATTAGCATACCTATATTATCCAGATAGTACTTTCCCAGTATAGGGGCCTTCGTGAGAGAAGGAAATTTTCTAATATGTTTTCTGGCAACTCATTCATTGTTTCAAATAGAGAAAAAAATTTTTAGGTAGATTTCGTAAGAAATACTACCTATTGCAGTCGTTACCATGGTGCGACTTTTGAAAAATTCCTTCATAACTTTTCATTATAGGACCCCAGGAACTGAAAACCACCCCCACCTAAAAAGTTTATATATATATATATATATATATATGTATGTATGTATGTACTAAATTTTGTCCGCACGATAAAAGTCGCAATTATGCACGGATCGTCTTCAAACTCGCCAACAACTTTGAGATGGCTAATTTCTCGGCGGGGATTGAAAATGGGTAAAATCGGACCAAGGGAATGGAAATGGGGAGGGTTCAAAAATTTGAATACCATCTTAACATGATTCCGATAAAATCAGCTCTTACACAACAATAACAAAAAAAAAAAATAAATATTTTTCGTTATTGCAGTTGCCAATAATTAAAAAAAAAGCAATAAAATTCTGACCACAACAATTGCTTTTCTTTTGCGAGAATTTCACGTGAAAAATTAAATAAAATAAATAGTTTGACGAATTGAAAACAAATTGAATATTACGTCATAAGTTTCCTAGAGCAAGATTTCCGCATGAAAACTCAAAATGAAATAAATAGTTTGACGAATTAAAAAACAACAACAAAATATTGCGTCATATTGGAAATAAAATGAACCTCAGCAGGTGAATATGTAACGTCATGTGAGTTTGAAGAAACGTATTAAAACATGATAAAAACCCGACTATGGAAATATTAACTTATTTATCACTTTGAGGTTCTCTGAATTTGCTTTAGCTATTTTTTAAACCCATTCCATATGCATGCGTGTGTGTATTCGTGTATATTAGAATTTTCACAAAATGTTTAGCTCCCTAGAGCTCATTCTTAGTGGAGGAACTGGGTTTATCTCTAATCTTGATTTAAATTTTGTTGGTTAATTTAGTACTTAACTTCGAAATCTACCTCCGCCTGTAGGCCCGAGCCGGCAGGGATTTTTTTTTCGATATTTATGCAGCTTATTTAGCATAAAGTAGCAATTTATCTATTTTTAAGTATAAACACGACTAATTTGTATATAAAAACAATATATACGTATATAAATAAAATATTTCTATGTATAAAAATACATAAAAACAAAAAAAACAAGCATAAAAGCTCACTAAATTTGTTTTCATAGCTGTTTAAATCATTTGGCAACAAATCTCGCTATCTAGCGATCTGTTTAGGAGGAAATTAGGTCCTTTAAAGGGTCCTTCACAATATTTTTCATGTCTAAATAGGACCCTTCACTATAGGACAAAATTAGCACTCGCCAATCGGCTTGTAACACTGAACTACTGGCGATTGACTTTATTGCCACCACTGGCCAAACTTAATAGCAACCACTCGCCAATCGCGACGATTGAATGAAAAATGTACGAAAGGGGCAGCGATGCCGCGGACGCGCTATAGCGCGCAAATTACGCGAAAATTCGGAGACGGGAAGCAAAAAAATAGGTCTTACGCGTCCCATGAGACGCGTTATTTCGTCAAAAAATCGCGGGAAAAAGCCGATTTTCGTCAAAGGATCGCAAAAAAGCGCAATTTTCATCAAATTATCGCACAAAAACGCGCTTTTCGTAAAAGGGCCGCGGAAAATAGCGTATTTCGTCACAGGATCGGGAAAAAATATCAAATTTCGTCAAAAAATAGCAGATAAAAGCCGAGTGGTCAAAATGTGGTTTCAATGGTCAAAATGGTCAAAATTGATTTTGACCAGGATGGTTAAAACCGGTTTAAATCACTGGCTAAAACCACCATGGTTAAAACCGAGACAACCCTGATGTAAAGGGTCTTAATACAGCCAGAGACACTTGGAATGCGCTTAAAACAATACACGAAAGGGCAAACCTGTCAAGTAAATTATTTTTGTTAAGAAAGCTTTATGGAGCCAAGCTCCAAGAAAACGGTAACTTAATCAAACATATAACATACATTCTAGAAACAATTAACGACGAGGAAACAATTAACGTCTCCCATCTTTCGGCATTATTACTGTGCTCGCTACCCCCTAGTTATACTACTTTAATCACTGCCCTTGAATCGTGAAATGAGGACGAGCTTACACCACAATTTATTAAAAGTAAATTAACAGATGAGTACAACAGAAGGGTTGAAAACGCAGACCAGGCCGAAAATTCCACAAAAGCGTTTAAAACGCAGAAATAATTTCCAAATGATAATTTAAAAAAAGAAAAACGGTGTTCATGCTGTAAATTGAGGAATCACGCGTACAGAAAATGTTGGCATCTGAAAAATCGAAATAATCACCCAAATACACAAAAACAACAACAAACATACAAAAATAAACATTACTCATCATCGTTGTGTTATCAACAATCGGATAACCAAATAGGAAACAATGACCGCGAATCAGTAAACAAGAGAGATTATAGGGAAACAAAACCAGATCAAAGCAGCGACGCAGCCTTTCTAATAGACAAAGCAGGAAAACAAACCTTGATTATTGATTCTGGTTCATCTTCACATATCCTAAACAATAAAGATTAGTTTACTAGATTAAATGACACAGAAAAAACAACTGTCATAATTGCCAACGGAAAAACTCTAACCTCGCTAGGTACCGGAGAAACTACATTCACGACAAAAACATCCGATGGAGGCATAAATAAAATTACGTTGAAAGAAGTGTTATATGCATCTGAGCTAGAATCTAATTTAATTTCAGTCAGTAAAGCCACAAAGAATGGGTATAAATTGTTATTTGATAAAGATAAATGCACGCTGTCCCGTAATGGAAAAACCTATTTGGAGGCAAAAATGAAAAATAACCTATACGAAGTTGAATTATTAGAAAATACAGAAAGGAATATAGTAAACATGGCGCACGAATGCAAAAATAAAGATTGCCTGGAGCTTTGGCACAAACGCCTAGGGCATGGAAATTATAATTCCATAAAGGAAATGGTTAAAGACGATTTAGCCTATGGCATAAAACTAAATAATTGCAATCATAGAACAACATGCGAAACTTGCATACAAACAAAAACAAGCAATGCTCCCTATCCCAAAACATTGTATAAAAACAGAACAGGTAGAGTACTCGATTTAGTGCACACGGACGTATGCACAGCGATAGGAACCCCCACAATAGGTGGTAAAACAATGTTTGTAACTTTCATTGATGACTACTCTAGATTTACTGTAATAACTTATTAAAACATAAAAATGAAGTACAGGATAAATTAATGGACTACATAGCTATGGTTCGAAACCAGTTCGGGAAATATCCGAAAGCAATAAGATCTGATAACGGGGAGAGTACATAAATAGAGGGATAGAGGTTTACCTAAGAAAAATGGGCATTAAACATCAATTAACCTTGCCGTACTGTCCGAGCCAAAATGGCATTGCGGAAAGAAAAATAGGTCGCTATTAGACATGACTAGAAGCCTACTCAGAGAAGCGGATATACCACAAAGATTTTGGGGAGAAGCAATTAACACCGCGAACCATTTACAGAATCGCTTATCAACAAGATCAACAAATAAAAGCCCATTTGAGCTATGGTTTAATCTCAAACCGAATTTACACTATTTGCGAACATTCAGGTGCAAAGCTTACGTATACTTGAATAAATAACATCGAGGAAAATTGGACGACAGGGCTCAGGAAGGGATTTTTGTAGGATACGATAACAACTCAAAAGGATATCACATATACACTAAGGAAAACAAAATTGTAACTGGCAGAACAGTGAAATTCATAGAAAATAGCAAAATTAACCTAAAAGAAAGTAGAGACAGAAAACTCAAATGACAACAAAAATTACACTGAAACAGTGATAAACAACACAACCGAAAAACCAACCGCGTCATAACAACCAACCAATGAACCAAGAAGATCTGACAGATCGAACAGGGGGGTACTACCAGTCAGATATATCTGTTATGTAAAAAATAATGATATGATAGAACCTACTAGTTGGAATGAAATACTGGAAATAAATAATCCCACAGAAAAAGAAAATTGGCTTAAAGCCACACAAGCAGAAATCAATTCGCTGAGAAAACACAACACATGGGAGTTAGTGGATCCTTCACCTAACAAAAAGGTTATAGGTTGCAAATAGACATTCAAAAAGAAATTAGACAGTTATGGAAACACTCAAAAGTACAAAGCACGTTTGGTAGCCAAAGGGTTTAGTCAAAAGTATGGGGAAAACTATGACGAGACTTTCGCCCCCGTAGTGTCACAAACAACTGTCAAAACATTTTTGGCAGCAGCCGCATATAAGAAGTTAAGCGTCAGACACATTGACATCGATACAGCCTTTCTCTATGGTGAACTAGAAGATGAAATGTACATGAAACAACCGGAGGGCTACATTGAGAAAAAATCATAAAATAAAGTCTGCAAACTAAAAAAATCGATCTACGGACTCAAACAGGCAACCAAAACTTGGAATAAAAGAATCAAACAATCCTTAAAAAAACTAAACTTCCAACAAAGCACCGTGGACTCGTGCCTATACACTCGAAAAGAAAATAACATTTCTACTTATATAATAGTCTACGTCGACAACATTTTGATAGGCGGTAAAAATGAAACAATTGAAGGTATAATAAAAGCTTTAAAGCTAGAATACGAGTTAAAGGATCTCGGGGAAGTATCCCACTATTTAGGGATGGAAATAAGAAAAACACAAAACGTGCACAAATTGAATCAAAGATTTAAAATAGGAGAACTCGCAAGAAAATTTAATATAGAAAACGCGAAACCAGTAAGCACTCCCATGGATGCTGGTTTTTACAAATTAGAAGATGAAAATTTAATGCCCAACAATACGAAATTCCGACAAGCGATCAGATCACTGTTATATATAGCAACCACTACACGCCCAGATATATCAGCCGCAGTGAACATCCTCAGTAGAAGGCGCGAAACTCCTCGTTTCAAAGACTGGAACGCTGTGAAATGGATTATAAATTACTTAAACATTACAAAAAACCTTAACCTCAGATTAAACACGAATCACGAACCAAAACTCATCGGATTTGCGGACGCTGACTGGGCAGGGGACACAAAAACGAGAAAATCGACAAGCGGTAACATTTTCATGCTGGGAAAGAGTCCCATACAGTGGTACACCAAACGACAAAATTGTATTGCCTACTCATCGGTGAAAGCTGAATTTGTTTCAGCAGCTAGTGCAGGGCAGGAAATTGCCTGGCTAAATAAACTATTGTCCGACTTAGAGCTAAAGCAAAAATTACCAGTGGTGCTGTACGAAGACAATCAAAGCTGCATAAAAATGGTGGAGAATGAAAAATTCTTAAAACGCACTAAGCATATTGATGTGCGTTATTATGCGATAAAAGAGATGAAAGAAGATGGAATATTAGATCTTCGTTACTGCCCGACACAAGACATGATAGCTGATTGTTTGACCAAACCACTGGCCAAATACCAATTTCTCAAACACCGAGAATCCATGCAACTACTACATGATGCATCTGAGATGGTTAAGGAAGGGTGATGGATTTATAACCATTCTCAGATAAGTAATAATTGATTTCGAAACAGGAAATAAAAGTCGTAATCTTCAAGGACGCAAACTCTTTGATACTTATAAAAATAGATTTGACAGCCATCCATGATTGTGCAATCATCAAACTTTTTTCAGTTCCTAAATTATGCTCATCGAAAAGAACAATTACGGCAATAAATAAAATATGTTTATATCATCCCACGCATGAAACAAGAGTTTGACGTCATCAGCAAAAAAGAACTCAAAATGACTGAAAAGCTTTATTATTATTAATTTAGTTGTGCTGTTAGCTTTTGTAAGCAAAACATGTAAAAATAATATAAGAAAAAGCTGCCGTATGAAGCAGCATAATTGTGTTTGTTAAAAAAATAGATAATATAACCAAGTGAAATATAAAACAGGCTCATTACTTAGTTTACTTCAATGTGTTCACAGTATTTATACTCACATTTCTTTTCTCAATTTACACTCTAGTGAAAATTAAAATTATGAATCTCTACAAAGAATAAATATAAAGCTTTGGATAAAGCGTCCCAAAATTCATATCAAGGAATTGCTGAGTGACAACATAAAGGTAAGAAATTTACCTACATTATTATATTTGATTGATATATTATAAAAGGCCAGAGTCATACTGATTTATTTATCTAAATATTAGCACGCATTACTACTGTGCAAAGCAGAGGTGGCTTTTTTGCCAACACTTTTTAAAATGCAATTTTAACTGTTATGAGTAAAGTACGATAAGGGTAATTCCATATCATTTATTTGACTATGAAAAAGTAAGTGTAATACACGTATGGCGAATAACTTAACTTTAGGAGTCAAATATAAAGCATTTGCATTTTGATTGCATGTTATGATATTCCTTAATTTTCTCTATTCTCATTATATCATGCATATAATGAAAACGTAACGTGCCCAGCCATTCAGTGTTCAGCCCAGACATTCAGAATAAAATCATCGAAATATGTTCAGATAATGCTACCGAAGAACTAATTACCAAAATAAATAACGCGATCTGTTTTAGCTTGATTGTTGATGAAACTATGGACATTTCAAGCACAGGACAGTTTGCCCTTTGTGTTACATATGTGGATTATTTATAAAATTTACAAACCCATATTTCGAGAACATTTTTTAGGTCTCATCCTAGTAAATGACTTGTCCGCTAAAAATTTAACAGAAGTAATATTACAACGTTGTGATGAACTACGTCTTGTCTAAATGCGTGATATAGGCATATGAGGGACAACAGCCAGTTTTGAAAGGTCTGTTTCGACAATGAAACGAATTAAATCTTTGCCTCGAAGCGTTATTGCCGATGAGAGGCTCAGTAGCCTTCCAATGATTTTCATTCATTGGGACATTACAGTAGATCCAGATAAGTTTATCAGCCTCATGGTTGAGAAGAAGTCATGAAGATAGCTTCTGTAGCACTAGTAAACTTATTGTACCAAGAGTATACTGCATTTATAATTATGCTAATTCTAAACAGAAAATGCAAAACATAAATATAATTTTTATGACTACATATATCTGTAACAATTAATATTTTCTTTGGAAAAAAAACTATGTGTAATTAATTTCGTCTATGGGTTAATCATTTTAGGACCCTGCGCTCGTATTTCAATATTTTTTAACGTTTTTCACAGGTTACATGAGGCTCATCTAAAAAATTGTTAGTTTATGCTTTTTTATTTTCGTTGCAGTTTTTCCCTGTGCCCACTTCCGGTTTCCGAACCGGTTTGGAAACTGGAAGTGCTTTTGAAAACCATAAATTGTAACAGAAATCGAAAAAATAGGAAATAACACTTTTTGATGTGGACATCAAGTATCCTATGCAGAAATATACTTTAGGTTAAACCTTGCGTTATATATATATATATATAAATGCTTGAAATTATGCAAGTTACTGCTGTTTAATCAGAAAAAATTCAAAGTTCAAGCCCCCTCCGAAGTGAAATCCTGGCTACAGGCCTGATGAGCGCAGGCTTACGGGAGACTGGGAAACGTAATCATTTCAGGCGAGGATGTTGCAGGAGAAGGATGAATCGGTTTAGTAACGCAGAATTGGCTGATATGCAGTACGTATATGGCGCCGCGGATAAAAATGCACGAGCCGTGGTACATATTTATCTTGAGCGCTTCCCAAACAGACGTCAGCCAAATCGTACTTTTTTTTGGACAATTGCATTACAAATTGCGTGATGAAGGAGTTTTCCAAGTAAGTAGCCACACCGGACGAGAACGCACTACACGGACACCTGTCGTAGAGGAAGCTGCGCTATGGGAATTTGAGAGGAACCCACATAGAAGTCTCCGAGAAAGGGAACGCGTCCTGGATGTACATCTTTCCAGCATCATACGCATATTGTACAAGGACAGGCTACACCCCTAGCCCGTCCAAAGAATACACGCATTGTGCGATGCCGATTATCCTCAACGCGTCGCATTCGCACGCTGGTATTTCCAAAAACGGATCGTGGAAGCGGCTGCACGTGTCCGTGACACACCTGCCCATTTTGAACAGATCCGTGAATCCATGCGTCGACATTGTGAAGCATGCATTGCGGCGAATGGAAGGAATTTTGAACACCTTCTGTAAATTAAACCATGTTCTTTAATAAAATACATATTGATACCTATTTCGATATTTTTTCTTTCTTCCCCTCCGCACCTGCGTTCATCGTCCTCTAGCGGTCGCAGTTTGCATTTTCGAACACAAGTTCCTATGTAAATCTTATTCCTCATGATATGACAGACCAGCATGTTAAGTTTGTAAACGACCTTTTGAGACACCCTGTATATATATATATATATATAGCCATAATATAATTACAAATCATTATCTATTTCTAATTACAATAATTAATTCAATAAATTAATAAATTTAGCACCAAATTACAACTGTAACATTATACATATATACTTATTATTGTTATTGCTGCGGTGGCGTTAATACGTAAGTACCCTTTTTTGTGCTATTTTAATGCACTACAGTATTTTTAGATGCAGTATATGTCACATCTAATTACGTTTTCTGGATAATGACTGCTTGATTATTTGCTTCAGATAAATGTCACGATTTGCATCTTCTTAATATTTATTTATCAGTTATTAAGCCTAATTTGCATATTTTTCAATGGTGTAATGTTTACATCACTATCAACTTTAAAATAGTTGCCACAGAATTGACGTAATGTTTTTCTAGACTAGATTTTTATGCTGATTTCAAATCTGCAGTCTGTTTTCTTATGTTATGTCTAGTTTTTGAGTAAGATGAATTTCTACTTTTCCACGGCATTAACGCAGATTTGATATAAGATGCTTTTTAGGCATAGGCGTAATCAGGGGGGGTGCCCTGGGTGCCCGGGCACCCCCCCCCCCCGTTTCCGCAGACTCGAGCACAATTATTTTAAAAAATCGAAATCTACAAAAGAAAAAAGAAGAAGTGAAAGCAGAGTTCAATTAGTTTAGTTCAGATCAGAAAACTAAACGGTTAAGTTTTGAAATGTGATAAAAAAATAAACCCACATTCTTTTTTTTTTTTTAAGAAAATTATGTCGTTTATCTTTTTTAAAACTAGAATATTTGCAAGAATCTGTATTAGTCATAGTAATTCAAAAAGGTGGCTTTATAATCCCACTTTGACGTCCTTTGTCTGTGGTAGATGTTTTTAACGCCGTTCTTTCTATTGCATGTTTCTGCAATTTCATGAGAAATTAACGCAAGTTCTTGACGAGGATAGAAACTATTTGTCTTTTTGCTTTGGTAGTTTAAAGTTAAGAAAGAAGCAAAAAAAACATTAAAAGGGGATGCAAATGTGAAACGTTAATTCCAAATTTCGATTAGCCGAGGTAAAGGGGGGTGGGGACACATACCCTGCCTCTTTTGTAAATGTCAAATAATAGCACAGAAAATTCAAATTAATCTGCAGGTTGGTTGGTTGGTTGAATTTAGGGTTTCGTGGCCATTTTTTGACATTCTTGAAAGGAATATGGTTGCAGTCTTTCAAGCCAATATAGTAATTTTTTTCCTCTGAAAATTTGTATACGATTTTTAGAGTTTTTTCTCGTTTCGTGGCGTTTTTTTGAAAGTAGGGAAAGGAACCCCGTTTCAACCTTTTAGCCCAGTGCAGTAAATTTTGACAAATTCGCGATTTTATTCTGTGATCATTTCATGATATTTACAAATTTCCCCCAAAATCGTGTGACGAAATTCACGTCTTTCTACGCGATTTTTTAACAAAATCCGAACTTTTCGCCACTTACCTTTGACAAAATTCGTGTTTTTTACAGCTAACCGTTGACAAAATTCGTGTTTTTTACCCCTATCCTTTGACGAAATTCGTGATGGACATAAATCAAGCTAAATAACTGTGCTAAAGATAATTTCTTCAGTTACATAAATAATACGTCATTTCAACTCAGTCATAAATCTCTTCAAATGTATTTAACCTTGAAAATCCTTTGATAAAGATAATGACTTGTTGAGTGACTGCATTAAGACTCACAGACCACATTAAATTGATTTATTATTATTATTATGATATTATTATTACAATTATTATTACTGATTTATTATCTTATAATGTAAACATTTTTTCCATTCTGAACATGTAGTTAATTCAGAGAAGAGGCATGTAAAATGCTCTCTCTCTTTTACAATTTAAACAATGTGAATTAAATAGCTTAAAGTGTTACCGCCGCTTATTCATTTGATATAATAGTCTACAATTTCTTTTGTCAAAGGAGGTTATAAAGAGTGGTTGATTAAAAAATATAACAACTAACACATATTGGATTAAAACAAAGTGTGGATTTACACCGAAAGGGATAAGTATCCTGAAGAAGGGTAAATCCCAATTTACAATTTATCACGTACTCACGCCTGTTTAACGGGATTCAAAATCCCAACAATTCGCATTTTTTACCGCAATATTTTGACGGAATTGGTATTTCTTTAGCACGCGATCCTTCGATGAATTTCGCGTTTTCTTTCCACGATCTTTTGATGAAATTCGCTTTTTCTTTCCGTAATCTTTTGACGAAATTCGAACTTTCTTTCTGCGATCCGTTGACGAAATGTTCGTTTTTACCGCAATCCTTTGACGAAATTTATTTTCTGTTGCGACCGATTGACGAAACTGATATTTTTACAGGGAGATCATTTGTCGAAATTCGGGATAGTATTGAGCGACCGTTCGGAAATATTCTCGATATCTTTCCGTACCAATTAACAAAATTCTCTACTCTTTTCCGCTACATTTTACGAAATTTGAAAAAAAACATTTGTCAATCCTTTATCGAAATTCGTAATTTTTTTGCGCAATCTTTAAACGAAATTGGCGATTACTTTCTGCACTCTTTTATTGAAATTCCCGATATTTTTCCACGATCGTTTGAAGAAATTCTCAATTTTTTCCGGGACAGATTCACGAATTGATTTTGAGAAATTCCATAAAAGAAATAAAAATCGAAGACCCAATTTAAAAAAAAAAATACTTACTGAAGAATCACAGGTCTGTGAAAGAATTTGAAAGGGGAAATACTGCCCAGAATTTTTTATTATGAGAGACTTTCCTTTTCTGTGCACAAATCGCGCGACCCCGCGCGTTATTTCAAACCCTGTCCCTGAAAGAAAACTTTATTACTAGAGAAGTGGTTGGTTTTTTTAAACGAACATAGAATTAAACAAATCTAGGATTTGGGGGGGGGGGGAGGACTGCCTTCGGCAACGTACTCCCGAGCAAGCTACGACCTCTTCTGTCTCGAACAAGCTAATCTTGAATTATTGCGTTTTTTATTTCGAGCAAAATTAAATTTTCAGCTTTCTTATAAGAGCTTATTTGACATTATTCTAATTCGAATTTAATCACGGCAATTTCAAAAATTACCAGAGAGTTTTTCTGTTTCAAAAAATGTCAAAAAATCGCCTCAAAGCACGGAAATCCCCGCTAGAAAGTGCATTAAAAATTCGGAAAAGATTATAAAACCACAGGGAACGAAATTAACTAATTGGGTAAAAGATTTAAACCGGATTCGTTTTAGAAATGTCAAAAAAAAAAAAAAAAAATCACCGCGAAATGCGAAAGAAACCCCTCTAAAGATAACATTAAAAAATTGTTAAAAATTGAAAAATTGCTGTAAGAATCTCGAAAACACTTTATTGAAAAGAAGACAAAGTTTACTGGGTAAAATATTGAAATCGGATTCTTTTTTACTTATTTGAAAAAATTGCCGCAAAATGCGAAAAAATTCGTATAAAAAATTAATTGAAAAATTCCAGAAATTGTCTTCCATATGCATGAGTTCAGGCATACAGGTCCTGTCAAATCTTACGGGTGCAGGCTGCATTGTTTTTTCAGTGCTCAGCGCGCGCGCGCGTACACACACAGAGAGACATACAAGCACCTATCTTTATTATTACAGTCGCATCATGATAGTATAATTTTTATCGTCTTGATAAAAATTTAGTCTATAGTATTATCTTGACCTGCTTTACCTAATATATTCGACACACTCTGGGGTAAAAAACCTGAATTACCGTAATTTCCTGAATTTACTGTGATATCTGCGGATCAAACAATTAGGTTCAGACACAGAAATCTTGTTTCATAAAACGTAACTTATCAAATCGCGATAAATATTTAACTTAAATAATGAAATAAAATTTCTGGGTCGAAACATGATTGTTTGAGCCGCGGATTATAGGCAGAAAATTACGCTATTAATGAATATTATAATTATTTATAATATTATAATAATTATTTATATAGACTTTCCTCCAAAATTTCTTGGGTCCCTCCGGTGATCCCTAAGAAGTCATGAAGTCACATTCTGAAAAAATTTCGTGCGCATGTACAGATGTACCGCATGTATTATCTGAGATTTATCATCCGGCAAAATTTCATCTACAAGACTTTGAGACTGATATAATTTTAGATCTCATGCAGTGTTCCCTTGTGCCTATAGAAGTTTCCAGCATGATTAAAGGCCTTTTTTAATCTTTATAAGAAGTTAGGGTGCCAAAAGGTTTTACAGTTGTGACCACACTTAGACACTGTCTTATATCACTGCTGCAAGGACATTTACGCATCTTTTTTTTTTACCATTAGATTTAGTTTTAATGTTTTGAACCCCTTCTCAACCGTCCTCACGCAAACAAAAATCGCGTTTGAGTTCTTTTTAAAAGAAATACCACACAATTATATCTTCTAAGATGGAAAACTGTCTAAAACGGAAATTCGATCGGTTTTATGGGATTCGTTTTAGCAGGTTTTACTATATAAGATACTGTTTGAATCCAACATGTTCAGGTTAAAAAGTCTGGGCACCCCCCCGTTCAAAAGGCTGGTTACGCCTATGTTAGGGGTGTGTAATTCATTGAGAAGAAAGTGAACAGGGTCAGATTCATATCAGAGACATAAACAAAAATTTATGTAATCGAAAAAAAAAGTAGTAGAATCTATCATAACTAGTTGAAGTTTATCATACAAAGTATCATAAAAAGCTATTTCTGGCTTTTTTGACCCAAAACTAAAATTTCACTTTTTTCAAAAACTAGACGTGATAGAAGAAAACAGATACAAAATTGAAATCAGCTCAAAAAACTGGTTTAGAAACATATTAGCGTACTCGTACGGCAGAAATATTTGAACGAAACATTATTAGAAAAACATGAAAAATATGCAAATTAGGTACAATATTTCTCAGTCACATGTCAGTATAATCTTAGAAACAACGTTTTTGTGAAGTAAATTAGGTAGTAATCATAACATAAAACAAAAAATCCTGTCTGATATTGCTTTATACCTTAAATTTGCAAATAATCTCTCTATTCTAAAAAAAAGTAACTAACGCTGTCACCGCCGCCGCCGCCGCCGCCGGTTTTGATTTTTTTGTGACCGGAGTAACCGGATTTCTTCGTAAATATTAAGAAAAATAATGCATACAAAAATATGAAAATCGGTAGTATTATACAGAAATGTTTGATAAACACGCTGAAGCAGACAGCTTTCAAATCGAAGAATTACTTTAAGAGATATTTAATGCTAAAGTTGGACAAAATCGTTCCACTAAAAAAGTTTTATAGGAGCAAAAACTATTCATGGGAATTTAATCATTTTAGATCATTTTATACGTTTGAAGTTCCCGGTGTGCAGACTGTATTTCTTTTCTTAATTTGACTTATTTTTTGAGGTTTTATTTCTATTTTAAATTCAAATTTTCAGCATTTCGAGAGATACTATTTTTTACTTATTTCAGAAAATTGTACTAATTTAAACTGTTGCCAACTGCATAAAAAGCACAAACAGTAATGTTTGCTTCAAATTAAAAATTTATTTACACGTGACTATTATAAACAGGGAAAAAAACTTTCAAATTAGAATTAAATAATTACGTATAAAAAGCAGGAACTTATTGAAAATTACTTCATAAAAACTATATTTACACGTGATTTTAAGAGAGAAAGGAAATTGTAAGATAATAAATTCATTAACATGCGTTAGAAGTCTTAAATAGGCGAAATTACGTCATATTTACGTCACATTACAGTTATTACATAAAATGTAAAACAGTTTAAATTTAGAAATTGCGCTAGACATTTATTTGATATTTTGAGAGGATCTTTTCAACTATTTTTGTTAGGAAAGCGCAAATAATATTTCATTTCTAACAAAAGTATTTTCACGTGAATATTTAAAAGAGAAAGAATAGCTTCGTCAAAATTACGTCAGATTAAAAACGATTAATTTAAAATGTCTCATTTAAAAGAACTTTCTTTTCAATTTGTTAAAAAATACCAGGAGACAAGACTCTGTTTACTTAATTCCTTTTATATTAGCTTATTTTGAAATGTTGTTACACGTGTCCACGTCATCAAGTTATTTTTATTTCGACGTTTTATTTGTATTTTTATTAATTTTGTACTAATTTATTTGTTCTTTCGTTATTTAAAATAAAAATTATGTCAATTTGTATAATTTGGCGCGTGGTTTGGCGATTTATATAGTTTGGCGAAATTGGTCGACTAGATAATCAAGTAGTACCGCAGCGGATTTGGCGTTAAAATTCCCCAATCAAAGAGAAATGAATAGAAATTCGTTTATAGGGAGATCGCCACTGTTTTTTAAATTATAATTCAGTCTTTCGAAATCTTTTTAAAGCCGATCAAATTAGCGTGCATTTAGAGCCTGCGGTGTCTGGACGAGGGTTGGCGGGCGTAGCTCGTAGGGGGCCGAGCTCCCTAGTTGTATAAAATTTATTAAATTTGCATAAATTGAAATATGCAAATATCTCTCAAACTTGACGTGAATCTAAAACTAGATTCGGAATCAGCACAAAAAACCGCATAAAAAACAACTAATTTCTGTTTTAGGACAGAGCAGAAGTTCAAATTTGTTGACCAGTGTAATGTATTCAGGGGGTGGACCAGTGAAAAATCCCCCCCCCCCCCCTTCTTAATGCATTGAAATGTCTCCCACATTCGTAATATTTAGGATTTGATGCTTATTAATGATTTAGATGTGAATTTCCCTTCCAAGGAAAATGTCCGATTCCAACACAGATTTATGGTGACAAACAATTCATTGGAAAGTGTAATGAAAGCACCCATTCATTCAACAAAAAGTACCCCTTTATTTAACATAAGTATTCTTTCTTTCAGCAAAAATATCTTTTTCAATAATTCCGTCTTGTCCTTTTGTAAAAGAAATGCGAACATTAGTGATACTTATTAGTAGAACTTGGTATCTTCTACTCTCAAATAAGCATTTATTTTACAATTAATATTGTATCTTGCATTTTTAGTTTTAAAAAAGTAAAGAAAATTTCTCTTAATATTTTTTAAAAATATATCTTATTTGAGTGCAAATAATACTGGTTTTAATTAATTATTTAATTATTAAAACAATAATTAATGCCTTTATTTTTTCCAAATAAAAAAGTTTTATTTATTCCTTTAAAATATGAATTATTATTCATGGGGACCCGCTTTTGTCAAAAAGAGACTCAGATTTTCGGAAATCCTGGGTGCTGGGGACCGAAGTACAACAACATCACTGAAGGGGCGTGGGTTAACTTCGTTTGTAAACGAGCCTCACACTAATCACGGCGCCCATCTCTTGTGCCATCCCGATGTACCCATTCTTCTTTCTTTAAGCCTCTAACGTCGTCTAAAGGCCTACTCACAATTCGGCCAATCCGAGATTAAATCAGGAGAATGAAGAAAGGGAGAAACAATTGTTTCATACTGATTCAGCTGGGCAGGCGGATAAGAAGAAAACATGATAGGATTCATTTACTGTTTTAAAGCCGTTCTAAGAACACGGTACTTAGCGATATTTTTTTTTTTTTTTTTTTTGGGGGGGGGGGGGGGGATTTAGGATCAGTTTTGTGGGTTCATTGGTTAAGTATAAAGGGGTAAATGATTAATTTTTGTGCCAAAAATTAATGATTTTTTTATTACCTTTTACTTTATATATACATACAGATTCAGCACTTACATTATTGCAGTTGCTAATATAGCCCAGTAAGTTTTAAGTAAAAATAAAATATCCAAGATGTGAAATTATTTTTTAAATTAAAATATGTTTTAATTTCAAAAATCCATTTTACTGGTCTGTTTCTGCTTAAATATAGTTTATCACTTATAATTTGGCTATAGTAATGACTTGTTTATATTTCTTTATTCAATGGAATGCCTGTTTTTTCCATCCGGTGTTCTTATGAAAGGGTAAATAAAGGATAGTAGTAAATTATGAGGTTAATAGTTAGAAAAAAACACACTTTTTATCAAGTATTTGTAAATTTGTTACTTGCCAGTGCTTAAAAAAAAAAATTGGCCAGTGAAAAAAATCCTTGTACTGGCCAGTACCCATATTTGGCCAGTGAGTAAAAAGTTAATTTTGACCTATACCCTTCACAAAATTCTTTGTCTTAAAAATAGGCCTTTTACAAAATTTTTCCAGCTCTAATCTAAACTTTTCACAAATTGAATCATTTAAAAGTAAAATCTGACCTGTTGTTTTTACACATATAAAGAAAATATATGTATTTTACATGCCGGGTGTCCAAAAAATGATACCGGGTGTCCAAAAAATGACTGATGGATTTTAAAATTCAATAACTTACAAACGGTGACAGATATTACAAAAATTCTTGCAGGTGTGTTATGTAAAATGTCAGGAGTTTTTATGTTGTGATTCTCAGATTTAATTATAAATAGCATCGATAGATGACGCTGCAATCAATAACCGCTAAATCCAGGCTCAATTTTCCGGCCTCCTGACTGAAAAACTCCTGACATTTTACATAACACACCTGCAAGAATTTTTGTAATATCTGTCACCGTTTGTAAGTTATTGAATTTTAAAATCCATCAGTCATTTTTTGGACACCCGGTATCATTTTTTGGACACCCGGCATGTAAAATACATATATTTTCTTTATATATGTAAAAACAACAGGTCAGATTTTACTTTTAAATGATTCAATTTGTGAAAAGTTTAGATTAGAGCTGGAAAAATTTTGTAAAAGGCCTATTTTTAAGACAAAGAATTTTGTGAAGGGTATAAGTCAAAATTAACTTTTTACTCACTGGCCAAATATGGGTACTGGCCAGTACAAGGATTTTTTTCACTGGCCAATTTTTTTTAAGCACTGGCAAGTAACAAATTTACAAATACTTGATAAAAAAGTGTGTTTTTTTCTAACTATTAACATCATAATTTACTACTATCCTTTATTTACCCTTTCATAAGAACACCGGATGGAAAAAACAGGCATTCCATTGAATAAAGAAATATAAACAAGTCATTACTATAGCCAAATTATAAGTGATAAACTATATTTAAGCAGAAACAGACAAGTAAAATGGATTTTTGAAATTAAAACATATTTTAATTTAAAAAATAATTTCACATCTTGGATATTTTATCTCTACTTCCATGCGAAAAAGGGAGATTAAAATGCATTGAATGGATCCCGAGGTACCAAAAATCGGATATGGACTGAGCACCTATTGCTCTCAACACCATCTATTGCCTGAAATTTGAACTAAAATCGAGAATCACTGTAAAAAAGCTCCTGACATCATATACATAAAACTCCTGCAAGAATGTTTTTATTATCTGTCACCGTTTGCAAGTTATTGAATCCATCCATCAGTCCTTTTTGGGACACCCGGTATATATATCGTCTTAAAAATACAATAAAAAAGAACCTGAATATAACGATCATTTCAAATTCACAAAATTAGGACTAGATTTTTCACAAATATAAAAAAGCTGTTCACAATTTCACAAAAACAGGACCCTGAGAGAAAAGTCTGGCCAGACCCCTGCTATCTGAAGCCAGAATTGCAAACTTTGAATATGAAGCTTTAAAATAAAACCACCAAGGCCAGGATAGAGGTCCCCAGGAGAAGGCCAGGATTAGAGGCCCGGGCTTGGCCCGAGGCCCGTACCCAGCCCGGCCCGCGGGCCGGCGGAATGGAGGAGAATTTTCAAACGGGCCGGCAAAAAAATTGAACGGCCCTGCAGGGCCGGGCCGATAAAAAAAATTAATCGGGCCTATCGGCCCGGCATAAGAATTTGGGAGAAGCAGATAAAATACGAGCCATTTTCAATGAATATGACTTTTTCGAAAAGTATAAATGTGCGTTACGAGCCGATGCGAGTTTAACAACATCAATACAGAAATGTAACATGTCCATCGTAGAGATCGGCATCGTACAGTTACATGATGCCTGATCCCGGGTTTAATTTTTTCGGCAGACTTGTATCGGGACGGAACTGGTCTTAATCGTTCTCAGGATGTGTGGGACAGGCATTATGTTTTGTAAAAGTATTAATAGCGATAATGAACTTCTGTTAACAGTATCTTTGGAAATGTACCTTAAGGTGGTTCTCATATTTACTGCTCAACAATGCGAAACTTTCAGACACATTTTTAACTATAAAGGCATAAAATTGACAGGCCTGAGTATTGAAGGCATTTGGAATCGAATAGCGTTTCCATTTTCGATAAATTACGTACAGAGATAACAGAGACTCTTGTCACGTGACTGTACGTTTTTCTCCTTTCCTGTGCTATCGCTTCCGGAAATTCGATTCAAAACGCTAACTTTGGCAGTATTTTCTGAAAGATATATTACTTTTATCTAAGGAAAAAAAGGCATTTACATGGTTTCTGAATAAGAATACCTGCCAATCTCATGCGTTTCCGAAAAGAAATGAATTCGTAAATGTGTCAAAATGTAGCAGGGATGTAGTGGAGGGTATACGGGGGTATACGCCGTATACCCTCTGGATTTTTTTAAGGAACACCGTATACCCCCTGTTTCTCAAGAAAGCTATAGTATATATACACTAGGATATACCCTCAGCCTTCAGCGTATACCACCTGCTTAGAACGTATACACTTTGTTTTTTTTTACGACTACACCACTGAAATGTAGCTCTTTTGGATTTGTGAAAAGCCTTAAAAATGACGGAAATGTTTTCACAAATCTACTTTTTATTATAAAACTTCAAAAGTTATCATGTTTTTTAACTCTTTCTTCTAAACTACGTTAATCTTTTAATGAACTCTTATTTAAATTTTGAAACGTCTGTAGAGACGTTGACTAAAACACTGTAAGTAATCGTTAATGTTTACTATTGTGTGTTTTCTATTTTGCTAACACATAGTAATTTAAAATATACTGTAAAGTGTTCCCATAAATATGCATGTAGTATTCATTAAAAGAATCTTAATTGTATGTCGAGAAAAAACGGAATTTTTTGTAGAAATTGAGTCGGACCGGGCCGGGCCTGTTTTCACTGATTTTTGTACGGGCCGGGCCGGTCTCGGGCCGAGAACGGTAAAAATGTAAACGGGCTGGGCCGGGCTCGTGCCGAACTTACAATTTTTACACCGGGCCGGGCCAAAATAGCTTTCCTTTGGACGTGTCCGGGCCGGGCCTGGAAATTCCGGCCCGTGCAGACCTCTAGCCAGGATTATTGGGTAACCAATGATAAAATTTTGTTAAATTGGATTATAAATCCAAATATGTAGAGCTGTTTCAAGAAGCTGCATGTTTGTTATTTTGACATTTCTCCCCTCTACCCGTGCCTGCGAATTCATTTTTTTCGGAAATCTATACTAATAAAAGAACAAAACGTTCTCTGTGTGTGTCTGTCTGCGTATGTGTGTGTGTGCGATGGCTAGCAAAAACTACTGCACGTAGAAGTCTGAAAATTTAGGTGTGAAAAGTCAAAGATAGGTCCTGAGGCTCAGAATTTTATTTTTTAAGGGCCCCTAGGCCTCTTTTTTATGCACTAAATTGTTAATAATATGCCTCTTTTCTGTACGATCTTCTTCGTTTTTGGGACGAATTCTCCATTTAGCTTCTACCCCATTTCTACATTTCATTTAAGACCCTGTCACCCTAGGGGCCGGTACAGGGCCCCTTGAAGTTTTAGTGTACTAAATTGTTAATAAATTACTTCCTTTTAATCCGATCTTCATTTTTGGGATGCTTTCTCCATTTAGTTATTCTACCGTTTCTACATTCCAGTTAAGACCCTGGACCCAATTAGGGTCCCGCAGTCCCCGGTCCAGGGCCCCTTTAACATTTTGTGTGCCATGCATTTTTCACCCACTAATTTTTTCACATTCCCAGTGCGTATTTTTGAAGTTGAGTCATGGACTCTTCTCCCTAGACCAACACCCACTTATTTTTACTGGGATTCTAGGACCTCTTTTTAAGCATTTCTCCAAATTTTTGCGCATTTTCAAAAAATTATATTCTAATGATTAATTTATACCCTATGCTTAATATTGACTAATTGAAGATCTAAAACGCTAAGCACTAAAACGTTTTAACATGTTTTATGTTAGGGCCCGGTTCTCAACTATCATTTGGCCCCTTTTGGGCCCCATATTATAGACCCCTTAAAAATAGTCCGATTTAGTAGCTTTTTTTTCTAACAACTTCTTAGGTTCTCCAGCTACTACATGAACAACAACGAAAAAATTCAGACTTCAGCTACCACCAATTTTGAATATTAATCGCCTTCTTGGGTCCTTGGCGCAGCTTCTTTTAAAAGGATCCGAATTGTGTGCAATTTTCTTTAACATAGTTCTAGCATCCTCTGATTACTTTAAAAACTACTAAATAGTATATTTATAGCAAACTACATGCCACTTAACTTCCTGACTTCTTAGGGCCCGGTACAGCGCCCCTCGAAGCTTTTGCACCATAAATTGTTAATAAATTGCCCTCTTATTCCTATCTTCATTTTTTGAACCATTTTTCCAATAGCGTTATTCTCCCGTTTCTATATTCCAGTTAAAACCCTGGGGCACCCTAAGGTCCCGTAGGGAGCGATCCGGGGGACCTTGAACATTTTGTGTGCCATGCATTTTTCACCCCTAATTTTCTCACCTTCTCATTGCATAATTTAAAAAGTCCTTCCGGCCAGTGCCGGGAGGAAGAGGTAGCTTTCAAATTCCTTATTTTTAAAAAGCTAGCTTATGTTACTCAAACACACGAAGCTCAATTTAGTGGAAACCGATTATAGAAGATTCAATACAAATTTTCATCAATACTAAATCCTTATGAATGAGAATTTCGCGAAATTAGTCAGCTTTATCTAAGCTGATTTTATTTAAAGTTATATTTGGTTTCCAAATTCGGCGATATGTGAAGTGCCTGCCATTTTAAGAGAACATGGTGGATGAGGCTAACCAGTGAACTTGGTCGAGACCTTAGTAATTCCTGTGCACACTAGGGCTGGATTATTTATCAATATATCGACAAATATTGATATTTTTTAAATGTTGCAATAACAATATCTAAACCTTGACTCCATTGATATATCAAAATAAAATAACAATGTTTTGAGCTCACTGGAATTTTGAATATGAGCCTCGAAAAAAGAGCGTAGAATATCTCAAAACCAAATAAAATAATGTTTTGCGTACACCGCCACAGCCCCGAAAAGCATAACCCAATATTCCATTACAATGCTTTCTCCCTCTATCCTCTCCAAAACTGAAAATCTACCTCGATTATCTTTCTTTACGTTGATTATCTCTAGACCTATTCCAATTATTCCAATCTTCCCTCGGTGAACTGCCTGTCTACGTAATACTGAATAACACATATCGTACTTCTCTTCTCTCGCCCTATCGCCGTTATGACTGATCCACACACATTGATATAACTACAGCTATTGATATGTCATGAATAACCAAACGAGCTGTGATCATTGCTGAGTTCCAGTTGATACAGAATAGCTGGTTATCATTGAGTACTTAGCCGAACAGCTGGGATGATCCGCTTGCGAGCGACCAATTAGAGTCCGCTAATTGTAAACTTTACTTTTTTTTTTCTCTAGTCAAGTTGGGGGAAAAGTCAAGGACAAAGCAGTCGCTCACTGTGATGATTCGTTGCTTTTAAAAAGAGCTTCCCAGACTCTAATGTCTACTCTGCTACTGAATACAATGCTTATTCATATTGTGTATTGATATTCTTTCTTTAGTGTCGTTTGTTGTATTTTCATTAGGGCGAAGTTTTCTCTCATGAATTTAACATATCCTGTCTTGCATTTTAGCTTAAAAGGCATATTTATCAAAAAATAAATTTAAATTAGTATAAAACTATTCCGAAATTTGATTTGAATATTTATATTTTAAAAAAAAGGTTTCGATGTTGTTTTCTTGTAGTAAATAGGTAAGAAAATATGAATACAGTGAATGTTTTCGATTAAGAATCCATTCATTCCTTAGAGAAAGATTGAAAAGCAACATGTCTGCTGTATTTATCATCCCCTGAAACCTACTTAATTACAAGCATATTAGCATGATATGTGGCATTAAATTAATTTTAGTTTTTCCCCTGCTTTTACTTATTTTAATTATATTAAAATCGTCACTCCCTAAATTTAAGAATATTTTATTTTAATTTTTTTTTTTACAATATTCTCAGTTATACGCAGTATAACTCAGTTATAACTTATGAAATAGTTAAAATGTTATTAATAAATAATCCATAAAGTAGGAAGAGAAGAAAACATACTATTTTTAAAGAAAAATATAATGCAACAAAAGGTATAAGTGCAAACAAATATCAAACATTGGTTTCTTCCCCTAAAATATTTCTATTTTGCATAGATAAGTATACATATTTTAATGATGCTGTGTGAACATATATAGGTATAAAACATTGATTCGTAGCTTTCTACATCTGTTGGTACTTAAATTGCTGCTACTGTACCATTTTTGTTTTCGAAATTAGCAATATTTCTATTCTTACACAGTTTAAGGTAGTTTAGAGTAACACAGTTTAAGGTAGCACAGGCCGACATTTCCAGGCCCGGGCCAGGCCCGACTCATAAAAAAAATTTGGCCCAGCCAGACCCGATACAAAAATTAAAAGTTCGGCCCTAGCCCGCCCCGGCCCGGAAAAAAGTTAAAATCTCGGCCCGGCCCGAAAAAAAATTTGTCTCATACGAGGAGTTCTGACCAAAAATATTTATCTTAAGGTTTTTTTTCGTGTTTATAATCTTCATTTTTAGAGAAGTACCGCAGGGTGGATATTTATTTTTTAATGAATCTCTATTTCATGTATGCAAATGTGTTAGTTATCATTAATATTGTTAATCCCTATTCCATGTATTGAAGTGTTAAAAATCTGAAAAATACTATACAGTAAAATCTTCTAAGACGGAATTGCATAGAAAAAAAATGAGCTATAGACAAGTTCCCTTTTTAGCAAGAGTAAATGTTTTATATATTCTTTTCTTACGTATTAGTATATTAATTTTGCATGGATAAACACGTTTTTCAGTTTAAAACAGGGTTTCGTCATAGGCAGATTCTTTTTCACACGTTTTACTATATTTTAATTCAGCTATATTTTAATAAGCAAAGAAATCTACTATTCTTTAAAAAGAATAAATTTTAATGTTTAAGTGTAAAATAATGGCGATTAAAAAGTGTATACATTTTTTGCAAAAAGTTTTGGGCCAGGCCTAATTTTACTGACCTTTAAATGGACCAGACCACGCTGAGACGATGATTTTCATACGGGCCGGGTCAAAACTAGAAATGGAAATTTCGGGCCGTGAAGATTAGGAATGAAACCAGTCCCGGCTCTGTACAGAAAAAAAGTTAGGCCCGGCCCGTCCCGAGCTTTCAGAAATAGATATGGCCCGGACCCGGCCCAAGTGCCATAAACGAAAATAGGCCCGGTCCACGGGCAGTGCCGGGCTTCGGGCCACGGGCTGGACCATGCAGATCTCTACAGTAGTTATCGCGATATATCAGTAATATCGATATTAACTCGTTGATATATTGCGATATTAAATTTTTGATATCGTCCAGCCCTAGTGCACACGCTCGCTCATATCGGAATCGGTTGATATATATGAATGCTGTCGCAGGCAAAAATCAGATTTTTCAAAATGTCACCCACATAATGAAATTCAAACTGCTGTATCTGAGCCATTTTTTAAGATAAAGACAAAACAAAATTATATTTATTAAACAAAGACAAAATAATATTTTTCAATTTTCAATATTTTGGCATCACATTTCAAATTTTAATTTTTTTTTAAAAATTTAAATGGCCGCCATTTTGAAACAAAATGACGGATGAAGCCGGCCAACGAATTCGGTCGAGACTTTGGTATGTACTATGTACACACCGAGTTTCATCTAAATCGGTTCATAAATACGCCTGTTATCGCGTGACAAATATCAGGTCGTTACGAAATGTCAGCCACGCTAGAAATTGAAAGTGCTATAACTCAGTCATTTTTTAAGATATACACAAAACAAAAACTGCTCCAGAATCTTTGTATCAAGGTCAAACACATAAGAAAATAATATTTTTCAATTTTCAATATTTTGGTATCACATTTCAAATTTTATTTAAAAAAAAATTTAAATGGCCGCCATTTTGAAACAAAATGGTGGATGAAGCTGGCCAACGAACTCGGTCGCGACATTAGCATGCATTATGTACACACCGAGTTTCATATAAATCGGTTCATAAATACGCCTGTTATCGCGTGACAAATATCAGGTCGTTTCAAAATGACAGCACAATAGAAATTCAAAATGCTATAACTCAGCCCTTTTTTAAGATATACACAAAACAAACACTGCTCCGGAATCTTTGTATCAAGGTCAAACACATAAGAAAATAATATTTTTCAATTTTCAATATTTTGGCATCACATTTCAAATTTTAATTTTTTTTAAAAATTTAAATGGCCGCCATTTTGAAACAAAATGGCGGATGAAGCTGGCCAACGAACTCGGTCGAGACTTTGGTATGTACTATGTACACACCGAGTTTCATCTAAATCGGCTCATAAATACGCCTGTTATCGCGTGACAAATATCAGGTCGTTACAGAATGTCAGCCACGCTAGAAATTGAAAGTGCTATAACTCAGTCATTTTTTAAGATATACACAAAACAAAAACTGCTCCAGAATCTTTGTATCAAGGTCAAACACATAAGAAAATAATATTTTTTAATTTTCAATTTTTTGGTACCACATTTCAAATTTTAAATTTTTTTAAAATTTTTAAATGGCCGCCATTTTGAAACAAGATGGCGGATGAAGCTGGCCAACGAACTCGGCCGAGACATTGGTATGTACTATGTACACACCGAGTTTCATCCAAATCGGTTCATAAATACGAGAGTTATAGTATGACAAAGATCAGATATATATATATGTGGATATATATATATATATATATATATATATCAACTTTTGAACGGAGGGTGGTTTCGGGGTCTGGGGGTCATGATCGATGAAAATATACCAAAATTTTTTGAAATCGCTTTCCTCCGAACGGCTGCAATAGGTAGCTTTTTGTAATGAAAGCTACCTAAAATTGAGTCTTGGACTCTTCTCCCTAAACCAACACCCTCATGTTTGTAATGGGGCCCTAGGACCCTTTTTTAAGCATGTACCCCATTTTTGCGCATTTCTTTAAAATATTATTCTATTGATTAATTAACACTCTATGCTTAATTTTGACTAATTGAAGATCTAAAAGGCTAAGTACTAAAACATTTCTCATGTTAGGGCCCTGCTCTCAACTATCAGTTGTACCCTTTTGGGCCCCCTGTTATAGCTCTCTTAAAATGGTCCGATTCACAAACTTTTTTTTTCTAACAACTTCTTAGGTTCTCCAGCTACTACATGAAAAAAAAAAATCAGACTTTAGCTACAACCAGTTTTGAATATTAATCGCCTTCTTGAGGCTTTTGTAGCAGTTTCTTTAAAAACTATCCGATTCTGTTGCAATTTTCTTTAACATAATTTTAGCGTCTTCTAGCTACTTTAAAACCACTATAAAATTTTCTTATACCCAACTACATTCCAGTTAAGACCTTGGCCCTCAGGGCCCGGTCTTTCTTTATACCTCAGTTACTACCTTTTTCGAGCATTAATCTCCTTTTCCAGCATCAAGTTACGTCTACTCACTACTGCCGTAAATTAAAAATCGCTTTACTTTAAAGGTAACTTTAAACAAGGGATTTCATCCGTTTATTAACCATTTGGGAAAATGGTTATTGTCCTCTGTCAGGGTAGGAAATCAAAAACATATGGGAACGTCCATTCGTTATTTTTGTGACAATTAGAGCAATTTTTCATAAATACTTGTAATTATTTTATTATAAAATATATTTAAGATAAAAAAATTGATATAACGAATTAAATATTACTGTGTTCCTCTCTCGTAATATATATCTAATTGGCAACAAAAAGAATTTTATTTGTTTATATATTAAATCAAAATTTTGTTACTCTTGTGACACTCTGGTCACAAGAATAACAGAATTTTGATTTATTATATAGACAAGCAAAATGCTTTTTATTTCAAATTAGATATATATTAAATTAAACAAAAACCTAATTTGCAGAGCAAATTAAAAAAACAAAATTTATTTCCTAAATTGTTTAAGCCCGAGAAGGGGCAGATATTAAGAATTTCATTCAATTCGTTCTACATTTAATGTTAAATTTTTGTAACAAATAAGTTAAACCAATTGAACATTAAAAAATAAAAATGAAATTCATACAATATAATACTTTAAACATCTATATACTTAGATTCCGTTCAAATGAAATCGAAATAAATCTTAGACTTTTTTAAAGTTTTGTATTTTGCATGTATCTTATCATATTATGTACAATCGTCATAAACATAATGCAAAATCTGCAGTACAAATATTTACAACTTAAAAATGGAAAAAGTCTAAGATTTATTTCGATTTCATTTGAACGGAATCTAAGTATATAGGTGTTTAAAGTATTATATTGTATGAATTTCATTTTTATTTTTTAATGTTCAATCGGTTTAACTTATTTGTTACAAAAATTTAACATTAAATTTAGAACGAATTGAATGAAATATCTTAATATCTGCCCCTTCTCGGGCTTAAACAATTTAGGAAATAAATTTTGTTTTTTTAATTTGTTCTGCAAATTAGGTTTTTGTTTAATATGTCAAGTTTTTTAATAAGTACTGAATTCAGACGAACACATTTCAAAATTAATGGAGGGTATATCATCATCAGGCTTTGATTTGTGCGATATCGCATCACAATTTGTGATGCAATTTGCCTATGTATAATTCAAAATGTTTCACCAGTGCAGTGATGCAGGTTGCTGTAGTTTGGTCAAAGAATTACAATCTGAACTTAAACAAGTAATATAAAATTTTGTTTTTAAAGTCAATTCCTACTTAGGCCATCAAAGAACAATTTAATATAATCCCTTAATCTAATATTAGTTTTTGTTGCATTAAAATATCTCAATTTGTTGATTTTCTATAAGCAAGTAGGTTTACAATGGAACTTTATGGGAATTTGGCGAAATATTAGAGATATCGCCAAGTTGTCGTCACTTTTGGCGACTCATTTTGGTCGCCAAATTTGGCGATATATCGCCGAGTTGGCGACAAACTTGGCGGTATTTGGCGACAGAACAGGGTCCCCCCTATGGTAACCCCTTATGGAAAATACTTTCATTCATCTTTAATAACCCATGGCCGCCATTTTGTTTCTCATGCAAAACTAAAATTAATTAATTAAAACTTAATTAATTAATTAATATTTGAAAAAACTGTATTAACATCAATTGTCATCCTGTACAAGTTTAAAAAAATTTATTTCAACTTGATAGGATGAATAACGAGTATTTTATTAGCGATTGAAAATTTGAACAAGATAAATATATAAATAAATAAATATAGGGAGAGTGTGAGCTAATAGTAGGAATTGAAAAAAATCTGCTTGAAAATGTTATTTTTATTTCCACTATGACGCCATATTCATCTACTTTTTAATTCTTAAAAGAAAAACTATTTCAGTTACTTCTGTTTCAAGTTTCACGTGAAAATCATTCAACTAAATATAGGCAAATTATTATTATGGCTTTTGAATTATTTACAACAATGAAGGATAAAAAGTTAAATTTTATTAGAAAATGTCCGTTGATTCTCAATTAAAAAAGAGAAATTTGGAATTATTAAGAAAAATATTTGAATAATGTAAATAAAAATTAACCCATGTTACTCTCTAGATTATAATCCACCTATATGCAAAGGCATTTTATGATCCGTTTTCACCCTGACGTCAGGCAAATATTTTTACACTTTGAATTTATAATATTATTAGAATTAGCAAAGAATTAAAAATGAGTGGCATCAGGGACAAAAAGGTGGGAAGAAAAAATGAAAAAGTTATCATCTCCATAGGCTTTTCTATGTTAAATTAACATTGAGAAGTGACACTGGAAATAAATAAGTATTGCGCTGCCGCGCAATACTTAAATGAGTGGAGCACAGTAGTATTTCACTGGTTATATCACTTTTTATCTTAATTATATTTTACAATAAAATAATTGGAAGTATTTGTAAAAAACCGCTCGAATGGTCACAAGAGTAACAGTGGACGTTCCCATATCTGAAGCGTTTTATTGGTTGAATCCGCATTTTATTCGTTTTCTGATTGGTCTATACAGTAATCTGTATCTTCCCTGTACTTTCAACAGAGATGGATACTTCTGTTGCCACTATGGCAAAAAAAAAATAATAATAATAATAACTCAGAAACAAATTGAGATACAGCTTTCAAACAAATTCCATTTAAAAGTACATTTTTGTCTCTATACGACGGTGTAAAAAGTGATATTGTGGGATGTTTAGAAGTTCAAGAATGAAATTTCATTTAAAATTGGTCCAGGAATATTAATGTTTAATCCATGGCGTACGTAATGAATGACCAGCTCCGTAGAAGTTTAAAAATTTACAGTACCGAAAACTGTAATCCATGGCGTACGTAATGTATGATCAACTCCGTGCGCGATTTTTTATGTCTTAAATTTTAGTCCTTCTATATATAAAAAAAAGTTTTGATTTGGAAATGGACCAATGAAAATCTGCGTAGATATTCCGGGTAGATCGGCGTCCAATTTGAATGCTTAAGCATGGCCTTTCATCGTTAATATTAAAAAAACTGTTGCATACAAAAATATGAAAATCGGTGGTATTATAGAGAAATGTTTGATAAACACGCTGATGCAGACAGTTTTTAAATCGAAGAATTATTTTAAGAGATATTTAATGCTAAAGTTGGACAAAATCGTTCCATTAAAAACGTTTTATTGGAGCAAAAACTATACATGAGAATTTAATCATTTTTAGATCATTTTATACGTTATAAGTTCCCGGTGTGGAGATTGCATTTATTTTTCATTTTTTGAGGTTTTATTTCAATTTTAAATTCAAATTTTCAGCATTTCGAGAGATATTTTTTTACAAATTTTAGAAAAAGTTATTGATTTAAACTGTTGCCAGCTGTATAAACAGCGCAAACAATAATGTTTACTTCAAATTAAAAATTTAGTTACACGTGACTATTACAAACAGAAAAAAGACTTTAAAATTAGAATTAAATGATTACATGTTAAAAGCAGGAAAATTACGTCATAAGAACCATAGGCACAGATGTCATATACCAATTTGACGCAATTTTTTTCCGACGCCAATTTGGCGAAAACATCAATAGCATAAACAACAACTTCCGGGTTACCATATCAAGCAAAATAACGACACTTTAGCACCAGTTAAGTACCCGTTGCGTATATGAAATTGGCGTCAGAAAAAAATTGCGCCAATGACATCTGTGCCGAACAATATTTACACTTGAATTTAAAAAGAGAAACGAAATCTTAAAATAAAAAAAAATCATTATTATGCGTTAAAACTTGTAATTCGAGGAAATTACGTCATATTTAAAATGGCAAAAAATATAGCAAAACAATTTAAATTGAAAAATATATTTGCGCGAGATATTTTGAGATAATCTTTTCAACTATTATCGTGAATTCGAAGACAGCGCAAATAATATTTCCTTCTAACAGCAAATGTATTTTCATGTGAATATTAATAAGAGAAATAAAACTTTGGTGTAAATTACGTCAGATTTGAAACGATACATTTAAAATGAATTATTTAAAAGATCTATCTTATAGCGCTGTTAAAAAATACCGGGAGACAATGACACTGTTTACTTAATTCATTTTACATTAGCTTACTTTCAAATGTTTAACGGTACTTCTTAGTTATCCCGTCGACCAAATTACTGTCGCCAAATTGTAAGATTAAATGCCAATAATGGTTGCCATTAGTTAATTAATTGCAAGATTAAATGCCAATAATGGCCAATAAAACCATTAATTCGACGTTTTATTTGTATTTTTATTAATTTTTTACTAATTTATTTATTCTTTCGTTATTTAAAATAAAAATTATGTCAATGTGTATAATTTGGCGAGTGGTTTGGCGATTTATATAAATTGGCTAAATTCGTCGACGGGATAACTAAGAAGTGCCAGTTTAACTAATTTTTTTAATTAAATACGAAAAAAGCCGTTGTATCTCTTAACAGCGCAGCAGATTTGGCCTTAAAAATCCCCAATCCAAGGAAAACGAATGGAAACCCGTTTACAGAGAGATCGCTACTGTTTTTTTTTTAAATTTTAATTCAATATTTTTAAAGCCGATCAAATTAGCGTGCTTTTTGGATTTTGGTGTGCCTGAACGGGGGTTGGCGAGCGTAGCTCGTAGGGGGCAGAGCCCCCTAGTCTTTGAAAAAATCATTTTCGTTGTAATTTGTTAAATTGCATTTTTTTAAAACATATTGTGTTAATGTTAAAAGAAATTCATGAAATTTACAAGTGGAGGGTCATCTTCCACATCTTGGGGGCGCATTATTTCCTCGGGTTCTAAGGGCCCAATTTCAATGGGATTTGGTTCATTCAACTTAGATTACAATTCCGCTACTTTCTGTATTAGGAAATTTTATCTTAGACTTACTGCAGTTACCAACATTTTCCAACATTAATGGTGCATTCTTTTTGTTGGATTCTATGGGTTTGATTACTATGAGGTTTGGGTCATTCAACTTGGTTTTCAATGGTCTCCGGCACGTGCGGGGCACTTCCGGTAAATGCTGCCATAGGTAGCGGGGACCCATGTTACACGTGGGCCTCTGAAATTAAGTTCATTTAAAAGAATTTCAAAAGATATAAAATCATACAAACTTGAGTTTTGTTCAAGGTTATTATTTACAAAGCCGGCGGGTCTGCTAGTCAATAATATGAAAAAAAAGTAGAAACTGTTTGTCAGATAATTTCAGTTCTGCTCGCATTCTGTTAAAAGTAATTAAGTATAAACCTGCTAACAATTATTTGGCATTAAAGATGTTATAACAGAAATTGCATTAATTTTTTATTACTTTCTGAAATACAACATCACAACATGTATGTTATCCGTATTTATTTAATCCTTTATGTACTGAATTATGAATTCATGAAAATTTTATGTTCTAAAGCATTTTTCGTGAATTGTTTAAACTACATTAGAAGATTTACATAATCATTTAATAAATTTTAGAAGGATTAACTAAATTTGAATTTATAGGGATTTCGTGCAATATTTATAATCCCACTCAAATCTTTTCTCTATCTATCTACCGGGTGTCCCAAAAAGGACTGACTGATTTTAAAATTCAGTAACTTGTAAACGGTGACAGATATTTAAAAAATTCTTGCAGGAGGGTTATGCATAAGGTCAAAAGTTTTTTTACAGTGATTTTCAATTTTAGTTCGAATTACAAACAATAGATGGCGCTGTAAGCAATAGTCGCTAAATACAGGCTCGATTTTTGGCCCTTTATCTTGTTCTATGCGGAAAAAGGAGATGGAAATGTATTATCCGGGCCACGAAGTACCAAAAATCGAGCCTGAATTGAGCGTCTATCGATCGTAGCGCCATCTATTGCTTGTAATTTGAACTAAAACTGAAAATCACTGTAAAAAAACTTTTGACCTTATGCATAACCCTCCTGCAAGAATTTTTTAAATATCTGTCACCGTTTACAAGTTATTGAATTTTAAAATCAGTCAGTCCTTTTTGGGACACCCGGTATATTATAAAGGACAAACATATCTGTGCGTAACGCATAAGTCATTCTGCTAATGGCAACACTTTCAAATTTGAAATGAATTTTCGTTTTGCAATTTTCTCAACTGAAAATTTTTAAACTTCTACACATCGCACATTTTAAATTTTTACACCGTCGTATAAGGAAAAAAATGCTCTTTTAAATGCAATTTGTATCTCAATTTATTTTTGAGATATTAATTTTTTTGTAGTTTTTAATACGATTTTTCTTATAGTGGCAACAAAAGTACCACATTTCTATTGAAAGTCATTGAAAGTAAACGGAAAATAGGAGATACTGTATCTTTTTGTTGTCATTTCCTCATAAAACCTGAAAAAAAAAAGTTGAAATTAAAATACGGGCTTTGTCAAGAATACTGTCTGTTATTCCGTGATAATGACGTCATATGCATACTTTTCTATAGAGGAAGTAATACTGGATTATAAAAGTGGATTGCTTTAGCGAATGCAAATGACGTCATTTTATAAAAAAACGTGTATTTTAATTCTCAAACCTGAATTATGTTTTGTAGAAGTGCGTCATTTTCACAGCCAGCTGCTTTGAAATTCTTCATAGGTGAAAATGCTCTTTTGAAAATAATGTAATCGAAATCACACACACTGATAAAACGCAATGTTTTACAAAAATTTAGAGCGTCTTTATAAAAGAGAAGTGACATACAAATAATAGCGATTTATATTACAGGAATTGATGATTCTCGCCTAGGTGGATTCGCTTCGCCGAGTTAGACAAGCAAACAAATAATTGGAGGTTTAAAATAATATCCTGTTCCTGAAGTTTTTGTCCAATATTCTCTCGAACAATAAAATTTTAATGGTATTCTCTAGGACATTCCTACTATAATTTTATCAAAATAACATAATTTGCTTAATTTAATTTTTCATAATTTTATATAATCTATATATTTAAAACACAAGTGTGTTTTTTAGTCATCTGCCCTGATCTTTCTGCTGAACCAATTTTACTAATATTTTTTTTTATCTGAAAGCTGTTCATTTGTGGATGTAATCGCACTATCAGTTTTTTTTTTCTTTTTAATATCCCCACTTTTATCTTTTAATTTTAAAAGCATTTTATAAAATTTCTTCAAAATGTTGAAAATTAGATACCTTACATTATTGCAAACAATAGAGAAATAATGAGGTATTTTTATCTTTATTCATGCCATTTTCCGATAAAAATTCAAAATTGTTGATAAAAATTGTTGTATAGGGTTTAGTGGCGCAAAATCCCATTAGGAGCATAATATTATATTAGGAGAATAATAACGGAAAATGACATACTGCTTTTGAAAACACGCATTTTTCCTCATAAATTTTCTATATTGTTTTTCCTACTGCATATGTACTGAATATGTACCGGGCTTTCTAATGTTAACACTAGAACGCCCGGAAATTTAGCTCAAGTCCATAAAAATATTTGACACCAGAATTTTTATTTAAAATTATTTGACTGATTTATTTAATGAAAATCTGCGTGGTTTAAATTTAACTTTTTTTTATGAAAGAATTTCTGGTTCCAGTTGACATTTAGTCATATGGTCGGAGTCAGATCGACTCCTTCCGGTCGTTCTAGTGTTAAATAAGGAAAAAATTTCTAAATTGTAATGGTAACAAAAGTCCGTACAAGTTGGCAGCTATGACATCGTGTTGGTGTCATCGGAATTGCAACCGCATCCTCTTCTTGGAGCTCAATGTATTTAACAGTTTTTTCAATCGCACTTAAACTTTTGGAATGCGTCATTTCTTTTTGATGGACACTGAATTAATCATTAAGAAACAGTCGTTGCCAATAAACAATAAAGTGCTGAGTTAAAATGGAAGAGTATCGTAAAAATTTAGAACTCTGATTTTCTGATAAGAATGGGGAAAGACGACCACAATGTATTTTCAGTAACTCGGTTAAGCAGTATATGTATTTTTTAAATTTTGAAAGTGCTTCTTTAATTTTGGTCTGTCTATCTCTACATCTGTCCGGATTTTCGAGCTTTAATTTTCGCAGATATGCTTCGATTGCAATGAAATGTATTACATAAGTTTTCTATTGAAATTATAGTGTGGGTAATATTTATTTATCTTTTACTGGAACACAAAATAATTCGTATGCATTATGATCGGGGGTGCACTGGTGCCGAAATGCCATTTCTGTATTTATTTATTTTTACTTTGAAAGAAAAAAAATGTTCTTTCTGATAAAATATGTATTAATTTAATATTAAAATAAAAAGATGGTCCAGACATTTAATTATGCTATTGTATTGTATGATTATTGTATTTTGTAGTGAAAGATGTAATTAAAGTATAAAAAACAAGTCGTAAGAAAATAGCCTAATCTTTTGGAATACTGTCGGCAAATTGACATTAAAATAAATTGTTAAAAATCTAATTCATGAAATCAGTTAGCCCTTTTTGGTCGACAATGCATGTCATACGTTCAGCTATTTGGCGCCGCGCCGCTTCCATGCGACGAAGAAAAAAGTTGCATCGTTGAAAGAGAATTCCCCGTAAGGCATGGTGACGTCACGTCGACGTCGTTGTGAAGTCACTGTGACTAGAATGTGAGGTCGTTATGGCCGTTTTAGAGCTCTTTTGTGACGTCACATTGTGACGACTTTGTGAAGTCACGGTGTGACAAATTTGTGAAGAGTGTGTCATTTGTGACTATTTTGGTATTAACTTTGTGACGAATTTGTGACGAATGTGACAATGCTTCAAAGTCACATTGAGATCAGTTTGTGAAATATCTGTCATTTGTGGCGAAATTGTCTTTAACACTGTGATGATTCTGTGACGACAGCGACACTGCTTTGAAGTCACATTGTGACAATTTTGTGAAAATTGTGTGATTTGTGACAATTTTGTCATTAACGTTGTGACGAATATGTGACTAGCGGCAATGTTGTGAAGTCACACTATGACATACTTGTACAGTTGTAAACACGTATGCATGTCACACATAGTCATAATTATGCATGTTGTAAAATCATTTACATCTATAACGTTAATATACTTCGGCGATACATCGCAATTAAAACTTGGGGGCCGCTATAACAAGGGTATACCAAAAGAATTTTATTGAATCAAAATGCAATGCCCCGCAGACTTCAATTTTTGTTGCACCTTTCTTTTCTATTGCAATAAATGAGAATATTGAAGACAACTGAATGATCGATCTATCACATTTTTTTTTTTTCAAAATTAGCTATTTGTTAAAAGCATTAAAATTACCAAAGAAACAATTTGTTTAAATTTTCAAATCTTTATCAAAATAAAATTTGTGTTGAAAATATAATATTTTATAATATATACAGTACTTTTTATATTCTTTAAACTATAGAAAATACTGAATGAAAATAATTTATTTCATTTAATACGCATTACAAACTCGAAGTCACTGGTGAAGTTGAATTTTTTTCGATTACACAACATTTATAATAAAAAAAATGAAAGATAAAAAGAAATGCCGATATTAAGTAATTAAATTTTATATGTTTTATGATATTAATTACCATAATATATATATATATATATATATATATATATATGATTGTAATTCAAACAAGTTGGGGCTGAGAAAATAGGAAACTTCTTTGTTATAGAGGCCCCTATAAATTTGATTATGCAAAAATTGCAGTAACGACATTGCTAAGATCATTGTGAAGTTTATGCATGCGTTATCTACATATATATATATATACACTCGAAACGCTCATCATGTGCCATATAGTCATTATATATGTATTGTTTACGTCTTTTATGCCACATACATGCATTACAAAATTTCCGAAGTACATTTTAGCAATAACCATTTGAAACTACTCAAATGAAAAATACAGCTTTGGTATAGAAAATTAACTGAGTATCATCAGTATCATTATGTTGAGAATTCTAGGAACAATTTCGGCAATAATCGTTATGTTGGAAGATAGCAGCAATAAATAAAATCGTATTTTTATGCTCACTGTAAAAGTAAGTAAAACTTTTAGGTATGCATAGAACGGTGATACAAAGGGTTAATTTATTTTACATCAGGGTTTGCTTGAAGTAAAATCCATATATAAAACAACTTTTTGATTATTAAAAAATAACTTTAATAATTGATTGTCAAAATTACATTTTTATTTATGAAATTATATATTATAAAAATAACTCTTACTACCTATGATTTTTTAAAACAATAATACCTTATTGTTTATAATACACAGCCCCGCAGCTACTCTATTTTGCGTCTAATGTGAAAGTTTTTATGTTTTGCCAAAGATCTATCTGGCTGGATATATGTTGCCATGACATCTATAACTCTGATATTATCATAAATAGTACAAACAGATTAGAATCTACAACGAAATTTTTAGAATAAAGTCCGGTGAAAGTTTTATAAATACAGTAGAATGCCGATTATCGGAACTCCAATTAACCGAACTTCCATTATCCGAACAGCATATTTCTCTCAAAGAATTCTTTTTAACCGAATTTCCAATTATCCAAATATTTCTCTCTCTAAAACAGAAAAAAAAACACCTAACTTCCAATTTATTTTTTGCTTAAATTATAATCTCTGAAGTTTAGAAAATGATAAAAAGAAAAAAAAAAGAAAAAAGTAAACAAAAAACAATTAAAAAAAAAACAATTTTTAAGCACTCCAGTACTAACTGGTGCTGTCAGTCCTAAACCTAGATAAAGTGTGAAGGTTTTAGAATAGTCAGGAGCATCCCTTAAACTGTCTGCCCATTTATCCGAACTTTTGTTTATCCGAACTAGGGTCGGTCCCGACTTATTCGGACAATCGGCGCTCTACTGTATATATTGTATTAGAAATACAAATAATCATATTTATTTTTATATGACACAATAAAACAAAATAATGAACACAGTATCAAATGGTTAACTACTTTTTAATGTAAATAAAGTATAAAAATTCAGCCCATAAACACAAAATAGAGCCACACATAGGTTCATTATTATTATTAATATTTTATTTACAAGATTATGGTAATTATAAATAAGAAATCCATTTTAATCACGCTGTTTATAAAGAGTGTATAATATCGATACTTTGAAATTCATCTCGATAAAATCATTCAGAGATAAAATGATAAAATTATCCAGAAAAAAAAGTAAATAATAAAAGATGATTGTTACATTTTAGATTCATACCGTTCAAGTATTTGCGTTATTTTTAAAGTAAAATCATATTTAAACACTTACTGATTTATCAGCGTATTTATTATACTATTTAACTTCTATTTATTGCGTATTTAACTTCTATATTTTCATTTGCCAACAGACTTCTAGTTCACTTTGAAAACATTTCAGTAAGAATGTTTAACAACTGAAAACTTTCACCCGCTATGACTATTTCTTTATAGATTTTAAAACATTCCTCAGGTTGAATAATACATTAAATAATCATTTTTTTTTTCTTAACATTATATATCTACGATCTCAATAGTATACGTTTCCGTTGTGTCTTATTTTTTCTAAATTCCTCTTCTGAGCAGATGCAATTTTTTAAAATAAAAACATGCAATGCAAATTGTTTAAGACCATCACTTAATACAAAATTAAAAAATTATGTTTGCCAATAATTTTATTCCATAAAAAGACTTTTTCTTTAAATAATTTAATTATCTTTAAATTTTTATTAATTATATTAATGACTGATTATAATACTTGTCCATATACTTTCATATTTATGACACCATGTGGTTTTAACCAAATATTTAAATAAGAAAATAAACCAGATTAAAATGCAATTTAAATCACTAATTTTAATAATCTGATCAAAGCTGTTGAAAAGGAAGTTAGCTATTTTAATAAAATAAAAAATAATTGTAATGAAATATTTGTGTTCTATAACATGTTCATTAGAAGATAACTAAAATCATTGAAATTAAAAAAAAAGCAAACAGGGAAAATAATATTTTAGATATTTCAACAAAATAAAAAATAAATGTAGTGAAATATTTATGCTCTACAGCATGTTTATGAGAAGCTAACTAAAATTGTTGCGGTTAAAAAAAAGCAAACAGGGAAAATAGTATTTTTACATACCTAATTTCATTGACGTTGTACGTGATACTTTGATTTTGGGGAACCAATTAAATCCGATAATAAGTACCATAGCAATGACTTGAATCATCTTCAACAAGTCAAAGCTACCGTAATTTTCTCGGGTTTATATTTTATTAGCTGAACTAACTTGGATCCTGAGAACGTTCTTGTTTCACTTTTTAAATCCGTGTCAACGCGTCTATTCCGTCCAGTGTCCACAGAACTTCCGGCGTTTATTCTAAAAAGCTTCACTGTTACTTTTATCCGTTATTCTGCGGTGAGTCCTAACAACTGAAATAGTGCAGATGCAGACGATTTTTAAGTTTCGAAGTTCGAAGCAGATGTTTTTTCGGTTTTATTTGTTTTTCTATACAACAGTTTCGGAAGGAAATTAAATGCGTAATAATCTTATCAAATTGTCCCTAATTCAATTTCCTGTTTGAAAATGTTTTATTGTATTTCACCTTTTATTTTTATCAGTTTTATTGAATTGTAAAGTTTCATTTACGTAAATTATAATAATAATATTATCCATAATTAGAGTTTACTAGATAAAATATTGCTTAATTTTCCAAAATGTGTATAAATTAATTTAATGGTAATAATGATGACCCCCTCCTTTTTTTAAAAGTAAAATTTGTATCACAGGTAATATATACAAAATATCTTCTTAAAAAATACAACAAGATTATCTAGAAGAGATGAGTTTTTCTTCGTCAATCTGTCATTATCTTAATATTAATTTTCTGTAGAATAAGACATCTTGTAAAATAATTTTTAAAGATATATTTTGAAAACAAAAAATAAAATATGAATAATTAATTATGTCATGGGCTTTGCCTAAATTTTGTACATTAATTTTATATTCGGAAAATGTCAATTTTATTTTAAACGTCTGAAAGAAGTAGAATTTAAAAAAAAAAAAAAAAAAAAAAAAAAGTTATTTAAAATAGTGAAACACTAAGAGAAAAGAAAATGACTTGAATGAAAATTATAAAGCAAGAATGCATATATGACTAAACTTTGAAGACGCTTTCTGCGTGCTCATTAAAAGCTGCAGACTTAACTGTAATAGAAAGTTTTTAGTTTGAAACCACAGAAATGTTTCGACTACTCTTTTAGAAACTTCTAGTATAACAGATGATCATTTACAAAAATCTTTATAAAAGATAAGTCGAGGTCTGTTTACCTAAAACATTTTTTTAATAATATGAAATTCGCATAATTAGGAAATCTTTTTGTGTCGCTGATGAATTAATTACATTTTATGTTATATGAAAATAAAAAGTTTTGGTTAGAGGCACAGAGGCAACTTGGACCACGGTTTAAAAAAATTTTTAATCCGGCAGAAAAATATTTTTTACAGTAAATAACATGTTTTTAATAATTTTTGTAATTTTTTTAAGTTTTCTAAGAAGTTTACATTTCAGTCACAATGTGACATCACTGAATGGTGGCATTTTGGTCACAGATGTGATGTGACCACAGTGACTTACAGTGACGTCACAATGACGTCACTGTGACCATGCATGCTATGAGGGTCGTTGCTAGTTATGCATTGGGTTATATTCTGCAATTATATGGGTTATATTTCTATATTTCTCAATAATTGCTAAGAGATTGTGTAACTATAGTCTTGCTATTTTATTTTTAAGTCGTACTTTGTTATTTTTCTGTTATGGCAGCTTTCTTTAGTTATTGTTGCATGTCGAAACGACTTTTCTGATGGATTCAGAGAGTAATTTCAATATGACTCAGTCAGGAGGTAATAGTTTTCATTAGAGATGGGCAACATCGTTCCTTTTAAGGAATCGTTCCAGCCGGAATCGTTCACCGAAAGGAATGAGTTCATTGGAGTCGTTCCTTTCGGAATCGTTCCGAAAAAAAGGAACGATTCCGAGAAAAAGGAACGATTCCGAGAAAAAAAGAACGATTTTGAAAAATAAAGGATTCCAAGGGGAAAAAAATACTTCCGAGATAAAGAGAACCACATGCAATCCATAATATTTTTTACTAATTTATTTTCTTATGTACCCATCCATTTTCTTAGGCATCTAGTCGCTTTAATTTTGTAATGTTTTGGACAGATGATTTTGTTTTTAAGAGTTCATTTCATTGATCAGAGTGTGCAATTAATTTGCAGTTATTTCTAACTTTATGATTTATGGTATAAAGCATAATTCCTCTTGGAAATTTAAGGGCGGTGCAAGGTCTATTCGATTTTCAGTGTAATCATTGGTTTCTCTTGAAAATATGTCGTCAAATGACTGTCCATTTATATTATTATTTTATACAGTGTGTCTTTACTCTCAACAATGTTCAGTGGCTAAGTCCTAAACCGTTAATCATAGACCTATAGTTCCAATTACAAAAATGTTTTAAATAAGGTAAAAAATTATTCTGAAAGTCGTTTGGATCAATAAAAATATTTCTAAAAAAGTTACGAAATTTAATTTTTTATACGGTCCTCCGCCCTATAAGAGATATTTAGTAAAAATTTCCTGTTCTCTTAAAAGAAAGACAAAAAAAGTCCCATTCATCTAACACTAAAATTCATGAAATTATACGAAACTTTGAAATGCAAGACTTATGCAACTTTTCTGCATCCGAATACAAATGAGTTTAGCCATGCTTCTAGGGGTCGTAAACAAAGTGCTTAAAGTATTTGGAGGATTTATTTCATGTGTAGCTGCGCTTTGAAAGAAATCGTATTACGACAGATTTTTGTAAGGATTTGAAGCTGTTTCTTTTCATGATTTTTTTAACAAAAACTATGCTATTTTTATAAGCTTTTATTTAACCTATTAACCGCCAAAACTATAAGTAGGAATTTTCAATTTTCTTGTTGAAAGTCGCTTGTCACCACAAATTCAAAAAGGTAATTTCCGCTATATTAAAATATCAAAATTTCTGCCAAAAAATAAGGCAATTTTTTAAATTGTAAAATAGTGGTGACAAAGTAATTAATGTAAGCATGAGCAATTATTTTGACCGTTGCGTGAACGCAACACCAGCGGGTAACGGATTAACTTGAAACGATCGTATGTATGTCTTTCCAGTTCAAAATTTGTACTCGAAATTCAACTCACTTTAAAATATGCGATCGAGGTTAAATTTTACATATTGACGTAAATCAGATGACAATGTAATATTATTATGATTTTCAGTGCTTAACATTACATACTTATTTTACAGGGTAACACAAAAAATTTCGGATAGATTACTGCCAACATGTTTTCTAAAAAGTTTTAGATTAGATAACACAAGACTGCGATGGTTGTGTTTTTTTATTTTTAAAATTATGATTTTTTTGTATTTTTTAGCGCTGAATCCGAAAATTATCTTCATTTTTAACCATCATGTCAGAATTTTTCGCAAATAGTAAATTTCAAAATTGAAAAAATAGCTAATACTATAAAATCGAGTCGATGGTTGTATTTTTTAAATTTTACGACTGATTTGTATGTGCTTTTTAGCACTGAATGTAAAAATTACCTTCATATTTAACCATCATGTTAGACTTTTTTTAAATGGTAAATTTCAAAGTTAAAAAATAGCGAAAGTCTGATACTATAAAATGGATGTAAAACTTCTTTTATTCAATTTAATTTTATTTAATTCAAGAATTTACTCAATTTTTGGCTTATACTGGGATTCTTACAGCTAAACAGCTCGGGGATCCGATGATGTGGGAAGGGAAGAGGTTCAATTAAAACTTTGAACTTTTAAACTTTGAAATTTACGATTTACGAAAAATCCTGACGTGATGGTTAAAAATGAAGGTCATTTTCGGATTCAATAGTAAAAAATACATAAAAATCAATTATCAAAAGTTAAAGAAATAACAATCACATCTATTTTATACTATCAGAATCAGATTTCCGAAAATTTTTCACTTTTTAGCTGTCAAATTTACGATTTGCAAAAAATCTGTACTTTGTGATAAAAAATGAAGGCCATTTTTGGATTCAGTGTGTAAAGAATCGAGGCTGTTGCTTTTCAACATTTTATTTAACGAAAATTCTATTATTTTTTTACTGTTATATGTTTAGTACAAGCTGTATATTTTGCATTAATATTTCAGAATGATTATAGATTTCAAATTTATAATGCAATGTTAATTTTACTATCAACTATATTTTTTATATATCTGAAGATTATTTATATTTCTGGTAAATTTGTAAATGACCCCTATTTCGCAGCAAAAAATATGCTCCAAGTTGAAACAGCCATTACTTCGGTCAGTTTTAGTCGTAGAATAATAGGACTTTTATTTGTCTTACTTGTAAGTGTAATAGGAAAGTTTTACTAACTATAACTTGAAGGACCGGGGGATCGTATAAAAAATTAAATTTCATAATTTTTCAAGAAATGATTCTATTGACCCAAATCACTTTTTAAATACTTCTTTACCCCCATTTAAAACATTTTTGTAATCGGAACTATATGGCTATGACTAACGGTTTAGGAATTAGCTATTGGACATCGTTGAGAGTGGACATCCTGTATAGGAAATTTTATTATTGCTCTGATATTTGTCACCAGGGTCTAGGAATTTTTAGTCTCATAGATTCCTCTTCAAAATCTACCACTAGGTAATCTTAATTTCATTTTTACTTTCTTCTATCTTCAATAGAAGAAAGTATTGTAATCGAAATTTTTTTCGACTTCCGGTTTTCGACGAATTTACACGTTTTAGGGGTCAGAGATCCCAAAAACATGTTTATAGAAAATGTCTGTCTGTCTGTGTGTCCGTCTGTCCGTCCGTCCGTCTGTCCGTCTGTCTGTCGCCATTCTACCATCAAAAAGTGTATGAAGTTATGCATAGAATTGAACCAAATTTTTATTTTAAGTTTTTGGCTATGGCAAGCAGATCCTCCCTGAATTTGGAAAAAATTCGCCGGTAGGGGGCGCTATAATATCAATTTCTGTGCGATTTTGAATATTGTACCATCCAAAAGTGTATGAAGTTATGCATCGAATTGAACCAAATTTTTATATTAAGTTTTCGGATATGGCAAGTAGGTCCTCCGTGCATTTGGGAAAAATTCGCCGGTAGGGGGCGCTGTAACAGCGATTTTTGTGTGATTTTGAATATTGTACCATCCAAAAGTGTATGAAGTTATGCATATAATTGAACCAAATTTCTATATTAAGTTTTCGGATAAGGGAAGTAGGTCCTTCCTGCATTTGGAAAAAATTCGCCGGTAGGGGGCGCTATAATATGAATTTTTGTGCGATTTTGAATATTGTACCATCCAAAAGTGTATGAAGTTATGCATCGAATTGAACCAAATTTTTATATTAAGTTTTCGGCTATGGCAAGTAGGTCCTCCGTGCATTTGGAAAAAATTCGCCGGTAGGGGGTTCTGTAACAGCGATTTTTGTGCGATTTTGAATATTGTACCACCCAAAAGTGCATGAAGTTATGCATAGAATTGAGCCAAATTTTTATTTTAAGTTTTCGGATATGGCAAGCAGATCCTCCCTGAATTTGGAAAAAATTCGCCGGTAGGGGGCGCTGTAATAGTGATTTTTGTGCGATTTTGAATATTGTACTATCCAAAAGTGTATGAAGTTATGCATAGAATTGAACCAAATTTTTACTTTAAGTTCTTGGCTATGGCAAGCAGGTCCTTCCTTAATTTGGAAAAAAATCGCCGGTAGTGGGCGCTGTAATAGCGATTTTTGTGTCATTTTGCATATTGTACCATCGAAAAGTGTATAAAGTTATGCATAGAATTGAGCCAAATTTTTTGTGTTTGTTCTTGGTCATGGCACGAAGGTCCTCCCTGAATTTGGAAAAATTCCGCCTGAAGGGGGCGCTATAATTGCGATGTCTGTACCATTTTCATTATTGTACCATCGAAAAGTGTATGGAGTTATGTATATAATTGAACCAAATTTTTTGTGTATGTTTCTGGCTATGGCAAGCAAGTCATCCCTGAACTTAAAAAAATTCCGCCGGAAGGGGGCGCTATAATTGCGATCTCTGTGCATTTTCATTATTGTACAATCGAAAAGTGTATAAAGTTATGCATACAATTGAACCTATTTTTTGTGCATGTTTTTGGCTTTGGACAACAGGTTCTCCTTGAATTTGAAAATATTGCACAGTAAAGGGGTTCTGTGATAGCAATTTTTGTATACTTTTCTTGATTTTTTGTAGTTCTGTTGTCCATCGGCGGCTCGTGCAAAGGCAGGAACTCGCTTCCTGCTAAGCCGGCTATTCGCAAACATCTGATAACAACAGAATAAGCAAAAACTATTAATTTTAGCAAATATCATGATATAGATTAACTCGTTTTTAGTTCGTTTAATTGACTGAAGCAGAAATTTAGGATGAAAATCAAAGTTGGTATAGTATTGAACTAATAATATTGAAATATTATCATGTGTAACTAGTTTTTGATATATTAAGATGTATAAGATAGAAGAAAGTTTTGGGATTGGCACATCCAACTAGTTCATTCTGAATCTCATTTTTCATTTGGATGGCCCTACTGGTTTGGATATGTAACTACCTAAAGTAGATTACATTTTTGTTCCAGTGTCCGTACTTTCAATAACTTTATGCCCTTTATCGTCTTTCTCCTCAGCTCCCTAACTTTACGCACACAGGATATTTCGCATAATTCATCAACATTATTATCACCGCCTTCAGGATCTGGTTCAGAAGTGAAACACCCTATTCTATAGCAATCATCTTGTAGTGCAATTCAGTGATATATATCAATTTTAATGCATTTGAAATAGCTTAATGTCATTAAAATGCGCTGCAAACAATTTTTTCCCGTTGACCATAATGTAACGAAATACTTTTGAGTGCCCCTGTAAATAAACTATTAATGCTACACTCTAATATTGAATACCAAACATCCCATGGTAAACATCATTAGCATATATCAATTGCATGGGAATCCGAGTATATTTACGGGAGTTAGGTATATTACACACTGAGACCACAGAACGACACAAAGCGCAACATGAAGTGCAAAAACCGGTCGAAACAAAGAACGAAGTTGTTGCAAACTTGTTTTAAACCAGTTTTTCTAGCGAATTCAAGCGACATGTCTTATGTGTCGCCTTAGTGTGTGACTTGCCTCAGAGCGTGAACAGACGGTCTGACGGACAGACAAACCTCATTCATAAACACTAACTTTATTGGAAAGAGTTAAAAAGTAAAGCACGTTTTTGCACACTGTCTTTCCTGAGTGACTGATGTATGTCTTGTCTTTTACCCTAACATCGCTATTTGTGAACTGCTGTTAACTACGTAGAATTTCAATAAACTTACAACTCTTTTTGAATCTCCAATTTCACGAGAACCTACAGGAATTTCTCTAATTTCACACCCTCATCCGCCGTCACCCTCTCTCCACTTATATCATACAGAACCTCAGTTCGGTGTGAGTGAATTGCAATGCGAATATGTTTGTTTGGATTGGGATCTTTGGAGCTTCATAACTCATGAAGTCATGGAACACTTGTGTTACACGAAAGGGTAGAAGTTCCTTCAGATGATTTGTAAACAGATTCATTAGCAGGGCTATGGCTAGTGATATTTATAAGATAATATTATATGCATTAATATTATAATATATATATATATATAGTAATATATATGATTTTATTCATATATAGTACATATTATCTCCGCCAAAAGATATAGTGATTCACTAAACTTCAAAGTTCTATTTCTTTAAATTTGAAATTTGCTAACATTTTAACTGAAAAACGGTTTATTGGTTTAATTAAATTAAACAAATTAAAAGTATGTCCATTATTATTACAGAGTGTAGTACTATATAAATAACTATCCTTTTGACGATGTTTCGGCCGTTGAATGAAAGATATCTGTTGCAAACGTGTTATAGATAATACCAACCTTAATTTTTTGAGAATTTGACTATTTTTTATTTGGAGTTAAACTTTTTATTGTCAAAACTATTTAAAATAGATAAAACATTTTGTTAAATTTGAACTTTTCAGAAAACTTTATGTAATTTAAGAAAAAAAAAGAAAATAAATAAATAAATCTTCTAAGTGAAAAGAATAACAACAAGAAAGGAAAATACATAAAATTTAGTATCGTATTTGCAGTAAGTTTTACCTCAATAAAAACGGAAATTTGGTATTAGGCTTGAAACATTAAATTTAGTTTAGCATGAAGGGAGCCTCGATTTGATCGAAATTAAACTCAGATATGTATTATCCATCACCACAGTAACAGGCATTAATCGTGGCATTGATTTCGGGATTTACGAGTATCAATAACGATCAAGAAATCTGAATGGAAATTAAGAAATTATTACGATAAACGATTTATTTTTTGCTTTTATTTTACGTTGAATTAAAACAAAGTCACAGTTATTTAAATTCTAATTATTTAGCAAGAAATAGAAGTAAAATAACAATTGAAAAAACTGTACAAAATCACAACGTGCATTCTTTGGAAACCAATAATTAAATTCGTATATTGTAAAACTTTTTAAATGCAATATTAACCTTCCGCATACCAGACCGGTGCAACAGACCCGATAGATACATTCAAATTGATTTTTCACATTTTAAAAAATGAAAATTTTGTAAATATGTGACTTTTTCTGGAATGTTTTACTCAAAAGAATAGAACATCCCAGAAAAAACCCATATTTACAGAGATTTCAGTTTTTAAAATAAATTAGAAATATCATTATAAATGTACCTGTCGGGGCCATTGAACCCCTCTGGTAGGCGGAGGGTTAACATAAATCTATTAAACCGAAACAAGCATAAAATATGCAGCTTTACATATGTCGCAGTGTTGGAGAAAGTCCGATAATCTATATGTAGCACGTGATTTTTCTTTCCCGTTTTTATACTCAAAACGGCCATTAAGAGAGCGAACCGCGGTTAAATTATTTCAATCCCACGCACCACTGTTACTGTTATCTTATTATTATTATTAGACATTATGCTTTTTGAAATATTCATTATCTTAAGAAAGAAAGAAACGTTTTACAAAAATTCCTTGTTCTAACAGATTTTACTCTATGTAATAAACCTCAATGTAAGTTGATTAAAACAACAATCTTAGGGAGTTTCGAGATTTTTTTAATCATCTTCTTCAGGCGAGAAAAACAAGACGCCAAACTGTGGAAATAATGTGGTACTCGAGCGCTCGTAGCTGGTCATATATTTATTTTGACAAAGAGGATTCTCAAATTGAAATTATGTTTGAGGAAAAAACATGAAATAGTGAAATATGCATGAAAGTGTAACTCTACAATTATTAAAATAATTAAAAATCAGTTATTATCCTATTAAAATGCAATTTTTATGGCCTAGTGATATATTTCTTACATTATTCAAAACTGTTTCTAGTCAGATTTAAAATCATATTTTTCACTAGTAATTAAATAAGCATTTTCTTCGTTTTTCTTAAGGCTGTTCTTAAGTGATCTGCTCAACAAGCGTAAAACGTTTTGACACATTTACAAATTCATTTTTTAACGGAAAGATATAAAATTGGAATGTTTGACCATGGAAGCGATTTGGAATCGAACTGTGTTTTCCATCTTTTGATCAGTAAATTACCTATTGAGTTATAATCGATTTTGATCACGTGACAAACATGTTTTTCACCCTTTTTTGAGAAATTATGCCTCTTTCGCGCGGAAATTCGGTTCAAAACGCCCACTTTGACACTATTTTCTGAAAGGCCTATTGCGTTTGCAAAAAAACGGAAAAAACTGCTCGATTACATAGTTTCTGAACAACAACACCTGTTCGTTTCATGCATTTCCGAATAAAAATAAATTAAAACTTTTGTCACAAATTTATCCTTTTGGATTTGAGAACAGCCGTAAGAATTCATTTAGAAAAAATTCATTTCGTATGATACATTTACCAATTAGAAAATGTATTAGTGTATTAAAGTACACATGGTGTTCCATTACCCTCGGGGTCCAGGTACTCAATCGGTAAAGCACGTAAAGTTTTTGGGTTCGAATCCCATCTCGGGCACTTTTTCACCCAGGTGTAAAAAATCCAATTCGTATAAAATATTTTTTTTAATTATTTCTTTCAGATTAATTTAGCACAAGAAGATGAAATAGTAATGTTTATTAAACGCCCTACTCCGCCCCGCACTTCAATTTCTTTTTTCTTTCTTTCTTTACTTTTATTTTTCTTTTTTTTTTTTTTGAGGAGGGGGGGGGGGCACACACATTAGAAGGATATTTTGGCAATAAATCCAGCTTTAATAGAATCAACATCTGTTATTTTGAAATAAAATAGCGTATTTTAATTTATTAAAACTGACCAGTCTACAAGAAAAGAACCGATTCCCGAGGAATCGGTCCTTTTCGGAACGGTTCCTCGGATTCGGTCCTTTTCGGAACGGTTCCTCGGATTCGGTCCTTTTTGGAACGGTTCCTCGGATTCGGTCCTTTTTGGAACGATTCCGAAATGGACCGACTCCGAGGAATCGGTCCTTTTCGGAACGACTCCGAAGAATCGGTCCTTTTCGGAGTCGGTACATTTTGGACCGATTCCGAGAAATCGTTCCGAAAAGGACCGATTCCGAGGAGTCGTTCCTTTTCGGAATCGTTCCAAAAAGGACCGATTCCGAGGAACCGTTCCAAAAAGGACCGAATCCGAGGAACGGTTCCAAAAAGGACCGAATCCGAGGAACCGTTCCAAAAAGGACCGAATCCGAGGAACCGTTCCAAAAAGGACCGAATCCGAGGAACCGTTCCAAAAAGGACCGAATCCGAGGAGTCGTTCCTTTTCGGACTCTTTCCGAAAAGGACCGATTCCTTTTTACAGAATGGAATCGTTCCTTCAGTTTCACTGCCGGAATCGTTCCTTTGGAGTCGTTCCTCAACAAATGACACATCTCTAGTTTTCATTTATCCAGTGATGACATTTTTTCAGTCTGGTGAATCAGAAGACAATGATATGAGCTCAGTAAGGCTCTGGGGTAGAACAAAAATCAGTATAGAATATATATTAATTTTTAGCAATAAAAATTATTTTTTATAATTGGAAATTCGAAAAATAAAAAAATACGTCGAAGAAGTAAGGTTAAGCATGTGACATGGTAAAGATATGTTTTGTTTCTTAGCAATGGAAATGTCGAAATGAATGTGCATTTTTCATAACAATTGTTATATAGCCAGCATAGGGAAAATCAAACGTTCCGAAACTGGAACACTTACAAATGCACTCCTAATTATTATCTACGTGTGGTAATTATATTTAAAGTGCATCTTAATTGATGCTACATTATTTCAAATGAAATAAAAGTAGCATAATGCACTCCGGTGTATTACGCACACCATAATATTTGATACAATATTTTTCTATTTTGATGTATAATTACCTCATTACGAGTACCCCTTTCTTTGTGTCATAGTGCTACCATTGATTAATTCTCACACTTGTATTTCCAAATTAAAGATTATTTTAACTGTTTAAAGTATAAGTATAAATAAAGATGAATTCTTAAAAATTCAACGAGAGGTGGTAAAAGAAGCTAATTTCTTAGGAGGTATGCCAATGTGGGGGTAGGGATTAAGCAGCTGAAGCACTTACTTTTTAGGAATGTCCGTTATTTACTTAGATGTCAACATTCCTTATTTTTAAAGTCAAGCAAAAATATTTCGAATCAGAAACTTGATTTAATAAATGAAATAAAAAAGAACGCTATAGAAACAAGACACATTTCCTTAAATAAGTTTTCTGGTTCAGAATTCGTTTATTTGACACGGAGAAAACCCCTGAAGATTGACTTGTCAGATATGCTTTTATACTCATTGAAAAATATATACATATAATTTTTTTTTTTTTTGGGTGGGGGGGGGGGTTAGTGATATGGGGTGCCAATTGAAGTTCTGCACACAGGCGCCGGATACTGCTGGCGCGCCCCTGATTAGAATCTCAAGTAAAGAGTACGTCTGTTCTCATAAAAGATGTTGCTGACAATTGTGACTTCAAGTTTTGAGTTAAAATGATTTTAAAATGCATATTAATACATGGAAATTATTCCTGAGAGAAACACTCGCCTTGCATACAATATTTCAAAATCTTTGAAATTTGATTTTCATTTTGAAAGATTTTAAAATGATCAAACAAAATACAAATTTTTTAAAAATGATGAATATGGACATGAGAAGTGCGTATGCAATTTTTCAGAAGGTGAAAATTGCTATTTTTCATTCCGGAATACCAAGCACAAGAGCCCCAATTGATAACCACATCCTGATAACTGATTTTTATTATATTTTACTGATTAAGTATCTATATTATAAAGAACAAACGTATCTGTGCGTAACGCTGACGTCATTTTGAAAATGGCAACATTTCACGATCAAATTTCGGTCTTGAAATTTTCGCTACTGCAATGTTTTAATCTTCTGACAATCGTACATTTTCAATTTTCGTCGCATAGGGAAAAAATTTACTTTCAAATGCAATTTATTTAAAAACTGTATCTTAATAGACTGATGTATTATATTTTATAAAATAATTTTTAAACATGATTTTTTAAAAGTTTATCTTATCACGTGCCGGTTTCTATACATAATAATAATAAACATTTTGCTCATAAAACAACAAACATTGTTCAGCATTTGTTTCTGACTATTTTTGTGTAACGAAATTAATACTTCCTTTATAAACAAATAAAAGAATAATATTAAAAAAACACCAATCTAACATATTTGTGAAAGACAAATTAACAAAATTAATACTTCTTTTAAAAACAAATAAAAGAATAATATTAAAAAAAACACAAATCTAACATATTTATAATCGTACAATTTAAATTTTTAGATCATCAAATAGGATTTGTTTTCCAAATGGAATTTATTTGCAAAGTTCATCTCAGTTTACTGATTGCCTATGGTTTTCAAAACAATTTTAAAGCATGAAATTTTTTTAAATATATCTATATCGTGCGGAGCTCGATTACGAAAGATTAATCCGTTTGCCCTTAAAACAAAATAAAGAGTTCATCATTTTCTTACGGCTAATATCCATTTAAAAAAAATTACCTATGAATAAATAAATAAAACACAAATTTAACAGATATGTATAAGCTCTGAAATTATCAGAATATAAAAGGATGCCGTAAGTAGCAAAATCTTGGTCAAATAACTCTTAGCATGCGGCTAATAAGAAAATATCGCTTTTGATAAATTTCAAAAATTTATTTGATTGTATAGTTCGTATTTTTCATATAAAAAATGCTTTTTTAATTTAAGTAGGCAATCTAAAAGATTTATTGCAAAAAATAATATATTAGTTTTGAATTTAAAAAAATGTTTTCACCTATATTCTGTAACCCGGGAATCCCGGGTATGATCCCTTAGCTTGTTTAATAGTTAAACTAAACAATGTACAATGTAAGATGGATTTTTCATTGTAGTGAATTTTGTAGGCCTATTATAAATCAATATAACAGTTCCTTTTTAAACATTTTCTTTCGTCGAAATTCGACGGGTTCCACCTCGTATAAATAAAAATGTAAATGTTCGTTTGTACAAAATCGCTAATCTCGGAAAGATCTTCACCGATTGTTTTGAAATTAACGGCTTGAGTTGCATTCGAATACGAGCGTGTTGTTATATATATATTATGAATATCGGTTCCCCCTCCCCCAATTTTTCACCCTTCCCACCAGGGTGCGCTTTTTAATTTTTTCAGACACCCATCTTGTAATACGTCATTAGAAAGCCGTTTGACAACTCTTTCATATTATGCACCTCCACTACCCCTCACCCCACTTTTCCCCCGGGGGCACATCCATATAAATAAAATGTAAATGCTCGTTTGTACAAAATCACTAATCTCGGAAAGCTCCTCACCGATTGCTTTGAAATTCACAGATTGAGTTCCACACTGTAAAAAAAAAAATCCATGGACTTTCCGTTTTGGAAAAGGCAACTAGTTGCCTTTTCTGTAACGAATAGATTCTTTTGAGAACGAAAAGTTTTAATTTACAACACGATTAGTTTCACATCTGCAATGAAACAAAGTAATCTTTTCGGTAATGAAAGATGTCACTTTCATTGCAGATGTGAAACTAATCGTGTTGTAAATTAAAACTTTTCATTCTCAAAAGGAATCTATTCCGTTTCGAAAAAGGCAACTAAAACGGAAAGTCCATGAATTTTTTTTACAGTGCATTCGAATACGAGCGTGTTGTTATACACCTATTATGAACCTCGCTACCCCCCCCCCCCCAATTTTCCAATAAATTATAAAGGTTAATTTTTAATTTTTTTCTCCGGCACCCATTATGTGGTACATTGTTAGAAAGTCCCTTGAACCGCTCTTTCATTTTATGCACCTCCTCTCCTGTCCCCACTCCCTTCACTTTGTCCCGGGTCACATTACTCAAATATTTCGTTAGTTTTTTTTCTTTGCTTTTTAGTTCGTGTTTCTTCCTTTTTTAATTTTGTACAATTTTATATGGTTTTGTTATAAAATTCTTTTTTCTTTTTCGAAGCAATCGATCTGCTTTAGTTCATCCAAATAATGCCTCGCAGAAGATCAAACTTAGGTTATCGTACTCGCGGAGCGGAAGCAGTGCGACGAGTAATTGCAAATCAAACTGAGGAAGAACGGGCATCAGCAAAATAGACAAAGAATGGCTCAAATACGTGCCGAGGAAGCATCAGAGCGACGTGCAGCCAGACTTGAGGATGCACGGTTGCGAACATGGCGAGTGCGCTCTGCAGCTTCATCTCTGCTTCATTCTCAACAGAATGAACGCGGCAGCCTGAGAGCGGATGATGAAAGACGTCGACGAGAAACAGCAGATTAGCGCCAAACACGACTCCGTACTCAGCAAACACGCGATTACAATTACCTTACATTCCGGTGCAACCCAGCCGATAATTATAGTTTGAGCCGGCATGTTCTCATCAGCACTGACTGAAGTGTGTCTTTATTGCAATGTCTGAAATTTAATGGCGAAACGATAGGAATGTGTTGCGCCGCCGGAAAAATTAAACTGCTTCAACTTGGAGAATCGCTAGAGCTATTCAAATCTTTGCTTGCGGGATGTATAGCCGAATCAAGATTTTGCTATCTAACATCAGGAAATACAATTCATGCTTCAAAATGACGTCGTTCGGCGCAGAAATCGTAACAGCTCAAATCATGCGAACTTTCAAAGTGAAAAGACAAATGTATCATAAAGCCGGCTCCCTGCTCCCGTTCCCAGATGGTCAACATAATTTTCTACAAATATATTTCATCGGTGATGGCAATGATGAATTAAATGTACGCAGGAAACAATGGATATCCTTTATACAGATGAAAGCCAACAGAAGATGGCGGTAAATTAGCAACCATACAAATGCGAAACGATGACATCGAAGTAGATAACCGTTGGGTGGTTCTATATTCGCCTTAGCTATTAAAAACACACAAAGCGCAAATAAACGTGGAATACTGTAACTCTGTTAATCCGATCAAATACATTTGTAAGTACGTGAATAAATGCAGCGACATGGCAGTTTTTGGCGTGCAATCAGAAAGAAGTGATAGGCATGCGGTCATACATATCAATGAAATCGCACAGTATCTGGCTGGAAGATACATAAGTATCAGTGAAGCTGTATGGCGAATTCTTTCGTTTCCCATTACATGAACGAAATTCAGCTGTTGCTCACTAGCGGTACATCTAGAAAATGAATAATTCGCTTATTTCACAGCTGCAAATGCGCAACAAATAGCTCTGAATCCATCGGCTACAACTTTAACTGCTTTCGTGACATTTTGTCAAACTGACGTGTTTGCGAAGAAACTGCTGTATTCGGAAGTGCCTAAGTATTACACATGGAAAGCGAGTAGAAAATCATTTGAACGACCTAAACGAGTAGAGAACAACCTGACATATTCAAAGAAACTATGATAGGCAAACTGTACACTGTGCATCCCAATTCAGATGAATGCTTCTTTTTTTGCATGCTGTTGGTAAATGTGCCCGATCTTTCCTACAATTGAAAATTGTCGACGGCGTTACATATGTCATTTTCCACAGTGCATGCCACCCTGAATTTATTGGAGAACGACAGATACTTGGATGTATGCATTAACGACGCGTGCAACACGTCACACATCCAAATAAAATCCGTGCATTGTTGGCAATCATATTGACCGCCTGTTTTCATTAATCTCTAACAAAGTTGTGGGATAAATACATATCGCACATGGCTGAAGATATTTTCCGTCAAGATTTAAATATGAATACGGATTTCACAGCCGAAATCTACAACGAAGCGTTGATAATGATTACAGATTTGTGCTTAGACATTACAAGCAAAATTCTCAATCAATTGGGAAAGCCATCAATGAATCGATCTGCAGCTGCTTCGTTCGATGTAGAATTGCATTGTGAACAGAATTGGAACACAGGTGATCTTTTATCGTATGTGCAATCAAATATTTCTGAGCCAACACTTAAGCTAAAAGGCATTTACGATCAAATAAGGCAAACTATCAATAATGGGGTTGGAAAAATATTCTTCTTAGATGCACCGGGAGGAACGAGTAAAAAGTTCCTAATTAGATTGATTCTGACAGCAATTCGATCCCAAAATGACACAGCCTTAGCTCTTGCGTCGTCGTTCAGTATAACTGCGACATTGCTACCAGTTGGAAGAACTGCTCATTCCGCTTTCAAATTGCCATTGAACATGCAATTCATTGAAACTCTAACGTGCAACACTTCCAAAGCATATGGCATGGGAAAAGTATTGCAGAAATGCAAACTTATTGTTTGGGACGAATGGACAATTGCGAACGAAAAATCGTTCGCGGTTCTATATCGATCATTGCATACCTGTAATTCCTCGATCGGCACCTGCGGACGAAATAAATGATTGCCTGAAATACGCTACTTTGTGATTATACGTAAAGACGTTAACAAATATGCATGTCCAGCTGCAAAACGATCGATAAAGTGAGATATTGTCATGTCAGTTGCTGAAATTTGGGAACGATAAGGTCCCGGTTGATCTGACTTCAAGACGAATTTCATTGCCTCATAACTTCTGCAATTTAGTGACGTCAAAAGAAGAACTGGTTGAAAAAATATTTCACAATATTCAAACCAATTATAAGAATCACGTTTGGTTGAATAACTAAGCTATTCTTGTGGCCAAGAACAAAAACGTCTACGAACTTAACAACATTATTCAGTCTAACATTCAAAGAGAGGCTGTAATATGCAAGTCCGCCGACACTGTTGTGGAAGCAGATAAAGCAGTTAATTATCCAACAGAATTTTTAATTCACTCGATCTGCAAGGGATGCCACCTCACGTATTGCAATTGAAATTCGGCGTGCCAATTATCATGTTGCGAAATATCCACTAACTAAAGATTTGCAACGGTACGCGGCTTGCAGTAAAAAAATTAATGAGCAACGCCATAGAAGCAACAATCTTGACAGGACCTTTCGAAGATGTCCTCATTCCAGGAATTCCTGTGATTGATTCCAACAGATATGCCATTTCAACTTAAGAGATTGCAATTCCCAAGTCGATCGGCGTTGGAAATCACCATCAACAAAGCTCAGGGCCAATCTTTAGAATTCTGCGGTTTAGAGCTAGACGCGGATTGCTTCTCACACGGACAAGTATATGTTGAGTGTTCTAGAATCGGGAAACCAGACAATGTCTACATCTGCACAGATAATGGAACAACAACAACAAAAATATTGTATGCCCACAAGCACTGAAAAAATGAAACATGTTTGGTTTTGCGTTTTTTAACTAATCACTTACACAACTGGTTCGTTCACATAAATGCACCAAAGTGGACTGTAAACACGAATTTATTATAACACTAAATATATGCGAGCCAACAGCGGCTTACTACATTCCATCATTTTTCACATTTCACAACAACAAGAATCAAAACAGAATAAACACAGAGTGTTGCCACATGCAGAAAAAGAACAAGAAACTTACATGGATTCGGAGCACACGAAACCAAGGAATATGCAGCAGACGATACTTACATAAACATTCTGGCACCCGTTGAAATCCCCTGGGATTTCAACAAGTAGTTAGCTGCTTACAATTTATAACTATAATGAAATAACAATTAATAACACAAATAAATTAATACAAAAATAGAAAAATATTAGACAGTTCTGAGTTCACAGTTTTTAGTTTCTATAGGAAGAGGACACAGTTTCACTATTGGACGATCGATGACACAACTACTAGTCTTGATCGTAACAACTCTGACCTTATTGTCTGAACCTGGATGAACAGTTATTATTCGTCCTAATTTCCATTTAAGTGGTGGAAGGTTGTCATCTTTGATGAGGACTAAGTCATTGACTTCTAAATCTCGTTGACTTTTTTGCCATTTAGGTCTTTGCTGAAGTTGAGATAGGTATTCCCGGCTCCATCTTTTCCAAAATTGCTGAAGAATAAACTGTCTCACATGCCATCTATCAAGATGATTCAAAGGACTGTGACTTAGATCTTGTTCAGGTATGGCAGTTAGAGAAGTTCCAACTAGGAAGTGACCTGGCGTTAGAGCAGTTAAGTCTGTTGTGTCAGATGATATGGGACACAGTGGCCTAGAGTTCAGACAAGCTTCAACTTGCGTATTCAAGGTTTGGAACTCAGGATAGGTTAAGACAGTGTCACCAACGGTTTTCTTCAGATGCGATTTCATTGATTTTACTGCAGATTCCCAAAGTCCACCAAAGTGTGGAGCAGAAGGCGGATTAAAAGTCCAGCGTATTTCCTCTGACGACAAAAATTTGTTTATTTCTTCATTCTGCTTGCATTGCAAAAGATAATTGTTGATTTCTTTTTCTGCACCTTTGAAGTTGGTTCCACAATCACTAAAAATCTTAAATGGTTTCCCTCTTCTTGCGATAAATCGTTTTAATGCACTTAAGAATGCCTTTGTTGAAAGATTTTCTACAACTTCAAGATGGACTGCTTTGATGACGAAGCAGACAAATACACACACATATGATTTAAATGATTTTAGTCCGCGTCCTGCACGATATTTAATCATGAATGGTCCTGAAAAATCTGTTCCAACTAGATGAAATGGTCGTGATTGTGTTACTCTAGATACTGGAAGATTAGCCATTATTTGTTTTGCAGTTTGAGCTCTATATCTGCAATATGTAACACAAGTTCTTACTATTTTCCGAATAACAGACCTAGCAGTAATGATCCAAAATTTCTGTCTAATTAAAGAAAGAAGAAGTTCTGGAGCTGCATGGAAATATTTTTCATGAAAATGTTTAATTATGATCTTAGTCACATGGTGCTTTGATGGCAATAAGATTGGGTGCTTTTCCTTCTCTGACAGCTGTGCGTTTTTCAATCTTCCTCCTACTCTTAATATTTTGTTATCATCTAAAATTGGACACAAACAAACAAGACTGCTATTTGTAGGTGGCTCTTTTCCAGCTTCTAAACACTGAATTTCTTTATTGAAGTTCACTTGTTGAACTATTCGAATAATGCAGCGTGTTGCGGCTTGAATTTCATTGCTTGATGATGTATTTCTTTCTACACGTGTTACCTTTGAATTGGAGATGAATCTCAATAGTCAAGCAAATATGCGTTGCAACTTGAAAAACGAAGATATTTTTGATATAATATCAAGTTCTTTTACATTTTCAGAAACCACAAATGATAATGTTTTACGTGCTTCTGGTAATTCTTCTTCATTTATAATGATAGGTTCATGCACGGTAACCTCATTACTTCTTAACCACAGTGGGCCGTTCCACCACAAGTCATGGGACAATAGTTCTGCAGGAAGCAACCCACGTGATGCACAATCAGCAGGATTTTCTTTTCCGTTCACATGGTTCCAATTCTCAGCTGGTAAAATGGATTGGATTTCAGATACTCTGTTGGCTACAAAGACTTGCCTTCTTTTAGGATTTGATCTTAGCCATGACAATACAATTTCTGAATCGCTCCATGCGAATCTGGAATCCACAGAATCTGGTTTTATATGTAATGCATCTCAAACCGCCTGTATTAAGTGTGCCAGCAATACTGCAGCACATAATTACAGTCTTGGAATCGTGACAGGTTTTAGTGGTGCTACGCGAGTTTTAGCTGTCAAAAGTTTTACATCAGTGTTAGAGTTATCACAAGTTTTAACGTAAATAACTGCTGAATAACCCTTTTCTGAAGCATCACAAAATCCGTGAAGTTCACATCGAGAATAATTTGGCAAGATGACTTTTCTAGGTATATATATGGAATTTAAAGAGTTTGACTTCTTGGCACAAAATTTTCCACTTTTGATCAATATTTTCTGGTACTGGGTCATTCCATGATAATTGTAATTTCCCCAGTTCTTGAAGGATCATTTTACTTAGAATTACAAAAGGTGCAATCCATCCCAATGGATCAGAAAGCGTTGATACAAATGACAGAATAATTCTTTTAGTAGGGACACTTTGATAATCTATATCACTGAAATTACATTTGAACATATCATTATCAGGATGCCATTCCACTCCTAGAACTTTTATGGCTTTATTGCCCACTACACTATGTATATTATCATTAACTGTGTTTGCTAACCCAGCATTTTTCAATAGTGATGGTTCATTTGTGGACCATTTATGTAACTCAAACCCACCTTTTTTTAGCATTTTCTGCAATTCATATATCAATTCAGTACCTTCCTGACTATTCTCAACACCAGTTAAAACATCATCAACATAAAAATCTCTTAAAACTATAGTCTTTGCTTTTGGGAAATTAAGACCCTCATCAATTGCTAACTGACTCAAAGCTTTAGTTGCAAGATATGGAGCAGCAGCAGTTCTATACGTGATAGTGTTTAAGCGAAAAACTTGTATTTGTTTATCTTGTATCCATAATATTCTCTGAAAATCAGGGTTGCAAAAAAGCCGGCTAAAATTTAAAAAAGCCACGCCGGTGGCTTTTATTGGTTTTAACCGGCTTTTTTTGGCCAAAATTGGCCTTTTTTGGCAAAAATTGGCTTTTATACAGTGAAGCATTTTAATTATAAATGAGAAATTTTTATGTGTTTTTCAATTAGTTTTAAAGACATTTAATTGAGATAGAAATCAATATAACCCAATTTTTCAATAATGAAAGCATTAATATTGGAATAAAAGGCCATACCAATTGGGTTTCTCTGGTTTACACTGATCTTAACACCCTTTATTTCATTTTTACTGGTTTATATAATTAAAAAGGATAATGGTTGCTTAGTTATATATTTTATTAACTAATTTTAAGGGATATTAATATACAAGTCTTATTTTATTTCTCATAAACATTTATTTAAAATCACACAAAGTCATTTAATAAAAACATCATTTCTGTCTATTAAAACAGTATTATGAATAACATATGGATTAATTTGTGCATGAATATGCACTATTTTAAACAGCAACTAGCTTTTCAAAATTCTAATTCAACAAGTTTTATTTGAAGAATTTTTTTTTTAATTGTCCTGTTTATTTTATGCACTTACATGTACTAAAATTTCCTCGAATGTTATATCCTTCCTAATTTCTCTTTCAACATTGTTCATTTTACGATTTTAATCTGTCCATATGGACATATCTGGAATAAGTTACACAAAAGCTTAGTAGCAGAAAAACTTTTTACATAGATCATTTTTATAAGTTAGAATATCAATTGATTATTACCGGGTATTCTCAAGTATTATATAAGATAATTTCAGTTATTAAATATATGCTATTTAGTTTTAATCAATTTTAAAAGTAAATATCAGTATGTAAGAATGTTTCTATTTTGATGTGTGACATTTTCTTATTCTTTCATATAATCTTTAAAATGTGTGGTATGTGTAGAGCTATAATAAAGAATTCCAAACCAATACTTTAGAGTCTAATTTAATGTATTCTTCTGAATATTTATAAATTTTTTTTCTGACATAATGCCTTCATAGATGCATTCTAGCAGTTATAAGGACTTATTTATTTGAGAAAATGTAATGAAAGTTTATATTTTTTTAGTAGAAAATATTTATAAGTGTATTAAAAATAAATTAATCCAAATTTTATATGAAATATCTATAAACCACCTTTTTGAGAAATAAAAGCCGGCTTTTTTCAATTAAAGCCGGCTTTTTTAAGCGGTTAAAACCAAATAAAGCCGGCCGGCTTTTTTTGGCCTGGCTAAAAGCCGACAACCCTGCTGAAAATCCCTATCTTTGTCATGAATTTTTACCTGTCTATACATCATTCTTATATCAGCTGTGATTGCAATATTATGAAATCTAAATCTTAATAAAATGCAAATTAAATCATCTTATGTTTTGGGACTTACCATTAGAGTGTCGTTTAAAGATACACCTGTTGTTGTTTTAGCACTCCCATCAAAAACTACTCTTAATTTGGTGGTTAAATTAGAACTATTCAAGACGAAGTGATGTGGGATGTAATAATGTTTATTCCCTACTTCACGATCTGTATTTGAAACAAGGTCCATGTGGCCCAGAGATAAATATTCTTTCATAAATTGAACATATTGGTTGTAAATTTCTGGCATGGATATTAACCTTTTCTCAAGATAAAGAAATCTTCTGTGTGCCATTTGGCGAGAATCACATAAATTTTCTCGATCCTGTTTAAACGGTAATGCGACTGAGTAGCGACCTGTTTTTTCTCTGAAATGAGAACTCTCAAAATGCCTTTCACAAAGTTTTTCTTCAACTGTTAAAGGTTGTACATTTGGAATCTTTTCTAATTCCCAGAATGAATTTACTAACTCGTCAGTTTTTGTACTTAAATGATTTACACATACTGGATCAGTTGCCAGCGTTTCAAAATTTGTAGTACCCGAAATTATCCACCCAAGTCTCGAATTTAATGCAAATGGAAGGTTAGGTTCACGTTTGACAATTTCTCCAGTCATTAAATGCATAAATACATTTACACCAAATAGAATGTCAATTTTTTGTGATTTGAAAAAAAATGGATCAGCTAACATTAAATCATTGAAATTATTGCAAATGATTGAAGGCAAAGACACATAGGGAATATTATCTGTCACCTTATCCATCACGAATGCTGATGTTGATACTCTAAGATCACTTTTGAAGTGAGAAGTGAATAATAAATCAACTTCCCCATTACTCACAGTATTAAATGTTCCCAAACATGACACAGAGATAGAACTATCTTTGACCTTTAATCCTAATTTATTTACACATTCTTGTGAAAAACATGACTTCTGAGAGCCAGTATCACATAAACATCTGCATTTTATAAACTCTTGTTTAGAATTTTGAACTTTTACTAATGCGGTACACAACAAAATATGGCTCTTTTTATTACAATTTTCGTTTGACTCATAATGAGAGGCACAGACTGTAGACGAAACATTTTCACTTGCTGACTCAACTGTTTTTGGGATAAATGTGTGTGTGGAGAAATACTATTTGACTGATTCTTATACCTTGAATAATTTACCATATGCAAACTACTATGATGTTTCTTAAAGCAATGATGGCACGTATTTAGACTCTTACATTTGTTGAGGAAATGCATATTAGATAAGCAATTGAAACAATAATGATTACGTTTTACGAAATCTATTCGTTGTTGAACAGGTAAATTAAGAAACTTCGAGCATTTAGCTAAACTATGGTCTTCCTTACAATAACCACAACCTAACGTAGCTACAAAAGCATTACTCTTATTCGGAACTACAAATTTAGGTACCTTATTTACCACTAGCTTGCTATTTTGAAGAGTTCTTGCGTAATTCTTAAGAAATTCGATTAAGGTTTTAAGTTTCGGAATTTCCCCTCTTTTAAGCTGACGTTCTCACCACAATTTTGTAGAAGGATCCAATTTTTGCTAAATTAAATAAGTCATTAATGTATCACCAAATTTGTCAATGGTTTGGTTCAATACTTCTAATGAGCAAATGACTTCATTAATGTTGTCAACTAAGATTTAAAATAGCAATAGCCGATTCTGTTTGAATAGTTGGTAAACTTAAAAATCGTTTAAAATATGCAAATATTTGTTCTCGCTTATTTGAATAGCTTTCGTCTATTAGATTCCACGCAATCACAAAATTAGAATTCGAAATTTGAATAGACTGAATGACGTGATACGCTTCACCTTTCAACGAAGCCTTCAAATACAGAAATTTTTGAGCATTAGATATACTTATATTACTGTTTACGCATGCATTAAAAAGATCCTTAAATGCTATCCATTCTGTTATTTAACCTCCAAAAGTAGGTAATGATAACCTAGGTAATTTAATATTCTCAAACACGTTTTCTGAAATTACACTATCAGATTTAATTTCACTCTTATTTAACTGAGCATTTTGTATTTTCAACATTTTTTAACCCTTAAATTTCCACAAAGCAATTTTATCTGAGATTTCCTGTGCGCTATCTATCTCACTTTCTAATTGTTTAGGTTCTGTAATTAAAACTTCAATCTTCTATCAAGTTTTTTTAGATAGGTTTCTTTCTGTTTTAACAATTCAATATTTTCTTCTAATTCTATTACCTTAATGTCATCACTTGCGATTATACTTTCGATTTTCTTAATGTAATTTGTTACACTTCTCCGTAGAGCAGTTCTTTTTGTTTTTAAAGATACCAGTTCACTCATTTTTGCTTAAATCAAGGCCAAAACTAGTTCTAAAATATCTAAACTGTATACTTTCAAAATAATTCTACACTTTTAAATACAAATTATTTTTAGACATGAAATAGAATGTTCAAAGTTAACTTACCTCACAACCTGAGGTAATTTTTTCATCACAGACGATATCACACGGCAGTTCATAAATTGTTCGATTGTACTCTTTTATTTTTCACTAGCGCTCCGGCTAGACTTGTACCAAGAAATGGTTTTGCGTTTTAGGTAGATTTCGTAAGAAATACTACCTATTGCAGTCGTTACCATGGTGCGACTTTTGAAAAATTCCTTCATAACTTTTCATTATAGGACCCCAGGAACCCAAAACCACCCCCACCTAAAAAGTTTATATATATATATATATATATATATATATATATATGTATGTATGTATGTACTAAATTTTGTCCGCACGATAAAAGTCGCAATTATGCACGGATCGTCTTCAAACTCGCCAACAACTTTGAGATGGCTAAGATCTCGGCGGGGATTGAAAATGGGCAAAATCGGCCCAAGGGAATGGAAATGGAGAGGGTTCAAAATTTTGAATACCGTCTTAACATGATTCTGATAAAACCAGCTCTTTCACAACAATGACAGAAAAAAATAAATAATTTTCGTTATAGCAGTTGCCAACAATTAAAAAAAGTAATAAAATTTCCACCACAACAATTGCTTTACTATTGCAATTTTTTCACGTGAAAATTAAATTAAATAAACAGTTTGACAGATTGAAAACAAATTGAATATTACGTCATAAGTTTTGTAGGGCAAGATTTCCGCATGAAAACTCAAAATGAAATAAATAGTTTGACGAATTAAAAAAAAATCAAAATATTGCGTCATTTTAGAAATATAATGGACCTCAGCAGGTGAATATGTAACGTCATGTGAGTATGAAGAAACGTATTAAAACATGATAAAAACCCGACTATGGAAATATTAACATATTTTAACACTTTGAGGTTCTCTTAATTTGCTTTAGCCATTTTTAAACCTATTCCATATACAGGCGTGTGTGTATTCGTGTATATTAGAATTTTCACAAAATGTTTAGCTCCCTAGAGCTCATTCTTAGTGAAGGAACTGGGTTTATCTCTAATCTTGATTTAAGTTTTGTTGGTGAATTTAGCACTTAACTTCGAAATCTACCTCCGCCTGTAGGCCCAAGCCGGCAGGGATTTTTTTAACTAATCACTTACACAACTGGTTCGTTCACATAAACACACCAAAGTGGACTGTAAGCACGAATTTATTATAACACTAAATATATGCGAGCCAACAGCGGCTTACTACATTCCATCATTTCTCACATTTCACAACAACAAGAATCAAACAGAATAAACACAGAGTGTTGCCACATGCGGAAAAAAAGAACAAGAAACTTACATGGATTCGAAGCACACGAAACCAAGGAATATGCAGCAGACGATACTTACATAAACAATGTTAGAAACGTGCGTTTTCTCTTTTCCTTTCTTTTCCATTTAACGCGACTGAGCCCCAGCAACGCATGACCGGGTACAGCTTGTTTTAAATATTTTTCTTATTATTTTGTAGAATTAGGAAATGTACAAATATAATGTTGTTACAATAGAAATATTGAAAAATTCCCCGCCCCCTCCTCTAACGCCAAGAAAGCTGAAAAGATGCAAAGGCAAAATAAATCATCCTTTTAAAAATATTTTTGTTTTATCTAACCAATAATGGTTTTATAACAAGATAAAGTAATGTATCTATAACTCATTCTAAACTGTATTATAATTAATCGATATACTAACTGTATTTTCCAATAATTTTTTTGATGGTACTTATAAGTACCGTCAGTAGATAAAGGGTTAATCCTATTAACAAAATTTCAAGTAATTTTGATTCTTTATTGTTTGCAAATTTTTTATATTTTATTAGTTGCTGACGAATCATGGTCACATAAATAAATTGTTGGAAACGTTTGGCCTGGTGATGTGAAAAAGTTTGACATTACTACACTATGTAATAGTTAAATAGCAATTTAAATTCAAAACCGCATTTCACAGCTAAAACCACACTTACAGCAATTATTGCTCATAATCAGTCCAAGTCCTGTAACCAAAATCTTTTCTGTGTGTATGCATGTAAATGAGTGATAAATAAATGCTATGTACTGCATATTCTATAAAAAGCATGTTGTGCACTTCAGTGATCCATAACAATTTCAATATGTTTGAAGTAGGGTAACATCATTGAAATACTCTGCAACAAATCCCCTCCCCCATAGATCCTAATGTAATATAATTATTTTTTGTGTCCCGATAAACAAACTAGAAATGATGCTATTTATATGTACAGAATGGATATTGTAGCATATCCCAATGATACACATCAATTTCATTGTTTTCATTCATTTTCATTATATTTATCGTAACTTAAGGTACTGTATGTGGAACTGTCAAGGATTCAGGCTGGTGATGCTTTTGACTAAAGTGTGCGACTTATACATGATATAGACTGCATTGTAAAATCGTAGAAAAAAAAGTAAACATCCCCTACTAACTCTGCAACAAATTATATAAAGAAGAAAGTTATTGGTACCAAACGACTGGAAATAAAGTCTACTTTTAAATGATGTATATAAAATTTGCTTAGAGGCTCATCTACATATCAAAACGAACCCAAACCTCGTTTTGTAGGATTTCGTTCATCTGACGAAACCCTATTCGTCTCGCTCCTCTGTCTGTCTGTCCTTCACAGAGCCCGTTCTCAGAAACTATGCATGTTGGAGACTTGAAAATTTGCATACTTATAGCTGAACACCACACATCATACGACAAATCATAAAATTTTGAAAAAGTCGTACATTTAACCCTTTGGGCTCCCACATGTGTATTTTAAACATTTCTTTCTAAGTGAGCCCCTAATTAGGTTGAAGGTGTGAAATTTTGCGTACTTATAGCTGGACACCTCAGATCAAATGGCAAATCCTAAAATTTTGAAAAAGTCGTACATTTAACCCTTTGGGCTCCCACATGTGTATTTTAAACAATTCTTTCTATGTGAGCCTATAATTAGGTTGGAGGGGTGAAATTTTGCATACTTATAGCTGAACACCTCACATCAAATGACAAATCATAAAATTTTGAAAACGTTGTAAATTTAACCCTTTGGGGTCTCACATGTGTATTTTAAGCAATTCTTCCTAAGTGAGCCCCTAATTAGGTTGCAGGAGTGAAATTTTGCATACTTATAGCTGAACACCTCACATCAAACGACAAATCATAAATTTTTGAAAAACTCGTACATTTAACCCTTTGGGCTCCCCCATGTGTATTTTGAACAATTCTTTCAAAGTGAGCCCCTAATTAGGTTGGAGGCATGAAATTTTGCATACTTATAGCTGAACACCTCACATCAAAAGACAGATCATAAAATTTTCAAAAATTCGTAGATTTAATCCTTTGGGCTCCCACATGTGTATTTTAAACAATTCTTTCTGAGCCCCTAATTAGGTTGGAGGCGTGAAATTTTGCGTACTTATAGCTGAACATCTCACATCAAATGACAAACCATAATATTTTGAAAAATTCGTACATTTAACCCTTTGGGCTCCCACATGTGTATTTTAAACAATTCTTTCTAAGTGAGCCCCTAACTAGGTTGGAGGCGTGAAATTTTGCATACTTATAGCTGAACACCATCATGCGACAAATCATAAAATTTTGAAAAAGTCGTACATTTAACCCTTTGGGCTCCCACATGCGTATTTTAAGCAATTCTTTCTAACTGAGCCCTTTATTAAATTGGAGATTTGAAATTTTCCATACTTATATAGCAGAACACATGAGGCCAGGTGACAAATCATAAGAACTTGAAAAAGTCTTACGTTTAACCTTTTGAGCTAACACATATGTATTTTATGCAATTCTATCTAAGAGAGCCCTTAATTAAGTTGGAGACATAAAGTTTTGCATACGTATAGCTGAATACTTCAGACCACACGACAAATCATAAAATTTTCAAAAAGTCTTATATTATTTACTCCTCCGGGCTCTAACTTGTGTATTTTAAGCAGTTTTTCTAACCTCCGCCCCTTTCACCCGGGGAGCACTTTTCCAACTTTTGCCGACACCCCTTTGACCCTTCTTTCATATTATGCACCATAGCCTTACATATTTTAGTTCCACTTTTTACCGCCAGGCGCGCCCACTTATCTCGGGTGCTATGGGTCCAATCCCATCGACTAATATATCTACGGATACAGTGGCGTAGCTACATATTCAGCGCCCTGGAGCAAGGAAAGTTTGTGCGCCCTCTTGTCACACGAAAAAGTTCTGCGCAATTTTGTTTTGAAGTTTAAAATTTATATAATAACCTTAATTATATTTAAAATTTTACTTTTATTTAAAAGTCAAAGTATTTTAACAACGTATTAAATACAAATAATTAAAAATAGATAATGGATAATGAAATGAATTATAATTTTTTAAGTATGGAGTACCTACGAATATTTTCTGCGAATTGGGTGGGATTTTAATTTTGAATGCGCCAATGAGTCAATGCAATCTACCGTGCTTAATATCTATTTTTTCCTTTTCAAGGGTTTCGAAGCATTCTAGAATGCTAATAAAAAACACACTATTGTCAATTTTTTTTCCGCATATGTATGAAACAGGTTTTCTGTTTTTAGTGCCAAAAAATACTACAATTCTATAAAATTCAAAGTATCATAACTCGGTAAATTTTGGATATAGAATTTTTTTTTTTTTTTTTTTTTTTTTTTTTTTTTTTTTTTTTTTATTTTACCTGTTAAAGTACGGAGAAGATTTTCCTAAATGTAACACGAATAAAAATGTAAACCTCATAATTTAAAAAATAACAATTTTGACATAAATTACTTTTAAGAGGATGAAGAACAACTTTGAAGTTTTTCTACTATTACAACTATATTTCTACAGCTAATGGTTTAGAAAATTAGCCAGATACCGGTGTCCTCACTGGCTTTTCACTAATCTGAGCAATTTGGCAAATCGTTAAAGAAAAACTAGCCAAATTCAAATAATGGTAGTAATAGATTCGTCGTGAAACACTAAGAATATCAAAACACAAATATCGAGTTACATAGGGAAGGTTTAATCGTGGAACAACACAACATCATTGACAGTGTCGCCGAAAGAAAAGAAAGATGTCTCGCAATTTGACGATTTCAGCCATTTTTTTGCCAAATGAAACGATTTGGTGCAGTGACGATCGGCAGCGAGAACCCTGATTGGCACCCTTATATATTACTTAGGATTGCAGTTTTTCACTTTTCATCAAAATTAAAGGATAATGGGAAAAATATGCTCACTAAGTCAATGTTGCAACCATTACCCAATGCTGCAATTATTTATGATAATTAAATACAATTGAACACAAAATTGCACTTCCGCACATACGTTACAAGTCGGAAATATGCAAATTCGGTGATTGACAATGTGGTGCGCAATGGACGTATGTTGGAATTCTGGTCTGTAGTGTTCTTTAAAGTGAATGTATTGTTTGTGAGTGATCAATATTCATTAGTTACGGCTCAAAGGCGTCATTTAAGTGAAGGTCAAACATGATGAATAATTGCTAGAATCGAGGGAAGTCAAATGCAAATAAATGGGAGTCGCCCAAAATTTAACTGTCCCTCAAATTGCCACGTGAAGAGCTAGGAGTCGCTTTTTAAGTACTCTATCCGTTGATAAACAGCCTGGTCAAGGGCGATCAAGAACATCAACTGCATCCGAAGACTGTTTTCTGTCCTTGTCAGCTCGAAGAAACCGCGAAGCGACTACAAGAGACTTGGTTTCAGATCTTTAGGCTGCCACAGAAACTGGACTTAGCTGTTCTACTGCTGCACGAAGGCTTAACGAGCGTGGACTGTATACAATAAAACCAATAGTTTGTGTGTCACGCACTCCAGCTTCCAAAGGCGTCGTCGTGATCAGCGGATACAAAAAGACTGGGCCCGAGTATGTTTTACTAACGAGTCCAGATTTAGTCTGAATGTTGATTCTAGATGTGTTTTAATCTGCAGAGAAGAAGGAACAAGCAACTTGCCTTCCCTTGTTCGAAGATATGTAGAGGAGGTATCGCAACTCCAAGTTAGACTGTTTAGGGGTGCTGTTGGCCCAGAGATTTTTTAATGGATGACGGCCACAACGAGCATATGTGGTGCCAGAATATTTGCAAACAGAAGATATCGTTCGAATGGATTGGACACATTGCTCACTTAACTTGAACCCGATTGAGCATGTGTGGGATGACTTAGGGCAGTGAATTTCAGCGTACCAAATCCCTCCACGGACCCTCCAGGAGCTTAAAAGTGCATTTTTAGAAGAGCATAGCAGCGCCACCTGTTGGGCAATTTACCCCATAAATTAAATCGAATCGCACTAATTTATATGAGGGACTATCTGAATCTGAAGTTTGGTGAAAATTCGTGCATTAGTTCTTTAGATAGAGCTATCGCGATAATCATAAATAATGTAATATAGCAGCGCTACCTGTTGGACGATTTACACCAAAACGTAATCAGCATCAAAGTATATCAAAGACTGACTGAATCTGAAGTTTTATGAAAATCTGTTTATTAGCTCTTGAGATATACCTATTCCGGAAATAGTGAAAAATGCAGCATAGCAGTGCCACCTGTTAGGCGATTTACACCAAAAAGTAATCAGCGGCAATTTATATCAGGGACTAACTGAATCTAAACTTTTATTAAATTCCGTGCTTTAGTTCTTGAGATAGAGCGCACACAAAATTTGTGTCACATACAGACTCACAGAGCGGGGGAACGGGGAGAGAGCATGATTACGGCCCAAGCAAACGCACATTACTACATTTTGTTTTATTTAATAGTAAAATTTTGCGATTAAATAAGGTTTAATGCGTAAAAATACATTTCGATGGGGTGAAAGTGGTATAAGTTTGCATAGGCGATAATCAGGTTCTAAGGAGCACTGAATTAGATACTTAATTTTTTTCTCTATTTTTGATCAAAAAGGCTTATCAGTTCTGCATTTGAGACTTGCCATATTTTCAAAATCTCAAAAACAATACGCACAAAATTTAATTTGCCACTTCCCCCTCACCCCCATCTCAGTTTTGTCGTCGAGGGCTGATGAGGAATGTGCCTAAATCCGGCTCTTATTATTGTTTTTATTATCATCTGTACTGATGCATGTTTAGTTTCCACACACACACACACACAAAAAAAAACCTTCAAAAAAATTTTTTTTTTGAGTTTTCTGTTTGTAAAATGAATGGTCAATAATTTTCTTCAACTTGTCAAACTTTTTTTTTTCTTCTAATCGCAAAATAACTAAATAGCCAAGTCATTGCTGTTACATCATAAATATAGGTTTCTCAACGGTGACTTCTTGGGCTACCATTATTTCCGTACAGTAATAATCATGATAAATTTCTAAAATATTTTCAAAAGAAATGCACCAGAAAGATTATTTTTTGGAAATAGTGGTACACAATAAAGTGACTGATAAGAACCCTGTAAACAATTTTTGATTACTTTAAGGTTTGGAGATCTTCAACTGTCGTCCAAGGAAAAGTTACAGAAAAAAAAGTAATATAAAAAATATTTTTTTAAGTCAATTCCTACTTAGGTCATCAAAGAAAAAATTAACATAATCCTTTAAGCTAATTTTAGTTTTTGTTGCATTAAAACGTCTCAATTTGTTGATTCTCTACAAGCAAGTAAAACCTATTGGTTTACAATGGAAGTCTATGGGAATTTAGCGAAATATTAGAGATATCGCCAAGTTGGCGTCAGTTTTGGCGATTCATTTTGGTCGCCAAATTTGGCAATATATCGCCAAGTTGGTGATAAACTTGGCGGTATTTGGCGATAGAACAGGGTCCCCCCTATGGTAACCCCCTTATAGGTATGAAGATGCATTAAATGCTGTTCAATAAACAATGGCCGCCATTTTTTCTCCCGTATAAAACTAAAATTACTTAATTAAAATTTAATTACTGAATTAATATTTGAAAAACTGTATTAACATCAAGTGTCATCCACTACAAGTTTTAAAAAAATTATTTGAACTTGAGTGGATGAATAATAAGTATTTTATTAACGATAGGGAGAGTGTGAACTAATAGTAGGAATTGAAAAAGTGCCGACTCGGTGCACAGGCGCAGACAGATGTCGAAATAAGTATTAATTTCAGCAACAAAACTAAATGAAGATTAGAGATGAACTCAGTTTGCAAATTTTATCTGGCTGCTTTTTAGGAGATTTTAATTTCATTTTTCTGTAAGAGCTGTTTTTTTTTTTGTTGTTATTGTTCAGAATACGATAATTTTATTTTAACCGCTATGTATTCTTATTTTGTATTTGCTGTAAAATTTGGCCCTATCAAAAACTTGCCTGTATAAAAGTTGTAGATAAGAAGATTTATAATAAATTTAAGCGGATTTGATAGCTTGTGAATTGACGAAGTTATGATTTTTTTCTTCTTCAATCACCCTCCCATTTTTCTCTTCGTTTTTAATTTTTTTGCGGTAAAAGTTGGTCCTGTGAAAAACTTGTCAACATATAAGTTGTATATAATATTAATAAGATTTATAATAAAGTTAAATGAATTTGATATCTTAGGAAGTGACGAGGTTATGAATTTTTCCCTCCTAAAACCCTATTTTTATCCTCCACATTTCCACCACCCTTTGCAGGCCCTGTTTACGGAATAGGCCCATGAAGCCCGTGCTTACCCACTGAGATACGAAAGGGCCCCCAATTTTAATTTTCAAAACTAATTATTAGAAAAAAGAAACTCAATCAGGGTAAAAAATGCATTTTTTTTCTTTTGAAATTTTTTTGTTCTTACTATGTGGCAATTTGTAAATCACAAAAGATATTTTGAAGTTCAAATATTCTCAACTATAGTTCCATATTTGTCATTTACAAAATAAATTGGTTATTTACAATTAAAAATATAATAAAATACTTTTTCATAGTATGTATATATAGGTAGTTAGTTTTAGTTTAATATTAAGTGTTATTTACTCTAAACTTTGATGGTAAAATTTCAAATTATTTAAGCATACGAAAAAGGGATTTAGTAAATAAAAAAGCAATTTGTAGAGTAATAGGGGGCCCTGTGTGACGTCGGGCTTCCCCTACTTCCAAGTGTTAAGCGGGACCTGACCCTTTGCCCGGTTTTGCCCATTTACAATCCCCGCCGAGATATTAGCCATACGATTGTTTTTGGTGAGTTTGAAGATGATTCGTGCGTCATTGCGACTTTTATCATGCGGACAAAATTTAGTACATGCATATATATAAACTTTTGAGGTGGGGGTGGTTCTGGGTTCTTGGGATCATATAATAAAAAGTTATAAAGTAATTTTTCAAAAGTCACACCATGGTAACGACTGCAATAGGTAGTATTTCTTACGAAATCTACCTAAAAACAGGCATGCTTAAACGGTACTGGAGAAGTTACTTAAAGCTTCAATATAGTATGAATTAAAGTTGAAACTTCACGAATAGAAATAATTTCTTTTAACAGTGTATAAAATATGTTTCAAATCGAAATAGTTGAGGTAAAACACAAGGTTAAACGTCATATGAATATGCTGATTGCAACAAGATTCATCTGTAATATATCTGATTAATAATGAAACAATACGCAAATATTTTTACAAATCTTTATTCTGCTCTTTCTAATTTTGCGCTCTTAGGATGCGTGCGCCTGGAGCAGTCTGCTCCAATTGCTCCGCGGTAGCTACGCCCCTGTACGGGTAGTATGTAAAACGGAGTTTCGTTCGGATAGAGGTTTGTTTAGAAAGAGTGCGCCTCTGGTTGCGAAATGTGTAACTAACAGATTTTTCAAAAGGATAAAGTGTTTTGAAAGGAATATTAAACGAAACCCTCTGTGCGATCTGTGATCACACTTACCTACTTGTTTTCAGTAGCAATACCCAAGTTTGATACCATAAATAGATTCTACTCCCTACAATTAGTCTAAATCCAAATTTGCATGAAATTAGTATGATTAGTTTTCGGGAAATTAATTATTTTAAAATGAGCAGTATTTTAGGAGCTGTATCCAAATTGAAGTTCGGTACTCGAATCTTGAAATGCTACAGAGTGACAATGTCACTTCAATCAATGTATTATTTCTTGCCAATATGAACTTCTCACTCGCTTAATACATTACGACTATTGCCAGCCTAAATGTTTCATTAAAATGAGTAAAGTATATATTTTTCAAATTATGCTTTTCTGGACATCATTTAAACCGTCATTTTGACGTTTTTTATTCGTAATTCGAAAACTACTTGGAAAAAAAAAATTAAATTGAGAATTTGCATAAAGCAGGACATATAAATATAAATCTATCACAAAAATTGTAGGTTGCAAAACATGGTTTTTTCGAATATTAATTTCATAGTTCATAATTCATAGTATAAAATTTTTAAAATTACGAAAAGTTCTAAATTTTGAATGTTTATAATTCGAAAACTTATCATCCATATGACTTGGAATGACATTTCTAAGCATAGTTTGAACCGAAGATTTAAAATACATTGTCAAAATTGGGTGTTGCCATTGAAAAAAAAGTTTGGTTTGGTTTAGATGTGTAGATGGCCCACTAAGCAAATTTTATATACACCATTTAAAAGTAGACTTTATTTCCAATCGTTTGATACCTGTAATTTTTTTCTATAATAATTAGTTGCAGAGTTATTAGGAGTGTTTACTTTTTTTCCCCACGACTGTACATATTTCCTTTTTAGATTTCTCAATAGCATCTTAAAATTTTATTAATTTTCCTTGTAGGTTTTTGAATTATTCAAGATTTTGATGCACAGCTTTTATTTACTTCACTAGGGGGCTCGGCCCCCTACGAGCTACGCTCTTCAACCCCCGTCCAGACACCGCAGACTCTAAATGCACGCTAGTTTGATCGGCTTAAAAAAGATTTCGAAAGATTAAATTATAATTTAAAAAACAGTGGCGATGTCCCTATAAACGGATTTCTATTCATTTCTCTTTACTTGGGGAATTTTAACGCCAAATTCGCTGCGGTACTACTTGATTATCCAGTCGACCAATTTCGCCAAATTATATAAATCGCCAAACCATTCGCCAAATTATACAAATTGGCATAATTTTTATTTTAAATAACGAAAGAACAAATAAATTAGTACAACATTAATAAAAATACAAATAAAACGTCGAAATAAAAATAACTTGATGACGTAGACACGTGTAACAACATTTCAAAATAAGCTAATATAAAAGGAATTAAGTAAACAGAGTCTTTGTCTCCTGGTATTTTTTAACAAAGCGAAAAGAAAGTTCTTTTAAATGAGACATTTTAAATTAATCGTTTTTAATCTGACGTAATTTCTCCTATTTAAGACTTCTAACGCATGTTAATGAATTTATTATTTTACAATATCCTTTCTCTTTTAAAATTCACGTGTATACTTCTTATGACGTAGTTTTCAATAAGTTCCTGCTTTTTATACGCAATTATTTAATTTTAATTTGAAAGTATCTTTTCTATTTATAATAGTCACGTGTAAATAAATTTTTAATTTGAAGCAAACATTATTGCTTCCGTTGTTTATACAGTTGGCAACAGGTTAAATTAGTACAATTTTCTAAAATCTCTCTATTCTAAAAAAAAGTAACTACCGCTGTCACCGCCGCCACCGCCGCCGCCGCCGGTTTTGATTTTTTTGTTACCGGAGGCCTTTCTTCGTTAATATCAACAAAAATAATGCTTACAAAAATATGAAAATCGGTGGTTTTATACAGAAATGTTTGATAAATACGCTGATGCAGACAGTTTTCATATCGAAGAATTATTTTAAGAGTTATTTAATGCTAAAGTTGGACAAAATCGTTCCACTAAAAAAGTTTTATAGCAGCAAAAACTATACATGGCAGTGTAATCATTTTTAGATCATTTTATGCATTAGAATTTGCCGGAGTGCAGATTGCATTAATTTTTTTATTTTGACTCATTTATTCAGGTTTTATTTCTATTTTAAAATCAAATTTTCAGCATTTCTAGAGATATTTTTTACAGATTTCAGAAAATTGTACTAATTTAAACTGTTGCCAACTGTATAAAAAGCGGAAGCAATAATGTTTGCTTCAAATTAAAAATTTATTTACACGTGACTATTATAAACAGGAAAAAACTTTCAAATTAGAATTAAATAATTACGTATAAAAAGCAGGATCTTATTAAAAATTACGTCAAAAAAAGTATACACGTGAATTTTAAAAGAGAAAGGATATTGTAAAATAATAAATTCATTAACATGCGTTAGAAGTCTTAGGAGAAATTACGTCATATTTACGTCACATTATAGTTATTACATAAAATGAACACAAAATAATATTGCAAAAAAGTTTAAATTTAGAAATTGCGCTAGACATTTATTTGATATTTTGAGAATTAATTTAAAATGTCTCATTTAAAAGAACTTTCTTTTCGCTTTGTTAAAAAATACCAGGAGACAAAGACTCTCTTTACTTAATTCCTTTTATATTAGCTTATTTTGAAATGTTGTTACACGTGTATACGTCATCAAGTTATTTTTATTTCGACGTTTTATTTGTGTTTTTATTAATGTTGTACGAATTTATTTGTTCTTTCGTTATTTAAAATAAAAATTATATCAATTTGTATAATTTGGCGAGTGGTTTGGCGATTTATATAATTTGGCGAAATTGGTCGACAGGATAATCTAGTAGTACAGCAGCGGATTTGGCGTTAAAATTCCCCAATCAAAGAGAAATGAATAGAAATTCGTTTATAGGGAGATCGGCACTGTTTTTTAAATTATAATTCAATCTTTCGAAATCTTTTTAAAGCCGATCAAATTAGCGTGCATTTAGAGTCTGCGGTGTCTGGACGGGGGTTGGCGAGCGTAGCTCGTAGGGGGCCGAGCCCCCTAGTAAATAAAAAATATCTCTCAAAATGCTGAAAATTTGAATTTAAAATAGAAATAAAAACTCAAAAAATGAGTCAAAATAAAAAAATAAATTAATTCTGCACACCGGGAAATTATAACGTATAAAACGATCTAAAAATGATTAAATTCCCATGAATAGTTTTTGTTCCTATAAAATTTTTTTATTGGAACGATTTTGTCTGACTTTAGCATTAGATATCTCTTAACATAATTCTTCGATTTGAAAACTGTCTGCTTCAGCGTGTTTATCAAACATTTCTGTATAATACTACCGATTTTCATATTTTTGTATGCATTATTTTCCTTAATATTAACAAAGAAAGACCTCCGGTCACAAAAAATTCAAAACCGGCGGCGGTGACAGCGGTAGTTACTTTTTTTTAGAATAGAGAGAAGAGATTTTATGCAGATATAAAGAAATTGGAATCAGGAAAATTTTCGACTTCCATTTTTGATGGATTTACACGTTTTCGGATCTCCTTAATACGATTTGGCTGTTTTTAGAAAATGTCTGTGGGGAATAAATTTCGTGGTCGCTCTATCTCAAGAACTGATGTACGTAATTTTACCAAACTTCAGATTCAGAGACATCTTGCCACAAATTATGGCTGATTAGTTTTGTGTGTCTATCATCGCTCAACAAGTACCGCTGCCATGCTGTGTTTATAACAGTTTCCGTGATAGGTATATCTCGGCATAGTGGTATAGAATTTTATCAAATCTCAGTTAGACCTTAAGTAGATACTGATTTGGTTTTTGTATATGTAGCCCAATAGGAGGCGCTTCTGTGCTTTGTTTTTCCCGATTTCCGTGATAGCTATATCACGGCATCTATGGGATGGAGTTTCGTCGAATTTAATATGTAAGATATTTATTGAAAATTACGTTGATTCTGTTTTTAACTTGTTCCTAGAGGCGTTGCTACAGAAATTGTTTCGTAGGGGAAAGGCGGGGGGGGGGGGGGGGGGGAATTCCAAAATTTCCCACCTTGAAACAAATTGCTCCATTTTCCAAATGAAATGATATGCGCAATGTGTGTTTAATGATAATGATACTTATACGTAAAAATAAGTTCCTTTCAAAAGAAAAATACTGAAATTAAAAACATAAAATTTATAATTATTCGTTCATTTAATCAAGGTTTAAATACACCTCTTTCATTTAAATAATTAAAATCAAAACTAGATTAATTTCTATTTTCCCATCTTGGAATCATTGATCATGAAAATAATAAGATACCCAATTGCTTAATGAATAATTAAGGAAGCAATTTCAAACAATACAATAAATGTAAGATTTTAACCTAGAAAATTGCATATATTTAGAGAAAACTATATAAATTTATGAAATAAGGTAGAGGAAAATGATACGTAATGAAACTAATGCTAGTGAAAGTGAACTTTCTTTTTAACTTTTATTCATTTAACATTAATTCTTCTAGACTTCAAAGAAGTTCCGCCTAATGATAACATCGTCCAATCTAATAAAATCCCCTATTTTTCTATCACGTTTTAAAAGCATTCGGCTGCGAAGTCTGTCATCGTTCATGGTAATTCATAATACATTTTTTTTTAATAATTTTTAATTGAATAAAGGTTCTTTTATTAGGTGCAACACCATTACCTGTAATGAAGGTTAAGATACATAGTTTGAAGGCTTGACTCAAATAGTGTGAATTTCCTGGCATAACAGAAAAGTGAGTTAACGTTATAGTTTTAACATAAATCAAATATTATTTCTATTTGATTCTGGAAGTCAAGTACATCAATTTTCTGAGATCCAGGAGGTAAAATATTAAATCCTTCTATATATAAAAAAAAGTTTTGATTTGGAAATGGACCAATGAAAATCTGCGTAGATATTCCGGGTAGATCGGCGTCCAATTTGAATGATTAAACATGGCCTTTCATCGTTAATATTAAAAAAAAAACTGTTGCATACAAAAATATGAAAATCGGTGGTATTATAGAGAAATGTTTGATAAACACGTTGATGCAGACAGTTTTCAAATCGAAGAATTATTTTAAGAGATATTTAATGCTAAAGTTGGACAAAATCGTTCCATTAAAAAAGTTTTATTGGAGCAAAAACTATACATGAGAATTTAATCATTTTTAGATCATTTTATACGTTATAAGTTCCCGGTGTGCAGATTGCATTTATTTTTCTTATTTGACTCATTTTTTGAGGTTTCATTTCTATTTTAAATTCAAATTTTCAGCCTTTCGAGGGATATTTTTTACAAATTTTAGAAAATGTTATTAATTTAAACTGTTGCCAATTGTATAAACAGCGCAAACAATAATGTTTACTTCAAATTAAAAATTTATTTACTATTACAAACAGAAAAAAAAACTTTAAAATTAGATTTAAATGATTACATGTTAAAAGCAGGAAAATTACGTCATAAGAACCATATTTACACTTGAATTTTAAAAGAAAAACAAAATCTTAAAATAAAAAAATCATTATTATGCGTTAAAACTTGTAAATGGAGGAAATTGCGTCATATTTAAAATGGCCAAAAAATATGGCAAAACAATTTAAATTTAAAAATATATTTGCACGAGATATTTTGAGATAATCTTTTCAACTATTATCGTGAATTCGAAGACAGCGCAAATAATATTTCCTTCTAACAACAAAAGTATTTTCACGTGAATATTAATAAGAGAAATAAAACTTTGGTGTAAATTACGTCAGATTTGAAACGATACATTTAAAATGAATTATTTAAAAGAACTATCTTATAGCGCTGTTTAAAAATACCGGGAGACAATGATACTATTTACTTAATTCATTTTACATTAGATTATTTTCAAATGTTTAACTAATTTTTTTAAATTAAATACGAAAACAGCCATTGTATCTCTTAACAGCAGCAGATTTGGTCTTAAAAATCCCCAATCTAAGGAAAACGAATGGAAAACCGGTTACAGAAAGATCGCTACTGTTTTCCCTTTTTTTTTTTTTTTTTTTTTTTACTAGGGGGCTCAGCCCCCTACGAGCTACGCTCGTCAACCCCCGTTCAGACACCGCAGATTCTAACAGCACGCTAATTTGATCGGCTTTAAAAAGATTTCGGAAGATTGAATTATAATTTGAATCTGACAATTATAATCTGACGTAATTTTACCAAACTTTTCTTTCTCTTTTTAATATTCACGTAAAAATACTTTCGTTAGAAATGAAATATTATGATCATTTTAAAATATTAAATAAATGTCTCGCGCAATTTTTAAATTTAAACTGTTTTGCAATATTATTTTTCGTTCATTTTACGTAATAACTGTAATGTGACGTAAATGTGACGTAAATTCTCCTATTTCCTAGACTTCTAACGCATGTTAATGAATTTATTATTTTACAATATTCTTTCTCTTTTAAAATTCACGTGTAATTATAGTTTTTATGATGTAATTTTCAGTCCTGCTTTTTATATTTCTGTTTATAATAGTCACGTGTAAAATAAATTTTTAATTTGAAGCAAACATTATTGTTTGCGCTGTTTATACAGTTGGCAACAGTTTAAATTAATACAATTTTCTAAAATATCTAAAAAATATCTCTCGAAATGCTGAAATTTGAATTTAAAATAGAAATAAAACCTCAAAAAATGTGTCAAATTAATAAACTAAATGAAATCTGCACACCGGGAAATTCTGACGCATAAAATGATCTAAAAATGATTAAATTCCTATGTACAGTTTTTGCCCCTATAAAACTTTTTTAATGGAACGATTTTGTCCAATTTTAGCATTAAATATCTCTTAAAGTAATTCTTCGATTTGAAAACTGTCTGCATCAGCGTGTTTATCAAACGTTTCTGTATAATACCACCGATTATCATATTTTTGTATGCATTATTTTTCTTAATATTAACGAAGAAATACCTCCGGTCACGAAAAATTCAAAACCGGCTGCGGCGGCGGTGACAGCGGTGGTTACTTTTTTTTAGAACTAGGGGGCTCTGCCCCCTACGAGCTACGCTCGTCAACCCCCGTTCAGACACCGCTGACTCTAACAGCACGCTAATTTGATCGCCTTTAAAAAGATTTCGGAAGATTGAATTATAATTTGAATCTGACAATTATAATCTGACGTAATTTTCACTAAACTTTTCTTTCTCTTTTTAATATTCACGTCAAAATACTTTTGTTAGAAATGAAATATTATGATCATCTTAAAATGTCAAGTAAATGTCTCGCGCAATTTTTAAATTAAAACTGTTTTGCAATATTATTTTTTGTTCATTTTACGCAATAAGTGTAATATGACACAAATTCTCCTATTTAGGACTTCTAACGCATGTTACTGAATTTATTATTTTACAATATTCTTTCTCATTTAAAATTCACGTGTAACTATAGTTTTTATGACGTAATTTTCAATGAGTTCCTGCTTTTTATATTTTTTGTTTATAATAGTCACGTGTAAAATAATTTTTTAATTTGAAGCAAACGTTACTGTTTACGCTGTTTATATAGTTGGCAACAGTTTAAATTAATACAATTTTCTAAAATTTGTAAAAAGTATCTCTCGAAATGCTGAAAATTTGAATTTAAAATAGAAATAAAACCTCGAAAAATTATTCAAATTAAAAAACTAACTACAATCTGCACACCGGCAAATTCTGACGCATAAAATGATGTAAAAATGATTAAATTCCTATGCACAGTTTTTGCTCCTATAAAACTTTTTTAATGGAACGATTTTGTCCAACTTTGGCATTAAATATCTCTTAAAACAATTCTTCGATTTGAAAACTGTCTGCACCAGCGTGTTTATCAACCATTTTTCTATAATACTACCGATTTTCATATTTTTGTATGCAACAGTTTTTTTAATATTAACGAAGAAAGACCTCCGGTCACAAAAAATTCAAAACCGGCGGCGGCGGCGGCGGCGGCGGCGGTGACAGCGGTAGTTACTTTTTTTTAGAATAGAGAGATAGAGAGATTTTAATTCAATATTTTTAAAGCCGATCAAATTAGCGTGCTTTTTGGATTTTGGTGTGCCTGAACGGGGGTTTGCGAGCGTAGCTCGTAGGGGGCAGAGCCCCCTAGTAACTTTAAAAATTAGTGACACTCAAATTTGTCTTGCTGAATGATAATTTAAATATGGAATGTATTGGTGCAATATTATATTGGATATATGAAACATTGTCATTTAAGCCCATTATTATAGTGTCCAAAATGTTTTTAAATTCTTTCCTGTAAAACATATTGTAATCAATTTCTATTGCTGCGTTATTTTTATCTACTAGGGGGCTCTGCCCCCTACGAGCTACGCTCGTCAACCCCCGTTCAGACACCACAGACTCTAACAGCACGCTAATTTGATCGCCTTTAAAAAGATTTCGGAAGATTGAATTATAATTTGAATCTGACAATTATAATCTGACGTAATTTTCACCAAACTTTTCTTTCTCTTTTTAATATTCACGTCAAAATACTTTTGTTAGAAATGAAATATTATGATCATCTTAAAATGTCAAGTAAATGTCTCGCGCAATTTTTAAATTAAAACTGTTTTGCAATATTATTTTTTGTTCATTTTACGTAATAAGTGTAATATGACGTAAATTCTCCTATTTAGGACTTCTAACGTATGTTACTGAATTTATTATTTTACAATATTCTTTCTCATTTAAAATTCACGTGTAACTATAGTTTTTATGACGTAATTTTCAATGAGTTCCTGCTTTTTATATTTTTTGTTTATAATAGTCACGTGTAAAATAAATTTTTAATTTGAAGCAAACATTACTGTTTTCGCTATTTATACAGCTGGCAACAGTTTAAATTAATACAATTTTCTAAAATTTGTAAAAAATATCTCTCGAAATGCTCAAAATTTTAATTTAAAATAGAAATAAAACCTCGAAAAATTATTCAAATTAAAAAACTAACTGCAATCTGCACACCGGGAAATTCTGACGCATAAAATGATCTAAAAATGATTAAATTCCTATGTACAGTTTTTGCTCCTATAAAACTTTTTTAATGGAACGATTTTGTCCAACTTTGGCATTAAATATCTCTTAAAATAATTCTTCGATTTGAAAACTGTCTGCATCAGCGTGTTTATCAAACATTTCTCTATAATACTACCGATTTTCATATTTTTGTATGCAACAGTTTTTTTAATATTAACGAAGAAAGACCTCCGGTCACAAAAAATTCAAAACCGGCGGCGGCGGCGGCGGCGGCGGCGGTGACAGCGGTAGTTACTTTTTTTTAGAATAGAGAGATTCTCTTTGGTGTACCCTTTTTTTTATGGTGCTTTTGGAAGTCGACTTCAGCATCTTTTCCCATCTTTACAGCGAGCACAATTCAACTTCTTATCAGATTGTACATTCCAGTGGAATCACGAACTGTGTTGAGTTTGTACGGTTTGGACAGTACTTTTCATTATAGTGATGCAGTCAATGACTTTGAAATTTGATGTCTCCAGAATTTCAGTTAAAATTTTTATTTTATTCAATCTGTTTTTCAGGGGGAAAAAAAGATGCAACAAATCAAAAGTTTTCTCTTTCTTATAAATACCAAATGCGTCTGTTCATGTAAAAGAATCAAATGTATTTTCTTGGAAAGTCTTTTCTTTTCTAGTATTAAAATAGAATGCTGTTTTAAAAGAAAACTTGTGATATTTGCAGATTTATGTCTGTCAATGATGGCGACGACCAAAGATCTCGTATAATCACTCTGCTGATGACCTGTTGATATAGTGCTGGTCTCAAAAGATGCTAATAATTTGTTCATCGATTATCGTTTGTGACAGTAAGATATTTTTTTAATTGGAAAATTTTTTTCTTCACATATCAAACTCGAAGTGAATATTTTCCCTTTTTTTGAAAACCAGCGTTTATTTAAGGTTTACGAATTTTTTGTCTTCTATTGTTTACGAGTAATAATCGTACTTCATATGGGAATAGCGTCATGTTTTTTTCTTAAAGGAACAAAGTTCTGGAGGAAATAAAGGAAATAGATAGAGACACTGTTGGTGAACAACAGTAGAAAAACTCAGGTTTGGTAGACGTATAATAGTTTCGTAGCTCAGAGAAACACAAAGACAAATTGATTCTGACTGCTTTTTGTATTTCTTTTGATAATTTAACTTGTTTACTGTTACAGAACTCAGAAATGTCTTGGGAGGATTGACTGTGTATGTATAATAGAAGTATTTTGAGTAACTTTAAGAATTTAGGTATATCCTTATTTAATTTCTTAATTAAAAAAAAAGAGCATGGATAATAAAAGTAAGATCAATCTGTATAAATGCAGGTAATAATACATTGAAGTTACATTAATATTTACCAGTGAAAAGATTTTACAAACACTATGATGTAAAAAACTGAGCGCATACTGAAAATTAAATTTATTTAAATCAAGTTTCATATTACATAACATTTGCCTACAATAAAGTTAGGATCAAGTGGTTAAGTTTAAAAAAGTAATTTCCATGTTTAATTTCTTGCCATTGAATTAAGGACTTTGTAATAGATATTGGATAATGATTTGACCTAAGTGTCAATCGCGTGAGCCGTTAATTCCCCATGGGAGTTTTTGAGATAAGGTTTTAATCTTTAAGAAAAAGATCTTCAATTTCAGTTACAGAAACTAGTAATGTAAGAAGCATACACATCAAATATAGTTGACTAGAAAGGTAGCCCGTCAAAAATGACGGAAATTTAGATATAAAGATATATACAACTCATGTGCAAGAATATGGGTTTTCTCGCTTGTTCCGCAGTGATAGATGAAAATAACACATTTTAAGAACGAAACGCATTTATGAAAATAACACATTTTAAGAACGAAACGCATTTATGAAAATAACACATTTTAAGAACGAAACGCATTTATGAAAAACTGTATACAGTAGAAGACCACTAATCTGCACAGTTTGGTTCCAAGTTTTATGCAGATTTGAGGCTTTTTGCGGTCATGTCTATTCAATCTTTGTTTACATTTTTTTTAAATTCATATATTGGACAATTTAGATTGTTAAGCCTTAAAAATAAATAAATTACACTATTACACACTTGAAGTAAGGTAAAAACTATTAAATTATCGTATACGATTTCATGAAATGGTATTATATATTATTATATGTGTGTGCTTCACGATTTTGGTTACGACGTTGGCGAAATTGGCTGCAACTTGTCATAATCCTAATAGTGTGGGCCGCTATAACAAAAAAGTAACCACTTTTTAGTAAAATTTCTGATATAAAGTAGTTTTCAAAAACTTGTGTAAAATTGCAGGCCGTTCTCCAGTTATGTCTGTCCCAAGAATAATATTTCTAACACTGAAGAGTTTCCATGTATATGTGGAATTTATAAAGCTTCTCCAAAAGAAGGGTCCTGAAATGACATTGTAATTTCTCTAACTTCAAAGTTTAATCGGGCCCTGATGTTGTTTACTGAAATCTAATAAATACAGTTACTTTGAATATTACAACAGAATTAAACGGTTAAACTTATTTAACTTAAACTCGCTGTTCCTTACCGATGTTATTTTTTACTATTAAGAAAGAAAACTATTTAAATATTTCAAATCATGCATTTATAATTTTTTTCCGACTTTAATAACTAAATAATGAAAAAATATGCTTTTGTTCTGAGCTCATAAATATGACAATAAAATAATGTAACTAAGAGACATTGCAAAATTAAATCTTTGTGATTTCAAACCATAAACAAACGATACCGCCACCATTTTACCTACTATGACGTCATTAGAATATTGTCCATTGATTGTTGGAGAACTTACTTTGTGAATGATTACCTCAATTATTTAATATTTTTTACGGTTCACGATGAATGAATCACCTGTGTTTGTTTAGGTTTATAAAATGAGATATTAAGCTGTGAACCTAATTTCAATTGAAGTTATCCAAGGATATATGTATTTTTAATCGAAATTAAAAACAATGCTTTGATCTCGAAATAAAAAGTTTTAGTTTGTATAATTGGTTACTTCTGTTAATTATTTATTTAGGTACTTTTCCATTATAGAGCATTTAAAAAAAAAGCTTGGCGGAATTCGGGTATCAGAAAGTGAGATATGTTGCCAAAATATATAAACAGCTATGAAAACAAATCTAATGAACTTTTATTTTTGTTTATATATGCACTTATACACATAAAAAAAATCGTTTCTAAATATATATAATATTTTTTATATACAAATTACGGCACAGATTTCAGATATGAACCGGGATACCTAACTGGCGCCAAAATGGTGTTATTTTGCCTGCTATGGTAACCCGGCTACTGTTTTTTTTATTTATTAATAAATTGTTTATTTACTTTTGTTTTCTGTTTTTAATTATATAAACTGTTTGGGGCACAGATGTCATATTGGCGCGATTTTTTTCCGATGCAAATTTAGCGAAAACATCAACAGCATAAACAGCATCATCCGGGTTACCATATCAAGCAAACTAACGACACTTTGATGCCAGTTAAGTACCCGTTTCATATAAGACATTGGCGTCAGAAACAAATCGCGCCAATATGGGGCGTATATGACATCTGTGCCCTGTTTTGTTCTATAGTTATTATTCAAACTTTTATTTATTTATAGTTATTTCCTTTTCAAAATGATAGCAAATAATTAAAAAATATATGAAGTAACTGGTATTCGAAAGCGGGATTTCTGCCAAATTGGCGTCAGAGAAAAATCACGCCAACCTCGATGCGTATATGACATCTGTGTAAAAATTACTTCTGTTTCTTTATAAAAATGGGTAAATAGCTTTTTTTATATAAAATAAATTGCACACATATGGAAAAAATTGCTTGTGAGTATGAAGCAGTAAATAGGTTGTCAGAAAATACGTTGGCAAACTTCTTTCTTGCCAAGAAACTTTTCTCCGAAGTATTATACATAAGCAATGATTGCTAGAAATGCACTTTTAATTATGGTATGCGCTTTTATGTTTCACTACATTTATGCATACTATACTGTGTGTATAAATGCTACAGTTCATATGCAGGGCTATACAAAAGAATTCGTAAGGGTTACTGAATATGAGAGTAAATTGCTTAAAGTTGGTTTTTAAAGGAGTTATGCAATTTTACGCTGAACTGCATTTAGTTTACTAAGAAATGTTTGTAGAATATAGATAAAATGATATACAGGGTCACGCAAAGAATTGGATGCATAACCGTCTATGGATGATAATATCTGGAAATGTGATTTCAGTAGTTTTAAGAGTAGTTTAAATTAGATTTTAGCTAAATAGTGGCATGTAATAACGATACTATTGGCTATAGACGGTAACTGCTGAAATCAATTTTTAAAAAACTTTATGCGTCTTCTAAAATGTTTACTTAGTTATCTTATTTACCTTATTTCCCCAAATAACGAAGTTTTGTTAAAACATTCAGGATGTGTTGGAAAGTGATTCATATTCTATGCTTAGCGCATGATTTTTCTTTCTTCTTTAGTCTTATTTTGCATTTATTTTATTCTTAATTTTTTTAGTCTTATACTGTTTTATAGAAACTTTGGCACAGTTGCCATTTACACACAGCTGTCATATATTGGCGCTATTTTTTTCCGACGCCAATTTGGCGAAAACATCAACATTATAAACAGCAACATCCGGGTTACCATATAAAGCAAAATAACGACACTTTGGCGCCAGTTAAGTACCCGTTGTGTATATGACATTGACGTCAGAAAAAAATCGCGCCAATACATGACATCTGTGCCGAAACTTTAATATTTAATGTTTAAACTCGCTCCACCCCCCTTGCATATAGTACAAACTATAGCACAGATAGCGCAAAATAATAGACCGTTTGGTACTTTCCACTGTAGGGGATTTGGCGTTTTTTTAAAAAAAGCTTGGGCATCAGAAAGTGAGATTTGGGTACTTTTCCGTTATACGGACACCATTGTCGCAAGCGTAATAGTTGGCACAAAATGAAAATCACGTGAATTGAAGCATTTGAAAAATAAAAGAAAAAACATTGTCGATACTAAAGTGAGCATTTAAAAAATATAACATTTGAAAATTCCGGACTTTACGAACTATTTCATTAATTCACAAATATATACTTAAAATAAGTGAACAAATAACTGTTATAAAATAAAGCAATAAAATAAAACTCATATTCAACTGCTATTATAAAATTAAAAATATCTTTTAGAATTTTGAAATAGTTGGCGCATTAGCATACATTTTGGCATGGTGTCCGTATAACGGAAAAATATCGAGTTTTGTTGTCAAATCATATAAACAGCTATGAAAACAAACTTGATGAGCGTTTTTGTTTGTTTTATATGTTTATTTTATATGTGTATTTTTGATGTTTTTATGTACAAATTACATCTGTTTCTGTATAAAATTAGAGAAAAGGCTTTTTTGAGTTAAATAAACCGTATAAATATCGAAAAAAATGCGTGTGTATATAAAATGAAACAGTGGATAGGTTCCCGGAAAATATGTTGCCAAATTTCCTTTTTCGCCAAGGCACCTATACTGGAAAAGTACCTAAACCACATTAAAATTGCGCAGTTAGGAGCTCACACAGTACAGCGTCGTCTATTGGCGGTTATTTTATTAGTAGCATCGGGAGGAAGATGTAAAGATGTACTTTAAATTCTCACTCACAGATTTTGAAAAAATATCTTAAAAGAGCGGAGTTTAAATTAAATTTCGGTGACCTCCTTTATGAAAGATTAATGGTTTTAAATGGGAATTTCGCCAAATTAGCCAGCCAAGTTGGCTAACATTTGGCGCTACTGTGGTAACCCTACATTAGTATTTTTCAACAATTACTCATTTCAATGACGCGGTCCTACCGGAATTGTGAGGGACACACAGAGACTTGGATTTTATATAAATAGATGCTGGAAAAAAAATTGCTACAATTGTCTAAAACAGCCATAATTCTTTTGTGTTTCTATGTTTCATGTCTCGCCATTTTTGATACCATATTCGATCTAATAGTTGCTTCCAATATCTGGTCGTCTTTAAGGAAGTTGAATTTTTTGTAACAAATTTATTTGTGATGGATTAACACTTTTTCGGAAGTATTAGAATGTGTAAAAAATAATGGTAGTTTTTGTTATTGTACTTCCCAACCAACTTATTTTAGAAGGTTCGAAACAGTTTTTGAGCATTCTTCAAGTTCAGAAGTAAGTTCCAGACTTTGGTACGCGGATTAGCTTCAATTATGCTTTAAAGTTCAATTATGATTATGCTTTCGATTTCTCATTGTTAAAAACGAAATGTCATCCAAGACCTTCTCCATACACACAACTCTTATGGCCACCATGAAATTTCTTGAAGCAATGTTTAAACTGGGCATTCACAAGTAGTAATTGGAGTCAAAGGTAATGTTGAATACAGACATTTTTTCGGGGTGGGATTTTTGCAGTTCTGGAAGGGACACTTAAGAGTTCTGGGGAGGGAGGTAGCACTTCTAGACCATATACAGTCGAACCCGGTTAAGACGCTCACGGTTAATACGCGATCCCGCTTAATACGCGGATTTTTTCCGATCCCTTGAACATCGGCCGTAAGGCTAATGCAAAAATATCACGTTTAATACGCGAACGGTTATTACGCGATCCCGCTTAATACACGATAAATTTTCGGTCCTTTGAGGAAAAAAAAATCATGCTTAAGACGTGAATTCATTGATCATGATGCTAATTCCTTCTCTCTTCTCGAGTGTTGCCAATTTAGCGGATTTTTTTATTCAGATAAAAAACACTTTTTCTGAATAGCATTATTTAGTTTATTTCATAACAGATTAATTAAGGAGAAAATTATTAATCGGAAATAGTGGTAGATACTTTGAATAAAACAAAAACAAGCCAAATTAGCGAAACTGCAATTCTTCTTTGATCGCGCCTCCTAACATTCTTTGTCTTTCGCTTCCAGTATGTTGTTACTGTAGTAGAGATATATAGACGAATTCAGGTTACTCAGATCAGTGATAAAAATTATTATGATTAGAGATGATCATACCTGTTGTTAGTGAGTTTTTAAGTTTACGTTATATCACTACTATGTTTTATAATGCATATTATAGGCAACAAAAAATGAAACTCGTAAAGATTCAACAAATACGATTGCGGTAGGATAAGTCTTTTATGTTTTCTTTACTTTTTTCTATGCTAACATTATATTTTACACAAAGATTAATAAAGATAGTTTTTTCTTTACTTAAAAAGAAGATTTGATCATAATGGTACACATTATTACAAATACCAAATATGATATTAAAAACTGAGTTGTGCTTCAAATATTTAATATTTTTTTCTTTCTTTTAAACAAATGTGCCTTGTAGGTAAATTATTTTTTTGTTTTATTTTTGGTTGCAATGTATTAATCAACAATAAATCCATGTTGGAATCCATATTTATTTTCCCTTATTATTTCAGTCGGTCCTACAAAAAGAAGCAATGAGTTAAATAAGAATAAAATTAAATTTTAATCTAAATGTATGTAAAAGACACATTTTTCGACCTTATACATAAGAGTGAAAGTTCTAAAGTTCATTTACACGATTAAATTGGTGAATAAGCCCAATTATCACGTTATATACAAATCACGTTTAATACGCGATCCCGCTTAATACGCGGCTTTTGTCCACTCCCTTGAAACGCGTCTTAACCGGGTTTGACTGTATAAGCAGAAAATCCCAAATTTTCCGATTACACCCTTAAACAACTTGACATGAGAATCAAGAACCTCATCTCTGTATATTTCAGAAATCACAGTTGCACTGGTAAAATTGTGTATGTCAGTGCGGCCATTCACCATAATTCCACGATCTTTGTATCGATGCCTTTCACGGATGTTTGCAGCCTGATTACGTGTGTTTTTTCCCTCTCGATATGGTAACACGTCTGTAATAACTCTCCAAACAAAATCAGGATTCATCAGTAAGGAGAACTCGGCTCCAGTCCGTGGTACTCCAACGACGATGATCTCTGCACCACATGAACCGGGCGCATTTTGCTGCCGGAGTTAGTGGAATACAAATCATGGGTTTCCTTGCATGCAGCCCTTTTTTATGCAGCCTTTCACTCACAGTAAATCTGGATAGTCGAATTCCTACTGCTGCAGCGAACTCCTTTGCAATCTGAACTGACGTCAGTTGCCCGTTTCTTTTAGCAATCGTTGACAACTAACGGTCTTTAGAGTCTATTGTGGCACGTTTTTTACCTTGACCTGGTTGTCTGCGCACATTAACAGTGTCTTTAAACCGTTTCCAGATTCTTCACATGACGCTTTTGGCTATTTTTAAGTCTTTACGGACCCCTGAGAGTGTCTCTCCTGCTTCCATTTTCCCCAACGCTCGCCATTTGTCACAATCGCTCAAATGTCTTCTAGACGACATATTCCACCTACTACAAGGAAACTTTTACACAACTATATGTACAATCCTTGAAATTAGACTTCAAATCACTCACGTGCACTCCTTTTCACACGTGAACCGAAAGTACGGGCTGAAAAATTTGCATATTTTTCTGTAGCGAAGGTTAATCCCATATCACCTTTCATTGAAGTTCCCTTAATAGAGTTAACATAAAACACATTTTTATAGTTGTTCCTTTAATTTTTCTCGCCAGTGTATTTTGAAAGTGGTAATAAATAACCAGTCCAAAAATAAAGCTACTTTTAATAATTACAGGCAGCAGATTTAAAGTAATTGATAATATTCTCCGTTATAAAGTGAACAAAGATAAGGGTTACGAAACTCAACCAATCTGTGTTATTGCGTTAGTGTAAAATCTTCTTTTCCCATAAGTGTCGGCAACAGTTGGTCCCATCGAAGTCCAAGATAAAGAAGTTTTACGTTTAATCTAGTTACAGTAAATTTGTGTAAACGGAATACCAGGTATACTTGCATAGTTATCCTTCCGTATGGAGACATTAAAATGTTTAATTTTACCAGAGGATTCCCTGTTCACTGAAAACCTGCCAAGAAGGAATCACAATTGGAACTTCTATTTCACACAGATTTCAAACATTAGCAAGCATAAATATATAGTGTTGTTTTCGTCGAATCTAGAATTGTTTTCCTTTGAGATAGGTCATCTACACAGACTTTACTATAATGCATTTATGCTTTTCAGAGATTTACTATAGAGTGAGTACGTTTTAGCAATTTTAATGGATACTGTGAAAATGGAAAATATTTATACCGGAAACCTGTCTAAAACGGAAAAGTTATAGTACCGGTGAAAGACATACCTTTGATTTATACCTTCTAAAAGAACACCTGTCTAAAGCGGAATCTTTCATAGATTCCTTGTGATTCCGTGTTAGAAGTTTTTACTGTTGTATCCATGATTAAGTAAACCAGTTCTTCGTTCGGAGGGGGGGGGGGGTGTCCGGATCCCCTGGATCTCCCCTTGGCTGCGCCACTGCCTGCACGCCCTGCCGGCGCCATTCTAGAAGCGGAAGCGAATACACTCCCTACCTTGAAACCTAAAGGTTTCAATTAAAATACGTACTATTAATACATTTTCACATTAAATATACAATAGATACAAAGGTACCGTAAACTAGCACAATATATATACACTCTGAATATACTAATGAAATAAGAAATTCAATTATAATAATACAATAGCAAAATTTAACAAGTTTACATGACATTATCTGAAAAATGTAAGATACACACATTTGAAATACTTCGTTTATAAATGCCCTTAGACGTTTTAACATTAAGAACTCTGTTTCTTTCATCATTTCAACGAATGACGCTTTATTAACTAAGTACATACCGGTAGTTTTTCTTCTTTTAACAAAACAACCATGTTTAGTTTAATATCCCCTTTAATATATGCCACTTGGATCTTTGTTCTAAATTACACAAAGGATATCTGGTCCATTTTCCCCAAACAGTTTGAACCAGTTTTGTTAACAATTGCCATTTAGAAAGTCTATTAGTTTCTACAGATGGAATGTCTATCTCAGGTAAAGAGTTAAGTGGCCTACCGATCAAAAAGTGATCTGACGTTAAAATATTATAATCATTTGGATCGGATGAAAGTGGTGTCAGAGGACGGCTGTTTAAAAGAGCTTCAATTTGATTGCTTACAGTCAAAAGTTCCTCAAATGTGAGTTTATGCTCGCCTACCACTCTTTTGAAATGGTGTTTGAATGACTTTACCCCCGCCTCCCACAGTCCCCCAAAATTAGGCGACTGTGGAGGGATAAAGTTCCATGACACACCTTCAGAACACAGATAATCAGTTACATACACATTTTTAAATAAGGCAAATAACTCCCTTATTTCTGAAGCAGCACCTCGGAAATTAGTGTCATTATCAGAAAAAGGGTGAGATGCCAAACCTCCGCGTGAAAAAATCTTTTTAAACATGCAATCATGGCCTCAGCCGATAACTCAGTGATAATTTCAAAAAGAACTGCCTTAGTCATAAAACAAACAAATACACAACCATAAATTTTTTTATATACACCTTTCCCTTGGTTCTTACCTTATTAAGAAAGGCCCACAACAATCTAGGCCTGAATTGGAAAAAGGTGGATTAATGGTTATACTCTTTCTTTAGGTAAAGATGCCATAATTTGATTAATTTCTTTTGGGTTCGCCTTAAAGCATGTGCATCTTACACAATTATGTACAGTTTTCCTAGAAATAGCATGTCCCCCCAAAGGCCAATATTCTTGACGAACGGCATACAACAAATTTTTAAAATGAAAATACAAAAAAATCATTTCCGTGAATTTGTTGCTCTTAGGAAGTAAAATAGGATGTTTAACATCAATTTGTAAGTTAGCATTAACTAATCGGCTACTCACGCGTATTATACCATCATCATCAATAAAAGGGGATAAACTACTTACATTAAATTCCTTAATCCTTCTTTTCTCTCTCAAGACTTTCCTTTAATTCAGCTGGAGATAAAGGTCCCTCTTCTTTTGTTCAACATTTTAAATTAGAGATGAATCTGAAAATAAAACTAATGATTCTAATTAATTTTACATATGAATTAGTAATCTTAAATATATAAGCAATGTCTGAAATTTCATTAAAAAAAACTATTTATATAAAATCCAAGTCTCTGTGTGTCCCTCACAATTCCGGTAGGACCGCCTCATTGAAATGAGTAATTGTTGAAAAATACTAATGTAGGGTTACCACAGGAGCGCCAAATGTTAGCCAACTTGGTGATAGCTGGCTAATTTGGCGAAATTTCCATTTAAAACCATTAATCTTTCATAAAGGAGGTCACCGAAATTTAATTTAAACTCCGCTCTTTTAAGATATTTTTTCAAAATCTATGAGTGAGAATTTAAAGTACATCTTTACATCTTCCTCCCGATGCTACTAATAAAATAACCGCCAAAAGACGACGCTGTACTGGTGAGCTCCTAACTCCGCGATTTTAATGTGCTTTAGGTACTTTTCCAGTATATGTGTCTTGACGAAAAAGGAAATTTAGCAACATATTTTCCGGGAACCTATTCACTGTTTCATTTTATACACACACGCATTTTTTTCGATATTTATACGATTTATTTAACATAAAAAAAGCCGTTTCTCTAATTTTATACAGAAACAGATGTAATTTGTATATAAAAACATCAATAATATACATATAAAATAAACATATAAAACAAACAAAAACGCTCACCAAGTTTGTTTTCATAGCTGTTTATATGATTTGACAACAAATCTCGATATTTTTCCGTTATACGAACACCATGGCAAAATGTATGCTAATGTGCCAATTATTTCAAAATGCTAAAAGATATTTGTAATTTTATGCCAGCAGTTTAATATGAGTTTTATTTTATTGCTTTATTTTATAACAGTTATTTGTTCACTTATTTTAAGTATATATTTGTGATTTAATAAATAGTTCGTAAAAGTCTGGAATTTTCAAATGTTATATTTTTTAAATGCTCACTTTAGTATCGACAATGTTATTTCTTTTATTTTTCAAATGCTTCAATTCACGTGATTTTCATTTTGCGCCAACTATTACGCTTGGCGACAATGGTATCCGTATAACGGAAAAGTACCCAAATCTCACTTTCTGTTGCCCAAATTACACCAAGCTTTTTTTTAAAAAAACGACAAAGCCCCTACAGTGGAAAGTACCAAACTGTCTATTATTTTGCGCTATCTGTGTTATAGTTTGTACTATATGCAAGGGAGGTGCAGCGAAGAGTTTAAACATTGAATATTAAAGTTTCGGCACAGATGTCATATACGCCCCATATTGGCGCGATTTTTTTCTGACGCCAATGCCATATACACAACGGGTACTTAAATGGCCGCAAAGTGTCGTTATTTTGCTTGATATGGTACCCCGGATGTTATTGTTTATGTCGTTGATGTTTTCGCCAAATTGGCAACTGAAAAAAATCGCGTCAATATGACAACTGTGCCAAAGTTTCTATAAAGCAGTATAAGACTAAAAAAATAAGAATAAAATAAATGCAAAATAAGACTAAAGATAAAAGAAAAATAATGCGTTAAGCATAGAATATGAAACACTTTCCAACACATCCTGAATGCTTTAGCAAAACTTCGTTATTTGGGGAAAGGTACTTCTTAGTTATCCCGTCGACCAATTTCGCCAAATTATATAAATCGTCAAACCACTCACCAAATTATACACATTGACATAATTTTTATTTTAAATAACGAAAGAACGAATAAATTAGTAAAACATTAATACAAATACAAATAAAACATCGAATTAATAGTTTTTTTGGCCATTATTGGCATTTAATCTTACAATTAATTAATTAATTTCAACCGTTATTGGAATTTAATCTTACAATTTGGCTACAGTAATTTGGTCGACGGGATAACTAAGAAGTACCTGGGGGAAATAAGGTAAATAAGATAACTAAGTAAACATTTTAGAAGACGCATAAAAAATTTTAAAAATTGATTTCAGAAGTTACCGTCCTTAGCCAATAGTATCGTTATTACATGCCACTATTTAGCTAAAATTTAATTTAAACTACTCTTAAAAGTACTGAAATCACATTTCCAGATATTATCATCCATAGACGGTTATGTATACAATTCTTTGCGTGACCCTATATACCATTTTATCTATATTCTACAAACATTTCTTAGTAAACTAAATGCAGTTCAGCGTAAAAATGCATAACTCCTTTAAAAACCACCTTTAAGCAATATGCTCTCATACTCAGTAAACCTTACGAATCCTTTTTTGTAGCCCTGCATATCAACTGTAGCATTTATACACACAGTATAGTATGCATAAATGTAGTGAAACATAAAAGCGCATATCATAATTAAAAATGCATTTCTAGCAATCATTGCTTATGTACAATACTTCGGAGAAAAGTTTCTTGGCGAGAAAGAAGTTTGCCAACGTATTTTCTGACAATCTATTTACTGCTTCATACTCACAAGCAATTTTTTCCAAATGTATGCAATTTATTTAATATAAAAAAAGCTATTTACCCATTTTTATAAAGAAACAGAAGTAATTTTTGCACAGATGTCATATACGCATCGAGGTTGGCGTAGTTTTTCTCTGACGCCAATTTGGCAAGAAATCTCGCTTTCGAATACCAGTTACTTATATATTTTTAAATTATTTGCTATCATTTTGAAAAGGAAATAACTATAAATAAATAAATTTTTGAATAATAACTATAGAACAAAACAGTTTACATAATTAAAAACAGAAAATAAAAGTAAATGAACAATTTATTAATAAATAAAAAACAATAGCCGGGTTATCATAGCAGGCAAAATAACACCATTTTGGCGCCAGTTAGGTATCCCGGTTCATATCTGTAATCTGTGCAGTAATTTGTATATAAAAAAATGTTATATATATTTAGAAACGATTTTTTTATGTATATAAGTGCATATATAAACAGAAATAAAAGTTCATTAGATTTGTTTCATACCTGTTTATATATTTTGGCAACATATCTCACTTTCTGATGCCCGAATTGCGCCAAGCTTTTTTTAAAAATGCGCTATAATGGAAAAGTACCTAAATAAATAATTAACAGAAATAAGCAAGGTACAGATGTCATATTCGCCCCATATTGGCGCGATTTTTTTCGGTTGCCAATTCGGCGAAAACATCAACAGCATAAACAACATAATCCGGGTTACCACATCAAGCAAAATAACGACACTTTGGCGCAAATTAAGTACCTGTTGCCTATATGATATTGGCGACAGAAAAAAATCGCGCCAATATGGGGCGAATATGACACCTGTTCCATAAGCAATTATACAAGCTAAAACTTTTTATTTCGAGATCAAAGCATTGTTTTTAATTTCGATTAAAAATACATATATCCTTGGATAACTTCAGTTGAAATTAGGTTCACAGCTTAATATCTCATTCCACAAACATAAACAAACACAAGTGATTCATTCATCGTGAACCGTAAAAAATATTAAATCATTGAGGTAATCATTCACAAAGTAAGTTCTCCAACAATCAATGGACAATATTCTAATGACGTCATACTAGGTAAAATGGTGGCGGTATCGTTTGTTTATGGTTTGAAATCACAAAGATTTAATTTTACAATGTCTCTTAGTTACATTATTTTATTGTCATATTTATGAGCTCAGAACAAAAGTATATTTTTTCATTATTTAGTTATTAAAGACGTAAAAAAATTATAAATGCATGATTTGAAAAAATTAAATAACTTTCATTCTTAATAGTATAAATAATATCGGGAAGTAACAGCGGGTTTAAGTTAAATAAGTTTAACTGTTTAATTCTGTTGTAATATTCAAAATAACTGTATTTATTAGATTTCAGTAAACAACATCAGGGCCCGATTAAACTTTGAAGTTAGAGAAATTACAATGTCATTTCAGGACCCTTCTTTTGGAGAAGCTTTATAAATTCCACATATACATGGAAACTCTTCAGTGTTAGAAATATTATTCCTAGGACTGACATAACATGAGAACGGCCTGCAATTTTACACAAGTTTTTGAAAACTACTTTATATCAGAAATTTTACTAAAAACTGGTTACTTTTTTGTTATAGCGGCCCGCACTATTGGGATTATGATAAGTTGCAGCCAATTTCGCCAATGTCGTAACCAAGATCGTAAAGCACACACATATAATACCATATAATACCATTTCATGAAATCGTATACGATAATTTAATAGTTTTTACCTTACTTCAAGTGTGTACTTTATTTATTTTTAAGGTTTAACAATCTAAATTGTCCAGTATATGAATTTAAAAAATGTAAACAAAGATTGAATAGACATGACCGCAAAAAGCCTCTAATCTGCATAACACTTGGAACCAAACTGTGCAGATTAGTGGTCTTCTACTGTACACAGTTTTTCATGAATATGTTTCGTTCTTAAAATGTGTTATTTTCATCTGTCACTGCGGAACAAGCGAGAAAACCCATATTCTTGCACATGAGTTGTATATATCTTTATATCTAAATTTCCATCATTTTTGACGGGTTACCTTTCTAGTAGTTTTAATAATTACAGTTTTGTCTGAATTCTTGTTGGAACTCCTCTGTTTCAGTCAAAGTTAAATGTTCTTTCTCAATGTTGTAACTTTCCTGATTACGTAAAAAGTCGGACCCGTTCCACCACAGATTAAGATCAAGTATTTTCGCGGGACTAACACAACGTGAAATTAGGTCTGCTGGATTTTCAGAAGTTTTTACATAATTCCATGTGAAGTCTTTAGTACTATCTTGAATTTTGGTGTCACGATTTGACACAAAAACCTTAAGCATTTGAGGAGGTGAAGTAATCCATACCAGTACTACTGTCGAATTTGAGTATAAATATACTCCACGAATTTGAACGTCCAAGGATGACAGTACTTTAACAGTAACTTTCGAAAGCAACTCTGTCAAGCTGAGTTCTAATCTTGGAATAGTAATCTTCTTGAGGGGTACCACCAGCGATTTGCTACACGGGAGTAACACCTTCGCTTCGCGTGACTCGGAGATAGATCGAAGGTACATCACACAACCATACGCATCCTTACCAGGAAACTACACCTTAGTGTAAAAATGAAAAAAATCTAAGCAAGCAACAATCGAAAGAGTACATTGAAACGCATTTGCTCATACATAAATTATTTGCCCTCGTCTCCGCGTTATCAAGATATACTGGGTTGGCACAAATGAATGACCGGATTTTGAAAATTTATATTTTCAAAACTATTGCACATATTATAATAAGTGATATAGGACAATAAAGAGGATCATTCCAAGTTATTTTTCAGTTATAAATGTTTTTTGTGCGAACCTTTCGTAACACGATTAACACCAAATATTTAACCGAGTTCGTTCCACACATTTGGCAGTTTTGCACAGTCAACGATTCTTAATGCAGCACTAATGGATTAAAACACTAAATAATGCATCACAAAACGATGCTAAATGATGCATTAAGTGCTGCATTATTTAGTGTTTTAATGCATAAGTGCTGTATTAAGAACATCTTTTCAATATAACACACACTTCACACAGAGCCTAAAACGAGAATGAGGTGTCTTATTGGGTTCTATATTCAAAATATGGTTTTGAAGCTGAATAAAGTCACGTGGCACCGATAATTTACCCAAAGAACTTCTAATTGATAAGAAGGGAAGCTACTATTGCTTTACACCATGAACTGTTTCGCTCGCTGCCTGGCGGGGAGCTTTCCCTTCTTAACGCCAGATCTTTTATTTTGCAAATTTTAAAACTTTATATCTCGAAAACGGGGATACGAGGGCAAATAATTTATGCGTCTAAAAACACGTTTCAATATGCCTTTTCAATTGCTACTTATTTAGAATTTTTTCATTATCACACTATTGGGGTAGTTTCCTGGTTAGAAGCATCCCCAAATCCGATCAAGTCTATATGTTGTAAATTTGGATATAAATCATGACGTCTTATCTGCAAATATTTAAACTCTGTCAGTTCAATCAAGCTTTTCTTTCTTGTAGTGGAATTTCGTCATCCCAGTTAAGCTTAAGGAGCCACAACTTCTGCAGATAAATTTTTGCTGTAACTATCACAGGATTCAAAATATCGAAAGGGTCAAGTTGCAATGCCTGATAATAGTGTTCTTATAGTTACCGAATTCACAAATGGTTGAATTTTAAAGCAAAATGTGTCCTTGCTAGGATTGAACTGCAGTCCGAGTGTTTTAACAGCTTCTGAATCATGAGAATCAAAGTTGTATTCTTTCTCCGTGGTTGGAACATTTTTTTAATAACAATTCATTATTAGAGCTCCATTTGTGAAGTTCTAGCCCATCAGCATTTAACAGAGATATTAACTGGCGTTGAAGTTCAATGGCAGTAGCTATGTCATTTGTATCCCTGAGTATATCGTCGACATAAAAATCTTTGTCATCAGCGGCACCTAATTGATACTTCTCCTTCTCTTCGTGGCATAGCTGTTGAAGCACTCTTGTTGCCAGATAGAGTGCACACTTGGTTCCATAGGTAACAGTGAGCAACTTAAAAACGCGTATAATTTCATTCTTATGATCCTTACATAAAATACATTGTAAATCGCACTGATCGGGACTAATATAAATTTGCCGATACATCTTTTTTATGTCCGCGGTGAAAACTACAGTATGCTTCCTAAATCGCAAAAAATTGAAAATAAATCATCCTGGACAACAAACCCAGAATACAACTTAGTCCAGATGAAGTTGCTTGAGAAGCATTGAAAACAACGCTTAATTTCGTTGTACTATTATCCGACCTATAAACTCCATGATGAGACATAATGTATTTTGAACTTTCGTTAGTTGCCTGCGTATGACCTAAATCTTCATACTCAGTTAAGAATTCCCTATATAATTTTAGATACCGAGGTTCTCTTCTCAAACGTCGCCAAAGCGAATTCAATGTTTTAACGGCAATGTCTTTTGACTCTCCTAAACACGGAGTGTCTTCTTTTAACAGAATTCTAACGACATAACGCCCATCGTCATTTCTGAAATAAGTTTTCATGAAATGATCTTCGCATATTAAACTCTCATCGTTTCGCACTCTTTCTGCCTCAACATTTTCAATCTCCCAAAATTTTCTCAAAGTTGCCTAAATTTTCCATAATTAACCCACAATGAACAGAAGCTTCGTTTTCTATTGCAAAACTCTCAGTAGCAATAAACCCAAATACTGAATTTTGCAAAATTATATCTGTCTCGGGGATCCTCATTTGACCGGATTTTAAAATTTCATAAAATAGTTGTGCGCCCAACAAAATATCCATAACACCTGCCTATTGAAACTCTCATCTGCTAATTTTAAATTATCTAAATCTAGCATATCAATGTTAAATTGCTTAGCGGGTGTGTAATCTGTTATATTCGAGACTATCAAAAGCTCTACTCTTCTTTCGAAAGTTCTGCTATGATTCGCAATTTTCTTTTTCACTACGGAATTTATCACTGACGATGATTTATTCAAACCAGAAACCACAAGATTTATTTCTTCCTTCTTAAAAGTAAATCTGTCAGCTCACTGTTTCAATATGAAGCATGACTGACTTTCATTGTCTAATAATGCACGCGCTTCATGGAATATTCAAAATTATCAGCGATCATAATTTTAGCTGTGCTCAGCAAAACCATAAGAGAATTGTTAACATTAACATTCGTGGCTGCGAAAGACAACGATTCTCTACTCTCGGCTGATGAGTTATTACCACATGCTCCTTTCGGAACAAAAACATTTGATCTTGGATCTAAAGCGGCACTCGATATTACAAATGGCTTGAAATTATTGGTATTTATCGCACTGCCATGCGTACGCCCTTCATTACTTTTTGATCAATATGTAGAATATGTATGATGCCGTTTCTTACAAATAGAGCAATTGAATTTGGAAGAATAATTAATAACCTTATGATGATTAAGACAATTAAAACACTGTTGATTATTTTTAACGAACTCAATTCGTTCATTAACTATCATTAAAAAAAAAATAGGGCACGTATCAAGATAATGATTCCCATTAGACTTGCAAAGAATACATTTTGGAATTTTAACTTCCGACACAAACACTTTAGAATTGTTTTGTGGAGTGTATACATTACGATATTTTTGCGAATTGTTTCCAAAATGCGGACGTGAAAACGCATTATTTTCGGTTTTACATTTATTCTTAGGCTAGCCGTCTCTGGCCACCAGTTTGGTCGCCCTTAAATGTATGCTAAGAATTGCAACATGCTACTTTTATTTTAATTTAATTTATTTACTTAATCTTTCGCCAAAACGTAAGTTTCTGACAGAGAAATGAAAAATTGTTTAAGATCATGGCAGCATTTTTTATATTTTTTTATCTTATGTATTTCATCTTTCTTGTCAAAAACCCCTTAACTCACTTAGGCATTTCATGTCCGTCTGCATATCGATTGTAATACGTTCACTAATGCGGAGATTTTAACATATTAAGTAATCTTCCATAATTGGGTCCTCCGCCTATTGGCGCATTTCAGCTAATACGACACCAAAGGGATCGTCAGAGTCAACAAAAGTTCTGTGAATTTATCATTTAAATTGCAAAAATTTACTGAGAAATGTTCGTAGCCTGCATCTCAAAGAAAATATTTATGTGTAATTCCATTTTACAATTTTGATGCAGCTCTTTCATCATCAAATAAGTCCTAAATGGTAATATCCACCTCAGAATCAATGGAAAATGTAAATTATAGTGTAAAAAAATAGTATACAGTCGAACCTCTATTTAACGAACCTCTATTTTGCGAATTTCTCTGTTTTGCGAACTTTTACTTGGAACCAAGAACATTTTGCAAATTTCTTCGTAAAATAACCTCCAAATAGCGAAGTGTATTCTCTATTTAACGAACTTTTCCTTAAGATCGACATTTTTTTTCTCCCTATTTCTTAAAATATTACTGGACTTTTCAAACTTATTCTTTCTTTTAACACATTTTATGATGATCAGTGACCATGAACAGGTCTTACCAGGCACCTAACTCACCGAGAGCAGTAAAATCGTTGTGATTCTTTGCTTTCCATCCAAAGAAGAGCAAACTTTCAATATCCTCTTTTAACCCTCAATGAAGTTGCCCCGTGTCCTTAAACTATAGTTTCCCGTTTTCTAGATTGTTGATCATGATCAATCGTGTGGTAATTTCGGTTCTTGTAGCTCGAAAATGTCAAAGCGAAAGTTCTTGAGCATCAAAGAAAAAAAAATATTCTTGATGAGGTGGATAAAGGCATGAATAAAAAGAATACTGCTTTAAAATTTTGTATTCCTCCAAACAGCTTATCAACCATAATAAAAAATCGCGATTTTAATGTAATTTTTTTTTTTTTTAACTGAAAATACAATGCATTTCCAGACAATGTTTTGTTTTATTCTTTTTTCCCTTGCAGATTTCTTTTTGATGGGTAAAATAAGTAAAACAAATAGATATAATTTATTTTAAAAAGTGTGAATAATTACTTTTTTTAATGATATTTAGTGTTTATGGACTTAAAATATATTTTACGTAGTTTAAAGTATTTTAAAGGGTGACTCTCTATTTAACGAATTTTCCATATAACGAACTTTTTTTCGGGATTTAGCGACTTCGTTAAATAGAGGTCCGACTGTATTTTTGAAATATAGCAAATAAGTTGTTTTGATACTATTAAATAATAACAATAATAATAAATGATTCACGTTCAATGAATAGCGAGCTCAATTTTAAATCTAAAATGTATTTCGTTGGTTCATAGGCGAATAACGTCACGAACAAAGCTACATTTTGCCTCGTGATTTGAGAGCTATAAAAATCCTAATCAGGTTAATTATTTTAAATTCCTCTCAGGAGAACTCACTTTACGAATGATTACCTTCATGGCTTAATATTTTTAATTGCCAAAATGAACGAATCGTTATTGTTTGTTTACTTTGATGGAATGAGATATTGAGTTGTCAGCCTAATTTCAAATGAAGTTGTCTCAGAATATCATATTTGAATGTAAATTATCTCTTAAACATCAATTATTTTTGAACGATCTTTCGAAAATTTTAACTTTTGTGCAGTTTTATTGGAAAAAATAATTTTGATTAAAAATGGCTGCTTATCATATGGAAAGCGAAGCTGTCAGCCCGTATTTGGTTATAACAGTCACATGAGTTAAGCTTCTGTTGTTAGAGATGAAAGAGGTGTATTTTAAATTAGTTTTATATATGTGTTTTAAATGAAGTTATGTATTTTAAATGAAATGAGTGATAAGTTTATATTTTAAATGGAATGATGGCGATTTATCACCTGCGCCCTGTTAAAGTAAAAGTACCGAAATGGCCGCTTGGCATATAAAAAGTGAAGCGGTCATCCCGGAACTGTTGATGACAATCAAATGCTTTGCGCTTTTATTATATAGATGATACATAAATATCACAACATCTAGATAATTCTTGCGGTAAATACACTGGTCATCAAAATTAAAGGATAATGAGAAAAATTATGCTCACTAAGTTAATGTTGCAACCAATGACCAATGCTAATATTATTTATTTCAATTAAATACTATTGAATACAAAATTGCACTTCCACGCATACGTTAGCGTCAGAAATATGTAAATTGGGTGATTGACAATGTGGTGCGCAATGGACGTATGTTGGAATTCTGGTCTGTAGTGTTGTTTAAAGTGAATGCGGTGTTTGGGAGGGATCAATATTGATTAGTTATGGCTCAAAGGCATCATTTACGTGAAGGTGTAAAGTAGCGAATAATTGGTAGAATCGAAGAAGGTCAAACGCAAATGGAGGTCACCAAAGATTTGAATATCCCTCAAAGTTTCATATCAAGAGCTTCGGGCTGCTTTATAAACACTGGATACGTTGATAGACAGCCTGGTCATCGGAGTAGAAGAGCAACAACTGCATCTGAAGACCGTCTTCTGTCATTGTCGGCTCGGAGAAACCGCGAAGCGACTACAAGATATTTGGTTTCAGACCTTCAGGCTGCCACAGGAACTCAAATTAGCCGTTCTACTGCAGCACGAAGGCTTAAAGAGGGTGGTCCGTATGCGAAAAAACCAATAGTTTGTGTCCCACTCACTCCAGCTTCCAAAGGGGCCCGTTTAAACTGTTGCCGTCGAAGTTTAAACTGTTTGAAGTTTAAACTGTTACTCCCGTTTAAACTGTTTGCCGTTGGAGCCAAGAAGACTGGGCTCGAACGGGATGTTTTACGGACAAGGGAAGGCAAGTTGGGTGTTCCTTCCTTTCTCGAGCTCAAAACACGTCTAGGATCAGTGTTCAGACTATATCTGGACTCGTCAGTAAACAATATTTGAGCTCAGTCTTCTTGACTCGAATCGTGAACAATCGAGGTTTGTCACAAAAATATATCTATTATTTCATCTGTCTAAAAAATATAACAATTTAAGCAGCAAATCATATTTCAAGGGAAAATCCTAACTTTCCTTCTGAAAAATATTCAGAAGGAAATCCGAGCAGCTTATCCAGAAATATCTAAATCAGCTTTGAATTCCTTGATGGGGTCAACACAAACCACGACATACTTGTGTGAACATGCTTTTTCTACTTTGCTGTTTTTGAAAAACAAGTACAGAAACAAACAACTTGTAGAAAGTGACTTAAGGTTAAAATTAACCAGTTTTAACCTTGATATAGATGCCCTCATGAGTAAACACCAGTGCCAGGCATCTCACTGATTATAAAGCTGTGTTTTGATAATAATTAAACGTATTTTTAATTATCTTTGTAGTTTGTGTGTTGTTTTAATTATTATACCACTTACACACATTGGGATTACCAATTCTTGTTTTTGTTGATAGTGTACGAAAATTTGCCCTTTTTCATAGTATAGTGTAGCCGATAGCTTATAGAGGTCATACAGCAATTTCCATGCTGATATACACCCTTATATTAGCATTAGGTGGGTCGGGAATTTTTTTTTTTAGCTTAAAGGTGGCTCGCATACTAATAAAGGTTGGGAACCACTGCAATAAAGGATTGTCGGAAGAAAAAAAAAAGGCACTGTTATGTCAAAATTTTTTACCAAAAATATGCCAACTGGCATGCAATCAGTAAATAATAGGTAAACTCTTAAAGTCGTTTAAAAAAAAAATAGTGTTTGTTTGTGGGTTCATTTAGATAATATAGGCTCAGTCCGAACCTGATCCAAATGTTGAATTCAGGGGGTGGCCCGGGAGGGACATTCCCCACCTCCGGAACAATGAGATGTCCCCCCATAATAGTTGACATTTTGTGTTTTCAATGGTGAAAAAGTGCAATCCCCCCAGAGCCACAGAAATCCCTCCCGAAGAAAAGTGTCTGAATTCAACACTGACTGACCCAGGGTCCGAAATGTCCTCGGGCTCTCTTTTTATATTAGTCTCCGAGCTCGGGTTTAAAAGAAAAAATTATGTTTATTCACAAAAAAAAAAAAAAAAAAAAAAAAAAAAAAAAACTTCTTTTTTGAGAAACAAGAATATAGTCCAAGTTTCTTAAAGTGCTTCAAAATCCTTTAAAAATCAGTTTGAAAGGGAATTAAATTGTTATTGATGGGCTATAAGGAGAAATATTCTATCTGATTTCTAAAGCATTTGCGCGATCATTGCTAGTAACAGAAAGACGCGCTGAGACAAAAAGACGCGCTGAGATATCCCTTTTCTATCACCGTTTTATGTTTAAAGTCCTCTTCCAGGATTACTGGAAAACATGTCACGTCTTTCTGCATAGTTGTACAATGATATTTTAAAAGAATATGAATTATGATTTTTGCAGATTTCTGCCAGTGGTTGGGTATAAATAACAAATATGTTATTTTAACCCTTAAATGCATACAATAACTCAGGAGTTGCATGATCTTTTTTTGCCATTTGACGCTTTCTATTGGTCTTTTGGTGAACTTTTATGTCTTACTAACGTGTAATAAAATCCATTTAAAGTCGTGAAATCTGTTTTTGTTCTGATTTGTTATCACGGGGAGGTTATAACATCTCTTGTTGATACTGCTTGCAATGGGCTCGACTGGCGTTTTTTCTCTATTTTTATAAGATAGTCATTATTCATTCTGCAAACTGTCAAAAGCATTATGAGAATTATTATATCGTTGAATAGTTGTTATTGTTCAATGTAAACACTTTAAAGCAAGTATGTAGTTTAAAATTATCATTTTTTTTGAGCCATTTTTCAATTCCTACTATTAGCTTACACTCTCCCTATATTTATTTATTTATATATTTATCTTGTTCAAATTTTCAATCGTTAATAAAATATTCATCCTATAAAGTTGAAATAAATTTTTTAAAACTTGTACTGGATGACAGTTGATGTTAATACAGTTTTTTCAAATATTAATTAATTAATTAAATTTCAATTAATTAATTTTAGTTTTGCATGGGAAACAAAATGGCGGCCATTTGTTATTGAAGATCAATGAAAATATTTTCAATAAGGGGTTACCATAGGAGGGGGGGGGGGACCCTGTTCTGTCGCCAAATACCGCCAATTTTGTCGCCAACTTGGCGATATCTCTAATATTTCGCCAAATTCCCATAGAGTTCCATTGTAAACCTACTTGCTTATAGAAAATCAACAAATTGAGATATTTTAATGCAACAAAAACTAATATTAGCTTAAGGGATTATATTAAATTTTTCTTTGATGGCCTAAGTAGGAATTGACTTTAAAAACAAAATTTTTATATTACTTGTTATTATGTAACTCAGAAGTGACATTATGACATTATGTTTAACGCAAACATAAATAATTTTTTTGACTATTTTTCTAGTGGATAATTAACAAAAATAGACCAAATATAATGTTTTCCGAACAACATAAAAAATCACGCATTAAAGGATTGAACAGATTTTTAGGCCCACGAAAGTCACGAAACGTTCTCACGAAGGAGTATTTAGGATTAATACTTATTTCTATGTTAGGAAAAGATTTTAAAGATATTAAATCTTCAAAATTTTCGAAATTAAATTTTTTTTATAAATGCCGAACTCCTATCTTTTCTGAACATTTTAATATGATTGTTTCCATGAAATTCTCATTAGAACAGAAGCTATGGCTTTTAGAATTACACCCGTTCAATACATGAATCGGTGTTTCCGAAACAATGAAGTAATTTTTCTCCAAATGACGTTTTTGGGCATAACGCGCAGATATCTCTAAAACTTCTGAATATTTTTTTCCTAAAATTTTCAAAACATACGTTTCATGTTAATCTGTATAGAATGAACCTAAAATTTCCTTTTTATTGTTTAAAAAAAAATTATCATTTTTGGTGATTATGTTGTTGAAATTTTCAAAATTTTGTATTAGCTAAATACAACGTGGTATTAAAAATATAAAAATACTTTAAATACAAATTTATTTAGATTCAGGGTAATTATTATAATCTGAAGTATAAGTAGGCACCAAAATTTTAATTCTAGTTGCAATATTTCTTTTGTAATCGTGCGCGTAAGCTGTTATACCAATTTTCTGCTCGCCAAATATTTGACAGTTTTGAGCCCCCTGTAAATGTTAATTTGGAATTTTCTAAATCTTGGAATTTTTTAAATACATAAAATGAAAGAACGTACTCATATCTTTGATCTAAAAAAATAAATTTTTTAAATCATGTACATTTTAAGATATTAAATGTTGAAAATGGCCTTTTTTTTTCATTTTTTCCAATTTTAAGAGTCCCGAGGCCCCTTAAATGAGAAAATTAATATTGAGACAATTCTAAGAAGTTATTAATAGTTTTATGCTGCATACTTTCGGCATGGGGTTCGGATTCCAAAAAAGAGCCCAAACTCATTTCTAGCGCGCCAAATTGGAAGGATTTTTTAATTTTGACTTTTTTACTAGTCTCAATATTTATTTCTATTTTGTTTTTGACTGGATATGCTTATAAATTTTTAAAGTTATGTATTAGTTCAGTTACGTTCGAAGTATAAGCGCAAAGCTCGCTTCACGTAGGTATTCATTCACCTTTATGTGGTGAAAATTTCCCCTTGAATTTATAGACGATGTGCTTTCTTAAAATAAATTTTTGTATAAGTTTCAATAAAAGATTTTTTTCTAAATAAACAATTTTTTATTTATTTTAAGCAAAATAGTTGTTTTCTATTGCTTTCGGTCACCGGGAAAATGCCGTACCATTTACGTTAACCCTTTATCTACTGACGATATTTATAAGTACCACTCACTTTAAAGTTTCATACCATAGTGAATATTACTAATATATTAATGATTCTTTGAAAGAAAAAAAAAACATTCTTTTAACTCCACTTTTTGAAGATACATGGCAGTATTTGTTTTAGGTTTGTTATTTTAGCGAGGAAGGAGGCCATCTTTGAAACAGTCGATGTGTTTTATGCCGACATTTTGAACAAATTCTCATGCTTGTCTTTTTATTGCTGCAAACATAATAAAGGACATAAGATAAGTGTTGGATTTTTTTTTATGAGTTCATTATAATCTTACAATATGATTTGACTTGCTATTTTAAGTGAAAGGTGTATGTATTTGACTTTTAAGGGGGTCCGGGACACATTAAAAAAAAATTATTTATTGAGTTAAAATTTTGAAATTTTTTGTGATGGTTAACCATATTATTTGTAAACAAAATCGCATGATAAAACTTCTCATGATTTTTTTTAAATTTAAAATTTAAATTTTGTTAAAAAGGTGGGCTAGTTTAAAATCGTTATAACTCGAAATATTATTTATAGAATTTCATTTTTTTTTCATTTAAATAAGCAGAAATATATAAACTTTAATTTAGATTCAGCATTTTAAAAAATATTAATTAAAAATAATTAAAAATATTTAAAGTAAAAATTAGAAAAAAAATGTAACTTCAAAAAAATCATATTTTCAAAAGTAATATATATATTTTTTAATTTGCTGAATCTAAATTAAAGTAAACCTATTGAAAAAGACATGTTCCAAGTTTTAACCATCTATCTGTAACGGTTCTTGATTTATAACAATTTAAATATGAGTAATGGTGAAAAAACCCATCATGAAGAAAAACGCAATTTCACAAGATGTCGTTTCCTTGAAAACCATAGCTTGAAAGGTAGATTTTGAAAACAAACCAAAACGAATAAATTAATATTTCCTGTTCTAATTAAGATAGAAACATAATTTAAACGTCATTTTAAGCAGAAAACGACAGAGAAATTTTTAATCCAATAAATTTTTTTTTTTTGAAAATTTGAAGATTTTTGTGTCCCGTACCCTCTTAACAGTTGAATTACAGGGCGGTACTTATAAGTGCCGTCAGTACACAGAGTGGTGAAAAAAACTTCTTGTTTACTTTTCGTCTGTATAGTTATCCATCGTTTTTATCTGCTTTATAATGTAATTACTAAATTGTAGTGCAGTAATGTTTTTCCTACTATTTCTTTTCAGTTTCATTATTATTTTTTTTTATAAGAAATCGAAAAGTAGTGGCACCGGCTCTGTATTGCTATGCTTGAATTCACATATGTCAATTCATATATTGCATGTGTGGAGATGCGAGAGAACATTTCCCTGAAATATAAGCTAAAGGACTGCTAACAAGATCGAAACGAAAAAAAGGGTTTTTTTTATTTCTTTTTAAATAATTTAAAAGTTTTTTTTAAGTTTACATTAAAATTTAATTAAAAAACTTCATTTTAATATTCAATAATTTTTAATTTTCAAATTTGAATGTTTACTCATTTTTCATGTGTAAAATAAAACTATGTCAATTTAACATTTTTTTTATCGTTAACTTGCGAGTCTTCTCTTGTTATTTAGTATTTTTAAGAGTTTAAATTTTATCTCAAATATCATGTGGGTTTTCTGTTACGATAATATTTTAGTCATAGTGTACTGACGGTACTTTAAAGTACCACTTTAATTAATTACCTCTAACGAATTAAATTTCCCACGGGTGAGAATTTTTTTTTATGTAAATCCTTTAATTTTCATTGGAGTAACTGAAAAAAAATTACATGGAAAAAACTGCAGTAGATAAAGGGTTAAAGCGTATCCCGGTCATAGAAGGGCAATTGTAAGACTAACAGTGATAGGCGAAAAAATGGCCTTACCTTATTTAAAAAAATAATAATTATGTAATTCAAAGGTGGCTACAATTAGCATATGATATTATGAATAAATTATTTAATATAAAACATTATGATCAAAAAATGGTATTGTAACAGACAAACAGGAATTAACATTCTTTTCGGATACCTTCATATTTATCTACAGGATGGCTACTAAATACTGTTACAAATATTCAGTAATTTTATTTTACAAATATAAAATAGAAAATGATAACTACACTAACATGATGAACATCAGAGATGAAAGTTTAACCAGAAATAATTTTAATCAAATTGACCGCCATCTTTATCGATTACCAAAGATAATCTCTTATGCCATTGTCCGACTGCGGCACGAATCATTTTAAGAGGAAGTCGGTACCATTAACGCAATGTGGAAGCTTTAAGAGAGTCCAAACTTCTGTGTTTGTTGCTATTTACTTTAGCCTCTAAAATCCCCAGACGCAATAATCTAAAGGATTTAGATCCGGTGAAGAAGGTGACCAATCTTCTTTATGATAAAGTTCGGACAGGCGACAGAGAGCCAAGCCTGTGTTGATTTATCTCGGTGCGAAGATGTAAAATCTTGCAGAAATATCCAACTCTTTTTCGGATACAACCTGTCAGCATGTGGTAATAAATGTGTAGCCAATATGTCCTGTTTGCAATATTCGCATTGATTTTTAACCCTTTATCGATGAACTTCAAAGGCAGTTTTCCATTGTTTGACACTGCAGCACAAACCATAACAGAATTCTTGTTCTGAAAGCGTTTAACAATTCGAAAGGTTTCAGGTATATCCTCGAGGGTTGCTAAATATACGATATCATTTTTAGCATTATAACACTGTTAAGTGCAAAATAGCTTCCCATCAGAAAATATTATTCTGTCAACACTTTTCCTACCATGCCGCTTCATCAATTTCTTCCTTCTTTGTAATTTTTTATACTTTGTGCAGCAGTCAATCCTTGAATTTTTCTTTTGCAATAAGGGCAATAACCCAGATCTTCATTTATAATAACTTGCATAGTTCTGCAATTCACGTTTTCTTCTGCAGCCATTTTATTTGCAGAACGTTGTGGATTTCTTCACACCTTTTCGCGAATTCTTTTGATGCGCTCTATTGTGAGAACTGAGCGTGGACGACCAGACCTAGATCGATATTTACATAGCTATTAGTATTCGATGATCGATTTATAGTTTTATATATAAATGTTCCATAAAAACCAGGGCATTTTAATTGCTTAAAGATTTTACCTGAGGAAAACTTGCGATCTAAGAGCTGTTTAATCATCATTCTTTTGGCTTCCCTCTTTAAAATAATTTTAAATATTCGCTTTATAACCAAATTCGTCTGCACTAATAGAAGCTTGCCAAACCCTAAAATAGAGAAATAAATTGTTTTCCCAAACGATTAAAATTAATTCGTATTTTTTGGAGTGTAACAGTATTTAGTAGCCACCCTGTATATTACTTATAAAATTACATACAATTTATTATAACAAAAATGTATTTTCATTCAGAGAGAATTCAGAAACATACGTCATTCACAAAATTTGACTGTTGCCACAATATAGTTCTGAACAATATTTAATTTTACCCGTAACAGATCAACATCAAATATGTAAAAGTCAAACAAATAAACACATAAAAAGAAGCTATACTGATTATAATAGATTTTATTGATTTTGACTACTTAAAATTCTATAAAATGCATTGAAAATATAAAAAATATAGGCTTAATACTATCAGAAAATATATCTATATTACGTATTTGATGCAAAAAATAAAATACTAAAAATGATAACACTGGTTTAGAATTAATTGCCCAGAAATAAACCACCGAAGTAACGATTGTTGTATTGTGTAAGAGAATACATAAGGGTGGGCATAAATTAGAGTTGAAGAAAAAGAATGGTTTATTATGCATACTACGGCCAAGCGGGAGAGTGCACGGGATTATAATATAGTGAAACACAAAATTTATCTTTTTTTTTTAAATGTCCGATGTGGTTGTTTTTACTTACTCTGGATTTCGAAAGCGGTGGACTGCAAACCCCATTTTAACAAATGTACTGAAATCTAAGAGTGAAATTTGAAATGTCTGATAATTTTGGTGGCTATAAGTCTAACACCTCTGGCCAATCCAGACTGGGACTTCAGCGTTAAGGTAAGAAACCTTGAAACACCTAACGAAATCTATCCGAAAACTTGGCCAATTTGTTCCTTACAATTAAAATTTCGCAAATTATTTAATTACGAAATTGTACAAATAATTTGCATCCCACATGCATTACCGATTTATTTCGATATGATATTCTTCTCGAATAAAAACTAAATGTAATCCATTCTTGCATCAACCTAATAAATTATTGTTTTAGTAGAATCAGGATTATGGAAGATTCCCCATTAATTACTATTACTTTCGTTTGTTGAAAGGGTCTGCTATAAATTTAGAATAAAGAAGTAAAAGTGATAGATTAAAGTTTTTACGGCTAAATTACAAATATTTAAATCTAGGAAGTTTAGGCAAGTTATAGTTAAGGAATGTAGAAGTGGGTGGTTTACTTCTGATTTCTTTAGCCAGTTCAATTCGTATGGTCTATCCGGCCCTAAAAAATAAAATGCTTGTGTGTGTGTATGATTACTTGTTTCTTCATGTTCATGCTGTGACCTTTTTCTTACATTGCTACTTGGTACTTAGTGTGTTTTATTAAGTAAAATTTCTGGTTCAAATATATTTATTTTGCTTGCGGAAAAAAAGGAGCTATGTAATATAACTACTTAAAAAAAAAAAAAAAAATCAAAGATAACATTATTCGAATGATATCATTAACGATGGCTATCTGAAGCAGTAATCCGCGTATTTCGTTTAAAAACAATTTTTCAACAATGACATCAATGAATATTCATTTGGACTCATACATCTGTTATCAAAGATAGTAACTGTCAGTGTTCACATGTCGTGGGGATTAGCTCAGTAGTAGAGCATTCGACTGCAGATCGAGAGGTCCCGGGGCATCCCTAATGTTTTTCTCTCTTGAAAGGACTGATATCAATAAACATTTAAATGTAGCCCCTGAAACTTTCATAGCATTTAAAAAATATACAATAAAACAACTTTAAACTAACAATACACAATAAAAATTATTAAATAAAATCCCATTTTTTAAAAAATATACAGCACTCTTTATTTGTTATTTATATTTTTTTTCTCCATTTAGAGTTTAAACATTTTCATTGCTGCAATTTCACAGCCAGTTGGAATTGTATTACGAGCGTTATTTGGCGAATACTTCCATTGTTGTTGTATTTCGTATATTGCTATATCATAAAGAATATTTGGCGATTTATCACTTGAGCCAGGCTAATGGAAAATGCCTAAAAACTAATTTATTAATTTATAATTAAGTTATAAAAATCTTAAAATGTTATTGGTATCGGAAAAAATACCTGTGTGCATAATTTTTATAATTCTAGCATATCAGGAAGTGAGTGAAAAATATGTCTTTGCATGCAAGAAATATTTTAATAAAAGAGCGTAAATAATAAATAAAAGCTAAGTAAATAATAAGTAATGAGTATTAAAGTTATTCAATGTAAGTTGATACAACTCTAAAGCAGTTTATTTATTGATATTTCAGAAATATAATTTCTTTTTCGATATTATAGAAATATAATCTCCAATATATAATAAATGGTCAAGTGCGAGATATTACTCGCGTACAGAGGGTTCCGTACAATAATATATGAATTAGTAAGTGTATTTAAAAAAAATACCGTTGCTAAAAGAATACTAAGACTTTGTAAAAACTATACAACGTAGGGTTGGATATAGCTGTATAGTATACAGGGTGCAAAGGACTGGGCTAAAGGCAATACCCTTTAACCTGAAAATGCTTGAGAACGGAGAGAGCTACAGCTATACAAGTGAGGTAACAGTACAGTAAAGCGACTACGCCCGACCTAATGCAAACGACAGCAGCACCCCTAGTGGCGAAATTTGGAAGATAGCCATTGCAAATCGAAAACGAAAAGAGGTAGAACAAATTTTCCAATTAAAAAGTTTTAGAGCATCAATTAATTAGTACGAAACGACATTTGGTTCACACGGATAACATAAATCGTCGCCGGCATACCCCAAAATGTCCGAAATCGATGAGCGACGATTCTACTTTGCCTATTCACATTCTGGAAATGTAACAGTGCACAATTGCAGATTGTGACGTTGTACTGTGCTGTAATGTCTGTAAAAATTCAATTTCCAATGCATTTAAAATTTTAGAATAACCCGTTCAGGGCCAGAAAAATTCTGTTCGTAAACTGATGAAATAATTGACTAACACCAGAATATTCAAACGAATTTCTCTGAAAACAAAAACCCGCTAATTTGCACTTTCATTACAAAAGCAAAATTTTATTAAAATATTCTTGGTGCCATTTGTCAGTTTTGGAATTAAAATTAGGTAACTAGACCGTCTAGCCATCGCCCTTGAAAGGGTTAAATCTATGTCGTCGTATTGAAGAGGCTTGCAATAGACGTTCCATGCTGAGAAATGCGCATGCAGAATTACTCTCACGAATACAAACGTGTATCATGAGCAATGGCGAAGTTCTCGAACATACTGAATATTAACTTTTTATCACTGTGGGACAGTTTGTCTTATTTTTGTGTGTGTGATGTTATCAAAATGTATTGAGATAAGTACGTATTTATAGCATAAATTGTGCGTATTTCTTCATACTTCTGACTATTCCATTCAAACGTTTACACAAAATGAAGTGCAGCGATTTCGGACATTTTTGGGTAAACAGGCGACGATTTATCTTATCCATGTAAACCAAATGTCGTATTCTATTAATTAATTGATGCTCTAAAACTTTCTAACTGGAAATTTTGCTCTATCTCTTTTCGTTTTCGATTTGCAGTGGCTATCTTCCAAATTTCTCCACTAGGGGGCGCTGCTGTCGTTTTCATTAAATCGGGCTGAGTCGCTTTACTATACCGTTACCTAACTTGCATAGCTGTAGCTCTCTCCGCCCACAAGTATTTTCAGGTTAAAAGGACTTTCCTTTGCCCCCTGTATACTAGAAAAGTATAAATGGATATACCATGAAAGTTCAAAGATATATAGAACCTAACTAATAGCAAATATAGCTATTCTGTATATTTGTTATTCCATATAGGTTTTTAGTTAGCCTTTAAAGACATAGTAGGTGTATTGAGAGAGCCTCGCGAATACCATAGTATTTATGTGATTAATTCTCATTAAATTAGTCTGTTTTTAACAATTTGACGTTTATTGCTTTTATACTGCTACTGATCATTGCATTACATAAATATATCCTTAAAATTTGTTATCTAGGCTTTAAAAGCCGATGGAGCATAGAGTACGCCGTCCCTGTCATTATGTATGTCCAAACCGTCCGTGTCTTTAAGGGTTAATATCTCGGCTAATTACCGACGATTTTTTCCGAAATTCATGATCAACAATGCTTTTATATTTCTGCTACGATAGGTGCCTCCAGCTGTGCTCAACGCTTTTGCTGAAGCCCGTAAATCGAAACTTGAGTGTAACGGAAAAATGCGATTTTCTCAAAAACTATGTGACCTGAGGTAATCGCTATAATTTTCCTGCAAGGTTTAAATTAATGTCTACTTCCTCCAATTGTTTCATAATTTTAGTTTCAATAGATTCGGAGTTAGATGGGGGGGGGGGGGGCATATTTTTGCACTACATTTTCCACCATAACTTTGAAAATTTAATACCTAAAATTAAATGAAATATATTTTTGATTTCAGCGTTACGAAAGCTTTCACACGATACCCCACACGATATACAAAGAAAAGATTTTTTTTCAAGTAACTTAATTAGCCCCTCTACATTTTTTCCTAAATATATTTATGAATATTTATTAATCTGTAAATATGTAGGTCAATAGTCTTTATTATTTCCCCGAATTTGAACTTTCCACGTTGCATAGTTTACGAGTAAAAGGGCTGTGACAGACAGTCAGACAGACAGACAGACACAGGAGTGATCTTATAATGGTTCCGTTTTTACTTTTTAAGTACGGAACCCTAAAAATGAAAATTTGTCTATTTGTTTGTCTGTAATGCTATACAAATCCACAGTTTGGAAGCCAGAATTGTGAAATGTTATGTACATGTGTATTGAAACACGGCCGAGGCAACTAAAGCAATCCGGAATCGAAATAATTTATAGTTAACTTTTAATTAATGAAAAACGACCAATTTGTCAGTAATTTTTTATCAAATTTAAACATTTTTCGTCATAGCAGCTGCCAGCAATTAAAAAGTCACAATAAAATTTTACCGCAACAATTACCTTTCTATTGCAAGACCCATTGCATATTACGTACGCCACGCTGCACGCTGCAATACTAAGAAGCTGTAGCGGGTATTACGATAATTCTTTTACCTTACATGCAAATAATTTGAGGTATACATATTACGTACGCCACGCTGCAATACTAAGAAGCTTTAGCGAGTATTACGATAATTCTTTTACTCCACATGCAAGTAATTTGATATTATTTAAATGCGCTTAATTATTACAATTTTTTTTCTTTCTTTCTTTTTTTTTTTTTTTAAAGAAACATAATTTATCACAAACATCGACAAAACTTTTTATTCTATTTATTTCCTTATTCCAAAGACATCGTTTTATCGTCTGCTGCCATAGTAGCACGATAAATTAAATTTCATTTTAAAAAAAAGCATAGTAGTAGAAAAATATTTTACTAAATCGAATACCAGTTATTTTAAATTTTGGTTTTGGAATTAAATTCATGAACTCCCATGCACAGAACGGGTTAAACAGCTAGTTTTATATAAATGTATAAAATAAATACGTGAAAATATAATGTAATAAATTTTATTTAATTTGTAATAGAAAAATCTTTTTGAGTTAGGAGCGGATTGAGGTAACAAGTTTATTTTAATATTTAATGAATTCTTATACCCTAACATAAACATAATATCAAAATGAAAATACCACCTCTATTTCGACCTGTGTGAAACAAACAGATAAAATGTGAAAAAACAAAAAACAAAACAAATATATATATATATATATATATATTAAAAATTAATAATAACAAAAAATATATAAAATTATATAAAATCTATATATATATATATATATATAATATATATAAAAATATATAAAATTATATATAAATACATAATATCAAAATGAGAATATCACCTCTATTTCGACCTGTGTGAAACAAACAGATAAAATGTGAAAAAAAAAGAATAATAACAAATATATATATATCTATATACATATATATATACTATATCTATAATCTATCTATACTCCTATTATAAAGAGGAAAAATTTTTTTATTTGTCGGAGGTAAGCTCTGGAACTACCGAACCGATTCCAAAAGTAATGGTATCAAAATGATGGTGTTGATCCAACTTAGAACATAGGCTATATCTTATGTCGGTGCCAATACCCCAAAGGGGGTGCAGGAGCAAAAAACGTTCTAAAAATGCGATTTTTGCGTTACTGAAGGGCCTAGAAATATGAAATTTTGAATATTAGTTACTTATAAGATATAAATGATGTCTAAGAACAGTTCTTAAACAATTCAAAATTTAAAAGGGGTGAAAATGCACAAAAAGCGTTCTAAAAAACGTTCTAAATGGTAGTTTCTACACAATCTCGGGAAATACCAAACCGATTTAAAAAATATTGGTGTCAAAATGATGGTGACAACGCTTGCTCCAAGATTAGGCTATGTTTTATGTCGGTGACACTACCCCAAACAGGGCCTGTTTACGGAATAGGCCCGTGAAGCCCGTGCTTACCCGCTGAAACAAAAAAGGGCCCCCAATTTTACTTTTCAAAACTAATTTTTAGAAAAAAGAAACTCAATCATTGTAAAAAAATACATTTTTTTATGAAATTTTCTTTTTTTCTTACTAAAAAGCAATTTGTAAATCACAAAAATATTTTGAAGTTCACATATTCTCAACTACAGTTCCATATTTGTCATTTACAAAATAAATTGGTTATTAACAATTAAACATATAATAAAATACTTTTTTATAGTTAGTTTTAGTTTAATATTAAAAATGGTATTTACTCTAAACTTTGAATGTAAAATTTCAAATTATTTAAGCATACGAAAGAGAGATTTAGTAAATAAAAAAGCAATTTGTAGAGTAATAGGGGGCCCCCTGTGTGACTTTGGGCTTCCCCTGTTCCTAAGTGTTAAGCGGGCCCTGACCCCAAAGGTGGTGTAGGAGCAAAAAACGTACTAAAAATGCAATTTTAGCGTTACTGAAGGGCCTAGAAATATGAAATTTTGAATATTAGCTACTAATAAGATATAAATGATGTCTAAGAACAGTTCTTAAACAATTCGAAATTTAAAAGTGGTGAAAATGCGCGAAAAGCGTTCTAAAAAACGTTCTAAATGGTAGTTTCTACACAATCTCAGGAAATACCAAACCGATTTAAAAAATATTGGTGTCAAAATGATGGTGACAACGCTTGCTCCAAGATAGGCTATGTTGTATGTCGGTGCCACTACCCCCAAAGGGGGTGCAGGAGCTAAAAACGTTCTAAAAATGCGATTTATGTGTTACTGAAGGGCCTAGAAATATGAAATTTGAAATATTAGCTACTTATTAGATATAAAGGATTTCTAAGAACAGTTCTTAAACAATTCGAAATTTGAAAGGTGTGAAAATGCGCGAAAATCGTTCTAAAAACGTTCTAAATGGTAGTTTCTACACAATCTCAGAAAATACCAAACCGATTTAAAAAATATTGGCGTGAAAATGATGGTGACAACGCTTTCTCCAAGATAGGCTATGTTTTATGTCGGTGCCACAACCCGAAAAGGGTGCAGGAGCAAAAAACGTTCTAAAAATGCGATTTTTGCGTTACCGAAGGGCCTAGAAATTTGAAATATTAGCTACTTATTAGATATAAAGGATTTCTAAGAACAGTTCTTAAACAATTCGAAATTTTAAAGGGGTGAAAATGCGCGAAAATCGTTCTAAAAACGTTCTAAATGGTAGTTTCTACACAATCTCAGAAAATACCAAACCGATTTAAAAAATATTGGAGTGAAAATGATGGTGACAACGCTTTCTCCAAGATAGGCTATGTTTTATGTCGGTGCCACAACCCGAAAAGGGTGCAGGAGCAAAAAACGTTCTAAAAATGCGATTTTTGCTTTACCGAAGGGCCTAGAAATTTGAAATATTAGCTACTTATTAGATATAAAGGATTTCTAAGAACAGTTTTTAAACAATTCGAAATTTAAAAGGGGTGAAAATGCGCGAGAAGCGTTCTAAAAAACGTTCTAATGGTGGTTTCTATGCAATCTCAGGAAATACCAAACCGATCTAAGAAATAATGGCGTCAAAAAGATGGTGACAACCCTTGCTCCAACATAGGCGATGTTTTATGTCGGTGCCACTACCCCAAAGGTGGTGCAGGAGAAAAACGTTCTAAATTGCGGCTTTTGCGTTACGGAAGGGCCTAGAATCGTGAAATTTGGAATGGTAGTTAGTTATAAGATATCAATGATCTCTAAGGACATTTCCTAAAAAACAATCGAAATTTAAAAAGGGGTCAAAATGCGCAAAAAGCGTTGTAAAAAAGTTCTAAATTGCGATTTCTATGCAATCTTAGGAAGTACTGAACCGATTTCAAATATGATGGTGACAGATCTTGCTCCTAGATAGGCTATATTTTATATCTGCTTCCACTACCCCAGAGGAAATGCAGGAGCAAAATGCGCAAAACGCGTTCTAAAAACGTTCTAAATGCCAATTTGTCGGCAATATCTCAGGAAGAATGAACCTGATTTCAAACGTAATGGTAGGAAATTGATGCTGACAGCCTCTGCTCTAACATAGACGCTATTTTATGTCGGTATTACTATCACCAAGACGTTGCAGGAGCAAAAAAGCGTTCTAAATTTCGATTTTTGTGATCAGTAGGGGCTAGCAACTTAAAATTAGGCAAGGTACATATTTATTAGATATAAATCTTTAAGAACAGTTTCGAAAAAATTAGAAATTTAAAAAGGGGTGAAAATGCGCGAAAAGCGTCCTAAAAACGTTCTAAATTGCGATTTCTACTCAATCTAAGGAAATACCAAAGCTATTTCAAAAGTAATGGTTGCAAATCAATGGTGACAGTCCCTAATATAACATAGGTTATATTTTATGTTGCTGTCACTACCATCTGAGGGTTGCAAAAGCAAATCATGTTCTAATTTGCGTTTTTTGCACAACTGAAGGGTCTAACACTTTGAAGTATGGAATGGTATTTACTTACAAGATGCAAATGCTTTCTAAGAACAGTCGAAAGAAAATTCCAATCTTAAAAAGATGAAGTGAGTGAAAAGCGTTATAAATTACAATTTTTAAGCAAACTTATAAATTACCAAACCGATTAAAAAATAATGATGACAAATTGTTGGTGATAGATCCTGCTCAAATATAAGCTATATTTTATGTCTATTCCACTACCACCACAGGGTTGCAGGAGCTAAAAACTTTCTAAATTGCGATTTCTGTGATACGGAAAAGGCTAGAAAATTTAAATATGGAATGATAGTTACTTCTAAAATATAAATGCCCTCGAAGGAACGTCGAAAATAAATTCGAATTAAAAAGGGGTGAAGCGAAGCGGAGGTGCGAAAAGCATTCGAAAAAAGTTCTAAATTACGATTCTATGCAATTTCAGGGAATATAAACCGATTATAAAAGTAATAGTTGCGAATCAATGGTAACAGTCGCTGATCCTACACAGGCTATATTTTATGCCGGCGATTCTACCACCTGGGGTTCACAGGAATAACAAACGTTCTAAAAAAGGCCTTTAAAAGCTTTTTAAATTACGTTTCTGTGGAATATTAGGAAATAACAAACCGATTTCAAAATTAATGTTGGCAAATTAATCGTGACAGTTCCTATTTCAACATAGCCCTTTATGTTGAGAGAGGTGGTAGGACTTGGAATTTGACATGATGGTTAATTTTAAGATGTAAGAAGATGGTTTCTAAACAATTCAAAACTTCAAATGAATACTGAAATGAGCGTATTAATTGAGCATAAAAGTTTCAAAATATTTTCTAAATTATTATTTAGTTAGTTTTATTTCGTTTTATTAATTTAAGTCTCATTTCTGCCTTATGCAGTGTAACAATGATATTTAATCGAACTGTGTTTTAAATAGTATATTTTTAAAATTATTCCTAAAAGTAATAAGTACCTTTTAATTAAATAAAATATAACCTTTTAATAAAATAAAAATTTAGTTAGTACCTTTTAATAAAAATTAGACATATAAATATCACTTGGCATATTTCAAATATTACGCGAGGTAAGCCGCGGGGTTTGCTAGTAATATTATAAGGAGGTAAAAATTGTTTATTTGTAGGAGGTAAGCTCTGGAACTACCAAACCTATTCCAAAAGTAATGGTATCAAAATGATGGTCTTAGTCCAACTTAGAATATATAGGCTATATCGTATGTCCGTGCCACTGGCCAAAAGGGGGTGCAGAAACAAAAAACGTTCTAAAAATGCGATTTTTGTGTTACTGAAGGGCCTAGAAACATGAAATTTGGAATGGTAGTTACTTATAAGATAATAATCATCTCTAAGGACATTTCTTGAAACAATCGAAATTTAAAAGGGGTGAAAATTCGCAAAAAGTGTTCTAAAAAACGTTCTAAATGGCGATTTTTACGCAATCTCAAGAAGTACCAAACAAATTAAAAAAATAATGGTGTCAAAATAATGGGGACAAACCTTGCTCCAACATAAGCTACATTTTATGTCGGTGCCACTACCCCCAAAGGGGATACAAGAGCAAAAAAAAGTTCGAAATTGCGATTTTTGTGTTACTGAAGGGTCCAGATACATGGAATTTGACATGGTAGTTACTTATTAGATATAAATGATCGCTAAGAATATTTCTTAAAAAATACAAAATTTAAAAGGGGTGAAAATGCGCAAATAGCGTTCTAAAAAACGTTCTAAATGGCAATTTTTACGCAATCTTAAGAATTGCCAAACCGATTTAAAAAATAATGATGTCAAAATGATGGTGACAACCCTTGCTCCAACGTAGGCTACATTTTATATCGGTGCCACTACCCCCCAAAGGGGATGCAGGAGCAAAAAAACGTTCGAAATTGCGATTTTTGTGTTACTGAAGGGTCCAGATACATGGGATTTGGCATGGTAGTTACTTATTATATATAAATGATCGCTAAGAACATTTCTTAGAAAATTCAAAATTTAAAAGGGACGAGAATGTGCAAAAAGCGTTCAAAAACACGTTCTAAATGGCGATTTTTACGCAATCTCAAGAAGTACCAAACCGATTTCAAAAATAATGGTGTCAAAATGATGGTGACAACCCTTGTTCCAATATAGGCTACATTTTATGTCGGTGCCACAATCCCTAAAGGTGGTGCAGGAGCAAAATTGCGATTTTTGTGTTACTCAAGGTAGAGGTCTGACGGGCCGGAATTTCCAGGCCCGGGCCCGGCCCGGCCCGAAGGAAAGCTATCTTGGCCCGGCCCGGCCCGGTGTAAAAATTGAAAGTTTAGCCCGAGCCCGGCCCGGCCCGTTTACATTTTTACCGTTCTCGGCCCGGCCCGGCCCGTACAAAAATCAGTGAAAACAGGCCCGGCCCGGCCCGGCCCGACTAAATGTCTACAAAAAATTCCGTTTTTTCTCGACATACAATTAAGATTCTTTTAATGAATACTACATGCATATTTATGGTAACATTTTACAGTATATTTTAAATTACTATGTGTTCGCAAAATAGAAAACACACAATAGTAAACGTTAACGATTACTTACAGTGTTTCAGTCAACGTCTCTACAGACGTTTCAAAATTTAAATAAGGGTTCATTAAAAGATTATTGTAGTTTAGAATAAAGGGTTAAAAAACATGATAACTTTTGAAGCTTATAATAAAAGGTAGATTTGTGAAAATATTTCTGTCATTTTTAAGGCTTTTCTCAAATCCAAAGGAGCTACATTTTGATACATTTATGAATTCATTTCTTTTCGGAAACGCATGAGATTGGCAGGTATTCTTATTCAGAAACCATTTAAATGCCGTTTTTTTAGATAAAAGTAATATATCTTTCAGAAAATACTGCCAAAGTTAGCGTTTTGAATCGAATTTCCAGAAGCGATAGCGCAGGAAAGGAGAAAACGTACAGTCACGTGACAAGAGTCTCTGTTATCTCTGTACGTAATTTATGAAAAATGGAAACGCTATTTGATCTCAATTGCCTTCAATACTCAGCCTATCAATTTTATGCCTTTATAGTTAAAAATGAGTCAGAAAATGTGTCTGACAGTTTCGCATTGTTGAGCAGTAAATATGAGAACCACCTTAAGGTAAATTTCCAATGATACTGTTAACAGAAGTTCATTATCGCTATTAATACTTTTACAAAACATAATGCCTGTCCTACACATCCTGAGAACGATTAAGACCAGTTCCGTCCCGGCACAAGTCTGCCGAAAAAAATTAAACCCGGTATCAGGCATCATGTAACTGTACGATGCCGATCTCTACGATGGACATGTTACATTTCTGTATTGATGTTGTTAAACTCGCATCGGCTCGTAACGCACATTTATACTTCTCGAAAAAGTCATATTCATTGGAAATGACTTCGTACTTTATCTGCTCCTCTCAAATTCTTATATCGGGCCGATAGGCCCGATTAATTTTTTATATCGGCCGGGTCCGGCCCTTCAGGCCCGTTCAATTTTTTTGCCGGCCCGGCCCGACCCGTTTATTTTGTCTGTCGGCCCGGCCCGTTGAAAAAATTGTCCTAATTCTGCCGGCCCGGCCCGGCCCGATTGAAAATTCTCCTCCATTCCGCCGGCCCGGCCCGGCCCGCGGGCCGGGCCGGGTACGGGTCTCGGGCCAAGCCCGGGCCCGTGCAGACCTCTAACTCAAGGGCCTAGAATTCTGAAATTAGGCAGGGCAGTTATTTATAAGATACAAATGATCTCTAAGAACATTTCCTAAAAAATCGAAATTTAAAAGAGGTGAAAATAAACGAAAAGCGTTCTAAAAAACTTTCTAAATTGCGATTTCTACGCAATCTTGGGAAGCACCGAACCGATTTGAAAAATAATGGTGTGAAGTCGATGATGACAGCCCTCGCTCCAACTCCAACATATGCTGTATTTCATGTCGGTGCCACTAACCCAAAGCGCTTGAAGGAGCAAAAAACGATCTAAATTGCGTTTTTTGTAATACTGCAGGGGCTAGCAACTTGAAACTAGGCATGGTAGTTACTTATAAGATATTAATGATCTCTAAGAACATTTCCTAAATAATTCGAAATTTAAAAAGAGTGAATATGGACGAAAAAGTTCTAAAAAACGTTCTGAACTGCGATTTCTGCGCAATCTCAGAAAGTACCCAAACGATTTCAAAAGTAATGGTTGGAAATTGATGATGACAGCCCTTGCTCCAATATAGGATCTATTTCACGTCGGCGTCACTACCACGGTTGCATTTTAAAAAACGTTCTAAATTGCGATTTTTCTGATACTGAGGGGGCTAGCATCTTGAAATTTGGCGTGCTATTTACTTATGAGATGTAAATACACTCTGATAAGATTTTCTTAAAAATTTGAAATTTAAATGGGGTGAAAATCAACGAAAAGCGTTCTAAAAACTTTCTAAAGAGCGATTTCTACGCAATAGCAGGAAATATAAGCCGATTTCAGGAGTAATGGTTTCAAATTGATAGGGACAGTCCCTGCTCCAACATAGCCTATATTTTACGTTGTTGGCACTACCACCTGTGGGTTACAGGAGCAAAAAATGTTCTAAATTGCGTTTTTGTGTTACTGAGGGAGTCTAACATTTTAAATTTGGAATGGTAATTACTTCAAAGATGCAAATGCTTTCTAAGAATTGTCGAAAGAAAATTCCAAATTTAAAAGGATGAAGTGAGCGAAAAGCGTTCTAAATTACGATTTTTATGCAATCGTATGAAATACGAAACCGATTTCAAATATAATGGTTGGAAATTGATAGTGATAGAACCTACACAAACGTTAGCTATATTTTATGTCGAGGATTCCAGGAGCAAAAAACTTTCTAAATTGCAATTTCTGCGGTACTGAAGAGGCTAGAAACTTTAAATATAGCACGGTAGTTACTTACAAAATATAAATGTCCTCTAAAAACAGTCGAAAATGAATTCGAAATAAAAAAAGGGGTGAAGCGAAGGGAAGTAGCGAAAAACATTCTAAACGAGTACTAAATTACGATTTCTTTGGAATCTCAGGAAATAATAAACCGATTACAGAAGTTATTGTTTGCGAATGAAGAGTGATAGTCCCTGATCCTATACGGGCTATATTTTATGCCGGTGTGAGTACCACCTGCTTGGCAGGAACAACAAAAAAGACTTTAAAAACATCTAAATTCCGTTTTCTATACAATATTAGGAAATACCAACCGATTTCAAGGTTAATGTTGGCAAATTAATGGTGACAGTCTCTGTTTCAACATTTTTCGAGACATTCAATTTCAACTCTGTTTCGGCATTTTATGTTGGTGCCATTAAGACCAGAGAGGTGGTAGACTTTTAGACAAGGAGCTTGGAATTTGACATTACGGTTAATTTTAAGATGTAAATGTGTTAAGTTGTCTTCTAAAAAATTCAAAACTTCAAATGAATACTGAAATGAGCGTATGAAATGAGCATAAAAGTATCAAAATACTTTCTAAATTATCATTTAATTGGAATTAGTTTTAGTTTTTCTTCTTAATTAAAATCTCATTTCTGTCTATTGCGCTTTTATAATAAAGTTTAGTCAAATTGTTTCTTAATTTGAAATTTTTGAATTATTTCAAAAAGTGTTCTTCTAAAAAAATTAGTCATCACTTGGCATATTTCAACTATTACGCGAGCAAAGCCGCGGGGTTTGCTAGTATATATATATATATAAAATATATAAAAAATATATAAATATATATAAAATTATATATAAATACACAATATCAAAACGAAAATATCACCTCTATTTCGACCTGTGTGAAACAAATAGATAAAATGTGAAAAAAAAATTAATAATAACAAATATATATATAAAAAAATATATCTAATTAATAATAACAAAACAATATATATAAAAATATATAAAATTATATATAAATACATAATATCAAAATGAAAATATCACCTCTATTTCGATCCGTGTAAAACAAACAGATAATATATATATATATATATATATACAATATACCGGGTGTCCTAAAAAGGACTGACTGATTTTAAAATTCAATTACTTGCAAACAGTGACAGATATTTAAAAAATTCTTGCAGGAGCGTTATGCATAAGGTCAAAAATTTTTTTACAGTGATTTTCGATTTTAGTTCGAATTACAAACAATAGATGGCGCTGTAAGCAATAGGCGCTAAAAACAGGCTCGATTTTTTGGCCGATCTCTTCTTCCATGGTGAAAAAGGAGATGGAAATGTATTAAGTGGGTCCCGAAGGACCAAAAATCGAGCCTGAATTTAGCGTCTATTGACCGCAGCGCCATCTATTGTTTGTGATTTGAACTAAAATCGAAAATCAGTGTAAAAAAACTTTTGACCTCATGCATAACCCTCCTGCAAGATAATTTTTAAATATCTGTCACCTTTTGAATTTTAAAATCAGTCAGTCCTTTTTAGGACACCCAGTATATATATATATATATATATATATATATATATATACCGGGTGTCCCAAAAAGGACTGACTGATTTTAAAATTCAATAACTTGCAAACGGTGACAGATATTTAAAAAATTCTTGCAGGAGGTTTATGCATAAGGTCCAAAGTTTTATTACAGTGATTTTCGATTTTAGTTCGAATTACAAACAATAGATGGCGCTGTAAGCAATAGTCGCTAAATACAGGCTCGATTTCTAGTCCTTTCTCTTGTTCCATGCTGAAAAAGGAGAAGGAAATGTATTATCCGGGCCACGAAGTACCAAAAATCGAGCCTGAATTCAGCGTCTATTGATCGCAGCGCCATCTATTGTTTGTAATTCGAACTAAAGTTGAAAATCACTGTAAAAAAACTTTTGACCTTATGCATAACCCCCCTGCAAGAATTTTTTAAATATCTGTCACCGTTTGCAAGTTATTGAATTTTAAAATCAGTCAGTCCTTTTTGGGACACCCGGTATATAGCCATAATATAATTACAAATCATCATCTATTTCCAATTACAATAATTAATTCAATAAATTAATAATATATACACACACATATATATATATATATATATATATATATATATATATATATATATATATATATATATATATAATATATATCTCTATTAAAAATTAATAATAACAAAAAATATATATATAAAATTATATAAAATTATATACACATACATAATATCAAAACGAAAATATCACCTCTATTTCGACCCGTGTGAAACAAACAGATAAAATGTGAAAAAAAATTAATAATAACAAATATATATATATATATATGTATATATGGGCTGTTTAATAGCCTCTGCTTATTAACCAGGAGAAGACCCTTTAATTGCCTTCGAGGAGGACTTAAAGGAATCGACTGGGAGCGGAGACTTAATGTCCAATCCGCACATTCCACCGGTGCAGCCTGTTAGTACCCTTGCCTAGTGCATGGGGAATGAACGCGGATGGGCTTCCTCCAACTCGCTTGGCCAGCGTGGAGGAATTTGGCCACCTACCTCCCTTATTTTACCATAAATTCACAAAATAAATCACGGCACTTAATTTCCGGCGGTCTGAATGTTCCTGGTTACGGCAGCGATCAGAAAGACATGAAGACAGAGGGTGCTAAGAATAATCGGGCTCGGCTAGGTTCCATAAGTTGATGACCTTGTCTACGTATAATGGACGATCCCTATCTTCGGAAAATCGTTTACAGGAACTTGAAGAAGAATTAGAAAGAATCAACTGGGGCATCCTAGGATTGTGTGAAGTAAGAAGAAAAGGAGAAGAGAAGATAGATCGTTCCAGCGGACATGTATTATACTACAGAGGCACAGAAAATTGAAGAACAAGCGATGTAGGATTTCTGATTCATAAAAGGTGGAAGAATCACATCGTAGAATATGATAGTGCATCAGATATAGTTGCAAGGTTAGTAATACAGGTGTCCAGAAGATACAAGCTGCAAATTACCCAAGTTTATGCACCAACAGTAAGCTATACTGATGAAGAAGTTGAGGATTTCTATGAAGAAGTAGCTTCAATGCATCAAAAGGGAAAATGCTACATAAAATTAATAATGGGAAACTGGAATACTAGAATTGGAGAAAAAGAGAAAGGTGAGTTATCAATAGGAAATCATGGATATGGGGTGCGAAATGAAAGAGGAAACAGATTGATTGAGTTTGCAGAATGTGAACAGTTGTATATCATGAATTCATTTTTCAAGAAAAAGCCACAAAGAAAATGGGCATGGCGTTGTGCAAATGGCTCAACAAGTGAAATCGACTACATTTTAACAAACAAAAAGCATCTTATTCAGGATTGCAGCGTTCTCAATAACTTCAATACAGGAAGTGATCACAGGTTGGTTAGATGCAAGCTGCTGTTAAATACTAAAGTGGAAAGAATGAAGCTTTTGCAACACTCAAAGAAATCAATCGATATAATAAATCTCCAGAAACATAAAGAAGAATTCCATTTGGAACTTAAAAACCGTTTCCAAGTACTTCAATCAACTTTAGAAGAAGAGCAAAATGTTACAGTAGTGAACAAGAAACCAACCAATACTCTACAAGATATTGCAAAGAAGATAGCCGGCGATGCACAAGTAAAGCAGACAAAGAAAATAACAGAAGAAACAAGAAGATTGATGAAGAAACGTAGAGAATTTAAAATGAAGAAAAACGATCCTAAATCAAGAGTTGAATATGCTGAATTATGTAAAACGGTAAGAAAATGCGTTACAGAAGATATCAGAAAATTTAACTCTGATCTTGTCAAGAAAATTCTAGATGATAACAAAAGTTTAAAATCAGCTAGGCGCAAACTTTGTGTTGGAAGAAAAGGTATTTTTGCACTAAAGAGGGCAGATGAAACAATCACCAAAATCATTAAAGAAATAGTACACATTGTCGAAAAATTTTATAACGATTTATATAAATGTGAAGATCAAAGGGAAATCAACCTATACGATCCACGAGAAAACTTAACAGAAACTGAAGCCATAATTCCAGTGATGACAGACGAAGTTTTGCAAGCCATTAAATTTATGAAAAAAGGTAAAAGCCCCGGAGAAGATGGAATTACAATCGACCTTATCAAAGAAGCAGGAGAAGAATTTGCAAAAATGCTATCCTTACTGTTTTCCAAATGTCTCAAGAAGTCAGATGTACCAGAAGATTGGAATAATGCTGTGATGGTGCTACTTTACAAGAAAGGAAAGAAGGAAAACATTAAAAACTACCGTCCGATCAGCTTACAATCAGTGATTTATAAAATTTACACCAAAGTTTTAACGACAAGACTTGAATCAGCTCTGGACGCAGCTCAACCTAGAGAACAAGCAGGATTCCGAAGTGAATTCAGCACGATGGATCATATCCAAATGGTAAGGGAACTCATTGAAAAACATAAGGAATATAATTTACCTCTTTGCCTAGCCTTTATTGATTATGAAAAAACATTTGATTCGGTCTACACTTCAGCAGTAGTAGAATCTCTGGAGGACATTGGTATAGACAAACCTTACATCAATATTTTAAAGAAGATTTACAAGAAAGCAACAGCAACCATCCGCTTGGACAAAGGAAAAGCAAAGATCAAGCTTGGAAGAGGGGTAAGACAAAGAGACACCATTTCGCCTAAGCTTTTTACGGCTGTCTTAGAAAATATTTTCAAGAAGCTGGATTGGGAAAACAAAGGGATTAGAATAAATGGGGAATATTTAAGTCATCTCCGATTCGCTGACGACATTTTAATTTTCAGTAACAGTCCTGAAGAATTGGAAAATATGCTAAAAGATTTGGCAGAAGCTAGCATTAATGTGGGATTAAAAATAAACTTGGAAAAGACTAAGGTGATGTTCAATTCATTTGCATCAAAAAAGAAAATTGTCTACAACAACACTGAAATTAAAGAAGTGCAAAGTTATGCGTACCTTGGGCAGGAAATATCATCGGACAATAGTATCATGAATGAAATCCATAGAAGAATAGGAAATGGATGGAGTGTTTTTGGGAAGAAGAATATTATTCTGAAGAGTAGCGTGCCCCTTTGTTTGAAAAGGAAGGTATTTAACCTGTGTTTTGCCTGTGCTAACTTATGAAGCAGAAACGTGGACGCTAACAAAACGGATGGTACAAAGATTACAAACAACACAGAGAAGTATGGAAAGATGTATGCTAGGTATAACTAGAAGAGACAGAAAAAGAATAACCTGGATAAAAAGTCAGACGAAAGTTTTTGACATCATTGAAAGAATTAAACGGGTAAAATGGAAATGGGCTGGGCACATTGCAAGAAGACAAGACAATAGATGGAGCACAAACACCCTACAGTGGTATCCCAGAGATGTAAAACGGCCAAGAAGACGACCTCAAGTAAGATGGAGTGATGAAATCAGAAAATTAGCCAGTGTAAATTGGATGACTAAAGCACTAGACAGAAAACATTGGAAAAATCTGGGGGAGACCTACATCCAGCAGTGGATTGAAAACGGTTGATGATGATATATATATATATATATATATATATATATATATATAAAATATATATCTCTATTAAAAATTAATAATAACAAAAAATATATACATAAAATTACATAAAATCTATATATATATATATAAAATATGTAAAATATATATAAATATATATAAAATTATATATACAGGGTGTATCTAAACTCTTGGGCAAAACTTTAAGGGGTGATAGTACACATCAAGACAAACAATATTAAATAGGAAAATAAGGATCCCAAACGTCTTCCGAAGGAGATAGGATTACATGCTTTCAAAAGCTTAGACTTAAAGTTAAATTTTGAGCTCAAAATTTGAATCGTTGGGAGTGGTTAAGTAGCGCAAACTGAACTGTGTTTAGTAGTTAAAATTTCAAATGATTATAAAAAACGGAAAAATTGGTCGATTCGTTTGCGGTTTTCACTAAAACTATTCTTTATGTCAGTATTTTCTTGAAAATAAATTTTAAAGATACAGTTCAAAAAATGCCGATAGAGGGCGCTTTAGACTTTGGAGTAACCAACAACTATTTTTTACCGTTATTTTTTGTATCTCATTACATGCTTTCAAAAGCTTAGACTTAAACTTAAATTTTGAGCTCAAAATCTGAATTGTTGGGAGTGATTGAGTAGCACAAACTGAACTGTGTTCAGGAGTTAAAATTTCAAATGATTATAAAAAACGGAAAAATTGGTCGATTCGTTTGCGATTTTCACTGAAACTATTGTTTATGTCAGTATTGTCCTAAAAATAAATTTTAAAGATAAAGTTAAAAAAATACCGATAGAGGGTGCTTTAGACTTTGGAGTAACGAACAATTATTTTTTACCGTTACTTTTTGTATCTCATTACATGCTTTCAAAAGCTTAGACTTAAATTTTGAGCTCAAAATCTGAATCGGTGCGAGTGGTTAAGTAGCGCAAACTGAACTGTGTTCATGAGTTGAAATTTGAACCCCCCTCCTGAATACAGTTCAGTTTGCGCTACTTAACCACTCCCAACGATTCAGATTTTGAGTTCAAAATTTAAGTTCAAGTCTAAGCTTTTGAAAGCATGTAATGAGATACAAAAAATAACGGTAAAAAATAGTTTTTCGTTACTCCAAAGTCTAAAGCGCTCTCTATCGGTATTTTTTTAACTTTATCTTTAAAATCTATTTTCAAGACAATACTGACATAAAAAATAGTTTTATTGAAAACCGCAAACGAATCGACCAATTTTTCCGTTTTTTATAATCATTTGAAATTTTAACTCCTGAACACAGTTCAGTTTGCGCTACTTAACCGCTCCCAACGATTCAGATTTTGAGCTCAAAATTTAAGTTTAAGTCTATGCTTTTGAAAGCATGTAATGAGATACAAAAAATAACGGTAAAAAACAGGTGTTGGTTACTCCAAAGCCTAAAGCGCCCTCTATCGGCATTTTTTGAACTGCATCTTTAAAATTTATTTTCAAGAAAATACTGACATAAAGAATAGTTTTAGTGAAAACCGCAAACGAATAGACCAATTTTTCCGTTTTTTATAATCATTTGAAATTTTGGCCCCTAAACTTTAAAGGCGCCTATCTCCTTCAGAAGACGTTTGGGACCCTTAGTTTCCTATTTAATATTGTTTGTCTTAATGTGTACTATCACCCCTTAAAGTTTTGCCCAAGAGTTTAGATACACCCTGTATACATAATATCAAAATGAAAATGTCACCTCTCTTTCGACCTGTGTGAAACAAACAGATAAAATGCGAAAAAAATTAATAATAACAAATATATATATATATATATAATATATATCTCTATTAAAAATTAATAATAACAAAAAAATATATATAAAATTATATAATATATATATATATATATAATATATATAAAGTATATATAAAAATATATAAAATTATATATAAATGCATAATATCAAAATGAAAATACCACCTCTATTTCGACCTGTGTGAAACAAACAGATAAAATATGAAAAAAAAATAATAATGAAAAAAAAAACCCGAAAAATCATGCGTACAGTATAGATTATGATACACTTTCCAACACATTCAGGATACTGTACCAAAACTTCATAGTTTACTAAGGTGAAAGATGACGTCTAAATGAACAATTTTGAAAACGCATAACGCATTTAAAAACCCGATTTTTGCTATTACCATGATTAGTCGTTAAAATCTTAAAATATACCCTTTTTTTTCAATATTTTGTATATGATCTACAGATATGTATGCATACTACATGGTATGCTAAAAGTTAGTTTAGTTAAACGCATAACACAGTTTAAAATTTCCATTCAGCTATTTCCGCCAATAAATGGATGTTGTTGAGAACTTTTGTGCGACTTCGTATATGATCTACAGAATTTATACACACCAAGTAATATTAAAATAATAGTTAAATTTAAAAACGTATACCACAACTGAAAACGCACTTTCAGCAGTTGTTGTTCATAGGCTTGAAAAGTTCAATTATTGCTCATTTTCTTCTAGCCGGATATGCAGTTTGATGAAAATCCGTGCATTAGTTCTTGAGATAGAGCTGTTGCGAAAATCGTAAAAAATGCAGCATAGCAGCGCCACCTCTGGAGCGATTTACACCAAAAACTAATCAGCATCAATTTATATCAGGGACTACCTGAATATAAATTTTTATGAAATTCCGTGCATTAGTTCTTGAGATAGACCGCCCACAAAATTTATGTCAGATACAGACAGACAGACTCACAGAGTCACAGACAGACATTTTGTGAAAAACATGGTTTTTGAAATCTCTGATACCTAAAATAGGTAAACCCGTCAAAAACCGGAATTCGAAAATTTTCATAAATCCAATACTGTTTTCTTGTAAAGATAGAAGAAAGTAAAAAAGCACATTTCTATTACTGATAATTACTTTTCAAGAGGAAAATAAAAGGAAGTAGAGATCTGCATGGGCCGGCCTGTCGCCCGGACCGATTTTCATTCACAGCACTTGGGTCGGGCCGGGCCTGTCTCCACTCTTTTCGGACTGGGTCGGGACCGGACCATATTTTTTTCTGAAGGCTCGGGCCGGGCCTGGCCTATCTTGTTTTTTCTGTACAGAACCGGGACTGGTTTCATTCCTAGTCTCACGGACCAAAATTTTCAGTCCTAGTTTTGACCCAGCCCGTATGAAAATCATTATCTCAGCGTGGCCTGGTTCATTCAAAGGTCAGTAAAATTAGACCTGACCCAAAAATTTTTGCAAAAAATGCGTACATTTTTAAATCGCCATCATTCTACACTTAAACATTAAAATTTATTATTTTAAAGAATAGTAGATTTCTACGCTTATTAAAATATAGCAAAACGTGTGAAAAAGAACCTGCCTATGACAGAACCCTGTTTTAAACTAAAAAAGTGTTAATCCATGCAAAATTAATATACTAATACGTAAGAAAAGAATACATAATACATTTATGCTAAGAAGTGTGTGTATAACGCATTTTTTTTTCTGCTTTTCTATGCAATTCCGTCTTAGAAGATTTTACTGTACAGCGTTTTTCAGATTTTTAACACTTCAATACATGGGATATCGATTAAAATTATTAGTAATAACTGAAACATTTACATACAAGAAATAGAGATTCATTAAAAAAATAAATATCGCAGCCTGCGACAGTTCTATAAATATGAAAAAAATTAAGATAAATATTTTTGGTCAGAACTTCTCGTACGACACAATTTTTTAACCAAATCGACGTAAAAATCAATGTTTTGCAAAAATTCACTCGGCCCGGGCTGGTCCGCGATTTCAGCCTTTTTCCGCGCCAGGCCGGGCTCGGGCCGAATTTTTAAGTTTTTTTTATCGGGCCGGGCCAATATATTTTTTCTACGGGTCGAGCTTTTAATTTTTGTATCGGGCCGGGCCGAATTGTTTTTTCTATGAGTCGGACCGGGCCCGTGCAGACCTCTAAAAGGAAGAATATTTACCACTTAAAAAAAAGAAATATTTTCTGAAGTTCGTTTTCACATTTTTCGTCATTTTATGCAGTTTCAACTAGCAATCCCCGGGAGTCGGATGGAATTGTACATTTCTAATTTTTACAAAATAATGGGACTGTGGGTCTTATTAATTCGACATTAATTTCCATTTGATGCCTTCAGCCATTTCTGAAGAAAAGAAAAAAAAAAAAGGTCTTGACAGACAGGCGACAAGGCACCACAAGATACAAACTCATCCTCAAAACTTATAGGGCATTTACTGTTTTCTTGAAATTTGGCACGGATGAATGTCTTATGGCACATGTAAAGAAAAAATCCGAAAATCATTAATTTATTTCTCTACGTTGATTTTTTGCGTGACAAATTCGTCCGACTGGGCCTCAAAAAGTCTTTTTAAGGTATCTGTATTAATGATCCTTGTATTACTAACAGATATTTCAAAATGTCATTTTTTAGCTCACAGGCTACCAAAACCTGAGAGCTAATGCGCCCGCAGGTTCTGTATGTACGTTACGTAACGCGATAACCCTTGATAGAAATATCCGATTTGCTTCAATTTTTTTTTCTCGGTTCATTCTGATAAGGCGCTTCCCTGATTAGTTTTGGGGGTTCATTGGTTAAGTATAAAGGGAGGAACGGGAGGCAAATCCCCCCCCCCCCCCTTAATTTAGATAAATGGGTTTTTCAGACAGAATTTTCCGATTTGCATCAAATTTTGTAAATAGGCTCATTCTGATAAGGTACTTTTACTAGTTTTGGGGGTTCATTGGTTAAGTATAAAGGGGGGAACGGGGCTAACCCCCTCCCCCCTTTAATTCAGATAAATGGGTTTTTTCGGCAGAATTATCCGATTTGCCTCAAATTTTGCAAATAGGTTCATTCTGATAAGGTACTTTTACTAGTTTTGGGGGTTCATTGGTTAAGTATAAAGGAGGAAACGGGGGCTAATCCCACCCCCTTAATTTAGATAAATGAGTTTTTCTGTCCGATTTGCTTGAAATTTAGTTTACAGGTTTATTCTGATAAGGCGCTTCCCTGTTGAAAGGCTAATTTGTTAAGTATAAAGATGGGAAACAGAGGGGTAGGAGCTAATCCCCCTTTAATTTATTTTTCGAGGGCATTGCTCTTTGAAATAAGAGTATAATATACAATTAGTGTGTGTTTCGGCGTAAATGCCCTCAAATTTATTTGTTTATAATTTAACTCTGTTTATGTTTCATATTATGAAACATAATTATAAAACTGATTTCTTTTGACAGAAAAAATCTAATTTGTTTATCTAAATTGTTTATAATCCTGAATCAATATTTATGAGTAACATTATGATTTCAAGGTCATGTAATATAGATTTATTTACTTTTATAATAATTTTGAATTGATGGTGATTTATTAGTTTTATAATTACTTGGATGTCATTTAAATGAATATTATAGCTATTTAGAAGATTTATAACTGCATATTGTAATTTTATTTTGATGTTTATTTTATATAATATGTATCATTTTTAAAAGGGTTAGTCTTGACCTTGACTCTGCAACCTAGCCGAGAACATGTAACATGTTCTGACTCTGTATTCAGAGATGTGAGTTATAATTCGTGGCTCTGTTTAATGCAGAGTGTATAATGGAAGTCTTGACTCTGCAACCAAGCAGAGAACATGTAATATGTTCTGACTCTGTATTCAGAGATGTAAGTTATAATTCGTGGCTCTGTTTAATGCAGGGTGTATAATGGAAGTCCTGACTCTGCAACCAAGCAGAGAATTTTTTTTTTTTTTTTTGTATTGGCTCTGTTAAATATGGAGAATTAATATTATGGAACAATTATTAACTTCTAATGATGCATAGAATTTACATACTATTTCAGTTTTATCTAATAAACTATTTAATCTAATTGCTCTCCCATCTCACTTGGATTTTGAAAATTTATTTGTCATATGAACTTTCGGCGCCAACAGTGTGAATAGCCTGTGAGCTCAATGCCATCAGTTTAACTGGGTACTTTTCAATTTATTTCCTGCCATATTCATCTTCTTTTTAACAATTTCCAACAAAGTTTAAAAGTGGTTTGCCTGTTCGTTTGCCATTCGGCCATTCGGTTTGCCTGTCCGTCTGTCCACGCTCTAACTTCCATAAATATACTCGGATTTTCATGCAATTGGTAAATCTTATTTAGGGTCACCTAACCATATTTGCTATTGCATATGAAGTATGCGAGATTAATAGTTCATTTACAATGCCACCCAAAAGAATTCCATTACATTACGGTATACGGGGAAAAATCGTTTACAAAGTATTTTAATAGTCCAAGAGCCGACAGCACAAAAACCTACGTTATCAAGCACAAGAAAAAAACTTTTATTTTATAGAAGAGTAGAAGTAGGGTAATCTTATGATCCATCTCTGCCGGAAGTGAAGTGGTGCATAAGCCAAAAATTAATACCACCAGTGGTTGACTCGTAGGTTTATCATTGTGTTTTCCTGCTCCCAGTCCTCCATGTTTTCATGCCTTTGTTTATAGGACAAACACAATGATAAACCTACGAGTCGACCACTGGTGGTATTAATTTTTAGCTTATGCGCCACTTCACTTCCGGCAGACATGAATCATTAGATTCCCCTACTTCTACTCTTCCATAAAATAGAGGTTTTTTTCTTGTGCATGATGACATAGGTTTTTGTTCTGTCGGCTCTTAGACTATAATGACATTACGCTGTTTCAAATGTATTTAAACTGATATAAATCACTGAATTTCACTACAAGATGATTACGATAGAATAGAGCAGTCATAGCATCCGTCATTCATTTACAGGGACACACAAAAGAGATCGCTTACAGTACTGTCTTTGGGTTAATTGCTGGAAGTGCGTTTTCCATTTCGGCATGATGCGCTTTTAAATTTAACTGTTTTTTTTTTTTTTTTTTTTCATTTTACTCGTTCCATATAAACTCTATAACTCATATACAGGGCTGCACAAAAGAATTCGCGTATCAGTCTCAGTATTAGCAGAAATTGCTGAAGGGGAATTTTCATCTAAAGTATATATGCATTTCTTAACTGAACTAAATTTTGGCATGAACTTAGTTAATAAATACAGATCTATATATCATATACAGGGCTGCTCAAAGAATTCGGATAATTTTCCGATTGTAGATGGGAACAGCTGAAATTGGGTTTTCAAATGTGTTATGGGTTTCCATAAGGTTTAATTAGACATAATATTTAAATTATTAAACTATGAACTATGAAGTTTTGCTATATCATTTCTGAATGTGTTGGAAAGTGTTTCATAATCTATGCCTGACGCATGATTTTTCCTTCTTGTTAATTCTTAAAAAAAAAAAAAAAAAGTTATTTCAATTTAATTTTCCACGTGGAAATCTTTCAACTGAAAATTAATTGCTGTAGATAAATTATTATTACGACAAATTATATTTTAAGTATTGCTCTGCCGCGTAATACTTAAAATAATTTAGTGACCACAAAATTTTTAAATTATGTTTTAAATATACAGTAGAACCTCGATTATCCGAAGTAATTGGGGCCGACCCTCTTTCGGAAAATCGAAATATTCGGATAATCGAGAATGCTTCAATTTTAAGATTAAGGAGAAATATACTATGCAATATTTCGTATTATGATAACAAGTGCTTTATAAAAATAAAGCAACAAGAATACATACCTGAATTTTATTTTGAAATTAAGTACCTTTTACATATATCACACGGGTTTGAAAAAATGTTTTGTTTATCGCAGTTTCGATTGCCTTTGCTTTGAATCTCTATCAGGGAGTTTTAAAATTATTATTAGTTCACCAGTATCATAGTCTTTCTGCTGCTCCCGCTATGCCAAACCTTTTACAAAATCTTCAGAATTGCTAATTTGTTCGTTTTCTTCGTTCCACTCCGCAGCTTACGGGAGCTCAAGTCAAATTCAAAGGAACTCTAAGAAAGTGGATCGAAAATATTTATATGTACTCGTAGTTCAGAAAGGACCGTTTGCACACAAGGAATATGGTAGTTTAAAAAAAATAAATAAAAAAGATGCTTTCAAAATAGATTTTGCACACAAGGAATGTGATAATAATAAAAAAAAAAGCTTTAAAAATGGAATTCGGTTAATCGAGAGTTTCGGTTAAAAGAGTTTCGGATAAAAGTGGTTCTACTGAAAGTGGTACATTGAAAGAAAGTAGTCTATTCTTATTCTGATTTATTGAAAAGTTTATGAGTGACACAGCTTTAATTTCGCAATTATTAACGCTTTTAGGAATTTTCAGCGTTGTTTGTCGTTTTATGCCTATAACTTTTAAATTAATCACGTTATTGTCATAAAAATAGTCTAGTTCGTGTATAACGTTGTTATATTTATTATGGAATTCATAAACTGTATTTATATTTAATAGTTTTAAATTTAAATAGTTTTAAGAAAATAGCAATTTTTGCGGTTAATTTTATATTATTAAAACTAGTCGGATATGGCAATCCCAAAATTTTCTCCTATCTCATACATGTTAACACTTCCTGCAAAATGCAGCCGGTTAGATGATTTACACCAAAATCTAATCAGCAACAACTTATGGCAACTTCTAACTGAATCTGAAGTTTCATGAAAATCCGGATATTTGTTTTTGAGTAGAGCTATGGCGGAAATCGTAAAAAATTCTGCATAACAGCGCCGCCTGTTGGGCGATATATACCAAAACCTAATAAGCAACAACTTAAGTCAACTTGATAACTGAATCTGACGCTTGATTAAAATCCGTGCATCCCTTCCAAGGGCGTAGGAACCGGGGGAGCTGGGGGAGCTGTGGCTCCCCCTGGAATATTTCAGACGGGCTCAGCTGCCCCGGGAGAAATTCTCGCACCACATCTGTTTAAGATACATTGCTGAATTAAAAAATAAAGTATACTTTTTCTAGGAAATTCACACAATAAACAACAAAGAGAAGAGAGAGAGGGGGGGGGAGGGGGGGGGGAGCACACTTGTTTGTGCCTTCACCCTTTTTCTCATTGTTTATAACCCACCCGATATCTAGAAAAAAGGAGGTCTTATATAGGTCTACTACAAATTACCTGCACCGATAACATATTTATAAAGAGGAGGCCTTTAAAATTGATTTGGAAGAGATTTGTAAAGAATTTGTAAGCAAAACAACATAAAGCATTTTAATTTTTGGTAAATGGAAGTGAGAGAAGTCATAAATATGAATATTGTATTCGGGATCGCACATAAATTAAGTTTCTATGTATCAAGTATATCAATTAAAAATTATTTTAACTGGATTAAAGAGTTGGTGATCTTTTGATATGTTTCTATTTTATACTTCTGTTTGTGAAACGTGCAACACTATGAAGGAATCCTCCAAAATGAACGAAATGATACGCGCCACTAGCTTTCCGCAATATGCCCCGGCTCCCCCTGTTTGTACAAAGTTCCTACGCCACTGATCCCTTCTTGAGGTAAAATTAATGCGGGAATCAGGAAACATGCAGCAGAGCAACGTCACCTCATAGGCGATTTACACCAAAATGTAGTCAGCGCAAACTCATATCAAGGACTAACTGAATATGAAGTTTGATGAAAATCCACGCATTAGTTCTTGAGATAGAGACATTGCAAAAATCAGGAAAAATGATGTATAGCAGCGCCACCTGTTGAGCGATTTACACCAAAACGTAGTAAACATCAACTCATATCAAGGACTAACTGAATCTGAAGTTTCATAAAAATCCGTGCATTAGTTCTTGAGATAGAGCCATTGCAGAAATCGTAAAAAAAATCAGCATAGCAGCGCCGCCTGTTGAGCGATTTGGACCAAAAACTAATCAGCAACAATTCATATCAGGGACTAACTAAATACAATTTTTTATTAAATTCCGTGCGTTAGTTCTTGAGATAGAGGGCCCAGACAATTTGTGTCACACAGAGACAGACTGACTCACAGACAGACTCACAGACGTACTCACAGGCAGACATTTTGTAAAAACATGTTTTTCGGGATCTCTGACCCTTATAACGTGTAAATCCGTCGGAACTCGGAATTTGAAAATTTTCACGAATCCAATACTTTCTTCTTGTAAAGATAGAAGAAAGTAAAAATAATAAAAATAAATAAATAAATAATTTATTCGTATGTTTATGTCACATCTTTATGATATTTTTAATAATAATTAGCAATTTCAAACTTAAAATTTACAAAAATAAGAAAAAAACCGATCCGAAAGCGTGCAGATACCTTAAGGCTGTATCATTTTATCGCATTTAGTTAGAAGCTCGAAATTTTTACACAACAATGGAACCATAGACATTATCATTTGATATTAATTTCAACTTGAGACCTTCAACCGTTCCTAGGAAAAACAAAAAGAAATAAGAACTTGACAAACAAACGGATAACAAAGCGATCATATGAGGGCTCCGTTTTTAACACTTCTACATAGTTGAAAAGTGTTTATGAATTCGGTTTCTCTGTCCGCCTAACCGAGCTCTAACTCTAGTAAATATACTCGAATTGTCCTGAATTTTTTGTATATTATTGATGCTTACTATAGCACGATTGATATTGGAAATGAAGTGTGTAGCATTTATAGTTCATTAACAGGGGCGGTCAAAGGTTTTCCGCGTTACGTTACGACCGATGGGAAAAATCGTTTCAAGTTAATTTTAATGATGTTAGACAATTTCAAACATAATGAAATTGAGATGGATTTATGTATTGCACTCAATCATGCATTCCGTAAGAATATGGGGTGCGATCATTTGCTATTCATTTACAGGGCCACACAAAAGAATTCCGTTACATAATGGTCTACGAGGAAAACTGTTTGCAGCGTATTTCAATTATTTTGTACTATTTCAAAAATTATGAAATTGATGTACATTACTGAGGCTTACTACAAGATACTTGTTCTATAACATGATGTACATATCGCATTTATCGTTCAATTACAGGGACACTCAAAAGATTCTGATACAGTACTGTATCTGAAGTCTATTAGCTATCAGTGCAGGAAAAGAGATTTCATTTATGGTATGCGTGTTTAAGTTTAACTTGCGTTTCAAGTTAGCGTTTTCAATTTCAGTATGCGCTTTTAAATTTAACTAATTTTTTGCATATTACTCGGTATGTATAAATAATATAGATCATATACAGGGCTACACGGAAGAATTCGCAAGTATTGCGGATTATCAGCGGGAATGGCTTAAAGGCGGCTTTTAATTGAGTTATGCACTTTCAAGTTGAATATGCTAAGAGAAAGTAATAGATGTTTGCATAATATAAATAAATTCATATACAGGGCCACGCAAAGAACGGGATACCTGGCGCCCTAAGGATGATAATGTCTGGAAGTGTGATTTGAGTAGTTTTAACCGTGTTTTAGCCTGAATTAAATCTTAGCTTAATATGTATAAAAATCTGTTGGTAATATACAGGGCGGTGCAAAAGAATTCAAGTATGTTTCCGTATATTGATAGAAATTGCTGAAAGTGAATTTGCATTTTCTTACTAAACGAAGTTTTAGTATATTATGTAGAAAATGTACAAATTGTAGATTAAATACAGGGCTGCACAAAATAATTCGACTACTTTTTCCGGTCATGAACGGTAATTGCTGAAATCTAGTTTCCAAATGTGTTACGAGTTTTCTAAAATGTTTACTCATATATATATTTTTTTACCTTATTTAAAAGCGAAGTTTCGGTAAAGAATTCTGTAAGTGTTCTTGTTTTCTTTTGACTTACGGAACCGTACAAAAATATGAAACTTTGAAAATATGTTGGGCTCATGAAGGTATTTTAATACTCCTTTTTATGCTCGGATTAACTTTAAGAGGGAGGAATTTTATCGCCGGAATAGTTTGAATATTTATTTTATAGCTTTTTAATGGTATGGGATAAAGAAAAAAATGTATGACAAAAGTTACTTAAAAAAAATTAATTCTATTGAATGATAAAAAAATATCAATTGTTAAAAATATTTGAAACTAGCTGACACGCCCGGGGTTGCCCGGGGCCCATTATAATAGCCTTAAACATAACTCAAGTTTGTTTCATTTTATATCTTTTGAAAATCATTTAAATAAACCTAGTTTCGGGGGACCCCAACGACTTCCGCAGCGTCTAGTGTGTTCCCAACAAACCTGCAAAAACTTAAATGGGCCCAGTATCGGGCCTCGAGGTGCTTACCTTACTGGTATGTAGTTAGGTATAAATACAAAATTTAGTAGTTTTTAAAACGATCGGCGGACGCTAGGACTATGTTAAAGAAAAATGCATGCAATTCAGATCATTTTTAAAAAAAGCTGCTCTAAAGGCTGAAAGAATGCGATTAATATTCAAAATTGGTGGTAGCTGAAGTCTGATTTTTTTTTTTTTTTTTTTTTTTTTTTTTTTTGGCCTTTCATGCAATAGCTGGAGGACCTAAAAAGTTGTTAGAAAAAAAAGCTAGTTAATCGGACCATTTTAAAGGGAGCTATAATAGGGCGCCCAAAAGGGGCCAACTGATAGTTAAAAACAGGGCCCTAGCATAGAAACCTGTTAAAATGTCTTCGTACTTAACGCTTTAGATCTGCAATTAGTCAAAATTAAGCATAGGGTATAAATTACTCCTTAGAATAATACTTTAATGTAATGCATAAAAATTTTTGTAAATCCTTTAAAAAAGCCCTAAGGCACCAATAAAAATATGAGGGTGTTGGTTCTAGAAGAAGAGTCTAACTCAACTTTAAAAATATGCACTGAGAAGGTGGGAAAATTAGGGGGTGAAATATGCATGGCTCACAAAAAGTGCAAGGGCCCCCAAACGGGTACAGGGACCATGGGGGCCCCAGGGTCTTAACTGGAATGTAGGAACGTGAGAATAACTAAATCGAAAAAGGGTTCCAAAAATTAAGATTGGACTAAATGGGATAATTTAATAACTATTTATGGTGCAAAAACTTCAAGGGGCCCTGTACCGGGACCCAGGGGGTCAGGGAATTAACTGGCAAGTAGTAAAGGTATAAAGATATTTTAGTAGTTTTTAAAATAATTGGTGGTAATTACATTGAAGAAAATTGCAAGCAATTCGGATAATTTTTAAAGAAGCTGCACCAAGGGTCCCAAGAAGGCGATTAATATTCAAAATTGGTGGTAGCTGAAGTCTGGAATTTTTTTTTTTTTTTGTCGTTAATGTAGTAGCTTGAGGACTTAAGAAGTTGTTAGAAAAAAAAAAGCTAGTGAATCGGACCATTTTTAAGGGAGCTATAATAGGTGGGCCAAAAAGGGCCAACTGACTTAAAAACAGCGCCCTAACATAAAAGCATGTTAAAATGAAATGTCCTTAGCGCTTTAGATCTTCAATTAGTCAAAATTAAGAATAGGGTATGAATTATTCGTTAGAATAATATTTTAAAGAAATCCACAAAAGATTTGGTAAATGTTTAAAAAAGAGCCCTAGGGTCCCAATAAAAATATGAGGGTGTTGGTACAGGATGAAGAGTCCAAGACTCAACTTTAAAAGTATGCACTGAGAAGGTGATAAAATTAGTGAGTGAAAAATACTTGGCGCACGAAAAGTTCAAGTGGGCACTGGACCGGGCCCTACGGTTCCCTAGGGGCCCCAGTGTCTTATATCGAATTTAGAAACGTGAGAATAACTAAATGGATAAAAAATCATTAAAATGAAGCAATTTATTAACAATTTATTTGCACAAAAACTTTAAGGGGACCTGCAACAGGCCCCAAGGGTCCAGAATCATAACTGGAAAGTAGAAAAGCGAGAATAACTAAATGGAGAAAGCTCCCCCAAAACGAAGAAGATTGGATAAAAAGGAGGCAAGTTATTAACAATTTAGTGCATAAAAACTTAAAGGGTCCCAGGGGACCCGGCCCTTAAAAAATTAAAAATCTGAGCCTCAGGTGCATCAGGACCTGTCTTGGACTAACCTCACCTAAATTTTCAGACTTCTACGTGCGGTAGATTTCGCTAGCCATCGACGACAGAAAAAAAGCTGCACACACACACACAGAGTGATCTGTTCTTTCATAAGTATAGATTTAAAAAAAAAAGGAATTCTGGCTTAAAATGAAATAAAACAAATACCACATTTCAAGAAAAGAAAATAAATCAAATTTTGCTAGCAATCAATATTTTTTAGCTTTCAATAGAAATAACACGAACGAAATATCATGTGTTCAGCATAGATTATGAAACACTTTCCAACGCATTCAGAATACTATAACAAAACTTCATAGTTTACTAAGGTTAAAGATGATGTATAAATGAACAATTTGGAAAACGCATAACGTATTTGAAAACCCTATTTCTGCTGTTACCATGAATAGTCGTTATAATATACGAATTTTTTTTGTGCAGCCCTGTATATGATTTACAGATATGTATGCATACTACATAGTATGCATACTAAAAGTTAGTTCAGTTAAACACATAGCACACTTGAAAATTCCCATTCAGCAATTTCCGCCTATAAACGGATGTTGTTGAGAACTTTTGTGCGACCCTGCATATGATCTATAGAATTTATACTCTCCAATATTTAAACCAATAGTTAAATTTAAAAACGCATACCACAACTGAAAACGCACTTCGAGCAATTATTGTTCGTAAGCTTCAATAGTTTAATTATTGCTCATTTTCTTCTTTAGCCAAATTCTTTTGTGTGTTCCTGTAGATGAACAATAAGTTCGGAGTACACCCTATTCTGTAGAAAGAACCTCGCAGTACACCTCACAAGGAAGGTCTCCATACTGGGCATACTCAGAATATGTTGAAAAAAAGGCTAGTGAAAGTACTCATGTATGTAATAAAGGATCGGTTAAAATTAGCGGCGGAATTACAGTAGAAAATCTGTAAAAAAATAAAATACTTTGAATAATTGGCGTGAAAAGACGAAAGCGGCACGCAATTTGGCGAGCAGCACATTTCCTCGTCAAAAGCAAACGATTTTAATGAATCTGAAAATTGTTTGTTAATTGATTTTGAGAATATGCGCTATTTAATGAATTTAAAGGAAAACCATGAAAGAATTTATTATTATTATTATTATTACATTTTGTATTACACTTGTTACTTGTTGCCGATTTGAACGAAATTTTGCCATTGTTTTATTCTCCAATCCACATTTTTTAAAAATTTAAACGACTTTATCAGTTATAAAAATAACTTTTAACGCCAGATGAATAATGCTGCCGTAATACATTTCCATACCGAAGAAGTTGTTTCCATAGCAACAAAGTTGAATCGATAGTGCTCAATGGGGCATATTTTTGAGTTTGGAACAATTTTAATCGATTTAAATTTTGTTTTAAATCGTAAAATATGATAGTTAAAATTCTTTATAAGTACATATAAATATATATGACAAACTATAGTTAAAACAAACTAAAAACGACAAAACTAAAGTTATTTAAATCAAACTTATTTAAACAAATACAACATAAAAAGTTTTTTCCTTAAATAGAAAAGGTAATTAAAATAAATTCGACAAGTGTATTTTTTTTTATTTAATTTCTTCGCCAAACGGTGATAAGTCGCCAAATAAGCGAAAGGTTCCTTATTTTTTTACGGACGTTCTACCGAGGTTCCGCCAAATTTTTTTATAAACATATATACGCATGGGAGAAGAACATTCTGTATTTTTTTCAGATTTTTCTGAGTATGCCCGTATGGAGACCTTCCTTGTTAGTGATGTATATCAAATTCAATATGTTTAAAATACTGCGTAATATCATTAAAATACACAGCAAACGAATTTTCCCCATAGACCGCAATGTAACGGAATTTTGTAAATGAACTGAAAATGCTACACACTTCATTTTCAATACCGAGCATGCCATAGTAAACCCCAAATAGACCGGGAGGCGGCAGCACAGACAATCACCTCATCGAGTTCACGGATGAACTCGTAGGTTTACCACTGTGTTTTCCTGCACCAAAAGGTATGAAAACATGGAGGACTGGGAGCAGGAAAACACAATGGTAAACCTTCGAGTCAGCCACTAAAATCGGGTTTTCAGGTGTTTTCCACCAAGATATGACTTAGCAGACCGATTGCGTTTTAATATGCGAATCAAGATTTAACTAATCCTAGAATTTCATCCGTGAACTCGATGAGGTGATTGTCTGTGGTGCCGGCTCCCGGCCTACATAACATATATCAATTTCATGGTAATCGGACTATATTTACGCGAGTTAGAGCACGGACAGACAAACCGAATTCATAAACACTTTTCAATTGTTACTTAAGTCACAATAATGTTAGTTTCAATTATGTTGGAAAGTGTTAATAAAAAGAAGTGACTGTTTTCACAAAACTTTTTGTCTATCTTTTAGTATTAATATATACTAAAATTATCTAGAAGTAAAGTTTGTTTGTTTGTTTGTTTGTTTGTTTGTAGGAGGTAATCTCTGAACTACCGAACTGATTTCAAAAGTAATGGTATCAAAATGATGGTGTTAGTCCCTGTTCCAGCATAAGCTATATCTTATGTCCATGCCACTACCCCAAAGGGGGTGCATGAGCGAAAAACGTTCTAAAAATGCGATTTTTGTGTTACTGAAGGGCCTAGAAACATGAAATTTGGAATGGTAGTTACTTATAAGATATAAAAGATCTAAGAACATTCCTTAAAAAATTCGAAATTTAAAAGGGGTGAAAATGCGCAAAAAGCGTTCTAAAAAACGTTCTAAATGGCGATTTCTACGCAATCTCAGGAAATACCAAACCAATTTAAAAAATGATGGTGACAGGCTTAGCTCCAACATAGGCTATATTTTATGTCGGTGCCACTACTCCAAAAGGAGTGCAGCAGCAAAAAAACGTTCTAAAAATTCGATTTTTGTGTTACTGAAGGGCCTAGAAACATGAAATTTGGCATGGTAGTTACTTATTAGATATAAATGCAACATTACCTAAAGAACATTACCTAAAAATATCGGAATTTAAAAGGGATGAAAATACGCTAAAAGTGTTCTAAAAAACGTTCTAAATGGCGATTTATACGCAATCGCAGGAAGTATCAAACCGATTTCAAAAGTAATGGTATCAAAATGATGGACCAGCCCCTGTTCCTACATAGGCTATATATCTTACAGGTATGTCCACATGCCACTACTCAAAAGGGGTGCAAGAGCAAAAAAACTTTTTAAAAATGTGATTTTTGTATCACTGAAGGGGCTAGAAACAGTAAATTTGGCATGGTAGTTACTTATAAGATATAAATAATCTCTAAGAACATTTCATAAAAAAAAAAAATCGAAATTTAAAAGGGGTGAAAATACGCTAAAAGCATTCTAAAAACGTTTTAAATTGCGATTTCTACGCAATCTCAGGAAGTACTGAATCGATTTAAAAAATAATGGTGTGAAAATGATGGTGACAGCCCTTGCTCTAACATAGGCTATATTTTATGTTGTTGTCACTACCACCTGGGAGTTGCAGGAGCAAAAAATGTTCTAAATCGCGTTTTTTGTTATACTGAGGGATCAACATTTTGAAATTTTGCATGGTAATTACTTAAAAGATGGAAATGCTTTTTAAGAAACATCGAAAGAAAATTCCAAATTTAAAAGGTTGAAGTGAGCGAAAACCGTTCTAAAAACGTTCTGAATTACGATTTTTATGCAATCTTACGAAATACCAAATCGATCTGAAAAAAAAAAAAAAAAAAGGTTGCAAATTTATGGTGATAGAACCTACTCAAACATAAGCTATATTTTATGTCGGTGCCCCTACCACCAGAGGGTTGCAAGAGCAAAAAAATTTCTAAATTGCGATTTCTGTGATACTGAAGAGGTTAGAAAATTTAAATATGGCATGGTAGTTGCTCATAAAATATATATGCCCTCTAAGAACTGTCGAAAATAAATTCGAAATTTAAAAGGGGTGAAGCGAAGGGAAGGAGCGAAAAGCAGTCTAAAAAAGTCCTAAATTACGATTTGAATGCAATCTCAGGAAATAATAAACAGATTACAAAAGTAACGGTTGCGAATCAACGGTCACAGTCTCTGATCCCCACACAGGCTATATTTTATGCCGGTGCCACCACTACCTGGAGTTGGAAGGAACAATAAAGTTCTAAACAAACCTTTAAAAACTTTCTAAATTACGTTTTCGATGGAATATTAGGAAATACCAAACCGATTTCAAAATTAATGTTAGCAAATTAATGGTGACAGTCTCTGTTTCAGCATAGGTATTTTATGTTAGTGCCACTACTACCAGAGAAGTGCTAGACCGTTAGACAAGAAGCTTGAAATTTAATATGATGGTTAATTTAAAGATGTAAATGCATACTAAGAACGGTTTCTAAAATATTCAAAACTTCAAATGAATACTGAAATGAGCATAAAAGCTACAAAATACTTTCTAAATTATCATTTATTCAGAATTAGTTTTAGTTCTTGTTAATTTAAGTCTCATTTCTGCCTTATGCAGCGTAATAATGAATTTTAGTCTAACTGTGGCTTAGTTAGTAATTTTTGAATTATTCCTAAAAGTATAATTTCTTCTAATAAAAATTAGACATACATACATCACTTAGCAATATTTCAACTACTACGCGAGCAAAGCCGCGGGTTTTGCTAGTGAGTAGAAAAATTTTCCGGAAGTAAAGTTTATCCCTCCAATGTTCCCATAAAATTAAGTGTGTGTGATGTAGCATAGATAATATTCACAACTTTTAATTCAAAATTTCACATTTTAAATTAATGGGAACATAGATAATGTTCACACCTTTAAGTATCGAAACATCGGGCTTTTACTACCACTATTTTAAAAGTTTGATTAAGCATAATTCATTAAAAAATTGCAAATACAATCTTCTATACATTGCTTGATTAACCCTTTCAGGGGCAACTAATTGTGTTTAGGTAATGTTGAATTCACACCGGAATTTTGGAAGTATTTAGTTTTAAAATAAGGAAATGCAATTTTACAGCTTTTTTTCATCAACGATGTAGATGTAAAATTTAATTTAAAAAAAAAAAAATCTGGTGCAAATCTTGATTAAAATTAAGTGGAATATAATACATCTTACCGTCTCTCAAAGGATTAACGGTGACATTTTGAAAGTAAACAAAACTGTCAGAAGCAAATAATAACTAATGCAGTCATAATTTAAGTGCTGTGAAAATAAGATTCTATCATAACATACATTTACTTTCATTGCTCTCCAAAATCGTTCAAAAGATATCCGAAAAGGCTCTGGAAATCCTTGACTATATCTTCAAAATTTAAATCACCGTTTCCGTATCTCACAACATTTTACAGAAAGTGAGTAGCGTTTTGTGAAAGGAGTTCTTTTGATAGCTCGTGATTGAATGATTTAGACTACTTGGAGATTGCAAGTTCTTATAGTGTCCATTATAACTTTGGTTGGTCTTCCGCTCTGAAGGTCAACTGTAAATTTTGTTTTAAAAAAAGGATTGGCTTCCGGCCGAGTGGATTCCAGTATTGTCAAAATATGTTTTTTTCCAGTCCGATAAGCTTCTGAAAAGGAGTGCTTATGATATAACATGGCTGTTTCAAGGAAATACACAGGTAAGCGAAATATATTTCCAATTTGTTTCTGTTTATTTTAGACTAGCTAAAGCACCCGGCGTTGCACAGAATTTTAAGAATGTTTGTTTCGAAAAACCAATTTCAAAATTTAACATAAAACATAAAAACAACAACAACAACAACAAAAACAACAACAAAAACAGTCGAAGTGTTGTACACATGAATCAAATGAAAACCCAATATAAAAATGTATAAATTTATGTAACAGACGCAAATAATACAGCTATAAATGAACTCATTTCCATTCATCATTGGAGCAATAATGTTAAAATACGCCAATATTTCCATAATCGAGTTTTTATTATGCTTCAATACATTTTTTCACATTTATATGACGTTATATATTCACCACGTCCTTTATATTCCAATAGGACGCAATGTTCCATTATTTTTAATTCGTCAAATTAATTAAATAATTATAATTTTTCACATGGAAATCATAAAACACAAAAAATATGACGAAATATTAACTTTTGTTTTTAATTCATCAAATTATTTACTGTATTTTCATTTTTCACGTGGAAATCTTGCAGTAGAAAAGTTATGATGTAATATTCTCTTTTTTTAAATTCGCCAAACTATCTATTTCATTTTTTCACGTGGAAATCTTGCAATAGAAGAGTGATTGTTGTGGTATGAATTTTATTATGGATTTTCAATTGTTGGCAACAGCTATAACGAAAAATGTTTAAATTTGATAGGAAATTGCTGCTAAATTTGTGGTTTTTTATTAATTAAAAATTAACTATAAGTTATTCCGATTCCGAATTACTTTAGTTGCCTCGGCCGTGTTTTAATACACATGTACGTAACATTTCACAATTCTGGCTTCCAAATTGTGGATTTGTATAGAATTGCAGACAGACAGACAGACAGATTTTCATTTTTATATATTAGATAAACTATTACAGTGTCAAAGGGTTAAAACATTAAAAATTGTGAGTTGAGATATACAGAGAGTCCACTCTCAACGGTGCCCAATGGCTAATTCCTCATAGAAATATAGTCCCAATTACAAAAATGTTTTAACCCTTTATGCCCCGACGGTACTTTAACCCTTTTATTTAACTCTTAGAAACCACTATATTTATAGAAATATTAATCCTGTAATATATATATATATATATATATATATATATATATATATATATATATATACAGTTGAACCTCGTTATCCCGACACACTAATGAACAGAAAAAAGTGTCGTCATAAGCGGAGTGTCGCGGTAACCGGAGTTGGAGAAAAATGTTTATAAAAATCTGCATTTTAATTAATTTAAGACATTTTTAAATTCATAAGTGTTCTCGCAGTTTAAGCAATAAAACATTATTATTAAACAAAATAAACACAAAAACAAAATTGAAAAGAATAAAAATCAGACTTATGATGACTTGTTTTTTATTGTTACATGAAATATTGATAAATTTAGGTTTGCTTATCCCTAGATGTACTTCCTACTATTCTTTTTTTCAATATTATAGAATGAATCGTAATCAATATTGGCTGTTTCAGAAATGGCTGTTGGATAATTTCTGATCATTTCAATGCAATGCAATGCTTCGGTTTTATTCGGATGAAAAACGCCGTGTAACCACAAGAAAGAGCCGCCTGACCAGAAAAAAGGATCGCGAGTAGGCTGATACGTCTATCTGAAGCTTAAGTGGTTCATTCATAGTGTGTGGGTTTATTTATTCAGATAAAGGATTGAAGAAAAATTTCTCATTTATATCAATGGGTGTTTTAGACAGTGAAAAGTTTGGCTAAGACATTTCTTGCCGTTTAATTTCCGTGCTTATAAGATGGATTATGGAAAATGGACTATTTTTCTAAACCGTCGGGATATCTGGAGTTGAAAATTATTCAAAGACGTAACATCCGGAGTTTATTTACATTAAAATCATATACAAAAAATCGGGATTTTGAAAAACTGCCGTGATAAGCGGAGTGACGCGAAAACCGGGTGTCGGGATAACGCGGTCCAACTGTATACATACCACTAAATAAAGTTAAAAACCTACCTTAAAATTTCTGGTGTCTAATCTTTAATGTCAGAATAAAAAACACAATTCTAAAAGAATAATTCATGCATTTAAGGGTTAACTTTTAGAAAAAAAAAAAAATATATATATATGTAAAATAAGGTATTTAGATTCAAACTTATTAAAATATTTACTAATTTCCAATATTTTAGTTTTTATCTGTATTGCAGATGTGCAACATAAGAAAAGATTGACGTATTAGTATACGAAAACGTAGCTCTGATTTTGTTCATTATTTTTCCTGTGTAGTAAACCTTTCTGAGAATCATATATAATTTTTTCGAAACAAAATAAAAAAATCATGCATTTAAGGGTTAAAGTACCACAGTTTTCTATCCCAATAAGAATACACTCATTGAATGCATTCGCAGTGCCACTTTCAGGAGACAATAGTAAATACAGTGAAACCTCCCTGTGAGACCACCTCCATTAAGTGACCATCTCCCTGAACGACCATTTTTTCATGGAGCGAAATTTATTCCCATAGGCTCAATACTAATTTTACCTCCATTCAGAGACCATCTTAGTTGAACTCCCTCCATGAGCGACCCATTTCTTTGAAGAAAATGAAACAAATTCTGTTTTCTCCTGGTCGCTTGAAGAAGGTTTTACTAGAAAAATAATTCCGGAGATTGCATTATTCATCAAACTTCTAAACTAAGTTTAGAATTTTTATTTATTTATTTTTTAATTTTATTCCGGTAACTTTTAAGTGTGCATTTTTAGGCAATGAATTTAACTCCGGTGACAAATTAAGAATGGCGATCAATAAACTCGCCTGATCTATTCTGTCAGGAAACTCTCAAAGAAATAGATAAATTAATGAAATCGTCATTATTTGTTTTCGTCCAAAAAAAAAAAAAAAAAAAAAAAAAAAAAGAATTTATTTACTGAACTTCGAAATAAAAGTTATAAAAAATAAAATCGTAAAATCAAAGCAAACATCAATGCACTCGTTTTTTAAACTCTGCAGTAATTAACTTATGTAATTAACTTTTGTTTTGATACTTAAATTTTCATATTTTTTCCTAATGTGAAAAATTAAGTAATGTTGTTATCTTTTTCAACAATTAAAATCTAGATTTAAACAGGACCTCCATTAAGAGACCACCTCTCTGAGCGACCATTTTTTATTGGAACGGAACATGGTCGCTTTAGGGAGGTTTTACTGTACTTCCTTTGACCAACACTAGAGAGCAATAGCAGTTCTAGTAAGATGAAAATTGTTTACAAAGCTATTTTGGTGCGTGTGAGTGTCAATTTTGCTTCCATTTTCTTGTTTGACATGGTGTCCCTAACTTTTGCTTGGAAACGCCTTAAATTTTAAAGATAAGGCTATCATATATTTTTTCATGTTTTGAATAGATCACTTAGACAATATGTTATGCTAAAAAAAAATAATTTTGAGTTTGCTTACTTTACGAAGTACTTTTCTAAGCGGTACTTTTGAATACCGTCGGGATTACGTTGAACATGAGTTTTACTTTGATTTTTATCGTTTCAATACATATGGTGCATAAAAACGTATATATTTACTAGGGATGCGTGGATACTAGACAGGTGGATTTTGATACAATGTAGGGTAAGATATTGTATGATTTATGTATGACATTGATGAATAATAAAGAAAAAAATATGTTATTTTTATATTTAGAAAAAATATTCTACTTTTTTAAAACAAAATGGGAAAAAAATTACAAATTAGAAAAAAAAAAAGCTACAAATATATTTTAGCATTTTTATAAATCCTTTTGAGTTATTGTCAAGAAATTGTCAAGTCTCAATTTTTGCACAAGCGTTATGACACAACGGTACTTTGAAGTACTAACAATTAATATTTAACAACAATAACAGTAATAATAATAAAAAATAAATCTTCTATTTTTAGTGCATATATCTTGTAATGTATCATAGTAATGCAAGGAAAAAAAGTTTCGAGGAGATAGTTCTTTAAATTCATAATTTGGGATATAAAGGGTTAAATGAGGTAAAGAAGTATTTTTAAAGAGATTTTGGTCACGAAAAACATTTCTTAAAAATATACTACATTTAATTTTTTATACTCCCCCCCCCTCCCCCCCGGTCCTATAAGTTATATTTCGTAAAAATATCATATTGCTCTAAGAAGTGTTGAGAATGCCAACTTGGCGATGCTTGCCATTTTCTGTCAGTCGGCTGCTGTGGCAACCCCCTTTTGTTGTTTCTGATTTTCTTTTAAAATGTAGATGTTAAGTTTGTTTTTGAACTGGTCTGTCGGTAATAATGGAACTCTCAAATGAGAGTAATAATAATATTAATATCTATAATTGTAAATAGCTGTAAATATACGTTTTTAATTTAAGATCTAGTGAGTGATTTTATTATAGTTGTTGGGAGTGTGCCTTTCGTTTTAATAAGAGAAACCTTTCGAATAAGATTTATATAAAAGATTCGAATTTCGACAGAATATAATATTATCATGAATGTTCCGAACCTGCAGTCTGATCGACGACGTATCAAGAAGTACGACAAAAAAAACAACAACTAGAAAACAAGAATTCTGCTTTTTCGGAATTTAGTGTCAGCCCCGATGAATATATATATATATATATAGCAGGGTTGGCAAGTTTCTGCCAGAGTGGTTAAAACCAGCGGTTATAACCGGTTAAAACCGGCATGGCAGAAACTAGTTTCTGCCAGTAAGTGGCAAAAACTGGCAGAAACTCAGAAATAATATTAATAAGAACTTTAATGTGCAATGATTCTTAATTCATACATGTATTTGATGTGTAAACAATTAAGTTAAAAATTAAAATTAAAGATTATGAATGTTATTCAAAGTTGTAAAAAAGTTTCAAAATTATCATATAAATATACTTTGTTTATATAATAATAGGTACTAATTTTTTTTCACTTGAAAAACAGAAATTTTCAATGGTAGTCTGATGCTGTACAAGTTTAACTATTTTATTTATTGTTTAGAGTTGAATTTTTATTTAAAAGTAAAAAAGGAAATTTACAAAAAAATCTGTGATATTTTAACAAATGTATTTTTCAGAGTATTTTTAAATAAATAATGCAATGCAATAACTTAAAGATTATGATTCTTGTGAAAATATGTAAGTAAATAATTGAAGCACAATAAATAACAGAAAAAAAAATTAATGAAATATCTTGCACAATTATTTTACAATATTGAAAGAACAAAATTGCCACTCAAATATACTATTATTACTTTTTCCACAGAACATTCCATAGCATAGGACAAAATTTTGCTAATCTTTCTGAACACACTGTTTCTTTGTTTTGAATGAAAGAAAAGTTTGAAAATATTCTTTCAATACTATCATTACTTGCTGGCAATGTCATTATTGAGGATGCAAATATGAAAAATCCTCATTTTCACCAGTATTCGTTTTTAAAGATGACCACCACATAGAAGGTAAGGGCAAGACATTTTCTAGGGCTTCCTTGGAGAAATATGTTTCTGAGGCAGGAGTCGATTTTGCTTCAAAGGATATTATATGTGGCACAAAATTGGGATTAATATCACAAAGCAATTTCCTTGCCTTTTCTTTATGCTCATATGTCAATTTTGATCCCATATACTTAGGATGAAGTAAATAAGTTAGCATATGGTAGTCGGTTATTACTGTATCAAATCTGCTTTGAACCTTTGTAGTTGTTTGTTTTGTAAGTGCAAAATGTGGTTGGAACATTTTCAACTAACAGTCTTAATAAAAAAGCTAAAATCTTTAACAACGATTTTATGCACAAATAACATACAGACACGACAAAAATATCCCATATAATCGTTTTTTGTCGTGTCTGTACGTTATTTGTGCGTAAAATCATTGTTAAAGATTTTAGCTTTTTTACTAAAATTCGCACAAAGTTTGATCTATGCTTATAACAGTCTTAAATAAAAAAAAAAAAAGTCAGATTTGTTCCTTTGAATACTGTATTTAAATGAAATGTTTTTCAAATTCATGGAATTACAAGATCCGCATATAACTATAACATTTCTATGAGAGATAATTTATAGTGTTATTATTAAATTAATACGTTAAATTACAGAAAATTATTTTGAGCAAGTATGGAATATTTTTCTTTTCTTTTCATTGTTTAATTTAAAATAAGTATTGGATATAGTTTTGTATTTGATTTTTAAACTGAAATTTTAAAATACTCTAATAATTGTTTACATATAAAATTATATAACCATACTATAACAAAAATTTTATCTGTTACATTACTCATTTTTTCTAATACAAATCTATTTATTTTTTAATTAAAACTACCCACAATATTTCATTTGCTATTTATACGGAATAAAATGTACTTAAGGAATTTAATACTAGTAAAAAAGTCTCATATTATGTCATGAAATATGTTTATGCCAGTTGTTGCCAGTTTCTGCCGGTTAAAACCGGTTATAACCAGTCTCTGCCACTGGCATGGCAGAAACCCTTTTTTGCCGGCAAATAGCCAGCCCTGATATATAGTACAAAACATATTTCAGTTTTAAGAGTCAAAACACACGCTTTTATTTCATATAAAATTACGTCATCCGTATCCGCTGAAGATTTCCCAATTTGCGATCCAGTATTAAACAACATCAACAGTAAAGTACGCATAGGACGTCGCTACCGCTGAATAATACACACACACACAAAAAAAAGAGAGATCGTCGTTCAAGAAACTCGACAAAAAAAATCGGCTATCTCATGATTCATATGCCTTCATTTGTTTGTAATATTAATATAGATACTTAAAATTAAATTTAGTTTCTAATAGCTCCATGTTTTATCAGAAATCATTCATTTATATTTTTTCAAAATAGCACGTATTTTAATTAAATTTTTTTCATTTTTTAAGGGTAACTGGCAACAAAAAGATATAATTGCTATTTTCCAACTATTTTTGCTTTACTTTCTACAGAAATGGAGTACTTGAGTTGCCAAAATTAAACAAATGACGCTTAAAAAAAAAAAAAAAATTAATGTCGCAAAAATAAATGGAGATGCAGTTTTCAAACTAACTGAATTTAAAAGTACTCCCCCCCCCCCCCCAAAAAAAAAAGACTGTGTAAAAATTAAAAATGTGCGATGCTTAGAAGTTTAAAAAATCACAGTAGAGATTATTCCGTACAATGATACATCTGCTTTGTTTTACGGCTGGCTTATACAACTGAACGTTATTTTTTGGAGACGACACCTTATTTGCTGGGAGAAAGAAATAGAATACCGGGGGGCTAAAAAAGTCCCATTCTTCTACGATTAAAACTGACCGAGTAATAGCTATTTAAAGTTGAAGCATCTTTTTGGGGTTATTCACAAATTTACTAGAAATATAAATAATCGTCAGATTAAAAAAAAAAAAAAAAATAGTTGAGAGTGAAATTAACATAGCAATCAAAATTTGAAATCTATTTTCATTCTGATATATCGAAGCAAAATATACAACTTGTTCTGAAAATATAACTGCAAAAATAATAGAATTTTTGTTAAATTAAATAATGAAAAGGCAACAAACAGTCTCAATTCTTTACAAAATAAAACATATTTTAACCAATCTGAAACTCAATTAATAAAAATTAACACTATAGTAACTACTTGTACAATGTGATTAGATACACGCGAAATAAATTCTTCTGATACAATGAAACCGCCATTAAGCGACCACCTCCCTGAACGATCATTTTTTTCATGGAACGAAATTTATTCCCATAGGCTCAATACTAATTTTACCTCCATTCAGAGACTCCCTCCACGAGCGACCAATTTCTTTGAAGAAAATTCCGTTTTTTTCCTGGTCGCTTGAAAAAGGATTTATTAGAAAAATAATTCCGGAGAGCGCATTATTCACCAAACTTCTAAAATAAGTTTATATATATTTTTTTTTAATCCCGGTAACTTTTAAGTGTTTAAATCCTTTTGTGCATTTTTAGGTAATGCATTTAACTGATGACAAATTAAGAATGACGGTCAATAAACTCCCCTGTCCTAGTCTGTCGGGAATCTCTCAAATAAATAGATAAATTAATGAAATCGTCATTATTTGCTCCCGTCCAAAAAAAAAAAATTGCATTTATTTACTGAACTTCGAAAGGACTGGGAAATAAAAGTTTTAAAAGATAAAACAGTAAAATTAAAGCAAACGTCAATGTATTCATTTTAACTCTGCAGTAATTAACTTTTTGTTTTACTTAAATTTTTATACTTAAATTTTTATATCAAGTTGTAACGAAAGTTTTCCGCCACAGCAAATACGGTCTGTGCAAACAGTTCGCGTTGACTTATTTGTTGTGATCCATAAATGATGTCACACTTTTTTTCAATATTTTTGACCCCCCTCCCCCCCTTTGTCACAAAGTGTCACACTTCACCTTACCCCCCCTGCCCCCTTTTGTCACATGTCGCGCTATATTACTTAAACATATACTTGCATTTCAGAAACAAAGCACTGCGTTATAGATCATATTAAAAATTTTATTTTTAAAATTTAACTATATGTTTTGACTACTTAACTATGTGTAATGACATTTGTGAGCATAACTATAAAAATGATTCCTGTATTTATTTTGTATGAAATAAGATTAAGGTTTACGACAAAAAACACAATTAATATACAATAGTAATAAAATATTAATATGAAAGAGCAATTGAAAACAGTAGTATTTTGGAATTTGAAATGGAATTTAATATATTTGGCTTTAAATCTTATTCTTACTTTACGAATACAAAATACTTTAATTTTAAAATAACTTCAAAATTTAATCTGTTGATTTTTAATGCTTTTATTTTAACCAAAATGTGTGATGTCACATTTCTTCTTACCCCCTCCCACCTCCTTGTCACAAACTGTCACAATTTCACGAACCCCCTCCCCCCCCTCCAAGCGTGACATCATTTGTGGATGGTCCCTTTGCTCATATTTTGTCAAACGACTTTTGGCATTTGAAAGAAAGAGACTTGCTTTATAACACTGTGTTGTGAAATTTGTAAAAAATATCGTTATTATTAAGTACAAGGTGTCTGAAATTGAACTATCACGCTACGAGATTAGAATCATAATTTACTTCCAGTTCTGTTGCAAAAAATCATCTACAGAATGTCACCGAATAAAGTGTACAGCTTTAGGTACTAGTGTTGTATCATATGACACTGTGAAGGTTTCGCGGAATGGTAGTTATATATAATATTACAGTTAATTATGTATAGTATAATTAGCATTATGTAATGGCGATTTGGCGGAAAACTTTCGTTACAACCTAATATTTTTTCCTAATGTGAAAAATAAATTTTAGTAACATTAATTGTTACCTTTTTCCAACAATTAAAATCTAGATTTAAACATGAACTCCATTAAGAGACAACCTCTCGGAGCCACCAATTTTTATTGGAACGGAACGTGGTCGCTTCAGGGAGGTTTTACTGTACTTTAAGCACTTTGTGTACGATCCCTCGAAGCATGGCCCAACTCATCTGTGTTCAGATGCAGAAAATTTGTGTAAGTCATGCAATTCAAAGTTTCATTAGCTTGATCAGTTTTAGTGTTAGATAAATGGGATTTTCTTTTATCTTTCTTGTTAGAGTAATAGGAATTTTTTATTAAATATCTCTTGGGGGGGGAGGGGGGGGGAGGGGTGTATAAAAAATAAATTTTGTAACTTTTTAAGAAATGTTTTTATTAATCCAAATGACTTTTAAAATAATTTTTTACCTCATTTAAAACATTTTTGTAATTGGAACTATATGTCTATGACTATGGATTTAGCAATTGGACACCGTTGAGAGCGTTATATACAAAACTTCTGTATTACAATAAGTACGTGACACGTACAAAAAATTAGTGTAAAAATTATCAACCTTGTTGAATATGGAGTGCAGCTGATTTAAAATTTCCTAAAGATGTATATTGATGGACGCTTAATCGAAGAGAATTAAACAATAGCATTTACACGTTCTTTTTGAAGAAGCAATTGCAAACATTCTCTTGAAATATTCCAAGAATTTTAATGTCTCGAACATTAGCGAATCTTGAATTAATTCTGTTCAGTGAATATCTCTTCATACCTTCTCTTTGTCTATAAAAAAAAAAAAAAAAATAAATAAATAAAATAAAATAAAATAAAATAAAATAAAAATAAATAAAATAAAATAAAATAAAATAAAATAAAATAAAAAGCAATTTAACAAATTACAACGACCATTTGGAAAATGATTTTTTCAAAAACTAAAATTTAAGACAAAAAATCGCACGGAGTTGATCCTACAACATTACGTACGCCATGGATTAAACGATAACATTCCTGGACCCATCATGAACAAATTTTAAAAGAAATTTCAGTTTTACAATTTTCGGTACTGTAAATTTTTAAACTTCTACGGAACTGGTCATACATTACGTACGCCATGAATTAAAGATTAATAGTGTTATTACACGTAAAAATTGCAAGCAAGAAAAATCGCCTGCGACTCTTCAGATTTCCTATGAAACTTACGTAATAGCCAAGCATTTCATTGGCTGTTCGGGAAAAGGCTTTTCTATCATCAGATTTCCAAAAAATCTCATGACCAATTTTAAATAAAATTTCATTCTTAAACTTCTAAACATCCGACAATATTACTTTTTATACCGTCGGATAGAGAAAAAAATGTACTTTTAAATGCAATTTGTTTGAAAGCTGTATCTCAATTTGTTTCTGATTTATTAATTTTTTTTTGTAGTTTTTATTACTTTTTTGTCATAGTGGCAACACTCTGTTGTACATCGTTGTTGAAACCAAAGGGAAATACAGATTACTGTATATACCAATCAGATAACGAATAAACTGCGGATTAAACCAATGAAAACGTTCAGATATGCTTTTGATTTCCTACCCTGACGAGAATAATAACCATTTTTCCAAATGGTTAAAGAAAAAAAAAATTATCAACATATATTACAAACAAGTAAAAATTAAATTTAAAACATCAAAAAACCCGACTGCGTAAAAAGCGAACTAATTAATTATTTTTCATCAATGTGAAACTATTTTTTTTTAATTTACTTGTAGTGATGACTTTTAAGTTTTGTTTAATGGTTAGTTCCTATCTATAAACACAGTTTTGATGAGGCCTATAGATGGCTATGAAGGTTAGAGTTACAGTAAAGCTAGAGATAATTATTTTTTATCAATGTGAAACTATTTTTTTTTAATTTACTTGTAGTGATGACTTTTAAGTTTTGTTTAATGGTTAGTTCCTATCTATAAACACAGTTTTGATGAGGCCTATAGATGGCTATGAAGGTTAGAGTTACAGTAAAGCTAGAGATTCTACCTACACAACTTCCAGGTTGTATAATATTTAAACGGAGCTACTGACGGTAAAATAGTCAATGAAACATCGTCTTCATTTTGAAAGACCTATCCAATGATATGCCACTCAATATGGTGCGTAATTTTTTTTCGCCTCTACCGCCATTTTGTTTTTACGGCCGTCATTTTGAATTTATAAAAACAAAATCTAGCCTATAACCATCGGATGGTTATGAAGAATCGATAGAGACCTCATTCATCAAAATCCATCCAGCCGTTTGGATATTTCGAGGGTATAAAGAAATCCACATACCCAGATACGCGTGAAACACATAACCCTTCCTAGCAGCCGGGTAAAAAGAAATGGAATTTATAACAAGTTAAATTTTTTGACAGAAAAAACCCGACAACAACAAAACAAGTATAAAGCTAAAAATAATTAATCATCCACCCCCCCCCCCCTCTTAAAAAAACATAAATTGAATGCAGTTTTCAAACAAATTACATTTAAAAGTGCTTTTTTCCCCTATACGAAGGTGTAAAAATTAAAAATGTGCGATGCTTAGAAGTTAAAAAAATTACAGTAGAGATTATCAGTATTTAACCATACAATGATACATCTGATTTGTTTTACAGCTGTAACGTTATTTTTTAGGAAAGACACTTTAAATATTGCCTGAAGGAAATAGCATATTGGGGCTAACCCCCCCCCCCCCCACACACACACACACACTTATTTATAAATATTCAATGTTCATCTTGAAAATCATGCCAAATACTTTGACTGCAATTCATGGTTCTCCCCAAAAAATTCTGTTACAATAGATTAATTTGATGTGGGCAATGAACTCGATTAGGAAAAATCCACTTTTTTAAAAACCTTGGTTATAAAGCGCAAGCAAGCGAATTTATTAGTAAATATTTAATTTTTGCTCTGTTTTTATTTTAAGATAGGGTAAAAGAATAGAAACAAGTTGGAAATTACACGTCAAACGTAGCAAATGAGGTGCGTTCGTACTATAACTAGTTTTATAAATATTTTTTTGCACCGCATATTGTACTGAATGTATATTAGGGTGGTTCACAAACCTATGGAAAAAAAAAAAAACTTTCTCGTACAGACCAGGACACCCCTTCATTTTTTTTACATCAGCCCATACTATTATTCTGGCAAAGTTTCAATGTCCTACTCCAAATAAAAGACTATGCTCAATGACTGTCAACTTTTGACTTTTGGAGATATTTAGCATTTGTAATTGAATTTTCTAAAATTTGAGGAATATGCAAATTATTTAAATATATATTTTATTTATATATTTACAATTTTAGTAAAAGCCTGCAAAATAATTAATATTGTCAGATTTTTATATTTACTTTTTTTAAACAATATTGGGAAGGTCCTATTTTCTTCAACTTGCAAAAGAAACTGCTTATCATCATAATTTGTTAAAAGCTTTTTGAATTCTTGAATCATCTTAACACCTCTCTCAGCAGTATCGCTGACCACTCTTAGTCGTTTTACATAGTTTCTGCCATTTTAATAATTGATATTGTTCCTCCATTCTTCAGGTGAAAGTTGTAGAAGTCATCAATATTCAAACGAGAAAAGAGTTCAAAAGTTCTTTTTGTTGAAAAATCGCCAAGGCAATCTGCATAATCTTTCAATAAATTTGATTGCCTTCTTACATTTTGGATTGTTTTTTCTTGCAATAATTTTTGTTTTCTCTTTTGTTGGTACTGTGTCTGAAAATAGGACAAGACCAACCAATTCATCTGAAAGGTACCACATGTGATTTTCTAGGACTTTTCCTGCTCCTAGTCCAATCTCAAAAGTTTCATATTTTCTCAGTTCCATAATTGCATGTCAACTACAGGAGCTTCAGCTGCAAGTGGATATTCTATCCATGCAGCCTGTAGAGAAGAGCACTGAACGGCACAAAACATTGGAGCTGCATTTCTTCCCTCTTAGTTAGATTGAAAACTTCTGGATGATCTAGGAAGAGAAAGATTTTGAAAGTGTACAGGAGTTTAGCCATCCACCGAACATGATGAATAGCACCTCAATGGTGTTCTTCAATGGATTTTATAGGGTGGATTTCCTAAAATAGCAAGTATCAACTCAATCACCTCTAATGACCACACATTTATCTACAGATAGAAGACAGGCAATGGTGGAATCTTTAAAATCTTTAATGCATTATTTTTCAATTCTATACCCGAAATTTTTTGTTCAATTCCTTGCCAAACATTCTTAAATCTGTTGAAGAGTGAAATTCCTCGGAAACTGGATGGTCCAAGGCACAAGCTAAAAGCCTTTGCCAAGATTAATTCCATGATATGGTGTCGGCAGGCTAACCACAATAGTTCACGGCTAATTTTTTTTTCAAACAAATGCATACTCCTTTTACATAACCAGTGTTTACATTCATAGGGTCAAAACATAAAGCTTGGATGTTTTTTCTCTACACGCAACTTGTGTAAAATGTTGAGAATAGAATTCACTATATTTTCTGTTGTTTCACTGCCACTCAACTACCAAGGAGCTTTTCTGTACCAGCTCCCGAAAAAAGCACTGGCAACCGACCAACCTTTCCTAATCCAAATCATCCAGGTAAAAGTTTGCAGTCCTAATAGTGGACTAGAGGACAATCTGGTTTGAAATCATGAATTGCTGACTCAACACATTTTCTAGCTTTTTTTTAATCGTTGTATGGTGCTTCTTGAAAGAGGAAGTGCACAAAGGTCATGCCCCAGAGCTGATACAATTGGAACAATCAAATGCAGATCTTCACAATCAGATGTCATGCTAAGATCTAAAGCACCAGTAACATGAGATGTGAACAGTTGTATTTAAACATATCTTGATTCTTTTCAGGATTGTAAATAAGTTTTTTCTTTATATTCTGAATAAAATCATCATCAACATCTGATTGGGAAGTGGTCTCTTAGTTTTCTGAATCAGCAATTGAATAAACATAAACAACTGTTGATGAACTGTCCACATCTATGACTTTTCCTTTTCGTCGTTATTCCTGTTTTTTTCCTTTTAAGAATTTCCTCTTGCTTTTTTTAATAATTTCGCTATCTTCATTACCCAAATACATTTTGAGTATTTCGTTTATCTATTGGGAAATCACAATCATCTATTATTTTTGTTAGAATCAAAACATCAGTATGGCCAATATCAAAAAGGGCCTTGCTTACAAAATGGCGGCTTCTTGTGTCAGAAGTGTTGCAATGGTGCCAGATGCATTATATTCAAAAACTGTTGCCAAATAATTCACCTAAACTTTATATTATGTACTAAGAATTATGAAAGGTTAAACAAGATGAGATTTTGCTAAAAAAGTATGAATTTTAAACACATATTATCATCAATCTAAAACTATAAAATTGCCAAAAAGTGTCAAAATGAAGGGTCATTGAGCACCACCTTCTTGTGGGTGTAAACAACTACAATTTTAGGAGAATGATCCTATAGATAAATGTAAAAAAAGTAGGGGGTGTCTTGGTCTTTACCTCGAAAAAAGTTTTTTTGAACCACCCTAATGTATATGTTAGTGCACCATAAATGCCTATCAATTTCCTTCTGTTCGAAAGGCTTTAACATCATTAAAATGCACTTGAAATATTTCTTTCCCATTAGCCGTAATGTAACGGAAAACTTTTGACTGTCCCTGTCAATAAACTATACATCCGATTTTCATAAAATTTGACATGATTAGACAAAATTTTGCAACAATTATGTATTTAAAATTTCAGACCATTCGGTTAGGTAGTTTTTGGTCTGTTTTATGCGGACGGATGGAAGGACGAACGGACGGATGGAAGGACGAACGGACGGAATGACGGACGGACGGACCGAACGACGACTTACGAATATACGACGATAATTACGAATGCACCTAAAAATGAACATTATTTAAACTATCTTTTTAGAATTTCTAAATCGATTATTCAACGTATAATCATAAATTAATTGATATGAAACTATTAATTGATAAAAAGTATACATTTTTAAATATTACACACTTTATTTTTTTATTTACAAGTTATTTTCTACTATTTAGCCTTTGAAATATTTCATTGTTGCACTTTCACAACTATTTGGCCTATTTCGGCGAGAGTGTGTAGCCGCATCATTAAATCCATTGTTGTTTCAACTCGTATACAATTGTTACAGAGAATACAGTAAAGCCTCGATTATCCGCGGTGCGGTTTATCCGCGAAGCGAAATTATTATTATTTTTTAAATTCAAGTCAATAGCAAGGAAAAAACAATAAGCCTTACTAATAAATATAAACAGAAAAATTCATGCACTCGAAAGTAATAGAAGAATATTTCTAGATTTGGTTGCCATGTTTGAAATATCAGGTATAAAGTCTTTATGTCTTTTCTGGATTTTATTAAACAAACGTAAACACAGCAATTAAAATATTTAACAATAATATAATACTATTATGATAAATTCCGGGAGAGCACATCAAGAATAATTTCATTTTCGAGATAAAAATTATTCCATACTAAAAGAAAAACAATAGTTTACAATTTAGAATAAAGAAAAAGTGTTTCCAAAGCAAGAAACAAAAACAAGTAACTGATTTTTTTTAAAAGGTGTAACTCGGCTCTTTTTGTACAGTATGTATGGCATTGTTCTTTATTTTAGTGATTTAGACGTAAAGCAATTGTTTCTGATGTACTGAGAATATGTATGTATTTAAAACGTTTTATTATTTTCTTGTACACTAAAACATAGTTTTTATGTTGAATTTTCTTTCTTTTTTCGTGTTTGCACCACCCGATTTTCAGTCTTTTTCGGGTTATTCGCGATTTTTATTATCCGCAGTGCCCTTGCCACCCAATTCCGCGGATAATCGGGGCTGTACTCGATTTATCAACTATTGGTCGCTACCGGAAAAATGCCATAAAATTACGTTATTAATTTATAGTTAAGCTCTAAATATAATATTATAAGCTGTATTGCCATAGGAAACACGCCTGTGAATGTAATTTTAATAATTCTATCCAGCCTATCAGAAAATGGCTTAAAATCGATTACAAAATTCCATCTTTACATACAAAAACCAGGCTAAGTGCCATAACATAGTTTAATAAAAAGAAAAGTGTCCAGTTAAACTGATGGCATTGAGCTAACAGGCTATTCACACTAATTGTATATTATACTCTTATTCTGCATGAAATACACAATTAGCTAAATTAAAAAATGCCTTAAAATTACGTTATTAATTTATAGTTAAGCTCTAAATATAATATTATAAGCTGTATTGCCATAGGAAACATGCCTGTGAATGTAATTTTAATAATTCTATCTAGCCTATCAGAAAATGGCTTAAAATCGATTACAAAATTCCATCTTTACATACAAAAACCAGGCTGAGTGCCATAACAGAGTTTAATAAAAAGAAAAGTGTCCAGTTAAACTGATGGCATTGAGCTAACAGGCTATTCACACTAATTGTATATTATACTCTTATTCTGCATGAAATACACAATTAGCTAAATTAAAAAATGCCTTAAAATTACGTTATTAATTTATAGTTAAGCTCTAAATATAATATTATAAGCTGTATTGCCATAGGAAACACGCCTGTGAATGTAATTTTAATAATTCTATCCAGCCTATCAGAAAATGGCTTAAAATCGATTACAAAATTCCATCTTTACATACAAAAACCAGGCTGAGTGCCATAACAGAGTTTAATAAAAAGAAAAGTGTCCAGTTAAACTTATGGCATTGAGCTAACAGGCTATTCACACTAATTGTATATTATACTCTTATTCTGCATGAAATACACAATTAGCTAAATTAAGCGGGAGATTAGCTCCCTCGTTTCCCCCTTTATACTTAACCAATGAACGTCCATATCTAATCAGGGAAGCCCCTTGTCAGAATAAACCTGTTTACTAAATGTGAAGCAAATCGGATAATTCTGCATGAAAAACCCATTTAGCTAACTTACGGGTATCCGGGATATATTTTCAAATAATTTTTATTTATTGAGTTAAAATTTCAAATTTTTTGTGATGGTTAACCATATCATTTGTAAACAAAATCACATGATAAAACTCCTCATAATTTTTTTAAAATTTAAATTTTATTAAAAAAGTGGGGTAGTTTAAAATCGTTATAACTCGAAATATTGTTTGTAGAATTTCATTTTTTTTTTGCATTTAAATAAACATAAATATATAAGTTTTAATTTAGATTTAGCATTTTAAAAATATTAATTTAAATAAAAATTTGAAAAAAAAAAGACGTAACTTAAAAAAAAAATCATATTTTCAAAAGTAAATATTTTTTTTCAAATTTGCTGAATCAAAATTAAAGTAAAACAATTGAAAAATATATGTTACAAATTTCAACCATTTATCTTTAACGGTTCTTGACTTATAACAATTTAAATACGCGAAATGGTGAAAAAACCCATCATGAAGAAAACGCGTTTCCGCAAAAAGTCATGACAACCATTGCTTGAAAGCTAAATTTTGAAAACAAACCAAAACTTAAAAATGAATATTTCCTGTCCAATTAAGATAGAAACATGATTTAAAATTCATTTTAAGCAGAAAAAAACAGAGAAATTTTTAATGTAATAAAAATTTTAAAGAAAATTTTAAGATTTTTGCGTCCCGGACCCCCTTAAGGAGGGAATGGGCGATTTTCTGCCCCAATTCCTCCTTTATACATAACCAATGAACCTCCAAATCTAATTCTGGTACTACATCAAAATATAGTAGAATTTCACAAAATGCGTCAATTGATCTAGATGGTGTCTCTGTTTATCTGAATTCGATTAGTTCGGTTGACTGTCATTGTCATTACAGATTGAAGAGACTGAAATATAGCTTAATGTATCCCAATCTAGCTTAATATTGGCTCACAGAATTTTCAGAACAAGAGAGAATTAGGAGATTATCGAAAAAAAAAAAAAAAAAAAAGATTAAAAGGCATTGTAATCAAAAATTCCGGTGGTAAAATTATTACAACTTGGGATTCAATTCCAGACACTAAAAGCTTTAGAAGAGAGTGGGCATATATGAACAGTTCACATAAATACAGCTTTTTCGCATAACTGAGTTAATTTCTATGTACAAAACTACACAACATAGTAAACACAACTTTTTCTTACCCATGGTAATTTTTTAGAAAATAGCTTTATAGGATTATTAACTTTTTAATGGTTTTATAAATTCCGAAAATTTTCACATGTGCCCCATTGGTGGGGTAGTTGTGATCACACGTGGGGTACATATGAGAACAGGGAAGAAGTATCCTCTGAGATGCTTTTTATCTGTTAAATTCACCATAAAGGGAAAAAAAATATTTCTCTAGTTTCTGGGTGATTTATTTAAGCAAAAGATTATAAAATGGAAATAAGTATACAAAGCTGTTCTGATCCCATAACCAAGAATCGTATAGGTTATCAATTTGAAAACTTCACTTTTTTAAAATGTTACAAATATTATCCCTATTCACAACATCATATACATAACTGTTGTTTTAGAGATGGAAGTAAGCCGTCATTGCAAATCTCCAACAAATGAAATAGAAAAATTTGTAATTTTTTTTAACATAATACTACTTTTTAATACCGTATTAACAATGCATAACAAATATTGTTGTAAACCGTTTACTAAAATAATACATGTAGAATAAATATACACTTTGGGTCGGTTGTCTAGTGAGTAATAATAGTCCAGGCAGATTTTTATCGAAATCTTAACAAACTTTAATACTCTTTGATATATGTGGATGAATATATGTACAACGTGGATGATTTACATTTAAGTTAAATATGAAATATCAAAATAGGCCGTCTGCTTATAAAACATTACTAAGGCCCTATTTAGCTGGCCGGAGACATTCCGCTTACTCCAGGTCCGCCTGACTCGGTTTCCCGTCGAACACGACGTCATCAGTAGCACGTCCGCTCACAAGCGCAATCAAGTGCCGCCTCTCTCATTCTCACGAATTTAATTGTAGGCTCAGCACTTTTCTTATTGTTCGGCAGTTGAGGTTGATCATCCAGAGCCCCATTAAAGAATTGGCTAAGCTTTGCGGTACAGAGCCCATATCCTATCACCACATACATAAAACTTATTGCATTTTAGAAAACATTAAATTTATTTAAATTACAACTGAACGTAAACTAGCTTTTTTTTCTTTGCGTACTTCCTGACAGATGTGGTTATGGAAGTTTCAATACAACATCACTTTTTCGTACGACGGAAGTGTCTTCTATTTCAGGAAAATTATAAGTATTGGAGCTGACATTCTTTCCAATGAATTTAACTAAAATTTCATCATTATCAATATATCACAGAAAGATTATTGTGGCACCTGTGAGCTATTCATATCTTCCCCAACTAGCCTGTTCACAGTTCACAAGTGCCCACATGGCTTCTAGAGTTAAATTGAAAAATAATTAACAATTCTCAATATTAAAAAAAAGAAAACTTTATCAGAAATGTTGATTAGTATGCATAGTATATGTTAAACCATTAAAATTCAAATAAATAAAGTTGATCACTTACCAAAGCATAGCTGCCAACATCTTACACTTTTTTGTACCGCAAAAAATTTATAGTAAATTTTACCTTTTTTAAATCGCTGTAATCTGTCGATTGAATAGGGCAAAAATTTCTATTCAATTTTTGTGGTACAAAAGAGCGGAATAGTTGTCAGCTATGCCATAGTTGGAACTGAGATTTTACTTTTGAGATCTACAAACTGTGTTTTGGCTACTGAAGACAGAAAAAAAAAAAAAAAAAAAAAGGCAGACAGCTTCAAAAAATTATCATCATATGTCTACAGGTACTGCTATCTTTTGTATTTTTTTTTCAATTAAAAAACATAAAATAACTATTGAAAAATTGTGATGTTCACATCTGTCCCATATTCACATGCGCCCCACTCTCTCCTAGATTCTGACGCCTTGCTATTTTGGCAATTTTTTTTCTGCGAGCCATCCTTAAAAACTAGTCGGATCTACCAATCCCAAAACTTTCTTCTATCTCATGCATGTTAATACTTGAAAATTCGCTATCTCACCAACAAAATTAAACGGCAATCTATGCCCATCATGGGGATTCTATAGATATGAAAATCCGTGCATTAGTTTTTGAGATATGGCTGTCTCTGAAATCGTGTAAATCTAGCAAAATTCAGTCTAGCAGCTTTTCACCAAAATCTATGTTAAACCAAAGCCATCAAGCAACCACTTACATCAAAGTTTAACTGAATCTGAAGTTTGGGGAAAATTCGTACATTAGTTTTTGAGATAGATTTATTGTAAAAATCATGAAAATTTCATCATAGCAGAGCCACCTATTGGACGATTAACATCAAAACCTTATCAGCAACAACTTGTGTTTACATCTAACTAAATCTGAAGTTAGATGAAAATTCGTGCATTAGTTTTGGAGATAGAGCTATTGCGGTAATCAAGCAAAATGCAGCACAGCAGCGCCACCTGTTGAGCGAGTTACACCAACACGTAATCAGCATCAAGTCACATCAAGGACTAACTGAATCTGAAGTTTCATGAAAATCCGTGCATTAGTTCTTAAAATAGAGCCATTTCGGAAATCGTAAAAAATGCAGCATAGCAGCGCCTCCTGTTGAGCGATTTACACCAAAAACTAATCAGCATCAACTTGTATCAGGGACTAACTGAATATGAATTTTTATTAAATTCCGTGCATTAATTCTTGAGATAGAGCGCCCACAAAATTTGTGTCACACACAGACACACAGACAGACATTTTGTAAAAACATGTTTTTCGGGTTCTCTGACCCCTAAAACGTGTAAATCCGTCGAAAACCGGAATTCGAAAAATTTCATGAATCCAATACTTTCTTCTTGTAACGATAGAAGAAAGTAATAAATAATATGAAAAATTCAAGTAAAAACATCTTGTCAAATGAGTCCAATTCAACTTGTATTCTCTTAAAAGTAACTACTTAAATTATTTGCCATCTGAGGTGAGACAACAGATAACATATTTTTAAAATAAATTTTAAAGTGTAACATCAAACAGTATTACCCATATATTTTTAGTGCTAAAAACAAAATTTTAAGTAATTTTGATTTATTATTATTTGATACATTAACATTTTTTATTGTTGGCACGTCATGATCACGTAAAATATATTTGGTGAAAGATTTGGCACGTGGATGTGAAAAGGTTCGCCATCCCTACTCTAGTGTCACGAAAATTCATGGATAGAACATAGAATATATGTTATAGCTTTTTTTAAGAAACAGAGGGTATACGGAGCTTCTTAATAGAATTCAGAAGGTATACGGTGCATACCTCGACTGCACCCCTGATTTTAATAAAATCTGAGACATTTAAGGAAAATATCGGGACGTCGGAACATTAAGTTTAAAATCAGGACTGTCCCATGAAATCTGGGACGTCTGGTCGTCTCAATGTGTGTGCGCGCGTGCAAACAAACTCCCTTGGGGTTAAAATGTATTTTCACGAATTAACAATATCAGCCGCAATCGGATTAATTTATTCAGTTACTTTTGCTTTTTAAAATATCTCTACCGCCAATTTAAATGCTCGGCTTCATATCAAACTTTCTGAACTAATTAATGTTAATATTCATTACAAAAAAAAAAATAAAAGATGCAAATGAGCCATTTGAATTTAGAGAATGCCGTTTTTTGTTTTTCGTAATCAGCGTCTATTTTTGACGCTTAACTTTCATTCGAGCACGTGTAGATGCAATCGCAGCGTATAAATCTTGTCTTTATTATTATTTTTTCCCTCATTTGACATGACCCGAAACTACTGCTCAGTGATTAAAATGAATGAGTGTGTGTGAAAGAAAATGTGAATAAAATAATAATAAAAGTAAATAAAAAAATCTTCCTCTAAAGTCGCCAAGCAGTCTGCCTGACAGTCATTAGCGAAGCTCCCGGCCAAATGACGTCACTCGCAGGTGTGTTTCTGAGAAAAGGCCTCGCCTAGCCCTCAATTAACCCTTTAATGTCATGCATGACTTTTTATATATGAGTAATTTTTTGGCAATAAGTGCCCCTAGCTGAGATCATTCTGAGAAATTCGATCATGGGAAAAGACAGCTTCTGTTCGTTGCCGTGCCCTGCGAACATGTTCTCTGATTCATAACCATTCATTCCGCCCATTACGGTATGGAAATAAAATTATATTGAATGCTAAATCGCGAAAAAAATGTTAAAAATATTGCGGAATTCGTTTGTATTATGTAAAGTTAAAAAAAATAAACCGCGAAATTATCTTTTCTAGGTCCTTGCATTGGATCTTTGATGGGCGGGGCTAGGGTGCTTTGCGGCAATTGCAGTTTTCGAATGTCAGGTGGGCATGTTGATTGTCACGTAACCTTACAAATGGTATAATATCGAGATTATTATTTGAGAATTGTGCTTTGACATTACCTTGGATTTAAGTAACCTTTAGAATAACAAGGGCATTTTCTTGATGTAGCATTTGATGGAGAATTTGAGTCAGGTGATGGTTGTTTGGTGGCATCAAGTCGAAGCCAATCAAGAAAGCCTCGAGTCAATAAGTTCTGCAATTTAAGAATTCTAATTAGTAGAGTACAGAATACAATTAATTGGGCTCGGAGCAAATTTTGTTGTCGAAATCTCTACATACTCAAATAGGAAATTTTAATTTTGCAGTTTTAGCCTTACATAATATTTGCAATAACTAAAATTTATAAGTAATTGCGCACTTTAGTGCATATTACATAAAAGGCAATTTTACAGTATTTTATAAACGTACGTAGTATGGCCATAGCCCAGGAGGTGGCGGTGCCCTGATTGACCAGGCATTTCTTCCGCCCGCTCCATGTACAAATACAGACTTAGTTTGAATAAGTTAACTGGTAGGCATATGTATTTTTATGTTATCCTAAAAATGGTGTAATGCCGAGCTTATTATTTGAGAAATGTTCTTTGACATTACAGCGGGTATTTTCTTGATATATTATTTAATTCTTAAATCGAGTCAGCGATCGTTATTCGTTATGATCAAATTAAAAATTGAAGATAATCATTTCTAAAACAAGAGGTTCTGGAACTTAAGGGGAATTCTAATTATTAAAGGATGTTATAAAATTAATTCGGCCTCGAATCAAATTTTATTGTCAAAACTTGTACATACTCCAATGTGTTAAAATAAATAATCATTGTTTAACGTCTGATATACGAGTTAAAAATAAAAAATATATTACAATTCATCAGACATACTAGTAAAATTACACAAATACATTTAATACATTAAAAAGCAAACGTTTCGAGCTAAATTTTAGCCCCTCATCAGTGCAACAAAACATTCAAATGTTTTATAGTTTATATAGTTTATGTTTATGTTTATATAGTTTTCTGTCATTTGAATGTTTTGTTGCACTGATGAAGGGCTAAAATTTAACTCGAAACGTTTGCTTTTTAATGTATTAAATGTATTTATGTAATTTTACTTGTATGTCTGATGAATTGTAATATATTTTTTATTTTTATACTCAAATGTATTTTGCAGTGTTGCCAGATTGGGGACTTTTTTGTCCCCAGATTTTTGATTGTCACTTTTTGAAATAGAAATATTCGGTCTATTTAAAAATAGATTAAAAATTCTGAAAAATAAGGCGAATTATACTATTTTAAAAAAGTGGTGATAGTCAAATAATCGAAATTAAAAAAATCCCGACAGTCAAATAATCGGAATTAAAAAAGTCCCCAATCTGGCAACTCTGCTCAAATGGGCAAAAGAAAATTCTGCAGCTCCTTTAAAAGAGTTACAAAATATTTGTAATAACTAAAGTATGAAAGTGATTCTGTACTTACATGCGTTTTTCTAGCCAGTATTACGACGAGTTTTATAAATGTAAATTAGCATACGCAAAATCAAGGAGGAGAGAGGGTGTGCCCTGCAACTCACCCCACATGTACAAGAACCTAGTTGAATTGTACAAGACTTAAAGTTTGTACAATCAATTAGTTTATAAATCAATAGTTTAAAATAATAATAGTTTAAAAATCTATTGAAAACTGTTATGCTAAACTATTCTATACTAGGACGTTTGGATTTTGAATGGCAGCATTGCGATGTTCTACGGCTACGCTTAGTAGTAATCATAGATTAAGGACCAAGATGGGACATTTACAGCAAAATCTGTAATGGCAACAGTAGTAGCGTCACTATCGGCAAGGGGAAAGAACTAACAAACCTCCGAAATTTACCTATATTGAAGAAATATGTTTATCCTCTATGGTTTGAATATCTATTCGTTCCTAAAACGAAGCAGGTGTCAGACGATATTCTATTCATGCTTGCTTTATTTATTTAGCTGCTTTTTTTTTACCGTACTTGTATTGTTTATTTTTAACTTACAAAATGATAATTAGACTAATAATATAAAAGAAAGCCGCCAGAAAATTCTGTTAACAATGCAAATATGTAAGTTTATAAGATTAAATTGTAAAAAATCAAATTCAGGTATTGTGTCAATTTATTCATACCGAATAAAATTTTATTGAGTGTAATGTCAGTACCTCTATTTATTTTTAACTTTTAGATTTATACAATTCTAAAAATTTGTCGAAAGGAATTTTTCCCTATCTGTAATATTATTATTATTATTTCTTATATGTTAATATTATAAACATTATTGAATTGATTGTACATTATTTACATTAAAAACAATATTTTTATTTTATCTGTAAGGAAGTGAAAATGCATAAATTTTAAAAGATTATTGTAACGATTGTTTAATACGTTAAACTTCATAAATTTATAAAACACGGGCTATAAAAATTTTCCTGCCAAAGGGGAATAATTATGAAATTTTCTGAGACTTGTAGAGTTCAACATTTCGTATATTTTTATGTTACACCATTGCTTTTGATATATAGCATTCAAGACGAAATTTTTACCTAGTATTCGTTGCACTTAAAACCGTTCACTAATCATGTAAAAAAAAAAAAAAAAAAAAAAAAAAAAAAACATATATCCGTGCATCAACATAGAATAGATATTAGATATATAAAATAGAATGTCTATTCTATGTTCATGTATCGGTGTAAGATTCTATCGAAAACGTAAACATGCAACATTAAAAAAAGAAAGATCACAATAAGGTAGATACTCAATAATAAGCATACTACAAGAATGGGGAGTTTTTTCCCCATTGTCACTAAGGGCGCTACGATCGCAATCGCATTACCATTACTCTCTATGGGAATGTCCGATCTTGGATGTTAATCTATGAGTGGTAATATGCAGGCTCGGACTGGCTCGGCCCGAGGCCCGGTGCTCCCTCGTGCAGGTAAAGCGATCCAATATGTTTTCCTTTTGGCTGCATACATACATTCCGATTTGTGTACTACATTTCGAGGATTCCGATATGGATCATCATCAATCAATAAACAGCACAAGAGGAAAATTTTTGTTATCACGAAGAAGCTGAAGATATATCAAAGTTATCTGCAGAATTGAAAATTAAAGCCTGCGTTTGAAAAAGATTGAGGTAAAAAACCTGCACTTTTTATTGAAACATGCTTTTTCAAAAACAAATAGGGAAGCGAAAAAAGAGAAGTAATGGAAGGTGAAAATCTGATTGATGATTTTGCTATTGATTGGAAAACATGATCTTGCTTTTCGAGGAAAAATAATCCTCCAAAAAATAAAGGTATCTACATCCTTGATGACATTTCTCTGAGTTATAGAAACTTAAATATTTTTCTTACTTTCTAAACATAATAAGAATTTTGTAAATCACGTGAAGTGTGTGATAAGAAGACTAAATTTACTCAATGATTTTAGTGATTTTAAGCTACTAAAGCGACTATTTTATTGCACTATTTCTGTACAAACCTTTTATAGTGCAATACTAGTTTTGCGAATCATGTCAAGAGTGTGCTGGGAAGAGTAAATATATTCGATTATTTTAGGAACTTTAGGTTACTAAAGAGACTATATTTTGTTGTACTTTTTCTGTAGAAATCTTTTATAGTGAAATATTAATTCAGCATTTTAAGAATGTATAAAGTAATTTTTTTTTTAAAGGATTACAAGACTATGTGCAATCCTATGGGAAATATGCGAGCTTTAAGACCCGTTTCCTCGGAAAGTACCCGACCGATTTTGATGAAATTTGGAATCCATATTCACTAAATTATGCTCACGACCTACGGCAGACAGTTTTTTCTGCGACTAAAACTTTTTATTCTAGAGCAATGGCAATTTTTCAGAAATTTTCTATTTTCAGAAGTTTATTTCTGAAATTTTACCAAAATTTTTTATTGTCGAAATCACTCGAGTACTTTAGGTTGTTTGGTTGGTTGGTTGGTTTTTGACGGCCGATTATTTACACTTGGGATATAGGCCCTAGGGGGAGTGCCCTTCGTGGTGGTCTTTCTAAGGGAACCTAACCCGTATTTACGCATGGAAATCCAAGGTTTCGAAGTAAACCACGAAAACTCCGAAACAGGTAGGCCGACGGGCGCGATTGGGTTCGAACCCAGCACCTCCCGTCTACCAGCTTCGAGAGCAGAACCTCTCAGCCACTGCGAGTACTTTAGGAGTTAATGGGGTTTTCAGCTGAAAAGTACAATTTTTCGGAAAGCTAAAAAACTTAGACACTTCTAACTTGTGTGTAGTTTTTGCACATTTTTATCAAACACATGAATAAATTAAAGTATATAAAAACAATTGGATAAAATTTAGTTACATATGAGGGGCTCACAACCATAGTAGACCAAGTCCATTTTGAAACAAGTAAAAATTAAATTTAAAAAATCAAAAAACCCGACTGCGTAAAAAGCGAACGGGGCATTCCACGTCAAATCAGGCAGTAAAATATCAATATGCAACCCACCATCACAGATTTTAATGAAACTACGTGTGTTTGTTCTTACTATTAAGATATGATCACCAGTAATTTTTTTTGCTCCTTGGTGAAATAGTTTCTGAGAAAAAAAATGTCAAAATTTTGAAAAACTGCCGTCAGTTGGCATTCTTGATAGCTCGGTTTTCAAATGTGCATGTCATATATATAATCATATTTCAATATCTACTCTACAAATCATCTTCAAATAATTTATGCACAATATTTAGGGTACGCAGTTTATGAAAAAAATATATTGTTACGCTTATAACATTTTAAGTGTGTCTACAAAAATATTTAAACTTTGAAGTCGTGAATTTTTTATGAAAAATAATGCATTAACAAAAAAAGCATTATCAACAAAAGGCGGTATTTTTATTAAATTTATTTTTTATGGGAGATATACTTAAAGGTGTCCTTTACCTGATTCTGAAATAAAAATAGTGGGATTTTGGGTGTTTTTGGTAGTATTTCCTATTTAAAAATATTTTGAGGTGCATTTCATGTCAAATCAAGCAGAGTCATTCCATGTCAGTTCCCCTAAGCCATTTAATCACTGTCCCAAATTTCAATGAAATTGGGTTTGTTTATAGCTTATTTTAAGACGTAATCACCTTTAATTTTCTTGATCCTAAGTAAAATATTTTTTAAGATAAAAAATATCAAAATTTTGAAAAATTATTTTAAATTTTTTTAATGACAGTTCGATATTCAAAGACTACATTAAAAAAAAAAAGTCATTTCAATATAAAATCACTAAATAGGTTTCAAATAATGTATATGTGACAAATAATGTAGGCTGATTATTATTTCTTGTTTTTTATCATGTTTAAACACTAAGAGTGTCTTTTATCTTATGAATTTTTAAAATCAAGAATTTTGTCAAAAATAATGTGTTAATCAAAAATTTATTATTAACCGAAGGCAGGGTGTTATTGCTTTTTTTTAATTGTACGTAAAAATATCTTTTAAATGGTTATAAAATAAAAATAGTGAACATATGAGAAAAAATTATCAAAATTTTGGAAAAATGCCACGAGTTGCCATTAATGATTGTTCAATTTTCAAAGGCCTCATTTTATATATAAAATCATATTTCAATAACTAATAAAGAAATCTTCTTCGAATAATTTAAGCAAGGTAAATAAAGTATTTATATTATGAAAAAAATATTGCTGTAATGTTAAAAAATATTTAAATGTGTCTAAAAAATTGTATAATCTTTGAAATCAAAAATATTTTACAAAAAATAATGAAATTATTAAAAAATCTTTATCAATCAGAGGCGGAGTTTCTATGACTAATTTTTTAATTTTAAATTGTACATAATACTACATTATAACTAGATCTGAAATAAAAATAGTGGGATTTGGGTTGGTTTTAGTATTATTTAAATCATATTTAAAATTATCAATATTTTCAAATGTAAAACCTATCCAATGTATCATCCCTTGAAATATTTTTATTTATACATTTATTTTATTTTTCAAATTATCTTTTATGTTCGTTTCTTAAGGAAAAAAATAAACAATATTGTTTTTTAGTAAAACTTCTAGGGCGAAGAGCAATTATCCCTTTCCAAAAAAGAGAAAAATCACTAGCTCCTCACCGCCCAATAGAAATTTTCAAAATGACAGTCCTAATCTTTAAACTCATATTTGGCTGTTAATATTGAAAATTTAGCATTGAGCTGCTAATATTGAAAAAAAAACCAAATTTCACTCTGTTGAAGAAAATTTTGACGTATTGTGCTTTAAATATATGCAAAAAATGCATAATCCATTATATTTATATCTTTCAAATACCTATATCTAAAAAAATATTTAAAACTTAATGAGTTGCACTTTTGTAACTTTATTCAGTTTCTAATGATATGTACCGTAATTTCGGGTGTATAGCCCGCAGATCAAACAATTCAGTTTGGACCCAGAAATTTTATTCAGTATTTGAAAACCAATATTTACTGTGATCTAAAAAGTTACATTTTATTTTAAAAAATTTCTGGGTCGAAACACGATTGTATGATCTGCGAGCTATGCACCGGAAATTACGGTAATTTGATTTATTTCATCACAATATTGCTGAAAGATGGATTTTCAACATATATATGTGTGTATATATATCCCTGTTCTCAAACAAATTATTTAAAAATTATTCATTTATGTTTAATAAAGCATATATATATTGTTTATACACTTACAGAAAATACATATAGCAAATTTTATGATATTATGTCAATAATGTCTAAAAGTAAAGAACTTATCTAATAGTATGTAACGAAAAATTTAACATCTGGTGTAAGGAGAACAAAATTTTATAATTGGTTTACTTAATTTGGATGAATGAAAAAAGCTTACATGTTTATATTTTATTGAAGTACAGGTGAAAATGTCACAAAGACATACCTCAACAACCACTGAGTATGTCACATTCACACTACAGATGATTTTTTTTTTCTTTTGATCTTTCGGGTTTGATTTCAGATGGTAATGAATTAATTAGTTTTGTTAGAAGTGTCATTGCAGTCAGCATATTAGGCCCACTATTTTTTTTTTTTTTATAATTTGTTTTGATTGACTCGATGAACAACAATATTTAAAGGGACCATTTCATGACTTTTCAATTAAAAGCTGATTTATAAATTCATCATGTTGTTGAGTTATTATTATCGTCTTAAGATAATAATTTGATATTAAAATTTTTAAATGCAGTTTATTTATTATTTGAACAGTTGAAAGTATTTTTCAATAAGAGTGCGGGCTGTTGATTTTAAGTCGGATGTTGAGCAATGTAGTGTTGGTAAAGGAACTGGTACTATTTAATTTAATTTTTATTGCTGTAAATAATATTTGTTATTTTATTATTGTATGTATTATATTTAAGCAAGAGTAGAAATACACGATATCGTAGTCATTTTAGTACATCTTAGCATGAAAAGCTTCAATATTTATCATTAAACATTCACAGTTTATGAAAATTTTGTTAAAATTGCTCATATTTTCACTATTTTTATTTTATAACTATTGAAAAGATATTTTTACGTACAATTAAAAAAAGTAATAACAGCCTGCCTTCGGTTAATAATAAATTTTTGATTAACACATTATTTTTCACAAAATTCTTGATTTTAAGAATTCACAAGATTAAACACACTCTTAGCATTTAAACATGACAAACAACAATAAATAATAATCTGCCTACATTATTTGTCACATATACATTATTTGAAACTTATTTAGTGATTTTATATTGAAATGACTTTTTTTTATGCAGTCTTTGAATATAGATCTGCCATTAAAAACATTTTTAAAAAAATTTCAAAATTTAGATATTTTTTTTTATCTTAAAAAATATTTTACTTGTAATCATCTTTAATTTCCTTGATCCTGTCTTAAAATGAGCTATAAACATACCCAGTTTCATTGAAATTTGTGACAGTGAATTAAATATCTTAGGCGAACTGACATGGAATGACTCTGCTTGATTTGATTTGAAATACGCCTCAAAATATTTTAAAATATGAAATACTACTAAAAACACCCAAAATCCCACTACTTTTATTTCAGAATCAGGTAAAGGACACCTTTAAGTATATCCCCCACAAAAAATAAATTTAATAAAAATACCGCCTTTTGTTAATAATGCTATTTTAGGTAATGCATTATTTTTCATAAAAAAATCACGACTTCAAAGATTAAACATTTATTTAGACACACTTAAAATGTTACATAAGCGTAACAGTATTTTTTTTTCATAAAATACGTACCCTATATATTATGCATAAATTATTTGAAGATGATTTGTGGAATAGATATTGAAATATGATCATATTTATGTCATGCTACATTTGAAAATCGAGCAGTCAAGAATGCCAACTGATGGCAGTTTTCAAAATTTTGACAATTTTTTTCTCAGAAACTATTTGACCAAGGAGTAAAAAAAATACTAGGGAATCATATCTTAATAAAAGGAACAAACACACACAGTTTCATCAAAATCTGTGATGGTGGGTTACATGCCTGCCTGAACTGACATGGAATGACCCGAACTAATTATTTATTTCACACCAATGTGAAACTATTTTTATATTACTTACCTATTTTTTTTATTTACTTGTATTGATGACTTTTAAGTTGTGTTTAATTGTTAGTTCCTACATATAAACAATGTTTTGATGAAGCCTATAGATGGCTATGAAGGTTAGAGTTACAGTAAAGCTAGAGATCCTACCTACACAACTTCCAGGTTGTGTAATATTTAAACGGAGCTTCTGACTGTAAAATAATAGTCAATGAAACATCGTCTTCATTTTGAAAGACCTATCCAATGATATGCCACTCAATATAGTGCGTAATTTTTTTCGTCTCTACCGCCATTTTGAATTTATAAAAACAAAACCTAGCCTATAACCATCGGACGGTTAAGACGAATGGATAGAGACCTCATTCATTAAAATCCATCCAGGCCGTTGGGATGTTTCGAGGGTATAAAGAGATCCATATACCCAGATACGCATCAAACACATAACCGTTCTTGGCAGTCGGGTAAAAACAATGATATAGTCCATTTCAAAGGGGTATAAAATGTGTTTTATTCACTCCCACAGTGAACCAAGTCTGTAAACAGATGCCATATACGTATTAGAAAGTATGTGCAAACATGCTTGGTGCACTGTGGGTGTAGATAAAACAGATTTTATGCACATTTTAAATGGACTATCTCATTCTTTTTCAAAATGGACTTGGTCTACTATGGTTGCGAGCCCCTCATGTAATAAATGAATATAAAATGTTAGAGTAAAATTAATGGGAGTGGGCGTGGCGTCCCAGTCGTGTGTTCCCTTAAGGCTGTTCTCAAATCCAAAGAGTCAACTTTCTGACATAAGTTTTAATTCATTTTTGTTCAGAAACGCATGAAACTAGAAGGCGTTGTTATTCAAAAACTACGTCATCGAACTGTTTTTTCCGTTTTCTTGTAAACGCAGGAGATCTTTCCGAAAATACCGTCAAAATTGGCATTTTGAACTGAACTTCCGAACGAAAGAAGAAAATCCAGTCCGTAAGGAGAGAAAAATTCCGTGTCACGTGATCAAAATTGCTTATAACTCAATAGGTAATTGATTGATCAAAAATGGAAAACACAGTTCCATTCCAAATCGCTCCCATGGTCAGGCTTTCCAATTTTATATATTTTCGTTAAAAAATGAATTTGTAAATGTGTCAAAACGTTTTGCGCTTGTTGAGCAGAGCAGTTGAGAACAGCCTTAAGGAGACAAAAATCCTCTTCCGCTCCCAAATGATTCAGGTTCACTTGCATCATTGCAATACTTATTGCATGTAATAAGTATTATTTACACAAACAAGGTGATATTTTCTCTCGAATTACTATTACCCTCGTTCAATTATCCCTATAATTTGTGTTACTTTTGTAAAAGAACAAAACCAGCACGAGCTTTAGCTTTCAAAATTCCTATTTACATACGGAAAAATTTTTTGTTCCAGATATGAATTATGAATCATGTTTGCATACTAGATATTTTTCATTTTTGCAATTTTATGTATGGCGTGTAAGACTTATCTTTAAATGTGCTATTTTGCTGTAAAATGCACTAAATAAACAGGATTTACTTGACAAACGTTAACAGAAATTGTATCTATCACATTTATAATTGATTTAATAACAAATTCATATTAAGTTAAGGATTTTCTTTTCTTTTTTTTAAGAGGTTGGAATTTTTAGCACCCATATTATTGCATCTTAATAGTCACAAATTTATTGTCTGAGCGAAGTGAAGGCTAATAGACAGCGAAATATTACTTTCCGAGTATATACAGATATGGTGAATATTAAGCGCTTTCGTCAAGCGTAACTCAAAAAATATTCGACGGATTTCGTTTTAATTTTCACAGAAGGTATCCATGAGGGTGACAGCGACACCTATCACATTATGAAGAATAAATTTCAAACCGTTTGGAAATCATACTAAAAACAGATAAAAAAGCACAATTATGAAAATTTAGCGTGTACGACATTTCCACATGCTGGATCCGTAGACACTGGATTAGAGCACATGGAGCAAAGAAAATACGCACTCTCAGAGATATTAAAAGACAAAATTCGTGGCTTACACCACTTAATTATCCACAAAATTATGCGTTATTTAAACGGGTGTAAAACTCTGTGTGTTTTGCAGATATCAGGATGTAATTTTTTGTGTTTCATTCAGGAATGGATAAGGCATTTTTAGGGTTTCGTTCATCTGACGAAACCCTATTCGTCTCACTCCTTTGTCTGTCTGTCTGTCTATCCGTCTGTCTGTCACAGAGCCCGTTCTCAGAAACTATACACGTTGGAAACTTGAAATTTTGGGTACTTATAGCTGAACACCTCACATCAAACGACAAATCATGAAATTTTGAAAAAGTCGGTAATTAACCGAATTACGGGCTAATTAACTTCTAAAATTAACCAATTAACTTTTTTAACGCAGGTACAAACGCACCTTCTCCAAATCGTCGGAGTTTCTCCTTAGGTTTGTTAGTAAAATCAGCGGATGCACGGTTACCATGGAGGAAATTAAGCCGAAAAATGAAGTGGACATTTTAATTCGAAATTCCATCTCAGAAAGTATTGGTTCGAGAAATTTGTAAAAGATATAGACAGACGCGGAAAAAAATCTACTTTATTTTGGTATAAAGTTCATATTTCTGCGATGTGTGTAAGTGAAAATATCCACTAAAAATCGATCGATAAAAAATCTATTTATTTCAGAAGACAAGGAAAAGAGATTTCATTTTCGCACGAAGCAGGTGCCAGACATGACGGTGCTTGCGGTTTTTCGTAATAGAATATTTTAATACGAAATTTAAACTTTTTAAATATTAAATTTGATTCAATTTTCTGGCATCCGGATGCAAAATTGTTTGCCGATTTCATACATACCCAGTTCAAACTCCTAGCTTAATTACAAGCTGAGATATTAATTATTATTTAATTAATCGGTTTCATTTCTAACAAATGCGTAGATTAAATAGGAGGCATGTGCTTTTTTAACCACGAAATAATTTAAATTAGGAAATCTAACAATTTGCGTTGGGTTTTTGAACAGCGCTATGAGACAAGTATAACTTATTCATTATCAGAAAGTTTACAAGTATTCATACCACTATTTTCGAATAGTAATTTCAGCAATTATCTTAAATTCTTGGTTAAGACCGCCACCCCCTCGACTAGCATATCTCCTGATAGGTTGTTTAACGGAGTTACGTTCAGATACAGTTTTGTTAAGAATAGAGTGCGCTCCCTCGTGGTGGAATGTGGAACTAACAGACTGCGATTTCAATTAAAATAGGAAATCTAACAAGGCGATCTGTTTGAAACTTTAAGATAGTTTATAACACATAAGAAAAAGTTTATAAAAAATGGCGCGTGAAATTTCGGGCAGGTGGAGAGAGGGGGAGAGACAAAATATTTCTTTTTTTTTACCTTTTTGTTTCATACCGTTTCAGGTGCATTTTTTTGACGGAGTCCTCAGATACATGCTACTTATTAAATATAAATATGTCAAAAGTTAAATTACCACTATTTCCTAATAGTAATTTCAACAAACATCTTAAATTCTTGCTGAAGACTGCCATCCCCTCGAGTACTATATCTACTGATAGGTTGTGTAAAGGAGTTCCGTTCAGATACGCTTTTGTGAAGAATAGAGTGTGCTCCCTGGTGATGGAATGTGGAACTAACAGACCGCGATTTCATTTAAAGTAGGAAATCTAACAATGCAATCTTTTTTAAACTTTAAGATACGTTATAACACATGATAAAAAAGTATAACGAAGAATGGCGTGTCGCATTTCGAGGGGGCGGGGGGGGGGGGGGTGAGGAATGGGCTCGAACAAAATTAGGAAATATAGCTGGACGATCTGTTTGAAACTTTAATATAGCTTATAAAACATATAAAAAAATTTAAACATCAGACCGCTTCAAAAATCATGGTGACCATAACCCAACTTCGCCCCCATCCAAGGGGGACACTTTTCTGAATTTGGCAGATACTTGTCATGTGATAATCGTAGCATTTCGGGGGGGGGGGCACGAACAAAATTAGGAAATATAACTAGGCGAATCTGTTTGAAGCTTTACGATATTTTAGAAAGGGTTTGCCAAAATTTAGAAGGTGTTCCATGGCGATAAATGTACTGGATGTTTTGAAAGGAATATTAAACGAAACCCTTTGTGCGATCTATGATCACACTTACCCACTTGTTTTTTTTTAAAGTGGAAACTTTATCCTACGGGGCCGTATAAAAATTTAGTTTGTGTTTTTCTCAAACAGATCCCCGAGGTGGTTGCAACTTGTGTCATCAAATTTTGCATCTTTTTCTTTCTTTTTTTTAAATGAAACTTTGCAATTGAAAGTATGCGTCTAGGGGCAATATTTAAGGAAATAGGTTATTGTCTCCATCTTTATGAGCCTCACTGTATAGACATCGGCCATTATTCACAATGGAAATAATTTATCAATGAAATTTAATTTAAATGTAGGATTTTTTTTTCTATATTTTATTTTTATAAAGTATTTTCTTTTACATTTAGTGTTCTCTTAAGAGTACTTTAATCTGTGGTATAATAAGTTCTCAGGCACAAGCTAGCCTGCTGTGATTCAGTTACGAATTTTTGATTTAGAAAAGTTTCGTAGCTATAAATGTCAAGGCCACATATCAAAAGATGCTGAATGATAATTTTTCTTTCGGGAATTTGATAACAATGGCATTTCAGACATGTTTACTTTCAACATTATGGTGCGGCAATTCACACAAAAAGCGAGAACATTGGTCTGTTGTATTCTGTTTTTGTTGGATGGGTAATTTTGAGAAATAGTGTTACCGATTGACCACAGAGACATTGCGATTAAACTGGCTGAACTTTTTTCTTTTGGGGTATCTTAATCGAGCATACCAATTTATCAAAAGGAAAAACGATAAGAAATTCTAACCGATTTTGTTAAAACACTAACATGATAAACGTAGTTTTGGAAAATTCAAGGCTTTAAAAAAAAATTCTGTAATGAAATTATACAAAATATTTCACGAAACATGCTGTAGCGTATTCATCTTCTCCATACTTAGAAAACGCAGCTCATAATGCCTTATTAACGGATAAGAGCTGATTCAACTCAGTTCAAAAGCTCAAGTAAAAGCTCCTTCTAAAAGATGCTTTACTTTAAAAACATTAATGTTTGCATGCTTTTCCATTGAAAATGACTTTAACACTATTTCTAACGGTGTCAAACGTCACCTTTTAAATTAATTCCATTTATGGTTATTTTATTTGTAACTTTTAAGTTAAAACAATCACAAATCATTTTTAATACATTGAAGATTTATTTTTATACTTATTAGCTTTAAAAATGACAAGTAAAATAAACATAAGTTAAAATTTTAAACAGTGCCATTTGACATCGAAGCGGTAGAAATTACCAGTGTTAAAATTTTCGGCTCCTTTCCCTGCAAAAAATTTTGAAATAGCGCCCCTCAAAAAATGTAATGCTGAATTCATTATAATTTGCTTTGTCTGTAATTTGTTTCACACATGGCTTCTTCAACGTAGTGGCTATTCCTGTGTGACGTATGTAGGGGAGATGGGGGCACATGTGAACAGGGGGCAGATGTGAACATCACAGGTTTTCAATAGTTATTATAAGTTTTTTTATTTGAAAAAAATTACCAAAGATGACAGCACCTGTAGACATATGGTAAAAATTTTTTGAAGCTTTTCGACATTTTGCTTGTCTTCAGTAGCCAAAACACTGTTTGTAGATGTCAAATGTAAAATGGCGGTTTCAACTTTGGTAAGTGATAAAGTTTATTTATTTAGTTAGTTATTCGAATTTTAATGTTTTAACATATACTATGACTACTAATGAATATTTTGGATAAAGTTGTTTTGTTCCCTAAAATTGTTAAAGGTTAATTATTTATCAATTTAACTCTAGCAACTATGCGGGGCACTTGTGAACAGACTAATTGGGGCAGATATGAACAGTTCACAAAAATCAAAAACTTTCTCTGTTGGGCAAATAGAAAGAATTGATAATGATAAAATGTATGTTAAATTCCTGAGAAAGTATCTCAGATCCAATACATATAATTTCCCTGAAATAGTAAACATTTCTGTCATACCAAAAAGTGATATTGTATTGAAACTTCCACTTCCACATTTGTCAGGAAGTACACAAAGAGCAAGAAGCTCATTTGAGTTCAATTATAATTTAAATAAATTAAATGTTTCCTAAAATGCAATACGTGTTATGTACTACTTTAGTAAACGGTTTAAAACAATATTTTTTTATGCATTGTTAATACAAAGAGTATTATGACAAACAACTTTGTAATTTTTTTTTCTTTTCCTTTGTCTCAAACTTGCAGTGATGGCTTACTTCCATCTATTAAACAACAGCTATGAATGGGATAATTTGAATTGGGATGGATATCAGTAACATTTTTAAAATGTAAAATTTTCAAATTGATAACTAATATAATTCTTGGGTATGGTGTCAGAACATCTTTATATATATTTAGTTTCATTTTAAAATCTTTTGTTATATCACTCATAAACTAGAAAAAAAAATATTTTTTTTTTCTTTTTGGTGAATTTAACTGATAATATAAGTAATGGTTATGATAACAAATTAATAACAGGAGAAAAAGCATGTCAAAGGATATTTTATCCTTGTGTTCACATGTGCCCCACGAGTGTTCACAACTACCCCGCTGATGGGGCACATGTGAACAATTATTTGAATTTATAAAACTATTAAAAAATGTAAGAAAAACTATACAGGTGATTTTAAAAAAATTACCATGTGTAAAAGAATGTTCTGTTTACTATACTGACTAGGTTTTATTTATAAGAATTAATCCAATTATGAGAAAAAGCTATATTTATGCGAACTGTTCACATGTGCCCCCATCTCCCCTATATCGTGTAGACTTGAGGGTATAGTTAGGCTACCACTGCTAATAGTGATACTATTGCTACGTGTTTTCAATCACGTGAATAACGACGTCTTTCATTGTTGGCCTTCCAGCTGAGATACGCCCGTGCTTAATGAAAGGCCGAACAGACCTAGTCTACCGTATATATTTGTATGTTGCATAATTTGTTTTACATGATGATATGTTCCATAACATTTTTCTGAATGTTAGCTTTACAAGTAAATTTTTTTAAAGCACAACTTCCTAGAAAGAAATTTACATGAATGACAAGGATTTGCGTTTCCCCCCCGCTTTCCTGTTGACATATGAAAATTGGCACAAACTACACTTTTTTTCTTACTTTTGGCCCCAACTGCTAAGAAGCCCATGGTAACAATTTGTTTTCATAAAACGTCATCTTTAAGTACGGAAAGGCGTGAGTTGCATTTTATTTTGTCCAAGCAAGTAGATTTTCTCTCAGCTTCTAAACTCGGCCTTGAAATTATTTCGCTACAAGACCTTTGCTAAGACAAATTATGTCAACTTGTTAGTGATGCTACGTTTGAATGGAGATGAGAGTCAAAACATCTTAAACGCAAAGACATGTTTTGGACAGGATCCTCAGGTAAACAAGCCTTTCTTACTTAAAAAAAATATACTTTTAAAACTGACTCAATGAGGAAAAATTATAAACAAACCTCGTCGTATTTTGAGCTGACAATATAAAATAATAAACTATGTAAAAGGTGGATAAGCAATATGATTTTAATCCGGTTTGTCCCGAAAAATTTTAATCAAATTCTTGTTAAGCTTTTATAAATTGGAAAAAAAAATATCAATAATTTTAAAAGCAACTTTTTAAAGATCAGGATCACGATTGAGTTTCAAAATTCCCGCAGCGTTAAAATTTAATTATTCTGTTACCAGGGCCGACTATAGACGACCGCCTAAGGCGTTTGTCTATGAGATGAGACTGATGTTTGTTCGCAATTGATGTTTAAAATAGTAGTTGAGAAAAATTATTAAAAAGACTTTCCTTTTTTTATGCCGTTTAATTTAAATACTGTTTTGTTAATAATAATAATAAAAAATCAATATATTCTTCAATGAAATGTGTTTATATTTGACTATGTTCTATATAGTTATGCATGTGAATATATAAGCGCACATTGATAAGGGATGCCTGAATTTGTCTTTGCTCAGATTTGTCCCATTTTTGATACCATTGCATCTTCCCTGATTGTTACGTAAATTTATAATCATTTTAGAAAATTTTCGCATAACAAGACTTTTCTCTAACTGCGAAAATTTATCTAGATAAATTCTGCCTTAACCTTTAACTGATGTTACCGGTCTCTCAGACCGCGACTTTTTTCAATTTTTATAGTTTAACTTGCAATTTTCAGTTTAACTACAAACACTACCGAAATTTTGTTCCGTTTGGAAATTTAGTAGGGGAGACCGGGGTTATACCGCCACCCCGTCTAGTTTAAAAACTAACGGCAGTTTGAGATAGTGATTGCGCCTGCACTGTATCTGCCAACAATAAAAACAGTGCCTAGAGTGAGAATGGTTTTGTTGTACGTCGTTCGCTTGTTCTAGTGAAAAATTTAGTTTTCATCTAGTTGCTTCTTATTTTGGAGCTTCAAATGAGTAGAGGTAAACACCTTTTATTGAAGCATTAGGTACTTAAGATAATATTTCCCGTAATCTACATGCATTCGCTGACATTTTGATGCAATTTGTTGAACAAGTTCGGTTCTTCTTTCGGCTTTGCTGGGGGTTTTCCCCTATATTGTCCTCTCGGGGTAATGCCGCCACCATGGCAAAGGGTGACTTTTCTAATTTCAGTTAAATTGTAAGCTTAGCACACTAATAAATCTAGCTTCAGGAACATTGGAATTATTCATTATTTTGATAAATTATTGCTTTCTAAACATTTTTAGTAGGTTATGTGTTTCCTAGTATCCATTTTATGTATTTACTAGGTCATTATAGAGTGGCGTCATTACCCCGATACAGTGGCGGAATTACCCCAGTGTCCTGGGTAATCCCGCCACTGTACAGAGGTTGAAAGAAAATTTTTTTATGTGTGCTTACTTTACAGTTATGATTACGGTTAAATTTATAGAGATACTAAAGATAATGATTCAGCATTAGAATTTTTACTATAAAAAAATAAACATTTTTTTGAGGTGAAAAAAATTAAATTCCCTTAAGGTGTCGCCATTCCCCCGGTCTCCCCTACTATCACCTGAGACTTTTGAATAGGTGAATTTTAATTATATCAGTCCTGTACAAAAAGTTTAGCACAAAAACACCATCCTATGAGTTAATCGCGTCTTTTATTCATGTTTCGATGGAGCGGTCTCACTGACCGCTTCACACTAGTTATGTGACTATTTCTGTGACATCAGTTAAAGGTTAACACTATAGCTACCAGTGTCAAATGACACTATTTAAAAGATTTCGATAAAGGCTTATTTTATTTGTGTTTTATTAAAACAATCATAAAAATTATTTTTACACTTTGAAAACATTTTTCTACTTATTAACTTTAAAAATTAGAAGTAAAATTAACATAAATCAATACATTAAAATATGTCACTTGACATCCGTAGAAATAGTGTCAAATTAGAAAATTTACTTTGTAACGAGGTTTGATCAAGTCACACTTCTTGAAAATTTATTTCGGTGCTTAAAACTTTAAATAAAGTTATACCCCTGTGAGAAAAAGAAAAGCTTTTCAGACCTAAGGATAAAATAATTTCAGAGAAAAATTACCCCACTGCTAGGGAAGAATTGAATTAGAAACTTCAGTAAAAAATTATGAACTTTTAAAAAGATGTTAACTAGATAGAAATATCATTAAGAAAGTTTAACAAGTTCTATTGCACATAATTTTTTAAAAATGCTTTCTGCATATGGGGCATTCTCACAATTTTTCGACTTTCAGGAATAAAAATCTGGTGAAATTTAACTTGCTAAAATAACATTTTAATCTGATAGACGAATGGCTTAATGATTCAAAATAAAGAAAAAATGGTCAGCAGCGAAAATTTTTTTATTTAACTGAGGTTTAAGTTAAACTTGAGAGTTTAATTTTCCTTACCATTTTACCACTAAAACTTTATTTTCTTCTAAATTTTTACTTATAATGAATTTGCATAGTACCCACATGACATCCAAATAAGAAATTATAACAATGTAGTATTTTTAGTGTAAAACTTTGGTATAACATTGTCTTAAAGGGGTGTAAAGAAGGGACGGTATGATAAAAAAGGGGAAGGTATAGAAAAAAAAAAGGGACGGTAAGGGAATAAAAGGATGGTAAGGATGGGACGTTAATGAAAATTACCACCTATTTTTAGCAAATCATGTTAAGACTAAGTGGTAGTCACAATGCTCATTGATTTTTAGAAACGGTTATTTACATTGGATTTAATAAATTAAAAAATAATAATTTACCACGAAAAGTGCAGGAATAAACCTTGGGGACGGTAAGACTACCTTAACAAGGCCAAGATGCTTGAAATTGAGATTTAAATGCTGATTTAAATTCTGCAGTAAATTTCCTGTCAAAGAATTTTAGGCATTTTTTCTCTAGCATACTTCTGCATGAGGAAAAACTTGAAAAAAATTCTGTGGTTGCATCTGAAGTGATTTTCTGTATAATTTTAGAAGAGGGGACGGTAAAGAAACTAAAACCCATCAGGGACAGAGTTAAAAAAATAATAACAACCGTTAAAATGTGTGCAGGTTAATTTTTTGCTACATATTTATATAAAACAATAGTACCAGTTTCGGAAAAAAATTACATCGAATTACTTTTATTTAAACAATTTTATACAGACAACTCCAAACTTAAAAATCAGCATCAGGGACACGGGACGGAATAGGAGTTTCCTGGATATTTGGACCTCCAACATCGCCCAAAACTTATTTATATCGTTAATATTGTTATGCAGTCATGCAATGGGATGTTCCCCAGTATATGAAAAAAAAAAAAAAAAAAAAAAAAAAAACACAAGAATATGTACTAAAATGAAAATTATTATTCAGGGACTTAAAAGTCAAAAGATTGTGAGAATGCGCCATATACATTATATACCCAATTGAGAAATCTCTTTGTTTTAAGCGCGCGAATGTAAGCAAATTTAAATATTAATGTAAGAAAAACTGATAACAGAAATAAGATATGACAGATAGTACAATTAAAACATTCAGCATATTATAGCTTTTAATATGTTCAGTGGGAATTTTCTAATAATGCATTAAATAGATAAATAGAAAATTTTCGTTCTAAAGAGGGTACTCCAGTCACCTGAAAAGATTCGCTAACTCCTATGGAAGAAATTTCTAAATATATCACGTTTGCATTTCAATATTAAAAAAAAAAATCTTTTTGCATTGGTTAGCTGAGATCGACCTGTACAAAGGACATTTTTTACATTTTTGATTTTGTTTAAAGATATTTTTAATGACGACACTTTCATTTCCGGAACCGGTTTAGAAAGTGAAAGCATCCTTTTGAGAAAAACTCTGCAAACGAAATCGAAAAAGTAAAAAAGGGCAGATGTAGAGATCAGTCTCAGCTATACAGTGAAAAAATATCATTTAAAAATATTAAAATGCAAACGAGATATCTTAAAAAATTTCTTCCATAGGATTAGCATTAGCGAGCAAGTCTTTCCAGGTGACTGAAGTAGCCCCTTAAGGTTAAGTTTATGTAACGTGAATATTCCTGCAAGAGTTATATTAAAAACAAAAATCTATCAGGGCTTGTATCTTTGGAAGGTGATTTAAAGGCTTAAAAATAAAAATAAAGAAAGAAACTACATAAAATGTTTGCTTTGGTAAAATTTCAAACTTGGGATTTTAACTATGGACTTTGGTGCTTAGAAATTTGTGTTAAATATGGAAAGATGACACGTTATGATTTATTAGTACAGGAGAAAAGAATTTCTATCAACATATACAGAGGTACTTTTACACATGGTTACTTAAGTACTATGATATCAGCTTGGAAATTCGATATCACACCATTTTTTAGTGACAACTTCCACCCTCTTTTTTCCGTTTTAAGCTTGGCCTTTTTATTTCTTTTTCTTTCTTTCTTTCTTTTTTTTTTTTTTTTTTTTTACTTTTGAAAAGTTGCTTTTTGATAGATGTGTATATTACGAAAATTAAATTTCCGCGCTTCATTAAAAATATTCCATAAAATTTTCTTATCTGACATGATTCTGTAACCTTAATTTATTTAATTATCTTAAAAAATATTCAATCATTCATTTTACTTACATTCATTTTTATTTAAAATGCATGTATTAATATTTTATTTCTGTTTCAAAATTTATTAAAAAAAAAAAAAAAAAAACATTTCACGTATAATTTTGTTTTAAGGTCTTTCCATTTTTTATTTCAATCTCAAACGCCGATATGGATTTTATTAAAATTATCTGTTCTGCAATTCTCATTTTTCATCGTTTCTTTTCTTTTTTTTTTTTTTTTTTTTTTCATTTATTCTAAAAGCCAGATGCGCGCGTTTGTGCGAAAAAGCCGCCTAGCTTCCCTTTTCTTCCTCGCATAAAAATAGAGTTTCCGTTTGTCACCATTCTCATTGGCTAATCAGTATATCTGCATTGCCGTAAAAGCCACTCTACTAACAGGTACTAGTCTTAGAGGAGGAATTGAATTTATATTAGAAGTCTATGGTACTAGTACTTATTGACAAAGCATGAGTCAGGATTGCCAGGAGATGTTTTCAAAACTCACGGCTGTCACTAGGAAGTGATACACTCAGAATATAGAAGAAAATATTTAATTTCGTTTAAAATGTAGTTTACGATGGGTAGCTACTAAAAGTTTAAGCGGTACAAAGCCGTAATATTCTTTTAACCTTGTGCCTAATACTTTCACCCTGTATTATATGCTACTGATTTAATAAAGATGCTTTCCGTAATGGGTAACTCTCCTCTTCAATTATGGGAAACAATATGCTTTTCGAGCCTATGCTAAGTAAATAGTAATTGCTGCAAGCTTTCTGCGTTAAAATGTGTACATAAGTGACTAGATATTTTGAAATTCCTTCTGCTGTCCTGAAATCTAGCAGGCTTCACTGATTGCTTGAATGGTGCTTAAGTTGCCTTGATCAAGAACTTTCGGTTCCTCTTTCGGTTAACAATCGAGTACGGAATTTCAATTTGGATACAGCCCTTAAAATACGCTCGTTTTAAAATAATTAATTTATCGGACACTTATGGTACGAATTGCATAAAAATTTGTTTTTAGTCTAATTGACGGGTATAGAGTTCATTTATGTTGTCAGAATTGTGTACTGATATTGAAAAAAACAAAGTCATGGTTCGTTTTAATAAGCAGATGGCCTCCTAAGCAAATTTTATACACATCATTTAAAAGTAGACTTTATTTTCAATCGTTCGGTACCAGTAACTTTCTTCTAATATTATTTGTTGAGGAGTTAATAGGGGATGTTTACTTTTTTTTCCACGACTGTACATAGCATTTATTATTTACCAGGACCCACAAAATATTTCGGATACAGTACAGTATCCGAATAACTGTCTTTTAGCGATAATGGCGTGTGTTTTCAGTTATGGTATGCGTGTTTAACTAAATTTTTGCTTACTACATTGTTTGTATAAATGCTATGGACCATATATAAGGCTACACAAAAGAATTCATAAGAATTATTGAATATAAGTGTGAATTGCTTAAAACTGATTTTTAATTGAGTTATGCATTTTTAAGCTGAACTATATTTAGTATACGAAGATATGTTTCTAAAATATAAATAAAATCATATAACAGAGCCAGCATGCAAAGAAATGGATATATGGCCGCTTATGGGTGGTAATTTCTGGAAGGGTGATTTTAGTAGTTTTAAGCGTGGTTTTTCCTGAATTAAAATTTAACTTACTATGTGGCGTATATAAAAATCTGTAGTAATATACAGGACTAAACAACAACAACAAAAACAAGTGGGTAAGTGTGATCACAGATCGCACAGAGGGTTTCGTTTAATATTCCTTTCAAAACACTTTATCCTTTTGCATAATCTGCTAGTTCCACATTTCGCAACCAGGGGGCGAACTCTATTCTAAACAAAGCCGTATCCGAACGAAACTCCGTTTTACATCCTATCCGTAGATATATTAGTTGAGGGGATCGGGCCCATAGCACCCGAGATAGTTAGGCGCCCCCTGGCGGTAAAAAGTGAAAATAAAATATGTAAGGCTATGGTGCATAATATGAAAGAGTGGTAAAAGGAGTGCCGGCAAAAGTTAGAAAAGTGCAACCCGGGTAAAAGGGTGGAGGTTAGAAAAATTTCTTAAATACATAAGTTAGAGACCGGAGGGTAAATATAAGACTTTTGAAATTTTTATGATTTGTTGTGTGATCGCAAGTGTTCAGCTATAAATATTCAAAATTTCAAATCTTCAACTTAATTAGGGGCTCAGTTAGAAAAAAAAAAATCTTAAAATACACAAGTTAGAGCCCAGACAGGTAAACATAAGACTTTTTCAAAATTTTATGATTTTTCGTTAGATGTGAGGTGTTGAGCTATAAGTATTCAAAATTTCAAGTCTCCAACATATATAGTTCCTGAGAACGGGCTCTGTGACAGACAAACGGACAGAGGAGTGAGACGAATAGGGTTTCCTCAGATGAACGAAACCCTAAAAATCAAGCATGTTTTCGTTCCTCGATAGAAATTGATGAAGGTGAATATTCAACTGTTTTATACGCTTTCTTACTAAACTGCATTTTAGCATACTATGTAGAATATATACAAATCTATAGATCATATACAGTGTTGCACAAATGAAATGGAGTACTTTTCCGGCTATGGACGGTAATTGAAATCTAGTTTTCAGATGCGGCATGCATTTTCTAAAATGTTTACTTAGGTGTCTTATTTACCTTCATTAAACGGTGAAATTCCGTTACGGTATCTTGGAAGTGTTGGAAAGTGTTTTATAATCTATGCTTGACGCGTAATTTTTTTTCTTTTTTCTTTTTTTTTTAAAAAAATTAACTCAATGCGACATATCAGAGAGTGTCATTCAGTGCATTAAAGGAAATTGCTTCTGCATAATTAGTAGACTAATTTAATGCTATGCCTGAGATATTTGTGTCAACTAAATGAATCCCTTCTTTTGTTCAGAATGAATCGAACAAGTTTTTATCTGTGATAAAACACTTTCGAATTGATATTTAAAGATTTTACAACAAATTACAGAGACGAAATTCACGGCAAAAGAAGCAGGATCTAACCAATTTTAGACTTCACAACACGAGAGATTAAATCTGCCATTCTGAAGAATTATATACTTCTTATCGATTAAAAAATTATGTATTTATAGAACATTTATTTACTGTGTCATTAATTCCAATATTTTAGGCAAAAATTTTGGTAACGTGTTGGATTTTTTTTTTTTTAGAAATTTAGTTGCTCTAAAAAATAGAATGAGAAAAGTAACCATCTAATTATTTTTTGAAATGAAATTATATTCTCAAAATGAAACTAGTTGGATGTGCCAATCCCAAAACTTTCTTCTATCTTATACATCTTAATATTTCAAAACCTAGTTACACATGTTAATACTTCAATATTATTAGTTCAATACTATACCAACTTTGATTTTCATCTTAAATTTCTGCTCAAGTCAATTAAACGGACTAAAAACGAGTTAATCTATATCATGATATTTGTTAAAATTATTAATTTTTCCTTATTCTGTTGTTATCAGCTGTTTGCGAATAGCCGGCTTAGCAGGAAGCGAGTTCCCGCCGCTGCATGAGCTGCCGATGCACAATAGAATTACGAAAAATCAAGAAAAGTATACAAAAATCGCTAGCACGGAGCCCCTTTACCGCGCAATATTTCCAAATTCAAGGAGGACCTGTTGGCCAAAGCCAAAAACAAGCACAAACATTTTGGTTCAATTGTATGCATAATTTTATACGTTGTTCGATGGTACAATAATGAAAATGGCACAGAGATCGGAATTATAGCACCCCCTTCTTTCGGAATTTTTTCAAGTTCAGGGAGGACTTGTTTGCCATAGCCAGAAACATGCACAAAAAATTTGGTTCAATTATATGGATAACTTCATACACTTTTCGATGGTACAATAATGAAAATGGTACAGACATCGCAATTATAGTGCCCCCTACCGGCAGAATTTTTCCAAATTCAGGGAGGACCTTCGTGACATGACCAAAAATAAACACATAAAATTGGGTTCAATTCTATGCATAACTTCATACACTTTTCGACTGTACAATATTCAAAATGGCACAAAAATTGTACAAAAATCGCTATTACAGCGCCCTCTACGAGCGATTTTTTTACAAATTAAGGGAGGACCTCCTTGCCATAACCAAGAACTTAAAAATTTTTTTTGGTTCAATTCTATGCGTAACTTCATGCACTTTTCGATGGTACAATATTCAAAATCGCACAAAAATCGCTATTACAGCGTTCCCTAACGGCGAATTTTTTGCAAATTCAGGGAGGACCTGCTTGCCATATCCAAAAACTTAAAATAAAAATTTGGTTTAATTCTATGCATAACTTCATACACTTTTGGACGGTAAAATATTCAAAGTCGCACAAAAATCGCTATTACAGCGCCCCCTACCGGCGAATTTTTTCCAAATTCAGGGAGGACCTGCTTGCCATAGCCAAAAACTTAAAATAAAAATTTGGTTCAATTCTATGCATAACTTCATACACTTTTGGATGGTACAATATTCAAAATCGCACAAAAATTGTTATATCAGCGTCCCCTACCGGCGAATTTTTTCCAAATTCCGGGAGGACCTGCTTGCCATAGCCTAAAACTTCTAATAAAATTTTGGTTTAATTCTATACATAACTTCATACACTTTTTGATGGTACAATGGCGACAGACAGACGGACAGACGGACACACAGACAGACAGACATTTTCTATAAACATGTTTTTTGGAATCTCTGACCCCTAAAACATGCAAATCCGTCGAAAACCGGAAGTCGAAAAAAATTTCGATTACAATACTTCCTTCTATTGAAGATAGAAGAAAGTAAAACGTGCAATATTACAATGAAACATACCTACCCTGTATATATATATATAACGAAAACTGGAAATCCTGTCGTGTTAAAGGTTACGACATTGACGTTATATGATGATTCGGAAATGGAGTTAACTTCGATAGATAGTAATTGAATATTCTATCTGGAAGTTGTGCGTTAGGATAAGCTAAAACAGAACGTTTCTGTAGCAATAAACATGGTTGTTCGAAAGTTGTTGCAGTCAATGAGTGAAGACCACGGAACACATTAATCCAGTGTAGTTTCTCCAGAATAATTGAGACAATGCGTAAAGTCGAATCAAGATTTTATTTTAACATCTTTCGGCGGCACAGTTTCCACCGAGATATTTAGCCATCATAGCAGTAATTTAGGGTTAAGCAAATTGAAGATAATAGAATACATCGGACGGCAACCAAGGGGATGGTATGACAAATGGAAGTACGACAAAATCTGAGGAAATACTGCGAGCATCGGCTTTTTGTGCGTCTAGCGCAGTAATACAAATATGACATAGGTCGCGCTCTCAACCAATTAATATTTAACCCTTTACACTCAAAGTTTTTTTTTTATTCGTATTACTAACAACTCGAAGCGATTTTAGTTATATCTTATTATTTTTTAAATTCTTTATGAATACAAATGTTATGATATATAAAAAAGAAACAAAAAATAAAATAAAATTATTACATTTTGTAATCGTCCAAAGTGTGATACATCTCGAAGCAATTGCAATATGTAATCTTGGCTTTTCTAGACAGGTATCACAAAATTATTTGCATTGTCTCCGTAGCGGAGCCCTCATGTTTGAAGACAAATTTTAAATGGCTCCGCTCCGGAGCCCTCGAGTGCAACGGGTTAAGAATATCACGCCATGGATAGAGTGCTGACAGAGCGAGTGGATGAATTTGAAGGTAAAAAGGAAAACCCCGGAATACGCGCGGGAAAGTAAAATTCTCGGAAGGAAAAAAATGGTTGCTAAAAGAACATTCTAAAAGGAAAAAGATCAGAAATGGAACATTTAATTTAAGAATACTAAGAGCGTAATATTTAAGTAAATTAGACAATTCAGACATTAAATTAAAGGGAATTTAACAGAATTAACGATAGAGGTTATTTAAGAATAAGGATTTAGTGAATATAGAGTAGTAATTTAGAATAATATAAGGAAATCGAGGAATTAGATCTAATAATGTAGCACACATATATATAATTCTAATACAACGGTTTTATGCAACAAATTTAAGAACGTTTTTTGAAACTCTTAAATGCGAAAGTATTATAGAAGACTGACAGTAATGTAATTTAAGATTGTTCTTACATTTAACTACAGCCTGTTTTTTCTTGAAGAGAGCATTTATAGTTATTTAACAGGGCTGTACAAACTAATTCAACAACACTATCGCATGTGGGTAGTAATCTCTTAAAAATGCATTTTTATGAGATTATGTTATTTGAAACTTTACGAAAGTTGTATATGTTTCTAAGACTTATAGCGGCGTGCTCTTAATTGAAAATATATAAGGTGTAACATTTATAGTTCTTTTACAGGACAACGCAAAAGAATTCAGATGCAATTCATTTTAATGCCAGTTACTGTTCCAAGAACTTTTATTTGTTACATTTATTTAACTTATGATTCTTCCCGTGTAACTATGATGCTCTATATATGACTATGCCTTAGTTAAAATAACTTTTCGAACACATTTTAAACCCACTTCCCACCCACGAAATGATTTTGCTCAACTATTTAGAATAAGTTCATTGCAAATTTAAGCATTTACTGAGCGGACCGGTGTTGTCCGGGCCCGTAATAATAACCTTACATATACCTAAAATCAGTGTTGAATTATTTTATATTTTTAAACGAAAATAAAATCTTTACAAACGAATCAAATATTGGGAATCCAATGCCTTAACAGCGTACACCCTCGAATTTGTATGTTTTTATATTTTTAAGCGAAAATCTTTCCAAATGAACATAATGCCGGAGACTCGACTGCCTTCGGCAGCGTACAACCTCGGATTTATATGGTCGGCGTTTCAAGGAACTTCGAAACGCAGCCATTGCCGCCCAGACAACTACGACAGTCTACCATTTTGCCAGGTTCATTATAATTTTTATGTAATATCTCGGCTAATTATCAAAAGATGAAAAATCTGAGTCTCAGCTGCATTTGAATCTGTCTTCGTCTATTCTCATCCAAATTGTCAGACCTCTACATGCGGTAGATTTTCCTAGCCATTACAGATACACACACGACAAACACCTTTTTTTTATTATAGATATAAATTTTCACATTACTGTATTTGGTAGCGCCTTTCATGAGAATTGCATAATTTAAATTTTAAAATTGATTTTATTTTAAATGTTTTTTGATATGACAACCATACTTCAAGGTAAAATTAGGTAGGATAATTTAAACTCAACTTTCTTTTATGCTGATAACGCCTCAAGCGAGAAAAATATTGAAACCAACTTAAAAAAAATCGCTTTTTTTATGTGTCATTGTTTGATGGCGGTACTCAAAATAAAAGTAGGTAGTACTGATTTAATAAGTTTTCTTTTGTGTTTATGTAGAACATTTTCTTATAGCGACTCCTGTCGGGAAATAGGTTAACTACATATAAATAAAATGGATTTTTTATGTTTTATCACGTTTTTTATGTTTTATCACGTCGTATCACGACATTTACGGTGATAATTTTGAATTCAAACTCATTTCTAAGACAAACAAAATTTTAAATTATAAATATGGAAATCAGTAATGCATTACTGATATTAAACAATTAACTAAGTTGTTACGTAAAAAAAGCCAAACGCAAGATATATGCAATTAATATAGTTTGTCTGTAGGTTTGTCCATCCATACGCAATTTAAATTTCTTAAAATGCTCTTAAATCCAAGAATTTTAAATTTGTTATTGGCAGGGTTGGCAAGGTTTTGGACACAACGGTAAAAACCACGGTAAAATCCATGGTTTAAACCGTACTGTCCAAAACCCTTCTGTGTAAAACTGTCTTAAACTGTCCAAAACTATATATTGTAGTAAAATTGTATTTATCAGAACAATGCTAAAAGTTTAAAAAAATTGGCAAAAGATTACAATACAAAAATACCAATTTAGTATTAACAACCTAATTACCCTACGTTATACTGCGCCCTACGTAACAAAGTAATTACATTAAAAAGATATTAAATTTAATTATGTATCATAATTTTAATGTTATTCATTTAAATAATAGTAGTTAATAGAAGTACTAACGATTTTTATGAAGAATACATTCTGATTCTGTTACTGAAAGTCCACAGAGTTGTTACTGGAAATAATTGATAAATGGAGTTCAGGTTCAGCATACTGATTAAACCAGATTACTGATGGCAACTAAGTATGTGTGTGTATTAAGAAATAGTATAAATAAAAATAGTTGATTTTGTTTGATTATGAGATATTTAGATATTGACTATTATTATAACTCTATTATATGACTATTATTATAACAACACTATTTAACTCTTAAGAAATAGAATGTTCACTAGAATTAGATTAAATTCATAATAAAAACATATTTTAAAAGAACTTCTAGATTTTAAATTAAATATTTGTGTTTTCTTTCATTATCCTATAATCTAGAAAAGATAATTTACAATGAAACATTATTTAAAAGAAATTTCTTTGTAACATTTTCTTGCACAAAAATTGAAACAAAAGCAAATCTCCCCTCCCTATACTACATGTGTGGCATTATAAAGAATTTCTTATTATTATAACTCAATTTTAACAGAAACAGAACTTTTTATGTTACACAGATATTAGAAAAATTTGAACTTTTTTTCATTTATCAAAGAATTAAATGGAATGTTAGTAAAATATATTGTGAGATATTTATATTTATTCATATGTTTAATAAATGTGCAGTGGTTACAAGAGGAATGTTGCTTTTTTTAAGGTTTTGGACACTTTAGTACAGTTTTGGACGCTTTAGTACAGTTTTAGACACTTTAGTACAGTTTTGGACAGTAAAACCCACATGTCCTGTCCAAAACTAGTTTTGGGCGTCCAAAACCCCAACCCTGGTTATTGGGCTAGATTATAGTGTACTTCTACCAATTGAATGAATAAATTAGGAGCAAGTTTGCAACCTTGCGAGTCTGCTGAAAGTCCAAGGGTTTGCACACAAAGGTTGCGGGAAGGGGGAGGCGCAGAGCTCCATGGCAAAATGAAACAATGTAACCAATATAAAAATTCCATATTCTTAATCCTCAAATCATGATGACGTCAATGAAAAACAAGTTTATTCATTCATTTTTTCTCTCTCTTATAGTGCTCAGGTTGCCATGTGCCTATGGCAATAATCAAGATCCGCTAATAACCATATTGAAGATAGTTATCCATTGATCATACCATAATCAAATAATCAGTGACTGATATGCCGTAGTAACCTACAAATGGAAGAAGAATGTTTTCTGATTTTGAGGGGAGAAGAGTACACTTCCTCTGATCGGTGTTATCGAAAATTAATCCAGCATTCATTAGATTGCATTTATAAGGTTACCAGAGATAGTTTTTTATTTTGAAATTGATCTATTAATCACACAAAAAGATAAAGAATAAAAAGAAAAGTGGCCAGTTAAACTGATGGCATTGAGCTCACAGGCTATTTATGCTAATTGTACATTATATTCTTATTTCAAAGAATAATGCCCCTCGAAAAATAAAGAAATCCACACACACACGCACACAAAAAACCATTTAGCTAAATTAAGCTGGAGGGTATTAGCTCCCCTATTTCACCCCTTTTACTTAACCAATATATCTCCAATCTTGATCTCACCAACCTTGATTAGATAATCAGGAAAGCGCCTTATCAGAATAAACCAGTATACCAAATTTAAAGCAAATCAGATAATTCTGCATGAAAAACCCATTTATCTAAATTAAGGTGGGGGATTAGACCACCGTTCCCCCCTTTATACTTAACCAATGAACCCCCAAAACTAATCAGGGAAGCGCCTTATCAGAATAAACCTATATACAAAATTTGAACCAAATCGGATACTTCTATCAAGAGTTATCGCTTTACGTACATACATACGTACGTACACACAGAACCTGCAACCACATTAGATCTCAGGGTTTGATAGCCTGTGAGCTAAAAACGGAAGAAGAGTGTTCTCTGATTTTGAGGGGTGAGGAGTACACTTTCTCTGAACTGTGTTATGAAAGATTTATTCAGTATTCATTAGAGTAAATATATAAGGTTGCCAGTTAAGTCTTCCATTTCAAAATTCATTCATTAATCTCATAAGAAGATAAAGAAGTAAGAAAATATCGCGTAAAGTCTTTTAGGCATATTTACCCCTAAATAATTTGTATAAAAAGTGTTCTTTCAGTTTTAAAAAAACATGATAGTGGCAAAAATTTTGAAGCCTAAGTTGCATAAGTTGTGAAAATGGTGCAAAATTAATGAATTAGCTCACTATCAATAGTAGGGATGCATATAGACCGCGCTCCGAATTGAGGTTCTACAACAGTGGTTCCCAACCTTTTATTGGCCATGCCCCACCAAACCATCTTTAAAATCACTATGCCTCCCTCCCCCACTCTGTAAATTATGTCTTTTTTCTTTAAAAAATGAACTCTATTCACACGGTCGAATCATAATACAGCCTTAAGAGCCTACACTAGTCACTAAAAAAGACCCGGATGATAATGTTAATCCTATGGGGAAGTTAATTTCAAATATCTCGCTTAAACTTTGATATTTTCGAATCTTTTTTTTTTTTTTTTTTTTTTTTTTTTGCATAGGATAGCTGAGGACGATCTACAACCAGGCTAGTTTTTACTTTTTTGATTTTGGTTTCATATATATATTTTAAAAAATTACTTTTACTTTCGGAACCGGTTCTGAAATTGGAACTATTCTAATATAAAAAAAAAAACTGTAACCAAAATCGAAAAAGTAAAAACTAGCCCGGTTGTAGATCGTCCTCAGCTATCCTATGCAAAAAAAAAAAAAAAAAAAAAAAAAAAATCATTCGAAAATATCAAAATTCAAGCGAGATATTTGAAAATAACTTCCCCATAGGATTAACATTATCATCCGGGTCTTTTTGAGTGACTAGTGTAGGCCTCTTAACAATAATTATTCATTTCACGTTTTTTAAATTTTTATAAGGTGAATCTTCTAACTCAAATGTGTTTCTAACATAATTCTATAAATACAATGAGGTTATACATCTTCCCTTTTATGCCAAAAAAAAAAAAAAAAAAAATTCTGTTGTACTTTTCAAACAGACTTCAATGTTAAAGAAAAGTGTTATACAGTCAGCATTTTTATCTTCACAAAATATCTTGAAGTGACGCTTACATTTAGCATTAAAATTGATAACATTCACACATTGTATAATTCATTTTTGTAATTTATTATGAGTTCTTGGAATAGTTTGGACACTAAATTTATTTTCTATGGGTAACACAATACAAGATTCTTATCTTTATCAATTTTCAGCAGACATTATTCAACATCACAATATGCGTTCTTCGTTTTTCCTTTCCCAATATCGTTTAACTGTCTTTCATGTATTAACTGATTTTAAAATTTAAAATGTATGTGTCATCATGTAAATTTATTCACTGTTTAGAATAAGTGCTGCACAACCTTTTTGCCAGAAAACTGTTTGCCACCACAAAAAATTTAAAAGTAACATTTGAATTATTTAGTAGTGAAGTTTCTGTCAATTAATTAAGAAAATTTTTTTGCATAAAAATAGTGGTACTCCTGGTGGCCCGCGGGCCACACGTTGCGCACCCCTAGTTTAGAAGACCTGCACTGGAGCCATAGATGTTTACTATGTACCCATTTCCTTTTTTAATGTTGTTTAAGATTTATAAATTTTATAAAGTTGGTAGCACCTCGTTTAGATATTTCATATATTTTTTAGATTAAATATGTTCAAAATAGTCAGATTTATATATACTTTTAAGTAGCTTCATCTATAAAAAATTCTTCGTGTGACCAGCAGCGATGTATGTACTCGTAAAAAGAACAGAGGGTATACAGATACAGATCTGGATATACAGAGGGTAGGGTGTATATACAATAGCTTATTTGAGAAACAGATGGTACACGGTATCAGTGGTGTAGTCCTGGGAAAAAAAGTGGGCGGACGCTCATAGGAGCTGAAGTGAAAAGTAATTGAGAAATTAAACAGTTTAATTTAATTCAATTAAAGTTTTTTTAGTTGTAATTTTTAAATAACTTGCCCCTAATTGAAAGGCAGAAAAATTTACCTTGGGTCTGAAAATTTTTGGAATTAGTATCCGAAATTCAGTAATATTAATTAGAGCAATGAGATTTTTGTTTTAATTTGCTTTGGAGACAGTTGTATATTCTTGGGATTATTTCCAAAATAATAAACGTGATTGTTTATCTGTCTACTTACAGCATTAAAAAATACTGTATTTTTACTTTCCGGAGTCATAAACAAATACTGTAATCCTGTAAGAGAGAAAAAAAAATATTGTTATATCTTTACATTTTGAGGTCTCCTGAATCCGCTTTTGCTATTTTCTACAACGATTATAACATATCAATGAAATAATCCTGCCTTTGAATTTCAAAAAGTTACAATTTAAAATTTTTATAACACCAATAGGTAAAATTCATCAATTAGAAATATTTTTCTTTTACTGTAACAAAATCATTACCAAAGAAACCGCTCTCTTTAAAATTAAATGAAATGTTATTAGTTCGAAATTGACGTTTATGAATCAAAACTGTATAACAACTTACAAATCGGAAAATGTACATATCAGATTTTACAAGAAAGGGATAACACAGACGGTGTTAAATATGCAGTTGACATTAAAAAATTATATGTTTGCAGCAATATTAACGGCAAAGGATAGGATTATTTACAAAAGCTTTATTAGACGGTCTCAAATATGTATTAGATGAAACGGAAAACGTTTAGAAAATGCTTAGTGAATTATATTTATTATTTATTTCATTGATTAATTATTTTAATTATCTTTCAAAGTTTTAAAACTTCATTTGATCTTTACATGATCTCAGCCAGAAAAATCTTTATTTAGATGCATTTGTGATGCAATTTTTTTCACATTTGTTAATCTTTAATTTTGTTCTAAAGAAAGCCATCATGTATATAGTCAACTTGTATATAGTCCCTATTTTCGCTAAAAAAAATAGTTTAAATGGTTCGAAAAAATGGAATAAGACAGTTACTTTCCCTGTTTTCAGTTGACCTTAAAGATACAAGTATGCAGTATTTTTAGGGCAAAAAGCAGCAAAAAGAAAAAAAAATTCTAACTGACCAATTTCGTAAAAATTTTGTACAAAAAATTTTAACTGACCAATTTTATGTAGAAAATACATAAAAATGGAAAATGTATAAATTGTTGAAAATTAACGCAAGCGCTATTTCATTAACAGTATTATTTTCCACCTCACTTTAAACTTTTTTACAATTTACATGACCTACTTATCTCCAACAGTTAAAAAATTAAAGCGTCTTTTAACTTTTATGGGACACTATGTATACCGGCCAGCACATTATGCTCATTATTCACAAATACTTGTAAAATTAATTTTGCACCGACAAATCATGTGTAAGAGATAGTATTTCTAGCGTTGTTTTTTTTTAAATCAAGATTAAAATTTCCTCCAGTTTGAACGCACATATCAGAAGATAATTTTCTACAGATGGTAATGTGTTCCAATTATTTTGAGTGGTTATGTATAAAATATACTGATTATATACGTACCATATCACACACTATAATTTAATTCAGCTGCAGAATTCATTTTATGAAATAACCACCAATAAATGAAAATGTATTTGAATTTTTTTGTGCGCCCCTACGAATACAGCTTTCGCATACTACTCAGCAAATAATTATTTCATTCAGCTAAAAAAGCGCAAATTGTGAACACGTTTCTAGCAATTGCACAGTTGACTATTTATCTTTTGTGTGGTCGTGTAAAAGTACTACAAATACTTCAGACACCGTTTTCTATAGCAAACATGCAGAAGTAGTCCTGAGTAACATGCATAATGAATTTCTTTTAGTGTGAAAAATTATAACATTATTAAAATGCATTTTAAACAATCACTGTTTATAGGTCTTCCAAATATTTTTTACTGTTCCTATAAACAGAGAGACGATAGATGCAATTTTCTGCATGGAACATGTTGCAATGAATCTCGATACCATATGTCGTTTTCGTTGAATTTATATTTTTACTAAAGTGTATTTCAAACAATTTTCGATCATTCACTGCACTGTGAAAGAACACTTTTTGTGTCACCATAAGCAAAAGATTGAAGGGTCTGTACCGGACTGGCGCTGCCGCAAGGACCGAAAAAATTAAGACCCATTTTCAAACGGGCCAGATCGGCAGCAAAAAACAATTTTTTTAAAGAACCAGGCCAGTAAAAAAATAAGGAGGGCCGAAAGGTCCGACATAACAAATTTAAATATGTCGGATTAAGCCGAGAAAATAATGAACAATTTTCAGTGAACTTGGCTGAACCGAGAATAAATTCTAAATGTACTGCACAAGCCAATGCCAGTTTGATAACACCAATACAGAAATTGAACATATCCAGCGTAGAGATCTGCATCGGCCAGCTACAGGTCTGATTCCAAACTAAATTTTTTCAGCCGCAAAGGATCAGGCCGCGCTCAGACTTTTTTTATGCATGCCAGAGCCGGACCTGATCGCATCCGAACTTTTTTTTGTTCTTGTTAAAATAATAGTGTTTTTTTGCAGGGAAGTTAGTAGTGAATTTTGTTAACGGAATGTTTGAAAATACTATACTTAAATAAATTACAAAGAAATATTTTCAAAAATCTATTTTATTTCTTTTTACACAGTTTCAAAAGTTATAATGTTCTAACCATCTTTTTAAATTTTATTCTAAACTTCATTATTTTTTATATTGAGTTTTTCTTTGAATGTAATAGTCTAAAAGAGCCTAAGTGATCATTAACGTTGCTACTCTGTATTCTGTAGCTTTGGGGATACATAGTCTAAAATAGACTATAAAATTTTCGCATAAATATGCATCCAGTACTCTTTAAAAAAATCTTAATCCCAGGCTAAGAAAAAACGAAATTTTTTGTAGAAATTGATTCGGTCCGAATCAGGCCATGAACTGCGGAAGTTTAAACGAGCCGGTCCCTTTCCGAACTTTTAGTTTTACACTGGACCGGGAAAAGACAGCTTTCCTGAGGACCGAACCAGGCACGAACCTAGAAATTTTGGCCGGTGCAGACCTCTAGATTGAAAAGCAATATAATTTGCAATAGTGATAATACTGCAAAGAAACTCAAAACCATACATACATTTTGTCACAATTCAAAGAAACTTGCAGAAGTTAGAGAAGTAATAGATTAATAGACATGACAGATGATCCGAAGTGATAAACAATTTTCAACTTTGTTGGAAAGTATTAAAAATCAGTGCATACTTTTTAACTGTTAACTTATTACTGTGTTCATTCCTTTTAAGAAAAAATAAGTTTGAATTGTCTGCGTCCTCCCGCGAACCTATACCGTTCCCTTCGAAAAGTATTGAAAATAAGTTCCTAATTTTTTAAAACTGTTAATTTATTAGCGTATTCATTCCTTTAAAAAAATTAGTTTGGAAAGTCTCCGTCCTCCCTTATCCCTGTACCGCACCCTTCAAAAAGTATTGAAAATCAGTGCCTAATTTCTTAAGGGGAAAAAATTCCGAAATTGTTAATGTATTAGTGTGTAATTTTAATTATTCGTTAAAAAAAATAAGTTTGGAAAGTCTGCGTCCTGCCGCGTCCCCATACCGTACCCTTCAAAAAGTGTTGAAAATCAGTGCTTAATTTTTTAAAACTATTAATTTATTAGCATGCTCATTCGTCAAAAAAAAAAAAAAAAAGAGTTTGGAAAGTCTGCGTCCTCCCGCGTTCCTTACCACACCCTTCAAAAGTATTGAAAATTAGTGCCTAATTTCTTAAAACTGTTAATTTAATAGCGTGCTCATTCCTTAAAAAAAAAAAAATTGGAAAGTCTGCGTCTTCCCGCGTCCCTATAATACCGTACCCAGCAAAAAGTATTGAAAATCAGTGCCTAATTTCTTAAAACTGTCAATTTATTAGCGTCCTCAATTCTTAAGAAAAAAAATAAGTTTGGAAACTCTGCGTCCTGCCGCGTCCCCATACCGCAGCCTTCAGAAAGTATTAAAAATCAGTGTCTGATTTCTTAAAATAGTTAATTTATTAACGTGCTCATTACTTAAAAGAAAAAAAAAAGAAAAAAAAAAAAGGTTTGAAAAGTCTGCGTCCTTTTGCGTCCCTATATCGCCCCCTTAAGAAAGTATTGAAAATAAGTTCCTAATTTCTTAAAATTGTTAATTTATTAGCGTGCTCATTTCTTTAAAAAAAAAATAAATTTGGAAAGTATGCGTCCTCCCGCGTCCCTATAATACCGAATACCGTACCCAGCAAAAAGTATCGAAAATCAGTGCCTAATTTCTTAAAATAGTTAATTTATTAACGTATTCATTACTTAGAAAAAAAAAAAAAGTTTGAAAAGTCTGCGTCCTCTTGCGTCCCTATATCGCCCCCTTAAGAAAGTATTGAAAATGAGTTCCTAATTTCTTAAAACTGTAAATTTATTAGCGTGCTCATTTCTTAAAAAAATAAGTTTGGAAAGTCTGTACCCTCCCTCGTTCCTATATCGTGCTCTTCAAAAAGTATTGAAAACCAGAGCCTAATTTCTTAAAACTGTTAATTTATTAGCGTACTCATTCCTTTAAGAAAATAAGTTTGAAAGTATGTGTTATCCCGCTCCCGCGTCCATATACCGTACCCAGCAAAAAGTATTGAAAACCAGTGCATAATTTCTTAAAACTGTTAATTTATTAGCGTCCTCATACTTTTAAAAAAATAAGTTTGGAAAGTATTAAAAATCAGCCCCAAATTTCTTAAAACAGTTAATTTATTAACGTGCTCATTCCTTAAAAAAAAAAAAAAAAAAAAAAAAAAAAAAAGTTTGGAAAGTCAGCGTGCTCCTGCGTCTCGAGATCGCCCCCTTAAAAAAGTATTGAAAATGAGTTCCTAATTTCTTAAAACTGTTAATTTATTAGCGTGCTCATTTCTTTAAAATATAAGTTTGGAAAGTCTGTGCCCTCCCACGTTCCTATATCGTGCTCTTCAAACTATATTGAAAAACAGTGCCTAATTTCTTAAAACTTAATTTATTAGTGTGGTCATTCCTTTAAGAATATAAGTTTGGAAAGTCTGCGTCCTGCCGCGTCCCTATACCGTACACTTCAAAAGGTATTGAAAATCAGTGCCCATTTTTTAAAAACTGTTAATTTATTAGCGTGCTGATTCCTTAAAATAAAGTTTGGAATGTCTGCGTCCTCCCGCGTCCCTTTCACAAAGTATTGAAAATCCATGCCTAATTTCTTAAAACTGTTAATTTATTAGCGTGGTCATTCCTTTGAAAGAAATAAGTTTGGAAAGTCTGCGTCCTCCCGCGTCTCTATACCCTACCTTTCAAAAAGTATTGAAAATCAGCGCCTAATTTCTTAAAATTGTTAATTTATTAGCGTGCTCATTCCTTTGAAAAAAATAAGTTTAGAAAGTCTGCGTCCTCCCACCTCTCTATACCCTACCCTTCAAAAAGTATTGTATATTATCGCCTAATTTCCTAAAACTGTTCATTTATTAGAGTGCTCATTTCTTTATAATAAAAAAAAAAGTTTGGAAAGTCAAGCGTCCCCCCGCGTCCCTATACCGTCCTCTCGAAAATAAAAAGTGGGGGGACGCTTGACATAAAATAAAAAAGTAAGGGGACGCCGTCCCCCCGCGTCCCCCCTCGACTACACCACTGCACGGTATTCCTGAAAAAAATCCAGAAGGTATACGGCGTATACTTCCATATACCCTCCACTACATCCCTGGTGACCAGCAGAGCAAAAAATTGCAAAATACAAAAAAAAAAAAAAAACAGAAAAATTATAACGATTTTTAATTCTACAAAAATATGTCAAAGTACTTTAAATGATTAATTTCTTTTTATGAACTCTTTTCTCTTGCAGTTTTGTTAAATTTTTACTAATATGCCTATGAACTCTTTTCTCTTGCAGTTTTGTTAAATTTTTACTAATATGCCCCCATTCCCAATGTAACCAGCTATGAATTTACTCGATCAGTTAACTTCCATCATCTTATGTGTCGGGGATGTGGGATAAGGATCCCGCGATCTTTGATGAAATTGTCTTCGAAACTACTTTAAATGATTATTCATATAATTATTCTGGTGTTTCTCCTAATTTTAACTTTTCATTACGAGCATTTTTAAAACTCAATAGAAAGAGCTGGTTTTCTAAATTTTCCTTGTTTTCCGTTTATTTTTAGTCTACAACATATTTACAAAAAAAAAAAAAAGAAAAAAAAAAAAAAAAAAAAGAAATGATAGTCAATGGGTGGGTAATAAATTTGGATTGCCCTCTTAAAAAGTCAAATTGACCCCCCCCCCCCCCGGTGGGGCGAACGTCCCACGTTGAGAACCACTGTTCTACATTAAGCACAGTTTTGTTAAAGGGTAAGTAAATATCGATCCAAAATTTAACAAATCTGCTTTATTAAGTCGTACATAGAATAATAAAACCACCACAGATTTTTAAAATTTTTAATCCAATGTAATTTAACAAGCCATATCGTGGAACAAATATGCATGCATCACTTGAATAAAATTGCATGCTTCTCCAGTTGCTTATGTGTAAGCGTAACTGCGCATTAAATAAGGAAAAAAATGTATATATTTATATATATCAGTTAAAACGAGTGATTATTTTGTGACAACTACTTTCGAGGTTTTAAAACAGCTGAAAGAAATTTTGGTGAAATTTGTAGTTTTCTAATCGAAATAACAGGGCATAAATTGGAAAATATCTGATATTTAAAATAATAATTCTTTTATATATTCTATAGCACTGTACATGGGTTAAACACATAAAGTTTTTATAAGAATATAGGTAGATTTCGTATGAAATACTACCTATTGGCGTCGTTCCTATGTTGGAATTTCTGAAAATTTTTTGGCCATCTACACCGATCATGACCCCTAGAACCCAAAACCACTCCCAGAAAAAAACTTTATATATATATATATATATATATCACTTTCTTCTGGACACGATAACTTCCACGATTTTGTACAAATCTCTTCCAAACTGATACATAAAATCAAGGGGCATAAAATCTCGGTCAAGTTCGTTAATGGGCAAAATCGGACCAAGGGGATGGAGATAGGGAGGGGTTTTGTGAAAACCGAAAAACCCCATAACTTCTTAAGTTTTGCACATATCATCTAAATCAGTCTAAAGTTTTTGTTACTTCTAAAAATAGGACCAAAAATTTATGTCTCACAGATGTTTGATAAAATTAAAAATGGGCTCAAGGGGAGCAAAAAATAGGGTTTCTGACAGAAAAAAATTCCTAACTTCGTCAATTCTCAAGATATCAAATCCAATTAATTTTATTATACATCTCCTTAATATTATCTACAACTTTTATATTCACAAGTTTTTGATAGGACCAATTCGTACCGCCAAAAAAAAAAAATAAATAAATAAACGAAAACAAAAAAAAAAGGGGGGGGGAGAAGAAAAATTTCCATAACTCCGTCAATTCACAAGATATAAAATCACCATGAATTTATCAAATATCTTCTTAATATTGTCTTCAAAATTTATATAGATAAGTTTTTGATAGGACCAATTCTTACAGCAAAAATAAATTAAAAATACATAGCGGTTGAAGAAAAAATCATCTTATTAACCCCTTAACCTACGATTTAACCTACGGTTTGGCAAATCCATAGCTACCACTAAAATTTAATAGAGATTTTCGTGTTATTTAATCATGGAATTTCGACGGTTAAATTAAACTATATTTACTGTAAAATTTTAGTGGTAAGAAGAATTTACATTTGGCTCGATCATCGTACGCGGGCTATACTCGTCGTTGTAGGTTAAGGGGTTAAGCATGCATTGAAATCCAAACTGCTTATTTTCTGACTCATTTTTAAATTCATCTTTGCTCTCAAACGCATCCAATTGATAGATTCTCTTCTTCAGAAACCATATAATGTACCGTAATGATCGATTTTTTGATAGAGGCAGAATATATTTCAAAAAATGATGTCAAAATGGGCATTTTGAACAGAATTTCCCAAAGCGATTGTGTTAGAAACGAAAAATATTGCCCTACTCAGAAAATAATTGTTTATTAATCAAGTTTCAATTAATTGAAAGAAAAATAAAAACACGTCGCTTATAAATCTTTTCAAAAATCATGTCAGCAAGTTTCGTATTTTTTCTATTAAAAATGAATCTGAAAATGTGCCAGAAAATTTCTAGTTGTTGAGCATGGAAAAGTATTTTTTTTAATACCGCCTTAACATGATTCTGATAAAACCAACTATTATATAAAAATGAAATAAAAACTCGTCAAAAGCGGCCAGATTAAACTGTTAAAGTGGATTTATATCTAATCATGTTTTAGTTTTTGTTGGTTGCAATTAATATACTTAACTTCGAAATCTACCTGGACCGGCAGGGATTTTCTGAAGTAGGCTCAATAGAAACAAAAATCATTTTCTAAAAAAGTGCATTTAACGGTAAAAATACAGTAGTCTTTACATTACGATATTTCGAATGTTTTATGCAATATTTCGACGTTTAATTGACGCAGAAAAAAAATACACATGTTTTGTAAAAGAATAAAGTAACGTGATCTATTTAATAAATGTTTTTAAATTTAAAAGTCGTTTTTGGAATTTTCATCATGTTTGACGACCTCAAACGTTCACAACAGTTGTCGCGTATTATTTTCTAAGAAAACATCTGTTGAAAAAACGTATAAAAAAGCTGCGATTTCGAAATAATAAACCACATTTTTAAAGATTGACATTCGTTGAAGCAAACACATTAAGGCTTTAAAAACTGATTGAGATCTTAGATACTTTCCAAGTTTTTACAACACGTGCAAAGATTTAAGCAAAGAAAAGATATATTAGATCTTAATCTCTTTAATTTTTCTTAAAGACAACAGTGATAATTCTCCAATTTCCTTACAGCTGCAACGCAAACTAACCACAAGTGTGTTTCGCATTTTTTGGATATAAGAAAAAATTCATCTTGCGTCAAATTCTTAGTAAAGCATCAAGTGGTTTTTAAAAGAAAAAAAAGATTGTTCCTTCAGGTAATAATTAATGTAATTGCAAAGCACGGTGATTATTCGATGATAAATGGGTTTATAAATACGATGCAAATATTGAGCCCGGAGCCTGAATTTGAAAGAGAGTCGGTAAAAAATATCAATAGGAAGTAAGTATAAACACGTGGCATGAAGATTGTTGACATTGTCTTTTGATACTGAAACTAGAGTGCTCTGCCACTGCCCAGACCTCTCAGAGTCTAAAAACACGCTGCCACCCCCTGTTTTAAAAAGATTACTCGATTACGAAAGGTTGAATAATATTGTCACGACTAATAACGATTTTCTTGCAATTGGGTTGCAATTAATCCCCTATGGAAGATTTTTCGGTTACCAAGTCCGCATCCACCGCTGCCGTGAGAGTTGACGGCTGTTTTTGTGATTAATTAAGTAAGATCAATTACACATTTGAAAATCAGCTTGCATAAAAAGGTTAAGTAAAAATTCTCGCATTATCCTTTGCTTTAATGCCTATAATTCATTTAAAATTGAGAGAAAATTTAAATAACCATAAGGGTTACCAATTTACGCCTTGGAGTTTCAATTTTGCGCTTTTTTCGCTTATCTGAGGATTTTAAGCAAATAAATTATTAAATATTTATTTACAAAATTTTAAGAAATATGTTTTTTATATTTAACTAGGCAAACTAATTAGTTTGATTAATTAATGCATCAATTAAATGTAAATTTACACTTAATTGATGCATTAATTGCACAAATTAAACAATTATTTTGACAAATACATCTGGGAGCACAGCAATACGCCCGTGAAGTTGCGCACAGCTATACCGTTTAAGCATACTATTCACTCCTTCATAACCAGGTGGAGTCGGAGTCGAACCCATTTTTGAGCTAAAGAGTCGGAGTCGGAGTCGCTAAAAAACAAGCCGACTCCGACTTCGACTTCAGATTTTTTTGTTAGACATTTTAAAGTGAAATTAAACCAATTAGATATAATTTTAAATCTATGAAATGAACTATTATTGTTATTTACGGACTATATCAGGCTGCTCAAGTTAAAGATGCCCAGTTTACTGTTGTGTACAAAGTAGATACAGAGTAAATACAGAGTACTAACCGTGTACAGAGTAGATGAAAATTGTTTTAATTCATAACTGTAGTAGATATTTTACAATTAGTACATAAGTACTTCCCCTCATATTTTTGGAATTTGTGGATAGAACTTGATGTGTAAAGATCTGCAAGGACCCAAGGTCTGGAAAACGAAGAAAATTTTTTAAACAGGTCGTGTGTAAGTAGAATTAAGATATTTTATATTAATGGGCCGGATCAGACTGATAAAAAAATTGAGCAGGCTGACAAGCCAAACATAACAAATTTGAAAGAATCAAATTACGCAATAAAATAGGAACAATTAAGATTGGGATAAATACAAAGGCACTTTTTAGGGTAAGGCCTGAAAATTTTGGTTCATGCAGATCTCTGTGGTGATGCGAAAATTATAAATTAGTGCTACTTTTGGAGGCAAAAGAACTAAGAACCCGGCATATCATTGTAACAGAAGTCTTTTTTTCCCCTCAAAAATTTCCTGTCAGTATGGATAAAAGTCAAAATTCTGAAATACCCTTCTTTTATTTATTTATTTTTGTGCACAGGAGTCAAAATAACGTGAAATTGTAATTCTTTTTTTCTGAATCGGCGGTACTCAAAATAACAATAAAATAGTGAAATTTCGTTATCTTTCACCATTTGAATTTCGGATTTTTCAGGTCTGCAGAATCCGAAATAAAGCCAAAATTATAAAATTAATTTTTAAAAATTTAATTTTTTTTCATTAGAATTCACAGAATCCGAATTACTTCCAAAGTAATAAAATTTTCATTTTTATTAACCATTTGGAAAAATGGTTATTGTCCTCGTCAGGGTAGGAAATCAAAAGCATATCTGAAGGTTTTTATTGGTTTAATCCGCATTTTATTCGTGTTCTGATTGGTCTATACCAGGGTTGGGTTTTTGACGTCAAAAACTGGTTTTTGACATGACAAGCGTCAAAAACTGGTTTAAACTGTCATAAACTGGTTTAAACTGGTTTAAACCGTCGAAAACTGCCAAATACATGTAACACGCTAAAACATTTTAACAATAAATAAACATTAAATAAGTCAATGATTTATGTGATCTTTTATTGAAATTTAATAATTTAAAAAATATATTATTTGCAATAAAATATTTTTTTTTTTTTGATTTTTCAACCAGAAGAAAATAATTTTGTACAATTAAATAATCCGGATCAATTTTACACCGCAGCATGCTGCAGCACACCACTTGTTTAGCACATTTATGTACACCCAAAAGATTTTTGAGTTTAGAGTGTATGAAGCGTTAGAAAATAGCCTGTCTCTTAAGGGTGTATTCGAAAAAATATTTTTCCACCGTCAACAGCTCGAAATTTTCTGAGACATTTTCAGACTCATTTTTAAAAGTAAAAACATGAAACTTGCTGGGGTGATTTCTGAAGACATGTTTAACATGCCGTGTGATTTCATTTTCAGCTCAATTAATTAGAATTTGATTTTTGAACAATTATTTTCTCAGTATGACCATTTTTTTCATTCCCAGATCGCCCGCTTCGGAAAATGCGGTTCAAAATGCCCACTTTGACAGCGTTTTTTACAGTATTTTCTGCATTTATCAAAAAATTAAGAAGCACCGCACATTATATAGTTTCTAAATAAGAGAATTTCCAAGTTTGATGCGTTTGAGAGCAAAAATGAATTTTAAAATGAATCAGAAAATAAGCAGTTTGGATCGGAATACACCCTTAATTGATGCTGAGCTAGTAGGACTTGATAGCAAAAGCATTGCTAGATGAGCAAGTTTTGAAGCACGCTCAAAAAGCTGTTGCATTTAGTGATACCTTTCCACCAAACAATGGAGTCCTCCCTATAGCACTGAAATAAGAAGACTGGAAAGGGGATTCTTTAGCTTCATACACAATCAGTATGGGTAAGTATCCATAAATTCTCTCTGTAGCTCAAGCGCGAGCTGAATCAACTGATACAGCAGTCAACCCCAGGGCCGAAACTAGCCTTTTTGGCGCCCGGGGCAAACATGGATTTTGGCGCCCCCCCCCCTCCACCACAAAGTAAATTTACAAAAAAGAATTTTACTAAATATCTAACAGACAACTTATTTTTTAATTTAAAATATATAAAACTGAACTACGTAATCAGCTTTGTCAAACATTGATCCATTAAAATCTTTGAAAAATTATTTGAAAAGTTATTGAAAAGAATTGCATTTTAATCTTTTTAAACTTTTTTTTTTTTTTTTTTTTTTTTTTTGCATAGTCTAAATGAGGTCGATATCTAAAAAAGAAAGGTTTTACTAAGAATTTTACCCTGTGCATTCCCCTTCCCGTTGTCCTGGGCAGTCAGCGCCCATGGCAAGACGGAAAAAAAAAGAAAGAAAAGAAGCTCAACACTGTTCAGCGGAAAAAAAAACAAACAGCTTTCATGGAATTTTTTTATCTAGAAGAAAAATCTGACTGAGGGGTCACTTCTCCCTTGGTAGTTATCCGTGGGATAGTTGCGCTCCGCACGGTATAATTACTTTTTCCTGCATTTTCCTCCCCAAAGGTCAAGATGGGTAGATTAGGAGGAGATTAAAGGAAGATAGTCTGAATAGGTTTGACTGCGGAGTTAGTAAAGCATCCATTTTGATGCAAAACTACATCTTTTTTGTCTCGAATAATACTCTTTATCTAAAATCTGAGAAACTTTTGAAATTTCTCTTAAATTTAAAAATCTATTTTTATCCACTAAAGATTTCACAATCTTCAAACTGCTTACCTAAAGACTTTGCCAAGAACTCTGATAAAAAATTTGCATATTTAAAAATAAAACATAAAATTCAAGTGCGCGGCCTTTGTTTTTCTCTCTTGAGTTTAATAACATTAAATGCTGCATTTAACTGATGAATATTTTTTTAGATAATTTTTATCGACAGAAATAACTGCCTTTTGTAATGCCTGTATTTTATACTTATATTTTGTCCTTTATAGTTCAAAGGACAAAACAACTTTCAAGCTATTAAAAACATGACATATTATTTTTTTCATTCAAAAAATTCCTTATAATAGAAAGGAAAAATAATTATACAAATATAAGGAATTTCTTGAATGAAAAAATTATGAGTCATTTTTTAATAACTTGAATAATATATGGAAAACATAGGAAAAATTGATTACTGAAAATGTTATTCTTGAATTGAAACTATTAAAGGTATAATTAAAAGATGAATAAAATATTCAAGCTACTTGAGTCCAAAGTATGGAGTAACTAGCTCAGTGTTGCCTGGATGTAAGCCAAAGAAATTTTTAGTACTTCTCGAGTTATTATAGTTCATGTATAATAAAGTAGGTTTGTTTAAATTATCTTTACAAGAGCTACATTATTATTAACAACGTCACGACAGTTGTTGCGTATAGTACGGGACATTTAGAATGCGTACAATCTTTAAATTTTCTTTCAATAATTTTGAATATTGAAATCCGCAGAATTTATGCATTTAAGATAAGCGAAGATTTATTTCCTTTTCAAGTTATTGATGATAAAAGATTAAAAATTGTTCTTTTATAAGGCTTTAAAACGTGGAATAAAAATAAGACTTCGGCTTAGTGACATATTCTATATTTTTGATTAAATAAGAAGTGAATTGCAATCCTGATTTCTTATACAAAAATTGTCTGTCGTGATACAAAAAAAGTACATAAGCACGCAGTTTATACGATTGACTATATAATAAAATCATTCTTTTTTTTTTTCTTTTCTTTTTTTTTTTTTTTTTTTGTGAAAACAAAGTTCATTATTGTTTAATCGAATCAGCTGGTAATAAATAATCGTAAGATAATCGTAATCTGGGAGGATTCTGGCATAAAATAATAAAAAAAAAAAACTTTAAATTATTCAAAACATGATAAGAAAACATGTAAAATATTATAGATAAAAAAAAAAAAGGGAAAACAATCCCTAGAACAAGAATAACAATTTCTTTAAGAACACTCTCTTGAATTTTGAACCAAATTCTCTCTCTCTGTCTTTTTTTTTTTTTTTTTTTTTTTGGGGGGGGGGGGGGGGGGTTACTGATGGGTGAAAAAAAAAAGCCAAGCTATTGTTGCATTAACACTTCGCACACCTAGTAGCAGAGATTTTTAAAAAATGGCAAGTTACTCTCCACAAAGAAGAGCAAAAGGTTAAATAAAACTAAAATTTTGTATTGCACTATACTGTTTATTGAAAATATTAGTATAATGAAAATTTCATAAAAAGGAGTTTTAAGATTTGTTTGTTTAAACGATTAAAGAAAAAATGTGAAACTTATATATTTTTTAAGCAATAAAAGTATTTTAAATTATCATTTGGCAATAATTAGTCGTTAGCCCAGTTTAATAAAGAAATATTTATTAAAAATATTGACTTTGATAAAGTAATTAATGTTTTATCTAAATTCGCTGAGTAATGACGGAAAAAATAATAGCTAAAGAATAAGCATTATGAATGCGGAGTATTTTTATTATTATTATTATTATTATTATAATTATAAAGGAAAATAATCTTGCTATTTAAATTTCACACATTTATAAAGGTAAATCGGTAACATATTTTTGCAGATTTAGATAGCTTATTTTAAACAAAGGTGTGAAACTTACAATGAAGTAAGAAAATGTGTTCCCTTTTTTAGGTGCGTTCGTAATTATATAAATACGTAGCACCTATAGTCGTCGTTCAGTCCGTCCGTCCGTCTGTCCGTCCGTCTGTCCGCATGTAACAGAGCAAAAACTACCCAACCGAATGGTCTGAAATTTCAAATATATGATTGTTGCAAAATTTTGTCGAGCCATTTCAAATTTTATGAAAATCGGATGTATAGTTTAATTACAGGGCCAGTCAAAAGTGTTCCGTTACATTACGGGGAATGGGGAAAAAATATTGGAAGTGCATTTTAATGATGTATCAGACTATGCGCTTTATGAAGTGCAAAAAATTATACATTCAGTACAATATGGGGTGCAAAAAATAATTATAAAACTAGTTATAGTACGAACGCACCTCATTTGCCACGTTTGACGAGCAATTTCCAACTTGTTTTTACAGGGTTTAAGACTACAAAAGCTGAAAAAAAGAATTTTTTTTGTATTAATACCAGCTATTAATTATTCTCTATTTGCTGGGGGGATGGGAGAGAATTAACATCAACGATTCTAATGAATAACAAATACAGTATAATAATCTAAAAATTTTGAAATTATTTTTATATTTTATTTATTAATTTATTTTTTTATTTGGGAGAAGGGTAAGTCATTTATTTATTTAATATTTAACACAACTTAACATTTGAAAGAAACAAGAAAAGAGAAAAATATTTTAAATGCTTTAAGTTTTGTGGGTAAGGAAAATTTTACGCGGATACTTATTGTCATTACTAAGAAGCCAATGGTCAAAAAAGAAAAAAAATTTCATGATTTTAAACTCTGTGCAAGGGAGTGGAGGATTAGATGACATTAAAAATTTTAAAAATACCCCCTCCCACCTTAAAAAAAATGAAAAGTATTCATATATATAATAAATAAATAAAAAGTGGCTTTTATTTTAAATAGAAAACAAATACTGCTGATGGGAATTAAAATCTCAGTTATATACTGCGTTGATTAACTTTGATGTTGAAAAATATTTATGTATAACTGAAAAACAATGATAGATGTTAAAACTTCATAATCTTATTCATAAATATGTATCGTAAGAAATTCTTAAATTTAAAAATTGTTATTTTAGGGGTTAAAAATCATTGATATTATACATTTTGAAACCTTCACGAAGGCTTAAAATTGAAAAAAAAAAATGTAACTGCATTTTAAGAACGCACAAGCTGCGTAAATATTCCACTTATTATTGTTTTATTCGCGTCTTTCCTCTCGCGTGCAGTCATTCTGTATTTATGCTTCCACTTAGGCAACAAAATGGATTCCTGTATGCATCAATAGCAGGCCAGTGCAAAGAAGAAAATATTTCCTTCTCATCTGAGCCCCGACAGACCGTTTGGAGGTGGGGAGAATTCTATTGTGTAGTTGACCCGTGCCACATACTGCGAAGCCGTTATCCGTAGTGGACAGTAGGGTGTCCCACAATAGAGACTGACCTTGAAAAACGGTAATGATTCTCCCTCGGATTCTCCTCACAGGAAGTGATTTAAAAGATAGAAAGTAAACGCATAGGCATGATACTTTGAAATTTTGTATTGTAATGAATCTTTTTATCTATTTGTAAAGTTTAATGCATTTGGTTCAGTTTTCCTTTTAAATTTTCCAGCTGCGAGATATTCTTATACAAATTTCATATACATTCTTGTGTCAAACGTCAAACAAAATCTTCATTTTGGCGCCCCCTTCACCTCCTGTTAAAGCGGCGCCCGGGGCACGTGCCCCCTCTGCCCTCCCCTAGTTTTGGCCCTGGTCAAGCCTTGCCCCTAATGGTTGGGATGCAAAGTAGAAGTCAAACAATGGTATGGTTTCATGATTTGACCCCTTCTATTATGCACTTCTTCAATATGGGCTTAAAGGAATTTTCTTTTAGATGACCGGCCAATTTTGTTCAGTTTTAAAATCGAAAACATTTTTATATATTGAAAGAAAGCATGTTTTAAAAAGATTTTGACTTTAAGCTTTTTTTTTTTTAATTACTTCTCTCATTTTGTAAATGTTTAAAATTAATAATCCAATTTCAATTTTGAATGGAATGGTTACTGCCTAGACTAGAATAACATTGATGCACATTATCTTGTTATATATACAAAAAAAAATCTACACTTTTCTAAGTTTTTTTTTTCCCCATAAAAAAAGCTAGCTAATGCTTTAAGCTCTCAAAAGTAAGCGAAATTAAAACGATTTTAAGTAAGAGAAAAAATGTACAGCTCAGGTGAGCTTAATGTCTACTTTTTAGAAAAACACAATTTTACAAAAAAAAAAAAAAAAAAAAAAAAAACTAAATAAAATTTTACCCTGTTAAAAAGTTGTACTTAACAAATAATACTTTACTATGTACTAATTACTGATATACAGTAAGAGTGAATTTAAAATATTACATGTAATGTTGTCATGTGTGACATTTAATTTGAATTTTTACAGATCAATTTAGTATTTGAGGTTTCTGACATGACGGTTTAAACCATGGTTTAAACCTGACATAAACTGACACATGTCAAAAACCTGCCAACCCTGTAATTATTACTAATACTATATACTTATTATACAATTACAGTAATAGTGAATTTTAAATATTACATCTAATGTGTGGCATTTAATGTGAAATTTTACAGACCACTGTAAGTATTTGAGGTTTTTGACGAGGTTTTTGACAATGGTTTTTGACATGGCGGTTTAAACCGCAGTTTAAACTGTCAAAAACTGACATGTGTCAAAAACCTGCCAACCCTGGTCTATACAGTAATATGTATTTCCCTTTACTTTCAACAGAGATGGACAACAGAGTGTTGCCATTATGACAAAAAAGTAATAAAAACTACAAAAGAAATTTAATAACTCACAAGGAAGGTCTCCTAACACGGCATACTCAGAATATGTTGAAAAAAATGCTAGTGAAACTACTCATGTATATAATAAGGGATTAGTCAAATTTAACGGCGGAATTTCAGTAGAAAGTCTGTAAAAAAATAAAATACTTTCGAATATTTGGCGCGAAAATACGAAAGTGACACGCGATTTGGCGAGCAGGATTTTTCCACGCCAAAAGCAAACGATTTTAATGCATCTGAAAATTGTTTATTAATTGTTTTTTAGAATGCACGGTTTTTAATGAATTTAAACTTAATCAATGAAAGAGGTTATTATATATTTTTTATATTACATATGTATGTTTTTTGTTGCTGTAGTTATCTAATTTTATCACTGTAAAAATATTTTCTATGCTTTGCAAGATGCAAATATCTATTTTAAGTTATAGTCAGCTGACATTTGATTGCCATAATACACTTCCATATCGAAGACGAAGTCGTTTCCATAGCAACAAAATCAAATCGACAGTGTTCTATCTGTCTTACTTTTGAGCTTGAAATAATTTAAATCAATTTAAATTTTGTTTTAAATCGTAAAATATGATATTTAAATTTTACTTTAAATATATATAAATATATATGACAAACTATAGTTAAAACAAGCTAAAAATGTCAAAAATACAGTTAAAACAAATTAAAAATGACAAAACTAAAGTTATTTAAGTTAAACTTATATAGACAAATTCAACATAAAAAGTTTTTTCCTACATAAAAGCGTATTTTTTTCCCATCGCCAACCGGTGATAAATCGCCAAATAAACGAAAATTTCGTTATTTTTTTACGGACGTTGTATCGGGGTTCCGCCAAAATTTTTTTTATAAACTTATATATCCATATGAGAAGAACATTCTGTAATGTTTTCAGATTTTTCTGAGTATGCCCGTAAGGAGACCTTCCTTGTCAGAAACAAATTGAGATACAGCTTTCAAACAAATTGCATTTAAAAGTACATTTTTTTTCTCTATACGACGATATAAAAAGTAATGTTGTGGGATGTTTAGAAGTTTTAGAAATAAATTCCATTTAAAATTGGCCGTCAGATTTCTTGGAAATCTCAGGATGGAAAAGCCTTTTCCCGAACAGCCAATGAAATGCTTGGATAGTACATAAGTTTCAGGTGGATAATACGTACGAGTCGCAGGCGATTTCTGTGGCTTGCAATTTTTAGGTGTAATAACACTATTAATGTTTAATTCATGGTGTACGTAATGTATGATCAACTCCGTGCTATTTTTTATGTCTTAAATTTTAGTCTTCGAAAAAATCATTTTCCAAATGGTCGTTGTAATTTGTTAAATTGAATTCCCCCCCCCCCCCCCCCGTCCCCTCCTTTCCATACAAATTTTTTCTAGTCTGGAAAACACAGCAAAATAAACCACTAAATTGTATCTATTTTGCTTTTTCTTCTCAGTCCGTGGATCCAAAATAGTAAAATTTCCATTTTGTGTAGTTGATAGACTTCGATCGTTGGATTTTCCGGGTTTGCGGGCTCGAGATTGTAAAATTAATAAAGCGGTTTTTTTTTTTTTTTTTTGAAGCCCTAAAAAGAGAATCAATGCCGAAATAGTGAGATTTTAGTTTTATTTTTTTTTATATTCCATCATTATTTTAACCAACAGGCCACACTAATATATTAGCCTGCCCGGAGTCTGAGTCTGAGTTGTTTAAATGTCGTCGGAGTCGGAGTCGACGATTTTTTTCCGCAGTCCTGCTCATAACTTCATTTTGGAGAGAGCTACAGAATTGTCCTTTCTTCCACATATTAGTATGAACAAATTGAATTCGGTTCCTCGATCTCATATTTTTGCATTGCATACTTTTCGAAATATGCGAATACGAAAAATAGCTTTTTCATCACCGTCTCACTTGTGATCATCAAAATTCTAAGGTAGTACTTCTAGCAGTCGTAGAATGTTTAAATTAGACAAATAAGTAGCTTTGAACCACAATTAACCAGGAAAAATATTAAAAAACATAATTTCTGTCTTTAAACCCTTCGAACAAGGGCTGCGGATTTGGCTGTATTAGAGATGGTAATGCTCGAAAAAACAAAATCTTTTGTTTTTCGAAGGGGTTATTTGCAATTTTTCCAATTTTGGAAAAATTGGAATTTTATTTATAAAATAACATGATAAAAATTTTATAATGGCTACATTCTGATACTTTTTCTTTATATTTCTTTTATGTTCAGTGTCCCACATGAAAACGTTAAGACACACATTAAGAAGACACATATTAAGAAGATTTACAATCAGTTTAAGTGAATTTGATATCTTAAGAGTTGACGATGTTATGAATTTTTTTCTCCCTAAAACCCTATTTTTTGCTCCCCTTGAGCGCATTTTTGATTTTATCAAAAATCTGTGATTTTTGGCCCTTTTCCTAGAAGTAATAATAACTTTTAACTGATTGGATATGTATAAAAATTAAGAAGTTATGGTTTTTTTTTAGGTTTTCACAAATCCCCTCGCTATTTCCACCCCCTTCATTCTATTTTGCCCATTAACGAACTTGACCGAGATTTTCTACCCCTTGATTTTATGAATCAGTTTGGAAGAGATTTCTGCAGAATTACGGAAGTTATCGTGTCCATAAAAGAGTGATATATATATATATATATATAACCAATTTGTTCATATATTTCGGGTTTCCTTTTTATTATATATATATATATATATATATTTGTTAAAAATCTAATTACAATATAGATTTTCTTCTTCACACCAAATGGCAGCAATGGTTTGATTTTCAGTGACTAACTGCTAGCCACATGTTTTAATAGTCTTAAATCTGACTGTATCCTCACATGTTATAATACTGTGGGTCAAATTTCTGAAAATTTAGATTCTTGTCTATAATTGAGGTATTGTGCTCTAATCATTTTTCAATTTTTAATATCTTGTGTAAGGTGCATCTTTCTTTAGATCTCTTGGTTTTTTTATAATTTATTTTGTTTCATGATGCGCTATTAGGAGCTAAATTTTGTCATTTTAGGCTTAATGCCGACAAAATTGAATAAAATAACGCATCTTCTCTATGAATTAAACCTCAAGCTCTTCTGATGATTCTGTGGGTTATTCATAGTCTCTTATTTTACATACTGGTTTCCTATGTTCATATCCTATTCATCTTTAGAATTTTACCAATTTGATCGTATGTTTGTGATTTCATCTTTATTATATATATATATATAAATAAATATAGATAGATAGATAAAGTTTTGAACTGGGGTTGGTTTTGGGTTCTAGGAGTCATGAATGGCGTAGATCTGCAAAAATTTTTCAGAAATTCCAACACAGGGGATACACAAGTAATATTAGTATATTACTTTGCAATAGGTAGTATTTTACACGACATCTACATAAAAGTGTAAAATTTCGTGTTACAGGATGTTTTCCACCTAAGTAAACAAGTGAGATTTAGATTTTAAGGTCATTATCTATAGGTAAATGACTCGCAAGTATTATTACACCCGGTTTTACTCTTGTGGTATTTTCGGGAATTACAAAATTGATGTTTGTTCAAAACAACATCAATTAAACAACAATGCCAGGATTAATAAACGCTCCCAATAACACATTCTCCTCCGAAAATACCTTTCGGCAAAACTTCCCACATCTTGATAATAAGATACTCGTTGCGGTTTTATGTCATCTCATGTAAATATGCTTTGGCAGAATTACCTTTATGATCGAAGATGGTAGATCAGAAAATGTATCAGAAAGGATGAAACCGGATAATTATGTAAAACTGAGCTCAACTCAGATCCCCCCCCCCCCCCTACCGCCGATAAAATATAGCATTTTTCAGTTCATTGAGACTCAACACCTAATAGTTTTAGTTTTTTAGCATAGTTTCTTCACAAAACTTAATAGTTTTTGAGAAAAAAATTAATTTTCTTCCAAAATTGTATTTTTTAATAATAAATTTAATTTTTATAGTAGCATATTATGGAAATTGTAAGTGCGGATATGCGGTAATATTTATATGTTAATTTTTTTCTTAGCTAATTCGAAAAATTCAAAAATATTTTTTCATATCAGAAAATTTATTTACAACTACAGTTTTTCGTCAAATAAACATTTCACGATGAAACTTATACAAGATGTCTGCTCTCAACGGTGTTCAATGGCTAATTCCTAAATCGTTAGGCATAGACATGTACAGTTGTAATTACAAAAATATTTTAAATGAGGTAAAGAAGCATTTTAAAAGAAATTTGAGTCAATAAAAACATTTCTTAAAAAAAAAAAAAAAGAAAAGAAAAAAGAAATTTAAATTCTTATACGGTTTCCCGGTCCTATAAGTTATAGTCAGTAAAAATATCCTATTACACTAAGAAGTAAGACAATAAAAAAATCCCATTCTTCTACGATTAAAATTGACAGAGAAAGAACTGTTTAAAGTTGAAGCATCTTTTAGCTGCTTTTTCTGAGGCTGTATTTCACAAATTTACTAGAAATATAAATAAAAGATAAAAAAAAGCAATTTATCAAATTACAACGACCATTTGGAAAAAGATTTTTTTGAAGACTAGAATTTAAGACATAAAAAATCGCACGGAGTTGATCATACATTACGTACGCCATGAATGAATCTCTATAATAATAGCCTAAGTCATGTGACTGTCATCAATAGTTCCGGGTTGACCGCTTCACTATTTATACGCCAAACAGCCAATTTGGTAATTTAATGCTAGCCGGGAGCAGGTGATAAATCGCCAAATATTGTTCAATCGCTGCCATATCATCAGTATTATAATAGTCCATCTCATGCGACTGTCATAAACAATTTTTCTCGAAGTAAATTAAAACAAAGCTTTGATGTTGAAATTAAATGTCAGTTTACAGTATTATTTATTACTTTTTTTCCTTTTTTTTTTTTTTCATTCTTTTCTTCTTTTCTTTTCTTTTTTTTTTTTCTTTTAAGAAGTAAGAGAAAATTGAGATTAATAAATTTTATGTATTTCAGTTTTAAATTAAATTATGTATTTTAAATAAAATGAGTGAAAGTATTATATTTTAAATGAAATTAATGAAATAAGAAAAAATACGACGGGTACATTGTTTGGCGATTTATCCCCTGCACTCGGCTAACATAAAAATACGGAGTTAATTAAACGATTTCAGTATAAGAATCTTCCGATTTGGCGAAGGACTAAGCAAGTGAATTAAATTATGAATAAAAGTAACGATACAATGCTTAGCATAGACTTAAAGGAGACCAAACTGGTCGCCAAGGCCTACTAGTTAAACATTAATAGTGTTATTACACATAAAAATTGCAAGCCAAAAATATCGCCTGCGACCCGTCAGATTTCATGAAACTTAAGTATTAATCCACCTGAAACTTACGTAAATATCCAAGCATTTCATTGGCTGTTCGGGAAAAGGCTTTTCTACCGTCAGATTTCCAAGAAATCTGAATGCCAATTTTAAATGAAATCTCATTCTTAAACTTCTAAACATCCGACAGTATTACTTTTTACACCGTCGGATAGAGAAAAAAAATGTACTTTTAAATGCAATTTGTTTGAAAGCTGTATCTCAATTTGTTTCTAAGTTATTAATTTTTTTTGTAGTTTTTATTTCTTTTTTATCATAGTGGCAACAGAAAGTATCCATCGTTGTTGAAATTAAAGGGAAATACAGATTACTGTATAGACCAATCAGAAAACGAATAAATTGCAGATTAAACCAATGAAAACCTTCAGATATGCTTTTGATCTCCCATCCTGACGAGAACAATAACCATTTTTCCAAATGGTTAATAATCGTCAGTTGTAAAAAGAAAAAAAAAGTTGAGAGTAAAATTAACACTACAACATAAATTTGAAATCTATTCTTATTTTGAAATATTAAAGAAAAATATACAACTTGTACTAAAAATATAAGTTAAAAATTAACAGAATTTTTGTTCCTTGAAATGGTCAAAAGCAACAGTCGCAATTCTTCACAAAATGATACATATTTTAAAGTACTATTAGGTTCTAATCGAAAACTTAATAAAAATTAAAGTTATTTTAAAACTTGCTTGAAGTGACTCCCTTCGGCTGCAATGCAAAAATGAACACACGAAATAAATCCTTATATTAAAGAAAAATGCCGTGTACTTTAAGCACTTTGTGTACGATCTCTCTCCAACTCATCTGTGTTCAGACGCAGAAAATTGGTATAAGTCATGAAATTCAAAGTTTATATAACTCAGTGCCTTAACTTTTTAAGACATGTTTTTATTGATCAAAAGGACTTTTAAAATATTCTTTTTTTGCCTTGTTTGAAACATTTTTCTAATTGAAACTGTTATGAAATTGTGTGTTCATGACTGACGGTTTAGAAATTAGCCATTAGACATCGTTCAGAGTGGACATCCTGTATAATAATTCATGAGATCAGTAAGGGAAAACAATGTTTTCTAAGGGAAAGAATGAAAGAAAAAACTGCAATGCTACTTTTACTAAATAACACTCCTGTGTGCTGGATATGAGTTAAATAACATAAATTTTGAAAATGTTAAATTTCTTCTACTTACAGGAATAACGACGCGAAAGTAATCCTAAATATTCCTCGAGGGAAAAAAAAAAAATGAAATAATAGATTTTGAAAACTTAAAAGTTTGGTACATTAAAACGGAAATTGTACAGCATCTCACGTGAAAGTTAATATTATAAATCCTTATAAATAAAACTAATAAAGGAATTAATTACGTATTTAAATAATAGAACTTCTGCTAATCAACATTGATACATTTGAAACGAGGCTTTAATTAACTTTCACCGTATGCTTCCGCTTATAAATTGTATTAAACAAAAACATAATTTGAAGAACAAATTAAAAAAACAAAATTTATTTCCTGCATTGTTTAAGCCCGAGAAGGGACAGATATTAAGTCATTTCATTCAATTAGTTCTACATTTAACGTTAAATTTTTGTAACAAATTAGTTAAGCCAATTGAAGATTAAAAAATAAAAATAAAATTCATACAATATGATACTTAAAACACCCCAAAAAAATAGATTCCGTTCAAATGAAATCGAAATAAATCTTAGACTTTTTTTTAAGTTTTGTATTTTGCATGCATCTTATCATTTTATGCACAATTGTGATAAACATAATACAAAATCTGCAATACAAATATTTTCAATTAAAAATGGAAGAAGTTTAAGATTTATTTCGATTTCATTTGAACGGAATCTATTTTTTTAGGTTGTTTTAAGTATCATATTGTATGAATTTTATTTTTATTTTTTAATCTTCAATTGGCTTAACTAATTTGTTACAAAAATTTAACGTTAAATGTAGAACTAATTGAATGAAATGACTTAATATCTGTCCTTTCTCGGGCTTAAACAATGCAGGAAATAAATTTTGTTTTTTTTAATTTGTTCTTCAAATTATGTTTTTGTTTAATATGGTCAAGTTTTTCAATAACTACTGCATTCAGACAAACGCATTTCAAAATTAATAGAGAGTATCATCATTAGGCTTTGATGTATGCGGTGTTGCATCACAATGTGGGATGCAGTTTACCAATGTGTAATTCAAAATGTTTCACCACTGTAGTAAAGCAGGTTGCCGAGTTTGGACAAAAACTTCCAATCTGATCATAAAAAATCTATAATCAAATCATAAAAAATTAACTTCATTTAAATTTATATATCCCATTTCCCACCCAGGAACGCTATGAATGTAAATGTAAATTGTGTTGAATCCTTACTGCTAATATTTAACAATATTATATCTGTGATACAGTAAAAAATAAAAAATAAAAGTTTTGCTTAAATTTTTAAACCTTAATCTCTCCCAAGGGGTGATGTAAACACATCAGAAAATTATTACCTAAGTTTAACTTGGGGTATAAATAGTTCTCAGCTCGGGGAAAAAAAATACATTTTAAAATTTAAGTTATGTAATTACCCACTAAGTTCGCTACCTGCGTAAAAATAGCTATCCATTAGAAACTTTTTACTAAAATATAAACGTGACCAAAGCAAAAACGTATTCTGAAAATATCCTTTTTATTTCCACTATGACGCCATATTCACCTTTTTAATTTTTGAAAAAAAAAAAAAAAAAAAAAAAAAAAAAAAAAAAAAAAAACTAGCTCAGTTTAATATTTCACCTGAAAATCTTTCACCTAAAAAGAAATAAATTATTATTACGGCTTTTGAAATTTTGCAACAATGAAGAAAAATTTTACACTTTCTATGAAAAAATGTCCGTTGATTTTCAAAGAAAAAAGCGAAAATTGGAATTATTAAGAAAAATATTTGAAAAATGTAAACAAAAATTGGCCCATGTTTCTCTCTGGGTTATAATTCACCAATAAGCAAAGGCATTTTACCATTCGTTTTGACCCTGACGTCAGGCAAACGTTTTTACACTTTAAATTTATAATATCATTAGAATTAGTAAAGAATAAAAAATGAGTGGCATCAGGGACAAAAAGGTGGGAAGAAAAAATGAAAAAGTTATCATCGCCATAGGCTTTTCCATGTTAAATTAACATTGAGAAGTGACACTGGAAATAAATAAGTATTGCGCTGCCGCGCAATACTTAAATATTGTAAGTACTTGCGAATTTTACTAGATTGATTTTGAGATATTTATTTGATGAAAAAGTTGCAGCAGTAAATTCACTTTCCGATATGGATTTTTTAATATTTTTTTATAATATATGCAAATATATGTGCCGTCATGAAAATATCATCTTATTTGAATATACAATGAAACCTTCTATAGTATTCAGTCTGAACAGAGGCAATGTCTGAAAAAAGGTATTTTTTAGTGGAAACGAATACCTTACATTTGTACTTTCCGGACAGTGGCTATCCACAAAAATAAAATAAAAAACAGGCTTTATTCTTTCATTGTAACAGAGATTCTGTATTTAAAACTAAATTTTAATTGCAGACTCCCAGCACATCAGGAATCCAAAATTATAGAAATAATGGATGATGTTGAGTTGAGCGATAAATTAAATAAATAATGAACTGGAATAACTATCAGAGAGTACGTCAGTGTAGATAGATAGATTTGGCAGTTTTCCCTACTTTCGATACAAGATTTGAAGAAATCAAAGTGAATGACAGTAAGAGCATTGATGAAAATGAAAAGGAAGTAAATGTGAAACGGTTACAAAATTCCAGTAAAACGTCACATTTTGATGTTTTTTCCAGTTTCAGAGAAATTGAAAATTTTGTAATCCTTGGAAATCACCATTTCTCTTGATAAAGTTATATGCTTAAAAAATAAATTAAGCAATTACAAATAAGTGATTTTTTTTTAGTGCAAAGTAAAGTTATGTATTTTTTAACTTCAAAAATAAAAACTGTCGGTTACTTTGATTTTAATTTAATATAATTTGAATTTTTTGAAAATGTTAAACAACGGCTAATCAACATCGATACATTTGAAACGATGCTTTAATTAACTTTTAGCGTATGCTTCCGCCTATAAATTGTATGTTGTAAGCACCTGCGAATTTTACTAGATTGATTTTTAAAATGTTAAACCTCTGCATAACAGCCACCTGTTTAGTACGGTCACTTTTCCATATAGACCGGAAGCCGGCAGCACAGACACATGGCTCGTACGGATACAGTTAATTCTCCAGGAAAACTACCAGTATCTTTTTATAAAGAAGTCTAGGTTAAACGCACAAAAATTCGCCTTCTTTTAAGAAGAGAATTTTTATAAGATAACGACTGGTGTCGAAAAATTTTGTGGTCTGGAAAATTCAAGGAGGCATACGAACCATGAGACAACTACCTCATCGAGTTGGAGGCTGAAATTCCAGAATTAGCTAAAAATCGTTTCCCATATTAAAACGCAATCAGTCTGCCAAGTCATATCTTGGTGGAAAACACCTAAAAACCCGAATTTTAGCGGTTGACTCGCAGTCTTACCATTGCATTTTTCTACACCCAGAGGTATGAAAACATGACGGACTGCGAGCAGGAAAACCCAATGGTAAACCTACGAGTCAACCACTAAAATTGGGTTTTCAGGTGTTTTCCACCAAGATATGACTTGGCAGACCGATTACGTTTTAATATGGGAATCGAGTTTTAGATAATTCTGGAATCTCAGGTATTTTAAAATAATTTTCTGAGCCTTTTCTAATTGTAGAATTATCTGTGATTAAAAATGGCGAAATAGACTGTAAGAAATTAGCGGTGCCTAGAGCATATGTAGCCCTGATTTACGCGGGACACCTGGCAACATTAGTCAGGGGTTTTCTTATTTGCAATATTTAACAATGACTTTCCATAAGATTTTTTTTAATTTCCAAAAAAAAAAAAAAAACTATTAGGTTTAGAGCATTAATAACTTCACAAATATTATATTTTATCAAATGCTTAATAATAACAACAACAATAATAGTGATAATAATAATAATAATAATAATAACAACAAAAGGAAAATCCGAGTTGAGGCCAGCTTTGCATGCTTAACCGGCTACATCCTTTAGTAAAGAGCATTACGTTCCTTGTTGGTATTTTCATAATTTGTATGACACTGTAGAACAGTGTTAATTATTTTTGTTATTGCAAAGGCAATTCCAATCTAAAGTCAGAATTCTTTTCCTTTTACATACAGTGTGTCACATAAGTGATGGGACACTTGTGCTTTACAAAAGGAAACTAATCAAATAAATTAAAAAAACATGTACACATTTTTTTGTGGGTGTGTTTCATACTTAAATTTAGTAAAGATTATTACATAACATACATTTTGTCAAAATATTAAAATATTAATTTAATAAAAATACAAATGTTTAGAACGGAGCAAAAAATAGCTCACATAAGTGATGGGACACCATTATATATGCAACAAAAATCGTCTGAAATAAGCAATAAAAATATTTTTTGGGGTTTTATTTTTACTTAAAAGCAATTGGCAATAATTTATAAAATCGTCTGCAGTATTTCTCTCCAGTTTGTTTTGGATTTTTTGTGTTTTTTAGCTCTGTGTAGCCATGAATGCTAAACGAAAAGAAACTTCGCCTGAAATTCGAAAATTAGTTATTAATTTGCATATTGAACGTGGAAAATCTATTAGAAAAACTGCTGAAACAGTTAACTTGAGTCATTCAACAGTTTTCAATATCATTAAACGATATAAAAAGAATCATATGATTCAGGATAAAAGAAGACCTGGCCGACCATCAAAGCTATCCAATGGAATAAAGCGAATTATCACTCGAAATATTAAAAAAAATCCAAGAAATAGTGCTCCAAAAGTTGCTGCTGATTTACAAGCATTATATGGAATAATTGTTAATCCTGAGACTATTAGAAGGGTAATTCGATCTGCTGGATATCACGGTAGAGTAGCCAGGAAAAAATTCTTCGTAAGTGAAAAGAATAGAAAACTCAGACTAGCTTTCGCAAAATCCAACATAAATAAGAATTCTGATTACTGGAATAAAGTTATATTTGCTGATGAGAGTAAATTTAATATATTTGGTTCTGACGGTAGAATCTTGGTGTGGAGAAAACCCAGGGAAGAATTTCGCAAACAGAACTTGCTACCAACAGTAAAACATGGTGGAGGAGGAGTTATGTTATGGGGGTGTATGTCGTCCGCTGGAGTTGGTAATCTTGTTTTTATTGACAGTATAATGGATCAGTACAAGTATATTGATATTTTAAAGCAAAATTTGAAATCTTCAGCACGAAAATTGAACCTTCATAACGATTTTAAATTCTACCAGGACAATGACCCCAAGCACACTGCTCTGAACGTTAGACTCTGGCTGCTATATAACTGTCCTGAAATAATAAAAACACCACCACAATCTCCAGACTTAAATCCCATAGAGAATATTTGGCAAGAATTGGAATAAAGAATTCGCAAACACACCATTTCTTCAAAACAACAACTAAAATCGGTGCTTCAAGAAGAATGGGGTAAAATCACTCCAGAAATCACAAAAAAATTAGTCGAATCCATCCCAAAAAGATTAAATCATGTTTTAAAAGTAAAAGGAAATCCAACAAAATATTAAAACCTTTTAAAAAGTAAAATTTTTGAATAAATATTTGATGGAAAAGTAAGTGTCCCATCACTTATGTGAGCCATTTTTTGCTCCGTTCTGAACAATTGTATTTTTACTAAATTAATATTTTAATATTTTGACAAAATGTATGTTATGTAATAATTGTTACTAACTTTAAATATGAAACACACCCAAAAAATTTTTGCACATATTTGTTTATTTATTTTATTGCAGTTTCTTTTAATAAAGCACAAGTGTCCCATCACTTTTGTGAGACACTGTAGTTATCAATGGATTATGTCTTCTTAAGCGTGGAAAATTGTTCGTAATTGTCGTCGTCTGATATCTGAATTAACTAATTTAGACTCATTCAAAAATCCTGTATATTTTAAAACAAATTCTGAAAGAAAAGTCTATGTACATTCACGATGCTCACTGGCAAATCACGCCGTAAAGCTTGCCAAAAATTACGAGAGCTGTTTATTTTCTATTTCTAATTGTATATTGCATTCTTCGAATATGTTCATGTTAAACATACTATCGATGCTTAGGATTTATAATATCTTATTCGTTCACGTTGTGATAAAAAAAAACAACCTCTATTCTTTTTTTTTTTTTTTTACTTTAATCCGTTTCCTGAAAAAATTTCCCGGGGAATCGTAGTTGTATTGAATTTCATATTGCATTTAGGAGGTTATAGATTTACTAGCCGCCCTTGGCGACCAGTTTGGTCTCCCTTAAATGTAATGCTAAGCATTGTATCCTGTTACTTTTATTCATAATTTAATCTACTTGTTCAATACTTCGCCGTATCGGAAGGTTCTGATAGAGAAACCAAGAACTCGGTATATTTATGTTAGCCGGACGCAGGGGATAAATCACCAAACATTGTTCCTGTCGTATTTTTTCGTATTTTATTAATTTCATTTAAATTATAATCCTTTCATTCATTTTATTTAAAATACAAAACTTTAATTTAAAACTGAAACATTTAAAATTCACGACTTTTGCTTATTTCTTTAAAAATAAAGAAAGAAAGAAAAAGAAAAAGAAATAAAAAATGATACCATAAACCATAACATTTAATTTAAACATCAAAGCATTATTTTAATTGACCACGCGATAAATAAAAAATCCTAACTGGCTAGTTAAAAAATGATGGGGCGATTTTTACCCGTCTAACATAAAAGTACCGAGAATTCTTTGCGATCATGGCAACTTTTATGTAGTTTTATTCGAAAAAAAAAAAAAAATGATTTTGATTGAAAATGGCGGCGCATATGAAAATCGTGATTGTTTATGACAGTCACATGACTTGAACTATTATAACATAGATGAAATGATGGCGATAGAACAATATTTGGCGATTAATCACCTGCGCCAAGTATCAAAATGGCCGCCTGACATACAAAAAGCGAAGTGTTCAGCCCGGAGCTGTTGATGACAGTCTCATGACTTAAACTATTAGGGGAGAGTAGCCATATTTGGACCGCCGCTTTAAGTGGACCGTTGCAATTCTGCCGTTAATTACAGGAAGAGGCGCCATCTACCACTGAAATCCTACTCACAAGAATGACTTCACTCATGATTAGAAGAAGCAACCGTCTATCACGTCCTGTTTTCATACAATTTTAAAAAACGTAAAGTAGTCCAGGGGAAATGTACATTTTACCTCGCAAAAGGTCGGGTAAAAGATTTTTTTTTTCTAAATTCTTTATAATGATGCCAACATGGAAAAAACAAGTTTTCTAACAAAATTTCTTAAGGCTAAATTTTCTGTGGCCAAAACACAACAGCATTTTTGGACATTTTTTGATTTTTTGGAAATATCTCGAGACTTGTTGCCGTAGCATATTATTTGTCAATTACAATATTAAAGAGGATAAAATTCTCTACAACTTTCATCCGTACAACTTTTTTATACACTCTTTAGCAAGCGCAGTACGCTATTTCAAAAAAGAGACAATTTTTTCAATTTTCTTAAAAACTGTGAAAAACGTAGTTTTGCCGCGATTATTCAAATGTTCCCCGCAGATTTAATTGTGCATGTCGACTTCTAAAAATTGGTAGCAGTAAATTATCTATTATTTGCACACTCACGTCTTTATTTTCATCTCAACAGACATTTTATATGCAATAAATTTATATAATTTTAAAAGTAGGGCAGAGTGTAGGTGAATGAGACAATTTTCATATTTAGACAGTTTTAAGTTATACAATGTTAACCTTTAACTGATGTCACGCGGTCTCCCAGACCCCGCGACTCCCAGCTGTAAACACTTTTACAGCTTTTTACTTTTCTGTACTGAAGTTAAATAATATGAATAAAATACTTTTTCATGCAATTTAATTCACATGCTCCTAAGACAAGTACAACGATATTGTTAGGACAAAATTTAAGTAAATTCAACCATTTGAGTTATTTTTTTGTTCATTTTATTCGAGGGGTCTGAGAGACCGGATCACAACAGTTGTATAACAAATTTTAGTCACATCAGGTAAAGGTTAACTTCAAAGCATCGTTTAAAAGAATTTTTCAATCTATAGTAACTTATTGGCACGTTAGTTTCAATTAAAAAAGATTTCTTGCTTAATTTTAATAAATTTTATAATTTTTATAATGCATACATATTTTTCCAGGTATCAATGGAATAGGTGGGTCATTTTCAAAATCTGTCCATGTTTTGGAATAACAAAATCAAATTTTTAGAAATAATCAGAAAGTTTTAATTGTTTGTAAATAATTACCTTACCTCATAAACATTAATATACAAGCATCATCAGAGACCAAATTACTAATTTAACATTTTAAAAATAATTTTTAAATTTTAATGCACTTGGTATAATGACATAAGTGAGCACGGTAATGACAAATTAAGAAATATATTTTTTTTCCTCAGGCATAAATGGCAGCCATTATATCTTCTGGTCCATACAATGATTTCCTATTTCTTATATAATGAAAGCAGATTAAGAAATAAAAGTTCATTTAATTATCAATTAGAATTGGTTACGGTAATGACTTACAAAATAATACTCACGAAAACATTCAAAGTCTTTGCTTGTTTTATTGAAACTATAAAACTATTTACTCTATTCACCTAAACCTGATAACAAGTTAACATGTAAGGAGTACTTTTGCCTTGATAAAAAGGCATGTGCTGCCCTCTAAAAAAATCCGGAGGAACTTTTTGTCAGAAGCATGGCAATGACACTCTTTCTTGGGACACGATTAAAAAAAATTATTAAGAATTATAGATAAGTTTAATTAATGAAAATAAATATTTTTTTAATTAGTAGCATCCTAATAAACAAAAATTTATAAAAAAAATTATAACCATCTGTTTTAAATAGAACTTTGTCAAATATTTACCTAATAAATTGCTCGTTGGGGCAACCTACGGTAATGATATTTTGACTACAAATGAATATATTTCTTATTTTTAAATTTTTTATAAATAATAATATATCTGTAAATTATCATTAAAAAACATGATAGTTAAAATGCAATAATTAAAATTATGATATTTAACTATTTTTCTGTGCAAATGTGAAAGGACGGTAAAACATGAGACCTTTTTTGAAAATCACCCAGGTATGAAAATTTGCGAAAAACATATTTTATTCCCCAATACAATGGTATATTTTATTTACCAATTATTGATAACATATGTTTTAATGTTTTACTGTTTTAAAGATAGCAAACATTGAATTGTAGTTCCATATAAAAGGTGGGGGACTCAAAAGATAAATATCTTTTATGAAAGAAATACTTTTACCTTATAAAATAGCTACAATAAAAATGACACCAGATTATTTCACTAACTAATGTTATGCATTTATATCTTGTAAAATTTATAAATTCTGTTAATAAAATATTTGAGATCACTAGTTTTATAAAAAATACTAGGGGGCTCTGCCCCCTGCAAACTACGCTCGCCAACCCCCGTTCAGACACCCCAGAATCTAAAAACCGGGTTTTATAAATATTAGAGAAGATTGAATTATACTGAAAAAAGCTGTGCAGATCTCCCTGTTAACGGGTTTCCATTCAATTCCCTTTGATTGCAAAAAAAAATAAGGCCGAATCAGTTGCTGTTAAGACATCCAATGGTTGTTTTCGTTTTTGATTAAAAAGGATCAGTTAAACATTTGAAAAGAAGCTAAAGTAAAATGAATTAAGTATACAGAGTCTTTGTCTCCCGGTATTTTAAAACAATCTCTATAACAACAACCTAAGTTATATGACTATCATCAACAGTTCCGGGTGGACCACTTCGCTTTTTATACTCTAGGTGCCATTTTGGTACTTTAATGTTAGCCAGGGACAGGTGATAAGTCGCCAAATATTATTCTATTGCCATCATTTTATCTATATTATAATAGTCGAAGTCATGTAACTGCCATAAACAAATACGGTCTGATCCCTTCACTTTTCTTATGAAAGTTTGGCACAGATGTCATATACGGCCCCATCTTGGCGCGTTTTGTTTTTTTTTTTGACGCCAATTTGGGGAAAGCATCAACAGCATAAACAACAACACCCGGCTTACCATATTAAGCAAAGTAACGATACTTTGGCGCCAGTTAAGTATCCGTTGCGTATATGATATTGGCGTTAGAAAAAAAATCGTGCCAATATGTGGCCGTATATAACAACTGTGCCGAAAGTTTTCCATTTTGATTAACAAATAAAAAAAAAAAAATTTCGAATAAAACTATATAAAAGTTGTCATGGTCGCAAAGAATTCTGGTACTGTTACGCTAGCCGGGTGCAAATCTCGCCAATAGCTTTTTTCAAATTGCCAGTTAGCATTTTTTTTATTTTTCGAGTGGTAAATTAAATTGATTTGAAGTTGAAATTAAATGTCATGGTTTGTTGCATTATTGGGAAGAGTTCCATATTGTGTGCTGGTTGGCGCGATTGGCGAAGGAATCCAAAATGGTCCCAAAAAGTCATTTTAGCATCTTATAAAATTTTTCAGGATGGTGGAAAAACGTGGTCTTTAAATATTTGTAAACATATACATATATATATATTTAATAAATGTTATATATGTCACATGTTAAAAAAATACGATGTTTATACAGATAGTTTATATATATTACGTATAGAGCTAATACCTTATTAATTACCTTATACATACGTGGACGATCAGAACGATTGTCGAGGGAAAAAACTGGTTACCTTGGCAACCGAGCAACTGACGTAAGAACGTGACGTCAGCTTTTACAGGTACAATCTTTAAAAACAAACATTCGGAATTCGAACGGTGAAAAGGAAGTATGCTATGGCGTGTATTATTCTTTGAGTCTAATATTTATTATTCGAAGCGGAGTAAACAATTTATTCATCTATATTCATTTACTATGTAATTCGTCGTTTTTAAATGACAAGTCAAGAATTCAATCGAAGGTGTTACTAATTTGACCAGCTCAACGGGATTCGAACATTTATAAGTGTATTCAACTAGAATCTACAATATACTTGCGGCTATATCAGTTCTTTGTATTATAATAAAGGTGTGTCGTGTTATATCTCCTGCTGCTCCTTTATTGTAAGTGTCTGCCTGAATTTCTGGGAAAATGGGGTAAGTAACGAAAATTTAAATTTAATTCTAACTTCTAACTAAATCACAGTTTTTGTTTTAAAATCGAATCGTGAATTGAATTCTGTTAAGTCATATTCTTTCGTCAGATTATTCATATTTCTTTTCCCTAATTTAAATTCGAGCTATTCAAAATTAATCCTTAACCTATTCTATCCATAAATTTTGGTCCGTACCGAGCCTGAGCTACGATGGAATCTGTTCTCAAGTCGTAGCTGTCAATTAATTTATCTGTGCTAGATGTAACGTAAAAAAAAAAAAAAAAAAAAAAAAAAAAAAGTAAAAACGGTTGTGTTTATTTATTCAATTCTTGTTTTTTTTAATATTTTGTATATTATGGTGCATTTTGTATGAGATTGTGTAATTTTCGTATTTTTATGTTATTCATTTCTTATATTGTTTATTTGTAATTATTAAAAATGACTAAACAAACTAAACAGGAGCTGTATTTTGAGCGAATTTGTAAGGAAATAGATGTAATTAAGGATAAAGTTCAAAATGCGAATTCAGATGAGCATGCAAAAATTAAAGTTTTGAAATTGAAAATATCTTCTTATGAAAATACTCTTGCGCAAGCATTTGATAAACTTTCGCCGAAAGAAAATAATGAGAATTTGGATACTTTTTTGAAGTATCAGGGAATTATTTGTGATTTGTTAGTCGATTTAGAAGAGAAAACCACAGTTGATTCTCCGACGGAAATTCGTGTAGAAACTCAAAATAAACAGAATTATTCGCAAGTTAAATTGCCCAAATTCGATCTTCCCCATTTTTACGGCGATTCGGAACAATGGATTTCGTTTAAAGAATTATTTCAGTCTACGATTTTGGGGAATGAAAAGTTATCTGATATTGAGAAATTACAATATTTACATTCATCTGTTCGCGGAAATGCCGCAAAATTAATTCGAGGATTTTCTTTAAAAGCAGAAAATTTAGTTCAGTGTTGGGATTTGTTAAATCAAAGATATGAAAATAAAAGACAGTTGGCTTTAAGTCAAATAAATAAAATATTTTCGATAAAGATTATTAAAGCTAGTAATTCAAAATCCTTGTTAGAATTGCTAGATACAAGTAATGAAGCAATTCGGAATTTGAAAATTTTGGGATTAGAATCTAATGCTTTGAGTGATTTAATGTTAATAAATTTTATGTTGAATAAATTAGATCAGCCTCTCAAACAAAGATGGGAATTGTTGTTAGACAATGATAAAATACCGGATATGGATTTATTTCGTAAATTTGTTGAGCGGGAAGCTAGAAGTGTAGAGGAGTCAAAATGCACTAAAGTAGAGTCTAAATTCAATTTCGCAAAAAAGCCTCTAGATGCTAGTCGAGTCAAAACCAACGTAATGAACAGCGCGTTTGTTAGGAATGGTAATAACTGCCTATTATGTAATGAAAGCCATGCGTTATTCAAATGTCCTTTATTTAATTCAAAACCAGTGAAGGAGAGGTGGAAAATCGTTCAATTAAACAAATTATGTGAAAATTGTCTTAGACAAAACCATCAAGTAGGGCAGTGTAGAATTAATGTTAAATGCAAAAATTGTTCCCAAATGCATCATACATTATTACATGTGTATACGACCAGTCAAACTAATAGAGAGTTTGTTAATGATAATGCACCAGAAATTTCTGTTTCTAATAGTGCGCAGTGTCATTCATCTTTGCAGAATTATAATGTTCTATTATCTACCGCTCTTATTAATGTAAAATCTAGCACAGGTAATGTTATTCAGTGCAGAGCACTTATTGACAATGCTTCTCAAAATTCTTTAATCTCAAAAAATTGTGTAGAAAGGTTGAATTTGCCTGTTGGCAGAACGAACCATAGGCTTGTAGGTATAAATGGCATTTCGGCTGAAACCTGCCTAAATTTCACTGAATTTAATTACTCGCCATATTTTGAAAATAATTACAATTCCTTAAAAGCCCTTGTAGTTAATCAGGTTACTACCCCACTCCCTAACTTCAGGCTTGAAAGGCATTCATGGCCGCACATGGCAAACTTACAGCTGGCGGATCCTGAGTTTTATATCTCCAAGTCAATCGACATTCTGCTAGGAGCAGATGTTTTTGCACATCTGTTATTAGGGTCACCCATTTTTGGACAATCTGGTGAACCCGTTGCAATCCCAACTCAACTAGGATATATTCTAAGTGGTCCAGTACCCTATTCGTCTAAACCGGCCACGACCGTGGTCTGCCATTCAGTAGACATGACTGATTTTTTCAACTCAGAGTCTGTTCCTCAAGCTAAGGAGTTTATTAAATCGGATGCAGCTAAAGAACTGTATCACAATTCAATTCGGCAAAATAAACAAGTTTGTGATGAGGAAAAAATTAATTTTCCTGTCGCTGCCAGTATAGCAAAAGATGATAGTTTGCCACATTCTTTAAAGGCAAATAACTTAACCCATTCTTTCAATCCGAATTCATCTCAAAGTTTTCTAGGGTTAGAGTGGAACCAGGAAACAGATTTCCTGCGAGTACAAGTTGTAGAAAAACCTACAGTAAAGACTAAAAGTCAATTATTATCCGTAATCGCTGGCATTTTTGATCCTTTGGGTCTTTTGTCACCTTCCACTGTTATTTTGAAAATGTTATTGAAAGAAGTGTGGAAGGCAGACTTGAAGTGGGATGATCCTCTTCCCTCAGATATTCTAGAAACGTGGAATAGATTCTATTCTGAAATAAATGCTTTTAATTCTATGCACATTCCCCGATTTATGAATTTCAGCACATCATCACCTTTCGAACTCCATGGGTTCTGTGATGCCTCTATACGTGCATACGCTGCGGTTGTATATATTAAAACTTTTAATCCTGTCACGGTAATGCTAGTCGCTGCTAAAACTAGAATAGCGCCCGCCAGTGCAATAACATTGTCAAGGTTAGAGTTATCTTCAGCTCTTTTGCTAGCAAACCTTATTCAAGTTGTGCAAGATGCATTACCTAACGCTATCCACAAAACATTCTTGTGGACCGATTCGACCATTACATTAAGCTGGATTGTGAAACCTCCAACCAAAGGCAACCAATTCGTGCTTCACCGTGCCAATAAAATCAGAGATTTGACCTCAATTGAACATTGGCATCATATTCCTGGTAAACATAATCCAGCCGATTGTGCAACACGGGGTCTATATCCCTATCAGTTAAAAGATTGCGACTGTTGGTGGTCTGGGCCTACTTGGCTCTACAAGTCTTCTAATCCTTTCGTTGATGATCTATCTCCAACTTCAAACTTTGCAGTTGAGTCTTTACCCACCGAAAGTTCTTGTTTAATAAATCAACTAGACAACGATATAGACATTCTTACCAGATTTTCTTCATATACAAAAGTAATCCGAGTAGTTGCTTGGATTCAAAGATTCGCCTACAACACAAAATTCCATTTAAAAAGGAAAGGGCCATTAAATGCAGTTGAACTTAACAACGCTTGTAAAACTGTCGTCAAGTGCTTACAACAGTCAGCCTTTTCTGATGAAATTAATCTACTTAAACAACACAAACCACTACCAACATCCAGTAAAGTGCTTTATTTAAACATCTTTCTCGACGCAGGTAATATTTTGAGAGTTGGTGGACGCCTCAGCAAACACAACACCATGTCATTCGATTCCAAACATCCAATGCTTATCCCTAAAACCCATCCCTTAACAGAAGCTATTATCAGGTACTTCCATCTCTATAGTCTGCATGCGGGTCCTGATCAAGTTCTTTCCTTAATTCGTCAAAAATTTTGGATTCCAGATGGCAGATCAACAGTTAAGAAAGAATTAAGAAAGTGTATCCGTTGCATTCGAATATCTGCCCAACCGCTTACTCAAATCATGGGTGACTTGCCCTCTTCACGAATTAATCCTTGTAGAGCGTTCCAGCGCACAGGGATTGATTTTGCAGGACCAATCAATACAAAATGCCAACATAAACGAAAGTCAACTATTTTAAATCCTATATCTGTCTTTTTATATGCATGTGCACCAAAGCAGTACACATTGAATTAGTTTCAGAACTTACCACCGAAGCATTTATATGCACTTTACAGCGTTTCATATCACGCCGAGGACATCCAACAGACATTTATTCTGATAACGGTAAAACATTCGTTGGTGCAGCCTCATATCTTAAAAAACTGTTCCTAATTCTCAAAGAATCAAAAGTCCAAGACTTTTGCGCACAACGCCAAATTATTTGGCATTTCATACCTCCTTATGGTCCAAACTTTGGAGGATTATGGGAGTCTTCCATAAAGCTAGCCAAACGTCATCTAACCAAAGCATGCCAAGGTACTCTTATGACTTTTGAGGAACTATCCACAACCCTATGCCTTATTGAAGCATGTATAAATTCTCGTCCACTTATTCCTTTATCAACCGACCCTAATGACTTATCCGTTTTAACTCCAGGACATTTCCTTATTGGTGATCCATTACTTGCTTTACCTGACATGTCATCTCATAATAATCCATGTATTAGTCTCTCTTCCAGGTGGAAACAGTGTATCAAGATTCGAGATAATTTCTGGCAACGCTGGACTAAAGATTATCTCCAAGCATTGTCCTTAAGGCATAAATGGAAAAGGGGCAATCATATTATCAAGATTGGTCAACTAGTCTTGGTAAAAGAATCTTCAATTCATCCAACTCATTGGAAATTAGCCGTGGTCGAAAACATCCATCCTGGTGCTGATGGTGTTGTCAGAGTTGTGACTATCCGTACAGGTGAAGGTACATTCAAGCGTCCGATTCAGCAGATTGCTGCTTTACCTGAAGTCCATGCCGGCCCCCCGGAGGTTATGGACGATCAGAACGATTGTCGAGGGAAAAAACTGGTTACCTTGGCAACCGAGCAACTGACGTAAGAACGTGACGTCAGCTTTTACAGGTACAATCTTTAAAAACAAACATTCGGAATTCGAACGGTGAAAAGGAAGTATGCTATGGCGTGTATTATTCTTTGAGTCTAATATTTATTATTCGAAGCGGAGTAAACAATTTATTCATCTATATTCATTTACTATGTAATTCGTCGTTTTTAAATGACAAGTCAAGAATTCAATCGAAGGTGTTACTAATTTGACCAGCTCAACGGGATTCGAACATTTATAAGTGTATTCAACTAGAATCTACAATATACTTGCGGCTATATCAGTTCTTTGTATTATAATAAAGGTGTGTCGTGTTATATATCCTGCTGCTCCTTTATTGTAAGTGTCTGCCTGAATTTCTGGGAAAATGGGGTAAGTAACGAAAATTTAAATTTAATTCTAACTTCTAACTAAATCACAGTTTTTGTTTTAAAATCGAATCGTGAATTGAATTCTGTTAAGTCATATTCTTTCGTCAGATTATTCATATTTCTTTTCCCTAATTTAAATTCGAGCTATTCAAAATTAATCCTTAACCTATTCTATCCAATACGTAATATATATACACCTATAAATAAATATTATGTACTTATATATAATGTTATGTATTTATTATACATGTCAAATTAAAACTAAAGTTATATATTTTTCCGAAAAATATAGGCTAAATGCAAAAAATTACGCAAAAAACATATGAATAAAGTCCATTCCAGAAAAAAGCAACCCCAAAGGCTGAAGATCGCAACCACATTGATTCATTTAATGCCAAAAAAAGCTCGCCAAAAAAAACCAGCACACAATATGGAACTCTTCCCGCACTATTTAACATTTGGCCAGATGCAGGTTTGGCGTGTTTTTTTTTTTTTTTTTTTTTTTTTTTTTTTTTTTTTTTTACGAAAATTTGGCGAAAACCTCGTTTTCGAATACCAGTTACATATGCATTTTTGGTATTACTTAGTTATGCCGTCGACCAAAAATCTATCGCCAAACTATAAGATTAAATGTCAATAGTGGCTGATCGTAAATGTCACATTCACTTGACTTTGAGTATAAGTTACACATGTTTACGTCATCAAGTGATTTTTATTTCGACGCTTTATTTGTATATTTATTAATGTTATACCAATTTATTTGTTCTTTCGTTATTTAAAATAAAAATTATGTCAATTTGTATAATTTGACGATTTATATAATTTGGCGAAATTGGTCGACGGAATAACTAAGTAGTACCGTATTTTTTAATTATTTTCTATTATTTTCAAAAGGAAATAACAAAAAAAATTAATAACTATAGAACTATAGAAATAATTTATATAATTTAAAAAAGAAATAAAAGTAAATAAACAACAGTAGCCGGGTTACCATGTCAATCAAAATAATGCCATTTTGGCGCCAATCAGAATCTTTCGATTTGGCGAAAGATTGTTCAAGTAAATTGAATTATGAATAAAAGAGCATGATACATTTCTTAGCATATATTTAAGGGAGGCCAAACTGGTCGCCAAATTAGTTTAATACAATAACCTTTTCTGAAATACGAAAAAAAAAATCTGTTCTGATTAAAATTTGAGTTGCCATCATTAGAAAAATGTGTTTAAAATTAGAAAAAAATTAATATTTCGAAAACAAATTCGAATTTAAAAATTCTAATACCAGTTTTGAGATCTGCAGATCAATATGGATTTTTGGTGTTAATTTCATCGCAAAGTAATTCTATATTTTAGGAGAAATCGGCGAGAAACATAATCAGTTGTTTAATCAGTCGTTTCAAAGAATCGTTTCATAAATTCGTTACATTTCAGCCGTTTCATTAGGATTTTATATATATAGGGTAGATTTAAAAGATTAGTTTTAAAATATATTGTCAATTTTTTTTCCACTTATATCAATAAATATAACAAGATATTATATCATTTTTAAGATTATCTATTAATTGCTTTAAAGCTCAAACAGGATACTTTCAATTTCAGAACGGGTTCCAGCAAACAGTTTTCCAAAAATGAAGGTGTCCGAATATATATATATATATCAGGTATCCCATGAAAAAAAAAATTATTCAAACTTAACAAAATGCGAGCGAGATATTTGTCAAGAACGCTCCCGTAGGTGTAATGTTACCTTGCGAATGTCTTCGTGTGACTAATTTAGTCCTATAATTCATATAACTGTGATTTTAAACGCCTCAATACAACAACTACCGTAAAATCTTTGAAAAGGAAATCTGTATATACGGAATTCGGTCTTTAAAGGAAAGTATATATTTTTCAAGAGAAAGAATATGAACAATTATACCTGCTAAGATGGAAACCTGTTTAAAGCGGAATATATTTCGGTTCCTTTCGGTACGGTTTTCAAGGTTTTAATGAATCAATATTTGGCAAAGCTGATTACGTAGTTCAGCATTACGTATTTAATGCTTACACACTTAAAATTTTCAAAATCCGACTATTAGAGATTTATTAAAATTCCCGTGATAAATTTTCTTTTTAAAAAAGGGGGGAGTGGAGGTGGCGCCAAAATCCATGTTTGGCACCGGTGCAAAAAAGGCTAGTTTTAACCCTGAAACACATAATTTACTGCTACTAATATATAGAAGTTGACATACACGATTAAATCCGTGGGAAACATTTGAATAATCGGGGCAGAACTGCGTTTTTCACGGTTTTTAAGAAACTGAAAAAAATCTCCTATATTTGAAATGGCGTACTGTGCTCGCTATTGAGTGTATAAAAAAGTTGTAAATATGAAAGTTGTAGAGAATTTTATCCTCTTTAATATTATAATTGACAAATAACATGCTACGGCAAGGGGTCTCGTGATATTTAAAAAAACCCAAAAAAGGTCCCAAAATTTTGTTGATTTTTGGCCACAGAAAATTTAGCCTTAAGAAATTTTGTTAGAAAACTTGGTTTTTCTATATTGGCATCATTATAAACAATTCAGAAAAAAAATCTTTTACCCGACCTTTTGCAAGGTAACCCCCTTTTTTTGGTACATTTCCCCCTGACTAAAGCTAGCTGTTTTGATCTAATTTTTTTGTACTAAACGTAAGTGCATACTTTAAAACTAAGGTAAGTTTTTATCTTTTCATATACATATGAGAACGTGAGTTTCAAAACTCGCCTTATCAAAAAAATCAAATTTTGGGAAATCGCGAAAAACCTGTAACCGCGACCCCGTGCATCGAATTCCAATTTTTTGTATACTTATAGCTAGTTACTCTGTGATATCCAGGGGCGGCGCCAGAACTTGCCCGACGGGGGGGGGGGGCACAGTATCCCCGACAGGGGGGCCGAATGTATATTATGTACAGCAGAGAGTCGATTATCCGGACGCCGATTAACCTTATTGTCCAATAAACCGGATCGATCAAGGGTCATACGTTTTTTCCCAAACCTTCTCCAAAATTTTTTAAGTGAAACTTATTTAGGTGCGGCAAGGTGAATTTGGCTGGATGTCACGAAAGTTAACCGTTAAATAACGATTTCCTAATCAGGAAATAATAAAATCGCCAACAAATGCAAAGACAACAATGCATAAAATCAACTGTTTCTAGAACCCAATAAGTTTCACTTAGATCTGGCGGCGTGACGGGAGCAATCTTTCTCGATGTGCAGAAGGCCTGTGACAAGGTCTGGCACATCGCTCTTATCTTTAAACTTATTGCGCTCGGAGTACCGAGCCAATTAATTAAAATCTATAACGACTATTTTCAACTTAGATCCTTCGTTGTTAGAGTAGGTAACTCTTACTCTAACCCTCAACCTATTTCTAGCTCTGTGCCGCAAGGCTCCCTCAGCGGTCCCACCCTCTTCAACATTTACGTAAACGATATTCCTAAAGAGCCTGATATCGACTTAGCAATTTTTGCCGACGATACTGCCATGCTTAAACAACATAAACACGCACAAACAGTGTTCTCTAGACTTCAAAATTATTTGGACATACTTTCGGTCTGGTTAAGAAAATGGAAAATTAAAGTGAACAGTGCCAAAAGTGCCGCCATCTTCTTCACCAATCAAAGTTTTACCCCAGACACTAATCTTAACTTTAAATTGAATAATGAAAATATTCCCTGGAAGACTGATTATAAATACCTAGGCATTCACCTAGATTCCAAATTGTCATGATGCAAGCACATCACAGAAACTCTGGGACGTGCTGACCGCGCCGTGGGTTCCCTTAAACCCCTTTTGGCTTGGAATAGCCCCCTGTCAATCAAATATAAATTGTTACTGTACAAATCAATGATTAGACCAATTGTTACTTATGGTTCACAAGTGTTTGGTAGTGCTTCAATAACCCAACTTAGCAAAATTCAACTTTTTCAAAATAAATTCCTGCGTAGGTTTACTAAGGCGACCCGCTATGTTCGAAATGACGTCATCCATCGTGACATTAAAATCAAACCTGTATTTGCAGAAATCAAAAAACTTACGTTGAAGTTTCACAGGTCAACCCCAACCGTGAGGAATCCTGCGTTAGATGCCATCCGTCGTTATGACGCCAGAGTGGGGAGGAACCGAAAACGGCCCCTCGCAATTCTCACTCGGGACGACGACTTCGTCCCATGCTCCAAAACATCCAGGAGGAACCCATCTGGTGTCACTTAAACGCAGAATTCCCCGGGAAAATTCTATCTTTTCCCTAGATTGAAAGAAATTTTCATCTAGAATTGGCTTTCCCCCATGACGTCATGCAGCAAACTGTTCATTGTCAACAGCCGCGAATTTCAACTTTCCTAACTTAATTATTGTTTTCTCTTTAGTATTTCATATTTATTTATTTAGAGCTTCCTTTACTTTATAGTTTTTTAAGTGTTTATGGGTGCTAGTACTTTTCAAAATTTTAGATTGTTTCAATAGTTCGGTACTTCCACCCAGGGAGAGGTTAGGTTCGCCTACCTTATTCGCGACCGGCCTTGGGGTGTTTGCTCACTGCACCCCGGCCATTTATTCCTTTCACCCCCAATTTCGGATCTTTTGACCGGCGGTACTCTGGCACACCGGTCACAAAAATTCATGACCCAGTTTTATAGTTAATTTTGAAGTTACTTGTCTTTCAGCTTTTAATTTTAATCTTAACTTGTCCCCATTTTCGATCTCAGTCAATGCCAAAATGCAATTTGCAATAGCAGTGTTCTCTCGATGTCTAGTACCACAAAGCCTTTTTCAAGGCTTAACGGTTTGTGCGAAAGCTGGGAGACCTGCGGCCTGTAATGCGCACTAGGCATGACATCAAAATTAGTGAGCTATGTGCCCCCCCCCCCTTTTTTTAAGGTTTAGAGATAGATAGGCTTGGCTACCTTATGCTATTGCTTTTCTGTGCTCGTTGGTACCCTACTACCTTTGCATTCTCCGATCTTGCCGACGCCAGTCAGTGAAGTGACATCGAAGTATAGTGCAACCAAAAAATTCTTGGATGCCTTATGCGCCCTTTTTCTGGAGGTTATATTTAACCTCGTGCTTCCAACTCTTTAATGGCCCTAGGGTCTCCACCAGAGCTTCCAAATTATACTTTTAGACCGTGCATTGTTTCGAAATTCATCTTAGTTCTTCTTCATATTTAGTTGGAGGTTACGCGTGGCGGCGTTACACGCCGCGTCGGCACTCCTTAAGCACCGCGATGTCAAGAAGTTTCACTTCTAACGCGCGAGAATCCCACGCAGAAAAAAGAAAATGCCCCCTGGGAAGCAGAAGTCTGTTCTTTTTCCCTACACAATGAATTTTTTTTAATGTACGTACTGTACGGTGTATGTATATATACATGTAATAATTTCTATGCGTACGTCTAAATTTGTACCAATCTTGTAGAAAATAAAATTTAAAAAATGTAAAAAAAAAAAAAAAAAACTTCTAAACACGCCTTAATATGCTAAAATGTGCACTACCACAATTGCCAGTCCTAAGCCTGGAAAAAGTGTGAAGGGAAGTGACCTGGAAAACATTGCCATTAGGTGTTTTTAAAAGTTGTCCAATTATCCGGATTTTTCATTAACCGGATCGGCCTCGGTCCCGACCGGTCCGGATAATCGGCGCTCTACTGCATAAGAGATCTCCACGAGCCCGGGCTTGTCCCGAAGCCCGAGCTCGGTAAAAGCTTCTTTCATTAAACTCGGGCCGGGCTTAAATTTTATCTGAAAACTCGGTACGGGCTCGAGCTAAATTTTAGCTTTAAAAAAGTTGGTCCGGACTCGAACTTCGTTCTTCTCGGGGCACGTCCGGGTCTTATATTTTTTTTTTCTGTTGATTCGGGCCGGATCGGGACTGTATTTAATTTTTTTCCTCATGTCGTGGTAACTTTTCTCCTTTATTAGTGGTTTAAATGAACAATAAAACCTTTCTTTGTTTCTTTTTTTTTTCGTTTTTTAAATAACAGGTGGAATATGTTTCGCGTCCGGATTTGGCATATCCCGAAACGCGCAGGTCTCTAACATTCACACTGCTTTTTAAATTAGAGATGAATTGCACAGGGCCAAAACATTTTTATTCCAAATATAAATTTCGGAGTTGGTCAAAGAATATTGTAGATAAATAAAGTGAAAATAACTAGTTATTTTGGAAACACCCTACTAGTCACCTAATCTTCATAGGCGGCAGGGCTTAATTTCTAACAAAAAAAAGTACCGGAGCCCTAATATTCTGCAGTACTAACAACCGTAGCGTGCCCCTCCCCACTCCCCGTCACTCAAATCTCCATATTTATATTCCATACACTATTTTCAAAACTTAAAGCATTTTTTTTCCTTTAGAAAAATAAAAATTTTAAATATATCTGTCAGCATATACTTAGATGTAAACTATTCCAGTTTTTAGTTATCATTCCTTTCGAATAGAAATCTTTGCCTAATTTTAATGTTAATTAATTGCAGAATTCTGGGATTAAATATGGTAATTATTATGATTCGGAAATAGTGGCAACACAAAAAAGAAATAATTCATATTTAAATACATAATTTTTCATCTAAAACAATAGCTTAGATTTTCTTTTTGTAAAATTGAGCTAACTCGAATTTAACTTGGCTCGTAAGTAGTGTTGTCAGGTCTAAGTATCGCAAAAAGCGGACCAGAGAGAGAAAAAAAGCAGGACAGGCGCTTGAAAATTGAAACATCCTAAGCAGTACAATAAAACCTGTTAAAACGGATCCAGTGTAACGGAACACTTTTGAGCGAACTGAGTTTCTTTAAACTGAAAAATTTCCCAATATCAGCTAAAACAATGCTATACAATTATAATGCTAAGATTAAAACCTGTCTAAATTGGAAAGTTCTTCCGATTCTTTCAGGGATGTAGTGGAGGGTATACGGTGGTATATGCCGTATACGTTCTGGGTTTTTTAAGGAAACACCGTAAACCCACTGTTTCTCAAAAAAGCTGTAGTATATACACTGTAGGATGTATCCTCTGGCTTGAGCGTATACCCTCTGTTTAGAACGTATGCCCTCTGCTTTTTTTACGACTACACCACTGGATTCTTTGTCGTTCCATCTTAACAGGTTGCTGTATTAAATAGCTTCCTTTCTTCGTATTGAATTATACTTTATCCATAAAGGAATGGTATGAAATTAATTAGTCGAACTAGAGTTTTTTAAATAATTAACATTAATTTTATGACAATAATGCTCACTTTATGTATTACTGCCTTTTATTATTTTCATTATTTTGCATTTCAACCGCTTTTGAAAGAGTGCAATCATTATTACGTACACTCTCAAGAAAACATTTCGTCAAACGTAAAAAACACAGGCAGCAAGTTGCCGGAACGCAAAAGTAACATGCAGCACAGTTAAGGGAACACCCCTGTGTCCTGTGATTAGACGAAAATGCAACTTCTGGCAATTTTTACGTTAGATTAATGAATTTTCTATATTTTGGAGGGAAACGGGCAAATCAAAACAAGCATTTTCGTGTTTTAATAATAAAAGCAATTGAAGAAACACTTTCAACTCCTGTATTTTTTGAAGAGTGTATATTGATCGAAACCAGACAGCTGCAACTGCATTCTGCAACTTCTGATAAGATACAGAATACATATATTAAATCTGAGACTAAAACTGAAATACAAAATTCTTAAGAAGAATGCAAGTTAAAGAAAAACTTGTAAAATAGCTTAGAATGTAAAAGTTCATTATTTTAATATCAGCTCAAACATGAAACAAAGTCTTGTTGATGTTTAAAAAAACATCTTTAAATTCATGCTTATTTCGAAACAGCCAAACTTTAGAGGTCTGCACGGGCCGGGCTTGGGCCTATTTTCATTCATGTCACTTGGGCCGGGTCCGGCTGGGCTTAATCACTATTCTTTCCGTGCCGGGCTCGGGCCTTACTTTTTTCTAAAGGATCGGGCTGGAACTAACTTCTCTTTTCCTTACCGTGACGGGACAGGTTTCATTCTTCCTAGGTCTTCAATAACCGATATTTTCAGCCCCCGTCTCGATCCAGTCCGTATGAAAATCATTGTCTCGGCATGACCTAGTCCGTGCAAATATCAGTAAAATTTGGCCCGGCCCAAAATTTTTTGCAAAAAGTGTATATATTTTTAAATCGACATTATTCTATAATTATCAGCAAACATTAAAATGTATTCATTTTAAAGAATAGTAGATTTCTAGGCTATAATATTAAAATACAGTAAAACTTATGAAAAAGAACAAACCTACGGCGGAATCCTGTCTTATACGGAAAAAATTATTGATCCATGCAAAATGAATATAATAATACGTGTGAAAATAATATAATACATTTACACCTGCTAAGAAGGAAACTTGTTAAAGATACATTTTTTTCTTTCCTATGCGATTCCGTCTTAGGAGATTTTACTGTATAGCATTTTTCAGATTCTTAAATCTCCAATACGATATTAACTATAACTGAAACATTTACGTACAAATAGCGATTCATTAAAAAAAAATGTATATCGCAACTTAGGATGCTTCTTAAAAAATGAAGATTATAAACATGAAAAGAAAGGCTAAAATAAGTATTTTTGGTCAGAAATCCTCCTTTTAAGAAAATCGACGTAAAAATCCATGTTTTGTAGAAATTCCATCGGGCTGGGTCGGATTCGGGCTGAGATTTTAACTTTTTTCCGGACCGGGCTTGGGCCGCACTTTTAGCTTTTATAGAAAGCTGGGCAAGGCCGAACTTTTAATTTTTATACCGGGCCGGGCTCGGAACAAAGTTTTAACTTTTATACCGATCCGGACCTGGCAATTTCAACCCATACTGACCTCTACAAAGTATAACTAACAATAAGTTATTAATTAAAATTGTTCAGTCTAATAATACAACCAAGTTTAAATTATCAAGTAAGTCAAAAATGGAAACACTAATCAACCCGATCCGCAGCAAAATTTTAGAGCCAATGGCCAACACGTTCGGGTAGAATCGGGTTATATAACCCGATACAATATCTTAGTTGTTGCTATATATACATCTTCCTGCATTTTACAATGAAATTATGTTTGTACATAATTATTTTCTCATTTATACCTTCCATTTCTCTTTTATATATTAAATATAGATTAATATCCATATTATAAAATTAAACTCTACTCAATATTAAAATTAATGAACAAAGAAGAAATTTTTAGTTTGATACTAAGTTATCTTGAATAATTATACAAAATTATCTTTTTATTTACTCATTAATTTATAAAAAAAAATACTTACCCTGCCATTTTTAATAAGACGATCGAAGTGAGCAGATGAATTTCCACGTCCTGTCTCTTCTTAAAATTGTATTTCTTATAGGCGCCTAAGTTTGCGGTCTAGACAGGTCTAGTTGAGTTCTAGACAAAATTTATAAGGTTTTCGGTAACATCCGGTCGTCGTGACGACAGACTGTAACCGACATGTGGGCAAATTCTTAAATATTCTCGTCGCAGTCTAAGGAATAAAATTTTCCCTGCATCGTTATGTTTGCCTAGCATTTTGGCCCAAAATTAACTTTCGGTGCAACTTGTCTATCTGCGGCGCTCCATTTTTTTTTCTTTTTTGCTTCTCCACCCCCCTCCAAAATCCATTTTCTTACTTCAAGTCTGCACTAACAATTCGGCTTCTAAACCCCAGGTCAATCAGAAATCGTTCGGGCAGCGGTGGCCCAGTTGGCAGAGCATCGAATCCGCAGCTAAGGTCGCGGGATCGAGGCCTACTGCTGGCTATAATCCGCCATGTACACTAATGGCGCCTGGTGCATGTAAAATCCGTCTTGGATGCAAAGTCCTCCAAGTTACCTGTGAATTATACCTCAGGAGGTGCCTTGCCAGGTGAAGGTCTCGTCATCTGATCAAGGTTCTAAATTACGAGACCAACTTGTGTAGCAATGTGCAAGTGCAAACAGGCAATAACGTTAAGTAACCGGCAAAACAAAGTATACACAAACGAGCAGTAGGCACTGCAGATAGGATGACGATCGAGACAATGATGTCAGGTTTATTGCCGCTTCGCGGCGATTAGGCGGTCTTTCGCCCCGATGCCTGGTACTAAACCCGTTAAGCTGGGGCAACCCGGCAGGTAGGGGCCTGTTCATCGGTTAGAAAGAAAGAAAGAAAGGAATAAAATTTTAATTTAGATTAAACTCGTAAAAATTTGACATAATTTGGGTATGGTTAAAAATCGGGACACTTGGCAACACTACTCGTAAGTATCAAAACTCAACCCGAAACCGAACCCAACCAGAACGAAAAATGTTATCCTCAATCCGAGCCGTCGGTCGGGTCGGATGTAGGTAAAATCGGTCAACCTGAATCGATGCAAGACTCTAATCTGAGGTATAATTCTAAGCACTTTTTTGAAAAATCAGCTTAAACAAGACCGACGCGCAAGAATCAAAACTCATCCCGAAACCGAAAAAAAATATTTCCAAGTCAATCCGACTTCCAAAGAAAAAAAAATCAGCGGCAAACTTATCCGTGGGTCGGGTTTTCTATAAACTAGCCAGAGATCTTTGAAAAAAAACTAACATGCACCCGACTCGATACGACTCGAAAAAAATCGGGTTACCCGACCCGATGCAGTACTCTTCACTCAAGTCAAACAATTTTCCCCGACGACGATTAAATTTGACCCCGACGGGGGGGCATATGTCCCCTCGGACCCCCCTCTGGCGCCGCCCTTGGTGATATCATTGTGTTAAGTTGGAAAATCTACTTTAATTCATTTAATTAATTAATTGTAAAAGGTTTCGGATAAGAAGAGTTTTGTTGCCAACCTTTGATGCCAATCGTCTATCATACTTGATGAAATAAATTAATAGTTTCTATTTTTGGTCATCGGATGATAATATTTTGGATTAAAAAATAAACCTTACGAGAGCAATAAGTATGATTAAAATTTAGTATTACGTTTTATTATAAAAAAGCAAACTTATCAGTAATAAAATAAAACTTATCATAAATAGCTTATAATTAAAATAACTTTTTTTAAAGAATGTAATATAATATAGTTTATATAACATATAATATTTTATAACACGATGTCCTTCTGTTCTGGTTCCTTAGAAATAATATTTTTATGGAAAATAAGCACCCCCATTTCTGACCAAGTTTCATCAAAAGGTTTTTTTAACAATCCGTGGACATCCTTAAGTTTCTCTTGCTTCACGGGGACTCTCTTCTTCTTTTTGAAAAGAAAGTCCAGCTTTTAGATGCCTCTAGCGCAACTTCTGAATTTTGATATTCCAAGAATCTTCCGAAATACACTTCCACAAATTCGAAGATGACCATGGTTCTTTGTCTTTATACAGTACCTTATCGTAATGCCTTTGAAAGCGCACTGAGATGCACTTAAAAAAAACTTTCAAGTTGAAAATTTAACTTTTCTGGATGTTTTATGGAAGGAAAGAAACTTGGACGGTTTCTTGAAGGAGGTGTTTCAGATGTGAACTTCAAAATAAAGTTATCTTATGTAATTTTGTCTTTGCTTGAAAAAAAAAAAAAGAACGTTGGTGGAATCGTCATTCATCTTGCATTGAGAGAGTTGCATACAGGGGCGTCGCCATGGGGGGGGGGGGGGAGCCTCCCCCCCCCAATATATGTGAAGTTGGGAAATTTGAGCTTAGAGTTGGGAAATTCTAGATTTTTGAGACATTTTCTTTTTTAAAAGTAATAGTAAAAAAAATACGAAATTTTTATTGATTTGGTGATTATTTTGAGCACTGCAACAGTAAACAAGTTAAATTATCAAAAGAAATACAAAAAGAAATCAGCCACACTTAATCTATCATTGTATTTTTGAGTTCTACAAAAATATTGTACATCTACCAGACCTAAATTTCTCTACTCCTGTCCGTCAATAACTGACTAACCAGTTCCTTTATTTCCTCCAAAACTTTGTTCCTTTCTCAAAAATTTCAACCTACCTCCCCTTCTCCTCCCAAAAGAAAATCCAGCTATTTTAATCCAAAGGGATTGCAGCTTTTTTTGAAAATTTGAGATCACTTGAAGCACAACAGAAAGGAATGCAGTAACCTACTTAAAACACAGCTATGAGCAAGAAGATTTGATGAGTTTTCACAACTTTTTTGACTAATTTTGCGATTTTCGGACAATATTTTACTCATTCTCGTGATTTTTTTGCCGCAAAAATTAGTTAACCCTTCGCTGTCAAGTAAAAAGCGTTATATGAGCAAATGTGGATATAAGAAGTCGTTAGTTTAGATAAATTTGTCACATTTTACTTTTATTTGTGTGCGGAAATATATATCAGTCCTGTTCGTTTATATTCATATGTGTTTATAAAATTTTAAACCAAAAATCCAATGTTCTGTGTTTAAAGATGTTCTAAAAAGTTATTATAAATCTCAGCACGAAGAATCCATAATAGGAAAAGAGTTTTCGTGCAAGATTTTGGAGCATCTAAAAATCCATTCGAGGATGAAAAAGGTAAAAAATGGACGATTTTAATTTGGAACAGAAATATGACCATGAAAGCAGTCCATCAACTGAAGAAAAAATCGACATGCACTGTAACACTGACACGTTGCACTTGAATAAAATTTTGAAGAAATAAAGATTTCCTTACAGACAAGCTCACAAACAACTATGAATATTAAGATGTGACTGGAGAAGCTGAGTTCCGAAAGCACTGTAGGAAAACAGTTTCACCAAAGGCAATAGATAAAAATAATAGCACAGCAATGGACATTGATACACATAAGTTTTACAGTAAAAAATTATAAGATATACAAGAAAATTTCGGGAATTTAGTAATGGGCTTAAATGACAATGTTCCCTATATCAAAAGAATATTGCAGCAATGCATTCCATATTCAAATTACAATTGTGCAAGGGAAAAGTTAATAATTTTTCCACTTGGATATGAGAAACCGGATGTACATGACTTGCACATTCAAATAGAAATAAACCAAATCCCAATTCACTTAACAAACCTTTTACTCATGCCATGAAATTCAAAGACTATTTTGGTCACGCCGTCAAACTATATACTCGTACCTTAACATTCACAGCAGCTTATCTTTATGGCGTTGCATCTGATGAAAGAATCTTTAGTCAAATAAAAATTTAAAAAATATATATTGCAAGCTACAATGAGGGATGACAGACTTGACAGTCTAATGCTTTTAAAATATGAAAGTGAAATAGGGAATTTTATTAAACTAAGCGATGTTATTGACAGGTGGGCTTTTTTGTAGACCACAAGAATGAATATTAAGTAAAAACTAGTCGGATGTGCCAATCCCAAAATTTTCTTCTACTCCATACATGTTAATGCCTCAAAATTTGCAATCACACTGCCAAAATTAAATGACAACTCTTTGCCTATAATAACAAACTCTAAAGGTATAGATTTGTTGAATTGTGTGCATTTAAAAAGGAGATATAAGCATAGCATTTTTCAAACAAATCATTGAATTTTGGCACCCAGCCTCTTAGATGTCTGCAACCAAAATTCCTTACTCAAAGTGCACAAAAGCGATAGCTTTGGACAGTATAGACCCAAGCCTAATAAGGATCTATTTATGTGGAAGTGCTACTTATGTGGAATATGAAGTTTGACTAAATTCCGTGCATTAGTTTTTGAGATACAGCTATCGCAAAATCGTGAAAAATGCTGCATAGCAGCGCCACCTGCTATATGATATACATAAAAAGCTAATCTGCATCAAATTATGTCAAGGTTTAACAGAATATGACGTTTGATCAAATTCCGTGCAATAGTTTTTGAGGTATAATTATCGCTATAATCATGTAAATCGTGAAAAATGCCGCATAGCAGTGCCACCTGTTGGACGATTTACACCAAAAACAAATCAGCACCAATTTTTATAAAGGTACAGTCAAACCTCGTTAACACGAACTGTTTCCGATTGCCTCGTCCAGTTGTATGTAATGTAGTTAAGTTCCGATAACACGAACTACTTTTAATATGAAGAAAAAAAGTTTCCCCTTGAGTGTTCGCGTTAACGAGGTTTGACTGTATAAGTGAATCTCTAAAGTTTTATTAAATTTCGTGCATTAGTTCTTGTGTTAGAGTGCCCACAAAATTTGTAACACATATAGACAGATAGATATTTTCTAAAAACAGTCGAATCGTGTTCAGGACTTACTAAAACATATAAATCAGTCTAAAACCAGAAGACGAATTTTTTCACGAATCTAATACTTTCTTCTTGTAAAGATAGAAAGTAAAAAGTGTATTTATTTCTTTAGTAAACAAACCCATAATTAGAATTTTTATGTTTTCAGTTTCAGAATTTTTTATGCAAAAGTATCATTATAATTATTACACACGTTGTGCATATCATTTTAGTCGAAAATTGGAGCAATTTGTTTCAAGTTGGGAAATTTTCGAATTCTCCCCCCCGAAAAAATATCTGTGGCTACGCCCCTGGTTGCATACTCGAGATTCTCTTTCTGGTGAGTGCACTTTGAGAGGACCGGAAATGCCTTGGGTTTATGCCTGATAATAAATATTAAATCTTTTAACACCTTCTGACAGTAAGAAATATAGAAAGCGATTCTCCATTTTGAACTTATATTTTAATCTTCTTTTGCGTGTATTCTTTACTATCCCATGTGTTCGTATTTATTTTTCTCTTCTTCCCCCTTCCCCCATAAAATGCAAGAGTTTATTCACTGTCCATTATACATAAGATATGCTGTAAAACTTATTTAATTAATTTGTATGAATAGAACAAGTAAAAACTTTAAATGAAAATAGAAATAGGTCGCAGAGGAATGAAGGAAAATTACTGTGATAGCAGTTGAAAAGCTAGTCGTCCGTTGGTCTTACGCATGCGCAGGGATAAAGCTTGTTTTATTGCCAACTCCCTAGTGGATACGGCGAGTTTTGAAACCAAACCAATATTTTAAGAACCCAAAAATAAAGGATAAAAATATTTTTTTTACAGATTATAGTGTTTTTTTCTGTGCATGTTTACGAATAGAATAGATTGGTAGAGAAAACTCGATTTTTTAAATTTTGGATAAGGCGAGTTTTGAAACTCACGTCCTCATATCTAAATTCATCTGTTTATTACGTATATTTTTCAAGCGGATTTGTTTGATTTCGTTTTTAGGTGCGTTCGTAATTATATAAATACGTAGCACCTATAGTCGTTCAGTCCGTCCGTCCGTCTGTCCGTCCGTCTGTCCGCATGTAACAGAGCAAAAACTACCCAACCGAATGGTCTGAAATTTCAAATATATGATTGTTGCAAAATTTTGTCGAGCCATTTCAAATTTTATGAAAATCGGATGTATAGTTTAATTACAGGGACAGTCAAAAGTTTTTCTTTACATTACGGACAATGGGAAAAATTATTGCAAGTGCATTTTAATGATATTAGAGCCTTCAGAATGATCTGAAATTTTAAAGATATAATTGTTGCAAAATTTTGTCGAGCCCTTTCAAATTTTAGAAAAATCGGATGTATAGTTTAATTACAGGGACAGTCAAAAGTTTTTCTTTACATTACGGCCGATGGGAAAAATTATTGCAAGTGGATTTTAATGATATTAGAGCCTTCCGAATGATCTGAAATTTTAAAGATATAACTGTTGCAAAATTTTGTCGAGCCCTTTTAAATTTTAGGAAAATCGGATGTATGTTTAATTACAGGGACAGTCAAAAGTTTTTCTTTACATTACGGCCAATGGGAAAAATTATTGCAAGTGCATTTTAATGATATTACAGCCTTCCGAATGGTCTGAAATTTTAAAGATATAATTGTTGTAAAATTTTGTTGAGCTATTTCAAATTTTAGGAAAATCGGATGTATAGTTTAATTACAGGGACAGTCAAAAGTGTTCCGTTACATTACGGGGAATGGGAAAAAAATGTTGGAAGTGCATTTTAATGATGTATCAGACTATGCGCTTTATGAAGTGCAAAAAATTATACATTCAGTACAATATGGGGTGCAAAAAATAATTATAAAACTAGTTATAGTACGAACGCACCTCATTTGCCACATTTGACGAGCAATTTCCAACTTGTTGTTCTTAGTCTTGAGATTATCTGTTTTAAAAAATGACGCAGTTGTCTAAATTGGGCCAATTTAAGTTGCTTAAATTGGACCAGATATACGATCATAAATTTGAAAAGTAAGTAATGAATTTCGAGGGCTATACGCTTTGTACACTATTTGTTTATTTTTTAATATTTTATAATGGATTAATATCTCCATGCAATATTTTTTTTTTTTTTTTTTTTTTTTTTTTTTTAAATACAGTTTAGGCATTTTTATGTTTTAGTTTAAACATAAAAATATTTTTACTTGTTTATTCAATAAATTTTGTTTACAATTTCTTTTATCTTGTATGTATTTGTATTTATTTTCTTTCAATTCTTTATTCCTACGGCATATTTTGTTTAGAATCAGAGTTGAATTCAAACATTTTCCTTCTGGGGGATATTTGCGATTCCGTGAGGAGGGGTGGACTTTTTACAGTTCTGGTGGGTGAAATTACACTTTTACATTAAAACGCATAAAATTTCAAAACTTCCGGGGGAAGTTGTTATTTCAAGGCTCCGGGAGGAGGGGGGGGGGGGCTGAATTCAACACTGCTTGGATATATAATGTTTGCGTTTGATTAATCGCAGCGTATTTTTCAATGGAGCATATTTTTTAAACACTTTTTTAATATAATGTTGAAAATGTAGAAAAAGATTCAGATAAACTATCTGGAAGAAAAACACCTGTGACAGCAAAAGCTGTGAAAGATACAGGAAACAAAAAGGAGAGACTAAGTTGTGAAGAAATAGACCTGCAAGAAGGCTGCAGCTACAAATGCTCCCTAAAAGCCTAAAAATCATTAGAAATGTTATCTCCCTTGCTAAATTCAGTTAAATTAAAGTACAGAGAGAGTAAAAAAAACAAAAAAAAAAACAGTTGTGTTAACATCTTCGCCCTATAAAGTAAACCTTGAAATGAAAAAAAACAACAACAAGAAGAAAGCTGTCACAGCACAAAAGCAATTGAAACATCAAGTTTTAAAAAATAGGCGTAATGCAATCAGCAAGAAAATGATGGAAGGGAAGAACTAGAAACATAATGTAAAGAAAACTTCTGTTGCAGAAAAGAATCTTATAATTGAGAATCTAAAAAGAAAAATCTAGACAGTGATGATTGGTTTTGCCTAATATGTAAGAAAAATAAAATAGCAGAAAGTATTCCATGTTCAGATTGCTTAATACGGTTCCATGTTGTGTGCGCTGGAAAAAAAAATCAATAAACGAAATTCATGTGCAAACTTTGCATCATTCCTTACATGATATTCAAGTAACTGACAATTATTTCCATAATTCCTATTCTTAATTACTGATAACTTTGATTTATATTTTGAATGCATTTTGATTTAAAACAATTACTCTTATTTTCAGATATTTGATTTCATTATATTTCATTGTTGTTGTTTTGTTTAATTGTTTCATTAAGCTCAAACTTTGCTTTTAATAAAATTAGTTATATTCCCTAGTCATTAAACCTAGTCATTTTATTTGGTCCAATTTAGGAGTTTGGGGGGTCCAACTTAGGCGACCAGTTGCTGAATTTGGACCACTTTTGACAAATTTTTCAAATTAAAATAAAATTTAAGATTTTCAAAAAGAAATTGATCTAAAGATTTATTTAGTTAGTAGATGAATAGATTGACCCCGATTAATGATGTTTTGCAGATATTCCTAAAATTAAGTGAGTTACACCTGAAAATAAGTGAAGTGGTCCAAATTTCGCTACTCTCCCCTATTATTTATAGAGATATTACAGTTGCGCATTTTGGAAAAGTTATAATACATTTTAGTTAGAATTACAAATATCTTTGCATAAACAGAAATTATATTTCAAATTATTCGCTTACGTCCTTTTGGTATACCTTCTGAAGTGAAAACAGTCATAATAAACGTTTTTTTTTTTGGGGGGGGGGGGGGTAGAAGGGAGAGCGGAAAGAAGGTAGTTGTTAGATGATATTCTAATATTTTTTAGATAATCAAAATGACAATTATGGCCTTAACAATTTTAAGGATGTATTGTTTATTTACAATGATACGCGAACGGCATCAAAACGGCATTAGTTCACCAGACTGAGGTCTTTATCATTAACAGTTTGTTATCCATTGTTTTTTTCTCAGTCATACTCTTGAATTTTCCATCCACAATCTTTAAAAGCGGAGCAAATTCATTGTGTCATCACGATCTCATAGCGAAGATGCTGATAGAGAGATTCTCGGTACAGTCGGAGTCTTTATCGTCCGTAGGGTCGAAGGGTCAGCGGAATGCTCTCCCTTCCGTCGTCCGCCTCAGTAGGTCTCTGCACCATTACCCCAAATCGTCGGACACCGGTATAATCATTAAAAAGTGAGTTCGTTTTTAATAATTTCTGTTGTTTCCTGTCAATGAAATAGCGCTGTAATTTTTTGCCTTTGCAATTTTCACTGACCTAAATTTAGCCCCCAGCACGGTATGCTATTTCTTTCTCCCAGCTTATTTTGTGTAGCCTCCAAAAAATAACGTTACCTTACAGAAACCAGCCGTAAAGCAAAGCAGTACGATTAAATACTCTATAGCAATGTTTTTTTAACTTCTAAGCATCGCACATTTTCGATTTTTATACCGTCGTATTGCAAAAAAAAAAAAAAAAGAAAAAGTTTTTTAAATGCATTTTGTTTGAAAAGTGTATCTCCATTTATTTTTGAAATATTACTTTTTTTTGTAGTTTTTAGAGCCATTTGCTTAATATTGGCAACGGAAGAACTCCATTTCTGTAGAAAGTGAAAGAAAAATAGCAATTATATCTTTTTGTTGCCATTTTCCCATAAAAACTTTTAAAAAAAGTAATTAAAATACGTGCTATTTGAAAAAAAATATAAACGAATGATTTCTGTTAAAACAATGGAGCTATTATAAACTATATTTAATTTTAAGTATCTATGAATCATTAGATAGCCGGTTTTTTTGTCGATTTTCTTGAACGACTGCATCTTTTTGCTGCATTTGTGCATTATTTCGCGATAGTGATGTGCTATGCATGCTTTACTGTAGATGTTTAAGAGTAGATCGTAAATGTGGAATTCTTAAGCGGATGCGAATGACATCATTTTACATAAAATAAAACGTGTGCTTTAAGTCTTAAAATTGAAATATGTTTTGTACTGCAGTAGAGTCCCGCTTAACCGAGCTTCTTCTGATGGACTGGTGGCTTCTATTATTATGAAATAACCATTATAAATGAAGTGTTAGGTGAAGATGAAAGAGCAACCGTAAAAAGTTAGAACTCTGATTTTCTGGTCAGAATGAGGGAAAAAAATGGCCGTAATTTTTTTTGAAGATATTTGAAGAATAGAAGGCACCAGTCCATCAGAAGAAAATGAAGTAATGGAAATGCCGGGGGGTGATACTAAATTCTGAAAAAGCAGAATTCCTGTTTTCTAGTTTTTTTTAATGACCCAAGTACTAAGACATAGTTCTCATAGATGCTAATCCTTCTGATTTTTGAGTACCACTCTTACCGAATAGAAATATTAGCTGTATTTAATGACAGAAATGTGCGATTAAATGAGAGGAATATTATTATTCGTAAATAGTGCTACTCAAAAGTCGGAAGCTTTGACAGTTATGGATTCTTCTTGATGTTATAACGCTTTAAATAATATTTCAATCTTAATCTGATATATTCTCAGTATCTTATATGATTGTGATTGAATTCCATGATAAAATATCTGGTTGATCAGATCTGATAAAAAGGCCTTTTCTCAAATTTTTGAAACACAAAATTCGATCACCATAAATTTTCCCCCATCGGTCTACACCTAATTTCTACTTTAGTAGAAGCCTAGGGTGGGACTAAAAGATCTTTTTTTTTTAACCCTTGAAAATAATATATTTAAAATTTCCCGAAACCCGGTCGTCTTCAAAGAGGAGGCCGGGCTATAGTTAATAGAATACGTAATTTTAAATACGTTCGGTTTCAGAAACAATATTTATTTTCGTAACCATTCCTAACATCGATTTCAGAATTTTTTGAATATGCATTTTCTCATAATTCATTTACCATTTTATAGGAAACTTAAAACTTTAAGATTAAAGTAACAGCTTAGAAATTATGATGCAGAGTGGTAATCATACCTCGGAAGCTGGATATTGCTTTGTTTAATTGTATTTTTAAGATATAAACAGCGTCGGACTGGGCCAATGTGAAATGCGTAGATCTTGGATTTTCAGAAAGCACAAATATTTTAACGACCTCAATTCATTTTAAACGCTTATAGCATTTAGAAGATTATAACATCCATTGATAATAATTAATGTACTGTAATAGTTTCCAAAATATCGATATTTTTATTTTTTAGATGTAAATATGTCAAATATTACTACCAAATAGTGATCTACCAAATTTTTATTTTTTTTCTATCTTTACAAGAATAAAGTATTGGATTCATGAAAATTTTCGACTTCCGGTTTTCGAAGGATTTACACGCTTTAGGGGTCAGAGATTCCGAAAAACATGTTTTTACAAAATGTCTGTCAGTGACACAAATTTTGTGGGCGCTCTATCTCAAGAACTAATGCACGGAATTTAATAAAAAATTATATTATAGTAGTCCCTAACATAAATTGGTGCTGATTAGGTTTTGGTGTAAATCGTTCAACAGGTGGCGCTGCTATACTGTATTTTTTGCGATTTCTGTAATAGCTCTAACTCAAGAACTCACGCACGGATTTTCATCAAACTTCAGATTTAGTTATTCCTTGATATGAATTGGTGCTGGTAAGGTTTCGGTGTAAATCGCCCAACAGATGGCGCTGCTACGCTGCATTTTGCAGGATTTACACGATTTTTGCAATAGCTCTATCTCAAGAAATAATGCACGGATTTTCATCAAACTTCAGATTTAGTTATTCCTGGATATGAATTGGTGCTGGTAGCGTTTTGGTGTAAATCGCTTTACAGATGGTGCTCCTATGCTGCATTTTGCAGGATTTACACGATTTTTGCAATAGCTCTACTCAAGAAATAATGCACGGATTTTCATCAAACTTCAGATTCAGTTAGTCCTTGACACGAACTGACGTTTTGTACATCTTGGTGTAAATCGCTCAACAGGTGGCGCTGCTATGCTGCCTTTTTTGCGATTTCCGCAAACTATCTCAAGATCTATCTCAAGAACTAATCCTTTGGTTTTCAACAAACTTCAGATTCAGATATACCTGGATATGAATTAGTGCTGTTTATGTTTTGGTGTAAATCGCTCAACAGGTGGCGCTGCTATGCTGCATTTTTTGCGATTTCCGCAAACTATCTCAAGATCTATCTCAAGAACTAATCCTTTGGTTTTCAACAAACTTCAGATTCAGATATACCTGGATATGAATTAGTGCTGTTTATGTTTTGGTGTAAATCGCTCAACAGGTGGCGCTGCTATGCTGCATTTTTGCGATTTCCGCATAGCTCTATCTCAAGAACTAATGCTTTGGTTTTCAACAAACTTGAGATTCAGGGATACCTCGATATGAATTAGTGCTCTTTATATTTTGGTGCAAATCGCTTAACAGGTAGCGCTGCTATGCTACATTTTTCAGAATTTCCCCTATAGCTCTATCTCAATAACTAATGCACGAATTGTCATCAAACTTCAAATTCAGATATACTTTGATATGAATTGGTGCTAATTTGATGTAATTTTTTGTACTATTTAAATGATTTAATTGACGTGATTTATATAGAAGAAAGTTTTATGATGGCCACAACATACTAGTTTAAATGTGGGATAAATTGATAAGTAAATTTTGAGTCTCGAAATAAAATAAAATAAAACTAACATTAAAAAACTCAAAAAATTGCAAAATGTAATATTATACAACAAATCCAAATACATATAGCTATTATTGTATCATTATTGTATATATAAACGGTATTTTCATGGACTTTGCCCGTAAATTTCTTCCCCGATTTTTCCTTTTTGGCTCTGAAACCTTTTTGTATGATGTGTAATTTATGCTATAAACATTTTGCCATTAAAAGCCCAAAAATACTAGGACATTGAAAACATCACATAAAACTTAATTTTTTTAAATTTTATTGACGAAAAGGAATTTATTTTGAACATAGAGTTTTATAAAACGCTTAAGAAAATAATATGTCAAGAAAATTGACTTAATTTTATTCTTTCCTTTAAAAGACATTGTAAAAAGGAACACATTGATGAAAAATTTGTCTACTTTTTCTAAAATGTCAAAAGATTTATTTCTTTTCTGTTGGTTGGAGAATCATTTTTAAACTGTATCATTGCTGTCATAAGTTTGTCTCTCTCGCTCTGTTTTTTAAGAAATGCTCCTAAATCTACTAACAAGGAAGGCCTCCTTACTGGGCATATTCAAAATATTTTGAAAAAAAGACCAATTAAACTACTTACGTATGTAATAATGGATTAGTCAAATTTAGTGGCGGAATTACAGTAGAAAGACTGTAAAAAATAAAATACTTTCGAGTATTTGGCGCGAAAAGACCAAAGCGTCAGGCAATTTGGCGAGCAGCACTTTTCCTCGCCAAAAGCAAACGATTTTAATGCATGTTAAAATTGCTTTTTAAATGATTTTGAGAATGCGTGTAAATAATATTTAATGGATTTAAACTTAAACAATGAGAGAGTTTAATACATAGATTTTTTTGTATTACATATTTATGTTGCTTGTTGTTGCAGTTTGTAAAAATAATTTTATATATAAAAAAAATTCCATATCGAGAAATATATTTTCATATATTTAGGCGTATTCCAAAATAAAGGCTAGATGAAGAATGCTGCAGTTTTCCATTTCAATATCGGAGACGTTTTTGTTTCCATAGCAACAAAATTGAATCGACAGTACTTAATTGGATTCAGTTTTGAGATTAAAACAATTTTAATTCATAAAATTTCGTAGTTAACTTTCATTATAAATACAAATATGACAAAATTAGAGTTAAAACAACACTGTAAAAAAACCACTGTAAATTTGCCAGCACAAACTCGATCACAGTTGAATGTATTGTATCTTCTTTGTGTTCCTGACTATTTAAACATGAAAAATACAGTAGTTGCTTAAAATTAACAGTACAATGTACTGGCAATTTGGACGCATTTGGACGACAGCACAAACTACTGGCGTCCAAATTGTCAGTACATTGTGCTGTTAATTTTACGCAACTACTGTATTTTCCATGTTTAAATAGTCAGGAACACAAAGAAAGATACAGTACATTCAACTGTGATCGAGTTTGTGCACGAGATGAACAGTACTTTGTACTGTAAAAATGTCGTTTTTTTTTTTTTTTTTTACAGTGAAACTAAAAATGACAAAACTAAAGTTATTAAAATTAAATTTATTTAAACAAGTTCAAAATGAAACATTTTTACATTATAGGGTATTTGACATAAAAAAGTATTTTTTGAAATTTTATTCCATCACAACCCGTGATAAATCGCCAAAAGACAAAATTTTAATTATTTTTTTACGAACACTCTATCGAGTTTCCGCCGAATTTTTCCCCATAAATATATCTATCCTCATGAGAAGAATATTCTATAATTTTTTCAGATTTTTTAAAGTATGCCCGTATGGAGACCTTCCTTGTAAGCTTTTCCCTGTACTTCTCATTTTCCCACTAAGCTGTGAGTGCAAAAAACGATGCACACACAGACAGTTTATTAGTAAAACTAGAGAAAAAGAATTCTGCTTTTTCAGAATTAAATGTCGCCCCCGATGAAAAAAAATATCTATGTATATAAATATAGATAGAGTAGAGTCCCGATTATCCGTGTTAATCGAACTAATACCTTTAGAATGGATCAGTTTCTTCTGATGAACTGATGGCTTCCATTATTATGAAACAGCTATTATAAACGAACTGTTAGGTGAAGATGAAAAAGCAGCCGTAAAAAGTTAGAACTCTGATTTTCTGGTCAGAATAGGAAAAAAAATGGCCATAATTTTTTTTTTTTTTTTTTTTTTTTGAGAAAAACATTATGGCCGTCTTTTTCCCCATTTTTTCCCCATCCAAAAGTTAGAACTCTGATTTTCTGGTCAGAATGAAGAAAAAAATGGCCATGATTTTTTTCTCAAAAAAAAAAAAAAAAAAAAAAAAAAATTATGGCCTTTTTTTTCCTCATTCTGACCAGAAAATCAGAGTTCTAACTTTTTACGGCTGCTCTTTCATCTTCACCTAACACTTCGTTTATAATAGCTGTTTTATAATAATGGAAGCCATCACTCCATCAGAAGAAAATAACTCGGTTAAGTGGGACTCGGATAATCGGGACTCTACTGTAATACAAAACATATTTCAGCTTTAAGACTTAAACATACGTTTTTATTTTATATAAAAGGACGTCATCCGCACCCGCTGAAGAATTCCTCATTTGCGATCCAGTCTTAAACAACATCGACAGTAAAGTACGCATAGGACGCCACTATCGCGGAATAATACACAAGTCTAAAAAAAGAAATTTCGTCATTCAAAAAACTTGACTAAAAGAAACAAGTTGGAAATTGCTCGTCAAACGTGGAGCGTTCGTACTATAACTAGTTTTATAATTATTTTTTACACCCCATATTGTACTGAATGTATAATTTTTTGCACTTCATGAAGTGCATAGTCTGTAGCATCATTAAAATGCACTTGCAATAACTTTTATCCCATTCCCCGTAATGTAACGGAACATTTTTGACTGTCCCTGTAATTAAACTATACATCCGATTTTCCTAAAATTGGAAATGGCTCGACAAAATTTTGCAATAATTATATATTTAAAATTTCAGACCATTCGGAAGGCTGTAACATCATTAAAATGCATTTGCAATAATTTTTCCCATTGGTCGTAATGTAAAGAAAAACTTTTGACTGTCCCTGTAATTAAACTATACATCCGATTTTCATAAAATTTGAAATGGCTCGACAAAATTTTGCAACAATCATATATTTAAAATTTCAGACCATTCGGTTGGGTATGTTTTTGCTCTGATATATGCGGACAGACAGACAGACGGACGGACGGACTGAACGACGACTATAGGTGCTACGTATTTATATAACTACGAACGCACCTAAAAAAGGTCTATCTCATGATTCATATGCCTTCATTTGTTTGTAATATTAATATAGATACTTAAAATTAAGTTTAGTTTATAATAACTCCATGTTTCATCAGAAATCCTTCATTTATATTTTTTTCAAAATAGCACGTATTTTAATTAATTTTTTTTTCCGTTTTTATGAGAAAATAGCAACAAAAAGATATAATTGCTATTTTTCTTTTACTTTCTAAAGAAATGGAGTTCTTCCGTTGCCAATATTAAGCAAATGGCTGCAAAAACTACAAAAAAATTATTTCAAAAATAAATGGAGATGCAGTTTTCAAACAAATTGCATTTAAAAGTACTTTTTTTCCCCCAGTACGACGGTATAAAATTGAAAATGTGCGATGCTTAGAAGTTTAAAAAATTGCTATAGAGTATTTAATCGTATTGCTTTGTTTTACGGTTAGCTTCCGTAAAGTAACGTTATTTTTTGGATGTGACACAAAATAAGCTGGGAGAAAGAGATAGCATACCGGTGGGCTGAAAAGACAAACGTTTGTTAATTTAGGAAAATACAACATGGCCACGAAGGAATAATATCCAATATACACAACATATAACATATACAATGTACATTTTTTTTTTATTTACCCACTATTCCGAAAAGTTTTCTTTACCTTTAGAAACTTCAGCAACTAATATATTTTCGAGATTTAAAGAATTATTTAAAAAAAAAAAAAAAAAAAAAAAAAAAAAAAAAAAAAAGTTTCATTTGCTGCCACTGATATTCGGAAACGTTTCCGAATAGATTTTATAGTGTATTAATCAGTTTTATCAAACCGGAATATAGGTTTTTAGAATGCTATCAATTCTCAATTGAACATCTTTAGTTGTGTAACTCAATTTATATATGAAAGAGTAACAAGATAATGTTAATGTTAATGTTAATGTTAATATTGTTAATTTATCATGTTTCTCTGTAAAAAAATATTTGTTGAACATGAAAATATTTATTTGAGGATAGAAAAACCTGTTAACATCCAAAAAAACAGAAGGACCTATATTTCGGTTTGAGTAAACTGATTCATACACAACTGATTCATGCATAAAACTATTCGGAAACGTTTATGCAAATCATTGACAGCCGAAGAAGTTTTGTTTTTACAAATGCTTCATTAAATCTCGAAAATGTATTGGTTTCCAAGGTTTCTAAAGATAAAGAACGGTTTTCGAAATCGTGGATAACTCGGAATAGGTAGTTGTATATTTTCGTTCGTGGTTATGTTATGTTTTTATGGATTAAAAAATATTTGTCTGTTTTTAACTTACAATTCTGTTTGTTTGTATGTGGCAGTCAAATCATGTGATTCATTTTTCACACTTTTTGTTGGCATAGAGCTTTGAAATTTCGAATATATAGTATCCTTGAGAGCGAATATGACATGAATACATGAATATACATGAATTGGACATTGATTTTTTAAAATTCGATCCATAGGAGGGGACAACGGGGAGTTAACGGTTGATTTTCTATGGAGAAATCAATATCAGCCTCAACAATGAGTATTTGTTGAAAAGTGCTAATGGCAAGGTTACCACAATATCGCTAATTTTTGTCAACTTGGCAAAATATCGCGAAATTTGTCGACAAAATAAGTTGCCCTATATATAAAGCCGACTTGGCGATAGCTGTTTAATTTGGCAATATTCCCATTTAAATCAATTAATCCATTTTTGTGAATTTTAATGAAATCATGTCTTTTTAATTTTTCTTTTTAGATTTATATTATACCGTGCGGCTATAGATCACTGTATAACTATAATTTTTGTATGCCTTACAAGTTACATGTTTTTGGCATAATTTAATTCACATCCTTATTATTTTCTCTTTTCCAACATCGAGATAAATTTCAGCCAATTTTGTATAAAAGTTTGTAGCTCTTCAGCTTTTTTGACGCTGATAATATTAGACAAGTCACACATTTTATCGAAAACATTTGCTAGTCTCAGCTTAGGAAAATTTCACTTGATCGCAACATGGAAAGTTTAGGAAGTTTTTATATTTCCATTAAGCTTCTCAATAACCACGAACAAAACTTTTATTTTTAACCTATCCTCTTTTGGCGAGTGAATTTAATAATCATCCACCAGTTTTCCGGGCATTTTTGATCTTTCACACTTTTTAAAGGAGCAATTCCAAGTTAACGTAGATGGTCTTCCTTTTTAGAGAAGGATCATCTTCTAAATTCTCATCTAATTTTATTGAAATAACAGATGTTAATATTCTTGCAGCATCCTTAACGGCTTGCGTACACTGCGTAAGTCATGCTATTTTGTCATTTCCGACAATGACAGCGTACGTGATGCTGTTTTGTTCATTCTCGACAATGACGTGCGTAGCGTACGTCATGATATCTGACTGATTTTTACTTTCTTCTATCTTTACAAGAAGAAAGTATTGGATTCATGAAAATTTTCGAATTCCGGTTTTCGACGGATTTACACGTTTTAAGGATCAGAGATTCCAAAAAACATGTTTTTACAAAATGTCTGTCTGTGACTCTGTGAGTCTGTCTGTCTGTCTGTCTGTGTGTATGTGACACAAATTTTGTGGGCGCTCTATCTCAAGAACTAATGCACGGAATTTAACAAAAATTCATATTCAGTTAGTACCTGATACAAATTGATGCTGATTAGTTTTTGGTGCAAATCGCTCAACAGGTGGCGCTGTTATGCTGCCTTTTTTACGATTTCCGCAATGGCTCTATCTCAAGAACTAATGCACGGATTTTCATGAAACTTCAGATTCAGTTAGTCCTTGACACGCATAGACATTTTAGAGATTTTGGTGCAAATCGCTCAACAGGTGGCGCTGCTATGCTGCCTTTTTTACGATTTCCGAAATGGCTCTATCTCAAGAACTAATGCACGGATTTTCATGAAACTTCAAAGTCAGTTAGTCCTTGATATGACTTGATGCTGATTACGTGTTGGTGTAAATCGCTCAACAGGTGGCGCTGCTATGCTGGATTTTTTACGATTTCCGCAATGGCTCTATCTCAAGAACTAATGCACGGATTTTCATGTAACTTCAGATTCAGTTAGTCCTTGACATGAATAGACATTTTATAGATTTTGGTGTAAATCGCTCAACAGGTGGCGCTGCTATTGGGCATTTTTTGAAATTTCCGCAATAGCTCTATCTCAAGAACTAATGCTTGGATTTTCAACAAACTTCAGATTCAGGTATACCATGATATGAATTAGTGCTGTTTATGTTTTGGTGCAAATCGCTCAACAGGTGGCGCTGCTATGCTGCATTTTTCAAAATTTCCGCCACAGCTGTATCTCAATAACTAATGCATGAATTTTCATCAAACTTCATATTCAGGTATACCTTGATATAAATTAGTGCTGTTTATGTTTTGGTGTAAATCGCTCAACAGGTGGCGCTGCTATACTACATTTTTCAGAATTTCCGCTATACCTCTATACAAGAACTAATGCACGAATTTTCACCAAACTTCAAATTCAGATATATTGTGATATGAATTGGTACTATTTAAACGATTTAATTGACGTAATTTATATAGAAGAAAGTTTAGTGATGGCCACAACATACTAGTTTAATTAGACATTCGGAATTCTCACCAGAAAATTTTAACTTTTATTTTTGCTTTACAAGATGATTGATTTTTCATAAATAAAGTAAAAGAAAATTACCAATTAAATTTTTGTGGTTGGAATCAAAATTTGAAAAAAAAAAAAAAAAATCTGCCAGATGTGGCAACACTGGTGGCTAGTGACATACATCCGCTAACAGCGCCAGAGCGCAAGGGGTTAATTAATTGATATTTCTAGCATCAATTATTTAATTTTATGTTGCGTACACAAATCTACACGTCTGAGCATAGTCCAGATTCTTGGTTTGGAAGTAATTTGGGGGAGAAGTTTTTTTAACTCTTTGGATTTCGGCGTCCCTTACACAAATTTTATTTGCTCGGCACCACTTTTTAAAAAGAAGTTTCCTTCAAGTATACAATTTCAAAAATGCTCTGATTAAATAAGGCAAATTTTATTTTCCTTTATTACTGGTGCCAAAAACGAATTTTGCAAAGAAAGATGATGTCGCCGCAGCAGCGACAACGGAGTGCAAAGGGTTAAATATCACAATAAATAATTATAGTTTAAAATAAAAGACACTTTGTAGAGAATTTGGTTCGTCTCATTGATATCTTTGTGACGAAACCTTGGGTATTTTTGGTTATTGTACAAAAACTGTTACAATTAGTTCTAGTAGCAGTGTTTTCGATTGTGATGCGTTATCTGCATATGCTGCATATCTATCAACCTTTCGTTTTTTTATTAAATTAAAATAAAACAAAAATTTTGTAAACCTTTTGAAGGATGGTGGTTTATTTTTGGACGACCTAATTTTAATCCTTAAATGACAGGAAAGAAAATTTTCCGTTTATTAGAGTATATGAAGAAATACTTTTAATTATTTTCAAATAAATTTGTTTATAAATTCTGGTGTCATTCAATCCCTTCTGCATTTTACGAATAGAAGTACTTTGGCCTGAAAGGGTTAAGTAAAAAATATTAATAAATAACCTCATAGAAACAAGAAAAAATTTATAATTTTTTTTTCTAGTTTACCGTAAGGTTGGCAGCTATGCTGTAGTGAGACTTAATAATGGAACTGGCTAAAAAGTATGATCATTGTATTGTTCCTTGACCCACACCTAGTGGCTCAAATTGCTAAAACGCTTATCATTAAATTTTGCTGTAAGAACACAGATAACCTTTTGTGTGAATCCTTGCAAACACGCGTAGCTACTGCAGGAATTTAAAAAAAAAATTTGAAGGTTTTTAACAAAATTTGAGCAGTGTCTGAAATTAAAAGATTCAACACATGCGCACAGTACCAAATGTAGGAAGACGGTACTAAATCTCTGAGTGTGGATGGAGACTGCACTATATTCGTGACTTATGTCCGAGTGGCAATCAATTCACTTGGTACTTAGTTCTGTATAGTAAGTCAATGTACAGTCGTGGAAAAAAAAAGTAAACACCCCCTACTAACTCCTCAACGAATTAGCGTAGACGAAAGTTACTGGAACCGAACGATTGGAAATAAAGTCTACTTTTAAATGACGTGTATAAAATTTGCTTAGGAGGCCATTTACATATTGAAACGAATCCAAACTTCATTTTTTTCAAAGTCAATATCCAATTTTGATGAGATATTTCAAATCTTTGGTTCAAACTATGCCCAGACGCCAAATTTCAAGTCATTTGAATGATAAGTTTTTGAATTATAAACATTCAAAATTTAGTGTTTCTAATGTTAAATTACATTTTCATATTCTTATTTATAACTTCTGAAATTATGATCCTAATGTTCTAATTTTTTTTGTAGCAATAATACTAATATACCCAAACATAAATACGTTGAATTTGCAATTTTTATAATTTTCTGATATGAATTATGAATTATGAAATTAATATTAAAAAAAATTATGAATTGCAACCTACAATTTTTTTGATGGATTCAGATTTATTAAGCCTGCTTTATGGAAATCCAAAATTTCACATTTTTCTACCAAGTAGTTTTCAAATTATGCTTAAAAAATGGCAAAATGATGTTTTAAGGGGCCGTCTATGATAGAAGTGACTAAATATTTTGAAATTTCTTACGCTATCCTGTAATCTAACAAGCTTAATTGACCGCTTAAGGTGCCTTGATCAAGAAGGGAGCTCTCTCTGTCAACAATCGAATACCGAACTTCAATTTGGACACAGCCCTTAAAATACGCTCGTTTTAAAATAATTAATTTCTCGGAAACTTATGGTACAAATTGTAAAAAAATTGTTTTTAGACTAATTGAAGGGTGTAGAGTTCATTTATGCTGTCAGAATTCTGTACTGCTATTGAAAAAAAACAAAGTTATGGTTCGTTTTAGGTAGATTTCGTATGAAATACTACCTATTGGGATCGTTCCTATGTTGGAATTTCTGAAAAATTTTTGCAGATCTACACCGATCATGACCCCTAGAACCCAAAACCACCCTCAGTAAAAAACTTTATCTATATCTATCTATCTATATATATATATATATATCACTTTCTTCTGGGCACGATAACTTTTGTAATTCTGCACCAATCTCTTCCAAACTGATACGCAAAATCAATGGGCATAAAATCTCAGTCAAGTTCGTTAATGGGCAAAATCGGACCAAGGGGATGGAAATAGGGAGGGGTTTTGTGAAAACAGAAAACCCCCCATAACTTCTTAATTTTTGTACAGATCAAATCAGTTTAAAGTTTTTATTACTTCTAAAAATAGGGCCAAAAATTTATGTATCACAGATTTTTGATAAAGTTAAAAATGGGCTCAAGGGGCGCAAAAAATAGGGTTTTTGGGGGAAAAAAATTCATAACTTCGTCAATTCTCAAGATATCAAATCCAATTAATTTTATTATAAATCTCCTTAACATTATCTACAACTTTTATATTCACAAGTTTTTGAAAGGACCAATTCGTACCGCAAAAAAATTTCAAACGAAAACAAAAAGAGGGTTTGAAGAAGGAAAAAATCCATAACTCCGTCAATTCAAAAGATATAAAATCCCCATGAATTTATCATATATCTTCTTAATATTGTCTAAAACATCTATATAGACAAGTTTTGGATAGGACCAAATCTTACAGCAAAAACAAATTAAAAATACATAGCGGTTGAAGAAAAGAATCATCTTTGTAAGGGTGTATTCAAATCCAAACTGCTTATTTTCTGACTCATTTTACAATTCATTTTCGCTCTCAAAGGCTTCCAATTGGTACGTTTTCTTACTCAGAAACTATATAATGTACCGTAATGGTCGATTTTTTGATAGAGGCAGAATATATCTTTTAAAATGCTGTTAAAAAGGGCATTTTGAACCGAATTTACCGAAGCGGATTGTGTTGGAAAAATCATTGTATTAAGGATGCACTCAAATCAAAACTGCTTATTTTCTGACTCATTTTTAAATTCATTTTTGCTCTCAAACGCATTTAATTGGTAGATTCGCTTATTCAGAAACTATATAACTTACCGTAATGATCGATTTTTTAATAGAGGCAGAATATATTTCAAAAAATGATGTCAAAGTGGGCATTTTGAACGGAATTTCCCGAAGCGATTGTGTTAGAAACGAAAAATATTGTCCTTCTGAGAAAATAATTGTTTATGTATCAAGTTTTAATTAATTGAACAAAAAATAAAAACACAGGTCGCTTATAAATCTCTTCAAAAATCACGTCAGCAAGTTTCATATTTTTTTTTTATTTATTAAAAATGAATCTGGAATTATGCCAGAAAATTTCGATTTGTTGAGCATAAAAAAGTATTTTTTTTAATACCGCCCTAACATGATTCTGATAAAACCAGCTATTATATAAAAATGAAATAAAAACTCGTCAAAAGCGGCCAGATAATATTGTTAAAGTGAATTTATCTCTAATCATGTTTTAGTTTTTGTTTGTGAAATTAGTATATTTGACTTCGAAATCTACCTCTGCCTGTAGGCCGGGCCAGCAGGGATTTTTTAATATGTAGATGGCCCTCTAAGCAAATTTTATAGACATCACTTAAAAGTAGACTTTATTTCCAATCGTTCGGTACCAGTAGCTTTCTTCTACGATAATTTGTTGAGGAGTTAGTAGGGGGTGTTTACTTTTTTTTTTTCCACGACTGTACACTTAAAGATTTTCAGCAATTAGTGAACAGAGATTTCCGTGGAGTAAACTAGATATACACTAACGTTAAGAATTTTACTTCTTGATCAGTTTTATTGACAGAAAGATACTCAAGGCGTCAGGCTCATTCTTTCTTTCTTCAAAAGGCAAGATTCTGTTTTTTTTTACCAAATTGAATAGGTATCAGTAACATCAAATAAAACGTTTGGGCTTTAAAATATACATAGACTAATGGCATTTACCGGGTTTTTATTATTTCCTATAGTATTTTATCGGTGAAAACCAGGTTTTTCCCACGTCTTGCTAAACACATAAACATCATCTCAACAACCACCAAATAGTCACCCTACTGTCGAATGCAAAAGTAATTTTTTTCTCGATATAGTTTCGGAATATTCTGCAACTCTCTTCTTAATAAAAAAAATATAATAATAATATTTAACGTTTATGATATCTGAACACGTTTTAATTAAAAGTTATTGATTTTATATGAGAAATCAGGATATTTTTTTTATTTCCTGAAATGAAAGTTATTTGCACAAATAATTGAAAAGCAAAATTTAAAAATTTAACGTTCGAGTGTTTCACCAAAGGTCGAAATTTAGATGAATTATTTCAAAACAAATATCAGAAATCAGGCCAATCATACATATTCGAGTTTACTTTCTGTTGTTATCATAAACAAATCATTATCTGTTGAAATGGCCACTGAAAAATTGTTTTGATGAAAAAACGCTCGAAAAAATAATTGATAGATATTTATCATCACCTCCTTGTCCGTTGACGAAGTTTTATTTTGCAGTTATTCTTAAAACTGTTTTTTATTTTCAACATATGTACTTCCAAGAAATAAAAGCGTGAGGTGCGGGAGGGTGAAGTGATGGAGAAATAAAGTAAGTTTTCTTTATTCTGAAGTTTGAACTACGGCTCTTTCAATAAAATAACAAAATTGTAATTAAAAATAATGCTATGTGATGTGTTAGAATCAAGCTAATGAGATAAAAAATTGGCATACACATGCTTCTAGGCTTCATAAAAGGGATCTTTCTTCGCTGAAAGATAAAAAATGAGGAAGAATGGCAGGCAGCAACAGCAGCGGAATAGGAAAGGGAGTAAGAAACTCCGGTAATACAGTTTTCCCTTGCATAATTTTTGATTCCGCGTGTTTTTCACATTATTTACTTTTGAAAGAAATTTTCAGAAAAGAAAATGTTTCACGTAACTTTCACATCAAGAATATGAGATAATTTGAATTACTGAAGCTGAAATGTTACACTAATGAGCAGAATTTCTTCTACATTTTCTCTTTTCCTTTTTGGTATCTATACATTCTTTCAGTTTAAAACTAAACAATTTTAGAGGAATTTTAAAAACATAAGAAAGCATTTCTTCAAAGAGTTAAATTTGCTCAAAATTTCTAAAGTAATTAAAGAAAATAAGTTTTAACATCGGATTTCGTTTTTAAAGTAGTCAGCTTTTAGCAAGAGAATTAAAGGCAGATAATGAAAATAAAGGTATAAAAATAAAAACGTGTTTCTGATTTGTAAAATAACAACAGTTCTAGTTAAACTTAATTTTCCTGTAGAAAGTTTAAACTCCTTTAATATTTCTACACTTTTTAAAATTCTACCAGCATTTTTTACTAACATGAAATGTTTTATTGCTGTAAATTACTTTTTAATTACAAAGATGAATTTTCATCCAACTGAAAATAGTTATTTAATAACTGTCCAAACTGTTTCTATGTATTATTACTTATTTACTTATTAAAATATTATATTTCTCATAAAGTTCCCCATTTCTGCTCTTACATCAAATTTTTATTCGAGAAAAAATTAATGTCAATCAGTATCTGCAAAAATTCTCGCGTATTTTTCACATTCTCTACTCTTTGTATAGATGGGGTGATATAAAAAAAAGTACTCCAGTAATTACGTTACATTGATACGTGTATAAATAGAAATAACCTTTTATGTGAAATATCGGCCTTCAGTGTAAAAAGTAAAATAAAATAAAATAAATCAATAAATAAGAACAGCTACCAAGAAGCAAAAACAACAGCGGATTATAAGTTCTTAAAGTGTAATCGATTTTTAATGTAGATAATACAACAAAATTATTATTTTTTAATTACTTAACAATTATTTAACAAGGTACACCAAATTTTCAGATGGCAGAAAAATCTTAGTCAATAACTATTTAAGAGTATAAATAACTTTAGAATGTAAAATTAACTTGGTTTTCGCTCACAGCTATTGCAAGTTTGCATTAAAAAAAATTATGTCACTAGTTGTATGAATGAATATTCGGAGAAAAAACCATTCTTTCGTGCCATATGACACCTTTGTTATTATACTGACAGCCATTCGCAAATAAAAGCGCTTTTATAATTTTTTATGAATTAGACTGAATGTTCACATGTTTTCAGGTATTTCGATTATCATTAATTTTTAATTCTAACTATTAAGTTTCAAATTTTCCATGCTCAACCAGTCTTGATGTCGATTCACTTTTTATGGATTTTCCAAAAAATCGTTTACTTTCAGTTGGTCTACCTTTTTCTTTTTCCTTTTCTTTTCTTTCTTTCTTTCCTTCATTCTTTTTTACCATTTGGAAAAATGGTTATTGTCCTCTGTCAGGGTAGGAAATCAAAAGCATATCTGAAGCGTTTTATTGGTTGAATCCGCATTTTATTCGTTTTCTGATTGGTCTATGCAGTAATCTGTATTTTCCCTTTACTTTGAACAGAGATGGATACTTCTGTTGCCACTATGACAAAAAAGTAATAAAAACTACAAAAGAAAAATGAATAACTCAGAAACAAATTGAGATACAGCTTTCAAAGAAATTGCATTTAAAAGTACATTTTTTTCTCTCTACGACGGTGTAAAAAGTAATATTGTGGGATGTTTAGAAGTTTAAGAATGAAATTTCATTTAAAATTCGTCCAGGAATATTAATGTTTAATCCATGACATACAGCTTTCAAACAAATTGCATTTAACAGTACATTTTTTTCTCTATACGATGGTGTAAAAAGCAATATTGTGGGATGTTTAGAAGTTTAAGAATGAAATTTCATTTAAAATTGGTCCAGGAATATTAATGTTTAATCCATGGCGTACGTAATGAACGACCAGCTCCGTAGAAGTTTAAAAATTTACAGTACCGAAAAATGTAATCCATGGCGTACGTAATGTATGATCAACTCCGTGCGTTTTTTATGTCTTAAATTTTAGTCTTTGAAAAAATCATTTTTCAAATGGTCGTTGTAATTTGTTAAATTGCATTTTTTTAAATCACTAGGGGGCTCGGCCCCCTACGAGCTACGCTCGCCAACCCCCGTCCAGACACCGCAGGCTCTAAATGCACGCTAATTTGATCGGCTTTAAAAAGATTTCGAAAGATTGAATTATAATTTAAAAAACAGTGGCGATCTCCCTATAAACGAATTTCTATTCATTTCTCTTTGATTGGGGAATTTTAACGCCAAATCCGCTGCGGTACTACTTGATTATCCCGTCGACCCATTTCGCCAAATTATATAAATCGCCAAACCACTCGCCAAATTATACAAATTGACATAATTTTTATTTTAAATAACGAAAGAACAAATAAATTCGTACAACATTAATAAAAATACAAATAAAACGTCGAAATAAAATAACTTGATGACGTAGACACGTGTAACAACATTTCAAAATAAGCTAATATAAAAGGAATTAAGTAAACAGAGTCTTTGTCTCCTGGTATTTTTTAACAAAGCGAAAAGAAAGTTCGTTTAAATGAGACATTTTAAATTAATCGTTTTTAATCTGACGTAATTTTTACCAAGCTATTCTTTCTCTTTTAAATAATCGCGTGAAAGTACTTTTGTTAGCAATGAAATATTATTTGCGCTTTCCTAACAAAAATAGTTGAAAATATCCTCTCAAAATATTAAATAAATGTCTAGCGCAATTTCTAAATTTAAACTTTTTTGCAATATTATTTTGTGTTCATTTTATGTAATGACTATAATGTGACGTAAATATGACGTAATTTCTCCTAAGACTTCTAACGCATGTTAATGAATTTATTATTTTACAATATCCTTTCTCTTTTAAAATTCATGTGTATACTTTTTATGACGTAATTTTTAATAAGTTCCTGCTTTTTATACATAATTATTTAATTCTAATTTGAAAGTTTTTTTCCTGTTTATAATAGTCACATGTAAATAAATTTTTAATTTGAAGCAAACATTATTGCTTGCGCTTTTTATACAGTTGGCAACAGTTTAAATTAGTACAATTTTCTGAAATCTGTAAAAAATATCTCTAGAAATGCTGAAAATTTGAATTTAAAATAGAAATAAAACCTGAAAAAATGAGTCAAAATAAAAAATTAATGCAATCTGCACTCCGGCAAATTCTAACGCATAAAATGATCTAAAAATGATTACACTGCCAAGTATAGTTTTTGCTGCTATAAAACTTTTTTAGTGGAACGATTTTGTCCAACTTTAGCATTAAATATCTCTTAAAATAATTCTTCGATTTGAAAACTGTCTGCATCAGCGTGTTCATCAAACATTTCTGTATAAAACCACTGATTTTCATATTTTTGTATGCATTATTTTTCTCAATATTAACGAAGAAAGACCTCCGGTCACAAAAAATTCAAAACCGGCGGCGGCGGCGGTGGTGACAGCGGTAGTTACTTTTTTTTAGAATAGAGAGATTTGGAAAAATGGTTATTGTCCTCGGTCAGGGTAGGAAATCAAAAACATATCTGAAGCGTTTTATTTTTTACTTTTTTTTAAAAACTTTTCACCAGCTTTTTAATTTTGTAGAAATACTCGTAGAGATGAACTATGCATTTCAGTGGGTCTCTACGTGGTTCTCGAGTTCATTTCATACGACCTATCAAGTTGGGCAAATAATTAAATAAAATAATAAATACATATTTTAATTATTACATTATTCATTTTCCACTTATATATTTTATTTTTTAGTGCTTAAAATATTTCGTTGTTGCAGTTTCACAGACAGTTGGTCTATTTTGGCTAAAATGGTTTGGCGCATAAGTATAACGCCATTGTTTTTTTTAATTCCTAAACAATTGCAATCACAAAGATTATTTGGCGATTTATCACCTGCGACCGATTAACGGAAAAACGCCTAAAAATTAATTAATTAAAGCATAATTAAGTTTTAAAAATATTAAAATGTTATACTGTCATCGGAAACACACATTTGCATATAATTTTTATAATCCTAGCACATCAGGGAATGTGTAAAAATTCGATTAAAAAATTTCGTCTTCGCATACAAAAACCTCATTAAATTAAATAAAATAGTGTTAAAAATATATAAACTTATACAAATAGATATATTTTGTAAAATGCATTGCGTAAAAATCCGGCGATTGTTTTTAAAAGCTCATGGAATAAAAGTACACATATGGCTTACATATACAGGGTATTGCCGAATTCAACCGACAAATTCAGAGGTGTGATAGCAGGCATCAAGAGGAACAAAAATTGCAGTAGAACATTCATTTATTTATTAAAAAAATGCACTATTTTTGTAACACTATCCCCTTGTTTCAAGACAAATACAAATACATCTAGGGGTAATTACATTCATTATCCATCATCCAAGTTTTTTAAAGTTTCCATTCCTTTTCAGCAGATTTTTCTTTCTTTAATTTTTTTATTTACTTGGAGGAAGGGCAGCGAATAACAACGTTTATTAAAATTAAAAGCGTTTTTAATGTTAATTTTGTTCACTGAATCCATTTCTTTAAATAATATGTATCTTCAAATGCCTATCGAGTTTCTACATTTGCAGGCTTTTTTTTTTCATCTTTTTAAAACAGAGTAAATTAGCGTGTTTTAGAGACGCGGAGTGTGAATGGAGATTGGTGAGCAGAGCAAGTAGGGGACAGAGCACTAGTTTTTTTTTCTCCACTAGGGGGGTCGGCCCCCTACGAGCTACGCTCGCCAACCCCCCGATCAGACACTGCAGTCTCTAAAAGCACGCTAATTTGATCGGCTTTAATTGAATTTTTTTGGAAGATTGAATTATAATTAAAAAAACAAAGGCGATCTCCCTATAAACGGGTTTCTATTCATTTCTCTTTGATTGAGGAATTTTACGGAAAAATCAGCTGCTGTTAAAAGATACAATGGCATTTCAAAATCATCTAATATAAAAGGAATTAAGTAAACAGAGTCTTTGTCTCCCGGTATTTTTTAACAAAGCGAAAAGAAAGTCCTTTTAAATAAAACATTTTAAATATATCGTTTTAATCTGACGTAATTTTCACCAAACTTTTCTTTCCCTTTTTAATATTCACGTGAAAATGCTTTTATTAGAAATGAAATATTATTTGCGCTGTCCAAAAAAAAAAATAGTTGAAAAGTTCATCTCAAAATATCAAGTAAATGTCTCGCGCTATTTTTAAATTTAAACTACTATTTTGCAATATTATTTTTTGTTCATTTTACGTAATAAGTGTAATGTGACGTAAATGTGATGTAATTTCTCCTATTTAAGACTTCTAACGCATGTTAATGAATTTATTACTTTACAATATCCTTTCTCTGTTAAAATTCACGTGTAATTATAGATGAAGTAATTTTCAATAAGTTCCTGCTTTTTATAAGTAATTATTTAATTCTAATTTGAAAGTTTTTCTTTTCTGTTTATAATAGTCACGTGTAAATAAATTTTTAATTTGAAGCAAACATTATTGTTTCCGTTGTTTATACAGTTTGGCAACAGGTTAAATTAGTACAATTTTCTGAAATAAGTAAAAATATATCTCTCGAAATGCTGAAAATTTGAATTTAAAATAGAAATGAAACCTCGAAAAATGAGTCAAATTAAAAAAATAAATTAATTCTGCACACCGGGAAATTATAACGTATAAAATGATCTAAAAAGTATTAAATTCCGATGTATAGTTTTTGCTCCTATAAAACTTTTTTAATGGAACGATTTTGTCCAACTTTAGCATTAAATATCTCTTAAAACAATTCTTCGATTTGAAAACTGTCTACATCAGCGTGTTTATCAAACATTTCTGTATAATGCTACCAATTTTCATATTTTTGTATGCATTATTTTTCTTAATATTAACGAAGAAAGACCTCCGGTCACAAAAAATTCAAAACCGGCGGCGGCGGCGGTGACAGCGGGAGTTACTTTTTTTTTAGAATAGAGAGATATTTTTAAAACAGAGTAAATTAGCGTATTTTTAGAGATACGGAGTGTGAATGGAGATTGGTGAGCATAGCTAATACGGAACAAAGGCCTAGTTTTTTTCCATCTTTTTAAAACAGAGTAAATTATCGTATTTTTAGAGATAGTCCAGCCAAATAGTCAGAAAATAGGGCCGATAGATGAAAAAATTCTGCTAGAAGATTTTATGTTTTTAAAGTGTTTATGAGGATGCTAATAACAGGAATTAATTGTTTTCCACCAAAATATCTCGAGGCTGAACTTTGTGAAGCCAAAAAACCACGAAATGTTTGGACGTTTTTCAGTTTTTTGCCTATAACTCGAAAATTATAAAATTTTTGTGTACCATACTTAATTACAAAAAGAAAGAACATTAAGTTCTCTACAAATTTCATAATAAAAACGTTTTTCTATACCCAATATTAAGCGCGCTACGGCTTTTTGAAAACTCCTTTTTTTCAATTTCACAGAATGCGACCTATTTTTCGCCTTCCATCCCCAAAAAATTCTTTTTCATGACTAACTGTGGAAATGAAATGTACCTATTGATGAATAAGTGAGGAGGGGAATTTTCAAGAAGGGTGTGCAGATGGTAGGGTTGCCAAATTGTAGGCTTTTCTCGTAAGGTGTACGATTTTTAGTGCTTTTTAGGTATTAAGTGTACGTTTAAATGTGTCCGTACGACGATTCCTTCCGTTTTTCTACCACATCTTACTTTTGGTAGTTTAAAAAGAAATCTTTTCCAGTTTGCTTTAAAATTTTACCTTTTGCCAAAAATAAGTTATACACATGCACATCAGATGTAAAAACGGCTTGTTTCAGATCAGCAATACAAAAGTCTTGTGAAAGTTCTGTAATTATCTGAGCGAAGCGAAGGCTAATACTCAGCGAAATATTACTGTCCGGACACTTTACTACTACGATGGATATTAACGCCATGTCCTACTAAAAAAAAGCCTAATAAAAACCTTTCGTCAAGCATAACTCAAAAAATATTTGTCGGATTTCGTTTCTGATTGCACCAGAAGGTACCTATGAGGGTCGCCTACTGAATGCACCTACTATGAAAAATAAGTTCCAAACCGTTTGAAAATTATATAGAAAAAACTCTTAAAAAAGCACAGTTTATCAGTATACGTCACAGAAATTTGGTGTGCGTCACTTTCACCGGTTCATGTTTTCGTAGACAACTGGTTTGAACACATGGAGCAAATAAAAAAAAAATAAGCACGCAGTAATATTGAATAGATCAGTTTCAACCACGTGATCACAAACCTTGCAACAACCCGTGGCAACCAGTTTTGGTGGGCAAACAAACAATAATATAGTATTCCGTACCACGGTGACCGTTTTTAGCCTGTTGTATAAAATCTGGTATGTTGTATGACATACAATTGTGGATGAAACAAAAGACATGAGTGTTTATTGATCCGGAGGTTATCTTTCTCTGGATGTCTGTCTATCATACAGCATGCAATTTTCTTGTAAAGGATGATATTATTATGCAGTAAAACCACCATAACGGACACACTCGATTAGTGGACACCTCTATTTAGCGGGCATTTTTTCGATTACCAACCCTTAAATAACTGTACATTTTTTACTCTCAGTAGCGAACTCCTCAAAATAGAGGACAAATTCTGCCCTCCCGACGTGTTCGCTATTCAGACGTTTTACTGGTAAAACCTCCATAGCGGACACACCCGATTAGCGGATACCTCTATTTAGCGGACATTTTTTCGATTACCAACTCTTAAATAACTGTACAGGTTTTACTGTCAGTAGCGGTCACCTCTAAATAGAGGACAAATTCTGCATTCTCGGGGTGTCCGCTATTCAGAGGTTTTACTGTATTACTGATAATTATTTTACAGGGCCGCACAAAAGAATAAGAATATATGAAACGAATATAAACTAAATTCGGGAATGGTAGATCGCTGATGGTAATGTAATTTTAGGATGTTGTTACAGTCATCCGCAGCATGTTTTTAGAGTTTCGTCCATCTAACGAAACCCTACCAGTCTTACTCCTTTGTCTGTCTGTTTGTCCGTCTGTCACAGAGCCCGTTCTCAGAAACTATATATGTCGGAGACTTGAAAATTTGCATACTTATAGCTGAACATCTCACATCAAACGACAAATAATAAAATTTTGAAAAAGGCTTAATATTTAACCCTTTGGGCTCTAACTTGTGTATTTAAATCAATTTTTCTAACTCAGCCCCTAATTAAGTTGGAGACATGAAAGTTTGCATACTTATAGCTGAACACTTGCGATAACACGATAAATCATAAAATTTTCAAAAAGTCATATTTAACCTTCCGGTCTGTAACTTCTGTATTTTAAGCAATTTTTCAAACTCAGCCCCTAATTAAGTTGGAGACATGACATTTTGCATACTTATAGCTTAACACCTCACATCAAACGACAAATAATAAAATTTTTAAAAAGTCTAATATTTAACCCTCTGGGCTCTAACTTATGTATTTTAAACAATTTTTCTAACTCAGCCCCTAATTAAGTTGGAGACATGAAATTTCGCATACTTATAGCTGAAATCCTCACATTAAACGACAAATAATAAAATTTTGAAAAATGTCTGATATTTAACCCTCTGGGCTCTAACTTATGTATTTTAAGCAATTTTTCTAACTCATCCCCTAACTAAGTTTGAGAATTGAAAGTTTGCATACTTATAGCTGAAAACTTGCGATAACACGATAAATCATAAAATTTTGAAAAAGTCATATTTTACCCTCCAGTCTCTAACTTCTGTATTTTAAGCAATTTTTCTAACTCAGCCCCTAATTAAGTTGGAGACATGAAAGTTTGCATACTTATAGCTGAACACTTGCGATAACATGATAAATCATAAAATTTTGAAAAAGTCATATTTAACCCTCCGGTCTCTAACTTCTGTATTTTAAGCAATTTTTCAAACTCAGCCCCTAATTAAGTTGGAGACATGACATTTTGCATACTTATAGCTGAACACCTCACATCAAACGACAAATAATAAAATTTTGAAAAAGTCTATTATTTAACCCTCTGGGTTCTAATTTGTGTATTTTAAGCAATTTTTCTAACTCAGCCCCTAATTAAGTTGGAGACATGAAATTTTGCATACTTATAGCTGAACACCTCACATCAAACAGAAAATAATAAAATTTAAAAAAAGACTAATATTTAACCCTCTGGGCTCTAACTTGTGTATTTAAAGCAATTTTTCTAACTCAGCCCCTAATTATGTTGAAACATAAAAATTTGCATACTTATAGCTGAACACCTCACATCAAACGACAAATAATAAAATTTTGAAAAAATCTAATATTTAACCTCTAATATTTTGTCTCGCGCAATTTTTAAATTTAAAATGTTTTGCAATACTATTTTTTGTTCATTTTGCATAATAAGTGTAATGTGATGTAATTTGTTCTATTTCAGATTTCTAACGCATGTTAATGAATTTATTTTACAATATCCTTTCTCTTTTAAAATTCACATGTAAATATAGTTTTTATGGCGTAATTTCCAATAAGTGCCTGCTTTTTATACCTAATTATTTAATTGTAATTTGAAGGTTTTTTACTGTTTATAATAGTAACGTGTAAATAATTTTTTTATTCGAAGCAAACATTATTGTTTGCGCTGTGTATACAGTTGGCAACAGTTTAAATTAATAACATTTTCTAAAATATGTAAAAAATATCTGTCAAAATGCTGAATATTTGAATTTAAAATAGAAATAAAACCTCAAAAAATGAGTCAAATTAAAAAAAAATTAATGAAATCTGCAGACCGGGATCTTCTATTGAATAAAATGATCTAAAAATGAATAAATTCCCATGTATAGCTTTTGCTCTTATAAATTTTTTTAAATGGAACGATTTTGTCCAACTTTAGCATTAAGTATCTCTTAAAATAATTCTTCGATTTGAAAACTGTATGCATTAGTGTGTTGATCAAACATTTCGCTATAATACCACCGATTTTCTTATATTTGTATACAATAGTTTTCTTAATATTAACGAAGAAAGATCTCCGGCCACAAAAAATTTAAAACCGGCGGCGGCGGTGACAGCGTTAGTTACTTTTCATAGAATAGAGAGATATATAAAAATGAAAACTTGTCTATCTGTCTGTTTGTAATTCTATAAAAAATCCACAATTTGGAAGCCAAAATTGTGAAGAGATACGCACATGTGTATTGAAACATGGCCGAGACAACTAAAGTAATCCTGAATCGAAATAACTTATAGTTAATTTTTAATTAATAAAAAACCACCAATTTAACAGCAATTTCTTATCAAATTTAAATATTTTTCGTTATAGCAGTTGCCAACAATTAAAAAACACAATAAAATTATTACTACAACAATTAATTTTCTACTGCAAGATTTCCACGTGAAAAATGAAAATGAAATAAATAGTTTGCCGAATTTAAAAAAAGATGAATATTACGTCATAACTTTTCTATTGCAAGATATGCACGTGAAATATGAAAATGAAATAAATGGTTTGACGAATTTAAATGAAAGTGAATATAACTTCATAACTTTACTATTTCAAGGTTTCCACGTGAAAGAGGGAAATATTACGTCATATTGGAAACATAAAGGGCATGGTGGATATAGTATAACGTCATATAAGTGTGAAAAATGTATTGAAGCATAATAAAAACCCGATTAGGGAAATATTGGCGTTTTTTAACATTATTGCTCCAATTATAAATTGAAATAAGTTCATTTATAGCTGTATTCTTTTGCGTCTGTTATATACATTTATACATTTTTATGTAGCGTTTTCATATGATTCATTCAACAACATTTCGACTGCTTTTTTTAATGTTTGTTTTGTGTTGTATGTTAAATTTTGAAATTGAATTTTCAGAACAAGCATCCTTCAAATTCTGGGCAACGCCGGCACTTTAGCTTGTAACAGATAAATGGCTTTTGTATCTGTACATCTAATGCTAATATTATAAAGCGTTATAATATTATAAAGTATATAATATTATTAATGCTTGTACGTTTGTGAGGTGTTATCTCTGAAACTACATAGCCAACTTAAAAAAATGTTGGTGGCCATCTCTGCTCCGAAAAAAAGACTATTTTATGTCAGTGCAAGAACCTACATCGCTGCAGGAGCAAAAAAGTTCTAAAATTGTGATTTCTGCGATATTGATTGGGTTAGAAACTTTAAATTTGGTGCGGTAGTTACTTTTAAGATGTAAATACTCGTAATGAACGCTGTCTAAAAGGTTCAATTTGACGGATAAACGTAAAAAATTCTAGAAAGGTTCTAAACTATGATTTATTTGGAATACTGAAATTTTTGGGATACTGTTGGGGTTAGAAACTAGAACTTTGGCATGGTAGTAATTAATAAGATGTAAATGCTCGTTGTAGAACGAATTCTAAAAAATAGAAAGACTAAACAAAGCTGAAAAAGATCTATAGATGATCTAAGTAACGAAGTACATAATATTGTTAGGAATATAAACATGAAAATTGACATGGCTGTATTTATCATGACGTAAATTCTCGCAATAGAACAATTTCTAAAAATGTCGCTATAAAAAACAGTGCAGAAACAAAAAACTTTCAAAAATTTTCTATTTTTCTGTTACTGCTGAGCCCAAAATCTTGAAATTTTGCTTCGGGTTAGTTTTAAAATATACAATTGTTTCTATGAATGGTTTCTAAAAAATTTTAAATTTAAAAAGATGAAATTAACGGAAAGCGACCTCAATTACTATTAATTTGGAATTATTAGGTACAGCAACTTTAAATATTTCATAATGCTGCATTTCTTCCGCAAAACATGCGATTTAAATGCAACAAAACTGATAGATACCCACCTAGCATTAAATAAATTGTGTAAATATTGAATAAAGACCTGTATGAAACAGTGAGTAGGTTGCCCGAAAGTACTTGTTAAAGTGTTCCTTCTCTAGGCTTTTCTCTCTCTCGCCAAGGCCACTAACAGAGGGAAGTGCCGTTTTAAATGTGATATGAATTTTTTATCTATTCATTTTTCTAGACATTTTATCATAAGGTCATATTCTCAATTATCATTAGTATATTTTTTATATATTAACTTATTCTGGTGAAATTTTGTAATCGGGTTCATATTGGCGTATGTTAGCTTGCATGATTTGCTGAATAAATATGCATGGATTTGTAAATTACTTCAAATGACACTTTGACAGCTCAAAAGTTATGCAGACGATATATTCAGATCTTGTGTCATATTTTATGTTGTAATCATTGCCGATTTCTTTTATTTAATACATGCTAAATACAGCTCAACTTGTGCAGAATATGTTTGAAAACAAAACAATACAGCGTATGTAGTGGCCAGCATACCCTCATAATTTATATCCGATCGAGCATATCTAAAACACACTCTAACGAAGCATTGCATGCCACTTTTGATGTATTCGGTACTTTGATACTATATTAGATTTTGAGAAGAGAATTCCTTAAATGTTATCGATAACCTCATTGCATCCGTGGAAAACAGATATTGTACAATATTAACTATTCCGGGGGAGAACACACCATATAAAGTATAGTCCATTCTTTTTAAACATCATATATTTGTCCTTTAAAGTTACTCAAATTGGTGCGGAGCGTCTGATTATGCTCTTGACATCATTTTATACAGTTAAAATTCCGATATAAGTAAATTAGTGTTTCATTTTCTATTTTACTTTTAATATATTGCGTACTTTCAATTTTATAAATGGTTATTCAATTTTTTCAATGGCTGTCTTGAATGGTTTGATTTCAAATTTTTTTAAACAGTGTATACGAATTTATATATAAGATTTTGTAATTCTACAATTCGTTTATTTTCATCATTTCAATTTTTCGCAGTATATGGACAATTAAAGATAACATCTCATTTTCTTTGCTTCCACATGTTATTATTAAATCTATGTTCTCAGTAATATCGCTCAGACTAATCCCTCTGAGGGAAGTCCTAGTATAAACTGTGTATTTGCTGCAGCATTAGATCACGTGAACTTGATCTTATTATAGATTATAAATATCCACATTATAAAATTTTTAATTTAGTGTAACTGCATCTTAAGTTTAGATATTTTGTTTGATTTATTATCACCCTATATGCTTAACCCCTAATCGTTAAGTACGATACAATTACGGGCAAACTGTCCGTGAATGTATCGGGCACGACGATTACAGGGTTAAATAAAAATATTTATTTTTGTAGTGTGCCCATTGCTAAAATTTTCATGATCATCATTGAATTGTAGCATGGCCAGATTTATCTTTATTCTGACTATTTAATTAATTTTTCATTCGTAATGGGATATGACTGCACAATTAGTTATAAAATGTTAACAGAATAATGTAATACAAATATAGTTGGATAATAATGATTAAATTGATTAATTAATAATAACCACTTTTTAAACAAATTCGTTAAAGAAAACATTACCGACACATTCAACATAGTTTAACATAGTACGAAAAAGGACGATAGCTCGATAAAACAAAAAGTAACAAAATCCTCCGTCACGACAAATTTAAAGACAGAAACAAGAATCGCTTCATTTCACTGCTGAAAACGGAGTTTCAAAATAACAGAATTCAAGCATTCAGAGGAAGACGCTGATGTCATGATTGTTACCTCAGCCATTACAAGAGCCGAAGACTTTGAAAGTGTAGTATTATCGGAGAAGACATTGATTTTCTCGGGATCATGACGAGCTTGGGATATCAACACAAAAATCTGTTTTTCGAAAAACCAGGAAGAGGTAACATCGAAACTAAGTGGTTTTCAATCACGTCACACAAATACAATTACAACAACATTCTTTTCATTCATACAATCAGAGGATGCGATACAACATCCGCTCTTTTTGGGCAAGGAAAGTCAAAGTTTTTTAACACTTTGAAAAAAAATGATAGCTTAAAGAAACTAAAGAAGATAGCTTAAAGTTTAAAGAAACAACCTGTGTGTTCAATAAACCAGAGTCAACCCGTCAAGAAATCATCAAGAATGGTGAAAAATTCATTATTGCACTATACAGTGGATGCATAGACACCACGTAGACATTGAACACCTTAAGGCTCCAGTTATTTGCTAAATGTGTCACTAAAAGCAAATTTCACCTTGCAAGGCTACCACGAACGCAAGAGGCTGCGCAGCATCATTTCCTCCGAGGTTATCATCAGGTACAAGCTTGGCTAGGAAACAACATCCCCCGAAGAATGGGATTGGGTTCGTAGGTCTGACAGTCTCTTTCAACAAGTTTAAATGTGCCAAAACCCAACACCTGAATCCTTGCTGCATGTTGTCTTATGTAGCTCTATAAAAGGGTGCAGCAAGGCATGCTCTTGTCAAAAATTAGGACTCAAATACTCCGCAATTTTCAAAAACTGTAATGGGGTCATCTCCAAAAATGTGGACGATATTATTTACTCAGAAGAAGAGGATGATGAAGCTGATGGCTGAGAAACCATCGAAAAAACCAGCAACGATGAAGACTTTGACAATAAGGTTGATGATGTCGCAACAAGCTCAAAGGAGATCAAAGCTGATGAAAAACAAACAACCTGCTCGTTTGCTCCCCAAGCTGAGGTCGACGGACCAAACCCACGAACCCGCAAGTACTCCAGAAGTTACTAAATACATTAAAAATATTACCGTAAGTCTTTTACCGTAACTCTTACTTACATTCATGTATATACCTACTATTAATGTTCTCCACTTAAGTTCTAAATACAAAAAAAAATTACAATGTTGTCAAATTTTTTTTACAATGTTATTGTTGTAATTAACTGTTATTGTTATCATGCAAATACCTGTAATATAAACAAGGTACATAAAAGAGGATAAAAGGAATAAAAAATGGTGTCAAATGTTGATTTTTGCGATTTTCCACAAAGTTAGAAAAAAGTGTCTTTTTCAGAAAGCTGTAGCGCGCTTAGTAATGGGTTTAGAAAAACGTTTTTATAATGAAATTTGTAGAGAATTTAATGTTCTTTCTTTTATAGTAATTAAGTATGATACACAAAAATTTTATAATTTTTAAGTTACAGGCAAAAAAACTGAAAAAAGTCCGAAAAATTCGTGGTTTTTTGGCTCCACAAACGATGTGGAGCAAATGTCCTCGAGATTATTTTGTTGGAAAACAATTAATTTCTGTTATTAGCATCTCCATAAAACACTTTAAAAACATAAAATCTTCTAGCAGAATTTTTTCATCTATTTCTGACAATTTGACTGGACTAAGACTCGGAGCATGAATAGAGATTGGTGGGCATAGCTAGTAGGGGACAGAGCCCTAGTTTTTTTTTTTTTTTTTTTTTTTTTTTATCTTTTCAAACAGAGTAAATTAGCATGTTTTTAGAGACACGGAGTGTCAATGAAGATTGGTGAGCATAGCTAGTAGGGGACAGAGGCCTAGTTTTCCCCCCATCTTTTTAAAACAGAGTAAATCAGCGTGTTTTAGAGATACGGAGTGTAAATGGAGATTGGTGAGCATAGCTAATAAGGGACAGAGCCCTAGTTTTTTTTTCATATTTTTAAAGCAGAGTAAATTATTGTATTTTTAGAGACTTGAATATGAATGGAAATTAGTGGGCATGAGCGTGTTTTTAGAGACACAGGGTATGAATGAAGATTGGTGAGCATAGCTAGTAGGGGAAAGAGCTTTAGTTTTTTCTCATTTTTTTAAAAGAGTAAATTATCGTATTTTTAGAGACACGGAGTGTGAACGGGGATTGGTGAGCATAGCTAGTAGAGGGCAGAGCCCTAGTTAGACCCCAATATGCTATTTCTTTCAGGCAATAATTAAAGTGTCATCACTAAAAAATAACGTTACGTTACATAAGCCAGCCGTAAAACTAAGCAGATGTAGTATCATTGCGTGGTGAAATACTAATACTCTCCACTGCATTTTTTTAAACTTCTAAGCATTGCACATTTTCAATTTTTACACCTTCGTATAGGGAAAAAGTTGTTTTAAATGCAATTTGTTTGAAAACTGCATCTCATTTTTTTTTTTTTTTTTTTTTTTTTTTTTTTTAGATATTAAATTTTGTTTTGTTTTTAATGCACATTCTGTAATGGTCGCAATTAAAGTACTCCATTTCTGTAGAAATTAGAGGGAATAGTTGGAAAATAGTACGTTACTGCATCTTTTTACTGCCATTTTCTCATAACAACTGAAAGAAAAATATAATTAAAATACGTGCTATTTTGAAAAAATATAAATTAATGATTTCTGATAAAACATGGAGCTATTATAAACTATATTTAATTTTAAGTATCCATATTAATGTTACTAACAAATGAAGGTATATGATTCATTAGATAGCCTATTTTTTTGTCGAGTTTACGACATCGCTTTTTGCTGGGTTTGTGTACTATTCCGCGATAGTGATGTCTTATGCATACTTTTCTATAGATGTTGTTTAAGACAAGATTGGGCCGTAAATGTAGAATGAACCCCATTCTTCCTCTGTGTTCGAGGCTATAAAAACAGCTGTTTGGGAAAACAATGGAAAATCGCTCCATTGGAAAGCATTACGGTTTTCAAGAATTCCCTTATTTTTTATTCCGCTACCAAAAGGATTGAAATGTATGTAATAGATCTGAATAACATAAGAAATATTCATTTAATTTTAGATTAATTTTGTGTAGATTACCGAATTCATCAGAAATATAACCTTAAAAAATTAAATTATAGCCAATGTCCCTATAAATGAGTGAAATTTCAAGTGTTTAAATTGAGGCTTGTTTATAAATTATGTAAATTAAACTTATTTTACTTAAATATGCTTTTACTTAACGATTCCAGTGTTAATTTTTAGTGTTTAAATTTTTTTTCATTTCCATTCTGCAAGTCATGCTTTTATCATTTCTTTCATTATTTAATAATAATTAAATAATGAAAGAATATGCTTATATTATCATTAATTAGGTTTATAAGCTTGTAAGTGAGGCCAATAAAATAACGCTGTAAAGAGAAATAGCGAAAAAGACCTTGGTGAATGCAAAGCGCAAACAAACGATCACGCCGCCATTTTACCTACTGTGACGTCACAGGAATACTGTGCATTCTTCAGTGGATGCAAATAACGCCATTTTATATAAAATAAAAGCGTGCATTTTAAGTCTTAAAACTGAAACAAGTTTTGTAGAAGCGCATCATTTTCACTCCAGCAGCTTTGAAATTCTTCACAGGTGGAAATGCTTCACTTTTGACAATAACGCAATTGAAATCACACACCGATATAACGCGAAGTTTTTCAAAAAATTAGAGTATCTTTAAAAAAAGAGAAGAGACCTTTAGGTTAAAATAATATTTGTTTGAGAGTTACACTAACCAATATAAGATGCATTTTTTATTGTAACTAATTTTGTAGGTTTATTATAAATTCATGAAACAGTTGTTTCTTAAACATTTTCTTTCGTCGAAATTGACGGGTTCCACTTCGTAATAATAATTTTTTTTTCTCCTCATCGGGGGCGACACTAAATTCAGAAAAAGCAGAATTTCTGCTTCCTGGTTTTTTTTTCCATATTTTTAAAAGAGAGTAAATTAGATTGTCTTTAGAGACAAGAAGTGTGAACAAGGATTGCTGAGCATCATAGCTAGTAGGGGACTAAACCCTAGTTTCCTTTTTAACCACTTCAACGGCTGCCCCGAGTTAAGTCGGGAGTAAAAGCACTGTTTCCCTATACCCGTCGCCGGTGAATTGGTTTAATGTCAGACGGGCGTCCTTTTGCCTGCTTTTTTGCTTCGTATTATCCATTCACAATGCTATAGCATTGTGAATGGATAATACGTAAGTAAAAAAGCAGGAAAAAAGACGCCCGTCTGACACTGGCCTAAATATTACACTTTTTATTTATATTTTATTTTCTACTTCTATATGTTTAAAATATTTCCTTGTTACAGTTTCACAGCCAGATGACATATTTAGCAAAAGTGGTTTTGCGCATAGTTAACTTTGTTTTTGTATCTCGTATACAATTTTAACCGTAATGAATATTTGCCGATTTTTCACCCGCACTCGGCTACATGAAAAATACCTTAAAATTGCTTTATTAATTTATAAATAATTTCTAAAAATATTAAAATTTTGCATTGTCATTGGAAACACATCTGTGTACATATTTTATAATTCTAGCATATCAGGCAGTGAGTGAAAAAACGATTATGCAATTCGATCTTTACATACAAAGAGTGTAATAATATAAATATAACGCAGATATTTCAACGAAGTTTCTTGGAATAAACTTTTTAACACTTTCCAACATAGTTGAAAAGAAATGTGTTTATGATTTCGGTTTGTCTGCCCGTCCGGCCAAGCTCTAACTCTCGTAAATATGCTTGGATTGCGCTGATTTTTTTTGCATGTTATTGCTGTTTACTATAGCACGAACGGTATTGAAAATGAAGTGTGCAGCAATTTCTGTTCATTTACAGCGACGGTCAAAAGTTTTTCGTTACATTACGGTCTATGGAAAAAAATCGTTTCAAGTTCATTTTAATGATGTTAGGCAATTTTAAACAAATTGAAATTAATAAGCAGTTATGTAGTGCACTGAAACATGCATTCTAAAGAATATGGGGGTCAAAGCATTTACTATTCTTTTACAGAACCCCACAAAAGAATTCCGTTACATAATGGTCTACGGGAAGTGTTTGCAGCGTATTTTAGTTCTGTTGTACTGTTTCAAATATAATGAAAATGAAATACATTACCGAGGCTTACTACAAGATACTTGCTGTATAACAAGATGTGCATAGCATTTGGCGTTCACTTACATGGACACGCAAAACATTCGGATAGAGTACTGTATCTGAAGTACATTCTAAAAATTAGGAGTTAAAAGTTCAAGTTTTGAAAAAGTGAAAGGCATTTTCACTCTTTTTGGTGTGGATTTTATAAAAATACACTCCTTAAAGAGTGGATTTTTCCACTCCCTAGAAAGGAGTGAAATATTTCCCTCTATTGTCGATAGTGAAATATTTCACACTGTCGACGAGAATGAAAGCCCGGCATTATACGCTTTAAGAAATTTCCGTTCAACTTTGAACCAATATATGGAGTAAAATAATGAAAAGCACCCAAAATATGTTGCTTCTTAATTTTTAAAAACTACATTTCATAATGTAACCTTAGACGTTACGTTTATTTGGTACTAAAACGCACTCCTTGTCAAGAGTCAATAGTCACTCGTCTGAAAGAGTGATTATTCGCTCCTGTTTAGAGTGAATATTTACTTCACAGGAGTGAGTGTCGTATATATTGGTATCACTCGCCAACCAATCAGAACAGCAAGTCTAAGACGATTTTTTAAGATAAGAGAAAGCATTGCTTTTTCGTCCGTCATTTTACGATAAAAAAAACATGTTATTAAAATGATTATTTATGGAACGTAAAAGTAAGTCTTATTTAATTTTAATATTTTATTCCTGTAGATTTTATATCTCATGAATATGAGTTAAATAGTTTTTATGTTATATAGAAAAAGATCGATCTCGTTTTTCTGCTTTCACAAGTGATTGTCTTTTATATTCCTTCTTCATGTAGCGGTTTGGAATATAACTGTTTTAACAATTAAATAACAAACAATGCTTAGCAAAACATAATTAGGACTTCATTGGTTTGGCCTTTGTGAATAAAAAAAATGAGTGTAAATATTTTATTCTTCCTATTCGATACAGTGATATGAAATATTTCAATTCGCCATTGCTCGAATACAGAAACGAAACGTGGAATATCTCACGTATGAAATACTGACTCAGATATACGTATCTTGATTATCATGGTTCCATTCATAGCAGATATAACCATTAATTTGTCGGGATTTGAGATTGTGTTTTGTTGAAAATGTGTTGAAATAGTGATTTGTGATGTCGGATTTTTTCGGATTTTTACTGTTTTCTAATTATAAACATATTACTTATCGTTATTATTATTTTGGAGTTAAATATGATATTCGATTATTATGATATTACGAAAAGGTTTCAGATTGAAAAAGTAGCATTGTACTGGGAATTTTTTTTTTACATATTACAGTTTTTAATTTAAGATGTGAAACTTTCGAAAGTTTCTTTTATCACTAATAATATTTTAAATTATTATTTAAAATCCTAAATCTTCATAGTAATGTTTTTCAGATTTATTTAGCATTTACCAAATTTCTAAAATTAATAGGAATTTCTCATACGGCAAGATTTTTGAGACGTTGTTAAATCTAATTATGCATTTAGTTCATTTGTTATAGTATGTTGTTATTTAGTAGTATAATTATAAAATGCTAATTATTATGTTTAGCGTTTTTCAATTTGGTATATTAATTTTTGTTAAATTATATGTAAGCATTTTTCTGCTGTTTATGATTTAAAATTTTTGAGATTGTGTAATATAAAAAAATTTAATTATAGACATTCTGCATCAATTATTAAATTTACTTCTATTTTAAACGCATTTTGTACGTTTATGATACACGAAATTAATGGCCCTAAAAAATTAAAGCATGATATTTAAGCATTGAGATAAAAAAAAAAGTTTTATGCTTGATATGAAGTTTATGGAGTATATTTTTTAAATAGTTCGTATCGCTTATATAATACAGGATTGCATATTTTTTAAAGAGATTAATAATTACTTAATACATTAAAAATTACTTTTTACATTAAAAATGTTTTTCAAACAATAAGAACAGTAAACAGGCAGTCATTTCTTTTCTTTTTATATTTCCTTCTTTTCTCTCTATTTTCTAGATCAACCTTTTCCTATAAAACGTTATGAAATCTATTTAGCTCATATTCACAAAATACAATATATACGGAAATAAAAAAATTAACTAAATGTGGCTTATCATGCCGTTCCGTAAATTAGCATTGTACACTAGATGGCCAAAGGTGACCGGTCACTTGCGATTTTAGACGTTTTGTTCAATATCTAGAAAAAATACATGAGGAATTAACCTGAAACTACAAGTGTGTAAACAGTATATTATAGGTCATATATTTTCGCGAAGATTTTTTTCCAGAAACCCCATAGGGGACCGTCAACAAATGGAAAAAGAACGAATATCCTTTGGATAACCCTGTAAAAACTAGTGTAGAAAAAGCGTTCAAACTCAAGATTATTAATAAGTGTTTTATTGTAATATACTGTGTTCATTTTTATGAGGATAGCATGCATACTCGTAGAGAAATTAAGGTTTTTATAAAAACAGTCCCAAATTTTGCCAAGTTTTTTGCTCATAATTTGCAGAGTTCTTAATATAAAAAAAAGTTATTTTTAGAAAATATGACAAACATCATTGTACACAATACTCTGCAATCATAATTAAAAAATAATACAAATTGAATGAAAAATGAGCAGGTTTACTAAAAAACGTTTCACTGCGCATGCACGAATGCAATCAAAATATAATGTGCATAATGTATTAGAAAAGTGTATAGAGCAATTTTTGTGAAAGTCTCAAAATCATAGCTTAAAAATTCTGAAAATTATCATCGATAGAATAAGCTTGAAATCCGTTGTTCTAAAAAGGAAGCAAAAAGACGAGGGGTTGTATCCAAATATAGTAGTACGTGCAATATTGTGTACGCTATCTTGGCACTAATCAACAGATATTTGATACAACCCCTCGTCTTTTTATTCTTTTTGGGAACAACGGATTTCTAGCTTATTCAATCGGCGATAATTTTCAGAATTTTCAAGCTATGATTTTGAAACTTTCACAAAAGTTGCTCTATATACCTAACTAATACATTATGCATATTATATTTTGATTGCATTCGCGCATGCACAGCGAAATATTTTTTAGTAAACCTGCTCATTTTTCATCCAATTTTTATTATTTTTTAATTCTGATTGCAGGGTATTATGTACAATGTTGTTTGTCATATTTTCTGAAAAGGACCTTTTTTTATATTAAGAACTCTGCAAATTATAAGCAAAAAACTTGGCGAAATTTGGGACTGTTTTTATAAAAACTCAATTTCTCTATGAGTATATATGCTATCCTCATAAAAATGAACACAGTATATTACAATAAGCCACGTATTAATAATCTCGAGTTTGAACGCTTTTGCTACATTAGTTTTTATAGGGTTATCCAAAAGATATTCGTTTTCAATTCGTTGACGGTCCCCTATGGGGTTTCGGGAAAAAAATCTTCGCGTAAATATATGACCTATACTATACTGTTTACACACCTGCAGTTTCAGGTTAAATCTTCATGTATTTTTCAAGATATTTAACAAAACGTCTAAAATCGCAAGTGACCGGTCACCTTTGGTCATATAGTGTATTAACATCCATTTTTCAGCAATAGCGGAAGTTAAATTAGAAATCATGATTAAGTTAAGTAATATGTTTTAAAGAAAAATATATACATATTCCAAAGAATAGAAAGATTTAGTTTAATAAAACAGTGACAAATCACAACACACACACACACAAAAAAAAAAAAAAAAAAAAAAAAAAATCCTACACATTCTTAATATTTAGATCAAGCTTAGAACGCTTAGAACATATTAAAAAAATATATGTGAGCTGATAAGCATTGTTTCAAGGGGAAAAATTAAAAATATTTTAAAGCAATAAGACTCTGTAAAATAGCGATAATGTACTGAAAAGTACGGTAATAAGAAAAGATTTTATATTTAAAACAAAAATTTAAATGAAATCACACATTGTTAATCACATAACAACCACCTATTATATATTAATAAAACTTTAAAAGTAACTAAAATACACTAAACAATAACGTTTGATTCGATTTAAATTCATTAGCAATGAATACTAAGATCTAAATATTTAAAATTTGAATTACACATGAAAAAAGGAACATAATTAACGTACATCACGGAAATTATTAAAGTACTAAATACAACTTAATGGGTATATGAAAAGAAAGAAATAATATTAACTGATTAAGATTTTGGTTAATTACTTGCATTTATGGGTATTTTAAAACTATCATATCTTTATAGGGCATGCAATGACTAAACACAAGGGATAAAATTGGAATAAAATATGTTAGTTTATTTCGGTCAATAATATAATTTAATTCATTAACTTTAATTGAATTTTTCCTTAAAAGTTCAATTAGTGTTACAAACTATGAATTAAATAAATATTGCCAATAAAGTATTTTATTCCAATCATTACCGCTCTTGTATTTATTTTCATTGCATGCTGTGAAAGATATGATTCTTTTAAAATGCCCACAAAAGCAACATAAAAAAGAATTCACTCCATAAAAAGTGAATATTCACTCCTATGGAAGAGTGACTATTCACTCATACCAGATGTGAAAAAACCCACTCTTTTTGCAAGAGTGAACAGTCACTCCTCCGAAAGAATGACTATTCAGCCCTGTTTAGAGTGCCCCACTTCCCAGGAGTGAGTGAGTAACTCTTTGAAAGAGTTAACAATTCCACTTTTGCTCAGAGTGAATAGTCACTTTAAAGAGGTTGGGCATAGTTTGACTCTGCGATAGAGTGAATATTCACGCCTCCGAAGTGAATAGTCACCCTTTTTTATTTAGAGCGTATACTGTCTTTTAACTATAAGTGCTAGAAATGCGATTTCATTTAAAGTATGCGCATTTAACTAAATTTTTCTTAGTATGTGGTGTGCATAAATTCAACAGATCATTATGTAAGGCTTCACAAAAGAATTAACAAGCACTGCAGATTGTCAGCGTGAATGGCTTAAAGGCAGCTTTTAACTGAGTTATGCACCTTCAAGTTGAAATGTTTGTATAATAAATAAAATCATGTACAGGGGCTACGCAAAGAACTGTATATATGACCTACTAAGGATGGTAATGTTTGGAAGTGTGATTTCAGTAGTTTTAATTATGTTTTAACCTTAATTAAATTTTAGCTTAATATGTAGCGCATATAAAAATCTGTTGGTAACATACAGGGCTGTAGAAAACAATTCAAGTATGTTTCCGTATATTCATAGAAACTGTTAAAAGTGAATTTTCAACCTATTATGCCTTTTCTGACTAAACTAAGTTTTAGCATATTATGTAGAATGTGTATAAATTGTAAATTAAATACAGGGCTGCACAAAATAATTGTACTACTTTTTCCGCTATGGACGATAATTGCTGAAATCTGGTTTTGAAATGCATTATGAGTACTTTAAAATGTCTAATTAGATTTTTTTTAACCTTATTAAACAGTGAAGTTTTGGTAAAGAATTCAGGAAGTGTTGGAAAGTGTTTCACAATCTACGCTTGAGGCAGGATTTTTCTTTCTTGTTTGTTTAAGAAGTTGTAGTTAATCTCAGATTATTTAATTCAAAAATCTAAAAAAAATTGTTTAATTCATTTACTTATTTTAAAAGGGATTATATTTTAACATAGAATACAAAATAAGTAAAAAGAACTAGATGAATTTCCACATACGCGGGCTAAAAATATACTGGTATTTTTAATTATTCATAACTGAATTAGTCGTATCAAAAAATTTCATAATTATATTACTAAAAGCATCTATTTTCTTTATTACAATCTGTCCTATGCTTCTTTCCCTTAAATTAAAGGCATAAAGCTACCTTACACTGTAAAAAAAACCCCGACATTTTTACAGTACAAAGTACTGTTCATCTCGCGCACAAACTCGATCACAGTTGAATGTATTGTATCTTTCTTTGGTTTGCTGACTATTTAAACATGGAAAATACTGTAGTTGCGTAAAATTAACAGCACAATGTACTGGCAATTTGGACGCCAGTAGCTTGTGCTGTCGTCCAAATGCGTCCAAATTGCCAGTACATTGTACTGTTAATTTTACGCAACTACTGTATTTTTAATGTTTAAATAGTCAGGAAACCAAAGAAGATACAGTACATTCACCTGTGATCGGGTTTGTGCTGGCAAATTTACAGTGGTTTTTTTACAGTGTATTATAAAATTTGAATGTTTGAGCTTTTGTATCAGTACATAAGTAAGCCATAGTACTAAAGCACTTATAGGCGATATTTTTATGTTTATGCTACAAAATTATATCTGTTGTTTTGTACCAATACTTCTTTTTTTACACTTTCCAAAGTAGTTGAAAAGTGTTGACAAGTTTGGTTTACCTTGTCGGCTGTCCGTGCTGTAACTCTCGTAAATACATTCGAATTGCCATTTAATTGAAATATCTTACTGAAGTTTACTATAGCATGATTGCAATTGAAGATGAAATAGGTAGCACTTGTAATTCGTTTACAGCATAGATTAACATACAAGATCAGACACTCCCATAGAGCGTAATGGTAATGCGATTACGATCGTAACAATGGGGAAGAACTCCCCATCCTTGTAATATTTTTATTATTGAGTTACTTTATTGTAATCGTTCTTTTTTTAATGTTGCATGTTTACGTTTTCAATAGAATCTTACACCGATACATGAACGTAGAATAGATATTCTATTTTATATATCTAATATCTATTCTATGTTCATGCATAGATATATGCTTTTTTTTTTTTTTTTTTTTTTTTTTTTTGCATGATGAGTGAACGTTTTAAGTGCAACGAAAAACAAGGTAGAAATTTCGTCTATCAAAAGCAATGGTGTAATATAAAAATATACGAAATATTGCTCTCTACAAGTCTCAGAAAATTTCATAACTATTCCCATTTGGTAGGGAAATTTTTATAGCCAATGTTTTATTAATTTATAAAGTTTAACGTATTAAACACTCGTTACAATAATCTTTTAAAATTCAGGCATTTTTACTTTCTTAGACCAATGTCAGACGGGCGTCTTTTTTGCTGCTTTTTTGCATAAGTATTATCCATTCACAATGCTGAATGGATTGTGAATGGATAATACTTAAGCAAAAAAGACGCCCGTCTGACATTGGTCTTACAGATAAAATACTAAATAGTGTTTTTAATGTAAATAACTTACAATCAATTCAATAATATTTATAATATTAACATATAAGAAGTAATAATAAAATTACTGATGGGGAAAAATTCCTTTCGACAAGTTTTTAGAATTAAATTACAAAGAATTTATTTAGAATTTATTTAGAATTAAATTTTTAGAATTAATTAAGAATTTTTAGAATCTAAAAGTTAAAAGTAAATAGAGGTACTGACGTTACACTCAATAAAATGTTATTCGATATGAATAAATTGACACAATACCTGAATTTGATTTCTTACAATTTAATCTCATAGCGTCCTTAACAGAATTTTCTAGGGTTTTTCTTTTATATTATTACTCTAATTATCATTTTGTAAGTTAAAGGTGGATATAGGCACGATAAAAAAAAAAAGAAAGCAGCTAAATAAATAAAGCATAAATACTATATCGTCTGCCTCGTTTAGGAAAGAATAGATATTTAAAACATAGAGCGTAAACATATTTCTTCAACATTTGTAAGTTTCGGAGGCTTGTTAATTCTTCCCCCTTGTCGGTAGTGACGCTAGTACTGTTGCCATTACAGATTTTGCCGTAAATGTCCCATCTTGTAAGTTAATCTATGCTTTACAGTGACACACCATGGAGGAAAGACATAGATGGCGACGCAGTACGCGGTAAAAAAGGTTTGAAATATGAAACCATTTATCGTTCTAATTTAAACGTCCACAGTAGGCCCAAACAAGACAAGCACTTGGAACAGGGACCGAATCCTTTGACATCACCCGTGCATTTTTTTTTTCTCTAAATGAAAGTGATCTGCTTATTTTTAAGCATTCTAAACCATTCTCTTCCATTGTATTATGAATTAAAAACTGTATTATTAAAAGTTTTCTTCGTGAAAGAATGTGCCTGTGTTTGGGCCTACTGTAGCGAATTTTAGGCTTACTTTTTTGGCGTCACCCCCAGCCACCTTACTGCATCTCCATCTATCTCTTTCCTCCATGGTGACACACACTAATAAATCCGTTACATTATAATCTATGCTGAAAAATCGTTTGCGGTGCATTTTGATGATGTCAGGATATCTCAAACATAATAAAATTTATATGCATCCCTGAGGTGGATAGCAACATGCTTTCTACAGAGTGTAGTATAAGTAACATTATAGTTCATTTAAAAGACGCACAAAAGAATTACATTACAATATGATCTATGGGGAAAAATCGTTTGCACTGTATTTTAATGATGTTACCCTTTTTCAAACATAATGAAATATATAAGAGGTGCACTACAGCATGTTTTTTTAAATAGATTATTGAATGAGTAAAATTTATCGCTTATTTACAGAGACAAAAGTATTCGGCAACGAGATTGACTATTGAGTAATAACTGTTGGACTGGCGTTTTCAGCCTTGGCATACATTTTAAAAATCAACACTTTTTTTGTGCATTGAGACGTTTATATATCATATACCAAGCTTTAAGACAGAATCCGAACACAATACAGGATATTGACAGCAATTGCTGAAAATGGATTTTTACTCAGTTATTTGTTTTTAAAATTGTTTATTTCGATATCTTACTTCGTTGTAAATAAAAAAAAAATTCTCAACAATTTTCCGATAATGTTGGAAAGTATTTAATGATATAGGCTCTTATGCATGATTTTCCGTTCTTGTTTAATTTGTTGGCTTATGGACTACAGATGTCATTTCATGAATTGGATTTGAGAAAAGACGATAGTGGAGAAGAAAAGCCCTGATGCATAAATAAATTTTTGTATTAAACAAGTTGGAAATTGCTCGTCAAGCGTGGCAAATGAGGTGCGTTCGTACTATAACTAGTTTTATAACAATTTTTTGCACCGCATATTGTACTGAATGTATATTTTAGCTCACTTCATAAGTGCATATCCATTTCATTCTCTTCGAAAGTCTGTAACATCATTAAAATGCACTTGAAATATTTTTTTCCCATTGGCCTTAATGTAACGGAAAACTTTTGACTGTCCCTGTAATTAAACTATACATCTGATTTTCATAAATTTTGAAATGACTCGACAAAATGTTGCAACAATTATATATTTAAAATTTCAGACCATTTGGAAGACTGTAACATCATAAAATGCACTTGCAATATTTTTTCCCACTGGCCGTAATGTAAAGGAAAAATTTTGACTGTCCCTGTAATTAAACTATACACTCGATTTTCATAAAATTTGAAATGAGTCGACAAAATGTTGCAACAATTATACAGGGTTGTTATAATTAAAGTTCGCCTATTCAGAAGGCTCTAGACTCGGTTCTATAGCTCCAAACGAAACAAAATTTCACTAGTACGTAGTTGAAGAGATGCGTTCTGCGAAAATCGAAAAAAAAATAGTTACATTTTTCGTCAGTAGATGGCGCTGTGCCAATATTTAAGACGATGTTTGCAGATTCATTATATCAATTTCAGTCAATCCAGACGAAACACACAATTCTAAAAGTTTCAACAAACTTCGAAGAACTGCGAATTATTATAAATAAAGTTCACCTAATCAGACAGCTCTAGAGCCTGATCTATGACTCCAAACAATACATAAAAATGAATATAATTTCATGTGATGTAATCTGCATTAAAAAAATAAAACATGTCGCTCGGCAACGAGGAAATAACGAAAAATAACATTACGCATGCGCAATGAATCCTCAACCATTTTCAATAACGCATTCCATTATCAGAATTGTGCTTTCTACAGCATTGCGTTAACTGTCCTGTGAGATTGAGATAATATGAAGTCTAATACTGTTTTTCAGATCAGAGATTGTCTGACATCTGTCTTTAGATACAGAATCTTTCAAAAATCCCCACAACCAAAAATCGCATGGTGTTAGATCAGGCGATCGTGGTGACCAAACTGTTTGAAAATAACGACTTATGATGCGGTCTTCTGTAAAATGGCTTGTTAAGAAAGTCCGAACTGCTCTAGTAATGTGCGGTGGTGCACCGTCTTGCATAAACACAATATTTTGAAGGCAGCCTCGCTGTTGCAGCTCGGGAATCAGAAAATTTGGCAACATATTGAGATACCTTCTCCTGTTTACGGAGCATGTAATGGGTCCTGTGGATGTTAGTTCCTCAAAAAAATATGGCCCTATCATAAACGTAGCTGTGAAACCGCACCACACCGTCACTTTAGCTGCATGCAATGGAACTTCTTGGACAACATTAGGATTCTCTTTCGCCAAATTCGACAGTTGTGTGTGTTCACTTGTCCGTTTAAATAAAAATGCGCTTCATCAGTCCATAGAATATTCCAGGGCCAAGAATTGTCCACATTCTTTCTTGCAAGAAACTGTAGTGAAAATGATAGCCGACTTTCGGTATCACCCTGTATTAGTTGTTGCACCCTCTGAATCTTGTATGGATAGTAGCGCAAAATTTGACGCATCACTTTTCTCATAGTGGAAATCGGCATATCGACTTCATTCGCAATAGCTGGCACACTTGCATTACCAAATGATGACTGGCTAGCTAAATCCATGGCAGCAGTAGCAATGTCTTCAATGCTAGAGATGTTTACCTTTTTTCGTCCTCTGCCAGGAAGAATGTCGAGTTTTCCTGTTTCCTCGAACTTTTTAATCATTTTGTGAACTCCACGATCCGACATTGGTCCACGTCTAACACCTTAGTTTCCGGAATTCTCGAAGATCTGCAGCTGCGTTGCTGTTATTTTGATAAAATAACTTTACAAAAAGTGCCTTTTCTTTCAAAGTTGCCATTCTCCACAAAGCGTAGATTCAAATGCTTTTCAGAAACAATCAACTGTTCCAGTGTCAAAGAAATCACAGACACACTTTATCAGCAAGTTTTAAATCGTCAGGTGGTTAGAAGGGTATTTCAAGTTTTCGAAGTTGCGACGTCACTTTGACGTCGTTCGTCAAAAATTTGAATAAAATGTGATCTTTTTCAAGCGTTGGGTGAAATTTTGTGTGTTTCATCTGGATTGACTGAAATTGATATAACGAATCTGAAAAAGTTTACTTTTACTAACTGTGAAATAAAATTTCCTGTATTTTGTTTTTTACAAAATAAAGGAATCTGCAAATATCGGCTTAAATATTGGCGCAGCGCCACCTATTGACAAAAATTTTAACTATTTTTTTTCGATTTTCGCAGAGTGCATCTCCTTAACTACGTACTAGTGAAATTTTATTTTGTTTGGAGCCATAGAACCGGCTCTAGAGCCTTCTAAATAGGCGAACTTTAATTATAACAACCTGTATATTTAAAATTTCAGACCATTCGAAAGGCTGTAACATCATTAAAATGCACTTGCAATAATTTTTTCCCATTGGCCGTAATGTAACGGAAAAATTTGACTGTTTCTGTAATTAAACTATGCATCCGATTTTCATGAAATTTAAAATGACTCGACAAAATTTTGCAACAATTATACATTTAAAATTTCAGACCAATCGGTTGGGTAGTTTTTGCTCTGTTATATGCGGACGGATGGACGGACAGACTGAACGACGACTATAGGTGCTACGTATTTATATAATTACGAACGCACCTAAAAAATATACCTTCTGTGCAAAAAGTACCCGCAATTTATCATTTAAAGGATGCCCATAAAAGATATCACAACAATTTTTTCCCCTGTAATTTGGGACCACTGTGCCGAGTTCCAATGCAAAGTTTGAGCATCATCTATGATTTTGTATTGGCAGGTCTGCGTCTACAGCTGTGCTGTACAGTGAGTGCTCTGCGAATTTTAGAATGTTAAAAAATTAGTTCAACAAATAGTTTGCACTAAATTTTATGTTTCAAACAAGATTTCGTGTGACGAATAACTGAAAATGTTGCAGAAGACCTACGATGAATCATGCATGCCAAAAACACAGGCATATGAATTGTATAAAGTATACAAATAGGGTCGAAGAATGGCAGTTGATTTGCGTCGTTCTGGCCGACCTTCAACGTCTACCAATGGCTCAAACATCGATAAAATCAAGAAGCTCGTTGTTGAAAATCATCGTGTGTCTTAGAGGGTTAAGAAAGAGAAACAACGTATAAAGACACAAATATAAATATGTGTAAAAAGCATACAGCTGTTTAGAAACCTCTAAGGTTTCACCATCAGTGCTTAAAAATCAAAAGTAAAATTGAAACTCTGGGTAAAAGTGGGGGGAGACAGAGAACCGTACCTTACAGCTCTACTGTCAAGGGCGAAATGCGACATACGGCTGACAAACAGCCGCGGAGTCGATCTCACGCGCACACACAGGGAGACCAATCAAAATCGCCCAGTTGCTCCGGAAGAGTTCAAACAAAGAGGAGGAAAAAAGGGGGGAGGGAGTGAAGAGAACGAAATATAGAAAATTAAACCACATCTTTGAAAAATTATCGTTAACTAAACTTTTTGCAATTTTCCATATGTGATAAGCTCCCAATAGTCAGGATTGTAAATTGATGAGCATTTCTGTATTATTGAGACTTCGGAAAATTTAAAATTATGGTTGTTGGACCAGCAGTGGTTGGTAATAGCGGAAAGTTTGATTTCACAATTTTTAACACAAGTTTTATGCCCCCCCCCCCCCCCCCAAACGGATCTTAAAGGCTCGCTTCGTTTGACCAATGTACATTTTATTGCATTCGCAAGGTATCCTGCAAATACCCCAATTTCAAAAACTGTTATTTAGATGTTTCAGATTTGTGACTTGAATTTTGTTAAAAGTAGTATAAACTATCTTAAAATCAAAATTTTAAGAAGATTTTAGAAATTTCATGGCTTATTTTCGGAAAATATGGAAGTATAATTAAATTTTCATTGCCGACAGTATTAACCCTGGAGTGAGTACGTTTACTTAGTTTATTATGAATGGAATCGACGATTTCAGTTGTCAAACATCGATCAGTGACAATGCTTTTTATGCATATTTATATTTGTGTCTTTATACGCTGTTTCTCTTTCTTAATATATTGGCACAAAGTACATTCCTTCGCCGCTTTTTATGTCTTAGAGAGTTGGCTTAAGATATCTCACATATGTTTTAAGTCCGTTCATAACGTTATGATTAGTATTTTCGACATGAAACGCATCGCTACACGATGGGTGTCTTTTGGATATAAACGCGACATAAATATACTTTACGAGGTTAACTCGAAGAGCTGAAATTGATTGAAATAATTAATAAATTTTGGAACGAGAAATTCATCTAAACGAAAATAAATTGCTACATTTGTCTTTTATAATTTACTAACAAACCCGTCCGGCGTTTACCATGCTATAAATTTGGACCTTCCGTGTACAACAAGTAAAAATTAAATTTAAAAAATCAAAAAACCTGACTGCGTAAAAAGCGAACTAATTAATTATTTCTCATCAATGTGAAACTATTTTTTATATTACTTACCTATTTTTTTATTTACTTGTATTGATGACTTTTAAGTTGTGTTTAATTGTTAGTTTCTATCTATAAACACTATTTTGATGACGCCTATAGAAATCCATGAAGGTTAGAGTTGCAGTAAAGCTAGAGATCCTACCTACACAACTTCCAGGTTGTGTAATATTTAAACGGAGCTTCTGACTGTAAAATGATCTGGGAAACATCGTCTTCATTTTGAAAGACCTATCCAATGATATGCCACTCAATATGATGCATGCATTTTTTTCGTCTTTATCGCCATTTTGTATTTTACGGCCGCCATTTTGAAGTTATAAAACAAAACCTAGCCTATAACCATCGGACGGCTAAGACGAATCGATAGAGAGCTCATTCATTAAAATCCATCCAGCCGTTGGGATGTTTCGAGGGTATAAAATCTGGGTATCACATACCCAGATACGCGTGAAATACATAACCCTTCTTGGCAGTCCGGTAAAAATGGAATGTCCTAAAAATTACGGCGATCACATACGGCTCTGTGCACTTCGAATTTTGAATTTCATTGGTTTATAAAAAGAAAGTACAGATGTTTAAATATTTTATGTACGTACCATAACATAGGAATTAAATAAACAAGTCCAAAAATCCACGTGTTTGAATATTGTCCAGAAATTAATTATCATAAAAAAGCAGTTTCTTTTGAAGGTCTGTCAACAGGAAAGGAAAAATATTGCTTTTCTAAGTAAAAATGTATATCTGTTTGCATAAATTATTGCAGATGGTTCGAAAAAGGAGTAAAGGATCGTCTGAGAAATTTTTAATGTAGCCAATATTATACGCTGGGTGCTAAAACGTATATGTATGCCAAATTTGGTTCGAAATGGCTAAAAATTGCAGATTTGTATAAAGAAAAATTGTGGTAAGATGTAGTCGTGGAAATTTGTAACGTAGCGAGTATTTTCTAAAACGTATCTACGTCACGTTTCGTGCAAATCAGTCAAATATTGTAGATTTGTGTAAAGAACATAGACAGAAATTTTGATTTATATATATGTATATGGATACAATCTATGGTTACTAATTAATTATCGGTATACTGAAAAGCTTTCTTTCGCCGAAGTTTCAAAATAAGTTGCGTCTTACTTATCGCAGAACTCTTATTTATCATAGGAACTATTTTAGTTGTTTGATTTGCTGTAGCAAAAATTTGCTTAAACATTTTGTTTCTTTATCGATTGCGTTTTGGCCTAAATGTTTCAGTAACGTGGTATCACAAAGAAGTTAACAATTGGCATGTTTCATTGCGATACACTTTCCCTGAAACAGATTCTTTATCCGGCGTCTCTTAATTGGCCGCTGCTTCTCGGACACTTCAGCTATCGTGTCCGTCACTCATCGGCCCTCCTCTCGATGTCCGTCAGAGGCTTTCTTTTTACCAATTAGCTTTTTATCTTTGTTTTTGATAAAATGTGGCGGGTTAAACAAGCAAGCGTGCGGCAGAAGCAAATAATCTTATCGCTTCCCCTTTAGGGTTGATAGCGGACCCTCTTGAAACATTCAAATAAATTTTAGGAGAGTAAAGAAAAACTACAGTAAACAAAGTTAAAATATGAACCAGACTGAATCACAATTTTTTTAGGGCAAGAAGGTAATGTTAGGTTGAGCAAAAAGTTCTGGGAAATTTTAAATTGGATAGTTAGTTACCAGAATTTGTATCGTATATGCAAATCCGGAATCTGGCATAACGATAGCAGAAATTCGTGGACTATGATGGTCTCTACTTTGAAGAATAGTCCTTGTTGCTTTTGTTGTTAATTTGCGCATAACAACGCAACTTTCACAAATTTCCCAGAACTTTTTGCTCAACCTAGTATTAGTAAACACATGAGAAAAATCGAATTATTGAACAATAACAGTACGTATAAATATTGTACAGACATACAGAGAATAAATACAATAAACCCAATTGGAGTGAAAAATTAACTAGAGTCAGAAATCGAACTCGGAACCACAGCATTCCAGGTTGTCGCTCTAACCACTGAGCTACTCCGGCCGATACTTGGGTCTGCAATTTTTCACTAATAAACCATGTTGGGGTTTAGTTATTCACCATGGTTCATTTATGATTCATTCGCGCCATGGTTCATTCCGATTACAGAGCCGAAAATATGACACCATCAGCGTTGATTTCTGGTCTTTATGCGTGTGGAGGTAACTCCCAGAATTCTTGAGAAATGAATGACTTCATAAAAGGACTGATAACACTGGTTGGCAAAAAAATATAAAAAAATCCTCCCTGAAAAACAAATATGTAAACTCTACAGATCTAATATAACTAAATCTAATTATGACATCCAAATTGCCGCACTATGTACCCTTTTTCCGAGAAACAGTTTTATAATAAGAAGAAATAGTGAAGAATTATATTTATTTGAATGCTAGATAAAATTGAAATCAGGAAAAAAAGTAATTTTCTCTGTCTTAGATAACAAATCGATGAAATAGAGCACGAAAATCTAGTTTGTTAATACTTTCATCGAGTATTTTTCTTTTGGTGTATCTCCCTCCTTTCATGTTCAAATTTACTATTTGCTATCCCCTTATATATTTTCATTCCTCATGCCGATGTAACTCGGGTAATGTTTCTTATACATTTATTTATAGGTAATTTAAAGATCAGCATATACATACAATTTCCACTTATGTTTTTGCAAGACATAAAATACCTTAATTTTAAAAGCAAGCCCACCTACCAAAAAAATACTACTAGACCGGGAAGAGGAATCGCAGACAATCACTTCATCGACTTCACGGCTGAAATTCCAGAATTAGTTCAAATTCAATTCGCATATTAAAACGCAATTGGTCTGCCAAGTCATATCTTGGTGGGAAACACCTGAAAACCCGATTTTAGCGGCTGACTCGTACGTTTACCATTGTGTTTTCTTGTACCCAGAGCTACAAAAACATGGAGGATTGAGAGCAGGAAAACACAATGGTAAATGTACGAGTAAACCGCTAAAGTCGGGTTTTCACGTGCTTTTCACCAAGATGTGACTTGGCAGAATGCGAATCGAGTTTGAACTAATTCTGGAATTTCAGCCGTGAACTCGATGAAGTGATTGTCTGTGCTGCCCCCTCCCGGTCTATACATGATGTAGCAATTGTTGTAACTCGGTCATTTTGGGGAAGAGAATAATCCCTACTGGGAATTTCGGACTACCATCGTCCCGTCCCAAGGGAAAACTTCAGAACGAATTTGGATCCCAGCTTAGGCTGGTGTAATTAATACGATCCGGCTAGAAGGCCAAGTTGAATAATAATACGATTTATGTTACTTGTGTTGTGCTGTGTGTGTATTTGTGTTTATTAATGTGTTTAAAAGTGTGAAGTGTAAAAAAGGAACTCGTATCTTTGTCAAGTTATTTTAAATTTTTAACTTTACAAAAACTCGGATTGATAACAAGTTATTATAGCAATGTTACTGCCATATTTTGATTTAGTAGCGTGAAATCTATAAGAATCAACCATTATTTTTAAAGGGAGGATTTAGTACCGACCAGTGTAATTCAGCAGCATGTCAGATTAATGAGCAAAAAGTCAAGAAACTCTCAGAGAATCATATACAATAATAATCATTGGAATAATGTCCTGATTATCACCTATTCATCACTTGATACTTGACAACGGTGCATGAAGAGAAAAAATAGTGACCATACATGATGGTTATCTGCAGAGTGAGGTGGAATACCTTCTCTTCAGAAAATTCTGGGGCTGGTTAAAGCTTTTTCACTGTAGCCTTTTATTTTATTGCTCTTTGCACATTCGAAATCTTGATTATTAGGCTGCATTAATCTCTTATGCTTTCCAATGTGTGCTGTTTGATATTCTTGTGAGGCCGTATTTACCTACAATTATCATTATCTGTGCGGGCCTTTGTTGAAGATGTTATTTGCAATATCTGGTTAATACTGCATTTATGTGGTATTTTACGAACAAATTATGAATAAAACGAAATATTTTGAAGGCAAGCTTTTACTATAATGTACTAAAAAAGAAAAAAAAATGTTTAAGGCCAATTGATTGAAGTTAACCCTTTCAGTACCAACATTTAAAAAATGAAGTTAAAAGTATGAAGTTTTCACGCATTGTTAATCATGCTTCCAATAAGCTAAAAGCAATCTGATAAACAAGTCTTGAAGAAAAATCTTTTTATTAGAGAATGGACAAACGTCATAGACACGCGTTTTAAAATAATTCTATAGCAAAATTATAAATACTTAGAGCTATCACGATAAGTTTAAATCAAAATTTCTAATTTTCTTAATAAAAAACAGATATATTTAGCTATTTCTGATATCAAATCATATGAAATTTAGATGATTTAAAAAGTCTTACCTGCACAGGACCATCTACTTTGAATTAAAATTTCTCTCGGTGAAGTTTCTATTCCAAAATATTCTCTCATTCTATATGTTTGATTTCGAAAAATATTTATGGTTTTGGTTGGATGATTATAAACGCAGACAAAATTTGTAAAATTCTTTTAAATTAAATTAAACGTCTTAAAAAATTTCTAAAGTGCATGTCCTTGACCCTCTAGTGATCTAGCATGTATTAAACATCTCTAGTGAAAATGTTAATACCCTTTTTAAAAGAAAGACCTTAAATTGCGATCTTTTATCAATTTGTTTAAAAAAAAAATAAATGGTTATGCAATTTTAAATTCCTCTTCTTGGAAAAAAAAAAAAAAAAAAAAAAAAACATCCTCGTGAGGATTGAATCCACATCCTTTCATACCTTCCGCTGACGGAAAGATGGCGCATTTACCAAACATGCGATGGTTCAGTCGAAGAACAACAACTTATTTCTGAAGCAACCAAGGACATATACTTGATAACATTTACGTACCCTTATTTCACAAATGTTTTTGCCATTGAGGGGGTAATATTTTATTTTTTTACAGTATTGACACCGGTAATACACCGCGCTACCAAAAATTATGTCAATTTTAACACAGGAAGTGTGTTAAAGCTGGACAGCAAGATTTGAGCCGAACAAACACACAAGGCAAATTAAATAAAAGCTCGTAAAAATCGGAATGGCCACTTCGCAATTGCAATTTTGAAATATTAAAAAGTTATTGTGTAAGTTGATTCATGCAACATCTTAGCTAGTGTTTATTCTAGAAAAAAAAGAGCAGTGCGGCGCATTAAAAAAATAGCACGACGTACTAAAAAATAATAATATTGTTCCATCAAAAAGTAACAGAGTGCATTAAAAATGGAACGGTTCATACACAAACATACAAAGGGAGAAAACATTGCGTTTTGCAACTAAAAAAAAAAAAAAACCTATTTATTTTAAAGGTCAATTTTTGAGGGAGATTGAATGTACATAATTATTATAATTAAATTATTGTATTACACATTTATTCGTAAAGTAACATCACGCACACAAGCACACATTTTCATTTATTATAGAGTGATATTTGTACATTCCTTTAACTTGACATAGAAAACATATTTACCTGAAAATAGATAAATTAGAGTGATATGTGAGGGGATATATAAAGTAGATTACATATAAATATATTTATTTTTAAATATTTATTTGTTTAATTTCAAATGATCTTTGTATGGCAACTTAAGAAATATTTAAGTTTATAAAAATAAAAAACAAATCTGCCCACGAATATTAATTTCCAGAAAAAAAAAAGTAGTTCATTTTCAGTGATTATGCTAAATATCCCTGATCTCATTTTTTTTGTTATAGCAAGCCGAAGAACTTAGCTTTGAACGTCCTTGATATTGTTTACTAACACATTGCTCCCCATTCGAAGCACGGACGACGCTCCGTTACGTAATTTCATTAATCGTTTTGATGAACGGCGCGTTTCCTCTGTTTTTTTCTTACTTAATCTCAAGTTATAATTACTATGTTATTCAAATAAGATCACAGTGTTGAAAAACACGAATATAAAGAGCAAGATTTCTTTATAAGTCGGCATAGCATCCATAAAATCGGTAAAATATTGAATTATTTTTATAGGTTCAAATTCTGGAAATATCCTTTATAAATTATGCAGCCTAAAAGGAACCAAAACTGTATATGTAGCAGTTTAGAAGCTATTAAAAAAATGCTTCGTATAAGAAAGCTTCACGAAATAAGATACGTTAAAGAGTTCATGCTGTCCTTTTAAAAGGAGTCAGTATGAGAATTTTCTTTTTTTATGTTTTTAAAGTTATTTTTTGCTTATTATAAAAGGAATGTAAAAAAAACAAAAACAAACAAACAAAAAAAAAACTAGAGAACAGGAATTCTGCTTTTTCAGAATTTAGTGTCGCCCCCGGCATTTCCACTTCATTTTCTTCTGGTGGACTGGTGGCTTCTATTATTATGAAACAGCCATTATAAATGAAGCGTTAGGTGAAGATGAAAGAGCAGTCGTAAAAAGTTAGAACTCTGATTTTCTGGTCAGAATGAAAAAAAAATAGCCATAATTTTTTTTGGCCACCAGTTCACCAGAAGAAAATAATTCGGTTAAGCGGGACTCGGATAATTGGGACTCTACTGCAAAACATATTTCAATTTTAAGACTTAAAGCACACGCTTTTATTTTATGTAAAATGACGTCATTTGCATTAATATAGATTCTTAAAATTAAATATAGTTTATAATAGCTCCATGTTTTATCATAAATCCTTCATTTATATTTTTCTCAAAATAGCACGTATTTTAATTAATTTTTTTTTTCAATTTTTATGAGAAAATGGCAACAAAAAGATATAATTGCTATTTTTCAACCATTTTTTCTTTACTTTCTACAGAAATGGAGTACTTGAGTTGCCAAAATGAAACAAATGTCGCTAAAAACTACAAAAAAATTAATATTTCAAAAACAAATGGAGATGCAAAACAAAAAAAACAAGAAAAAAATAAACAAATGAAAATACAGTCAGATCTCGTTATCCCGACACCCGTTTTCACGTCTTTCAGCTTATCCCGTCAGTTTTTCAAAGTGCCGATTTTCTGTATATGATTTGAATGCAAATAAACTCCGGATTTTACGTTGTTGAATAATTTTCAACTCCGGATATTCCAACGGTTTAGGAAAATTGTCCATTTTTCATAATCCATCTTATAAGTACGGAAATTAAGCGGTGAGAAATGTCTTAGCCAAACTTTTCACAGAAGTGGTCTAAAATACCATTGAGATAAATGAGAAACTTTACTTCAGTCATTTATCTGAATAAATCAATTCACACACTATGAATGACCCACTTAAGTTTCAGATAGACGTGTCAGTCTACTCCCGGTCTTTTTTGTTCTGGTCAGGCGGCGCTTTCTTGTGGTAACACGGCGTTTTTCATCCGATTAAATCCGAAGCGTTGCATTGCACTGAAACGATCAGAATTTATCTAACATCTATTTCTGAAAAAACGAATATTGATTACAATACATTATATAAATTGAAAAAAGAATTGTAGGAAGCACATCTGAGGATAAGCAAACCTAAATCAAACACTATTTCATAACAAGTCATCATAAATCTGATTTCTATTCTTTTCAATTTTGCTTCTGTGTTTATTTTGTTTAATAATAATGTTTTATTGCTTAAAACTGCAAGAACAGTTATGAATTTAAAATTGTCTTAAATTAAGTAAAAGTTCAGCTTTTTATAAACATATTTATCTACAACTCCGGTTACCGCGACCCTCCGCTTATCACGACACTTTTTTCTGGTCAGTAGAGTGTCGGGATAACGAGGTTCAATTGTATTTGTTTGCTAATAAAATAAATATTTGTTTTTGTTAAGTTTAAAATTTTTTCAAGCTTCAAAACCCTAAAAGTGAATTTGGTGATATATCAACCAGAGACTTCGTGTAGGGAAATATCAAATTATTTCATTTTTATGTTGTTTGTGAATGGAGGAGAGGTAGAATAATGGTGTTCTTCGTTTAGCAGCTGCTTTTGTCTTCATTTTTTATTCCCGTATAAAAAATCTGTAAAAAAGTTCTCTAAATTAGTATTTTGCAAGTAGTTATGTTTAGAAAAGCTTAGTTTAAGCTTTATTTGTACACAAAATAGAGATATTTCTTTTTTTTTTTTTTTATTAATTTTTATTTTTAAATTAAATTTTTACGTACATTTTTCTTTCAAAGTTTGTTTATGAAGTCAATGAAATTCAGAATATAATGGGGTAAATATTTAATTTTTTAAAAAGTTTAAATAGTGAGGTGAGGTTTTAACTGACTCATGAGCAGACTTCACCTCACTTTTTATGTAGCTTTTTTGAGAAATAAAACCTATTACATTCTCCCTTACGTTGGAATTCCTGAAAACTTTTTGCTGATCTATGCCGATCATGACCCCTTAGAGCATTAAACCACCACCAGCTCAAAACTTTATCTATCTATCTATCTATCTATATATATATATCCCTTTTTTATGGACACGATAACTTCCACAATTCTGCACAAATCTCTTCCAAACTGACACATAAAATCAAGCGGCATAAAATCTCTGTCAAGTTTGTTATTGGCAAAATCGGACCAAAGAGGAAGAAATAGGGAGGAGTTTTGTGAAAACCGACCTCCCCCCCCCCTTAATTTATTAATTATAATACATATAAAATCAGTTTAAATTTATTATTACTTCTAGGAAAAGGGCCAAAAACTTATGTATCACAGATTTTTGATAAAATTTAAAATGGGTTCAAGGGGCGAAAAAAATAGGGTTTTAGGGAGAAAAAAAAATTCATAACTTCGTCAATTATCACTTACACTTATTATAAATCTTCTTAATGCTATCTAAAACTTTTATATTGAGAAGTTTTTAATAGAACCAACTCTTAGCGCAAAATAAATAAATAAATAAATAAATAAATAAATAAATAAATAAATAAAAACGAAAAAAAAAGAGTAGGAGTTGAAGAAGAAAAATATTCATAACTTCGTCAATTCACAAAATATCTAATCCACTTAAATTTATTATATATCTTCCTAATATTATCAACAACTTTTATGCTGACAAGTTTTTGATAGGATCAACTCTTACAGCAAAAACAAACTAAACAAAAATAGGGGTTGAAAAAAAATTCTCGTATTAAGGGTGTACTGAAATCGAAACTGCTTATTTTCTGACTCCTTTTTAAATTCATTTTTGCTCTAAAATGCATCCAATTGGCAGGCTCTCTTATTCCGAAACTATATAATGAGCCGTATTGGTCGTTTTTTTGATAAAGGCAAAATATACTTCAACATATGCTGTCAAAGTGGACATTTTGAACCGAATTTCCCGAAGCGATAGTGCAGGAAACGAAAAAAAAAAAAAAATTATAGTACTAAGAAAATAACTGTTTCCAAATCAATTTCTAATTAATTCAACGAAAAATAAAAACACAGGTCGCTTATAAGTCTCTTCAAAAAATCACGTCAGCAAGTTTCATGTTCTTACTTTAAAAAATGAGTCTGCAAATGTGTCAGAAAATTTTGAGTTGTTGAGCGTAGAAAAATATTTTTTTTTTAATACCGCCTTAAGATGATTCTGATAAAACGAGCTCTTACAGAAAAATGAAATTAAAAACTCGCCAAAAGTGGCCAGATGAAATTGTTAAACTGGGTTTATCTCTAATCTTGATTTAGTTTTCGCTTGTGAAATTAGTACTTAACTTCGAAATCTACCTCCGCCTGTAGGCCGAGCCGGCGGGGATTTTTTTTCTTTACTTGACAAAACGCTGGAATTATTTCTACCTTCTATTTTCTGAGATGTACTATATACTAGAAAATTGAATGTGAAACTAATTTTAGCATTTTGTTAAGTAAAAAAGAGGAGCTAAAAAATTAAAACTTTATTATCAGCCATAGTTAAAACCTCACAGTGCATTTTAGACAATTTTTATCTTTCAAATATTCACGCATTATACACTAAACTCCATTAAATGTATATACAAAATTTGAAAAGAAAATCTAGGTAAAAAGTAACCCTTTAACCGGCTGGCCTGGATTTTTCCGTTTCTGAAATTCATGTTAAAATGGCTGTAGACAAAAACATTTTAAACAGAATTTTATTTTGAAACATACATAGACAGAAGTGATATTAAAGATATTATAGCATCAAACTGCGATTAAAAAAAATATATATCCTGTGATTAACAAGCAATGTTATAAAAATAGAGAAAACCTTCGTTCGATGAAAGAGTTAAATTTGAACTTAAAAATTAACAGGAAATTTTATAGCAATTTAAATTTTTAAGACTATGGAAGATGAGGCTTGAAAAACATAAATTAAGCAAGTTCTATGGTTTCCTTATTCCCTTTTTTAAAGTATTGTATATTTATAAAAGGCTCATTCCATACCTATTCTTATTTTTTTTCTCATTACTGTAAATCTACTTCCACAGCAATAATAGTTTCTTAGCCGAAAAGCCATTTCGGTCGTTCTTTAAAGCGACTCTTCAAGTAATTTGTTTAATTAAAAAGCGAAAAGAATTTGATGTCTGTAGTTTTTATTTAAATACTTGTTTCTCAAAACTCATTTCATATCGGTATTCAGCGCATTCCGATTACTGTAAAGGTTCACACCAATTGTGGTTTTGAAACATCAAAACAAGTTTGGGTATCTCTTAAGGTTACTCTTCAAACAATTATTCTATTTAGCCATTTCGAACGTTCCTTAAGGGGCTCGCTAATGCTAATTCTATGGAAGAAAATTTTAAAGATATCTCGTTTGCATTCTAAAATTTTTTTAATTTTTTTAATTTTTTTTTTTTTTTTTTTTTTTGCATTGGATAGCTGAGATTGATCTCTACATTTGCCCTTTTTTACTTTTTCGATTTTAATTGAAGATTTTTTTCAAGAGGATGCTTTCACTTTCTAAACCGTTTCAAAAAATAAAAGTGTCCTAATTAAAAATATATGTAAACAAAATCGATAAATTAAAAAAGTCCTTTGTACAGATCGATCTCAGCTAGACAATGCAAAAAGAATTGTTTAAAAATACTGAAATGCAAACGAGATATTTAAAAAAATTTCTTCCATAGGATTATCATTAGTGAGCGGGTCTTTTCAGGTGACTGAAGTAGCCTCTTGAAGCTATTTTTCAAGTAATTTGTTTAATTAAAAAGCGAAAAAGAATTTGTTGTCTGTTCTATAGTTTTTATTTAAATATTTGTTTGTCAAAACTCATTTCATATTGGTGTTCAGTGTCTTCCAATTACTGTAAAGGTTCACACCAATTGTGGTTTTGAAACATCAAAACAAGTTTGGGCATCTCTTAAGGTTACTCTTCAAGCAATTATTCTATTTAAAAGAGAAAAAAAATGAAGTGTATTTAAAATAAAATAATAGGGTAGAGCTCCAATTATCCGAACCTCCATCGACTTCTTGTAAAACTGATAAATAATAATAATAATAATAATAATAATAATAACAACACAACTGAAATTATATCAAAAATTACATATTCTCTTATTTAAACTCGAGGCGTAAAAATATTAATCTAAAGTAAGTTTTGAAAAATGCCTGTGTATCGGGGAATTTAATTTATCGAAAGTACTATAAAATGGGCTTAATCCTCTACACCAGGTCCATTCTACAGCGCAAAATCTTTCAGAGCGATCCTCTTTATAAGCTACCAACGTTTACCGGAAGTTCGGAATTGACGTCATGGAAATTAGGGTCAAAAGAAAGAGGGTACTGGAAATACAAATTCAATACCAATGAGAATCAAAATGAAAGGCACACATGTCCTATGATAGAAAAGCAAAACTTTTCTTATCTTATAAAGTGTTTATAACATAGGGCAGGGCAGCGAACCTATAGTGTTCGTGCCCGAGTAAGTTTTCTATGAAGATCGTTTGATTTTTTCTACTATAAAAAAAGATGCTTGTAATTCTTCTTCCTCCAAGATCTTCCTCCTCCTGTATCTTCTTTCAAAGTTTCTTTTTCTACCTCCTGATCAAGTCTTTATCGACAAGTCGAGATCCTTATTCCCTGTTTTCACAATTCCTGCAATTTTTGTTCACTTATACGAGAAAAATCTATCAAAGTTACCTAATTCAAAATGCACATAACTATTAAATAATACACAATTAGAGCTTATTTAAACATTTTGTACACTAAACATGAACATTTTTCAAATAAATTCAGCTAAAATACCTTAAATTAACATTTTTTAAGTTTTTGCTAAAAAAGTTAAAAAATAAGCATTTGAGCAAAACTTCAAGCCATTTGCGGCAAATGAAGGAATTGTCCGAAAAATCTCAAATTCTTTGTGTGAACTTAGTGCCACCAGCGGCAATTTTTCCGCACTACCGATCATCGAAAATCGAAAAAAAGTTTTTTTCGGCCCACCCTATGGTAAATCTTTTTCCACAGCAATAATAATTTCTTAGCCGAAAAGCCATTTCGGACGTTCTTTAAAGCTACTATTCAAGTAATTAAATTAAATAGCGAAAAAGAATTTGATATCTGTTCTATGTCTTTATTTAAACTAGGAGATCGTACCAGGGCTTCCCGGGTTAAAGAATATAGGTGAAAACAATTTTTTTTTAATTGAAAACTAACAATTTTTTTATATGTAATAAATTTTTTAGATTGACTACTTACATTAAAAAAGCATTTTTCATGTGGAAAATACGAATTACACAATCAAATACATTTTTGAAATTTATCAAAAGCGATATTTCCTTATTAGCCGCATGCTAAGAGTTATTTGCCAAGATTTTACTACTTATGGCATCCTTTAATACCCTGTTCACACTGCGTTATCGGAACTCTCTTAAACCTCCGAACTCTCTGAGGGAGTTCCACAAACTCTCTGAGAGAGTTTCAACTTTCTTCGGGCTAGAGACAGTCACGACCATTCACTCTCGCTGGCTGTAAAGCTTCGCATTAACTGATTGGGTGTTGCGGGCGGTTTTATCTTAAGCGCATGCGCAAACAACACAGTGACGTTCACTGAGTTATCTTAAGTGAGTTTTTCCATGTGAACAGGTTTCCAATTCCGGTAGGGTACCACCTCAAAATTAAGAGAGTTCGGCGGCCTAAGATATCTTAAGTATCGTAGTGTGAACATAGTATTATATTCTGATAATTTCAGATAATGTTATTTTATTTATTCATTCATAGGGAAGTTTTTTTTAATGGAAATTAGCCGTAAGAAAATGACGAACTCTTTATTTTGTTTTAAGGGCAAACGGATTAATCTTTCGTAATCGAGCTCCGCGCGATATAGATAAATTAAAAAATATTTCATGCTTTAAAATTGCTTTTAAAACCATAGACAATCAGTAAACTGAGATGAACTTTGCAAACAAATTCCATTTGAAAAAAAAAAAAAAATCCTATTTGGTGATCTAAGAATTTAAATTGTACGATTACAAATATGTTAGATTTGTGTTTTTCCAATATTATTCTTTTATTTGTTTATAAAAAAAGTATTAATTTCGTTAATTTGTCTTTCGCAAATATGTTAGTTTGGTGGTTTTTTTTAAATATTATTCTTTTATTTGCTTATAAAGGAAGTATTAATTTCATTATGCAAAAATAGTCAGAAACAAATGTTGAAAAAATGTTTGTTGCTTTATGTGCAAAATGTTTATTATTTTATGTATTGAAACCGGCACGTGATAAGATAAGCTTTAAAAAAAAAATCATGCTTAAAAATTATTTTAGAAAATATAATACATCAGTCAATGAATACAGTTTTTAAACAAATTGCATTTGAAAGTACATTTATTTCCCTATGCCACAAAAAAGGAAAATGTATGATGGTCAGAAGATTGAAAAAATGCAGTAGCGAAAATTTCAAGACCGAAATTTGATCGTAAAATATTGCCATTCGCAAAAGGACGTTAGCGTTACGCACAGATACGTTTGTTCTTTATAATATAGATACATAATCAGTAAAATATAATAAAGATCAGTTATTAGGATGTGGTTATCAATTGAGGCTCTTATGCTTGGATTTCCGGAATGAAAACAGCATTTTTCACCTTCTCAAAATTTGCTTACGCACTTCTCATATCCATATTCATCATTTTTTTAAAAATTGTATTTTGTATGATCATTTAAAAATCATTTTAACTCAAAACTTGAAGTCAAGATTGCCAGCGACATCTTTTATGTCAAAAGACGTACTTGAGATTCTAATCTCAATTTTGGAGAGTAAAAATTTCGTAATATATGGTTTTTAGACGCATTTGTGTTAAAAGGCTTAGTTTTATCTAAGAAAATGATTGTTTTCTTTTAAATATGACTTCATTTTTACTTAAATAAGCATTTCGCCTAGTGCCTGAAACTTAGTATCAGTACACATGCAGAAGGAAAATCACTATAGAAAATTTATGAGGAAAAATGCGTGTTTTCAAAAGCAGTATGCCATTTTCCGTTATTATGCCCTAATATAATATTCTGCTCCTAATGGGATCTTGCGCCACTAAACCCTATACAACAATTTTTATCAACAATTTTGAATTTTTATCAGAAAATAGCATGTATAAAGTTTAAAATACCTCATTATTTCTCTCTTGTCTGCAGCAATGAAAGCTATCTAATTTTCACCATTTTGAAGAAATTTCATAAAATGCTTTTAAAATTAAAATATAAAAGTGGGGATATTTAAAAAAAAACAGATAGTGCGACCACATCTACAAAGGAAGAGCTTTCAGTTTAAAAAAATATATATTAGTAAAACTGTTTCAGCAGAAAGATCAGGGTAGATGACTAAAAAACACACTTGTGTTTTAAATATATAGATTATATAAAATTAGGAAAAATTAAATTAAGCAAATTATGTTATTTTGACAAAATTATAGTAGAATGTCCTAAAGAATAGCATGAAAATTTTATTATTCGAGAGAATTTTCGACAAAAACTTCAGGAACACGATATTATTTTAAACCACGAATTATTTGTTTGCTTGTCTAACTCGACGAAGCAAATTCATCCAGGTGAGAGAGAATCATCAATTTCTGTAATATAAATCGCTATTATTTGCATGTCACCTCTCTTTCATAAAGACACTCTACATTTTTGTAAAACATTGCGTTTATCAGTGTGTGCTTTCGATTACATTATTTTCAAAAGTGAAGCATTTTCACCTGTGAAGAATTTCAAAGCAGCTGGGTTGTGAAAATGACGCACTTCTACAAAACATAATTCAGGTTTAAGAATTAAAATACACGCCTTTTTTATAAAATGACGTCATTTGCATCCGCTAAAGCAATCTACTGTTACAACCCAGTCTTAAAGTTCGTCTATAGAAAAGTGTGCATATGACGTCATCATCATGGAATAACAGACAATATTCTTGACATAGCCCATATTTTATTTTCAACTATTTTTTCAGGTTTTATGAGAAAATGGCAACAAAAAGATACCGTATCTCCTATTTTCAACTATTTTCCGTTTACTTTCAATGACTCTCAATAGAAATGAGGTACTTTTGTTGCCACGATAAGAAAAATGGTATTAAAAACTGCATAAAAATTAATTGAGATACAGCTTTCAAACAAATTGCATTTAAAATATCATTTTTTTTCCTTATACGACGGTGTAAAAATTTAAAATGTGCGATGTTTAGAAGTTTAAAAATTTGCAGTAGAGAAAATTGCAAAACCAAAATTTCATTTCAAATTTCAAAGTGTTGCCATTCGTAAATGACGTATGCGTTACCCACAGATATGTTTGTCCTTAAATAGATACTTGTTTGTCAAAACTCATTTCATGTCCGTATGCAATGTCTTCCGATTACTGTAAAGGTTCACACCAATTGTGGTTTTGAAACATCAAAACAAGTATGGGCTTAAGGTTACTCTTCAAACAATTATTCTATTTAAAAGAGAAAAAAAATTATGTGCATTTAAAATAAAATAATGGGGTAGAGCTCCAATTATCTGAACTCCATTTAACTGAATCTCCATCGACTTCTTATAAAACCAATATAAATAATAATAATAATAATAATAATAATAATAACAAAATCGAAATTATATGAAAAATTACATATTCTTTTATTTAAACTCGAGGCGTAAAAATTTTAATCCAAAGTAAGTTTTGAAAAATGTCTTTGGGCCGTTGGGTCTTACAAAAGGGTCTTAATCCTCTCTGCCAGGTCTATTTCACAGCACGAAATCTTTCAGAGCGATCATCTTTACAAGCTGCCAACGTTTACCGAAAGTTGAGAATTGACTTCAGGGAAATTAGGGTCAAAAGAAAGAGGGTACTGGAAATATAAATTCAATACCAATGAGCATCAAAATGAAAGGCACACATTTCTTATGATAGAAAAGCAAAACTTTTCTTATCTTACAAAGTGTTTATAACATAGGGCAGGGGCAGCGGACTTATAATGTTCGTGATCGAGTAGGCAGGCATGTCAGATTCTCTGGCTCACGGACTTTACGGTAATAATCCGTTTATAGATCAAATTCAAGTTTTAGGTAGCATGTTTCAGCATGTTTCAGCATGTTTCATATTTTTTTTAGGTAGATTTCGTATGAAATACTACCTATTGGCGTCGTTCCTATGTTGAAATTTCTGAAAAATTTTTGCAGATCTACACCGATCATGACCCCCTAGAACCCAAAACCACCATCAGTAAAAAACTTTATATATATATATGTATCTATGTATCTATCTATCTATATATATATCACTTTCTTCTGGACACGATAACTTCCACAATTCTGCACAAATCTCTTCCAAACTGATACATAAAATCAAGGGATATAAAATCTCGGTCAAGTTCGTGAATGGGCAAAATCGGACAAAGGGGATGGGAATAGGGAGGGGTTTTGTGAAAAAAAAAAAAAAAAAAAAAAAACCCATAACTTCTTAATTTTTGTACATATCAAATCAGTTTAAAGTTTTTATTACTTCTAAAAATAGGACCAAAAATTTATGTACCACAGATTTTGGATAAAATTAAAAATGGGCTCAAGGGGCGCAAAAAATAGGGTTTTTGGAAGAAAAAAAAATTCATAACTTCGTCAATTCTCAAGATATCAAATCCAATTAATTTTATTATACATTTCCTTAATATTATCTACAACTTTTGTATTCACAAGTTTTTGATAGGACCAATTCGTACCGCAAAAAAAAAAAAAAAATTAAAAACGAAAACAAAAAAAGGGGGGTGAAGAAGAAAAATTTCAATAACTCCGTCAATTCACAAGATATAAAATCCCCATGAATTTATCATATATCTTCTTAATATTGTCTTCAACATTTATATAGACAAGTTTTTGATAGGACCAATTCTTACAGCAAAAACAAATTAAAAATACATAGAGGTTGAAGAAAAAAATCATCTTATTAAGAATGTATTCAAATCCAAACTGCTTATTTTCTTACTCATTTTTAAATTAATTTTTGCTCTCAAACGCGTCTAATTGATAGATTCTCTTCTTCAGAAAGTATATAATGTACCGTAATGATCGAGTTTTAGATAGAGGCAGAATATATTTCAAAAAATGATGTCAAAGTGGTCACTTTGAACAGAATTTCCGGAAGCTATTTTGTTAGAAACGAAAAATATTGCCCTACTGAGGAAATGATTGTTTATTAATCAAGTTTCAATTAATTGAAAGAAAAATAAAAACACATGTCGCTTATAAATCTTTTCAAAAATCACGTCAGCAACTTTCGTATTTTTTCTATTAAAAATGAATCTGAAAATGTGCCAGAAAATTTCGAGTAGTTGAGCATGGAAAAGTATTTTTTTTAATACCGCCTTAACATGATTCTGATAAAACCAGCTATTATATAAAAATGAAATAAAAACTCGTGAAAAGCGGCCAGATAAAACTGTTAAAGTGGATTTATATCTAATCATGATTTAGTTTTTGTTGGTGCAATTAATATACTTAACTTCGAAATCTACCTCCGCCTGTAGGCTGAGCCGGCAGGGATTTTTTGATTTAAAATTTCCTTTAACATACATAGACTACATTTTTTTACATTAGCTATTTTTGAAAGAATTGTTTCATTATAGCAGGCTTACTACAGCGAAATTTTTAGACAAATTATTTATCATATATGCCTGCGAAGTCATTTTACATTTTTTTGAAAATTTAAAGAACTTTATTTTTTTAGTTGAATTTTGAAATAAATAATAGCGAAATTCCTAGTGGACTTACTTCTACAGCAAGGCAGTTAAAAATGACAAAATGTGAATCAAATTCGTCATATTGTATCGAACGTATATAGTAGAAAAAAAAATGAATTATCAAGTCGGATTTTAGTGCGATGCATTATTGAGTTCATGCAGCATAATGGATATGATAGGAGAGCAATTTAGAATTTCTGAAAAACTATTTTAGTATATATTAATGCTGCCTTAATATATTTCCTAAGTTAAAACGTTTATAGAATGTTTTTGGCACGTTAGAATGCCGGTAAATAATGCTTAACTGAGATTTTCGGCATGCGCATGGAGAAAGGTTCTCGATCACTATTCTAGGGAATATTTGTCAACTCAATAGTTAAACTCTTATTGCAGCTTGAATATTTTACAGCAGTGGTGCAATCCATAGGCGTAGCTTGACCAAAAATTTTGGGGGGGCACCAAGGTCGTGCAAAATAAAAACGGCGCCCCGGGCGAATTTTCAATTTTGCGCCCCCCCCCCCCCCCAAAAAAAAAAAAAAAAATCTTTATTTTTGTGATAGGTGTAATAAAATTGATAAAGTGCAGAAACATAAATAAATTCTTTCGAATAAATATTTTTCGCGTTTATTTTGGAACTTTAAAGGATTTAATTTTAATTTAGGAATTCAGAACAACTAAATAACATAAAAGAAAATTTCAGTAATTTGTTAGAGAGTTCATGATGTTTAGCGACAGGGGAAAAAGTGATGAAGAGAGAAAAAGAAATTCCCCGAAAAATGAATAAATAAACAAAACCGTGGTTTGCAGCGTAAATTTCGCGCCCGTGGCGCTCCTTTAGACGCTCTTTGCACGGCCCTGAGGGGCACAACAGAGGTCTGCACGGACCGCAATTCCAAGGCCCAGGTCCGGCCCGTTTATTTTTTCACAATTTACCAGGCCCGGCTCGTACAAATATCAATGAAAACAAGCCCAGCCCATGAAAAAATCATTTAAATCAGTCCCCGTTCGGTTCGGCTCGACACAATTTCTCAAAAAAATCCGAGTTTTCTTAACATACAATTGCAGGGCTGCCACTTGCTACTAAAAGCGATTATTTTCAGCATAGGTGGCTATGCCGGCTATTTTAGGCCGTAAAACAATTAAAAAGCGGTTACTTCAAGAAAAAAGGCGACTTTTTCTGGATTTCAGTGACTATTTTTACTGAAAATGTTTGATTTTTTTCTTCAAAGCATCTGTAAAGTCATCTTCCCAAACACACTTTTACAACGGTTGTTTGAAAAGATTCGCGATTTTTTCCTCGACGAATTCCATATTCTCGATTTCGCCCCCTGCCCCTCTCCAATCTATTGACGAAAATACTTATTTTTTCCGAGATCTTTTTATACAATCGTTGAAGGAGATTTTGCGATTTTTTCCGCGATCCTTTGCCAAATATCGCAAATTTTTCAACGTCAGATTGACGAAATCGATTTTTTTTTTCCGCCACCACATGTCCAAATTCGCGATATAGATTTTCCGCGACCAATTGATGGTCCTTACTATTTGTTTCAGAGATCTTTTGACGAAATTCCCGATTCTTTTCGAGATCGTTTGTCAAAATTCGTGATTTTCTTTTCATGACCGAGTTATAAAATTCGTGATTTTTTGCGCGATCATGTGGTTAAATTCTCAAATTTTTTTGACCAAATTTGCGTTTTTTGCCCGCGACCATTTGACGAAATTTAGGACTTTTTTTCGTGATCGTTAGACGAAATTCGCAATTTGTTGTCCATTCTTTTTGACGAAATTTGCGATGATTTATCCGCGACCGAATGACGAAAATCGCCATTTGTCTCCGTGACCTTTTGCAAAATTCAAGATATTTTTTACAGTTGTTTGGGGAGATTCGCGATTTTTTCACGAATCGACTAATGATAATGGTTATTTCTTTTCCCTATCTTTTGCTACGATCGTTGAAGGATATTTCGCAATTTTTCCTATGACCTATTGCAAATTTCTCAATTTTTTGGGTGCGATCGTATCACGGAACTCATATTTTTTTTTCCCAGTGATCCTTTGCCAAATTTCGCGTTTTTGTTTCCGGCGATCGTTTCACGGAATTCACGATTATTTTTCCGCGATACTTTGCCAAAATTCGCGAATTTTTCTACGACAAACTGTGGAAATTTTTTCTCCGCCACCACTTGTTGAAATTCCCGATATATATTTTTTCCGCGACCGATTGATGGTACTCGCTGTTTGTTTCAGATGTCATTTGATGAAATTCGTAATTCTTTTCCGCGATAGTTTATCGAAATTCATGATTTGTTTTTCAAAACCGACTTACGAAATTCTTGATTATTTGTTTAAATTCTCGATTTTTTACGCGATTATTTGACCAAATTCGCGTCTTTTCAGAGGTTACTCTGTTCTGAATTTTCCGAAAATTTAAGGCATTCGGTTCCGAAAATTAAAAAAAAATTTCTGTCATCAATCCTAAAATTCGGGCATAAAAAATATCGCGAATTTCGGCAAACGGTCGCCGAAAAAATTAATTTCGACAATCGTTCACAGAAAGAAGTCGCCAATTTCTTCAAAGGATCGCAGAAAACACGAATTTCGCCAAAGAATCGTGGAAAAAAACGTGAATTTCGACAAGTGATCACGAAAAAACGCAAACTTCGTCTGGGAATCGCGAAAAACAAACACATTTCACCAAGGGATCGCAAAAAATGCAATTTTTATCAAAACATCACGGAAAAGCGAGAATTTCGTCAAAGGATCGCGATAAAGAAACGCAAATTTCGTCGAAGAATCGCGGAAAAGGCGAATTTCGCTAAAGGCAGCCGAAAAAACGCAATAATTGAGGCCGGGAGATTTCCCCTTTTTCACTCCTCTGCTGTAACCTTTCAGACAATTTGCTGTGAATTTCAGATATTTTTTTTTTACTCAGAATTACCCTTGTCCTCTGTTTGTCCGCAAATATTTGATGAAGTTTGCAATTTTTTTCTCTTGGCCGTTACACGAAATTCGTAATATTTTGTGCATTCTTTTGACGAAATTTGCGATGATTTTTTTCGTGATCGAATGACGAAAATCGCCATTTGTTTCCGCAACCTTTGATAAAATTAAAGATATTTTTTCACGGTCCTTTTAGGAGATTCGCGATTTTTTCGACGACGAATTACCAAAATTCGCATTTTTTTTCCGCCGATCGTTTTATGGAATTCACGATTTTTTTTACACGATCCTTTGTCAAATTTCGTGAATTTTTCTATGACCGATTGGTGAAAATGATATTCGGTATTTGTTTCAGAGATTTTTTTGACGAAATTCGCCATATTTTCCCACGACCTTTTGTCGAAATTCCTCTTTTCTTTTGTCGACTGACTGAGGAAGTTCAAGGGCAAGGAGGCAAAAAGAAGTGAAAAGATCATTTGGAGGAGAAAGGCAGAGGCGTCTTTATTAGCCATGGCGCCCTGTGTGAGATTTTTTATTGTACCACTGCAAATGCTATACTCATTTTTTTTCTTTTAAAGGGTTTTACTAAAGCATTTTACTTTGTGCACTCCTTCCAGGGCCGAAACTGGCTATATTTTCACCCGGGGCAAACAGGCATTTTGGCGACCCCTCCTTCCTCCGCAAAGTAAATTTACAAAGCGAAATTTACGAAAGTTTCTATTAGAGAACTTATTTTAAAATTTAAAATGTGTAACAGTAAAATACGTAATAATATTGAAATATATAACCAGCTTTGTCAAATATTTATGCATTAAAACCTGTGAAAAAAAATCGAAAGGAAACGGAAATAATTTCGCTTCATACAGGTTTTCGTCTTAGCAGATATAACTGTTGGTATTATTTCTGTTTGAACCATGCAGTTTTTTTCGTTTAAGACAACATTCCATTACAGATATATTTCATTTTTCTAGATGTTTACTATTGTAACATTACAAATTATCACAATTGAGGTACTTTAATGTCATAGTGATATGAGTCACATTGTTTCAGGAACTAAAAAAACCAGGATTTACTGTAGGCATAAAAATGAATTCCAGCATTGTAAAATATCTTCCTGTACTATCTACACCAGTTTTGTGGAATTATCACTTATATCACTCTTCTTATTTATAGATTGATATGTCTACATACTTCCCTCAACTTTTCAAATTTAATTTTCAAATTTATGTGTGACTCAAAACAACAACAACAAAATTATTACATTTTTACTTCTCAGTTTGTGAATTTTCGACCGCTTGGTTTTTATTGTCCCAGTCAGTCACCTGACCTCGCCCCATCTAAGGCCAGATATGGTAATATGCATGTAAAAAAGTAATTATAAGAAAAAGAATAGCGTTATTCATTTGCTGTTTTGTATATTGTAGGCAAATCTTTTTATCTATTCGACAATTTTAATGCACTTTACTCAGCTTTTCTTTTTGATTTTTCAGCTAAAAAATATCATTTTACACAAATTTCACACGCACATATATAGAATGTATAAAACGGTAAACCAAATTTTCATATGGCGCCCCCTTCGCGTGGCGTCCAGGGCACATGCCTCCTCTCCACCCCCTTAGTTTCGACCATGACTCCTTCTCCCGTTAATTTTTATTGTCCCGGGCAGCCTGGGTGGGGCTTGTTGAGCTAAAGCCAATTGCTAGGCCTCCCCACCTAGCCGGACCTGTCCCGGGCAGCCACCCGATCTCGCCCATATCAAGACGGGAAAAATGAAAGCTCAACACTGCTCACGATGAGAGAGAAAAGAAAATTGATCAGTCTTCATGGAATCTTTTCATCAGAAAAGTCAGAGTCAAACAAAATCTTCATTTGGCGCCCCCTTCACCTTTCGGTACACTTGGAATTGGAGAAAGAATAATGCCTAAGAAAAAAGCTCTTTTTTTCCAATTCATTTGCAGTCTTCTATTATAGATGAATATTTTTTATATATTTGTAAATTTCAATGCGTTTGGTTCAGTTTTACATTTGGATTTTCCGGCTGTAAGACATTTTTATGCAAATTCAATATAAACACATATATATTTGTATGTAAAGACAAAAAAAATCTTCATATGGCGCCCCCTACGCTTTCTGTTCTGGCGCCCAGGGTGTAGAAGGTTGGGGGGGGGGGCACACGCCCCCCCGTGCCCCCCCGACGCTACGCCTATGGTGCAATCAATTTTTTCTTTACATGTTACATCCTGTGTGTAGTGTGAATCCATTCTTTCATTTGTCCAGTTATCCGAACTGAATCAACACCGTCTCGATATTACTCGATATTCCCTTCGAGACGGTATTGACTTGACTGGACTCGGTCCCAATCATAGATTAACATACAAGATGGGACACTTCCATAGAGCGTAATGGTGATGCGATTGCGATCGTAGTGCCTTTAGCGACAATGGGGAAGAAACTCCCCATCCTTGTAATATTTTTATTATTGAGTATGTATCTTATTGTGATCTTTCTTTTTTTTAATGTTGCATGTTTACGTTTTCAATAGAATCTTACACCGATACATGAACACAGAATAGATAGTCTATTCCGTATATCTAACATCTATTCTATGTTCATGAACGGATATATGCATTTTATTTTCTTTTTATCAGGATGAGTGAACGATTTAAGTACAACGAAAAACAAGGTAAAAGTTTCGTCTTGAATGCTGTATATCAAAAGTAATGGTGTAATATAAAAATATGCGAAATATTGACTCTACAAGTCTCAGAAAATGTCATAAATATTCCCATTTGATAGGAAAATTTTTATAGCCGATATTTTATTAATTTGTGAAGTTTAACGTATTAAACAATCTTTATAACAATCTTTTAAAATTTACGCATTTTTACTTTCTTACAGATAAATTAAAAAAATTGTTTTTAATGTAAATAACGTACAGCCAATTCAATAATATTTATAATATTAACATATAAGAAATAATAATAAAATTACAGATGGGAAAAAATTCATTTCGACAAATTTTTAGAATTATATAAATCTGAAAGTTAAAAATAAATAGAGGTTCTAACATTACACTCAATAAAATTTTATTCGACATGAATAAATTAAGACAATACCTGAATTTGATTTTTTATAATTTAATCTCATAAACTTAATATATTTACGTTCTTAGCAGAATTCTCTAGGGTTTTTCTTTTATATTATTACTCTAATTATCATTTTGTAAGTTAAAGGTGAACAATACAAGTACGAAAAAAAAAAGCAGCTAAATAAAAAAAGCATAAATACAATATCGTCTGTCTCTACTTCGTTTTAGGAAAGAATAGATATTCAAAACATAGAGCGTAAACATATTTCTTCAACATAGATAAATTTCGGAAGCTTGTTAATTCTTCCCCCTTGACGGTAGTGACGCTAGTACTTTGCCATTACAGATTTTGCTGTAAATATCCCATCTTGTATGTTAATCTATGGTCCCAACAGTCTCGATAATCGGCGCTTTACCGTCTTGTATCAAAGCTCATTTTATATTGGTATTAACTAACATACGACTACTGTAAATCTACATTCACAGCAATGATGGTTTCTGAGCAGGGAGGCCATTTAGAAAGCTTTTTTTAATAGATTAATACTTTTAATTAAAAGGGAAACAAATAATTAGGTTCTATAATTTTTTTTATTGCTGTTTAATAAAGTTCATTGTATGTCCGATACTCATTAGTTTCCGAATATTGTAAATCTATTCTTACAGCAATAGCGGTTTCGAGGCGGAAAAATCACTTTAGAGTTATCACTTTAGAGTAAAAATCACTTTTTAGTTTTTAAAAATTAATCGTAATGAAATTATTTTTTTATTTTTTATTTAACTAAATGTAGTTGATTAAATTTTTAATAATTTTAGAAAAAGGTTAAAAACAGTGCAAAATTTTTCAAAAATATATTTTCCAAAAAATATCTCTTTCAAACAAAAATAATTATTTCAAACTTAGCAAGTAGAAGAGACTGGGGAGGCTTGACCTACCCTTCAGTTTTCATATTTAAAAGGATTTCAGAGTTTTGTCAATGGGTGACAACCAAAGCTACTGAAATGCTCAAACAATAATCTTTGTATCATGCCGATAATTGAAATAGGTGTGGAAAAATCAATTATGAAGAGTTTTCCGCTTAAAAAGCGTATTTTTAGAAACATTTTGTAAGATTTTCTCAAGTAATATATATATATATATATATAATTTACGTAAGTAGGTTTTAAGTAATTTAGAAATATTGAGCTTTCATTCCAGGCATAAAGACTGTACAGTAAATTAGGCTAAACATAACCATGTGCTATACATTAAAAAGTGGCTATGTGGGGAGGCTTGACCCAATCAGTGTGGGGAGGGTTGACCAGATGGTCAAAGCTCTTTAATTAAGTGTTTTTGGAAATCTTTTTATTACACACTGTACATAATGAAGGGTTGATGGTTACATTTCTAAAATAATGTACATTTATTCTGTAAAGCTGCAGTAAAATGGGGTGATAGAAAGGTAAATGTTTAAAACTGATTAAATCAAGATGCTAAAAATTGCTATAAGAAGCAAGAAAAATTTAATGAAATGTAATTTGGAAAGTTGATAAGAACTTTCATTACGCTTAAATAGTACCCGTAGTAAGTAAATAGAAAGAATAGAAAAGACTAAAAAGGATTAAAGCAGCAGCCTTAAGAAGTGTTAGGTATTCATTCCTTTGCAAAAGAACATAACATTGATCAAAACACTTTAGGAAGGTATGTAGACAAATTTCACCAAGATGAACACAATGAGATGAAGCCAAACTATATGGCAACTAGTGTTTGTTCCTAGGTCGAGTGTTTAAAAAAGTGTGTGTTTAAAATGGAATTTTTCTCCTGTGCCTTGAATTCCATCTAAGCAAGTTTGTTTACGCATGAAAATTTCCCAAACATTTTTTAATAAAGCCTTGTAGCATAAAGTTATTTTGCCTTTTTAAAAACTGATTTTATTTCCCTTAACAAATATTTCAATATAAAATAAAGTGGGCCAAGCCTCCCATAGGTGGGGATTGGTGGGTAATCCTTGACTCATAAATTTCTCAAGTTTAAAATCAATCATTTTTCAAGTTTCTTATATAGTACTCTTATGTCGCAATTTTATTTTGATAACTCATTATATATCGAATAAAATGATATATGAAACTTTAAGTTCAATATTTAAAAAATAAAAAATCCTTTTGTAAAAAATGGGTCAACCCTCCCCAGTCCCCCATATAAAGACAAATTGGAAATTGCTCGTCACACGTGGCAAATGAGGTGCGTTCGTACTATAACTAGTTTTATAAATATTTTTTGTACCGTATATTGTACTGAATGTATATTTTACTGCACTTCATAAGTGCATATCAATATCATTCTGTTCGAAAGGCCTTAACATCATTAAAATGCACTTGAAATATTTTTTTTCCCATTGGCCTTAATGTAACGGAAAAATTTGACTATCCCTGTAATTAAACTATACATCCGATTTTAATAAAATTTGAAATGACTCGATAAAATTTTGCAACATTTATATATTTAAAATTTCAGACCATTCGGAAGGCTGTAACATCATTAAAATGCACTTGCAATAACTTTTTCCCATTGGCCGTAATGTAACGGAAAATTTTTGACTGTCTCTGTAATTAAACTATACATCCAATTTTCATAAAATTTGAAATGACTCGACAAAATTTTGCAACAATTATATATTTAAAATTTCAGACCATTTGGTTGGGTATTTTTTGCTCTGTTATACGCGGACAGACGGACAGAACGACGACTATAGGTGCTACGTATTTATATATTTATGAACGCACCTAAAAAATGGTCTATATTAGTGCAACAGATTATTATGTATATATTATGAACATACACGCAATACTTAAAAGAAATTCACGCTTTAAACAAATATAAAAGTGGGCGGGGAACTGAAATGGATTTTTTTTTCTTTTTGACTATCATATCCTTCTATATATATAAAAAAGTTTTGATTTGGAAATGGACCAATGAAAATCTGCGCAGATATTCCGGGTTGATAGGCATCCAATTTGAATGCTTAAGCATGGCCTTTTATCGTTAATATTAAAAAAACTGTTGCATACAAAAATATGAAAATCGGTGGTAATATAGAGAAATGTTTGATAAACACGCTGATGTAGACAGTTTTCAAATAGAAGAATTATTTTAAGAGATATTTAATGCTAAAGTTGGACAAAATCCTTCCATTAAAAAAGTTTTATTAGAGCAAAAACTATGCATGAGAATTTAATCATTTTTCGATCATTTTATATGTTATAAGTTCCCGGTGTGCAGATTGTATTTATTTTTCTTATTTGACTCATTTTTTTAGGTTTTATTTCTATTTTAAATTCAAATTTTCAGCATTTCGAGAGATATTTTTTACAAATTTTAGAAAATGTTATTAATTTAAACTGTTGCCAATTGTATAAACAGCGCGGACAATAATGTTTACTTCAAATTAAAAGTTTTTTACATGTGAATGTTACAAACAGAAAAAAACCTTTAAAATTAGAATTAAATTATTACATATTAAAAGCAGGAAAATTACGTCATAAGAACCATATTTACACTTGATTTTAAAAGAGAAACAAAATGTAAAAAAAAAAAAAAAATCATTATTGTGCGTTAAAACTTGTAAATGGAGGAAATTACGTCATATTTAAAATGGCCAAAAATATGGCAAAACAATTTAAATTGAAAAATATATTTGAGCGAGATATTCTTTTCAACTATTATTGTGAATTCGAAGACAGCGCAAATAATATTTCCTTCTAACAACAAAAGTATTTTCACGTGAATATTAATAAGAGAAATAAAACTTTGGTGTAAATTACGTCAGATTTGAAACGATACATTTAAAATGAATTATTTAAAAGAACTATCTTATAGCGCTGTTAAAAAATACCGGGAGACAATGACACTGTTTACTTAATTCATTTTACATTAGATTATTTTCAAATGTTTAACTAATTTTTTTAATTAAATACAAAAACAGCCATTGTATCTCTTAACAGCAGCAGATTTGGTCTTAAAAATCCCCAATCCAAGGAAAACGAATGGAAACCCGTTTACAGGGAGATCGCTACTGTTTTTTTTTTTTTATTTTAATTCAATATTTTTAAAGCCGATCAAATTAGCGTGCTTTTTGGATTTTGGTGTGCCTGAACGGGGGTTGGCGACCGTAGCTCGTAGGGGGCAGAGTCCCCTAGTAAAGTAAAAAGAAAGAGAGAGAGAGAGAGATATTTTGAGCTATATTACTACAAAATTTGAGTTGAAAGAACATTAATTTCCATATGGATTGGATGGATGACGTTACCAAACTATACTCAATAAATCAGTAACTTGAAAGCTGAAAGCTCCGTCACAAATTAATATAATTTTATGTTCATAGACTTAAAATATTAAAAAAAGCGGAAAATTTAAGTGACATATTTTTTCATAATAACGTCTTTTATAATTAAGGTTGCGTTTAAATAATGAATCCAAAACAGCTTTGTCTAAAAAAAAGAAGCATCAAAGCGCAATTTGAAACGACTGCCATCTTTTCTACAACTGGCCATGCGCGGTTGGCTAACCTACCATTTGTAGCTTAGCTGGGTTACTCGACTTCAGTTTCGTTTTTTCCTTGCATATCGGCATGTTGAATTGACGGTTAATTGTATTTCAGGTTCAACAGAAAGTTAAGTTCATAACGCGAGGTTGAAGTTGATGGTAAATTACTGGGCGAATAGTACGCAAATTTCATGTCCGCTCTAACTAAAGAACTAATGTGCAGAATTGCATCAAACTTCATTTACGGACCTTGACATAAGTTGCTGCTGATTATATTTTGGTGTATCTTGCTAAACAGGGGCACTGCTATGGGACATTTTGCACGACTTCTGTGATAGCAAGGGCTCAGCATGTATAAGATGGAATTTTACCAAACTTTATATTTAGTTAGACCTTAACTTAAATTGATGCTGAATCATTTTTGGTGTATGTCGACCAATGTTTTTCATGATTTCCATGACAGCAATATTACGATGTCTATCTGTCAAAATTTCTCCAAAATTGAAAATGTTAATGCTGATTCAATTTTGCCTTTGATCCTTCAAAAATGGGAGTTGCTACTCCACGCTTGGAAAAAGTTTCATAACTTTGACCACAGTCAACTGATGTATTTTAGCGAGCGTTGTTTGCCGTATAATTAATTCCATTATTGTAAACATTGTCAGAAATCTCATATATTTGCAACCACATTGATGTTAGAATCGTTCATTTTGAACACCAACTTTGGTAGTAAACACGATTATGGAATGCTTTTTGCGATGGACATTATAGCTGTATCTCGTTTTCTATTAGGTCGAAATGCACCAAATTTTATATTTGAGCTATTTATATTAATTGAGATATTTTTTCAGGTATATTTAAAATTTATATATTATTTAGAATACATCTAATGTCGATTCAATTTTCGATTTGAATGTCCAACAAGTGTCGTCGTTACTTTTTTGTCTGTGCGTGCTTTTTATTCGCTGATTGATCACTGTAACTCCATGTTAAATTAAAAGAAATGTACTATACTTCCTATTCATAATTGTTGGTGTGTAACTGCATTTTTCTTATTTTAATATAGTAGAATGATCCAGATTATAGAGGAATAGGCCACAACATAGTAATTTCGCGAAGTACTGAGTCTCCATAAGAACTAATTTCTGTGAAAATAGCTTTCAAATAATAAACGCTATCAGTATCAAGCAGGATTGGCAAAAAATAAAAATAAAAATAAATAAATAAATAAAAAATGCAATTTAACAAATTACAACGACCATTTGGAAAATGATTTTTTCAAAAACTAAAATTTAAGACATAAAAAATCGCACGGAGTTGATCATACATTACGTACGCCATGGATTACATTTTTCGGTACTGTAAATTTTTTAACTTCTGCAGAGCTGGTCATACATTACGTACGCCATGGATTAAACATTAATATTCCTGGACCAATTTTAAATGGAATTTCATTCTTAAACTTCTAAACATCCCACAATATTACTTTTTACACCGTCGTATGGAGAAAAAAAATGTACTTTTAAATGCAAGTTGTTTGAAAGCTGTATCTCAATTTGTTTCTGAGTTATTAATTTTTTTTGTAATTTTTATTACTTTTTGTCATAGTGGCAACAGAAGTATCCATCTCTGTTGAAAGTAAAGGGAAAATACAGATTACTGTATAGACCAATCAGAAAACGAATAAAATGCGGATTCAACCAATAAAACGCTTCAGATGTGTTTTTGATTTCCTACCCTGACAGAAGGCAATAACCATTTTTCCAAACGGTTAAAAAAAAAAATCAGGTTATTTAATTTGAAACAAGTTTTTTTTTGGTGGAAAAGGGCAAAATTGTAATGTTGTTTTCTCTGCATTTTGTTTTAAATGCTAAAAAAAAATGATTCTTTGAACATGTTATAAAAAAAACTTAATAACGAATATGAATGCAATCCTTGGAAGTATTAATCATTGTTCAATGTATTAAAAATACATTAAATCAATAGAATTATATTACTTTAAATATTGCTTGTATTGCAGTGAAACCTGTAGCTTAGTGAACGTATTAACACGGGCTTGTCAGTGAGGGGGTTAAACCGGGTTTTTTCAAATATCATTTCTTATTACATAGATGCATATTTGTTGATAAAAATAATTGTTGGATATTATATAAGTAACATTACTTCATTTGAAAATAGTCAAATTAAATAATTTTAGTCAGATATGTAGAATACTGAAATCATTTATTAATAACATGTATGTCTTATGTTCAAAGAATAAATTGCTTTACACATTGAGACACAGATCCCTTGAAAATCTTATGAAGAACCTTTTATTATTATTAATTATAACAAATAAATATTTGATGCAGTCTCAGGAATATATTTTTCTACTGCTATTTAAAACATTTTCCTTGAAATACAGCTATCTGGGATGTCTGATTTTTCTATGAGAACACTAAATGAGCAATTACGAGCTTTATTCAACAGAAAGCTTTTCATAAGGAATTTTTGTAATGATTTGATCGTTAGCAGTTGAGCTTTTACACCTTATCTGTATTATCACTTGATACTTCTATACTTTTCCTCCGAAACTGCAAGATTAAAAAAAAAAGGGGGAGGGGGGACATAGTAAAATATAGCTAGCAGTCAATTTTTGCCTGCCGTCTTATTCAACTTCATATTTTGAGTTTCTTTCTTAAATTCTTAAGAATAATCTCCTCAATCGAAGAATTTTTCTTTTACAACTTGACCAGAATCTTAAAGATCCTTATGTTATTAACTGCTGTAAATAACATGAATTTTTTAAATGAAAATATTTTATGCTAAATATTGAATAATTTTATATTCGCTAATTTCACATGTTTTATGATAACTCTTTAGGGCTTCAGACATGTTCATCAACACATGCTGATTTTGATCCTACACGTATACAGACACTAGTGGACTTCGCCCGCTTCGCTGGTCGGTTTTTCTAAAAGAACCTTGAATCAAACGAAATATATCTATCAAAGATGAAATGTGTTTACCTATTTTTGTAGTATGTTTGTTATCTTGAATTTCACGCTTCTACCTAAAATGGCTGCTGAGATATGCCAAATGTTCTAAAATTTTCGACCCCCTCCCCCCTTAGAGTGGGGAATTTGTGAAATCGCTGAAACATGTTTTCAATTATTTTTTAGCAATTTATTTTCTGGGAATTCACGCTTCTACCTAAAACGACTGCTGAGATATGGCCAAATGTTCTAAAAGTTGCAATATCCCCTTCTAACCCCCTTAAGGGTGAATTTCTAAAAACACTGAAACACGTGTTTACTTATTTTTTTAGTAGATTTATTTTCTGGAATTTCACGCTCCTACCTAAAACGGCTGGTGAGATATGTCAAATATTCGAGGGGAATTTCTAAAATCGCTGAAATACGTACTCAATTATTTTTTAACTAAATTTATTTTCTGGAATTTCACGCTTCTAGCTAAAACGGCTGCTGAGATATCGCCAAATGTTCAAAAAGTTTCGATCCATCCCTCTTTTAACCCCCTTAAGGGGGAGGGGAATTTCTAAAATCGCTGAAACATATGTTTAATTTTTTTTATTGGATTTATTTTCTGGAATTTCCAGCTCCTAACTAAAACGGCTGCTGAGATACGGCCACATGCTCTAAAATTTTCGACCCCCCCCATTTTAACCCCTTTAGAGGGGAATTCAAAAATCCGTCCTTAATGCTCTTTCCCCCTTAATTTTCATGCTTCTAGGTTCAGTAGTTTGGGCTGGGCCTTTTATATATGGAGATAAAGATTAAAAACTATCTCAAACGATTTTCCCCCAAGTCCGTAATGTAATGGAATTCTTTTGAGTATTCCTGTAATCCCCCACTTCCACCCACCGCGACCAAACTGCATTACTAACAGCAGGAGACCAAAAACTATCTAGCCACTACAACCGCGTGTGGGTGGCAGTAAGGTGTTCATGGAGAAAAGTTTGTCTTTACAGACAGACAGACAGACAGACAGACAGACAGATAGATAGATAGATAGATAACATCTCACTTTAATTACAAAAGAGAGAAAATATATTAGATTTGTTCTAAAAAAAAACAATTGGTTTTTTTAAGGAAAAATCAGTTGGTTTAAACCATGTTTAAAAACATGGTTAAATCCACTTGGTTTAAATTGCGCCAACCCTGGTATCAAGTATATATATATATATATATATATATATATATATATATATATATATATACCGGGTGTCCCAAAAATGCCTGATGGATTTTAAAATTCAATAACTTCCAAACGGTGACAGATATTTAAAAAATTCTTGCAGGAGGGTTATGTATGATGTCAGGAGTTTTTGTACTGTGATTCTTGATTTTAATTCGAATTCCAAACAATAGATGGCGCTGAGAGCAATAGGCGCTCAGTTCAGACCCGATTTTTGGTATTTCAGGACCCATCCAATACATTTTAATCTCCTTTTTTCGCATGGAAGAAGAGAGAGGCCGGAAAATCGAGCCTGGATTTAGCGGTTATTGTTTGCAGCGCCATCTATCGATGCTATTTGTAACTAAAACGGAGAATCGCAGCATAAAAACTCCTGACATCTTACATAACACTCCTGCAAGAAATTTTAAATATCTGTCACCGTTTGCAAGTTATGGAAATTTAAAATCCATAAGTCATTTTTGAGACACCCGGTATATATATATATCGATACTATCGATTACTATGAGTTACTAGCTTGAAGACATTCAATTGTATGATATTAGTGATAAACAGGTATTTCTTACTCCCTATGTCAGATCACGTTGTTTAAAAACGATTGATACCTTAACCAGATTGCTTCGTTTTGAAGCTACTGAATCTGATAAAAGGCAATTCTCAGATTCATTGTCTATCTATCGGAGAGCTTAATCTTGTTTAAGTAAAAACTCGTTTCACCCTCTTACTTTTAAGATGATTAATCGAAGAACTTAACGCTTCCGAATCTTCGACTGGATAAAGAAGCTACACTTCTCGTAGATTAAGATCTGCCAAACTGGATATGCTAATGCAAACTCCATGAGAAATAACTATCAAGTAGCAATTAACTTAAACTGATGGCTGCGTCTGCATAAAAATTAGACAAAAACCAAGTAAGAAGGTTTGCACCGACTAAGATATCCTAGAGCTATTTCACTCATACAGTTTTCTTGCTTTACACGTGAATAGTACTGGTATTTGTTTATCGAGAAATAAAGCAGAGCCGTGAAGGAAAATTGCTGAACAGTTCTGAATCAGGTATACCATATCCATTTAAATTATTTAAAATTATTTTCGATGAACAGATTTTCTTTAAAAAAAAATTATTATTCTTCCTCGACATTCAAATTCAACTTGTATGCAAATAGAGATTGCAAAAATCTATCAGAAGTATTGATATAGTACCACAGAAAAAAATATCGATATATTGACTCAATATTGTATTGTCGATATTTGTTTATTTAACGTGATATTGATTCTTTATTATACAGTCGTACTAATTAATGTATTAGTATTTTAAAATCACATATCGACAGACTTATAATTAAAAAAAAAATGTTTGCTTTAGAATTTCTATTTTACAAAGTTTAATCTTAATTCATTTTTCTCCTGATCTCTTATGTGTTCTCCCATTTCAATTTCATCCATTCTAGACGAAAAGGGGGTTAGCCCGTCTAAAAAATTCAAAATTTTACTGTGATATTTATTATTTTTGCTATAAAAGAATGGGAAATTCAATACGAGGAGTAGAAAAAAATATATATGAATAAGTAAATTTGAAATAGATAAAATTTTAAAGAAAAGATATACTAAATATTAAACTTTTCGTTTAGAATAAATAATATTAAAAATTCAATATATATTTATACATATGTATGTGTCGTATTTCGGTTACATTTCATCTTACATTTCATTCTCTGTCGTGGTATGATTTCACTACTTTCCGAGAATTTCTCTTTCACCCTTTTCCAACCCTGTTCTATAATATAAAGACTCCGCTCATACTGAATGTATCATATTATGGCCAAGAAGCTCGACGTAATTCCATATTCTGTTACAGAAACCTGTCGCCAATCAGACATCAACGTAATGTTAGGCAAAGTACAGTGAGCATATGTTGAAAAATGGCAAGGGATCGAAGAATCAAAAGGATTTTCCATAAATGCAATTCGGAGTAAATATCAATATAGAAAAGATATTTATTATATCAGTACTAGTTCACAAAACAGAGCATTTCTCGCAACTAAGGACTGTACCAGAATCACTAGTTAAAAAATTCTAACGTCGCTCAACTTTACTTTCTAATCAATCAAATCTGGCAGAATGAAATGGCAGTAAATGAGTTATTTATATTGTCTAGGCGGCATTCTTCCTCATGACGTACTAAGATGTTACAAGTCAAAATCACACAAAAATCTGGCTCCGGAATTCAGGTTGCCTAATAAATACTAGCGGCGAACGGATTTTTACTGCAATGCGGTAAGTACCAAGGAAGAATGGAAGGCCTAAAAATACGGACTCTATTTTCTAGCTCCGGAGGAAAAACGCGGTAAAACGGTACTTCCGATAAGCACGCAAAAAGGGCTTTTAGAAACTGAAAAAATTAAAATGAGATTTGCAGAACAAATAATTTTAGTACGATACACATCGACATTTAAGATTAAAATAAAAATGAAAGGATCTTGAGACAAAAATAATAACGCATGAAGCGTTTTTAAAAATAGGAAGAAATTTTTGAAAAGGGAAATAAAATATTAATGTACGCATTTAGATGGAAATGAAATTAGAATATGAGAATGAATATACTTTTGAAATTTTTATATGACCATGAATCCTGTAAGTTATATTTAGAAACTTTTTCTTCATGCTCTGACAAGTAAAACAGTAAAAAATCCATTCTTCTACGAGTAAAACTCACCAAATTACATCGAGTTTTATAAAATTTCTGAGCTTTTCGGTGCTAAATAATCGTCTGTGCAATCCTAATTCCTGAAAGATCCGAAATTTCATTAAATTCAAAGTATTATGATTCGGTGAGTATAGGACATAGAAGAATAGAAATTTTACTGTTTTACTCGCCAGAGTATAGAGAAATTGTTTCTATGTATAACTTTTAGGACACAGGACCGTATAAAAATTCAAAATGTGTAACTTTTTGAAAATTAGTGTCAGTACTATTTAATCAATATAATTTTAATTTCTACATTCATTTTGAGCACTTTTGCAATTTATACACTACATATTACCAACAAGTAAAAAATCAACGTTCGTTTTTAGTGCATCATATATGGTACTAATGATCCTCAATATTAAAGTGAATTGTTAATATTAGGTTAATTTACATAAGTTGATGTTAAATATCTCACATATCTTTATTTATGTTAGGTACTTGGCGATTTTTAGCGCTGAATACCTGGTATCTTTTTAACCCAAAATCTAAAAGAACATTACCTAATTTTCTCCAATCTATATAAAAATTTGCGCAAATCTTACGGATTTATCTAAACGCTGTTATTCCACAAAATATGCCATTTACATTCAAGGATGAAGAAGAGCTAAAGTGACGCCAATATGGAACAAGGATTGATTGTCGAACGCTACGTGATCAAACTGAAGATCTTGTTTATTTGGAATATGTCGATAATAAGAGAAAGCGCTCGTCTCTTCCTATTTAAAACAGCTCAAGTGTTTTTCGATCGTTTGGTGGATGACAAAAGATTTCTTTGAGCCTAAAATGTTTGATGCCGCCAATCTAAACATAACATATCTCTCGAAGATATAGAATGCATGTTTTTAGTGAGATAGCTCCTGACGAATTGCAGCCGCTTTACTGACCAGTGATAGTTTTACTCGCTCTGATTATGGTGAAGCTACGAGAAGTTTAGATAGTGCGTGAAACATCCTGGATATTTTGATAACTAACAATCTCAGGTAAGATTTCAATTTTATTCTATTGATTTCCGTTTATGTATACACTAGTATTAATTTATTTCAGATTTTATGTCTGTATTGTTTGACATATAATCATAATTCACCAAACAACAACGCAATAGTAAAATATTCGAATTTGATAGGTTATTTTTTAACGGTCTACAGTTCTTTTACTTTTACTATGAGTTGTATAAGTTTTTTTCTTTCACATATTTATTTATACAAATGAGAATGCAAATGAGAATTAATTTACAAGATTCTTATAAAAGTATACTTGTAAAACCAAACACAAGATACTAATTCATATATAGATGATAAAACTGTAAATGAATGTGGTAGAACACCAAAGAACTACAATATGATTATTCTGATCAATGCATATCATAAATATTTTCGCCTTATTTTTTTATATATATATATATAATTTTTAATAACCTTTCTTTAAAAATCTTTTGTGTGCTTTATGTTACCTAATGATAACTTAAACTAACATCATTATTAAGGGGGGAAATCCCTTTAGACGCCTCAAAATCAGTCATTTTTCTTTAATTTTTTTTAAGGTGATAAAATAATCGGATCATTTTGAAACTGTAACATAACTTTATTACATCTTCGTAGAGTACAACAAAAAAATTTTTTTTCATTTTTTTTTTTCAAAATAGCGGTTTAGCAAAATTTTTCTTCGGGCGTCTCAGGCGCGAGGCCCAAAAGTGCTGCACTCGTCACTCTTTTTCTATTGATCTGAAAACAAAATATGTATACATTTTCTTTTTCTAACATATGCACCGGAAGGATAAACCAATAAAACGATAAAAAAGTATAAAGTAAAAAATTAACTAACGTTTTTAGTAAAATGTTCGGATTTTGTATTACTTTTTCGACATTTTTCATCCCTAAAAAATTGTTTATTTACACAAAATCTTTTAAACTTTAAGTACATCCTTCCGGTAATGATATAAAGAAAAGCCTCGCCAAAAATCAGCCAAATCGACCGATAATTTTTTGAGTTACAGCACGAGCAGTTTTTGGAAATATAGTTTCGAGATAATCACGTTTAAAGTTTCAGTACGATAAAATTACTGCCTTTAGTGACTTACATAATTACCGATAATTTACCGAAAATACTTACCGATAATTTTTTGAGTTACAGCACGAGCAGTTTTTGAAAATATAGTTTCGAGATAATCACGTTTAAAGTTTCAGTACGATAAAATTACTGGCTTTAGTGACTTACATAATTACCGATAATTTACTGAAAATACTTACCGATAATTTTTCGAGTTACAGCACGAGCAGTTTTTGAAAATATAGTTTCGAGATAATCACGTTTAAAGTTTCAGTACGATAAAATTACTGGCTTTAGTGACTTACATAATTACCGATAATTTACCGAAAATACTTACCGATAATTTTTTGAGTTACAGCACGAGCAGTTTTTGAAAATATAGTTTCGAGATAATCACGTTTAAAGTTTCAGTACGATAAAATTACTGGCTTTAGTGACTTACATAATTACCGATAATTTACCGAAAATACTTACCGATAACTTTTTGAGTTACAGCACGAGCAGTTTTTGAAAATATAGTTTCGAGATAATCACGTTTAAAGTTTCAGTACGATAAAATTACTGGTTTTAGTGACTTGCCGATCAATCAGCGATCCCAGGTGCATATAATAGACCTTCGGATTCCTCAAAACGCTTGTTTTCTTCGAGTTGCTGCTGTTTTCGGGCTGTACGAGCTGCTTTTGTCTGAAAAAGACTTTTCCGGTTCTGTCTCGTTACTCGCGCCTCATCGGCGTTTTCGGCAAAAAATTTGGCTTAGGTGCCAACAACAATATTTAAATTATCCATAACTCTAAGAACGGAAGTGTAGCCTTCATTAAATAACTCAGCAGCGATGCATACCGAAATTTCCAAAACAATTTGTAGTCCAGAATGCAGGTGTTTTGGGGATAACCGCCAAACTGTTGCGTTACAACTTTCGTTAGCGTTCTGGGTATGGCCATCCAAGCATCTTTGGAGTAAGTCATCTCTAGATAAATCTTGGTAGATTGATGGGAGATGCTCTTGGAGTTCTTGACGAAGTACGGGAGGAAGATCTTCGTTTAATCTTCGCTAGTACAACATGCGAGCTCTGGCGCGCTCGACTAAAAGTGGGATAACTCTGTTAATATTGAAAATTTTGATTTTTCCTCTTGCCAATATATTCTCGAGATATTATATTTTCGAAATGTGAAAAAAAAAAAAAGAAAATCGATTTTTTGAAATTTCTAAAGGGACTCCCCCCCCCCCCCCCCACCCTTAAGCCAGTGGACTTTCGCACTGCAATATTTGAAATTAATTGAGGCGTTAACATAGGAAGGGGTAAGTACCAAAAAATCTATTTTTCGGTTTTTTCGTTCATAAAATAGTAAATACCAAGGTCAATAGCATAGGAAAGAAAGGGAGTACATATCCCGTTTATTTTATTTCGTATGATGGCCGCAAGATGGCTCAGGTACTAACACCAATAGAGACTATTCAAACAGTTTTTTGCCTATCCTGTAAATTTTCATTTTTGGCACTTACTAGCCTTCCCATGTCAGCGTCTCAATTTTTAATACTTTTTTTTTTCATTAATCTTTATTTAAAGGATTTTTTTTTAAATTAAACAACTTGTTTTAAGGTATCTGCCTACATTAGAATGGCCGTTTAAGTGAAAATTTTCGCTTGTTTAAAAAATTATTTTATTTGAAGGAGTATTCTTTTACGATTTCAAATCTCTTTTATATTTCTTAGATCAATAGAAGAGGAGTTATGACTAATTTAGTAAACAGGAAGGAATGAGTCAAATACCAGAAATGGGAAGGATGGCCAGTAGAAATGTAAAAAATGTTTTTATGGGTGATTTTTTTACGTTTTTTACATAAAATCTTTAATAAACCTTAATTGACACTTATATATTAATTTTATAGATAAGATATAAAATAGATAAGAAATCTTTTTATTCATTTATATTATTCATTTACACTGGCCTCCAAAAGTTAAGGTACAGGAACAGGATGCTTTCGATTGTACACGGTTTGTCGAATAGCTACCAACATTATTGGCGAATTGTTCTTGAACTTCTAGGATGTAAAGAACATATTTGATTTTATATTTCTCGGTGAAGATTTATCGGGGGTTACAATTAGGGGGCTAATAATAAATTTAATAATAAAATAATATTTGCGATCACCTATCTAACAGTTAAGGCTGGAAATGGTTTGTCACTGTGGTAAATGACTATTTGGGTCCTGTTCAATGTTTGTATGCATTTGTGTAAGCATAGCACTCATATTTGTAAAGATGTTAACGTTCTTGTGAAAGATTTAAAAGTTTTTTGTTTATAACATACAGAGTTTTCAACTTAATTTAACACAACTTTCCAAAAACCTGACAAAAAACAGTAGCAACAGTACACTTCAATTAAAACATGAATATATTGAATATTTGATGAGATATGGGCACTTGTATGAAATAATTTTTAACTGCGCATGCGTGTAAGATTTCAAAATTTTTATTTCATAATTTGGTATCCAGCTATTTTGAGTAACTTCTGTAAAAAGTCCAGTCAAATATTGCGAAAACTCAGAAAGATATAGTGAGTTGATTGAAAAGTTGTTGAAAAACCCTTATAATAAAGCTATTTTTAGAAAGCAACTTACTATATCGCCCCTATCTTTGTGAAATTTCTCGATATTTGACTGGACATTTTAGATGAGTTACCGTAAATAGCTAACTACCAAATTATGAAATAAAAATTTTGAAATCTTCCACGCATGCGCAGTTAAAGATTATTTCATACAAGTGCCCATGTCTCATCAAATATTCAATATATTCATGTTTTAATTGAAGTGTACTGTTGCTACTGTTCTTTGTCAGGTTTTCGGAAAGTTGTGTTAAATTTGGTTGAAAACTCTGTACGCTATAAACAAAAAACTTTTGAATTTTTCAGAAAAACGTTAACATCTTTACGAACATGAGTGATATGCTTACACAAATGCACACAAACGTTGAACAGGACCCAAATAGTCATGTAACGCAGTGACAAACCATTTCCAGCATTTTCTGTTGCATAGCTGATCTCGAATATTATTTTATTATTAAATTTATTATTAGCCCCCTAACTGTCGGCCCGACTAAATCTTCATCGAGAAATATGAAATCAAACATGTTCTTTACATCCCAGATGTTCAAAAACAATTTGTCAATAATGTTGGTAGATATTCGACAAACCGTGTGCAATCGAAAGCATCCAGTCCCTGTACCTTAACTTTTGGAGGCCAGTGTATATCACTCACCAATTCCTGGTGTATATTTACTATTTCATTCTCACCAATAAAATTGTATAAGAGTATAATTAATGAAATACTTTCGCTGACCCATTATTTACAAAATGATTTTTTATTTTTTAAATATTGAACCTAGAATAAAGTTTCATATATCATTTTATTCGATATATAATGGGTTATCAAAATAAAATTGCGACATAAGTGTACTATATGAGAAACTTGAAAAATGATTGATTTTAATCATGAGAAAAGTAATGTGTCAAGGCTTCCCACATATGAAAGTCTTGACCCACTATGTGGGAGGCTTGTGCAACTTTATTTTATATTGAAATATTTGTTAAGGGAAATAAAATCTTTTTTTTTAAAGGCAGAATAACTTTATGCTACATTGTTTAATTATTATTAAATATTATTTGGGAAAATAGGATGTGTAAACAAACTTGTTTAAATGGAATTCAAGGCACAGGAGAAAAATTATGTTTTAAGCACCCACTTTTTGTGACACACATAGTTTGGCTTCATCGCATTGTGTTCATTTTGCTGAAATTTGTCTACATACCTTCTTAAAGTGTTTTGATCAATGTTATGTTCTTTTGCAGAGGCATGGACATTTAACATTTCTTAAGGCTGCCGCTCAGCTTTCATCCTTTTTAGTCTTTTCAATTATTTCTATTATTTACCTAGTATGGGTACTATTTAAATGAAATAAAAGGTGTCAAAAACTGTTGTAAGTTTTCGTAAAAAACTCAAACAAATTTTTACTTCACCCTTTCATATCATATAAATAAAAACATACATTTATTTTACTTAAATAGGTGTCACAAATAAAAATCAATATATTGACATGTTTCGGTTTAATAGCAAAAACCGTATTCATAACATACACATAATCAATAGAAAATGAATGACACTGGGTACCAAAAAATACTCTAAAAACCAAAAACATAAAAATGCAAACACTGCGCCCTCTATGATCTCAAATAGCCTCCGCTACCGCGGCTCCCTCTACCAGACTCACTTTTTAAGTATTTATTAAGGAATTCCAACCATAAAATTGGAATATCAAAGGAAAAAGAATCATTACACACAGTATCCCTCCTAGAATATATCTCAATAGATTCACGGATGATTGACTTGCGGTATAAACTCGAAACGAACACTAATCTACTATCCCTGAAACAAATATTAACCCCCCTCTTTAAAAACAGCCTTGATAACGCAGTCTTATCCCTACCAAATTTTATATCAGATTCATGCTCTCTCCTCCTTATCCCAAACTTCCTACCTGTCATACCAATATAATAATTAATATCCCCCCCCCCCCGCCTTCATTCTCTATGGAATTTCATACACACCCGCGAGATATTCCTGTGCAACCGGATCAAAAGGTCTGTACAGAAGATGTTTCAATTTAGGAGGTGGTTTAGCAACTAATTCTAACTTAAACTTCATTAATTTACTTTTAAGTCTCTCAAAATTACCCTTTATATATGGAAACGATAACCTTTTAAAACTACTAACCTCCCCCCTCTCGGACGCCTTATCAACCAAAGTACAACTAACCTGTGAATGACCTTTACACTCAGTGGCGTAGCTACATATTCAGCGCCCTGGAGCAAGTAAAGTTTGTGCGCCCTCTTGTCTCTCAAAAAAGTTCTGCGTAATTTTGTTTTGAAGTTACACACACACACACACACACACACACATATATATATGTAACTAACTGACCCGCCCGGCGTTGCCCGGGCCCGTTATAATAATGTAAACAAAACTCAAGTTTGTATGATTTTATATATTCATAATATAGTTCAAATGAACCTGGATTTAGGAGTGGTCCACTGCCTTTGGCAGCGTCCAGTGTGTTCCTGACAAACCTCTTTCTGAACGAACCTGTGGCCTGGGTCCCCGCTACCAAAGGCAGTGTATGCCAGGAGTGTTTCGTACGCGTCGAAGACAATCGAAAACCAAGTTGAATGAGTAAACCCCGTAATAATCGAGCCCATAGAACCCGAGATAAGAATGCTAATACTGGCGGTGGAACTATAATCTTTAAAACAATCGTAAGCTAAGTTTAATATACCAATTTCCAGTGAAATAGAGCCCATAAAAACAGAGAAAAGAATGCCCCGTTAATGTTCGAAAATGGTGGTAACAGAAGTCTAAGATAAACTTTCACAATGTAGAAAGTAGCTGAATAGTAAGCTAAGTTTAATTATCCAATTACCGTTGAAATCGGGCACATTGAACCCGAGAAAAGAATGCACCATTAATGTTCGAAAATTGGTAACTGAAGTCTAAGACAAACTTTCATAATACAGAAAGTATCTGAATCGTAATCTAGGTTGAATGAACCAATTCCTGTTGAAATTGGCCCCCTATAACCCGAGGAAAGAATGTACCCGGAAGCAGTGGAAGGTGCTTCTTACCCCCACCCCCTGTAAATTTAACGAATTGCCTTTAATATTAACGTGATATTTAATTTACGAATGAAATCCCATCACCTTTAAAGTTAACCACTTACCTTTAACAATAGCGCGAATTTTAATTCATGGCTGTAGTGAGTAAACGTAAGTTGATACCGTAAAAGAAGATTAATATTCGAAAAAAGTGGTAGCTGGAGTAAAAGAAATTTTTTATGGTTTATAAAGTAGCTGGAGGACCCTATAACTATGCTAAAGGAAATTGCAAGACTATCGGATAATTTTTAAAGAAACTTCACCAAGGACCCTAAGAAGGCGATTAATATTCAAAATTTGTGGTAGCTGAAGTGTGAGTAATTTTTTTGTAATTCATGTAGTAGCTGGAGGACCTAAGAAATTGTTAGGGAAAAAATCCTAGTGAATCGGACTATTTTTATAGGGGGACCAAAAGGAGCCTACTGATAATTGAGAGCAAGGCCTAAGATGAAAACATGATAAAAGGTCCTAGTACTTAGCGCTTTAGATTTTCAATTAGTCAAAATTAAGTATAGGGTATAAGTATTAATCATTAGAAATTTTTTTCAAAGAAATGCTTCAAAAAAGAGCCCTAGAATCCCAATAAAAATATGAAGGTGTTGGCTCGGGGAGAGAAGTCCAAGACTCAATTTTGAAGTTATGCAATGAGAATGTGACACAATTAGTGGGTGAAAAATGCATGGTGCATAAAAAGTTACCCTAGAGGACCAGTGTCTGAACTGAGATGTAAAAATGAAAAAAAAAAAAAAACTCAATGGAAAAAGAGCCCCAAAAGCGAGGATCGGATTAAAAGGGAGCAATTTATTAACAATTTAGGGCACAAAAACTCAAGTGGCCTTGTACCAAGCCCCAGGGTCTCAACTGGAATGTAGCTGGGCAAGGGCTCCAAGAAGACGATTAATATTCAAATTTGGTGATAGCTGAAGTCTAAAAAATTTTTATGTTGTTCGTGTAGTAGCTGGATTTTCTAAGATATTGTAACAAAAAAAGTTAGTGAATCAGACCATTTTTAAGGGAGATATAATAGGAGGCCCAAAAGGGGCCAAGTGATAGTTGAGAGCAGGACCCTAAGATGAAACCATGTTAAAAGATTCTAGTACTTAGCGCTTTAGATCTCAATAAGTCGAAATTAAGCATAGGATATGTATTAACACTTTGCACTCCGTTGTCGCCGCTGCGGCGACATTATCTTTCTTTGCAAAACTTGTTTTATGGCACCAGTAACAAAGGAAAATAAAATTTGCCTTATTTAATCAGAGCATTTTTGAAATTGTGTACTTGAAGGAAACTTCTTTTAAAAAAGTGGTGCCGACCGAATAAAATTTGTGTAAGAGACTCCGGAGTCCAAAGGGTTAATCATTCGAATAGATCTTAAAGAAGCGCGAAAAAAAATGGGGGAAATTCTTAAAAAGGACAGTAGGTGCCCAATAAAAATATGCGACTGCTGGACCAGGGAGAGGAGTCCAAGTCTCAATTTTAAAGTTATGCATTGAGAGGTTGACAATATTAGGATGTGAAAAATGCATGGCGCTCAAAAATTTCAAGGGATCCAGTGTTTTAACTGGAATGTAGAAAGGGAGAATAATTAAATGGGAAAAGGGCCCCCAAAACGAAGAAGATCGGATAAAAAGGGGCCAAGTTCTGAGCAATTCAGGGCATACAAACTGAAAGGTGCTATAGGGGCGCCGGTCATAAAAAATAAAAATTCTGAGCTCCAGGTCTATAAGCACCTGTCTTGGACTACCATCACCCAAATTTTCAGATTTCTACGTGCAATATATTTCACTAGCCATCACACATAGAGCGAAACTTTCTTTTATTAGTATAGACTAGCTGACCCACTCGGTGTTGCTCGAGCCCGTGATAATATTCTTAAATGAACCTGAATTTTGTATGATTTTATTTCTTAAGGCTGTTCTTAAATCCAGAGGGGCCTTTTTATGATACACGTTTTAATTAATTTTTGCTCAAGAACTGGCATGTGTTGTTAAGAAACTTTGTAATCGAAAGGCGTTTTCCGGATTTTTTGTAAACACAATAGATCTTACAGAAAACATTGTCAAAGTTGACGTTTTAAACGTAATTTACCGATGAAAGCAGAAAAACCAGTCAACGAAGGGAAAAAAAGTCTTGTCATATATCTTTAACACGATTTTGTCTGAAATACGAACTCGATGACTCCGTGAAAAATCGGTTTAAAAAATTTAAAAAAAAAAAACAGTCCTGTTCTAACGTATATACAAAATACCTGACCGCCGTTTTGATTATCACATTTACAGACAATATTGAAACAGTCCCGTTTTCATATTAAAATGTAATTTTTAACAAAAAAGAATGTTTAAATTACATTTTCTTTGCGAAAATATTCTATATCAATACTTTTGCACATCAAGCGGAAAAATCAATATAATACACATTTATATAGGGAAATTGCAATCACAGCATTGTAGGAATACACGAAGCCTACATATTTCAAACAAATACTTGATAAATGATTTGACAAAAAACTAACTAAAAAACATATATATATATATATATATTTAAAGAGAGGTCGCGTTCTTTGGTACCAGACAGGCTGAAAATTCTTGGGGCAGACCATGTCGCTCTTGGTCACAGAGAAAATTACAGAATATATACCTTAGGTTTTAAAAGATTTAAATTGTCCTCTGAAGCAAAGAAACTTTCAAGAAAAAAAAATCAATTCGTCTGCCTTGCAGAGAGAAATAAAAATCATTAATAAAAAATGCTTCAAAATGTGATTAAAAAAAAATTATTAAATGATTTAAGATTTTTCAGATCTGATGCTTATAGCAAATTTTAAAACTATTAGCTTCACCTGAGGGAGGGAACAGCTTTACCTGGTTTACAGCGCACCGATCCGCAGGTCGGTTACCCAGCGGGCCAGTCTGCCTTATTTAATCCTAAAATTCTGGGATTGAATAAGGTTTAATGCGGAAAAATACTGTTACAAAAAAGTGGTGTAATTTTGCGTAGGCTATAATCAGGCTCTAAGGAACACTGAATTCGGTACTTAACTTTTTCTCTCTTTTTGAAGCTTATCGATTCTGCATTTGACATTTGCAATATTTTCAAAATCTCAAAAACAATACTCACAAAATTTAAGTTGTTACTTCCCCTCACCCCTCTCCCGTCTAAATTTTGTCGCCGTTGGCTTAGGGGGAATATGTTTAAATTCAACTCTTATTATTGTTTTGTAATCTGTATTCATGCATATTTAGTTTCCACAAAACAAACGAAAAAAAGCCCTTCAAAATTTTCGTTTTCGTGGATTTCGTCTGTAAAATAGTCAATAATTTTCTTCAACTTGTCAGGCTGTTTTTTTCCAAACCGTAAAATAATTATCGTAAATTACTATTGTTACATCGTACATATAGGTTTCTCAGGGGTGAATTCTTTGGCTACCATTATTTCCACATCATGATAAATTTCTAAAACATTTTAGTAGAAATGTACGAGAAAGATTATTTTTTGGAAATAGTGGTAGCCAGTAAAGGGACCGATGAGAAACCTGTTAAATAAGTTTTGATTACTTTAAGATCTGAAAATCTTCAACAGGCGTCTTCAGAAAAGTTACAGAAAAAAATCAGGCATGTTGAAACGGTGCTGCAGAAGTTACTTGAGGCTGCAATATGAATTAAAACTTCCTGAATATAAGTCATTTCTTTCAACTGTGTATGCAAACATGTTTTAAATAGAAATAGTTGAGGTTAAGAACAAGGTAAAATATCATAGGAATACGTTGATTGTAACAAGGTTCATCTATAATGTCTGATTAATAATGAAAAAAATGTGCAAATATTTTAAGAAATCTTTATTTCTCTTTTTCTAATTTTGCGCCCTTAGGATTCGTGCGCCTGGAGCAGTCTGCTCCAACTGCTCCACGGTAGCTACGCCCCTGTTTACACTTATAATTTTTAATGAAATAATTAATTTTCTCCCTATTGTAACCATTTACTTTAGCAATATTGAAAATATAATTCAACTCCTCGTCCAAAAAATCCTCTGAACAAATATTAAACGCACGATTAACCATGAACCTGAACGTTGAGAATTTATACCCAAAAGGTGAATACGCTGAATTTGGAATAATATGCTGACTACTAATATCCTTCCTATAAACTTTTCTTTTTAAAAAAGACCCCTCTCTCATAATAGAACCCCCCCTCTCTCTATTGAGATATATTCTAGGAGGGATATTGTGTGTAATGATTCTTTTTCCTTTGATATTCCAATTTTATGTTTGGAATTCCTTAATAAATACTTAAAAAGCGAGTCTGGTAGAGGGAGCCGCGGGAGCGGAGGCCATTTGAGATCATAGAGGGCGCAGTGTTTGCATTTTTATGTTTTTGGTTTTTAGAGTATTTTTTGGTACCCAGTGTCATTCATTTTCTATTGATTATGTGTATGTTATGAATACGGTTTTTACTATTAAACCGAAACATGTCAATATATTGATTTTTATTTGTGACACCTATTTAAGTAAAATAAATGTATGTTTTTATTTATATGAAATAAAAGTTGCAATAAACTTTCCAATTTATATTTTATAAAAAAATTTCTTGCTTCTATAGTAATTTTTCGCATTTTCCTTTAATCAATTTTAAACATTTCCTTTCTATCACCCCATTTTACCGTAGCTTTACAGAATACATTTACATTATTTTAGAAATATAATCATTAGTCCACCATTATGTAATCATTAGTCCACCATTATGTACAGTGTAGTATAATAAAAAGAACACTTAATTAAAGGAGCTTTTAACATCTGGTCAATCCTCCCTCACACTGATTGGGTCAAAACTCCCCATATAGTCACTTTTTAAAGTATAGCACATGGTTATGTTCAGCCTAATTTCCTTTACAATCTTTATGCCTAAAATGAAAGCTCAATATTTCTGCATTACTTAAAACCTACTTACTTAAATTTCTATGATGCGTTTTATCTGAGAAAATCTTACAAAATGTTTCTAAAAAATCACTTTTTAAGCTGCAATTGATTTTTCCACACCTGTTTCAATTATCTGTATGAAACAAAAACTGTTCTTTGAGCATTTCAGTAGCTTTGGTTGACACCTATTGTGCAAAACTCTGAAATTCTTTTAAATATGAAAAATGAAGGGTGGGTTAATCCTCCCCTATGGTCAAACCTCCCAGTTTCCCCTATATATAATCCCGATTTAACGATTTATTCAATTTAACCCATTTATGCCTATCGTCCCATATTTTGGACGCTTCGAATTTTAATAAATTTGTATACTTTTTCCCTCTAACAACTGGATGAAATAATTATCTATAAATACCTTTATCTGTTACCGAGCGATAACAGCACAAGATGGATATTTATTTACATAAATGAATACTTTTTCGCGTTGTTCATAGATTTTTATTTAAGATGGCGAAATGTAAAAAGAAGTTTATTTGTATTTTTTCTATCAAAGATCCAAATAAATAAGTTATAACCTTAGCTCGTAGATTTCTTTAAGATACATATTTTTAAAAATTATTAAATTATGTGTACTAACCTATCATTTATGCATATTTGTAACGTCCCAAATATAGGATGTTAGGCACGAATGGTTACATATTTTTATTAGCTATGCTGGGGAGAGATTTTTTATGTAAATCCTTTTCAAGATTATTATGAAATAAATTGTTTTTAAGCTTCAAATACGATTCTTCTTAGTTTATTAATAATAATAATTATAACCTTAGTCTCTGTAAATATGTACACATATATTTTTAGTAGTATATATAAATACTAACTATAGCATGCAATAGGAAATTTAAAAGTCTATTTTATATAAATCTGAGTCGTTGTAGTATAATTATGCATATTATGCTACATATTATAAATACAATGTATATTTCCATATTTAGGACGTTTGCATTTTATCAAACAAATAAAATATATATATATATATATATCGCAATTTTTTTTAGTATTTTTCTAGTTCATTTTGCTACATTTTAAACTGATTTTACAAGCAAATTTGAAAAAACGAAATTTCAGGCATAAATGGGTTAAGAATAAATTTTAATGGTCCGGATTCATCTGAATTTATTTCTTTGTTTCCACTTAACGACAATTTTGATGAATTTCAAATACTTTAAGCGCATTTCTTGAATTGTCAAGAATTGCCATCTTTTCCTTTCTGTTGTTTATCTATTGTGTGACGATGAAAAGTTTGAGATAGAGGAACTTTAAACATGAGTTTTGGTATGTCATTTCTAGGTATAATTTTTTATTTATAGATTATGCACACCATACTTATACACACCGTATTTATAGATTATGTTAACTATGACTTTCAAGTCCCTGTTTGTGAACAACAGATTATCTAAGAACTTTCTGATTATAATAAGCAAACACTGATTTAGATTCTGATTCTGACATCGAAAATGTCAAAATCTCGAAAGTCACTTCAATTGAAGCTGATGTTATTTTAAATGTAGCGAAAAAATACTTGATGAAATTTGATATTGGTGGATATTTACAACGGAACAACATTTGGAAGAATGTAAAAATCCGTGCAAAATTTTTGGAAAAACCAAAGCAATTACGAGTAATTTTCAATTTTTAAAGTGTATATTTATACCTCTAAAGGGAAAATATAATTACATATTAGTAATAAGTAACTTTTGATAAATTTAATTTTATGTAGTTTTAATTGAACTAATGTATTTCTCGATTTAACTAAGTTTTTCAAGGACACTTTGCAATCGTTACATCGAGGTTCGACTGTATGTATTAATTCTACGGATTGATATGTATGTATTTATACTACAAATAGTTAATTCTACGGAAAATTTTAGTTTTTGATAATAAAAATTTTAATAAAAAAATAATCCAAAAAAATAATTAAAATTTATAGTTCTCTTTCTTCTCTTTTAGGATTTATGTAGGTGGTCATATAGTCTTCGCATTACTATTTGCTCAATGTATTTTGTAAAAAATTTGGGGGTAATTTCCAGAATAATATTTTATAACTAGCAGATCTACCCGGCTTCGCTCGTGTCAATAATAAGGGTCCTCCCGAGTAAAATACATTAAAATGAAATAATACGGCAATGACAATAACTGAGATTGGTGCATTCCCGTCCATGAATCGTTGAAAAGACCGATAAGAAATATAAGTAAAATAGTCTTAATTGCGTCTACTATTAACTACACCATAGTAATATATATTCCAAACAAATGTCATAACATACATTAAGGTACAATTATTTGCTTAAAAGCGTCATTTCAATAAAAAAAAACATTAAAAATATTAATAATTTACATATTTCGACTCTTTCATTGAGTCATCTTCAGAATATATATTATATATATATATATATATATAAATATATATATATAAAACTACAAACAACCGCAGCCAATTGCGATATTATATTGATGATGGCAAGGACCTAACCCATAAATTTTGCCTTTGCTGAAAATTTTTTAACTTATGATCATCATACAATTTCGTTTTTCACACTGTCGAATAGAAAAAGTTTCTGTCAAATGAAATTTATTTGAAAATTGTATCTCAATTTTTTCATGTGAATGGATTTTAAAGTAATTTTCAATCATGGATATTTTTGATTTGCATGCAGCCAGGGGTAAGATTTCCGCGTTTTTTCACACCAGTATTTTGTTAGAGAAAATGATATTTCATTTAATCGGAACACTCTCTTGATTTAACAGAACAACATTTTCTTTAAGAATATACCGGTGTGCAAAAACGTGGAAATCTCATCCCTACATGCAGCCCAATTACGAAAGATATACCTGTTTGCTCTTAATGCAATATTATAAAGTAAAGACATTGGTGAACTATCAGTAACTCTATATATATGTTGCATCATATTGTTGGTGGCAACAACCTAACCCAACCATAAATTTAACTTTTACTGCAATTTGACCTTTAAACATTGCACATTTGATTATTCCAACATCTAATAGAATAAAAAAAGTACTTTCAGTAATATTTGTTTGATAAGCTTATCTCAATTTACGGATTGTTTATCCATTTTAAATTAATTTTGAATCACGGAGATACTTTTCAATATACCTGTAACCCAATTAAGAAAGATATATCCGTTTGCTATTAATGCAATATTATGAAGAAAAGACATATCTATGAGTAACGCCTAGCACCATATTGCTGGTGACAACAACCTAACCGTACCATAAATTACGCTTTTACTGCAATTTGATCTCTAAACATCATGCATCCCATTATTTCAATGTCTAACAGAAAAGTCTGCCAGTCATGAAATTTTGTTTAAAAAAGAAAAAAAGCTTACCCTAAAATATAGTAGCTATAATTTCTATTTAATATAAATCGTAGAAAAATCGTATTTTATATAACCGTATTCGATACAAATCGTAGAATGTTATCACTGCATTTCAGGTATTAAAACGTTATAAACGTACTTTAATTATATCTAAACGATATAATTAAAGATTACAAAGAAATAGGGAATAAATTCTAGCATCCAGTTTTTAGAACCAGTTTGAAATTATGTTGACGAAATTGACGTCATATCTAGCAAACGATTTTTTTTTTACTGTTATCTTTTTCCTTAATTGATTTCTTGATATTAAAACGACTTCATTAAAATAGATTTTTTAACATTCAACTAAAGTACTACTAAGGTCATTTTAAAGCATGTTAAAGTTTTTACATTTTTTTGTTAAAGTTTTTACATAAATATATGAAAGATGTACATTTTCTTATTTGAATGACGTCAATTTCAAAAACAGCAAAAATATAGTGAGGCAATCCGAATTCTTATTGCCTTATAAAACGAAGTACTCGAGTTATCATTTTTTTTTAAATTATTTTTTTAGATGTGTGGCAACAGGAAAGAAACTTGAATTTAAATATTTAAAAAGAGATATTTCTATTATGTTAAATTATGAAAGGTCATAGAAAAAAGGGATAAATATTTGTCTGATGATTTTTTAAAGTAGACAGTGATCTTTTCCACGTTCTATAACGCATATACAGCAAGTTTCGTGTAATTCTGTCTAAAATTGAAGATTTGTATAAAGGACATACATATAGAGAACGGCTTTTATATATATATAGACTAGAAAGATAGCCCGTCAAAAATGACGGAAAGTGAGATACAAAGATACATACAACACAGTGAATAAGTTGCTAGATAATATGTTGCCAAATTTCATATTCTCGCCGAGGCCATTTTCTCTATCTCGCCAAAGCCCCTATACTGGAAATGTACCTAAAGCACATTAAAATTGGGCAGTTAGGAAATCAGATAGTCCAGCGCCGCCTAGGGGCGGTTATGTTATTAGTAGCATCGGCATGAAGATGTAAAGACGTACATTTCAGTATATTACACTTTACATTCTGACGCATAGATTTTGAAAAAACCCCTTAAATGCGCGGAGTTTAAATTAAATTGCGGAGAGCTCGATTACGAAAAATTAATTATTTTAAATAGGAATCTCGCCAAATTAGGTAGCTATCGCCAAGTTGGCTACATATATGGCAACTCATTTTTGTCTCCAAATTTGGCGGTATTTCTTCTTCGCCAAGTTGGTCGAACTTTGGCGCTATTGTGGTAACCCGTCAGTAGTATTTTTCAACAATTGCTCATTACAGTGAGGCTGTCCACCCGGAATTGTGAGGGACACACAGAGACTTTGATTTTATATAGATAGATGATACAAATATACAATGTTTTGTTTTATAATGGCATGCTTATTTAGTGTAGTATATGAAACTTAAAGTAAATGTCTAAAAAAAGGGTTTAAGTATATGAATTAAAAACTCATTTTATTAAATAAATACGTTTTAAATCAAAAACTGATTATAGGAAAAGTTTATGGCCGTTTCTAGTTCAGTGAGAATATTTCAAAATTAATGACGAACGGTAATGTGCACGCTCACGGGTATCTACTTAAATTTAAAATAAACGGTCAAGCGCGAGAGTTATTCGCGCACAGAGGGTTCCGTACAATAAATATATTAATTAATAACTGTATTATTACAAAGAAAATGGTTGGTAAAAGAATAATAACACTTTTTAAAAAACTATACAATGTGTTGTATATACACTAGAAAAATATAAATGGATACACCATGAAAGTTCAAAGAGATATAAAGCCTAAATAGTGTCAAATATTGCTATTCTGTATAGCTCTTATTTTAAAATATTATTACAATCTGTTTATGATGAACTTAATTCGGTGCTGACAATAAAAGTAGTGCATATTTAAACTTCATTTAGCATTTCAGAAACCCAAATTCAGCATAGTAATAATCTTTTCTTTTTACAGTGTACCTAAAACAAAATCCTTGTTCAAAGTTTAAACTTAGAATTGTGTTAAGCGCGCTTCGAAAGGAAGTCGCAAATTTGTAACGCCGCTTTTTCGTCCGTGCCGCGTTTTACCAGATAGGTTTTTAATTAACCTTTAAAGACACAGGTGGTGTATTGAGAGAGCTATTCAATGCAAACTTGTCGCGAATCCCATAGTAATTATGCGATTAATTCTAATTTAATTAGTCTATTTTTAATAATTTGTCGTTTATTTCTTTTATACTACTACTGGGTATTGTATCACACAAATATATTATTAAAAATTGTTAGCTAGGCTTTAAAAGCCGATAGTGCATAGAGTACGCCTCTCCTGTCTTTAAGTATGACCAAACCGCCCGTGTCTTTAACGGGTTAATATCTCGGCTAATTACCGACGATTTTTTTTCAAGAATCATTACCAACAATGATTTTATACTTCTGCTACGATAGGTACCTCCAGCGCTCCTCAACGTCTTTTCTGTGCTCCCTCAAATCGAAATTTGTGTGTAACGGAAAAATGCGATTTTCTCAAAAACTATGTGACCTAGCCTAATCGCTGTAGATTTCGTGTAAGGTTTAAACAAACTTCTACTACCTCTAATTTTTTCATAATTTTAGTTTCAGTAGATTCGGAAATAAAGGGGGGGGGCATATTTTTGCCTTACATTTGTGATTATATCTCTGTAAATATGTTACCCCAAAATTAAAAGAAATGTAATTTTGAGTTCGGCGTTACAAAAGCTTTCACAGGATACCCCACACGAAATACAAAGAAAATATTTTTTTTCATGTAACTTAATTAGCTCCTCTACATTTTTCCAAAATATATTTCTGAATGTTCAATAATCTGTAAATATGTGGGTCAATAGCATTTATTACTTCCCCCAAATTCAACTATCCACGTTCCACAGTTTATGAATAAAATGGCTGTGACAAACACAGGAGTGATCTTATAATGGTTCCTTTTTTACTTTTTAAGTGCGGAACACTAAAAAGAAAACGGGGAAGGGGCGCTGCCTTTGAATATTTTTATTGGGTGGCGAATGTTACTATAATTTGGAAAAATAATTAAAAAAAAAAAAACAGAGATCCTATTATTTTAAGACTTCCTATTATCTTAAGACCAAGTTATCGCAGAGAGAAACTGAAAGCACCATTGAGTTATAAATTGTGTATTTTTAAAAATTCTGTACCATCTGGAATCTTAAGACATCATGTTCCACAGTTGATCGCAGAGTGTTCTGGGAAATTCTCGGAACATGTCGTGATATGCTGTCTTTAGAATCAGGTTAAGTTAATAAATTAAATTTCAAAACTATCGTAATGCTAAATGTGTAATTTATTGACAATCGCCCTCTGGTGGCGAATTTTTGAACTGTTTTTTTTCCTTAAACAAATCCCCATCCCTTTATTATGGCTTTCTCAAAATTTCACAACTTTATGAACAATAGTTTTGTCTGTAGACAACTTTAAAGTAGGGTCGTTTAATTATGGACACCCTGTATATAATTGAAATACATGGTAATTTTCTAAATACACCTATGTGTCTGTTCTTGTACAGTGGACTCTCGCTAATGAGTATCCCCTGAAAATGGATCTCCAATTAATCAGAACAATTTAGTTTTACACATCATTTCTTATTCGCAATTAAAGTTTAAAATATCGCTTAAAGAGTACTGCACATCATTTTCACAAACTGGCCGAGCAGAATCGAAAGTGTTATTATACATTATGTATATTATGAAAGACAAAGTGCCCGTGCGTAACGCTGACGTCATTTTGACGGTGGATGCAACAGCAGATGATTAAATTTAGCTTTTATTAACTTTTATTGCAATTTTTTAAACTTCTAAATAGCGCACATTTTCAATTTTTACACCGTCGCACAGTGGGACGTTTTGATGATCTAGGTGGACAAAATCCACTTTTTCGATTATCTCGGAATTTGACAAAACCGCGTGTACTGGTAGCTGAATGTCTGTATTTTCGAGATCCGTACTACTTTTCGCCAAAAAAATCAGATGTGTCGATTAATTGTGACCGTAAAATAGCCATTTGCGCAGTTGGTTTGAGGTAGTTTCGAAAGTTACACTATCTTCCTCTAAGTTTGAAAGCACGTCGTGACTATTCTGTTTTATTTGAGAGCACGAGTTTGCTGATCTAATGTCACAGCTTTGTCAAGGTCAGATTTAACCCATTTTTGTTTGAAAATAAGCGATATTAAACCCGCTTTACTGCTTTTTTCAAAGGCTGAAATTCCGGATGATCCTTGATGTTGTTTACAAATTTCATCTTGACTTTTATCAAATTATTCAGCATTATTCAGCAATAAACATTTTTTAAAAATCAAAGTGCCATTCCTAAAGTACTGAAAAATTAAACAAACTCCTGCAGATAGCTGCAGATCAGTAAGTTTTTATTAATAAACAAGCATCATATTAACTTCCAGTGCATGAATGTATGTTTAGTTCAGATCTTGCAAGCCAAATTTAAATCACTTTTGATTATCCTATTGAGCCGAAACAATGAATACATGTATAATTTGAATGACAATACAATATTACTATGATTTAAAGAACGTAAAAGTTTGTTTTGAATACTGTTTCTACAGGGCTTCACAAAAATTTAGATTAAAACTTGCCAGTTAATTTTAAATCAATTTCAATGATCTGATTGAGCTGAAACTTTGCTCAGGATATGTAATTCTGATGACAATGCAATATTATTATAATTTATGGAACGTAGCAGTTACGCTTTTTTTACAAGGCCACATAAAATATTTGTTCAAATCTTGCAAGACAATTTTAAACTACTTTCAATTATCTGATTGAGCTGAAACTTTGCCAACATGTGTTTTTCCGATGACAATTCTATTAAATTACAAATTGACGAACGTAGAAATTATGCATTTTTTTTCAGGGCCACACAAAAAATCGCGGAAAAATTGTTGCTAAAAAGCAGAAATTTTAATTAAATTTCTACAAAATTACTGTAGGTTATTGAGATACAAAATAGCATTTTTAAAATTAAAAACAAAGTGCATAACAGTTATATTTATTTTACAGGGACACATAAAAAATTCGAATACATTACCGTCTATATGCAGAAATTTTATTTCAAATTGAATACAATTTATATGGTTTATTTATTCACACAACAGCATTTTTTCAACCGAAAATAATTTTGGTAGCATTTATATGTTTTACAGGGTACCACAAAAGTTTAAAGTTTTTTTAATAAGATTTTATTTTAAAAATTTTATTTTTATGGATGACTACATGACTACACACATTTCTCGAGAAATTCTGAGTAGACAAAAATACAACAAGTAATATAAAAATTTTCTTTAGTCAATTCCTAATTAGGTCATCAAAGAAAAATTTAATATAATCCTTTAAGCTAATATTAGTTTTTGTTGCATTAAAATATCTCAATTTGTCGATTTTCTATAAGCCAGTAAGCCCTATTGGTTTACAATGGAAGTCTATGGGAATTTGGCGAAATATTAGAGATATCGCTAAGTTGGCGTCACTTTTGGTGGCTCATTCTGGTCGCCAAATTTGGCGATAAACTTGGAGGTATTTGGCGACAGAGCAGGGTCCCTCCTACGGTAACCCCTCTTATAGATATGAAGATGCATTACATGCTGTTCAATAACCAATGGCCGTCATTTTGTCTCCCATATGAAACTAAAATTAATTAAAATTTAACTAATGAATTAATATTTGAAAAAACTGTATTAACATGAATTGTCTTCCAGTAGAAGTTTAAAAAAAATTATTTCAACTTGATAGGATGAATAATAAGTATTTTATTAACGATTGAAAATTTGAACAAGATATATATATATATATATATATATATAACCATTAATTAAACATAACCTACCACCATCAAAAACAGTAATATTATGAATTAAAGCTGTAAGTATAAAAATAAATAAATGAAAGTGCCAAATAATTTATTATAAGAATTATTATGGAAGAAAAAAGAAGAAAGTGGACACCGACAAATAATGGAAAAGCTTATATATTGAATTACGTTTTCAAGGGCACAGAATTCAATGATATAAGCAAAATGGTTGTTTTCTGTGAGAAAAAAAAGCTAAAGCTAAAAATTATTTTTCTCTGTGCCCGAACAACCATTATAATCAAGTGAGTAGATTAAAAATGAAAACAGAATAGAATCACATAATATGAAATGGAAAAATCAATAAAACCAATATAAATCTTTATAGCATATAAAATAGAAATATTACACAACATACCGATTAATATTTCAGTTTTTTTCAATATCCACTCGCACATGGCTACACACATGGCTACCATAATATCGTAAAGATTAAGGTGAATAAAACAGTTAAGAAAATACAGTAATTGATACCAAAGGATGCAGTTAATGCATTTTGAAATACCATGATAAATACAATTAATATAACATAAAATAAAATAAATAGAAAATAATTACATTATTTAAAATAACTAAAATGCACTTATAAATTACTTAATTACTATTTAACAATATCGTCAAAATTTAGCTAAAAAATCCCCCCGGTGTAGGAAATTACAACTGAAAAGGAGCTGCAAAAGACAAAATCCATAACTCATCGTCAAAAGACAAATTTTGGTGCTGCCATCTAGTAGTATTTTTATTATTCAAATGTCACATGATGAACAATTGAAAGCCTTTGAATGTAAAAAATTTATCAACAGCAAAACCAAACAAATCCTTATATATAGATAATTATAAACCTAATATAAACTACACTATATATTTATTTAAAAAACTATTGTTAATAAAATTAAAAAAAAAAGCATTACAAAATATTCTATTATCTAACTCATTTAAACTACACTAAGAATTTAAATAATTCTATAAAATTGATAATATATAGCATATAGCTATATGCTATAAAATAAATTCAATAATAATTAATAAAAATATATTTTAAAATTAATATAAAAATCGTTAATAATAACTATTATACATAAGATAATTATAAAATGAACAGGAAATAAAAAACATATGGAAGTATATAAAAGATTATCAGATACTTAAATTACCATTACCTAAAAACTCAAATATAGTGTGCGGATTATTTTCATACAGCCATAAAAATCCAAAATGTATGAATGTGGGACATTCAAACACATTAAACCGATAATAAATTTTATAACACAAAGTGAAAATAGATCTATATTAAAAAGAATAGAGGAATAATAATAAAAATGATTACCCAATTTGAATACATACAGTATAACTTTAGTTATATTAAATGCACTTATATGTATGTATATTAATCACTATAAAAATGGCATACTATTAGTAATTAATATGATATTGTCCTAAGTAAATTAAAATTTAATAACAAATGATTGTAAATTAGATAAAACTTTAATTAAGCTAATTATAATGTTAATGAAAGTCGCCAATTACATATAAAATATCAAATCAACATCCTTATAAAATACGTATTAAAAATAGTGATAATACAAAAGCCCCATTTTTTAAAATAAATTAACCATTGTGTATTATCCAGACAACACCACCCTCCTCCGTACTCTAACATCTACCCACCCATCCAACCTATAATAATTTTTTTATATATTATTTTACAATTTTTAATTTTTTATAGATTTTTTTTTATTTTATGTATTTTTTTTGTAATTTTGTTTACGCATGTGTTAATTTGTTTTAAAAGATCATGTAAGTAAAGTACTAATTGTATATTAATGATTATATGAATTTTTTTGGAAAACCATGATTTAATGCATCATAAATTAGTTTTTTAATATTATTGTTAATTAGAGGAGAAGAACATAAACATTTTATTCTATATAAATGATTAAGTATTATATTTCAAAATACAGAATGATGGAGACAAGATTTAAAATTTGTAAATGTATTAACTTTGAATTTAAATTCTTTACGTTTGTCATATAAATCTGTGATTGTTTTGTTGTCTTTTATTGTAATTTTAAGATCTAAGAAGTTAATTGTATTGTTAGATAAAAGGTTTTCCGTTAATTCCAAATTAGTGGGATAATCTACTGGAAATTGAGTAATTACAGATTGATCAGTTTCAATTAAAATTATGTCCTCAATATAACGATATAAATGTAGATTATTATTAGTAAAAGTACGTTCATAATGATATAAGTATAAGTCTGATAATAAACTGGATGTACAACCGCCTTGTGGTATACCGACATGCTGTAAATATAAAGTGTTATCTTGCAATATATAATTATTATAGATAATGAAGTTTGTTAAAGATTTAAAATATGCAATATCTATATTAGATGGTAATTCCAGTTTTTTATAATACTTTTTAAATAATGCATTTATATTATTATGTAAATCTAAGAGGTCTATATTATTAAAAAGATCTTTGAAGTCATATGTCGTTATATTATATACACAATGAAGATTTTTTAAAATATTGACAAGTTGATAGCTATTTTTTATACAATGTGTATTATCATTGTTTGTAGTAAGTACATATACAGTCGAACCCGGTTAAGACGCTCACGGTTAATACGCGATCCCGCTTAATACGCGGATTTTGTCCGATCCCTTGAACATCGCCCATAAGGATAATGTAAAAAGATCACGTTTGATACGCGAATGGTTATGACGCGATCCCGCTTAATACGCGATAATTTTCTCTTCTTCGAGGCAAAAAACACGCTTAAGACGAGAATTCTTTGATCAAGATGCGAATTCCTTCTTTCTTCTCGAGTGTTACCAATGTAGCGGATTTTTATTATTCAGATAAAAAAAAAACACTGTTTTCTAATAGTATTTATTTTATTTAACAACAGATTAATTAAGGCGAAAATTACTAAACGGAAATAGTGGTAGACATTTGAATTAAAAAAAAACCCCTCTAAATTAGCAAAACTGCAATTCTTCTTTGATCCCACCTCCTAGCATTCTTCGTCTCTCGCTTCGTGTATGTCTTTTCTATAGTAGAGAGAAATACACGAATTCAGGTTACTTAGATGCGTCATAAAAATTATTGCCATTAGAGATGTTCATACCTATTGTTAGAGAGATTTTAAATGTACTTTATATCGCTACTTTTATAATGCATATTATAGCCAGCAAAAAAGGAATCTCGTAAAGATTAAATACGACTCCGATTGGATAATTCTTTTATGTATACTTTACTTTTAGCTATAACAATATTTTATAAGGACAGTTTTTCTTATTATATTAATAATGAAGAACATATTATAATGGTACTCATTATTACAAGTACTAAATATGAATTTAAAAACTGGGTTGTGCTTCAAAAATTAAAAAAAAAATAATATTTTTTTCTCGCTGTTAAAAAAATGAGTGTAGTAGGAAAATTATTTTTGGTTGCGACGTATTAATCGACAATAAAGTCATGTTGGAATCCATATTTATTTTCCGTTATTATTCCAGTTTGTCCTATAAAAAGAAATAATGAGTTAAAGTGGAATACAATTAAATTTCATTCGGAAGATATGTAAAAGACACAATTTTCAACCGTAAACGTATACATGAAAGCTCTGAAGTTCATTTAGACGATTATCTGTGTAAATAAGCCCATTTCCTGCAACATTATACAAATCACGTTTAATACGCGATCCCGCTTAATACGCGACTTTTGACCACTCCCTTGAAACGCGTCTTAACCGGGTTCCACTGTAATTGATTAAGAATTTTTAAGAGAAGTTTATTGGCTTTATTATTATATGTATTGCAACCAATAGTTACAGTCCTAAATTTAATTGGAGTTTTATGAAATTTGGGAATAAGAACTAAATAAGGATAATTAAAGTTAGTAGATAAAATATTTAATAGTTTATAATAACTTCGAATTTTACGATTATTTACAATTGCATTTTCATTAGTTTTTTGAAATGACTTATTAGAAGAAATACAAGTTGTAAGAAGTTGGTGATAATAAGATTTACATATAATAGCATAATTATTAGGAGATTTGTCTACATATGTAATAACGTAGTTTTTTTGTAATTTAGTAATTTGTTGGAAAAAATGCTTTGTATTAATAGAAACCAAATTAGAAATATTATTTTTTAAAGCCATAGTTAATTTTTCAATTACTAATATTTTCCATTGATTAAAATATTCAATAGGCTTATTATAAGAGATTGAAATTTTATAAATAAAAATATCAATATCATATGTAAACTGTTTGATAATAGATTTAACATTAAATTTAGATGGAAGTCTATATTTAGTACCATAACCCATTAGTTGTTTCAATTTAAAATCGTTAACAATATCAAGATTTCCAGTGATTATAAGTCCATGATCATTGTTTATGTATTTTTTTAGAGTGGGGTCATTGCATTTACACGGAAAATTACTTGCAGCAGATGTATTTTTTGAAAATGTATTGTAGTTAAAAATCTTCCTACCAATTGCATAGCTGCCAACTCTTCCGCTTTTTCAGACCACAAAATTTTAATAGAAATTTTTGCCTTATTTAATCGGCAGATTACGGCGATTTAAAAAGATAAAATTTTATATAAAATTTTTGTGGTCTGAAAAAGCGTAAGATGTTGGCAGCTATGCAATTGTATTCGGATATTTATAGGTTTTTGATATATGAAGATTATTAATGGGAAAATAACAATTTTTATCATTAATTATAGAACTGATATTAATTTTATTAAATATGTGATTTGAAAAAGTAATTATCATTTGAGTATTCATATTATGAATTTTATATTTTTTTTTTTGTAAATTAATATTTAAAAGATTAACCCTAGTCATAATGAGGTCAAAATAAATATCAGAGAAATGTTTAGAGAAAGATTTATTTAGAAATACATTTAAATGTTGTACAATCTGTTTCTTTTTAATAGCAAAGATGTTTTTTCGAATTAACAACCAGTTATAATTCTCTAAATATGTACTTTGAAGATCATTTATTTGATTAGTGATAGATTTTTGGGAAACTACAACTGATGATGAACCCTTTCCACGTTTGTTTCGTGTTGTTTTACAATTTAAATTATGATTAAGAGTAGGATAAATTGGAGAATAATCAATATTGTTATTTATAGATGTGAAGACTTTGACAGGTCTGTTAAATACTTCACTGTTAAGTCCATAAGGATAAACTGTGTTGTAATATTTCATATATGATGCTTCCATATAAAGACGTTCTGATTTATTTTTTAGAATTTGAAGGATTTCAATTGTTGTATTTTTAAATTGATGTTTATGAAAATGTTGAATTTCAGCTGTAGATTGTATATTTTTTGCTTTGTTATTATTAGAGTCTGAACGATGATGATTGATACGTTTATGAATTGGATCTGATGTTTCACCAATATATTTCATGTTACATAAGTTGCACTTTATACAATATATAACATTAAATGCTTTACAAAAACTTGAATAATTAGGATCTGAGACAATTTGTGTCTGAGAAGCGTATGGACATGTCTTGCACCGAGCATCATAACACTTACGAAAAAATAAAGGACGAGGGGGGGAGTATAAATGGTCGCTGGATGACGATCCAGGAACAACCCAATTATTGTTCCTGTACCGGGCACTACACTGCATAGATGCTAAGTGTATCTTGCCAGTATCGAGATGTTTACTAAGAACTGCCATATAAAAATTATGTTTGGAAAATGCAATAATTTCAAAAAAAAAAAAATGAAAATTTAATAATATAATAAATTTAATAAAATTAGTCTTGATTAAATAATAAATCTTGAGTATGAAAAAAAATATATATATATATATACAATATTTACAATTATAGAAGCAGAACTCAAAAACGACCTTCAAAAATTCCATAACCAAATAATGATAACCCTAAATTCGTAGACTAAAAAAAGCAAGAAACCACTGGACTTTTTGATAACAAATAAGTCAAAAATCACCGCATCTAACAACCAAAACCTAGATCAACTAACCTTGCAAAGACAACCATAACGCTTTCCCAATTAACTTCTCAGATCAAAGTAATATGAATTTAAACTGCTAAAGCATATTGACACTAAATCTATTAATAGAAACAATTATTGCTACCATATTGATGTATATATAAAATGATTATCTCTACTGAATAAATTATGTAAAGCTATAGCAAAATTAAATAGAGAATATATAGGACAATATCAAACACTAACAACAAGAAAATACATATAAAATTATAACTAGAAAATTAAATAACATTAAATAAATCTTTGCAATGATAGGAATGAAAAAAAATTAATGGAATTTCCTAAAATAGGTATCAGATAACTACATGGTAGAAATCATATTGATAATACACATAGATAGTGCGCTATTTCAGCAATGATCTAAGCGTATAATATTTAAAAGATTGCTGAATCATTTAGCGACCTAGGAATACATATAAATATATATAAGATACCAAAAGGAAAAAATACTTCAAAAAGAATTGTTGACATTCAAAATGGAAAGATATATTTAAAAAAACATCATAAAAAGCTTACATTCATAATTACTTGCGCAAATGCATCATAATAATTTGAATGCTAATATATAACCATTAATTAAACATAACCTACCCCATCAAAAACCGTAATATTATGAATTAAAGCTGCAAGTATAAAAAAAATAAATAAATAAAAGTGCCAAATAATTTATTATAAGAATTATTATGAAAGAAAAAAGAAGAAAGTGGACACCGACAAATAATAGAAAAGCTTATATATTGAATTACGTTTTCAAGAGCACAGAATTAAATGATATAAGCAAAATGGTCGTTTTCTGTGAGAAAAAAAAAGCTAAAGCTAAATATATATATATATATATATATATATATATATATAGGGAGAGTGTGAACTAATAGTAGGAATTGAAAAAAGAAATGAATGTTAACTTACATGTATGCATTAAATTGTTTTTTACTTAATTGTAAAATAAGTATGTGTAACACATTATTTGTAATGCATTATACAGGGTGCCCACTAAAGTGCTTCACCGCTCTTAATTGCCGAACGGTTGCAGCTATACTCATAAAAGTGGTGTCTAGTTATAGTAAAGTGCTATGCTCTACCAGATGATACCGCTCCCAGAGTCACCTGGTGTAAAACAGCTGAGTTAGTATTCCTATCTCGAAAACGAGATTCATGCTCAGAACAAGATTCATTTAGCATTCATGTTCACAAGGTGTCCTTTCGAACTAAATCGATGATGCTCTACAAATTTGTCATTCATTTTTATCCCATATTTCGAACCGTTTTCGCGATAGGAACGCTAATGCCGCCATTTTACACCAAGTGGCGCTGTAAGCGGTCTCATCTAGTAGCGCATAGCCTCTGTACTATACCTATAGACACCACATTTATGGATATAGATGCAGTCGTTCGGCAGTTAAGAGGGTGGGAACGGACTTTTGTGGGCACCCTGTATTTTTATTTTAAGACATTGCTGTTAAATAACCAAATATTTATCACTGGTTGAGTATTTTATTAGTGACGCATTCAAAAAAAAAAAAAAAAACAGTAAAAACTATTTAAACTTCAACGAAATAATTTTATCCACCTAAATCTTCAAAACGTCTCACTGCGTCGAATAGAGAAAAAAAATTCCTTTCAAATTAAATTTGTTTGGAAACTATATCGCAATTTATTTGAAAACTGTACATCAATTCACTCAATTTTTAATGCTTTTAAATTAATTTTCAAGCATGATTTTTTTCGGATCTATCTCTATCGCCTGCAGACGATTATGAAAGGTAAATTCGTTTGCACTTAAATTAATATAAATAGCTCATAATTTTATTCCAGATAACTTTTATCAATCAATAAACAAAACAATTAAATATAAATAAAACATAAATTTAAGACATGTAATCGAATTTCGCATTTAATCCACTGAAATGAACAAAATCAAAAGGCTGATTGTAAGCAGCGATTTTCGGAGATTTCTTCGAGTGTTAACTCTTCACGCGAAACCTGTATGAAAATATCAGTTTTAATAATAGCCCAGTAGTAGGGGAGGAAAAAAAGGCTGAATTCGGAATTAATTAGGGGAAAGCTGAAAATTGTTTTAATCCATTTACTTTAGGTCTAAAATGAATATGCTAAGTTTTCCCCCTCGTAGTAGGTGACCGTTAGAAAATATGTACAGATTTATAGTCTAAAAACGCGTTTTTTTTAAATACCATAACAATATCTCAAAACAGGTAACTCTGTCAAAAGCATTGTCAATACAAATGTTATAGAGCTTAAAATTCTGAGTAAAATGAGAACCTACCTTATTTTTGTTGAATATTAAGGTCCCAATTCTACTTTAAAATTTTAGACCCGTGGTTAGGGGGTTGAACTCAGAATTAACTAGGAGAAAACTGAAAATTGTTTTAATCCCTTCAGTTTAGGTCTAAAATGAACGTACTATGTTTTCTTCCACGTACTTGGGTGAATGTTAGAAAATATGCACCTATTTATTTTCGAAAAACACGTCATTTTTAATTACATTAACAATATCTCAAAACAGCTAACTCTAAAAAAAACATTGTCAATACAAATGTTGTAGAGCTTAAAATTCTGAATAAAATGAGTACCATCATTAATATTTTTGTTCAACATTAAGGTCGCAATTCTATTTCAAAGTTTTTCAAATCAAGAACTTGAAGCCAGGAGAGACCAAGTTAACTTAACAATATCTCAAAATTGCCGTCTTAATAAGATATTGTTAAGTTAACCTGGTGCCTCCTGGCTTCAAGCTCTTGATTAGCGATTAAGGCAAAATTTTGAAATGGAATTGCGACCTTAATATTGAACAAAAATATTAATGATGGTACTCATTTTATTCAGAATTTTAAGCTCTACAACATTTGTACTGACAATGTTTTTTTATAGAGTAGCTGTTTTGAGATATTGTTAAGGTAATAAAAAAAAAAAACGTGTTTTTCGAAAATAAATATGTACATATTTTCTAACTTTCACCCAAGTACGAGGAAGAAAATATAGTATGTTCATTTTATACCTAAACTGAAGGGATTAAAACAATTTTCAGTTTTCTCCAAATCAATTCTGAGTTAAACCACTTGAGCACGGGTCTAAAACTTTAAAGTAGAGTTGTGACCTTAAAGTTCAACAAAAATATTAAGTGTAGGTACTCATTTTACTTAGAATTTTAAGCTCTACAACATTTGTATTGACCATGTTTTTGACAGAGTTAGCTGTTTTGAGATATTGTTATGGTATGCAAAAAAACGTGTTTTCTTAGTATAAATCTATTACGTATTTCCTAACGCTCACCTAGTACGAGGAGGAAAACATAGCATATTCATTCTAGACTTAAACAGAAGGGATTAAAACAATTTCCAGCTTTCCCCTAATTAATTCTGAATTCAACTCCCTAACCACTGGGCTATAAGTTTCAAAACTTTATTTGAACGCATTATTGTTAATTTCCCTATAAATATTTTTTTTCTTTCTTCTATCTTCACAAGAAGAATGTATTGGATTAATTTCGGTTTTGGATGGATTTACACGTATTAGGGGTCAGAGAACCATGAATTTTTTTTTTTTTTTTTTTTTTTTTCAAAGAATGTCTGTCTGTGAATCTGTCTCTCTTTCTGTGTGTGTGACACAAATTTTGTGGGCGCTCTATCTCAAGAACTAATGAACGGAATTGAATAAAAATTTATATTCAGTTAGTCCCTGATATAAATTGGTGCTGATTAGTTTTTGGTGTAAATCGCTCAACAAGTGGCGCTGCTGTGCACCATTTTTCACGATTTCCGCAATAGCTCAATCTCCAGAACTAATGCACTGATTTTCTTCAAACTTCAGATTCTGTTAGTCCTTGACATGAATTGACGTTTTATACATTTTGTTGTAAATCGCTCAACAGATTGTGCTGCTATGCTGCATTTTGCAGGATTTACACGATTTCCGCAATAGCTCTATCTCAAGAACTAATGAACGGATTTTCATCAAACTTCAGATTCAGTTAGTACTTGATAGGTATTGGTGCTGATTACGTGTTGGTGTAAAACGCCCAACAGGTGGCGCTGCTGTGCTGCATTTTTCACGATTCCCGCAATAGCTCTATCTCAAGAACTAATGCACAAATTTTCATCTAATTTCAGATTTAGTTAGGCGTTGACACAAGTTGTTGCTGATTAGGCTTTGGTGTTAATCTCTCAATAGGTGACGCTGATAGGCTGGAATTTTCACGATTTTTGCAATAGCTCTATTTCGAAAACTAATGCACGGACTTTCCCCAAACTTCAGATTCAGTTAAACGTTGAACTAAGTTGTTGCTTGGTGGTTTTGGTGTAACATAGGTTTTGTGTAAAGCACCCAATAGGTGGCGCTGCTAGGCTGCATTTTGCTGGATTTACACGATTTCAGCGGTAGTCATATCTCAAAAGCTAATGCACGGAATTTCATATCTTCAGAATCCTCTGACGGGCATAGATAGATTGCCATGTAATTTTGGCAGTGTGATAGCGAATTTTGAAGTACTAACATTTATGAGATAGAAGAAAGTTTTGGGATTGGTACATCCGACTAGTTAGTATTGTTAGTAGAGATTTTAAAAAATATATTAAATGTAAAAAATCTATTAGAGTTATCAAAAAAAAAAAAAAAAAAAAAAAAAAAAAAACAGTAGACCCGTGCGAGGCTTTCTCATCGAAATCTTTGAGATTATTTGCAGACATAATTTTTGATTAACTGGCTGCAATTCTTTTTATCAAACAACGTGTTTTAACAATATAAGTATACTACGTCAAAAGCCACTTGCAGAACCTTTCGAAAGATACCTCATTGATTGCTGTGTGTGATTGTATGTGAGGAGAAAAAAAAAAAAGATGCCGACATCAGAAATAATACATAATGATGGTTTTCACCTATATTCTGTAACCCCGGAAGACCGGGTTTATCCACTTGTTTGTTAAAGAGCAACTTCGATGTAACTTTGGTTATTGAGGGATAGAAAAATTGTCAGCGACAATAATAAAGAGAAATAAAACCTTCTACATTAGAATCCGATTATCCTAGTTAAAATGGACCAAGCTCACCTCGGATAAGCAAAATACTCGGATAAACCGGATTTACACAAATCGTCACCAACTAAGGAGATGAAATATAAATTTTCACTTAATTCATTCATTTTAATGGTACTAGTAACATTTCTTTCATGTACATTTCCGTTACTTTTAAGAAATACGGGGAATGAAATTGCTTATTTGAAAAAGCCCTCGATAGTTTTTTGTTTGTTGAGAGTCAATTTTGCTGCAGTTTTTTTTCTGCAGTATTACGCTACTGCATAGCTATTAATTTCTAAGATTTTTTCTTATCACTAAAACTTACGAGCAAATTTTTTCTAATTCAATCGCCGAAATCTAACAATTATCAACGATTAAATATGGCAAAAATTTGTATTAACCTTTAACTGATGTCACAGAAATTGTCACATAACTAGTGTGAAAGCGGTCTGTCAAACTGCTCCATCGAAATATGAATAAATGGCACGATTAACTCATATGATGATGTTTTTGTACTAATCTTTTTGCACAGGACTGTTGTAATTAAAATTCACCTATTCAAAAGTCTCTGGTGATAGTACTAAAGTTCCAAATGGAACGAAATTTCGGTAATGTTTGTAGTTAAACTATAAAAATTGAAAAAAGCCGCGGTCTGAGAGATCGGTAACTTGAGTTCAAGGTTAAATTTTAGAGATAACAAAACCGTACAAATTGACAGCTATGTGATTCTTTTAGTGTCATGAAAATTGCGATGAGAAATTCATCGAGCTTCAAGAACTTACATTCAGGCCAAAGCAGAATAAACGCAGTGTAGGCAGTCATTACCAGATGATTAAATATTGAAGACACGTCGAACTTTTTATATTTTTGTTTAAAATCACAAAAGCAGACATCATTACTTCGATGTCGAAAAACTTAAGTCATTAAATATTTAAAAACAAGGTAACTAAGATAGACATACTTTCTAATCGTAACAACATGTTGCTTCAACGGCTTAAACTTACATAATCTCTTAAATGAAAAACAGAGCCGACTCTTATATCACAACCACACAATATATACATTTAGTTAAGCCGTTACGTCGCACCACACATTTGCGGAAAAATTTGCATAAAGCAAGATGCTGGAAATAAACAGTAACAGAAGAAAAACTTCCCGCATTCAGTCGTACCCGAAGACTGCGTAGAATGCGAAGTGACTGACTAAGACCAATATCAGACGGGCGTCTTCTTTGCTGCTTTTTTGCTTAAGTATTATCCATTCATAATGCTGTAGCATTGTGAATGGATAATACTTAAGCAAAAAAGCAGCAAAAAAAACGCCCGTCTGACATTGGTCTAAAAGAGCTGAGAAACCGGCAATGTGTGGATGCAAACGATTTGTACTCGTAGCTCGGGAGGAGGTATTGGCAGGAGTATAGCGCCTAGAATGTATAGTTTGGAAATTGGCAATCCCTGTAATACTTAAAAAAGTGCTAAAATATTGTATCCCTTAAATGTGCAACGATGCTGCTGAAATATATAGATCACAGCGACATCTGCAGGATATTTTCTACAACTGAAAGATATTACTAGTCTATACAATGTAATCCGAAAATCCCACAGATGTCGATGCGATCGACACTTGGGATTTTAGCAGTATCGTCGCACATTTAAGGGATACAAGTTTTTAGCGTTGTTTGGATAGCATATTTCCACACTAGGTATTATAGACGCTGTAGCAGGAGGATTAAAAATACGTTAAGACACTCTTAACTTGCGAAAACCCGCATATCTGCCTGTTATGTAGCCTCTTCTTTCTGCTCAAAGTATTTTTTCTTCAAAAAAATTATGGCCATTTCTTTTTCCCATTCTGACCAGAAAATCATAGAGTTCTAACTTTTTACGGCTGCTCTTTCATCTTCACCTAACACTTCATTTATAATTGCTGTTTCATAATAATAGAAGCAATCAGTCCATCAGAAGAAAATAGCTCAGTTAAAGCGGAAACTCGGTTAAGCGGGACTCTACCGTACCACTAGTAACATTAGAGTTCGGAAATTGATCTGTTCGCCGATATTGCCAATCAAAATATGATATAACAGACCAAATTTATAAATGTGCCTCAAAACTTGATGCATAAATGATATTTTAAAAACACCGTTTGCTCAAATAACGCAAAGAAAAGTGGTAGATTACTCTTATTAGAGTTAAACTATGTAAGTACGGCAATTTCTTTGCTTACTTTATAATTTACTAGGGAGCTCTACACCCAAAGAGATACGCTCCCCAAGCCCCGTTCAGACACCGCAGACAAAAACAATTTGACCCGCTTTAAAAAGATAATGGAAGATTGAAATATAATTAAACAACCAGTGGTGATCTCCTTGTACACAGGTTTTCATTCATTTCCACTTCACTGAGGGATTCTAAGGCTGAATCAGCTGCTGTTGAGGCATTTAATGGTTGTTTTCGTAATTGATTAAATTAGATTAGTAAACAGCATTTGAAAATCAGCTTATATAAAATGAACTAATCAAACAGAGTCGTTGCTCTGGGAATTTTTGAACAACGCTGTAAGAAAATTGTTTTAAATGAGATATTTTAAATGTATCGTTTTAAATCAGTCGTAATTTTTGCTAAAATTTTATTTCTCTCTTTAATATTCACGTGAAAATACTTTTGTTGTTAAAAAGGAAATATTATTATTTGCGCTGTCTTAGAATCGGTAAGATTAGTTAAAAAGATCATCTTGAAATATGAAATAAATCTCTCGTGTAAATATATTTTTAAATTTAAACTGTTTGGCAATATTATTATTTGGTCATTTTAAATATGACGTAATTTCTCGCATTTACACTTTTAACTCATATTAATGCTAATTTTTAAAAATTTCTTTCTTTTTTAATAGTCACGCGTAAATACATTTCTAATTGAAAGGAAACAGTATTTTTTGTGGTGTTTTTACAATTGGCAACAATTTAAAATAATGACTTTTCTAAATGTGAAAAAAGTATGTTGAAACGATGAAAATGTGAATTTAAAAAAAAAACCTAAAAAATCAGTCAAATTAAAAAAATAAATGCAGTCTACGCACCATAAGCGTGTAATGTATATCCTTAAAAAAATTATTAAATTTCTATGCATAGTTTTTATTCGTATAAAACTTTTTTAAGGGAAGTATTTTGACCAACTTTAACAATGAATACCTCTTAAAATAATTATTCGATTTAAAAACGGTCTGCCTCAGTGTGTTTATCAAACATTTCTCTATAATACTACCATTTTTCATACTTTTTTTTATTCAATAATTTTCTTAATATTAGCGAAGAAAGACCCCCGGTCACAATAAGTTCATTTACGGTGGCGGCAACGGCGTCAGCGTTAGTTACTTAAAAAAAAAAAAAAAAAAAAAAAAAAAAAAATATATATTGAGATTCTTTTTATTAACAAATTATCACAATCTTGCTTTTAAACTAAAATTATGGAATAAAAAAGAAAACGTTGTTTATTTTAGCATCAAGTTCGTAACCTATTTAATTTCTTTCAAAAACTCAATTCAATTTAAGCAACGAAAGAGATTATTTTACACCACTTAAATATTTACATCGTTTAAGGCGGAACTTCGGTTATTGCAGACGAAAAATGGCCTCTCTTAGAAGTCCGTACTAGCGGGAGTTCACAGTATAGCACATTTAAACAATTTGTAAACAAAAACAAATCCGAGAGACAGTAAATATACGCACTAATTTATATTAAAATAATAAAAACATCTTACAACGAATAAAATAAATACCCACCTTAAAAAAAGAAGAAAAAATAATATGTCAAGCACACATTATGAAGCACTTTCCAACACATTCAGAATAATGCAACACCGTTTAAGAAGCTACTTCGGTCAAGCGAAAAGACCCGCTCGCTAATGCTAATCCCGTGGAAGAAATTTATAACGATATCTCGGTTAAATTTCAATATTTTTAAGTAATCTTTTTTTTTTTTTTTTTTTTTTTTTTTTTGCATTGGATAGTTGAGACATTGGACAGTTGAAAATCTGTACAAAGGCCTTTTTTTTTGCTTTTTCGATTTTGTTTACAGGTATTTTTAATGGGGACACTTTCTTTATCGGAACCAGTTTCAAAAGTGAAAGCATCCTCATAAAAAAAATATGCAATCAAAATCGAAAAAGTTAAAAACGACCTTTGTACAGATTGACCTCAGCTATCCAATGAAAGAAAATAATTAAAAATATTGAAATGCAAAGAAGATATCTTTATAAATTTCTTCCATAGGATTAGCATTAGCGATCGGGTCTTTTCGAGTGACTGAAGTAGCCTCTTAATAAGTTGAAATAGGATGTCTAATTGAAGCATTTGGAAATGTGTGACACATTTACAAATCCAATTTCAGCAGTTCCCATCTACAGTCTGAGAATTATCCGAATTTTTTGAACATCCCTGTATATGATATATAGATTTGTATCTATGAACTGCATGCGTTCAAAAATTTAGTCCAGTTAGGAAATACATACTGAAAATTCCCCTTTAGCAATTTTTGCTGATAAGAAGAATGATACATGAATTCTTTTGTACAGCCTGTACACAACGTGTAACATGCAAATAATTAGTTAAATTTAAATGCGCATACCAAAACTGAAAACGTACTTCCAGTAATTATTGCTCAAGGATGTACAGTAAGCGGTTTCTTTTGTGTGTCCCTGCAAATGAACGATAAATCCTATAACTGTCCTATTCTACAGTAATCATAATGTAGTGAAATTCAGGGATTTATATCAATAACAATACATTTGATATAGCGTAATGTCATTAAAATACACTGCAAACGATTTTTCCCCATTGACCATAATGTAATAGAATTCTTTTGAGTGCCCCTGTAAATGAACTATTAATGCTACGCGCTTCCTATTCGATACCGAACCTGACATAGTAAGCATCATTAAAATACATCAACTGCATGAAAATCCAAGTGTATTGCCGCGAGTTAGAGCGTGGACGGACAGACAAACCGAATTCATAAACACTTTTCAACTATATTGGAAAGTGTTAGAGCTAGAACTAATTCTGGAGGCGGTCTCAAAAACAAAATCCGTTGCTAAAAGCATCAGATTTAATAAAAACTTTTATTAATATACATAAATAATTTAATTTAAAAACAAAAAAGAAAAATCCTGCCTCAAGCATAGATTATGAAACACTTTCGAACACTTCCTGAATTCTTTACCAAAACGTCGCTGTTTAATAAGGTAAAAAAAAAAAAAAATAATCTAAGTAAACATTTTAAAATACTCATAACACATTTGAAAGGCAGGTTTCAGCAATTACCGTCCAAAGCGGAAAAGTAGTCCAATTATTTTGTGCAACCCTGTATTTAATGATTTAATCTACAATTTATACATATTCTGCATAATATGGTAAACTTTGTTTAGTAAGAAAATGTATAATGGTCTGAAATTCACCTTTAGCAGTTTCTATCAATATACGGAAGCATGCTTGAATTCTGTTGTACAGCCGTGTGTATTACCAACAGATTTTATGAAGCTAAAATTTAATTGAGGTTAAAACATAAATAAAACTACTCAAATAACGCTTCAAAAAATTATCATCCTTAGGAGGTCATGTATCCAGTTCTTTGCGTGGCCCTGTGTATGATTTTATTTATAAATTCCCATTTCAAGCATTTCTTAGTAGGGTAGACCGACCAGTAAATGAACACTTAAGCACATTTAAAAAGAATATGATTCATTACATTTTAATAAACAGTATTTATTGGAGTTTGACAGTGCAAATACATTTGTTGGTTTACAAATGATTAAAAAATAACAAAAGGAATTTTATATTTTACTTGTTTGGGATGCTAGGGGTGTCTTAATAGAAATCGATACAAAAACCAAGTAAATGAACAGTTGTTGCCAGTGAATGAACGCAAAATTTTCCAGTGAATGAACTGGCAGCAATTTAAAACAACTTAAATTTCATAATCATTATTCATTAACAACTTCTACAAATAACTTATAGCATGTTTTTATTGAATTACGGTTCTTTTTAAACCCAGAACGATAATTAATTAGCTTGAAAAATTGTCACTTTTTAGTTTTAAAATTAATCATAAATTACAGATAAAAAAAAAACAAAAACTAATTCTATTTCATGAAATCAATGGCCCTAAACTACTCTATTCCAGTAATAACTCTAGACAAACGGGAGCATGTTTCAGAAATAAGTTCGGGTGTTTTTATTATGCCTTTCATAACATGATCCTTAAAATACCAGATCCTATACCGTACTGCAGGCCACTTCCAATTCCATCACATGTGGATCTGTGTTCCACATGTTGCCATGGTGCTTACTTCATATTTCGAACCTTGGATGCTATTTTAAAAAAAGAGCCATCCATTACTCTCCTGGATATTTGTCTATAAATGGATTTTCCTTCTTGTTTGTTTTATGACATTGTAAACATCACCTTTTACTTCATCCTTATGCATTGTAAATCCAATTTTCCATTTCCAACTATCCAATGTTCAAGGAGTTTTTCTTCTTCAGAGGACAACGCAGGCAATGTCCCATACGCTTACTTTCAATTGTTTCCCTCGCAGTTTCACAGACAACGTTGCTTTTGGTATATTAAAATGAACAGATGCCTTCTTTAAAGTGAGCTGACCTGAGTCTCATAGCTTGTACAGTATTTTCAAGGTCCTCTGTAGAGTACTCGAACCTCCAATATTTCCTTTTTTAGGAATCTTCTTGGTCATCAGTGAAAATATTTCTACCAATCATCTAAAAACATAGAAAAAGTAAGATTTGAAAGTCATCAATAATTATTACCTTCAAAAATGTGTGTGCATATGTTCTTTTGTTACGTTTTTATATCTGTTAACTTTTCATTTGTTGCCATTCTTGAAAAATCACTTAATTCAAAATATAGGTACAAAAGAAGCCACAAAAACATAAAGCCCAAAACAGTTCATTCATAGGAAAAGTAGCCTAATGTATTCCTTCCAGTGAATGAACAGCTGTTCATTTATTGGATTTTTAACTTTTGCCTAACCAGTTATTAAACATCCCTATTCTCAAATTGTACATATTCTACAATGGTTAAAACAATTAGAAGTGTAGCTATAATATATATATTTAATGTATTTACAATAAAATTGGTGCATAATGCAAATAAAAACTGTGAATTCTTATCAAACATATGAAATGACATAGCACTTACCTTGTTATTTCAGCACAGAAACAATGTGTTTCTCACCCATGAAAATAAAACATGTTCTAAAAGTAAAGTAATGTGACTTCAGTAACCAATCATGAATGCAATAGCTTCCTACTGAATAGAATTAAAGCAATGCTGTAACTCCATCCAGTGAGGAGGTCTTCAAACCTTATTCTATTAAAATATATAAAAATTGTTCAATCACTGGGGGCTGTTCACTTACTGGTCGGACTACCCTACACTAAATATAATTCAACTTGAAAGTGCATAACTCAATTAAAAGCTACCTTTAAGCCATTCATGCTGATAATCCGCAATGCTTGCGAATTCCTTTGCGAAGCCTTGTATAATAATCTATAGCATTTATACAACCACATACAAAGCAAAAAATTAGTTAAATGCACATTCCACAAATGAAATTGCATTTCCAGTGCTTATAGCTAATAGACAGTGTACTTCAGATACAGTGCTCTATCCGAATCTTTTGACATGTCCCTGAAAATGAACGATAAATGCTATGCGCATCATGTTATATAACAAGTATCTTATAGTAAGCCTCAGTAATGTATGTCACTTTCGTTATATTTGAAACAGCGTGACACAACTAAAATACGCTGCAATCACTTCCTCACAGACCATTATGTAACGGAATTCTTTTGTGTGGTTCTGTAAGCGAATAGTAAATGCTTTGTCCCCCATATCATCCAGAATACATGATTCAGTGCACTACACAAATGCTTATCAATTTCATTATGTTTGAAATTGTTTAACATCATTAAAATGAACTTGAAACTTTTTCCCCATAGACCGTAATGTAACGGAAAACTTTTGACCGTCCATGTAAATGAACTAAAATTGCTACACACTTTATTTTTAATATCGATCATGCTATAGTAAACATTAATAACATACAAAAAAATCAGGGCAATCTGAGTATGTACGAGAGTTAGAGCTCTGACAGACGGCCAGACAAACCGAAATCATAAACCCTTTTAAACTATGTTGGAAAGTGTTATAAAAAAGAAATTGCATATTTGATATTACGTATTTATTAAATTAATGCATTTATAAATGACTATATGGTACTTGAATAGGTAGGATTGAAGCTTTTTAAGTATATCTAAGTAACCACTTGACGGAAAAGCTGAAATTTCTCATATATCCATAAAGGAAGCTTTTATAAACAAGAATTTGTTAAAATATTTGCATATTACAGTCATATACTTTTAAATATTAGTTAACTAAATTATACAGTAAAACCTGCCTAAACCGACCACGTTCCGTTCTAATAAAAATTGGTCGCTCCGAAAGGTGGTGTCTTAATGTTTAAATCTAGATTTTAATTGTTGAAAAAGGTAACAATTAATCTTACTAAAATTTATTTTTCACATTAGGGAAAAATATAAAAATTTAAGTATCAAAACAAAAGTTAATTGCATAAGTTACTTGCTGCAGAGTTTTAAAAATGAATACATTGTCGTTTGCTTGATTTTACGGTTTTATCTTTTATAACTTTTATTTCCAAGTCCTTTCGAAGTTCAGTGAGAAAATTCATTTTTTTTCTTTTGGACGGGAAAAAATAATGACGATTTCATTAATTTATCTATTTCTTTGAGAGTTAGCTGACAGAATGAATCAGGGGAGTTTATTGACCGTCATTCTTAATTTGTCATCAGAGTTAAATTCATTGCGTAAAAGGCACAAAGGGGTTTAAACACTTAAAAGTTACCGGAATAAAATAGGGGAAAAAATTCTAAACTTAAGTTTAGAAGTGTGATGAGTAATGCGCTTTCCGGAATTATTTTTCTAATAAAACCTTCTTAAGCGACCAAGAAAAAACGGAATTTATTTCATTTTCTTCAAAGAAATGGGTCGCTCATGGAGGAAGTTTAACTGGGAGGGTCTCTGAATGGAGATAAAATTAATATTGAGCCTATGGGTATAAATTTCGTTCCATGAAAAAATGGTCGTTCAGGGAGGCGCTCGCTTAATGGAGGTGGTCTCACAGGGAGGTTTCACTGTATTTCATCCATAGATATTATAAAATACTAGAAAATTAAGTAACTATTACAGATATTAGATAATACGAACATCTCTCTTTTATTTATTGTAAAATATTTTTTAAAGAACGCATCAAACTAAATCATTTAATATTTTTATAATTTTCATCTATGCTAGTAACAGAAAAAACTTCGCTCAAACTAAGACATAGATATTTAAAAGTTATTTTTTGAGTAATACATAAAAAAATTCTATATACTATCAGTATTTCATAAATGAGTCACAATTATTTCTTAAATTCTTTTCTATAACAAATAAACTGAAATTTGTAGTAATTTGAAATATTCAATAAAACATTTTACTTCAAAATATACTTGCATTTCTACACTTAAAAAATATGCAACTACTATTTTCTCCATAATGCTTAAAGATCTTTTCGTAAAAAGATAAGGCAGCGTAATATCAGTATTTTATAAATGTGCAACAATTATTTCTTCAATTTTTTTCTCTAACAAATAAGTGAAATTTGATGAAATTTGAAATATTCAATAAATGTTTTACTTCAAAATATACTTGCATCTCTACACTGAAATACGTGCAACCACTATTTTCACCATAATGCTCAAAGATCTTTTCTTAAAAAAGATAAGGCGACGTTTTAGAAAAATAGGATTTAACGATGCATCTTCATTGTTTATCCTTTTCTGTATTTTTCTCAAGGAAGCTGTTACGTAAGATGTTTAAGAAACTACATGACTCTTGATTTTATGTTTTAGTCTTTCGTGTTCGTTTTGAATGACAGCATATGCGCAGAAAGGAAAACTTTCCAATCTCGAAAATAACAGATATTTTTGGTTTACGATCTTGCACCACTCCTAAATTTTCCCGAGAAATGCCCATCCCATGTCTGAAGAGTGCCTTTTTCTGTCAAACATATCTTGCGCAAATGATAATGATAGATTATTTTATACGAATACCCATATTTCAAAACAGCTGCATAAGTTTCAGAAAAATAAATCGCTTCAAATAAAAAAAGAAAGTAAAATCATGTAGCATGCATAGGTTATGAAATACTTCCCTATACTATCAGAATATGGTTATGAGACTTCCTGTTTTCTATAAGGTGATACATCAAAATAAACAGTTGAAAATCTATTTTCAACATTTACCACCGATAGGTACTAATATATTCTTTAGGATAGATGGCCATAGTTTTTAAAGATTGAAATAAAAATTTTTAGAATGCAAATACAAGAAATATTGATGCATATTTACAATTCTCATGCATATACTCATAATATTTTATGCAAAAAATAATTAAATATTGAAAACAAAAAGTGTTAAACAAAATTGAAATTTAAATGGCAGATGGCCATTTCTCCTTGATGCCGAGGAGAGATGGCCATCCAATTCAAGAAAGAAAAAGTTAATTTAAATAAGCAAAAAAATAACACATTTGAATTGGAAAATGAGTGAAGAAAACTCGAATAAACAAAATTTGAAGTATAATTTCAATACTTCACTTTTCGTAAAATCTCACCACATGAAATCACCACTTCAGATACCTTATGCATTGTATCCAGACATCCCTTTTGGATATGACATTATATTGTTTTGCACAACCCACACAGTGATCCTAATCCGATTCTATTTACTCGGAATCAGTAGAATCTGATAATTTTAATGTATTTCGTTTTCTTCGCTACTGGAATTGTCGTGTTTTTTTTTTTTTTTTTCTCTCGCGTTAATTGTAGGTTTATTACGTTAATTTAGTTTATTTATCAATTTTATTAGTTTCTGTTATGAAAGTTTCCGACATTTTTCAGTATTTTCTGAAACAAATAAATCGTTAAGACTTATTATGTTATTATTATTTTTATTAAAATATTTATATTAGTTAAAATTTAAATAATTATATCAATTAATATATTTATAAACGTAAACGTTATATATTTATTTTTAATTTAATTATATTTAATTAAAATCATCATTAAGTATAATTTTGAAATATTGATTAAAGGTGGCCATCTCTCCTCGATTTCATGTGGCCATCTATCCTGAAATTGAAGGACTGATGATCGCCCAATTTAAAGCATCAATAGCATTGTACACGTGTTTGTTTTAGTTTTAGAAGTAAAGATTAGATTATAAACGCGCCTTAAAAGTCCATATAGTAAAAAACATATATAACGTACGTACTGCAAAACATACAGATACCTAAGTCAAAAAAAATATTCAACAACCTATTTAATTTGCATTAAAATTACACTTACTTTTTATAATCGAAAAACACAAGTGCACGTCGCAATAAATAAACTCGTTGAACTATTTCATACGAACAATGTTTATATTGCAATCTATGATCAAGTTTTGGAGGTATTTAGACTGGCCATCTCTCCTCTATGGCCATCTATCCTAGAGTCATCTTATATCTAATACAGTGTAACTTCAAAAATCCGGCATTCAGAAATCCGGCAACTTCAAAAATCCGGCATCAAAATCATCTTTCCCTTCCTTTTTCTTTTACACTTTCAAGTTATGGGAGAAGAAAAATAGAAATTCTTTATGAATTAAAAATTTCAAGATCGAAAGTAAATATGCAAAAAAAGAATATTTGACTTTTTTTTGTCATTTGTCACAGGTGATTATTTTCTGAAAATATTTTCTGGGAGCTGCACCGTTGCTTAGCAAAGGGATCAACTTTGACGAATGCATAGCACAATAGTGTATGGCTATACGAATTTTCGGCAACGGTGACATCAATGATAAGGAAGGATTTCAGACTTTCACATTTCCCGTGAAAAGACCGCAATTTATGAGCTGATAGAACACGCAAAATCTTAAAAGTGTCGAAAAAGGCGATATAGATGATTGGCTAAGCACTGAAGAAAATGCATCAAGAACGAACAATTTAACGTTCTGCGAGATTGCTGACGCTGTGCTAAATAGGACCGCCGATAGTGCTAGTAGCAACTCAGAAGACGAGAATGAACAACCGGCCGAAGAAAAGGTGTCACTAGAAAACTGCATAAATTTGACTGGAGAATTAATATATGCTTTAGAGAAATAAGAAAAAAAACTTGTTAAAGGACCGGAAAAACAATTGAAGCAAACAAAGTTGACATCGAGGTTTCCGAAATTACAAGAGAAGAAATAATGTCACTCTTTATTAGATTTTTTTTCTGTAACATAGAAAATATTAATTAAAGTAAGTTTTTTCTTTTGCATTTAATTCTTTCTTTTTTTTTGCATAATTATCACTTATAATGAATTAAATTATGGCTAAAGGCACCATTAAGAATGCAGTACTACTTTTGATATTTCTAGTTACTACTTTTAATATTCCTTCAAAAATCCGGCATAGTCTCGGTCCCGAAGATGCCGGATTTTTGAAGTTATACTAGTAAAGTTATACTAGATTCACTATAGTCAACATATTGATGATTATAAATATTTTCCGTTCTAATACAAATAAGAAACTAAAACATATTGCACTTAACATGTAAACTTTTTAAAATGTCTACATAAAGATACAAAATAAAATCTCTAACTGCTTTTTTTTTTCACTTACGTAACGAAGTTCATGATCGACTAATTGAAAACAGACAGACACCATTTGCTTTTTACACTCACAGAAAATTAAACTATAGGATTTATTATCAAGTTTCAAGAAAATTTTGTGTTTTATACAACAAAATTGTATACAAAATAATTTTTTTTATTGAAAAAATTGAACATAAATAAATGTAAGCTTTTATACTTTATTCATTACCTAACCTCTTGTGCTGTTTAAATTAACCCAAAACCAAAAAAGATTCTTTAACAAAGCTGTAAATAACTTAATAATGGCTTTTGAAGTAAAAATTTTGCCCCACATAATTATTGGTTCTGTATTTAAAAATTTAGTTTCAAATGTAAAACTTGGATATTTTACTTTCTTCTATCTTGACAAGAAGAAAGTATTGGTTTCATGAAAATTCTCGAATTCCAGTTTTCGACGGATTGACACGTTTTATGGGTCAGAGATTCCAAAAAACAGATTTTTACAAAATGTCTGTCTGTGAGTCTGTCTGTCTGTCTGTCTGTATGTGACACAAATTTTGTGGGCGCTCTATCTCAAGAACTAATGCACGGAATTTAATAAAAATTTATATTCAGGTAGTCCCTGATATAGATTGGTGCTGATTAGGTTTTGGTGTAAATCGTCCTGCAGGTGGCGCTGCTATGTAGCATTTTGCAGGATTTCCGCAAAAGCTCTATCTCAAGAACTAATGCACGGATTTTTATAAAACTTCAGATTCTATTAATCCTTGATATGAATTGGTGCTGGTAACATTTTGGTGCAAATCGCCCAACAGATGGCGCTGCTATGCTGCACTTTGCAGCATTTACACGATTTTCGCAATAGCTCAATCTCAAGAAATAATGCACGGATTTTCATCAAACTTCAGATTCAGTTAGTGCTTGACATGAATTGACGTTTTGCCTATTGTGGTGTAAATCGCTCAACAGGTGGCGCTGCTATGCTGCATTTTTTTAGATTTCCGCAATAGCTCTATCTCAAGAACTAATGCTTGGGTTTTCAACAAACTTCAGATTCAGGTATACCTGGATATGAATTAGTGCTTTTTATGTTTTGGTGTAAATCGCTCAACAGGTGGCGCTGCTATGCAGCATTTTTCAGAATTTCCCCTACAGCTCAATGTCCAGAACTAATGCACGGATTTTCATCAAACTTCAGATTCAGTTAGTCCTTGACATGAATTGATATTTTGTACCTTTTCGTGTAAATCGATCAACAGGTGGCGCTTCTGTGCTGCATTTTTTGTGATTTCCACAATAGCTCTAGCTCCAGAACTAATGCACCAACTTTCATCAAACTTCAGATTCCGGTATACCTTAATATGAATTAGTGCTGTTTGTGTTTTGGTGCAAATCGCTCAACAGGTGGCGCTGCTGTGCTGCATTTTTCAGAATTTCCATTACAGCTCTATCTCAATAAGTAATGCACGAATTTTCATCAAACTTCAAATTCAGGTATACTTTGATACGAATTGGTTCTAAATTGATGTAATTTCTTTTACTATTTAAATGATTTAATTGACGTGACTTATATAGAAGAAAGTTTTGTGATGGCCACAACATACTAGTTTTTTTTTTTTTTTTTTTTTTTTTTTGGAAAAGTTCTTATCTACAGGAGGAGACAGTCAATACAGTTAAAAATTCATTTACACTTGTTTTGACTTAAAATTTCAACAATATCATACACAATATTTTGAAAATAAATATCTAATATATGAAAATATCAAAAATATCAAACTTGTCGATATTTTCAAAATGAATATCGGCTATGTATCATGATATATATCCATTGATATAGATCACCGAATCCTGTATATATCACATAGTATACTATAATTCAGCTGAAAAACGCACAACAAAACTGAAAAAGCTTTTTGGACAGTTAACACCCATAGACGACAGAATATCCATTTCATTTTGTGCAGCCTTGTATATGCATTTATTTATATTATATTCACGCCAGATTACATATTAAAATTTGGTTGAAATTAACATGTCGTTAAAAACACGCTTTCAGAAATTCGATAAAAGTTATTTCAAATTCTTTTAAGAATGAATGTGCATGATCTCTAGAATTTATCCACACCACATTGTATAGTAAAATTTAGTTAAGCATTAAAGCGCACAGTGTAATTGACAATACACTTCCTGCAATTATAGTTATTGTAATAATGAATATGAATTATTTTGTGCTATCCTGTAAAAGAACATTAAATATTACATGTCCATTTTCTTTTTCATTTATGGAAGATGTTATCGCGCAATTCAAATATAAATCGATTTCTTAAACCCCCCAAAAGGGAACTAGGGAAAATAATGTATTTCACATAAAAATAGCAAAATTAAATAAATTACGAATCGAAGAAGGGAAATTACATAACAGCGAATAAACAAAATATTTTATATGTGAAATTGTAAAATTATACTAAATAATTTGTTTTCATAACGTAAACATTTTGTTTTTTATCTCTTTGTATTGTAACATTACTTTCAATTGTAATATTTTATAAAGGGTAACGCTAGTTTGACGTCCTTAAAATGTAAAACTTTTTTTTTTTTTATGTTTGTAAATATCTATTCACACTAAATTATTATGCATACATTAAAGCAGAAGACTGTATTTTGGGTTAGTCGATATATTACAAAATGGCAGTTTGACAGATGATGGACGAGAGCAGTCAGGACAAAAGAGGGATAAGCGTTGGACACGATGGCTCACCAAGAACAATAAGGCAAAATAAATGAGACAAAAGAGATTTTTTCCAGTTCAAATTCTAGTGAAATGGGTAGTCGTTTTGGGAAGAGTTCCATATCCTGTTCTGTTTTTAGCCCCCTGTACGGTATGCTATTTCTTTCTCCCAGCTTATTTTGTCTCCAAAAAATAACGTTACCTTACAGACGCTAGCAATAAACAAAGCATTACGATTAAATACTCCTTAGCAATTTTTTTAACTTCTAAGCATCGCACATTTTCAATGTTTATACAGTCGTATTGAAAAAGAAAAGTTCTTTTAAATGCAATTTGTTTGAAAACTGTATCTCCATTTATTTTTGAAATATTCATTTTTTTTTGTAGTTTTTAGCGACATTTGTTTCATTTTGGCAACTCAAGTACTCCATTTCTGTAGAAAGTAAAGAAAAAAATAGTTGAAAAATAGCAATTATATATTTTTGTTGCCACTTTCTCATAAAAACTGAAAAAAAAGTAATTAATATACGTGCTATTTTGAAAAAATATTAATGAATTGCTTTCTTTTTGCTGCATTTGTGTATTATTCTGAGATAGTGACGTCCTACCCATACTTTATTGTAGATGTTTATGATTGGATCGTAAATGAGGAATTCTTCAGCGTATTCGGTTGACGTCGTTTTATATAAAATAAAATCGCGTGTTTTAAGTCTCAAAACTGAGCTACAGTAGAGTCCCGATTATCCGAGTTCCCTTAACCGAGTGTCCGCTTTCACCGAGTTATTTTCTTTTGATGGACTGATGTCTTCTATTATTATGAAACAGCCATTATAGATGAAGCGTTAGGTAAAGATGAAAGAGCAGCCGTAAAAAGTTAGACCTAATTTTTTTTTGAAAAAAAAATTATGGCCATTTTTTCCCCCCATTCTGACCAGAAAATAAGAGGTCTAACTTTTTACGACTGTTCTTTCATCTTCACCTAACACTTCATTTATAATGGCTGTTTCATAATAATAGAAGCCATCAGTCCATCAAAAGAAAATGAAATAATGGAAATGTCGGGGGCGACACTAAATTCTGAAAAAGCAGAATTCCTGTTCTCTAGTCTTTTATTTTTCTTTTGGCGATAAATGTTTCGATGTGGCTGTTGCGATCTTCAGTATTTGGGTTTACTTTCTTTATTACTTGAATGCCACTGGTGGATGAGTAATAATTTTGCATACATATAATGGTCTTTTATAATTAACTTTTTTAATTTGTAATTTTCTCGTGTTTTTTAAACGATATTTTTCTGTAGATGAAATATTATGTAAATATATTTTTTGTTCATTTTTATATGTCTTAAGATATATATAAGATTAATTTTTATAATATAATGTTATGGTTTAATTTCACATATATAATATATGAAATGTGAAATATTTGGCAAGATGCTAAGACCGTTTGACGCTATTTTGGATCGCTCCGCCAATCGCGCCAATCGCGCCAACCAGAACAGGATACGGAACTCTTCTCGTCGTTTTAAAAAATCTATGCATTTTTAATAAAATGGCATCAATTCAAAGAAAAATTTAAAATTTTCAAGAAAATATTTCGTTACAACTTACATAGAAAAGCTATTTCGAAATGCTTTTCTCTTCATTAAATACGATATTTCTCTCCTATATCGTCTTAGGAAATGTATTGCTTTATCTCTTACATTGTAGTGAAAATAAAAAGACAAACAAAGAAAAAAACAAAGATATTAAAATTATTTCGAAATTTTGAAGATTAGATTATTGGTCTTGCTATTCTTCGGATAATCTAATTCCGATTTCGGATTACATGTATTTCGGGGGGAAAAAATCCTAGGTATTATTACGAATCCTAGGAATCCTAGGAAAAATCCTAGGTTTGATTACGGAAATTAAAGTTAGTTTGTGACTAGTTTTCAAAAATATCAGATTGTTTGGTTGAAATCTGGCTGAATTAGAGTGTTCACCGATTTTTAAAATGCTGTTTTTAGGGGGGGGGAAAAAAGCTCTTAAAATTTTTATACTGTTTATTCGTTGTGGCGCGCCCTACATCTACAGATTTAAAATTCCCCTTTAATATTGCACAAAAAGTACTAGACTTAACAATTTGGCCTGTACACGGTATATAATGACAACTACATTTTGATAAATGAACTGTGTAATTTAGAGCTGAATTGATGAGGATGATGACCGCTTCCACCTTCTTAAATGTGAGAATATCACGATGTGTGGGGAATTAGCCAGCATCCACATCAAATTAGCGCTAAATTAGATGATCCACTTTTCAGAATGCAGTTGAAATTACATACAACCCACCGACCGAATTTCTGAGTACATCTGGCACTTTCCGTGATTTAACTACATTTTCCAAACAGCAAGTCACAAGTCTGCACAGTAACTTTATTTATTAAAATTATGATAAAAAATATGGCCTGAAATTGAAATAAAGCACACTGTATTTTTGACTAAATAAGTAGATTGCGACTCAAGCTTACTATACAAAAATTGCTTGTTGTAGTATGATCTCCCAAGCCCCCTAGATTGGAGAAAGACGTGACACGCTTTGTTGTGACGTCACAAAATTTTTTAACAACTTGCATGTTTTGATTTCGTTGGCTCGTGGAATTATTAATTATTAGTAGTAAATAGTAATTAATAATTCCACAAGATAACGAAAATGAAACACGAAAGTTGTTCGAATTTTGTTTTCCCTGCTTCGTGTGACGTTTCGTGACGTCACAACAAAGCGTGTCAAGACTTTCTCCCTATCTAAGGGGCGTTGGCCCTACCACCTGTTAAAGTTTGTAAATCTGGTAATTGAAATACCCTGCATATTCGCAGACATAACACTCTATAAGACTTGCAAAGAAATGATTTAACAAACATGATAATATTTTAGTAAATTGCGTGGCTTCCGAATTAATCTGATATGCATCGACTTAAACTCGTTTGGTTCGAGTTGATGAACGGTTTCACGATGCACACACATTATGCTAAACAGTCATGGCTTTTATCTAGAACTTATCAGCCGCTAAACCTGTCACAATTTTGGAATCCACTTTATCCTTTGCTGCTGAGAGAGATCTTACAGGCTTTTATTCGCTCTATCACAAGAATTGCAGTATCATGGTTCGTATATATAACTATCAACCACATTCCTTCAAAATATGACGTTGGTACATTCTACAAAACTACAATGAAATTTTTTTCTTCAATGTGAAGTGTATATTTTATCCATTTTTATGATGATTTTTATAAAAAGTGCTCAAACAATTCTACCACACATGGTTTTGATACAATTCAAGCGTTTCTGTTCGGTTGGTAAATTATAAATTTAGTCTTAAAGAAACCAGAATTTTAATTATTAAATTATAAATTTAATCATAAAAATATCAGACACCAATCAAAATGACAGCAACTTACTGCTAGTTTATTGTTTGAAAGATTCCGAATCAGCGAAAAAATCCGAGAAAAAGTTCTAAAGGAAGCTTTGAGAGGAAGAAGAAACGTTAAGGGTGTATTCCAATCCCAACTGTTTATTTTTGATTTATTTTTAAATTCATTTTTGCTCTCAAACGCATCAAACTGGCAAATTCTCTTATTTAGAAACTACATGATGTGCCGTGCTTGTCTATTTTTTGAAAATGCAGAAAATATTGCAAAAAATGCTGTCAAAGTTGGCGTTTTGAACCGAATTTTCCGAAGCGGAAGATCTGGGAAGGAAAAAAAAATAGTCATATTGAGAAAATAATTGCTTAAAATTCAAATTCTGATTAATTGAGTGAAAAATGAAATCACACGGCCTCTTATACATCTCTTCAAAAATCACCTCAGCAAGTTTCATGTTTTTACTTTTAAAAATGAGTCTGAAAATGTCTCAGAAAATTTCGAGCTGTTGAGGTTGAGAAAATGCTTTTTCGAATACACCCTTAAATCATTTTCGACTTTGTGAGGCGGCTATAACATACTTAACAAACTAATAAAATGTAAGATACACCTTTTTTTAAAGGTTTTTATCAAAAAAATGTGTTGACTGATAAATCTTTAGAATGATTTTACTGTACCTTTATTGGCGCTTTGCGGAGAATACGTAATAGATGGAAAAGACTTTTTTGGTGTTTAGTTAAAAAATGACGAGCTTTTCCAACTATCACGTAAAGTTTCCCCGTAAAGTGCTAACGAAGATTCAGTAAAATCCTAAATAAAGATCTAGCAGAGAAGAATTATTATTATTTTTTTTTTAACTTTAAGAAAAAAGGCATTGCAATTTATTAGTTAAGTTTGTCACAAAGTCAAAAATTATTAGAATGTTTCTTCTTCATCTCGAAACACAGTTTATAACTTCATTTATGTACACAGTTTCAGAAGCTCCCCAAGAAGCAGCTATCAGTATGTTGCATTTTCTGAACTATACATCAAAATTGTCAAAAGCGGTGCAAAATAAAACAGTATTATATCGCGGTTTTGTGTCATTATAGCTGTCATAGTTACAGATTTCTTACTCCTCTACCAGACCATTTATCACATGACAATTCCAAGCAAGAAGAGGGGTGTGTTTCACTTCATAGACCTACCCTTTTCTTGGAAGATGGTTAATCTATTTAATGAAAAATTAAATGTAGTTTGATAATGTGTTTCTAGCAGTGAAAAATTGCTTTTTTTTTTTCCCATTAGGAACGATGAAGGGCGTTCCCGAAGAAGAGGAAGAGGCTAAAGATGACGAAGGTGAAGTCTGGAGCTCTCTTACAACAGCACCTCCTAAACTTCCAACCACTCTAGTCATACAAGCAGAACAGGAAGATGAAGAAGAAGATCCGTGGGCAGGAATTCCCGAACCTCCCGATGGGGGTTGGGGCTGGGTGATAGTTGCAGCTTCTTTCTTCAGCAATGTCGTGGTGGACGGCGTTGCCTATAGTTTCGGGATTTTTCTCATACATTTTGTGGACTATTACAAATCACCCAAAGGGAAGACGGCGTGGGTGGGATCGTTACTTACTGGATGCTACCTAAGTGCAGGTAATTCTTTTTAAGAGATCATACAATAAGCTTGCTAGAGAGGCAATTACTGTATTTTCTACTTCTTAGACATACATTTTCATTTTACTCGTCTTTTTTTTATTATTATTTCTTTTTTTAAAACTAAACTGTGCCTTTTTTAAAATTTAAAATTTATGGTCTTATAAATGCTTTTTGAATGAGATACTCTTATTTTATTTTATTTTATTTTATTTTATTTATTTATTTATTTATTTATTTTTTTTTTTTTTGGGGGGGGGGGGGGGTATACATAAAAAAGATATGATACTGACATAAATCAATATGTCATAAGGTTTTGGAAATCTCATTTTAATTGAAGATTATTTTCAGAATTTAATTTTGCCATATAAATGCAAATATTTTTTCCTGTGATATAGCTTGATAAGTTCGTTTTAGAACGTAATAGTTATATTTCAAACATATTACAATTTTTTTTTTTTTGCTTTTTACGGATATGAATGTATAAATACTTTTGTTTGTTAAAGGATCTTTGTTGTTTGTTGTAAATCATATCCTCTTAAAAGTACCTGTAATTAATGTTCTTGTAATTCATACTAAGTTACGTTTTAAAATGATTACTTATATTAGAATAAATGAAAACTTTGAGTGAAATTCTGCATAACATTTGGAAGTTAATTTATAAGGGGAGAGGTTTGCAAAATATGATATTCTTGTGAATTAGTTACGTTATATTGCTGACGTAAAACTTAAAGTGTTCTTTGCTATTGCATTTTCATTTTAGACTGATATGTGAGTGTACTTAAAGGATTTTAGAAGGCATTATGCAAATATTAAGGTAGTATGGTTAACCAAGGTATACAAGGCGTGTATCTAAACTGAGGACAAGAACTATATCGGGTTAGAATCTTAAGGGTTGGTAACACGCAAAACAAGATCTTTATATAGGAAATCAGTATCGCAATCCACTTAAATAAAGGAACTAGTTGGATGTGCCAATCGCAAAACTTTCTTTTATCTCATACATCTTAATATTTCAAAAAGTAGTTACAAATGTTAATACTTCATATTATTAGTTCAATACTACATCAACTTTAACTTTCATCTTTAATTTCTGCATCAGTCAATTAAACGGAGTAAAAACGAGTTAATTTCTATCATGATATTTATTAAAATCAGTAGTTTTTCGTTATTCTGTTGCACATTAGCTCATTGCGAATAGCCGGCTTAGCAGGATGTGAAGTTACCGTTGCTAAAGGAGGCACCGATGTACAATAGCACTACGAGAAATCGAAAAATTATACAAAAATTGCTATTACCTCGCTCCCTACCGGCGGAATATTTCGAAATTCAATATTCGAAATTTTGAATGATGATGTGAAATGCAACCATGGTTCTCTATACAAAATTGTTTTTTGAAATGTGTTATTACCCCTTATAGTTCTGATCATTGTTCTAATACACCCTGCAGGTGTATAGGAAGGCCTTGGCAGACTAAGAAGGTTTAAATTGTACTTTTTGGAACTTGTGACTGTACTTTGCTGGCCTGGTGTGTGTGTTACGTTGATCTGAGTGATGCCAACTGAAGGTTTAAAATCGTAAGATGATTTTAGTAAGTGACTAATAGAATTGAAATTATTAAATTAAATGAATGAATAGTAATTTCAGTTAGTTTTATAAATACTAAGTTTACCCTTCTCCGTACAACCGTTTGTACAAATAAAGGAGTTTAAGCGGAGGTAGAATAATTCAAGTAATTCAATACTAAGATCTTACGCTATATAAATATTCTAAGTAAGATCTTTTAAAAAATATACAATGGCGGAAAAAGGCATTTAAACAAAATGTATTTTCCTTGTAATTTTTAGTTAATTATAATTTTGAGTAAATTCTAGCACAATAAATGTACTTCATTCACAAATCAAATAATGTAAAAAAACTGAGAGAATACACTATGACGCAAAAGTTTAGACAATGACGTCATTCAGCTTTAAAATGTAGAATTATGACGTCAGAATTACAAAAACCTGTAAATATATTCAAAAACTGATTTAAAATGCTATGTACAAAAGACAGTCGTTTTATTTGCTATAATACTAATTTTTTTCATAAAAATTCAAATGTGCTTGTCGCAAAAGTTTAGACACTATTCTAAATTTCTTTGAATATTCGCTGGCATATGCAAATTTAGAATCGATGATGTCACAAGTTTGGAGTACTTAAGTTCTGCAAACGATTGCGCTTCATAGTCGACATGCCGAGAGCTAAAGAAATTCAAGTGAATGAGGTTTCAAGGATTTGGCAGTTGAAAGGTGAAGGGAAGAGCGTTTCTGAAATTTCTGCTATTATTAATAGGTCAAAAAAATCTATTTATCGAGTTTTATCGAGTGGTTCCGAATATAAAGCAAAATGTCGGTCTGGGAGGCCACGTGTGACAAATGTACGAGAGGATCGCCTGATACAAAGACTAGCGAGTACTCAACAAATGAGCGTACGTGGAGTTCAAAGCTCATCGGGACTCTCTGTATCAAAGGATACGATTCATAGACGAATTTTGGAAAAAGGAACAATCGTTTATAGCAAAATGCAGAAGAACCCATATGAAACCATATCATAAGTTACAAAGACTTATGTGGGCTCGAAAGCATATGTCATATGGAGAGAAATGGCAGTCAGTCATATTTAGCGATGAAAAAAAGTGGGATCTGGATGGTCCAGATGGTTGTTTATCGTATTGGCATGACTTGCGGAAGGAACCTCGACGTTTTTTTAGTCGCAGACAAGGAGGGGGCTCGGTGATGGTTTGGGCAGCCTTTTGCTATAATGGACAAGTATCTTTGACCTTCACCAGTGGTCGTCAAACTTCACAGCATTATACACAGACATTAGAAGAAAACCTACTGCCATTTGCTGAGCTTCTAGGGGGTCCTCAGTGGGAATTTCAGCAAGACAATGCTTCAATTCACACTGCAAAACATTCAAAATCTTGGTTTAATTCCCATAATATAAGAGTTCTCGACTGGCCAGCATGTAGCCCAGATCTTAACCCTATAGAAAACCTTTGGAGCATCATGTGTCGCAAAGTTTATAGCAACGCTAGACAATACTCTTCTGAAAAGGAACTTAAGACATCTATTGAGAATGCATGGTACGATATCGATCCACAAACTATGCAAGATTTAGTTTCTTCCATGCAATCTCGTGTATATGACGTAATACATAAGCATGGATGCGCAACCATGTTTTAAAAATTGTTTATTTCGATTTTATTTAATTTGTGTCTAAACTTTTGAGACAGCAGTTTATTTTTGTTACCATTTAATTTATTGCAATATGCACAATTCCACTTTTCTTTGTTATAAATATTGTTTATATGTACAGCACATTAATTTCATGCAGTTTGAAAATTGAATAAATATTTTTCAAAGTATGTAAGAATTTCTTCATTGTCTAAACTTTTGCGTCATAGTGTATATAATGATAATGACCATAATGGGATAATGACAGCTACATGCGAAATATTAAAAAAAAAAAAATGGCCTTCTATAATAATCTTATTCTTATATAAATTATATTAGGTCTTATATAAATTCTATAAGCAATACGACTATACGTAAAAAATGGTCTGATAAACCCCGGCACATCTTTAAAAAGCTATATTATATCTAAATCAATATATGAGGACGTGAGATTCAAAACTATCCTTATCCAAAAAATCAAATTTTGGGAAATCGCGAAAAACCTGTAACTGCGACCCCGTGCATCGAATACCTCCAATTTTCTGCATACTTATAGCAGGGTTCGTACGGGTGCTTGAATTTCATGACTAAGAAATTCTTCGGAACCAGTATTTTCTTATGGAAAATCTCCCCTGAAATAATGCGAAATTTCGTCCATTTGCACTAGATTTATTTTTCTATAAAAAAATTCTGATATTGGTCCTTGAAAATAACGGTACCCGTACGAACCCTGTTATAGCTAGTTGCTCTGTGATATCACTGTGTTAAGTTGGAAAATCTACTTTAATTCGTTTAATTAATTAATTGGAAAAAGTTGCGGATAAGAAGAGTTTTGTTGCCAACCTACGGATAAGAAGAGTTTTGTTGCCAATCGTCTATCATACTTGCTGAAAGAAATTAATAGTTTCTATTTTTGGTCATCGGATGATAATATTTTGGATTAAAAAATAAACCTTACGAGAGCAATAAGTATGATTAAAATTTAGTATTACGTTTTATTATAAGAAAGCAAACTTATCAATAATCAAATAAAACTTATCATAAATAGCATATAATTAAAATAACTTTTTTTTAAGAATGTAATATAATATAATCTGTATAACATATAATATTATATATATACACCATCTCCTTCTGTTCTGGTTCCTTAGAAATAATATTTTTATAGAAAGTAAGCACTTCCATTTCTGACCAGTTTTCATCAAAATGTTTTTTTTTTTTTAACAATCCGTGGACATCCTTAAGTTTCACTTGCTTCACGGGTACTCCATCCCCCTTCTTTTTAAAAAGAAAATCCACAGTTTTTAGATGCCTCTAGCACAACTTTTACTCTCTGGATTTTGATATTCCAAGAATCTTCCGAAATACACTTCCACAAATTTGAAAATGGCCACAGTTCTGCATCTTTATATAGTACCTTATCGTAATGCCTTGGAAAGCGCACTGAGATGCATTTAAAAAAAAAACTTTCAAGGTGAAAATTTTGCTTTTCTGGATGTTTCATGGAAGGAAAGAAACCTGGACGGTTTCTTGAAGGAGATGTTTGAGATGTGAACGTAAAATAAAGTTATCTTATGCAATTTTGTCTTTGCTTTAAAAAAAAAAAAAAAAAAAAAAAAAAAAAGCTTGGTGGAAGCGTCATACATCTTGCATTGAGACAGTTGAATACTCGAGGTTCTCTTTCTGGTGAGTACACTTTGAGAGGATCGGAAATGCCTTAGGTTTATGCCTGAGAATAAAAATTAAGTCTTTTAACACCTTCTGACAGTAAGAAATATAGAAAGCGATTCTCCATTTTGAACTTACATTTTAATCTTCTTTTGCGTGTATTTCTTTACTAGCCCATGTGTTCGTATTTCTTTTTCTCTTCTTCCCTCTTCCCCCACAAAATGCAAGAGTTTATTCACTGTCCATTATACATAAGACATGCTGTAAAACTTATTTAATTAGTTTCTATGAATAGAACAGGTAAAAACTTTAAACGAAAATAGCAACGGGGCGCAGAGAAATGAAGGAAAATGACTATGATAGTAGCTGATAAGCTAGTCGTCCGTTGGTCTTACGCATGCGCAGGGATAAAGCTCGTTTTGTTGCCAACTCCCTAGTGGATAAGGCGAGTTTTGAAACCAAACCAATATTTTAAGAACCCAAAAATAAAGGATAAAAATATTTTTTTTACAGATTATAGTGTTTTTTCTGTGCAGGTTTACCAATAGAAAAGATTGGTAGAGAAAACTAGATTTTTTAAATTTTGGATAAGGCGATTTTTGAAACTCACGTCCTCATATCTAAATTAGAGCTTTAAAGGCTTAAAAAGAATACATTTTTATTTATTTTTTTTATTATATAAAAAATTAAGCTAATGAGTTAAAAAAAATCATTAAGCCATAAAAATATACCTAATTAAACCAAATTAAACATAATACCAAAACTGAAATGTAACGATATAGAATTTCTTCTCGTAAAGAAACCTCCTCTTCAACTGAGTTTAGTAGCCTCCAGATGTGACTCATAGGTCTGAAACAGACATAGGTTGGTGCACCAGGTAGTCGGCTATTAAAAAATACACTTTTTGCGATTGTTGAGCTTAATTTAATTTGTGCATTTTTGTCCAGGTTTTTGGGTTAAATATTCTGCTATGCGTCAAAGAGCTATGGGTGGGTCTTTGGTCAATTTTTATATACTGCGAGCAAAGCAAAAGATCCTCGCTCTGCACACTTTATGCAGTCTTGGTAGAAAAACACTGAATATACAATTCAAGGGTTAAACTACCATTATTATTCGATTAGTAAGTTAGGCATGGATGTTTGTACTGGGTCGGATTTTCACTTGGTCTGTTTACCCTCGTGTACGAAAGACGATGGTAGTGCCCCAACAAAACAAACCAAACCAAATCGATTAGAAAATTTGTTTAAGTTCCATAGTGAATATGGCGATTATGCTTGAGCCTGTTTCATTGCATTTCCAAACGGTTTAGATACTTTTATAGGTACGAGTGTAATTTTTAATGTTCATGTACATTTTCGCTAAAAAACAATGAAAAAAAATTTATTAAATTTTGGGAAACCGAACTATACGAATATCATTAAATGAATTTTGGCGGCATTAACTTTTGAACATTTCGAGAATTAAATAGATATTAAATTTGAGTCCTTCAGTATCACATTTGACGTATAAAAAATTTTTATTGTATAAAATATCTGTAGGAAGAAAAGCTACATCAATTTAATAAAAATTGGGTACTTGTCAGTTATCCCGTCGGCCAAATTACTGTCTCCAATTTGTAAGATTAAATGCCAATAATGGTTTGCTATTAATTAATTAATTGTAAGATTAAATACCAATAATGGCCAATAAAACTATTAATTCGACGTTTTATTTGTATTTTTATTAATGTTATACTAATTTACTTGTTCTTTCGTTTTTTAAAATAACAATTATGTCAATTTGTATAATTTGGCGAGTGGTTTGGCGATTTATATAATTTGGCGAAATTGATCGACGGAATAACTAACAAGTACCAAAACTTGAATAAATGAAGAATGAGTATTACTTCCATTTTTTAACATTTTATATGTAACGAAAATAAACTATTTTTATTTCACGAGAATAGTTTTTCTATTAAGAAATTTTTTTTAAGCAAACAGACTTTTAGTTTCTCTCTACACTAAAAAAAAGCAACTAACGCCTCTGCCGCCGTAATTAGTAAATTTATTATGACCTTTTCACTTTCTCTGTTTATTTTCGCAAAAAATATTCCTTATAAAACATAAAAACTACTACTTTTATAGAGAAATTGACATTGACACTATATATGTATAAACACATTAAAGCAGACAGTTTATAAATGGAAGGATTATTTTAAGCGCCATTTAATGTTGAAAACGGTGAAGATATTTATTTCATTACTAGGGAGCTCTGCCCCTGCAAGCTACGCTCGCCAACCCCCGTTCAGACACCACAGAATCTAAAAACACGCTAATCTGATGAGTTTTTAAAATATTAGAGAAGATTGAATTATACTGAAAAAAGCTGTGCAGATCTCAAAGCTGTGCAGTAAACGGGTTTCCTTATCAATTCCCTTTGATTGCAAAAATTTAAGGCCGAATCAGTTGCTGTTAAGACATCCAATGGTTGTTTTCGTTTTTGATTAATGAGGATCAGTTAAACATTTGAAAAGAAGCTGACATAAAATGAATTAAGTATACTGAGTCTTTGTCTCCCGATATTTTAAAACAAACTCTATAACAATAGCCTAAGTCATGTGTCTATCATCAACAGTTCCGGGCGCACCACTTCGCTTATTATACTGTAGTCGCCATTTTGGTACTTTAATGTTAGTCAAGTACAGATGATAAGTCTCCAAATATTATTCTATCGCCATCATTTCATCTGTATCATAATAGTTCAAGTCATCAACTGCCATAAACAAATACGGTCTGATCCCTTCGCTTTCATTTGAAAGTTTGGCACAGATGTCATATATTGGCACGATTTTTTTCCGACGCCAATTTGGAGAAAGCATCAACATCCATCTTACCATATCAAGCAAAATAACGATTCTTTGGCGCCAGTTATGTACCCGTAGCGTATATGACATTGGCGTCAGAAAAAAATCGCGCCAATATGGGTCCGTTTATGACATCTGTGCCAAAAGATTTCCATTTTGATTAAAAAAATCATTTTTTTTTTTTTAGAATAAAACTACATAACAGTTGCCATGGTCGCAAAGAATTCTTGGTACTGTTACGCTAACCGGCTGCAAATCTCGCCAATAGCTTTTTTTCAACTGGCAAGTTAGCATTTTTTTTTTTCGAGTGGTAAATTAAAGCATTGATTTGAAGTTGAAATTAAATGTCATGGTTTGTTGCAATATTTAATATTTGGCCATATGTCATATACGCACCCGCAGGTTTTCTGTGATTTTTTTTTTTTTTTTTAACGAAAATTTGGCGAAAACCTCGTTTTTGAATACCAGTTACATATGTATTTTTGGTACTACTTAGTTATCCCGCCGACCAAAAATCTATCGCCAAACTATAAGATTAAATGCCAATAATGGTTCATCGTAAATGTCACATTCACTTGACTTTAAGCAAGTTACACGTGTTTACGTCATCAAGTGATTTTTATTTCGACGTTTTATTTGTATATTTATTAATGTTATACTAATTTATTTGTTCTTGGGTTATTTAAAATAAAAATTATGTCAATTTGTATAATTTGGCGAGTGGTTTGGCGATTTATATAATTTGGCGAAATTGGTCGACGGAATAACTAAGTAGTAGCGTATTTTTTAATTATTTTCTATTATTTTCAAAAGGAAATAACAAAAAAAATAGTTGTTGATAGAAAAAAATAATTGATATAATTCAAAAAAGAAATAAAAGTAAATAAACATTTATTATTAAATAAACAACAATAGCCGGGTTACCATGTCAATCAAAATAATGCCAATTTGGCGCCAATTAGGTACCCCGGCGCGTATATGACATCTGTGCCTAATATTTTTCTTTTAGTTTTGTTTTAAAAAAAAAAGAAAGAAGTGAAAGCCATCAATTTTAAATGTTTCAGTGGTACTTTTCCGTTATACGGACACCATTGTCGCCAAGCGTAATAGTTGGCGTAAAATGAAAATCACGTAAATTTAAGCATTTGAAAAATAAAAGAAAAGCCATTGTCGATAGTAAAGTGAACATTTTAAAAATATAACATTTGAAAATTACAGACTTTTTGAACTATTTTGTTAAACCACAAATATATACTTAAAATAAGTGAACAAATAACTGTTATACAATAAATTAATAAAATAAAACTCATATTAAACTGCTGGCATAAAATTAAAAATCTTTTTCATGATCAGGGTTGAAATAATTGGCACATTAGCATACATTCTGGCATGGTGTCCGTATAACGGAAAAGTACCGTTTCAGTTTTAAATGAAAGTTTTGTATTTTAAATAAAATGAATGAAAGGATTATATTTTAAATGAAATTAATGAAATATAAAAAAAATGCGACGGGAAAAATGTTTGGAGATTTATCACTGCATCTCGGTAACATAAAAATACCGAGTTCTTGATTTCTCTAGCAGAATCTTTCGATTTGGCGAAAGATTGTTCAAGTAAATTGAATTATGAATAAAAGTAACATGATACATTTCTTAGCATACATTTAAGGGATGCCAAACTGGTCGCCAAATTAGTTTAAAATAATAACCCTTTCTAGAATATGAAAAAAAAAAGTCTGTTACTGTTATGATTAAAATTTGAGTTGCCATCATTAGAGAAAAGTATTTAAAATTAGAAAAAAAATAATATTTCGAATTTAAAAATTCTATTACCAGTTTTGAGATCTGTGGATCAATATGGATTTTTGGTGTTAATTTCATCGCAAAGTATTCCATATTTTAGGAGAAATCGCCGTGAAACATGATCAGTTGTTTAATCAGTCGTTTCATAGAATCGTTACATAAATTCGTTTCAAATCAGTCGTTTCATAATATCCATTTCATTAGGATTTTATATATATAGGGTAGACATAAGTTTTATATGATTAAAAACTGTGCATAGCAATTTAACTATTTTTTGCAGGCATATACTTTACTACATTTTAGTGTGCAGTGTCTAATCATTTTTTTTTAATTTGTCTAATTTTTTTTTAATTTTTTATTCAAAATTTCATTTTCTGAATACAGATTTAATTTATATTTTGAAATAGACGTTTTTGTATACTGTAGCCAAATTTTAAAAAGTCTTAATTCTATTTCCAAACACTTTTCGACTGAAAATATATTTAAACGTGAATATTAAAAAAAGAAAAAAAATTTAAAATAATTAAATTATTATGTGTAAAAAGCATTTATGATGAAAATTACGTCGCATTTAAAACTATATTTTTGCAGCGTCTAAAAGGAAACTTTTCTCGTAAACATTATATGAGTCATACATTTTTACTTAAACATTTTATAGACTACAGTTTTCAAACATGTGCTTCATCTTACTTAATCACGAAAATAGACGTCAACTGTTGCAACAACAGTGATGCAGCATTAGGCACAGAAAAATTCCCTGTTCAAAGGGAAATGAATGGCACCCGATTACAGAAGATCGCCATTGGTCGTTTTGATATCACTCAATCTTCCGTAATTGGTAATATTTTTAAAACTGAGCAAATTAGCGTGTTTTTAGAGCCTCCAGAGTCTGGAGAGGGATTGGTGGACGTTGCTCGTAGCTCGTATAGGTGGCAGAGCTCTCTTCTTATGTATGTAGAAATGCTATTCAAACTACTCTCTCTGAAGTATGAAATTCGCACCACGGTAACAAATATACTACCAAGAAGGGAGAAAAGTGAAATTCTAATATCTTTATTATAATTATGTTATTTTGTCTGCACAGAAGTAATAATTAAACAATAACTTTCCACTCGGGGATTTTTAGGGCATATAATAGAGCATATGCTATTCTTAGATATGTTTTTTTAAACGTTAAAACAAAAAGGTCTGTGAAAATATAATCTTACCTTTTCTTAAATGGCATCATATTGTAATTTTTAATTATGTTTCAAGCTAACAACAATTAAAATAAAAAAATCATATGTCAAATAAAATATACTTTAATAAACAGGTTTTTACAATTTTTTTTAGAAGTAGATCATGATTATCCTCATCTCATTAATTTATGTTGTAATTCTCAGAACAGTTTATATTACTTCGAAAAATGGTAGTGGTTTCTTTTTTTTTTTTTTTAGTTAATCAACTTATTTTTTATGTACACAAACTAAAAATATAGCTCAAATTTTAGTTAAAAAATAAGGGCAGCGTGATTTGTTTTGTTTGCTTTTCGTTTGTGTTTTTTTTTTTTACCACCTTCCAACATAGTTGAAAAGTGTTTAAGAATTTGGTTTATCCGTGCTCTAAATAACATAAATATGCTCGTATTTCCATGCAATTGATAAATATTATTGAGATTTACCATGGCATGTTTAGTATTGAAATGAAGTGTGTGACATTTATATGTCCTTTACAAGGTCACCAAGAAGAATCCCTTCACATTATGATCTACGGGCAAAAATCGTTTGCAGTGTATTTTAATGACGTTACACTATTTGAAACATATTGAATCTGATGCATATCAATAAGATGCACTTCAAGATGCTTGCTATAGTATATGGTACACATAGCATTTATAGTTCAGTTACAAGGACACGCAAAATAATTTGGTTATAATACCTACTGTCTATGAGCAATAATTGCTGGAAGTGTGTTTTTAAAATTAACTAATTTTTTGCATATTACTTGACGTGTAAAAATTTTATTTTTCCACATAACATGAGTGAACATTGCTCGTCCGACGTCAACGAGACGTTCTGCTCACTTGGGGCCGAGTACTGTGGCGACGCCATCTTGCACGGGCAGCAAAAAAGAGTTTCTAGGAGGAAGCAACTGAGCTAGCCTTTTTCTGAGCACTATAGAACTCGCCTGCTGTCCTTGTGTTCTCCAGTTTGATCCTTGCTACAGCACACGTCTCCTGCAACTTTATTAAACGGTTTTATAAAAAAGTTTTGTTACAGTATTCTAAATGTGTTGGAAAGTGTTTCATAATTTGTGCCGGACGTATTATTTTTGTTTCTTCTTTTTTCTACGTAGGTCAAAGAGTTAACTTTAAAAATATAAAATAAAGACCACTCATTATTGCAATTTGAGTCGGGACTTTCTATATATCTTTTAATGCCTATTGAAAACATTAAAAATCTATTTATCTATTTTGCTTTTATTTAACACGAATACATAATCTGTCGCTAACTATTATTTTAATTTTTTTTTTCACAGGTCCAGTAGTAAGTGCCTTAACGAACAAATTTGGTTGCAGACCAGTCACTATAGCAGGGAGCATCTTATCATGTGCCGGTTTCCTTTTAAGTACCATTGCTCCAAGTGTCGATTTTCTGATGGTCACTTATGGGATTATGGCAGGTAAGTAAACTAATTAAGACAAATAAACAACCTTTGTGTGTTGCGAAGAATATGCAACGCTTTTAAAAATCAACAAAAAAAACCCCATAAATAAACAAAATAAATAATAATGTATCTGTTTCAAATAATCATAGATACATCTTTAATTCAGTTTAAAATCTACAGATAGAGTTAATAAGAAAACACAGAGTAACGCGTGCTCGATGAAAAGTCTATCGCAACTTTTTAACAGTGTGGTCCAACCTTTAGTTACCCGAGGGCTAATAAAACTATAGGAATGTGAGGGCCAGAGACATTCCAGAAAGAAAACGAATTATGTATTTAACTCAAAAACTTTTATTAAAATTTATATTAAAAGAAGTTTAATATAAAACTTCATTATTCATTATTATTTCCTTTTATTCTTCATTCATCACCACTTCAGTCGAGAAATCAATTTGATGATTGGAACCGCTTTCCTGATACAAGTTTATCAATGTCCACTGTAAATTGAGTAACGCAAAGTGCCAGGATCGATTCCAGTGAAGCATTTTCAATTCGATTTCACGTTTATGATTTAATTTGTTTGAGAGCAAAAAAGCACTTTCTCACACATATGTACTGCCAAACAACAATAACATTTGCAGAGAGAATTTAAGCAGTTTAGGAAAACGTTCTTTAGAAATCAGTTTCCAGACATTTTCAGGGACATCACTCTTTTTAGTCTGGTAAAATGGGTCTGCCTGAATATCACATCACAAATTTCCATTTGAAGATCGCAGGGCACCTCACTTACTTCAATACCCATGGGGTTGTTGAACGGTGCAAGTTTTGGTCCTGGAACTCTTTCTTGATATCTACGATTATTTCATGAAACATAAAAAATTTGTGTCACTTTTTCCTTCTTTGAACTGCTGACAAGATGAGAAATGTGCCGTAGTATTTGCCTTCAGTGCAATTTTCATAACATCAAGTTTTTTGCGGAAACCCTCAATATGTCCATAAAGCTTGAATATGTTTTGTTTTCTGCCTTGTAGTTTCATGTTTAAATCATTTAGATGGGATGTTAAATCTGGCAGAAAGGCAAGATTATTTAAAAACTGGATTTCTTCCAGTTTTTCTTGATACTCATACTCAATGTTCTCATTTCTGAGAAAAGCAAGAATTTCATTCCTCAACCCAAAAAACTGTTGCAGGCATTTTCCAGCACTCAGCCAACGCACTTCACAGTACAATGAAATGTCACCATATTCAGCTTCAAAATTGTTCAGGAATGCATTAAATACTCCGTGTCTATGGGCTTTATTGCCTCTCCTTATTAAATTTACAATATTTACAACAGTTTTCATTGTCTCACTGAGCCTTATAATTTTCCCACACAGAGCCTCCTGGTAGATAATGCAGTGGAAAACAAACAATTCATGCCTTTTTCTTTACACAGTCCTTCTAACCCAGTTTTATGACCAACCATTGCTTTAGCTCTATCTGCTGCAATGCCAGAGCACTTCACGAAACTTCTATATTTAGAAACGAAGTCATCCAGTGCATTGAATATGTCAATACCTTTTATGCTGGTTTCTAAAGATTTCAATTCCAACAGTTTTTCATGAATTTCAAATTTTTCGTTTGTTGTTCTGACAAAGATAAAGAGCTAGGTGATGTTATCTCTGCTCTCATCTATAGCTAGAGAGAAAAATTAACATTTTTCCAAAATGCCCTTGAGAAAAACGTAAGACTTCACCACCCAAATCTTTAATTCTTCTACTTACTGTCTAATGAGACAAAGGAACTGCTTGAAAATTTTTAGCCATCTTATTATCTCCAAATGAGGATACCATTTTTAAAGCACATCTCAATGAGCTCACCATCACTAAAAATTTTCTACTTTTAGCTAGCTCTAAACATACCTCATAATCTAAGATATAAAAATGAAAATTTGTCTGTCTGTCTGTTTATAATGCTATACAAATCCACAGTTTGGAAGCCAGAATTGTGAAATGTTACATACATGTGTATTAAAACACGGCCGATGCAACTATAATAATCCGGAATCGGAATAGGTTATAGTTAATTTTTAATTAATAAAAAACAGCAAATTTAACAGCAATTTCCAATCAAATTTAAACATTTTCCGTTATAGCTGTTGCTAACAATTAAAAATCCACAATAAAATTCTTACCACAACAATTACTTTTCTATTGCAAAATTTCCACATGAAAAAATGAAATAAATGGTTTGACGAATTTAAAAAAAAAAAAGGAATATTACATCATAACTTTTCTACTGCAAGATTTCCACGTGAAAAATGAAAATAAAATAAATAGTTTGACGAATTAAAAGCAAAAGTGAATGTTACGTCATAATTTTTCTGTTTTATGATTTCCATGTGAAAAATCATAATTATTTAATTAATTTGACGAACAAAAAAAATGGAATATTACATCATATTGGAAATATGAAGGACGTGGTGAATATGTAACGTCATATAAGTGTGAAAAAATGTATTGAGGCATGATTAAAACTCGATTATGGAAATATTGACGTATTTTAACATTATTGTTCCAGTGATGAATGGAAATAAGTTCATTTATAGTTGTATTATTTGCATCTGTCATATAAATTTATACATTTTTGTATTGGGTTTTCATTTGATTCGTGTGTACAACACTTTAACTGTTTTTTTTATGTTGTATGTTAAATTTTGAAATTGTTTTTCAAAACAAACATTCTTAAAATTCTTAAAACATTCTTAAAATTCTTAAAACATTCTTAAAATATTATAGATAATGAAGTTTATTAAAGATTTAAAATAAGCGATATCTATATTAGATGGTAATTCCAGTTTTTTATAATACTTTTTAAATAATGCATTTATAATATTATGTAAATATAATAAGTCTATATTATTAAAAAGATCTTCTTTGAAGTCATATGTCGTTATATTATATACACAATGAAGATTTTTTAAAATATTGACCAGTTGATAGCTATTTTTTATACAATGTGTATTATCATTGTTTGTAGTAAGTATATATAAGTGATTAAGAATTTTTAATAGAAGTTTATTGGCTTTATTATTATATGTATTGCAACCACTAGTTACAGTCCTAAATTTAATTGGAGTTTTATGAAATTTGGGAATAAGAACTAAATAAGGATAATTAAAGTTAGTAGATATAATATTTAATAGTTTATAATAACTTTGAATTTTACGATTATTTACAATTACATTTTCATTAGTTTTTTGAAAAGATTTATTAGAAGAAATACAGGTTGTAGGAAGTTGGTGATAATAAGATTTACATATGATTGCATAATTTTTAGGAGATTTGTCTACATATGTAATAACGTAGTTTTTTGTAATTTAGTAATTTGTTGGAAAAAATGCTTCGTGTTAATAGAAACCAAATCAGAAATATTATTTTTTAAAGCCATAGTTAATTTTTCAATTACTAATATTTTCCATTGATTAAAATATTCAATAGGTTTATTGTAATAGATTGAAATTTTATATATAAAAATATCTATATCATATGTAAACTGTTTGATAATAGATTTAACAGTAAATTTAGATGGAAGTCTATATTTAGTAGGATAACCCATTAGTTTTTTCAATTTAAAATCATTAACAATACTAAGATTTCCAGTGATTATATGTCCATGATCATTGTTTATATATTTTTTTAGATTGGGGTCATTGCATTTACACGGAAAATTACTTGCAGCAGATGTATTTTTTGAAAATGTATTGTAGTTAAAAATCTTTCTACCAATTGTATTCGGATATTTAAAGGATTTTGATATATGAAGATTATTAATAGGAAAATAACAATTTTTATCATTAAATATAGAATTGATATTAATTTTATTAAATATATAATTTGAAAAAGTTATTATCATTTGAGTATTAGTGTTTTGAATTTTATGGGGTTTTTTTGTAAATTAATATTTAAAAGATTAAGCCTAGTCATAATGAGATCAAAATAAATATCAGAGAAATGTTTAGAGAAAGATTTACTTATAAATACAATTAAATGTTGTACAATCTGTTTCTTTTTAATAGCAAATATGTATTTTCGAATTAATAACCAGTTATAATGCTTTAAATATTTACTTTGAAGATCATTAATTTGTTTAGTGATATATTTTTTGGAAACTACAACTGATGATGAATTTTTTCCCCGTTTGTTTCGTGTTGTTTTACAATTTAAATTATGATTAAGAGTATTTTAAATTGGAGAATAATCAATAGTGTTATTTATAGATGTGAAGACTTTGACAGGTCTATTAAATATTTCACTATTAAGTCCATAAGGATAAATTGGGTATGTCGTATATTTCATGTATGATGACTCCATATAAAGCCGCTGTGATTTATTTTTTAGAATATGAAGGATTTCAATTGTCGTATTTTTAAATAGATGTTTATGAAAATGTTAAATTTCAGCTGTAGATTGTATATTTTTTGCTTTGTTTTTATTAGAGTCTGAACGATGTTGATTGATACGTTTATGAATTGGACCTGATGTTTCACCTATATATTTCATGTTACATAAGTTGCACTTTATGCAATAAATAACATTAAATGCTTTACAAAAATTTGAATAATTAGGATCTGAGACAATTTGTGTCTGAGAAGCGTACGGACATGTCTTGCACCGAGCATCTAAACACTTACGAAATTGTAAAGGACGAGGGGGAGAGTATAAAAGGTCACTCGATGACGATCCAGGAACAACCCCATTATTGTTCCTGTACCGGGCACTACACTGCATAGAATATATATATATATATATATATATAATAATTCTAGCATTTCAGAAAGTGGATTACAAATCGATAGCAAAATTCCATCTTTACATACAAAAACATGTTGAGTTAAATAAAAGAGATTAAAAAAAAAGAATGAGTTTACTTTTTATTTTGATTTTAAAAAACTCACGTTTTTTTAAAAAAAAATCTAACTCAACTTACTCTCGCTTTTCAAAAAGTGAATGAAACTTAACTCAAAACTCACAGAAAGGGAATCAAACTCAACTCAAAGCTCACGGAAAGTGAATGAAACTCAACTCAAAACTCACAGAAAGGGAATCAAACTCAGCTCAAAACTCACAGAAAAAGAATCAAACTCAGCTCAAAATTCACAGAAAAGGAATCAAACTCAACTCAAAACTCACAGAAAAAGAATAAAACTCAACTCAAAACTCATAGAAAGAGAATCAAACTCAACTCAAAACTGACGGAAAGTGAAGCAAACTCAACTCAAAACTCACAGAAAGTGAGTCAAACATACGATTTTCAACTCAGTGAGTTCGGTCCTGCACAACGGCCAGGACGCCAGTAAAAAACTGTTTATTTAACGGAAATAACTTGCATTTATATATAACTTTTTGTTACTTTAACAGATTTTGCATATAATTTGCATTTATTAAAAACGTTCTTTTAACAGATTTCGCAAGTAAAATAAAGTTTACAGATTTGTTTCTGGAAAACAATCTGCATTTTTTACGACCTTTCTGTGACTTTAGTAGATTTTTCCATTAAATTTTCAACTACTAGATTTTTTTTTCCATAAAAGGAACAGTTTTTACTAGCGTCCTGACAGAGAGTTTTTCTGTAAAATCAGTAGATTTTTTTTTTTCACACCACCTTTTTTTTCAGTGTCCTTACTTTACACAATGTTTTAATTATTTACTTATCTATTTCAACAAATATCTTCAGAAATAAACTAGTCGGATGTGGCAATTCCAAAACTTTCTTCTATCTCATACATGTTCATACTTCCTGATAAATGCAGCACAGCAGCGCCACCGGTTAGGTGATTTACACCAAAATCTAACCAGCAACAATTTACGTGAACTTCTAATTGAATTTGAAGTTTGATGAAAATCCGTGCATTAGTTTTTGAGATAGCGATATTAAGGAAATCGTGAAACGTTCTGCATAGCAGTGGCACATATTTTGGGCAATTTAAGCCAAAAACGTATCAGGATCATCAACTTATATGAGGGACTAACTGAATCTAAAGTTTGATGAAAATTCATGCATTAGTTTTTAAGATACAGCTATTGGGGAAATCATGAATAATGCGGCACAGCAGCGCCACCTACTGGGTGATTTACACTAAAAAGCACCAATTTACACCAATTTATATCACGGACTAACTGAATATAAAGTTTGATTAAATTCCGTTCTTTAGTTCTTGAGATAGAGCGCCCACAAAATTTGTGTCACACATACACACAGAGAGACAGACTCACAGACAGACAATTTGTAAAAACATGTTTTTCGTGATCTCTGACCCCTAAAACGTATAAATCCGTAGAAAACCGGAATTCGAAAATTTTCACGAATCGAATACTTTCTTCTTGTAAAGATAGAAGAAAGTTAAAAAGGTGAGATTTGCCTGTTTGTCTGATTTTGAGAACAGCCTAACTTGAACTTCACGTTTTAAAGATGCATCAAAAGTACGTTCCTACTAATCGAGCGATTTCAATTTGTGACTGTTGTAAAAAATAAAGTATATCACATTCTTATTGCATCAATAGCTGTGCATATGATGGTTCCAAAATATTCCCCCCACTCCCAGATTAAAAGCCTGAACTATTACAGTTCAACAATTTAGAAAGAGCTTTCTAAACTGTGTCATTTTTACGATTTATAATCTTCTCCTTTGGAAAACTTTTTCTTTTATTGACATATAAAATTTCTTTTGGAGCTGCTTCCATTTACATAAAATATTCCTATTATCATTTATAATAATACATTACATTGTATAAATGGAGTGTCGAAAAAAGAACGATCCCACTTAAAATTTGAATGCGTCTTCAATTATGCTAAGTAAAAAGATGAAATAATTTGCATGTTTGTCAGATAATTTATCAAATGTGTACACATTAATAAATTAGACGGATGTGGCAATCCCAAAACTTTCTTCTATCTCATACATGTTAATACTTCCTGAAAAATACAGCCTAGCAGCGCCATCGGTTAGATGATTTACACCAAAATCTAATCAGCAACACCTTACGTGAACTTCTAATTGAATTTGAAGTCCGATGAAAATCCGTCCATTAGTTTTTGAGACATAGCTACTACGGAAATCGTGAAAAGTTCTGCATAGGAGCGCCACCTGTTGGGCGAATATACCAAAACCTAACAAGCAACAACTTAAATCAACTTGGTAAATAAATCTGAAGTTTGATTAAAATCCGTGCATTACTTCTTAAGATAAAACTATTTCGGGAATCAGGAAAAATTCAGCTTAGCAGTGCCACCTGTTGGGCGATTTACACCAAAACGTAGTCAGTGCCAACTCATATCAAGGACTAACTGAATCTGAAGTTTGATGAAAATCCACGCATTAGTTCTTGAGATAGAGTTCTTGCAGAAATCGTGAATAATGCAGCATAGCAGCGCCACCTGCTGGGTGATTTACACCAAATCGTAGTAAACACCAAGTCATATCAAGGACTAACTGAATCTGAAGTTTCATAAAAATCCGTGAATTAGTTCTTGAGATAGAGCCAATGCGGAAATCGTAAAAAATGCAGCATAGCAGCGCCGCCTGTTGAGCGATTTACACCAAAAACTAATCAGCACCAATTATATGAGGGACTAATTGAATGTAAATTTTTATTAAATTCCGTGCATTAGTTCTTGAGATAGAGCGCCCACAAAATTTGTGTCACACACAGACAGACAGATTCACATACAGACATATTGTAAAAACATGCTTTTTGGGATCTCTGAACCCTAAAACGTGTAAATTCATCGAAAACCGGAATTCGAAAATGTTCATGAATCCAATATTTTCTTCTTGTAAAGATAGAAGAAAGTAAAAATATAATTCAAATTTTTGCCATTAGATGGTGCTCCGCCGCCGTCTCAAACTGTAAAAATACTCAAATTAACACCAAAATTTTAAAATGCTTTTTTTGTGTGTGTTTCAATAGTTAAATAGAATAAAGAGTAAGAAACTTTTGATATAATTTTACACGTTAGTTTGAGCATTCTTACATATGAGAAAACGCAACGCCATCTACTAACGAATATTTGAACTATATTTAAAATTACTGTACATTAAATTTATAAGCCGTCTGATAAATACGTCATTTTTTTCATCTTTATATTTAATGTATTAATAAATAGTTAAATTTTAAAATTAAGTGCACATTTTGCATACATATAGTTCATTTTTTTTAGCTAACAGCTGTTATTATTTCATATCGCCATTTTGTTAATTTTCAAAATTCAGAGGCCTTCAAAGCTACCTATATGCATCCCTCATTTTATCTCATCATTATTATTCTTAAAATAGTAATGGGAAAATTCATTTGCATAGCAGTTCAACAGTCTTAATTAAAAAAGAAAGAGAAAAAAAGAAGAAAAGCAGTGGGAAAAGAAAAAAATCTTCAGAGCAGGTGTCTTTAAAGTAAGAAGCAGATTACGCATTAATGGTTGAATTTATTGATGTATGTCTAACAACTCAAGGACACATTACACATTGAGTTAATTGGATTTCTTCGGCGAAATATTAGAGAGCTGCTTTATTATATTTAATAAAAATTATATTGGGAGTAAAGTGTTCGATTTCACAAAATGATGTATGAGCTATGCTAATTAATAATTATTGAGATGATATTTATCGGACATGTTTGAAGTATTTTTATCCAGAAACATAGTGTAAAACATAGTGCAAGAGTATGAATAATTGTTTATTAATTTAATTGCAATAAGTATTAGGGGAAGGTCCGGTAGTATCGGACGATTAAGCTATTTCAAATTTTTTTTACAAAAATTGTATAGTTAAATATGAATATTTACTACTTTAATGAAAACTTTAACATGTTGTTTGCATACTTCAAGCTCATTTCTCTTGGAATTATTTTTATTGTTTTTTTACTTTTTATAAATCTTACATTTTGACCTTGATTATCTCTGGACGGTTGTATCGGACATGGTGCCATACTTGAAAAAATGTCTTTTTTGGATTTAGAAACAACTTGTTATTACTACATTTGTTATGGACTTTACTTTTGCCCTTTTCACTTTAACTTCTTGTTCGAATTTAAAGTTTTCATACCTTTAATGTGATTTTCTTCCCTTACCTATCTCTTTGCTTCTGTGATTTGTTTTTCTCTTGTTTCTCTCTTTTCTTCTTCTCAAGTTGAGTTTTACACGGCGATGAGGTTAAAATTTCCTTTTTTTTTTCTTCACGACTTTGTCATGTTACGAGCTTAATACTCGAAGTGCTTGGAAGATATAAAATCTCCTCTAAAATCTGTTCCGATTTATTTTTCTTATGAAAAGTCTCAGGGTTGATTTGGCCTACCACTGAGACGTTTTTTAATTACTGTAAAAGCACTTATTTTCACGAGCCTTTAATTTTCGCGATTTTCGCGAGCCCGCCGTAATCACGAAAATTTAAGCCTCGCGAAATATATATATATTTTTTTCGCCTCAAATAATAATTAAAAATCAAAAATATTTCGTTTTCGAAATTTAATGATTACAATCACTTAAATAAGAAATAAGTACAAAAATTTCTTGGATACTAACAACTAGTTCTTGAATATTATACAACTACTTTTTAAATAAAAACAATAATACAACTAATAGAATGCAGCTCATTCACTTACAATATTTATACCAGCTTCTTTGAAGACATTCATTTTTAGAGCGATGGGGAGAGGGGGGTAGCGAAGAACTTTTTTGACAAAAGGAAGTTTCTTAAATTGCCTTATGGAAAAGGGGATCTATTTAGGTAGTTTCGGAGTTTTTCAACTTTAGGTTCAGTTCATATAAAATTCGCGAAATTTTCAGCTCGCGAAAGTACCGATATCTTCATTTTCGCGAAAATTACGGCTCGCGAAAATAAGAACTTTTACAGTATTCTTTCTCTGTTTTTCCATCTTCTGCTATGTTGAAGACACAATACAATCCTCCCACTTAATCGGGTCACGGATAATCGATAACGCGTTTATTCGAATAGAATCCTCCGGAACGGGATTTATTCCTATTGGTTTTATGTTATATTTTCCCGCTTAAACCAAATACCTTTTACGAACTGTCACCGCTTAATCGAATAACAACTGTGTGACCGATGGTTGAAAATAGGCGTGGAAAGCACGTTTCAGCTGGAATTTCCTTACACCTTTTGTCATTTTCGGTCCCTTTGCGCTGAAAACAAATTTCCAGTTCTTCCTGCAATGATTTCGGCCAGCAGGTGTATGCATAATGTACAGGCCAAGTGATCTGAACACCATCACTCCTTGCTGTTAACCAGCAATGCGCCGTCACTTCGAGACTCGAAATGGTAGTTGTGACATTTTGCACTGATTCGAAAAATAACCCTATATTTACTCCTTTAAAATTCCCCTTAAACAAACCACTTTAAACGATTTTTTTAAAGCAGTATAACGTAAATTAGAAGAAGCAAAATGTTGACCAAATTCAAACGAGCTGCATTAAGTGTGATGTAAACGATATAACTGTATGTACTGACATTAAATTAATACGTATTTACTTTATATTAGCATTTGTATTTATTTTAGTTTATGTTATTCTATTAACGATTTTATTATGCTGTTAAATAAATATACCGTAGATGGTTATTTTGCCTTTTTATTACGCATCAAATATTACAGTTATGATTTCCCGTTTAATCAAATATCCGCTTAATCGGATATTATTTCTGGAACCGTCAATATTCATTTAAACGGGGTCGGCTGTATCTTTAAATACACAATATCTTTCACTAGTTCTCTGGTTGTCATTTCAGAAAGTCGGACTTTTTATATATCTTCCTTCATGTGATTTTCATCCCACTTATGACGTATTTTTTGCATCTTAGAATAAAACAGAGAAAATCGTAAGAATTTGTTTTTTTTTTAAAACTTGTAAACTCTTGTCCGATACAACCTGCAACCGTTTGTCTGATACAATCCGAATGCTGCACTCTGATGCTTTGACTACCTATCACATGCGTATTGCCAGGTCTAGACATTATGGCTTACAGTATAAAGCATAGAAACCCCTACATCTAACAAAACACTAAAAACATTGTTGTACAGTCAAAGATTTTATGATAGTTGTAGTATTGAGACGTTTAAAGTCACAGCTATATGAATTATGAGACTAAATCAGTCACACAAAGACATTCGCAAGGTAATATTAAACCTATGGGAGCGTTCTTGACAAATATCTTGCTTGCATTTTATTACTTTTAAATAATTTATTTTCATGGGATACCTGAGATCAATATCTAATGTTGTGCTTTTGTACTTTTTCGGTTTTCGTTGCATTTTTAGGGTTCGTACTTAAAAAGTAAACACGGAACCATTATAAGATCACTCCTGTGTCTGTCCGTCTGTCTGTCTGTCTGTCACAGCCATTTTACTCGTAAATTATGGAACGGGGAAAGCTCAAATTCGGGGAAGTAATAAAGACCACTGACCCACATATTTTCAGATCAATAAACATTCATAAATATATTTAGTAAAAAAGTAAAGGGTGCTAATTATGCTACTTGAAAAAAAATCTTTTCTTTGTATATCATGTGGGGTATCCTATGAAAACTTTTGTAACGCTGAACTCAAAAATACGTTCCTTTTAATTTTAGGTATTATATTTTCAAAGATATTGTTGAAAATGTAGCGCAAAAATATGTCCCCCCCCATCTAATTCCGAATCTACTGAAACTAAAATTATGAAAAAGTTAGAGGTAGTAGACGTTAATATAAACCTTGCCGGAAAATTATAGCGATTACCCCAGGTCACATAGTTTTTGAGTAATTAGCATTTTTCTGTTATACACAAATTTCGATTTACGGGCATTCAGAAAAATTGTTGAGCATCGCTGAATATACCTATCGTTGCAGAAAAATAAAAGCATTGTTGATAATGATTTTCGAGAAAAATCATCGGTGATTAGCCGAGATATTAACCCTTAAAGATACGGTCAGTTTGGACATACACAAGGACAGGGGCGGCGTACTCTATGCCTAGTTAACAACTTTTAATGATATATATGTGTAATGTAATTTCCAGTAACAGTATGAAAGCAATAAACGTCAAATTGTTAAAAACATACTAATTTAAGGGTCTCAAGACTCTAAAAAGTGGAAAAAATGAAAAAAAGACCACTTTCAACATTTAATGTCTTAAAATGTATATGATTTTAAAACACAATTTTAATTGTGATGAAAGATATAAGTACGTTCTTTCGTCTCGTGTATTTAAAAAATTGCAAGATACAGAATTAGTATTTATAGGGGCCTCGAAACTGTTAGACATTTGTCGAACAAAAAATTGGCATAACAATTTACGCGCAGGATTACAAAATAAATATTGCAACTAGAATGAAAATTTTGGTACTTACTTATACTTCAGAACTTCCCTGAACTTAAATAAATTTGTATTTAAAGCATTTTTATATTTTTAATGCAATGTTGCATTTAGCTAATACAAAATTTTGAAAATTTCAACAGTAAAATCACTTAAAAAAATATTTTTTTGAACAATAAAAAGGAAAATTTAGGTTCAGTTTATACAGACTAACATGAAATATATGTTTTGAAAATTTCATGAAAAAATATTCAGAAGTTTTTGATTTATCATGCGCGTTATGCCCAAAAAATGCCATTTGGAAAATAATGACTTTAAAGTTTCGGAAACGCCGCTTCAGCTATTGAAAATCCTAAAGGCCAAAACTTCTGTTCTAATGGGAATTTCAAGGAAACAATTATATCAAAATATTCATAAAAGATAGGAGTTTAACATCTAAAAAAATAAAAATTTCTTAAATTATGAAGCTTTAAGAGTCCTGCGACCACTTAATCTTTTACGGCGCGGAGTAATTATATTTATAAACTTATGAAATAATGAACTGACACCAGAATTTATAAATGAATTTATTAGAAAATGCGAACTTGCTTATTTTCACGTACATGATAAAAGGAAAATTTCAATTAAATATTCTTGGTGCCGTTTGTCTGTTTTAAAATTAAAATTAGGTGTCCGTTTTTTAAGGGCATCGCCCTCGAAAGATTTAATTAGAATGAATCGCATAAATACTGTGGGATTCGCGATAGTTTGCATTGATTGTATCTCTCAATACGCTTCGAGTGACTTTAAAAGTTAATTAAACACCTATCTGAAAAATCGCGGCACTGACCAAGGCGGCGTTGCAACTTTGAGACCTCAATTTGAAGCGCGTTTAGCACAATGCCAAAGTTAAACTTTAAACAAAGGTTTTGTTTTAGCTACATTGTAGAGAAAAAGGTTATTACTACGCTGAATTTAGTTTCCTGAAATGCTAAATGAAGTTTAACTATGCACTGCTTTTATTGTCAGTACCGAATAAAGTTCATCATAAACAGATTAGGATAATATTAAAAAAAAGTTATACGAATAGCTATATTTGATATTATTTAGGTTCCACATCTCTTTGAAATTTCATGGTATACCCATTTACACTTTTCTAATATATACAGTTATACCCAACCCTACGTTGTATAGTTTTTTACAAAGTCTTAGTATTCTTTTAGCAACTTTTTTATTTTATTTGACAATTACAAATTCATATATTTATTCTACGGAACCCTCTGTGCGTGAGTAATGCTCGCACTTGATCGTTTATTTTTTAAATATTCGGACACTTTCTTTTTTGGAAAACTATTTGGAACCTGTTCTGAAATTTAATGTATCCTCATTTAAAAAAAATGCAATTCGAAAAATAAAAACGTACAACGCTAGATATCGATTTCTAGATGAACATGATCCAGACATCTCTTTTATTCAGGATAAGGATATTCCTTTGAAACGGGATGCTAATAATCCTACAATAGTGCCATAAAAGTAGGGTTTAAAAAAATCATGATTAAAAAAAAAAATCGGATTTTTTTTATTTAAATCGGATTTTTAGGATTTTTTTTTTCGTGCATTAAAATACGGAATAGCTAAAAGTAGTTTTAGGCTTCCAAAACAATTAAACTTCTAATTTCTATCATAATCTACGTTTTCAAGCTAATTAATTATTATTAATAGCTAGTAATTACAGTAATGATAAAAGTGCATATTAGTAGTATACAAAACTTCATATTATATACATATTAAATTGTCAACACTGTTTAAAATTAATAATTATTCAACATTAAACTCTCAAATTAGGAAAATAATATGCAATTTTATCCTTTAATTAGTAAAAGGATAATTAATAATTTAGCATTCATTCTAGAAAGAAAAAGGGACAAGGTGCTAGTTCCTAAAAAAGGTACTAATTCAGTAAAAAAACGGCATTATTTCATGAAGAAATATATTAGTAATTAGTAATATATTAGAAATGTACTCAGTAAGGATAAAAAAAGATTTTTTGCCTTTGCAATCACTAATTTATTTATTTAGAGTATATGAGTTCACAAGTAAAAAAGTAAAAACATTTATTCAATCTCTACCAAAAGAAGCTCTTTCTGTACTAAGATTTATATACCAATTAGTTCTTTTTCTCTTAAACATTCTTTTGTAATAGTTGTCAAACAGTTCTCATTCTTTCATTCTTCTTTAGCTCCAATTTGCTTAAATTTTATTATTGCAAAAGTAGGAGGAGAAAATAACATAGTGGCTGCTTATTCTTTTACTTACAGAAACTTAATATACTTGCTGTGCTTATTTTATATAAAAGAATGAAATGAAAAGGAATTTAAGGAAATTATGACATTGTAAATTATATTAGATTTAAATATCATTTAAAAATAAAATGCATTTTATGCCACATAAAAACTTGCTTTTTACAAACTTACTGTACTTAATTTTTTACAAGTATAAGCTTAAAAAAATATTTAAAGCTTTTTTTTTGTTTATTCATAAAACAAAATACCTATAGTAACTTTCCAAATTATGTTCATCTTAGATTTTTATACTTTTTTATGCAATTTTAAACATGTGAAAAAATTATGATTTTAATGAATTATTTTTTTTTAAATCACTTGATTAAAATCACGATTTAACCACTGATTTAAATAATTTGATTAAAATCGTTGACACCCTACAGCAAAGAGAAAAAAATATTGTTAAACAGCCTGTAGAAATTATTATTATTAAAATACATTTTTTCATTTAGCTTATGCAGTCATATTGCGTACCTTACTTTATTGTGTAGGGAAAGTGGAGTTGAATGAGACACGGGATCAATATGCGAAAACAAAAATGTTTATATGGTCTACAATCATAAATAAATTGGTGTTTCATTTGATAAATGATATCACTGAGATCATTGAACAGATATAGTTTCAAAACAGTACACATTACAGAAAATTAGAATATTCCAACAAGTCGGAAATTGTACTATAAACGTGGCAAATGAGGGGCGTTCGTACTATAACTAGTTTTATAAATATTCAGATCTTCATGCAATATCTGTTGCACTCTTACGTAAAAATGAATGAATACAAAATTTATCACGATTATATATATTAAATTCAGTAATACGGAAATAGCATGACTCCATCTTGAATATGACGTAATCACCATGTCAACCTAGAATCATTATACCTATCGTGCGATACCATTGAATTAGTTACGTATGATAGGATTTAATAGAATGAAGAAAACTTTTAATAATATCTTTTTAAGTTTTGATTTTCGAATTTCATAAAATTTTAAATGACTCGACAAAATTCTGCAACGATTATATATTAAATTTAAAACCATTCGGTTGGGTGGGTTTTGCTTTGTTACATGTGGACAGACTGACGGACCAGAAGACGACTATAGGTGGTACGTATTTACATAATTATGAACGCACCTAAAAAAGGTCCTATCTGATTTATCAACGCACAGACGGAACTATTGAAGCTAGAAACTCGGACTCCTTGATATATATTCGTAACATCCTATAGGGATCCATTAAGAAAAGGTTTTTTTTGACATTCTACTATAAAGGTGTCAAAAGCTTTGGTCATTTTGGTATCTCTCAGCAGCAGTTTTAGGTAGGACTGTGAGATGTCGCATAACGGATCTACTACAAAATGGTTAAACTCGTATTTCAGCGATTTTAGAAATGCAGCCCCCAAAGGGGTGAAAGGCGATATTGAAGAACCAAAACAAAAGATTTTTCCTTAAGCCAACTTATGTATTTTAGCATGCGCGGTTTGGCGCAAAACTAATTTATTGTTGGAACCATTGTTGTCCCTGTCATAAGATTGAAACTACATTGTTGCCAGCATCGCTCATGTTTGTCGTCAACCTTGGCTATGAATCCGATTAAGGAATATTAAAGGAATAATAGAACTACTGTTGAATTTTGATTAGATATTTTGCACATTTGTTCAAGGAAAATTTTGTTAAGTCTTGTTCTTTTAGATTTCATATTTTATAAATTGTTTCTTGCGATTTTCGTCTTTTAGTGATCGGATTTCAATCTTTGTGCAAAATATAATACATTTCCTCCTCTTCTCAAAAATCATTATTTGACAGTCGATATTTACGATTTAAATACTGATCGCCATATTTATGGGTTTGAGTATGTACAAGGGTGCGTTATAGCGATTGCCGTATGGCAGATTATAGGCGTGAAACCCACAGAGTTCTGTTAAAATGATTGCCGACTTAACGATTTATGTACTCAAATTCACAGGGCCCCGTGAAAGTGATTGTCGTTTTAAGGATTTATGAGGCGCGAAATACAGAGAGGTCCGTGATAGTAATCGCCGTTCTAACAATCTATCGCTGAGAAGCACGCAGAGCCCCGTTATTTTAATTACCATATTAAAAATTGATAACCGCGAAATCCACGGGGCTCATTTTTACTGTGATCGCCGTATATCTTAGACTGTCCCATTTTTGCTTTTTTTCTTTTTTTCATCCGGAAGTTCTCCTTTTCTCCTATATTAGCGCTTGCAGGGTCGAGCGGGTCTTTCACAGGGGGCTCACGAATAAAATTGCGTATTTATGTCGCGAAATCTTTTTTTACATTCTTTTTTGATATTTTTATTTTTTATTTTCGTTTAGTTAAAAATAAAGCATTTTATTTAATTATTTTCTATTTGCATGCATTTTATGTGCCCCGGGCTATACGCTTGGAAAGACATCTGCATCCCTCCTCCCATGCGACTATCTTCATAGGCGGAAACCTGACAGTAATACAATACTTCGCGTTATCAAATAATTTGTATTCTGATTTCAAATTTATTATTCAATCTTCTGTGTATTAATTACTACTTAATTACTAGAACCACTTCAACGGCAATCCCGAAATAAGTCGGGGTAACAACACTGTTTCCATATACCTGCTGCCGGTGAAGTGGTTAACTGCTTAAATATTACTACTTAATCATAAGGCGATGGATCCCTAACTATTCTCTGTAACGCATACAATTCTATGGGAGTTGAAATAAATGGATTTACTGATTCGCCAATAAACGCTCTACAAAATAGGCCAAATGGCTTTAAAACTGCACAAATGAAACATTTTAAATGCTAAAAAGTAGAACATAAATTATAAATAAAGAATGAAGAGTGCAATATTAAGAAAAAAATAATCTTTCGCCAATTAATAGTTTAGAATGATGTGAAGGGAGAAACCTCCCACCCCCTCACATTTGAAATTTGAGATACGGCCAGATTACAAGTGGAGTACATTGGGATGTCTCACAAAAACTCATATTTGTGAGCTCCAATCCCCAAGAATTTGACTGCAACACATCAAAATTTTTACGATGTTATTGATTGAAAGTTCCGTAAAAAACAAGTATGATGGGGTGGTCCATAAGACAAACGTGTCTTTACAGTAGCAGAGTATCAGGCCGAATGAATAACATTTACATATCGAATGCACGCCACATTCGCTGAAATACGAAGCCAATATGAGAGTTACGCAAACGCCAAATTATCCGTTGCATATAAAAACAATGGAAGAGAATTTAAATTATTGGCGAATAAACTGATAAAGAAAAAATTGTGAAAATAACTTCAAGCAACCCTACCAAAACATTAACAATTCGTAAAATTTATTTATATTATAGATGCCAAATATAATTTTATGATTAAATTTATTGCCTGAGTTAAAATGCAAGAAATGGATAAAAACACATTGTCAATAAAAATGATCGCTTTCTTTTATAAACAAAGCAAAAATTACCCACATAAATATTGTAACAAAAATAGATTAGTATTAAATTAATATCGAACTGTCAAGAGTGCAATTATCGTAAATCTCCCATATAGTTTGTTGACATGCAGATATCAAATAGCGAAATCAAAATGGTAATGAATCCTTTCGTTAAAAAGACATGTTTATTATTTAATGTTTTACTTCCGCATGAAAGAGACGAGAAATAAGCCTGAAATTACTTTTTAACAAATCCAGTTATTACTGATTGAATACATGGAAAGAAAAAGTAAGATTAATTTAAAAAGAATAAAAGGACAATATATGGTGATTGCATCATCATATATTATCACCCCCAGCACGCAAAAATATGCTGACTCTCGGCATGGCTTGATTCCACAAATAACATCAAAAATATATTCAAAAACACTGTACTAAATCAATATATAAGGTACTAAAATTACAAACATTTTCTTCATTTTTTTTTTTTTTTTTTTTTTTTGAAAATAAGTAATTAGAAGCTTCTTGAAAAAAAAATGCACAGATCTGAATGTTAATAATAATGTCTATATCACGTGATAAAATTGATTGTTCATCAATCAAAACCTTCAAAAGTTTCTTATTGTTCTTTTTAAATAGTCGACTATTTTCAATATGAATTTGCATTACATTCTTTCTGATATTCAATAATCAGATCTAATAATAAAAAATCATTTGTCCTTACAAGTATGTGTCCTTGTATGTGAAATCCTGAATAGGACATAAACAAATCTTTGTTTGTTTGTTATAATTGTTGCTAGCATAAACAAACATTTTCTAATATGTTTTATAATACTTGACATTCACAAAATATAATATATGTATGCATACAATGAAATATTAAACACAAAATTATATACAAAAAGTGTGAGAAAAAAAATAAATGTAATATTCATGCAATCCGCACAGGAGAGATAGAAAAATATGCACATGTGGCATCGAAGAAAAAAAATATCTCCCCTTAAACTTGTAAGAAATAACTACAAGGAATATGACCGCAGCTTATGGCTTTGGTGCTAAACGGGACAGGGCGTAAAAGGGAGGAGGACCCACAGACATTAATATTTAATATCTGCCAATCCCCCGCTCCGCACAAAATCAGAGAATCCTCTGACAAGTTTGGAGCCACCTGGACTTCAAAACAAAAATTATCATAAGGGAAAAAGTGTGTATGTGCTCTCAATACAATGAAATGCAGACCCCATGTGGGCATTTAATTTTGAACGGGTCACATTTCAACAAGGGCGAATGAAAAAATAAAACAAAATATAAAATAAATCAAAGCTTTTTCTAAAAAAATGTAATAATGTGTAAAAGACATAAATCTAGAGTATTGAGAGCGAAAAGTGTCATAGTCGAGAATAGCTATATTCTTATATTTTTCTTACTTAATCCATAGTTGTTTTAAAACAATCAATTCCATAAGGATGTAACATTTTTTATCTGTTAATTATCCTTCATGTTTATAAATTGTAAATTACTGCTGGCCAAAACGAAACTTAAATTAACAAGTATCAAAGTTACCATTTAAAATACTAATTAAAATAAAATTTAAACTGCAAAACCTTATTATTATTATTATTTTTGTTTATGACTGAACATTAAAAAAATGACCAACCTTCTGCATGGAGCATCTGTGCATATAAGATAAAATAAACAAATGACATATGGAACCAGCCACATGACAACAAAGAGAAAGAAAGAAAAAAAAATGCACGCAACGACTAGAAGAAAAACAATGCAAAGATACTACATACAAAAGAAACATGGATGAGCAGAGCTAGTGACATATTTATTTCCTAGGACGCAAATTATAGGGATGGGGTTGATGTCAATGGTTTCTATCAATCGCTTTTTCGTAATCCTTAATATTTTCTTCCTGAATTTTAATTTTGATTGCAGAGTGCAAACATGATAATAATTTGACAAATTTAATATTATCCAAAGCAGTTTTCTCAGAAATATCTGGATATACTTTTGTTACTAACACATTTAAACGGTGCGCAAAGTTCCGAGTAGTTTCATGGGGCAAGAGGGTTAAATGATTAAGATCGTTTAGAGATGAGGCGGTAGAGCTCACAGCAAAGAATTTCTTAAATGCCTTCTCAATGAAGTCGAAACTAGTTGCCTTAGAAAGGATATCATTTTCAATTAAGTATTTTTTTCCGGGACCTTTAAGTTTAGACTTTAAAAAGATAACCAGTTCCTCTTCATCTAACTTTTTGATTTTGCCATACGCTGATACCTGATCAAAGAAAAAATTAATGAGGATAGGATCACCCTTAAAATCATCCACAGAAAAATTAAAATTACGAGACTCTGCCATTTTAAATATGAACTCTATAATATATACCAACTAGAACTTAAAAAAATTACTACACTTTATCTTACCAAAATAATATAAATATAAGCAACAAAATTGTCATATTTAAATTTCAAAGCATGAAATGAATTTAATGAATATGTGTGCATGATCAAAATAAACATTTTCACTTACTTTGGAAGAACAAAACAGCTCCATATCAATGTAGGCACAAAAAAACATCAATATATTTACGAGTACTTTTTTTTTTTTTCATCAACTATTATCAAGTGAAATTAAATATTCATTCATTTACTTAAAAAGTACTCAATAGGAAAAATGCACACTTAAAAATTCAGTTATCTTTTCAATAAACACATAATAAATACACACTCTAAATAAAAATTGTAGAGATTATTCAGTGATTAACAGGTATTCAATCAAACCTATATACACAAAAATGCCAAAATAATGCTAGCATAATTATTTACGATCCAAAATATGCAAAATCAAAATTAGTATTAAAGAAATTTTATCTGTTACTTACGATATCCCTGAATAATTTCAAATTTATGTATTACTATACTTTAAAAAAAATTTCTTTTCTTTCTTTTTTTTTTTTTTTTTTTTTTTGTAATATTTCTATTCATTTTCTCCATTTAAAAAAATTAACCACGATGACACTGACGACAATAAAAAAAATCACTCGTCAGAAACTATAAAAGCTGGGAAAATTCTGTAACTTTTTTATGCACGCGTTGGTGAAAATAAAAAAATCACCCACCAACACGGATTCAAAGAAAAACAACAAGCACCACTAATTTCTTCTGTAATTTTCGGTACTTTTTTTTTTTTAAATTGGCACTAAATGTAGACACACGCGCATCAATTCAGAAGCACCACACACTCTAGATTACTTGCTCTCCAAGATTGTTAGCAGTTGCAGAACCGTGCCACACTAATTTTTTTTTTTTTTTTTTTACACTTGGAAACATTTAGGAGCACCGCACACTCCAATCGAAGAGGAAATCCATCACCTCACGAGCAATTTCACAGAATCTGACAGCGAGCGATAATCAAGAGGGAAATGCAGGATCGGGATATACGGATTGAGCTCCAGGACAGCATCAGCATTTATCCGCGATCACGAGACCAGCCGGCAAACTCTATGACCATCAGCACAGCAGCAGGAGAAATTCGGGATCAAGAAAGCCACAACACTTGAGAACGGCATGAGTACTCCGTAACGGGAAGTGTCCGTAAATTATCAGGAAACTTTCGGGAGCATTAGGATCACAGCACAACAACATCGGGACCATCACAAACTGGAGACGAGAACACTAGGAGCATCGAACTTCGGAACCACCCCATCGTATTAAAAGTTTAAAAAAATTTCGCAGTCAAAAAAAATATCAGGCACCAATTATGTGAAGGGAGAACCCCCCCCCCCCCCCCCAAATTTGAAATTTGAGATACGGCCAGATGTACAAGTGGAGTACATTGGGATGTCTCACAAAAACCCATATTTGTGAGCTCCAATCCCCAAGAATTTGACTGCAACACATCAAAATTTTTACGATGTTATTTACTGAAAGCTCCGTAAAAAACAAGTATGGTGGGGTGGTCCATAAGACAAACGTGTCTTTACAATAGCAGAGTATCAGGCCAAATGAATAACATTTACATATCGAATGCACGCCACATTCACTGAAATACCAAGCCAATATGAGAGTTACGCAAACGCCAAATTATCCGTTGCATATAAAAACAATGGAAGAGAATTTAAATTATTGGCGAATAAACTGATAAAGACAAAATTGTGAAAATAACTTCAAGCAACCCTACCAAAACATTAACAATACGTAAAATTTATTTATATTATAGATGTCAAATATAATTTTATGATTAAATTTATTGCCTGAGTTAAAATGCAAGAAATGGATAAAAACACATTGTCAATAAAAATGATAGCTTTCTTTTATAAACAAAGCAATTGAAAATTACCCACATAAATATTGTAACAAAAATAGATTAGTATTAAATTAATATCGAACTGTCAAGAGTGTAATTATCGTAAATCTCCCATATAGTTTGTTGACATGCAGATATCAAATAGCGAAATCAAAATGGTAATGAATCATTTCGTTAAAAAGACATGTTTATTATTTAATGTTTTACTTCCGCATGAAAGAGACGAGAAATAAGCCTGAAATTACTTTTTAACAAATCCAGTTATTACTGACTGAATACATGGAAAGAAAAAGTAAGATTAATTTAAAAAGAATAAAAGGACAATATATGGTGATTGCGTCATCATAAATGAATTAATTTACGATTATAGGTTGCGAAATCAATTTAGAAATCCCGAAAAGATAATTTTAATTGTTTCGTTTTTCTTTCCTGTGCCCAATCTTAAACGAGTCGGATCGGATGTGCCAATCCTAAATTTTTCTTCTTTCTCATACATGTTAATATTTCAAAAAGTTGTTGCACATATTAATCTTTCAGTGTTATTACTTCAATACTACACCAACTTTGATTTTCATCTTAAGTTCCTGCTTCATTTTACTAATCGGAGTAAAAACGAGTTTATCTCTATAGTAATATATAATTAAATTTAAAAAATCAAAAAACCCGACTGCGTAAAAAGCAAACTAATTAATTATTTCTCATCTATGTGAAACTATTTTTTATACTTCTTACCTATTTTTTTTTATTTACTTGTATTGATGACTTTTAAATTGTGTTTAATTGCTAGTTCCTATCTATAAACACTGTTTTGATGAGGCCTATAGATGTCTATGATGGTTGCAGTAAAGATTAAAGATCCTGTCTATGCAACTTCCAGGTTATATAATATTTAAACGCAGCTTCTGACTGTAAAATAGTCATTGAAACATCGTCTTCATTTTGGAAGACCTATCCAATGATATGCCATTCAATAGGGAGCGTAAAAATTTTTTTTCGTCTCTACCACCATTTTGTATTTTACGGCCGCCATTTTGAATTTATAAAAACAAAACCTAGCCTATAACCATCGGATAGTTAAGACGAATCGATAGAGACCCCATTCATTAAAATCCATCCAGCCATTGGGATGTTTCGATGGTATAAAGAAATCCACATACCCAGATACGCGTGAAACACATAACCCTTCTTGGCAGTCGGGTAATAAAATCGATATTTTTCATTATTCTGTTACACTTCAGCTGCTTGCAAATCGCCGACTTAGCAGAATGCGAAGTTTTCGTCGCTGCACGAGCCGTCGAAGTACAACAGAACTAAAAAAGATCGAGAAAATTACACAAAAATCGCTATTACAGCATTCCTTCCGGCAGAATATTTCCAAATTCCCCTGGGACCTGATTTTTATATCCGAAAACATATATATGAAATTTGGTTCGGTTCTATTCATAACTTCATACACTTTTCGATTTTACAATAATGGAAATGACACAAAAATCGCTGTTACAGCATCCCCTTCCGGCGGAATATTTCTAAATTCAAAGAGGACCTGCTTGCCATAGTCAAAAAAACTTATACGATAAATTTGGTTCAATTCTATGCGTAACTCCATACACTTTTCGATGATACAATACCTATATAGGGACATACGGACGCACAGTGGAGAATTTGACCCAAAAACCTGGCCAAAAATGCAAAAATTAAAAATTCATCAACAATTGTAAAAATCCTATATTTTAATAGCTGACAAATTGGCACGTCGCTCAATGTCTATTTCAGGAACCTGAGCCTATGCGGTGGCTCCAGGTCTCAGTTGAAGAGAAAACTTCTTTGAAGGAAGACATGATTTTTTGTTGATTTTTGGCATTGTTGTTACTTTTAAATGTAATTTTTTTTGTGACTGAATGAATTGTTGAGCTGAAATTGAATAACGCTTACGTGTTTAAGAAAGGTCAGAGTTTAGTGTTAAACTATGTGTTAAATTAAATAGTTTGGATTTTAATATAATAAAAAAAACCCCATTAAATTTGTAAAATGGGTATTTTTAAAGCGTTTTTGGCTCTAGTTTAAACGTATCGAAAGCTTTTTAAAAGTGTGCTGGGCTGTGTTTGAACTATAATCGTATTGGTTATAGTTCTGAATGCCAATTTCACAAAAAATGTTCCGCATATTGTTGCCATTTTTTATATAACTAGGGGGCTCGGCCCCCTACGAGCTACGCTCGCCAACCCCCGTCCAGACACCACCAGACACCACTCTAAATGCACGCTAATTTGATCGGCTTTAAAAAGATTTCGAAAGATTGAATTATAATTTAAAAAACAGTGGCGATCTCCCTATAAATGAATTTCTATTCATTTCTCTTTGATTAGGGAATTTTAACGCCAAATCCGCTGCGGTACTACTTGATTATCCTGTCGACCAATTTCGCCAAATTATATAAATCGCCAAACCATTCGCCAAATTACATAAATCGCCAAACCATTCGCCAAATTATTCAAATTGATATAATTTTTATTTTAAATAACGAAAGAACAAATAAATTCGTACAACATTAATAAAAACACAAACAAAACGTCGAAATAAAATTAACTTGATGACGTATACACGTGTAACAACATTTCGAAATAAGCTAATATAAAAGGAATTAAGTAAAGAGAGTCTTTGTCTCCTGGTATTTTTTAACAAAGCGAAAAGAAAGTTCTTTTAAATGAGACATTTTAAATTAATTCTCAAAATATCAAATAAATGTCTAGCGCAATTTCTAAATTTAAACTTTTTTGCAATATTATTTTGTGTTCATTTTATGTATTAACTATAATGTGACGTAAATATGACGTAATTTCTCCTAAGACTTCTAACGCATGTTAATGAATTTATTGTTTTACAATATCCTTTCTCTTTAAAATTCACGTGTATACTTTTTATGACGTAATTTTTAATAAGTTCCTGCTTTTTATACGTAATTATTTAATTCTAATTTGAAAGTTTTTTTCCTGTTTATAATAGTCACGTGTAAATAAATTTTTAATTTGAAGCAAACATTATTGCTTGCGATTTTTATACAGTTGGCAACAGTTTAAATTAGTACAATTTTCTGAAATCTGTAAAAAATATCTCTAGAAATGCTGAAAATTTGAATTTAAAATAGAAATAAAACCTGAAAAATGAGTCAAAATAAAAAAAATTAATGCAATCTGCACTCCGGCAAATTCTAACGCATAAAATGATCTAAAAATGATTACACTGCCATGTATAGTTTTTGCTGCTATAAAACTTTTTTAGTGGAACGATTTTGTCCAACTTTAGCATTAAATAACTCTTAAAATAATTCTTCGATTTGAAAACTGTCTGCATCAGCGTGTTTATCAAACATTTCTGTATAAAACCACTGATTTTCATATTTTTGTATGCATTATTTTTGTTAATATTAACGAAGAAAGGCCTCCGGTCACAAAAAAATCAAAACCGGCGGCGGCGGCGGCGGCGGCGGCGGTGACAGCGGTACTTACTTTTTTTTAGAATAGAGAGATTTTTTTTTCGGGAGGACTACTTATATTCCATTTTCTGCGGAAACCGAATTGAAGAGATAAAAACTACATTTTTACTCTCGCATTGCAGGTTTTTACCTTACAGGATACTGCCTGAGAGCTTTTGCCCCTACAGATTCTGTATGTATGCATGTATGTACGTATGTAGGTACGTACATACGTACGCAACTCGATACCTCTAGATAGAAATATCATATCGGCTACAAATTGTAAATACTCATTTACTGAAAAAAGTTTGTCCAATTAGTTTCGGGGGCTCATAGGTAGAAAATAAAGGGAGAAAGGAGGGAAAAAAAAATTTGGAGTAGACGCGAAATAATTAAAAGGTTCTAAGTAATATTGGAAGTCATAACAAGTGGTCATCACATTGACGGGAAAAAGTTCCAAACATCTGCTGATGAAACAGCAAGACTGTATGTGAACCTTTACATTTGGTACCCCATGATTCCAACAATGTACTAGGTTTTAATTCATGGTGGCACTGTAATTAAGAATGCAGTCGTACCCATTGGCCAACAGTCAGAAGAAGCTGCCGAGGCCAGAAACGAACACTTTAGACAGTGCCGTACAAAATACTCAAGAAAGTGCAATAGAGAAGTTCGCAATAGAGAAGTTTGAAATAGGGATGTTCCAAATCGGCTTCTTTTAAGCAGTGATCCTTTTATAGACTGCTCTAGACAAAGACCAAGGGAAAAGAGCAAGCCATGCAGTAGCGAGACCCTACAACTTCTTCTTCCAGTAGGTCTGATTGCAGTCCTGATAAAAGCCAAGAAGAGTGTGATGAAGAAGATGAAAGACAAAGTTCTGAAGAGTCAAACTGAAACTGGTAATCTATTAAATACACTGAAAAACCAGCATGTCCATACTGTAGAGACTCCACTTTATTAAATGCATTATTAAATGTAACTTTATCAAATGTAAATAATATTTATTAAATCTAAATTAAATGTAATAATTATTAGTAAAGAAAATTAAATATAAATAATAAATTTTATAGATAGTACAATTAAATACATTTAATTAAATATTACTAGTAAATAAAACAATCTATTAGCAATTACTTTTCTCTTATAAACAGTAAGGCTTCTAGTCACTCAACTTCCAAACTCCCTTCGGTAGTATAAAGTCTATGAGCATGTGTTGTATTCGTATTTTTAAATTTTTATTATATTTTTTAATAAATTCATTTCCTTGGCGTACAAAAGCAATAAATTTTTTATAATCGTGTTAGTTGACCACGCTAAATTGTTTTGAGAATGTTTAGAAAAAAACATGAATTGTAGTAAAAAAGTTAGGCGTATTTTTCTAGATGAATTTTGAATACCCAGAGTTTCCCCTAGTTTTAAACAAGTTGGAAATTGCTCGTCAAACGTGGCAAATGAGGTGCGTTCGTATTATAACTAGTTTTATAAATATTTTTTGCACCGCATATTGTACCGATTGTATATTTTAATGCACTTCAATAAGTGCATATCCATTCCATTCTGTTAGAAAGGCTGTAAGTCATTAAAATGCACTTGAAATAATTTTTTTCCCACTGGCCGTCATGTAACGGAAAACTTTTGACTGTCCCTGTAATTAAATTATACATCCGATTTTCATACTTGAAATGACTCGACAAAATTTTGCAAAAGTTATATATTTAAAATTTCAGACTATTCGGAAGGCTGTAACATCATTAAAATGCATTTGCAATAATTTATTCCCATTGCCCGTAATGAAACGGAAAACTTTTGACTGTCCCTGTAATTAAACTATACATCCTATTTTCATAAAACCTGAAATGGCTTGAGAAAATTTTGCAACAAATATATATTTAAAATTTCAGACCATTCGGAAGGCTGTAACATCATTAAAATGCACTTGCAATAATTTATTCCCATTGGCTGTAATGTAACAGAAAACTTTTGACTGTCCCTGTAATTAAACCAGACATCGGATTTTCATAAAATTTGAAATGACTCGACAAAATTTTGCGACAATTATATATTTAAAATTTCAGACCATTCGGTTGGGTAGTTTTTGCTCTGTTACATGCGGACAGACGGACTGAACGACGACTATAGGTGCATTTTTAGGTGCGTTCGTAATTATATAAATACGTAGCACCTATAGTCGTCGTTCAGTCCGTCCGTCTGTCCGTCCGTCTGTCCGTCTGTCCGTCCGTCTGTCCGCATGTAACAGAGCAAAAACTACCCAACCGAATGGTCTGAAATTTCAAATATATGATTGTTGCAAAATTTTGTCGAGCCATTTCAAATTTTATGAAAATCGGATGTATAGTTTAATTACAGGGACAGTCAAAAGTTTTTCTTTACATTACGGCCAATGGGAAAAATTATTGCAAGTGGATTTTAATGATATTAGAGCCTTCTGAAGGATCTGAAATTTTAAAGATATAATTGTTGCAAAATTTTGTCGAGCCATTTCAAATTTTAGGAAAATCGGATGTATAGTTTAATTACAGGGACAGTCAAAATTTTTCTTTAGATTACGGCCAATGGGAAAAATTATTGCAAGTGCATTTTAATGATATTACAGCCTTCCGAATGGTCTGAAATTTTAAAGATATAATTGTTGCAAAATTTTGTTGAGCTATTTCAAATTTTAAGAAAATCGGATGTATAGTTTAATTACAGGGACAGTCAAAAGTGTTCCGAAAAAATTATTGGAAGTGCATTTTAATGATGTATCAGACTATGCACTTTATGAAGTGCAAAAAATTATACATTCAGTACAATATGGGGTGCAAAAAATAATTATAAAACTAGTTATAGTACGAACGCACCTCATTTGCCACGTTTGACGAGCAATTTCCAACTTGTTATAATTACGAACGCACCTAAAAAGGGTATTTTTCAACAACTAAAGTAAGTTTTTCTGTTTGAGCTTTAAAGTAATTAATAGATATTCTTAAAGTTTTATACATTTTTGCATGCTAAAATGATATAATCTTCAAATTCTCAATATGTCTGAGGGATAATACTAATACATACTACAAGAAATCGGTGCATTCGTTTTGGAATGCTGGTTTATTAAGATCCTCGAATTATAAATAAAATAAATTAGCATGTGATTTTTTAAAATTGAATTTCATACCCGTTTATTATTATTATAACTTCTAAATAACTGCCTGGTGGATTAAAAAAATAGATGCAAAATTTTTAAAAATATATAGTTCTTTTAAGTAATAAAAACAAAACAAAAAAAGAACAGGGAAAATATATTTTTTTAATTTGAAAGTATGTAGCATTTGAAATTTTCTTTAGAAAACTTAATTGATAGCTTTAAAAATTAATTTTTAGTAAATGAAATTTCTTTTCAATTATTTTTTTTAATTCATACTATAGAACACTTCTTTGGAGAATTTCGTGTTGGGATAACACAAATAATGAAAACGATTTTTTAAAGGCCTACAACCTCCTTAAAAGCAGGAATTGTGACAATCCTGCTATAACCAGTCCGACTATAACTGTGAGTTTTTGTATGATTGCGCGCGTATGAGTGATTTATTTACAAAAAAAAGTATGAAAATTAACCCTCTAGTGTTGGCAATTGGCAACAAATTAATTTTTTTCTCCTTATCGTTTATTTACCGTTGCCTCTTGATAACTTTATGCTATATATATTCATTTTGACCCGATACTTAGGTTTAGTACATTAAAAATACCATAGGTGATAATAGTTGTTTGTCACTTACAAATAAAATGAAACTTTTGAATCCTTCCATTTTCCTAGCCATAGATTGATTTCTAACACAAATAAAAAATATTTAAAATGCAAAATTTCATTTGAAAAAGATATTTTCCAAAAGAATATGCTTTTAAAAGTGATTTTAAATAATTTTCAATAAGGTTTTTTTGCAACAAATATTGTATGCATGCGAATGTACGTTTGTTGCCATTTGGCAACACCATGAATTGAGTTCCGCTTTTACTTACATTTTTAGTGTTCTGTTCAATGAATTTGTTGATTGTTTCATCTTGCTTTTTGTATATTTTTTCATCAAAAAATTTGTTCTGATAGAGCCTCATCATGTTCAACATACATTTTAAAGCAAAGATACTAAAAAAATATTAACAGAAGAAATTTGCATTGGATTGTCTAGTGAAAGTGACATTTCTTACAATGACAGGAATGACGATCCACCTTTTGATCGAAACCTTCTGTTCAAAAACGGTTCAGACACTTATGATGAGACTGATTGTGATTTACAAGCAGATAAATCAGCTAATGAAATTGACTAGAATTTTGATGCAAACGTTGGGATAGTGAATATTCCATCTACATCAAAACAAAAGCAGCCAGGTAAACGTAAAAAGAAAAAAGTGAAAGCTTCAAACTCTTCAGCGATATCCTTCTTGGATAAAGATTATTGGAGATATTCCCTGCCTGGAAGTGTTTTATCATTAAAAACACCATATAAATATTTTTTTATATTTTTCCACCCAGTACGTTTCGATCATTTCTCTCAAGAAACAAGCCTGTATAGTATAGTGTTTTAAAACATGTTCAAAAGCCACTCAATACATGCTCGAAAGATATAAAAAAAAGTAACTAAGGATTTGTATATTGAGTGGCGTGGCAAACTTTACAATCATAAGATTGTTTGGGAATCCTGTCATTGGTGTATCACCAGGTAATCGCACTATGATCTTGAATACATTTGAAAGTATACGGTATACGACAATTTTCCCATCTGAACGATAATACATTGTCTAATGGGAGAGATAAGTTATTCAAGTTGAGACTAATAGTCGGTACCTGAATGGAAATACTTATCTATTCCCATCAAAAAATCTCTCCGTGTTTATGAGTAAATAAGTGCGCAAAAAACTCGTCACGATATGAATCAGTATGTACCCCCCCCCCCCCCACACACACACACACACAAAAAAAAAAAAAAAAAAAAAAAAACTCGCATAAATGTAGTTTTAAATTGTTATTTTTCGCAGGAGTATCAAGATTTGCGCACAATTTTGATATTTATTGCTAAAAAAAAATACAACCAGTCTGCCAGGTGGACATGACAAGGAGGTTAGCGTTTGAGTCAAAGCTATACTAATTCATCCATTTGTTGAACCTGTAAATCATGATTTGTATTTTGATAACTATTGAACAGCAGTGAACATAATGACACTTTTAATATCAAGAGTAATTTCGTGTCTTAGAATAAGAAGAAAAAACAGAACCCTGTGCTGTAAAATGCCACCCGACAATTAATAGAAAAAAGAAATATATAGAAAAAGAGAAATATCGTAGAATATGCTTAGAATACGTTTAATACATGGTGTTGCCATTTGGAAACCATTTAAAAAAATCCAAAATACGGAAAAATATAAAAGTGATATTTTTTTTAGTATTTTTCCTTTAATCTATACCCATTAAGCAATCAAATGTATTTTTTAAAGGAAAAATAAAAAATCATGGGTTATATGGAAAATCATAAACATTATGAGAAAATCTTAACCCTTAAATGCCTGAGTTTTCAAAAATCATTTTAAAAATGTATTTCGGCTTTCTTTTTTTTAAATAAATCATGGGAAAAATATTTTAAAAAATCATATTTTGCTTTAAGTATGGTTTACGGCTAAAAAACTGCTTGTCACTAATCGAAAATACTAGTGTTTAATCGAAAAAAAATTTTCCTTGATAAAATTCTATAATATTAAACACACAAGAATTTTGAGAACTATGATAAGAAATAAATTTTACTTGCTCACTACAGAACAAAATAGGGTATTTCGCAAGCTTCCAAACAAAAGAAAAAGAACATGTATCAAGAATTGAAAAAATAAATCTATCTTTATTCTTAAACAGCACAAGCGTTGCCATTTAAATGTTGAAAATCGATTTAATAATATTTTCAGAATGTATTTTATTGGCAACATTAGGCATTATAGCTTCAATATTATTCTAATAGTATTTATAAGCATAAATTGGGTATGTTGCCGAAAGGCAGCACCCGGCATTTATGGGTTAAATGTTTTTATTGGATAAATATGAAAAATCTGATGGAAATTCACGATTTCCTTTAATTTTTAACAATTTCCAACAAAGTTGAAAAGTGTTTATGATTTCGGTTTGTCTGGCTGTCTGTTCGTCTGTCCGCACTCTAACTCTCGTCTCGCAAATATATTTTAATTGGCCTGAAATTTTTGAATGTTATTGACGTTTACCATAGAACTATCCCTATTTCAAATGAAGTTTGTTGCATGTTTAGTTCATTTATAGGGACAGTCAAAAGTATTCCGTTACATTACGGAATTTGGGAATACATTTGGGAAAAAATGGTTTCAAATGATTTTTAATGATGTTACACGCTTTCAAGCACTATAAAATTGTATGCATTTATGAAGTGCACTAAAATATGCATTCTGTAGAATTCTGCGGTGTAAAGAATATGGAAATTTTTAGTGTGTGTATTTAAAATTGATCGTAGAACGTTTTCTGTTATAACTGCTACATTAAAATTTAAGTTACATTTTATCTTCACATACATAAAATCTTCTCATTTTTTAAAACATAAATAAGATGACTGTTAAGAAATTATAAGACCACCTGAGGAAATTAGCATATTATACGTCACATCAGAATCATTATAAAACTTACAGCGTTTGTATATCGTGAAAGTATTCCCGAGAAGCAAAGATGCAGGATTAGATAGTGTTATTTACGATATATTTGAAGATGCCGCGAGGTAAAGAGACCGATATGACCGAAGTAAGAAAAATTTGGTTTTATAAGGGTGCTGGTAAATCTGAACGAGAAATAGCTCGGTTAATGAAGCGTTCTAAAACTGCCATTCACAATGAAATAATTAGAAAAATGAATTCAAATAAAACTAAACGATCTGGAAGAAAAAGGATTTTGACAGCAAGTGATGATAGACAAATATTTCGATTATCAACTCAAAAAGGTCTTTCAACTCGGGAAATTTCGAACCGTTTCAGCAAAAGAACCTCACACGTAACGGTTTGGAAGAGTCTGAAATCAAATAGTAATGCAAAATGTATCAAACTGTTGAAAAAACCAAGGTTAATGAAACATCATAAAGAAGAAAGTCTGAAATGGGCTGAAAATGTCATGTCATGCGAAAAGAAATGGAAACAAGTGATATTTTCAGATGAAAGAAAAATCTTGACTGTTCGGATGGTTATAAACACTATTTGCAGGATTTGAGGAAGGAACCGAAACAATGCCTCAGTCGACAAATGGGAGGAGAATCAGTATTGGTTTGGGGAACTTTTAGATATCACGGATTATGAGATTTAACCCAAATTTCGGAAATTATGAATTCTGCGCAATATCAGGCTATGTTATATGATCCTTTGATACCATTTGGACCATTTTTAGGTAGTGCTAACTGGATGTTTCAGCAGGACAATGCTTCTTGCTAAGTGTCTAAATCCACACGGCAAAGGTTTAAAAAAGAAAAAAAATCATGTTTTCTCATGGCCAAGTCGAAGTCCAGACTTGAACTTTATGGAAAACCATTGGGGCATATTAAGTCGCAAAGTTTATGCTAATAATAAACAGCTTTTGTCTTCCAATGAACTAGAAGTAGCCATTGTAAAAGAATGGTGCAATATTTCTGAATCTGTACTTAATCACCTAATCACTTCTATGAAAAATAGTGTTTCAGGTTATAAGGAAAAATGGAGGACCAATATCGTATTAATTTACATATTATTTTTGTTTTTAGACAAGTGGTTTTATAATTTGTTAAAGTGTATTTTTCAATCATTGCTTAAGTTTTTGTTAACATGCTTATTTATTGCATTATTCAAAATTATTGCAAACTAATTTTAATAAATATGTTGTATTTTCATATCTCATGTGTTTAAACTATAATTAGAACCGTTATTTACTTCATAATTTTCAAAATCAAAGTGGTTTTATAATTTCGTAACGCACTGTATATGGTGTGTTTAAATGCTATAGTTCATATACAGGACTACACAAAATAATTCGTAGGTTACTGAGTATGAGCGTAAATTGCCTAAAGGTGTTTTTAAATGAGTTATGCATTTTTATGCTGAAATGCATTTAATTTACAAAAAAAAGGTTTGTAGAATACAGATAAAATGATATACAGGGTCACGCAAAGAATTGGATACATAACCATCTATGGATGATAATCTCTAGAAATGTGATTTCAGTAGATTTAAAAATGTTTTAGTTTGAATTAAATTTTAGCTAAATAGTGACGTGCAATAAAGGTACTAGGTAAACTACAGGGCTGTACAGTACAAAAGTATTCAAGTATGTTTCCATCTATTAGTATAAATTGTTGTAAGATAAATTTCCGTCTGTTATCCGTTTTCTTGCTAAACTGAATTTTCCCATTATATGCTATATATATCAACCTATAGATCAAATACAGGGCTGTTCAAAATTATTGGAATACATATTTGGCTAGGACGGTAACTGCTGAAATCAATTTTTTAAATGTTTTATGCGCTTTCTAAAATGTTTATATAGTTATCTTATTTACCTTATTTCCTTAAATAACGAAGTTTTGTTAAAGCATTCAGGAAGTGTTGGAAAGTGTTTCATAATCTATGCTTAATGCAGAATTTTTCTTTCTTGTTCAGTAAAACACCAGTTTTTCATTTTCTAAGTATATTATTACAAATGTAAATAGCACGAAGGCGTAAATTATAGGCAAGTATAAATACAAAAAAACATATATATGCATATAAAGTATGGGAAAGCATTTATAAACGCAAAATGAAGAATCTACTCAATAGAAAGTTGAAATTTTAGTGCACAATTCACCTTGATTTTTAATAAACAGAGTTTTAATAAAAGAGTTTTTCACTGAGGATGACCGAGTAAGTGTCGGTCGAAAACGTTATGAATTTTAAATGACTTTAATGTTTTTTAAAGGATTTTATCATATTTGACACCTGTAAGCAATGTATTTACATTTTGTGTATCTTACATATGTTTATGAAGAATCTACTGTATTTAAATTCTTTTATAGATACCTACTTAATAAATCTCGTCAATTTTTTTAGGTGTTGGTTTCGGTCTCATCTATCTCCCCGCCATCGTCAGTGTAGGTTACTACTTCTCGACCAAGAGAGCCTTCGCTACGGGCATTGCAGTCTGCGGGTCCGGCCTGGGAGCCTTTGTGTTTGCTCCCCTCACCCAGTTCCTATTAGAGACCTACGATTGGAAAGGAGCCCTTCTCATCGTAGCGGGTATGGCATTAAATTGCGCAGTATTTGGTGCTCTCATGAGGCCATTAAAGGCAACAGCACCCGCTCCTAAACAGGTTAGTATCAAGATAAAATATATATGAATAAAAAAATGGAGAGCTCAAATAATAAATAAAACAATTTTTTTTAAATAATTTTGTGCTAAATGATAAATCTATACTAATAAAAGAACAAATCGCTCTGTGTGTGTGTGTGTGTGTCTGTCTGCGACGGATTTTGTGAAGATAGTCCAAGGCTTCTCCTAATGTACCTGAACCTCAGAATTTTAAAATTCTTATAATTATTTGAGCTATTAATTAACAACTGTAACGCACTCTCATTAAAAGCCATCAAACGGCTCAATTTAAAAAAAGCATTTATTTCCTCAAAACCACACACTGACTAGATCTGGACCCCGATTTGAGGCTAGCACAAGACTGTCCAATCAAAACGCTCCCCTTGAAATCACAATAGCTATAAGACGAGGCTAGCGTTTCGGTTTTAGCAGAAGTTAAAGACATTGGGAATTAAAATGGCCTTTAGAAGCGCTGCTGGCAGCATTCGGTACAGGAACATTGTCCCTTTAATTTCCCTTTGACTAATGCTAAAGTGCCATTGAAATAATTCTTTATTGTAAATGCATTTAAAAGTTTTAGATATTCAAATTCGGATAATTTTTACTTTGTCATATAAGACAGAACACAAATGTCACAGGAAATCTGAAATTGTACAAAAGAATAATCATTCTGAACAAATTTAAAATACATGTAATGCAATGCACTTGCATGGATCTATCCTGAATCGAGAAGTTACGCCTTTTTTCCACCAGATGGCGTATTCGAGCGCTTGAATCGCCAATTATGTCTGCTTTGAAAAACACCTGTTTTGTTTTTTGGAGAGTGGATACAAACCACAGTTTGAAATTTTAATGGAAGTTCAAATTTAAATTAAAAAAATTTAAAATACAGCATTTAGAGATTTGGAACTTATGCATCTGGCCCTATATTTGGACACTAATTAAGAATATGTAAATTTCAAAAAAATTGATTCAGAACTTTTTGTTTAAAAAAAAAAAAAAATCGATTTTCAAAAAGAAAAAGAAATGCTATTTTTAAATAGAGAATAAACGCGAATTTGTCAAAATTCGGAAAACGCACGAACCGATCGACTTAAAACTTTTAGGTAAGTTATAACAGCCCTTTGACCACTGTTTCGTAGAGTAATGTTTGTATAAAACATACTGCGCTCCCTGTCGGTGGAAAGTTGAGCTAACCACTATTTTCGAATAGTAATTCAAGCAAATTTCTTTATTTCTTATTTTAGTAAACGTGCTTATCTTAACACAATCTTTGAGAAGCATCTAAATAGACCAGATTTACATCTCCTACAAAAATTTTGAAACGTTCGGACGGGTAGAAATATTTTTTACAAAATACAATGTGTGAAAATATCCACGAAATCAGTAAAAACCTAAGTGTTTTGTTGCAGTTTCGCTCGCTTTCGGTACGCATAGACTCCAAAAATCAAATTACACAAAATAGCACGTACCTTCAATTCAATATTTTTCTTGCGATTTTTTTCATTTAAAAACATAAATTTAGACAAAAGGGAATTAAAGGTATAAAAGCATACAAATAAGAAGTTCATTTAATCATTAAGGTTCATCCATCACGGGCCCGGGCAACGCCTGGCGAGTAAGCTAGTAAATAAATAAATTTTAATACTGAGCTTTAAGTGTGTTTAATCAAGTCCCAGCATTTGTTTTAGTTAAGTGATTTAATATTAAAGAGAACCTTCTAGTTAGATTGTCCGATATGCTTGAGAAAATTACCAAATCTAGTTTACATAGTAGTAAATATGTTGTCAAAGAATTTAATTTCTGAATCACATGAAGATTCCTGGAGAGGAAACACAAACTATTATATATTTTAGGAAACGGCAAATTAAATGTCATTCTTGAATTGCACATATTTATTCCACATATTTATCTTTCTTAACACTTTTCCAACATAGTTCAAAAGTGCTTATGAATTCGGTTTGTCTGTCAATCTGCCGTCTGTCCATGCTCTAACTCACGTAAATATAGTCAGATTGCCATAAAATTGATGTGTGTTATTGAGGTTTACTATGTCATGTTCGGTAATAAAAATGAAGTGTGTGGGCCCACCGTGACTTAGTGGTTAAGAAACCACACAGCTAATTGCTTGAGAGCGTAGATGGGCTGCGGGTTCAACTGCTGGTGGCTCCGTTGCACACTCTTTGTGGAGCTCCCGTATGTAATTCTCTGGTGTTGTAAATTTACTTGTGCTATCTCGTCATTGTATATTGACGATGACTTATAAGCGGGCATCTGATATCAAGCACACAAGTCAGATGTATGTGTTCAATAAACAAAGAAATAAAGTGTGCGGCATTTACGGTTCGTTAGGGCAGTGAAAATATTTCCGATATATTACGGTCTATAGAGAAAAAACGTTTGCAGTGTATTTTAATGATACTACACTATTTTAAACATATTGAAATTTATATACAGGGTGCAAAGAAAGGTCCCTTTAACCTGAAAATACTTGCGAACGGAGAGAGCTACAGTTATGCAAGTGAGGTAACGGTATAGTACAGTTATTACGCCCGACCTAATGCAGCGACAGCTGCGCCCTTAGTGGCGAAATTTGGAAGATAACCATTGCAAATCGAAAACGAAAAGAGATAGAGCAAATTTTCCAATTAGAAAGTTTTAGAGCATCAATTAATTAGGACGAAACGACATTTGGTTCACACGGATAAGATAAATTGTCACTTGTATATCCAAAAATATCGAAATCGATGAGCGATGATTCTACTTTGCATATTCACATTCCGGAAATGTAGCAGTGCACAATTGCAGATTGTGACGTTGTACTGTGCTGTAATGTCTGTAAAAATTTAATTTCCAATGCATTTAAAATTTTAGATTAACCCTTTCAGGGCAGAAGAATTCTGTTCATAAACTGATGAAATAATTGACTGCCACTAGAATATTCAAACGAATTTCTTAGAAAATAAAAACCAGCTAATTTGCACTTTTATTACAAAAGCAAAAATTTTTTTAAATATTATTGGTGCCATTTGTCAGTTTTGGAATTAAAATTAGGTGGCTAGACCAGTGTTGCCAGTGGGCTAATTTTTTAAAATTCAGGTGTCTTGATTGGCACCACTTTTCTGAAATGGTAAAATTCCCCTGGTTTTCGCCTTTATTAATATGTCATTAAATAAGGCGAATTTGACTCTTTCAAAAAAGTGGTGCCAATCAAGAAATCTGAATTAAAAAAAAGTAACCCACTGGCAACACTGGGCTAGACCGTCTAGCCACCGCCCTTTGAAAGGATTAAATCTATGTCGTCGTATTGAAGTGGCTTGCAATAGACGCTCCATGCTGAGAAATGTGCATGCAGAATTACTCTCACGAATACAAACGTGTATCGTGAGCAATGGCGAACTTTTCGAACATACTGAATATTAACTTTTTATCACTGTGAGACAGTTTGTCTTTTTGTTTTTTTTGTGTGATGTTATCAAAATGTATTGAGATAAGTACGTATTTATACAATAAATTGTGCGTATTCCTTCATACTTAAGGTTATTTCATTCAAACGTTTACACAAAATGAAGTGCATCGATTTCGGGCATTTTTGAGTATACAGGCGAAGACTTATATTATCCATGTAAACCAAATGTTGTTTCGTACTAATTAATTGATTCTCTAAAACTTTCTAATTGGAAATTTTGCTCTCTCTCTTTTCGTTTTCGATTTGCAATGGCTATCTTACAAATTTCGCCACTTAGGGTACTGCTGTCGTTTGCATTAAATCGCGCGTAGCCGGTTTACTATACCGTTACCTCACTTGCATAGCTGTAGCTCTCTCCGTTCGCAAGTATTTTCAGGTTAAAGGGACTTTCCTTTGCACCCTATATATCACACTGAGGTGTACTACAAGGCACTAATTGTAGAATATAGTGTGCATAGAATTTATTGTTCATTTGCAGGGCACACAAAAGAATTTGGCTACAGTACTGCCTATGAACATTAATTGCTGGAAGTGCATTTCCAGTTGTAGTACACGTTTTAAAATTTAACTAGTTTTTTTGCATATTACATGGTGTGTATGAATTCTATACATCCTATATAGGCTGCCCAAAAGATCTCCATTTCCGTTCATTGACAGAAATTTCTGTATGGGAATTTCCAACTCTGCTATGTGTTTAACTGAACTAACTTTTAGCAAACTATGCATACAAATCCATAGATTAGATACAGGGCTGCACAAAAAATGTAATATTTGTCCGACTATTGATGGTAGTCGCAGCAATTGGGTTTTCAAATGTGTTATGCATTTTCCAAACTGATTATTTAGACATCATCTTTCACCTAAATAAAATGTGAAGTTTTCTTCCATTATTCTGAATGTGTTGAAAAGAATTTCATAATATATTCTGGACGTATAGATTCGTTCTTGTTTATAGTGCAATCGACAGAGATTTACTCCTAAAAAATGCATATTTATCAGAAATCTTCCCAATGATTAGCATGTTGGCTGCAAAATGAACAACTTAGGCCGATATTCGCCAGGGGTGCAGAATATGTCCGATCCGGCGATCTAGGATCGGGGGAAATTTTAAACATGTGGGGAAATTTTGCAGAAACATATAAAACTCATTTCGATTTTAACAACTAATTCCACAATTCCCTGATATAGAAAAATTTCACTAAAAATAAAAAAATCCGTATGGCGACCTTCACAAAATCGATCTCAGAATAAACTATCGCGAAATAACCGCAAGTTTCCAAAAGATCGCGAAAGAACCGCAAGTTTCGTCAAAAGATCGCGAAATAAACGCACATTTCGTCAAAAAATAGTGAAAAACCTCAAATTTCGTCAAAAGATCACAAAACAACCGCGAAGTTTGTCAAAACAGGGCGAAGTAACCGAGAATTTCGTCAAAAGGAAGGCGAAATAACCTCAAAACCCGTCAAAAGATCGCGAAATAACCGCAAATTTCGTTAAAAGATCGCAATTTTCGTCAAAGGGACGCGAAAAAAACACTGTCCTGGGGGATGTCCTTCCCCCATTCCGTTGTAACCTTTCAGAAAATTTTCTGTGAATTTCAGAAATTTTTTTTCACTCAGAATCACCCCTTCCATATATACTCGCACAAAAGTTGAGAAATATTAGAAAATTAATTTTCTATACCTACAGTAATACAGCATTTACCTATAACATACCGCAAAATTTTGGGAAATTTTTCATGTGGATTGGGGGAAATGTTTAGAGTAGCAACATTTTCTGCACCCCTGATATTCGCAAGCTCGATACCAGCGTAATATGTTCAGGATAATTGTGCAAGGTTTTCAGGATAGCGGGGATGCATTCTGAGAAGTGACCCGAACTGTCGTTCTCGTGCAAGAAAAACCCTGAATAGATATATGGTCACGCATTGGCTGATGTTTTACAAAATCCCTCTCTTAGAAATTTTCATTTACAATGGTAACATATTCCACGCACCATCAGAAAAACCTACAACAGAGAAAATTCAACTGAAAATCTTAAACATAGAAAACACTCTATCAATCCATCCACTCACTGAACTTTGTGCCTTGCTAACTTCAGGCTCCCATCTCGTCAGGCAGAGACACACGCGAGCTAATGCTAAATCTACATGATGGTTTTTTGTAAATATCTCGTTTGCATTTCGATATTTTTAAATACTTTTTTTGCATTGAATAACTGAGGTCGATCCCTTCGTTCTTTTTTTACTTTTTCTATTTTACTTGCAGGTTTTTTTTTTATGATGACACTTTCATTTTCGGAACCGGTTCCTAAAGTGAAAATAACTTTATAAAAAATATGTGCAACTAAAATCGAAAAAGTAAAAACGGCAGATGTAGGGTTCGTCCTCAGCAATCTAATGCAAAAAAATATTTAAAAATAACGAAAAGCAAACGGAATATTGGAAAAGAACCACCCCATAGGTTTAGCATTAGATCGCGAGTGTCTTCGCCTGACGAGACAGGAGCCTTAATACCTTGCTATTCATTTAGTTAGATCGAAAAAAAAAATAAAACTGCGATTGAATAACACTTATCAATATTCAGTAAGAGTTCCAATCAAAATAGTCAGAACATCACAAGAAAGCATCTACAGACTATGTTGATATAAGTACCGGGGGATCTAAATATAGATCAAAATCTTAGGTGATATTTACATACGCTGTTGAACAGCGTGTAGTAATACATTTCTTTCCCGGTGCACATACAGGAGTGACACGTTCTGACCATGAGAACTGCACGTGAATCCCATGACAAACAAGGACATAAAAATTGGTCAATTTTACCATTTTGATATTTTTTTACTTCGCTAAGGTTTATTTAGCTACGTTTTACTAATATCAAATCCGAAATTTTTGGCGAGGATTTCATTCATAATCCCAAATTGTTTGTTATATTTCAGAATATAATGTAATCCTATGAATTTAGAGATCCATTGTTGTATATTATATGATTTAAAACTGATATTTATGAAATAAAATTATATTTAGATTTACGGTAACAAATTAGAATTACTAAGATACAGTAAAACTTCCCTAAAGCGACCACGTTCTGTTCCAATAAAAATTTGTCGCTACGAGAGGTGGTCTCCTAATGGAGATCATGTTTAAATCTAGATTTTAATTGTTGGAAAAAGGTAACCATTAATGTTACTAAAATTTATTTTTCACATTAGGAAAAAATATGAAAATTTAAGTATCAAAACATAAGTTAATTGCATAATTTAATTACTGCAGCGTTTAAAAAATGAATACATTGATGTTTGCTTTGATTTTACTGTTTTATCTTCTATAACTTTTATTCCAAGTCCTTTCGAAGTTCAGTAAATAAATGCAATTTTTTTTGGACGGGAACAAATAATGACGACTTCATTAATTTATCTATTTCTTTGAGAGTTTCCTGACAGAATAGGGCAAAAGGGTTTATTGACCGTCATTCTTAATTTGCCATCAGAATTAAACTCATTGCCTAAAAAGGCACAAAGGGGTTTAAACACTTAAAAGTTACCGAAATAAATAAAAATTCTGAACTTAGTTTAGAAGTTTGACGAATAATGCGCTCTACGGAATTATTATTCTAATAAAACCTTCTTTGAGCGACCAGGAAAAAAACGGAATTTGTTTCATTTTCTTCAAAGAAATTGGTCACTCATGGAGGGAGTTCAATCAGGTGGTCTGAATAGAGGCAAAATTAGTGTTGAGGCTATGGGAATACATTTCGTTCTATGAAAAAAATGACCGTTCAGGGAGGTGGTCGCTTATCGAAAGTGGTCGCACAGGGAGGTTTCACTGTAATTAAAAAAAATTGTAGTCATCTTAAATCCAGAAATTAAGGAAGAACTAACTTCTCTTTTTCTACTTTTTGTGGGGGAAAAAATATTACATGCAGAAAGCAAGAATGCTGCTTGTTTAGAATTCTCTGATGAGAAGAAAAAATTTTATTCATACGAGGTGGAACCCGTCGAATTTCGACGTAAGAAAATGTTTAAAAAGGGACTGTTTCATTAATTTATAATAAACCTACAAAATTAGTTACAAAAAATACATCTTATATTAGTTAGTCTAACTCTCAAACAAATATCATTTTAACCTAAAAGTCACTTCTCTTTTATAAAGACACTCTAAATTTTTGTAAAACTTTGCGTTTTATCAGTTGCGTGATTTCAATTGCGCTATTTTCAAAAGTGAATCATTTCCACCTGTGCAGAACTTCAAAGCCGCTGGAGTGGAAATGATGCACTTCTACAAAACTTTTTTCAGTTTTAAGACTTAAAATATACGCTTTTATTTTATATAAAATGGCGTCATTTGCATCCGTTGAGGAGTTCCGTATTTACGATCCAGTCTTAAACAACATCTATAGGAAAGTATGCATATGATGTCACTATCGCGGAATTATACACAAACCCAACAAAAGCGATGTCATAAACTTCACCAAAAAAATCGTTTATCTAGTTATTCATATGCCTTCATTTGTTTGTAACATTAATATGGATACTTAAAATTAAATATAGTTTATAATAGCTCTATGAGAAGAAATCATTCATTTAGTCATTTATATTTTATCAAAATAGCGCGTGTTTTAATTACACTTTTTTTTTCAGTTGTTATGACAAAAGGCAACAAAAAGTATAGTAATATACTATTTTCCTTTTACTTTCTACAGAAATGGAGTACTTCAGATGCCATCGTTACAGAAATGGGAATAAAAACTACAAAAAAAAAAAAAAAAATTAATATCACAAAAATAAATTACGATGAAGTTTCAAAAATTTGAAGTTTAGTACTTTAGTTAAAAGTACTTTTTTATCTCTATACAACGGTGTAAAAATTGAAAATGTGCGATGCTTCGAAGTTTAAAATTTTGCAATAGAAATTATCAGTATGTAACCGTACAATGATACATCTGGTTCCTTTTACGGATGGCTTATGTAACGGAATGTTATTTTTTAGGGACGGCACTTTAATTGTTGCCCGAAAGAAATAGCATATCGGGCTAAAAAGAATCGAATTATTGACAAAAGGCATTTAACAGATATTTTCATTTAGCTGCTGAAAAAAAATATTATTGTTGTAATTTTTTTTTTTTTTTTTTACATAAGTTTAATAGTATTTATTTTATTTATTCCAGGCAAAATCAACTCCGATTTCCAACGAAACCAAAGAAAAAGGAGACAGCGGTCTCGTGCTGTTGCCAGAAGATTCAGCTAAAATTCCCCTCATTAATACAGAACCAGGCGTGCAGTCAACTTTGAACCTAGACCAAGTAAGGAAATAAATACAAATATTTGAATTTTCCATTTTACCATTACTACCAATTACAGATTTAACACTGGACGACTACATTAAATCTACCCTATATAAAATCCTAATGAAACGAATTTATGAAACGGATATTATGAAACGACTGAATTGAAACGAATTTATGAAACGATTCTATGAAACGATTGATTAAACAACTGATTATGTTTCATGGCGATTTCTCCTAAAATATGGAATACTTTGCGATGAAATTAACACCATATTGATCGTATCGTAACAACGTATTGATCCACAGGTCTCAAAACTGGTATTAGAATTTTTAAATTCGAATTAGTTTTCGAAATATTAATTTTTTTCTAATTTTAAATAATTTTCTCTAATGATGGCAACTCAAATTTTAATCATAACAGATTTTTTTTTCATATTTTAGAAAAGGTTATTATTTTGAACTAATTTGGCGACCAGTTTGGCCTCCCTTAAATGTATGCTAAGAACAATGCTTTTTTTCTTTTTCTTTCTTTCTTTTTTTTTTTATTTTATTTTATTTTATTATTATTTTATTTAATGCAAAACTTTCCTTTAAAACTGAAACATTTAAAATTAATGTCTTCCACTTCTTTCTTTTTTTAAAACGAAACGAAAAGAAAAATAATAGGCTCAGATGTCATATACGCACCGGGGTACATAATTGGCGCCAAAAGGGCGTTATTTTGCCTGACATGGTAACCCGGCTAAAATGCATTGCAATCCCAAAATAAAATTTAAACGTATATTTAGTCCAGAATCAGTACAATTGTTCAGAACAATTCAGTAACAGAGCAAGCATTACTATGTATTAAAAATATTTAAATATACGTTTAAATTTTATTTTGGGATTGCAATGCATTTTATAAATAGTTTACACATGTTTTATTTTCATCTACTAGGGGGGCTTCGCCCCCCTGCTCGCTACGCCCACCAACCCCCCGCGTAATAGCTTCGCGATTCCGTTCGGTATCGCGAAGTAATCCCTACTTTCTAGCCAATCCCAGACGTAATTGTTTCGCGTTTCCATCCCCTGACAATATCATTTCGTTATCTCCAAGCACACAATCATTAGAGCTTACAAAGTTTTAAAATTATAAGAATTATTAAATATAAAATCATTAAAAAAAGGTAAAATTTATAATTTATTTGAATAATTATGAATTAAATAAAAATTATATATACAGTGTTACGAATATTGTAAATAGTTAGTGTTTGTGCTTAAAAATAATGTAAATAGTTTAATTAAGCTCTATATATAAGCTAATATTAGGTTTTGTTGCATTGAAATATCTCAATTTGTTGATTTACTGCAAGCAAGTAAACTCTGTTGGATTTCAATGGGTGTCTATGGAAATTTGGCGAAATACGGGAAATAGCGCCAAGTTGGCGTCAAACTTGGCGATGTTTGGATACAGAGCCCCCCCCCCCCCCCCCTTGGTAACCCCTATTATAGCGTCAGAAAGCTATGACCAATCAAATGCGTTTCGTGGTATCTACGCAGATTTTCATTGGTCCATTTCCAAAGCGTTACTTTTTTTATATATGTATATAAAAGAATTTATATAAAATCGAAATCTCTGTGTGTCCCTCAGAACTCCGGTAGGACCGCCTCATTGTAACAGTAATTGTTGAAAAATACAAATGCCACAGTAGCGCCAAATGTTGACCAACTTGTCGAATCATCGCCAAATTTGACGAAATATCGCTAAATTTGGCGATAAAAATAAGTTGTCATATATGAAGCCAACTTGGCGATAGCTGGCTAATTTGGCGAAATTCCCATTTAAAACCATTAATTTTTCATAATTGAGGTCACCTCAATTTAAGATACTACTACTGAGTTATCCCGTTGACAAATCTCGCCAAATTATATAAATCTCCAAACCACTCACCAAATATAAAAATTGACTTAATTTTTATTTAAAATTACGAAAGAATAAATAAATTAGTATAACATTAATAAAAATACAAATAAAACGCCGAAATAAAAATCCCTTGATGACGTAAACACGTGTAACTTGCTCTAAGTCAACTGAATGTGACATTTACGATCAACCATTATTGGCATTTAATCTTATAGTTTGGCGATAGATTTTTGGTAGATGGGATAACCAAGTAGTACCCAATTTAATTTAAACTCCGCGCTTTTAAGGGTTTTTTTTTTTTTTCAAAATGTATGGGTGAGAATTAAAAGTGTAATATATGAAAATGTGCGTCTTTACATCTTGATCCCGATAGATTGTATAAATAAAGCTAAAAGTTCATTAATTTTGTTTTGATAGCTGTTTACATCATTTGGCAAAAAATCTCACTTCTGGAGCCCAAATTATGACAAACTTTAAAAAACCTATACTGGAAAAGTGCGCTTTATATAGCCGGATACAAAAGTTAAATTCTCGGTACTTTTCCATTTTAGGGGCCTTGGCGAAGAAGGAAATTTGGCAACATATTTTCCGGGAACCTATTCAATGTTTCATTTTATATGCACATGCATTTTTTTTTCAATATTTGTACAATTTATTAACCATAAAGAAGCCATTTATCTAATTTTATACATAAACAGAAGTAATTTGTACGCAAAAACAACAATAATAAATTGCATTTTTTATATATTCATTATACATAGTTTTTAATAAATGTGTTTTGTTTTTAAAATGTGTTATTTTCATCGGTCACTGCGGAATAAGCGAGAAAAACATATTCTTGCACACGTGTTGTATATAGCATATCTATATATGACATTTTCCGTCATTTTTCACGGGCTATCTTTCTAGTATTTTATATTATGCATATACATGATGGGTAAGTGTTACGGTGGTTCCCAATGACTAGTTTGAAAACTGTCTTAACTTATGAATTTTTTATTGTTTAAAAATAATCGAGTATGATTTTTTGTAAGTCTGTCACTATCGAGTGCAGCTGCAGCCCGATTGCGGAAGTTTAACCCCTTTGCACTTAAAACAATGTAAATATGTTCAGAATATGTTTCCGGCTAATATTCGAAAACGAAATTAAAACTTCATCAAAAAAATATAAATAAATAAAACACAAATGTAACAGATATGTAATCGAATTATCACTGAAGTAATTAAAATAAAAAAGGCCGGTATAATTAGATGAACTTTGAAGATTTCTTTGGCTATTAATCCTTGGTATGCGATTAATACGAAAGGGCCGTTTTTAATAAATTAAAAAACTATTTGAATGCATAATTGATATTTTGCATATAAAATTGCTTTTCGGTATTAAGGGGAAACATTAAAAAAAAAATCTTATTACAATTTTTAATTAAAAATGATTTTCATCTGTGTTCTGTACACCTAGTAGGAGAGCTGTTGAACATTTTTGAGTAGGTATTTGAGGCACCCTGAAAATTTGTGCAGCACTTCTTTTGTAATGCCTGAATACAAAATCGAATGTCTGGCTGAAGGATCGTGGCCCAAAACCTGTGCCAGACACGTGTCAAGTGCCATTTTTTGACACTACCCAAAAAAAGTATTTGAGGCACGCTGAGATTGAAACAGAATAATATTTATACTTAGAAAAAAATATTTTGAAAATGACAGACACTTTAGTCGGCCCAAAAACTGTGCCAGACACGTGTCAAGTGCCATTTTTTGACTACTCAAAAAAGGTATTTGAGGCACGCTGAGATTGAGGCACAATAATATTTATGCTTAGAAAAAAATATTTTGAAAATGACAGACACTTTAGTCGGCACAAAAACTGTGCCAGACACGTGTCAAGTGCCATGTTTTGTCTGGCACAGGTTTTGGGCCACGATCCTTCAGCCAGACATTCGATTTTGAATTCAGGCATTACAAAAGAAGTGTTGCACAAATTTTCAGGGTGCCTCAAATACCTTCCCTAAAATGTTTAACAGCTCTTGGACTAACCTGACAATATGTTATGTAAGTCGGGAAGCCAGGATTAGATTCCCATGTGAAAAGTAAAAAACTAAATGTGAAAATATTTTGGAATGCAAAGTCACTGTATAAACGCTTAATTATTATAATGCCAAGCACGTATTTAAACATCCCATATCTAATATATATATAATGGTAAATACAGTTAATGCAGTTAATGAACATTTGCATACTATATGAAATAGATAAATAGAACTAGATTTATATTAAAGTTCAGTCTCAATTAAACGAATATCAAAGGTATGGTAAATCATGCCAAACCTCGATTGAATGAATATCAAGAAACTAGGAAAAATAATGTTAAAATCTATATGTAATGGTATAAGACTAAACTCTTATCTTTAAATGGGTTTTGAAGTTTGTTTTACTCTTTAAAAGTTTCTCTTATAATCGAGCATATTGCTTTATACAATTGGTATTTTCTCTTATTTTTTTATTAACATCAACAGACATTATTTAAAAATATTAGCGCACATTGTGCATTGTTACAATTAATCCTCTCGGTAAATTTTCATTGAGAGCTTTAGCGGTATTATCCATTTTCTCACAAGCCTCTGCGGAAACTAACTGCACTACACTTCTAATGTGTTTTAAATACGCAGCAAAATTATGAATAACCCTTCCTGTCTATCATTCAACATTTTTTTGTAATGTAACCACATATAACGTTATGAATTATAAAAACTATTTTTGTCACTACTCAGTAAAAATGTTTCTGCAGAAGTAAACATCGGATTCATTAATATGCTTAGCGAACATTGTGTAAAATGTTAATCGATGTGTTCACATAAACTTCCAGAAACGAATTCGCAGGCTATTCATAACAGATAGACATGTGTTTCTCTTTTGCAAATCTTTGATCTGCGTTTTAAACACCTCAGCTTGAAACCTGGAGAAATATATTTTGAGTATCTTAAAAATACGAAATACTTTCAAAAAGCATTACAAAATACATTACCAAAATACTTTTGTTTTGTCGGTTTAAAATACAAAATACACAAATTACAAAGGTATTTTTATAATGTATTTCAAATACATGTATTTTCGATACTGCCCAACTCTGTCCATTTAGTATTCAGGATTGATGTTAGCCAAGGATGGACGAACACCTCAAAACACTAAAAGTGGGGGACACCTAAATACAGAAAACACGTAATTAATACTTAAATATTACTTTAAAAACATTCATTGGTAGAGTCTATCAGGTTCAGCTTACCATTCTTAAATATTGCTTAGAGTTCTGCACGGCCGAAACTTTTAGTCTTGGCCCACCTAGGTCTGGTGTATTAGATAAAAGTTCGGGCCGGTCCCAACGCAATATGTTCGTTTTCTCGCGATTCATGGCCTATACCGGCCAGTGAAAAAATCAATACAGTAATACCCCATCCGATCCAGCACAACTCAATTTCTACAAAATAAATAAATAAGTAATATTTGTGTATATTTAAGTATTGTGCGGCAGCGCAATACTTATTTATTTCCAGTGTCACTTCTCAATGTTAATTTAACATGGAAAAGCCTATGGAGATCGTAACTTTTTCATTTTTTCTTCCCACCTTTTTGTCCCTGATGCCACTCATTTTTTATTCTTTACTAATTCTAATGATATTATAAATTTAAAGTGTAAAAACGTTTGCCTGACGTCAGGGTCAAAACGAAAGGTAAAATGCCTTTGCATATGGGTGAATTATAAACCTAGAGAGAAACATGGGCCAATTTTTTTTTTTACATTATTCAAATATTTTACCTAATAATTCCAATTTTCGCTTTTTTCATTAAAAATCAACGGACATTTTTCATAGAAAATGTAACATTTTTACTTCATTGTTGCAAAAATTTCAAAAGCCGTAATAATAATTTATTTCTTTTTAGTTGAAAGATTTTCACGTGAAATATTAAATTGAGCTAGATTTTTTTTCAAAAATTAAAAAGGTGAATATGGCGTCATAGTGGAAATAAAAAGGATATTTTCAGAATAAGTTTTTGCTTTGGTCAAGTTTATATTTTAGTAAAAATTTCTAATGCATAGCTATTTTTACGCAGGTAGCGAACTTTGTGGGGATTTACCTAACTTAAATTTTAAGATGTATTTTCTTTTCCGAGATAATTTTTCCTATTTATATCCCAAGTTAAACTTAGGTAATAATTTTCTGATGTGTTTACATCACCCCTTGGGAGAGAATAAGGTTTAAAAATTTAAGTAAAATTTTTATTTTTTATTTTTTACTGTATCACAGCTATAATATTGTTAAATATTAGCAGTAAGGATTCAACACAATTTACATTTACATTCATAGCGTTCCTGAGTGGGAAATAGGGTATCTAAATTTAAGTGAAGTTAATTTTTTATGTTTTGATTATAAATTGTTTACGTTCAGATTGGAAGTTTTTGTCCAAACTACCGCAACCTGCATTACTACATTGGTGAAACATTTTGAATTACACATTGGTAAACTGTATCCCACATTGTGTTGCAATACCGCATACATCAAAGCCTGATGATGATACTCTCTATTAGTTTTAAAATGCGTTAGTCTGAGTGCAGTAGTTATTAAAAAACTTGACATATTAAACAAAAACATAATTTGAAGAACAAATTTAAAAAAAAAATTATTTCCTACATTGTTTAAGCCCGAGAAGGGACAGATATTAAGTTATTTCATTCAATTAGTTCTACATTTAATGTTAAATTTTTGTAACAAATTAGTTAACCCTCACACTGACAAGCCCGTGTTAATACGTTCACTAAGCTCCAGGTTTCACGGCAATACCAGCAATATTTAAACTAATATAATTCTGTTGATTTAATGGATTTTTAATACATTGAACAATGATTAATACTTTCAAGGATTACATTCATATTTTTAATTATGTTTTTTTATATAATGTTGAAAGAATCATCTTTTTTTTAGCATTTAAAAAAAATGCAGAGAAAACAACATTACAATTGTGCTCTTTTGCAAGACTGTCAGAGGGTTTTAAGCCAATTGAAGATTAAAAAATAAAAATAATGTTCATACAATATGATACTTAAAACACCCTAAAACATTAGATTCCGTTCAAATGAAATCGAAATAAATCTTAGGCTTTTTCTTAAGTTTTGTATTTTGCATGCATCTTAGCATTTTATGCACAATTGTCAAAACATAATACAAAATCTGCAATACAAATATTTTCAATTAAAAATGGAAGAAGTCTAAAATTTATTTCGATTTCATTTGAACGGAATCTAATTTTTAGGGTGTTTTAAGTATCATATTGTATGAATTTTATTTTTATTTTTTAATCTTCAATTGGCTTAACTAATTTGTTACAAAAATTTAACATTAAATGTAGAACTAATTGAATGAAATAACTTAATATCTGTCTCTTCTTGCGCTTAAACAATGTAGGAAATAAATTTTGTTTTTTTAATTTGTTCTTCAAATTATGTTTTTGTTTAATATATATATATTCAATATTTCTGTACAAGCACTATGTTGCAATTAAAATTGTTTCGAAAAGGATATTCCATACAAAGCTATGGAAAATTTTAAAAGTACAGCATCGTTCAGATTATATGTCCGTAAAAAAGGGAATACGGAATAACAACATAGATGATGACTTACACAACTGCATTCAAATGAAGATTCAGTTTTATAAAATGTACTAGTTTAGTTTAACACTAGAAGGACATTGAGCGGTCATTTTGACCGCTACCGAATGAATATATATTCAGTTCGAACCATAAATTTCTTTATAAAATAAGAGTAAAAGACAGAAAGAAAAAAAAAGTAAAATAAACAAGTTAAACATCTCTAAATAAAAATTCTGGTCTAAAATATTTATTATAAAACTTGAGTAAAATATCCCGTCTTTCTAGTGTTAAAAGAAAAATATAAAAAATATATGTAAAAAGATTATAAAAGATTATTAAGAAAAATATAAAAAATATTATATGTTTGAAAAATGTTATAAAATAAAAAATAAAATAAAAAATATTTATATGTAATTAATTAAACCAAAACAAATTTCTAAAGAATCTATTAAACACTGATAATATCGCTAAACATAATATCACTATTATTTTTATGAAAAAAGCAGGAAAAGTCCAGCCCGACATGGCTTAAAAAGAATAAAGTAATGATGAGAAAGTTATTTTACAGATAAATCAATTTGCCTCAAGCTCTGCAGTGAAACAAGTTAATAAAATATTATTTTTACTAAATTTAAACCTATGATGACTAGGTCAAAAAGAAAAAAGGAAAACACAGAAAGAGAACATGATATAGCAGAGGCTTAGTTAATATAAACATAGGGCGAGAAATTATTTAAAAAATTAATAAACTTTATGAAAATTATCAAGCATATGCTCCTTTAAAATTATATAAGAATATTAGGGCACAGAAGATTTTTTTAATTAGAAATACTGCATTAGAAATCTATCGCACGTTCTTTTACACTGTAAAAAAAAAAACGACATTTTTACAGTACAAAGCACTGTTCATCTCGAAAACAAACTCGATCGCAGTGAATGTGCTGTATCTTTCTTTGGATTTCTGGCTATATTAGGGGCCGTTCAAATATTACGTAAGCACCTAAGGGGGGGGAGGGGGTTAGCGATTTGCTTATTTTTGCTGACAAGGGGGGAGGGGGGGGGTTGAATGATGCTTACGTAAGACATTTTCAGAATCTCTAACTTGTAAAAAAAAAAAAATTATAAAATTTCAAATTGAAAGAAAGAAATAGTAAAAGAATATTAAACTTGAAGTTCTGATGTCAGCTATTTTGACCGCACAAGGAAAACATAAACGATGTCTTTTATCTAGAGGCGACTGTTCATGTTTGATGCATGAGGGCTTATTATCTCTGAGAACTTACTACTATTTCCAATTGTGAGAATAGAATAGAATAGAATTGAATGGACCGATGCGATATGATGTATTGTGACAATATGAGTTTTCCGGGAAATCTTCCAAAACGTAAGTAAAATTCCATTGTTTTTGTTTCCACACCTCCTCTGTCAAGTGGTTGAACCCCATAACCATAGTGACCGACTGCTCTACTGTCTGGTGTCTCATGAGTTTTGAAAACCTCTCAGTACAGATCTGCACGGGCCGGGCTCGGGCCTATTTTCATTCACGGCACTCGGGGCGGGCCCGGGCCATACATTTTTCTGAAGGCTCAGGACAGGCCGGACGTAGTTACTACTCTTTACGGGAAGGGCCGGGTTCGGGCCTTACTTTTTTCCTGGGGGATCGGGCCGGGCCCATTTTTTCTGTACAGAGCCGGGACTGGTTTCATTCCAAGTCTTCAAGGCCCAAAATTTTAAGTCCTAGTTTTGACGCAGCCCGTATGAAAATCATTGTCTCGGCGTAGCCTGATCCGTTCAAAGGCCAGTAAAATTAGGTCAGGCTCAAAAAATTTTGAAAAAAATGTACACATTTTAAAATCGCTATTATTCTACTATTAAGCATTCAAATTTATTCTTTTTAAAGAATAGTAGATTTCTACGCTTATTAAAATATAGCTAAATGAAAATATAAGAAAACATGTGAGAAGGAACCTGTCTATGACGAAATCCTGTTATAAACTGAAAAACGTGTTGATCCATACAAAATTAATATACTAATACGTAAGAATAGGATATATAATACATTTAAAACTTGCTTAGAAGGGCACTTGTCTATAACGGATTTTTTTTCTTTTTTATGCAATTCCGTTTTAGAAAATTTTATTGTATAGCACTTTTCAGATTTTTAGCTCTTCAATACATGGAAAATGATTAACGATATTAATGATAACGGGTTCATTTACATACAAGAAATAGAGATTGATTAAAAAAAATAAATGTCGCAGCCTGCCCCACTTATATAAAAATGAAGATTATAAACATAAAAAAATAGTTAAGACATATTTTAGGCCAGAACTCCTCGTACGAGACAAATCTTTCACCAAATCGACATAAAAATCAATGTTTTGTAGAAATTCAATCGGGCCGGGCCGAGATTTTAACTTTTTTTCCGGTCGGGCCGGGCTCGGGCCGAATTTTTTTCTCTATGAGTCGGGCCGGGCCCGGGCCTGGAAATTTCGGCCCGTGCAGATCTCTACCTCTCAGTACTGCAGTGTAGTGGTGTTTAAAATAAATAAAATCAGAAATATGTCTTCATTTCGAGAAATCTTGTATAAAAAACTTTTTGAAAGTTTCAAAAAGTCTGCATCAGATAAACCTTTGAAGGATATCCAATGTAAAACTAATGATGTGTGGCGGCAGTACAAAAAGTCTTCTAAAACTGACAAAGAGTTAGAGGTATTGGTGCTAAAAGGAATTGAGGACGAACTGCGTAAGGCAACCAAAAAGAAATCAGTCTTTCTTGATTATTTTATAAAGGTAATTATAATCAATTTATTCTTAAAATTTTAAATATATTTTATCATAACTTTAAGTTTACATAATTACTTGTAAAAATTGGAAAAAAGATAGATAAGATAAAATGACCGTGTAGCCTTGGCAAAACATGGTCAGTATGGGAATAAATAAAGACCAAAAAAACGTCAAAAAACGAGTTATTACTTTTTAAATATGACGTAGCCAAGCTAAGCCTTATTTTTTCTTTTCAAATAACTCGAAAATTAATGCATCCATGGGGGAAAAAAATTAAAAAATATGTTAGTTTTGTAGCAGATAATCTTCTAACTGTTTTCATATTTTGAACCTTACTAAAAATGAAATGTAACCCAATTGAATTGAAACCAATGTATCTCAGATTCAAAAACAGATAAATAAGGTTTCCAGTGATCTCAAAAAAGGAAAAACAATCCTTAAAAAGGAAACGACAAAATGCTGAATACCAAAGAAAACATCGAACCATCAAACGAACAAAGCTTGGAGAAATCTGCCATGATAATCCAGACATTAAAAAAAAAAATAGCTTTGAGGGAATCAGTAGGAAGACCAAGTTTAAACAACCATTATTACTTAAAGCAATAGCAGACATAGCTATTACTGGAAGCGCTGCAGATGCAAAAAGAAGAAACAAGTCCGAAGTGTCAAAACTCTCGATGACTTGACTGCAAAACTGAAAAAGGTTGGTTTTGCAATAAGCAGGAGTAGAACATATCTTTGTTTGCTTCCAAAAAATTCCTCAACCATCGAGTGCCGAAGACATGTCACCACAGTGCCGATAAAACTTTCTTGGATTCTGGCTGATTATCACCGATCTCACATCGATACCCAATTTGCAGTAATATCCATCCATTATTTAGAAACTTTAGCTTCAATTTTTGGACCCATGCAAGTGTTTCTTCTTTCACATGATGACAAAGCGCGTACCTTTGGAATTACAGCAGCCAATAAACAGGCTATGATACTGATGCATATGGAGTATCACGTATCCTTAAGCGATCACGACTGGGTCATCGCTGAACGTCGCAAACTTATCCCATGTGTTTACGCTGGTATTGTGATTGCACCTGGCATGGCAGGTCAAAGTAAAGCCATACATAGGTTATTCTGGTCCAACGTTAATAGTTATAAGAAGTAGGAAACACAGTTCTTCCACAGCAAATACTCATGCTCAGGATTTTGAAACTCTATTAATACTCAAAGATTTTGAAAAATTGGTGAAAACAGAAGAGGGTTTCATCAAACCTGTAATCATAGTAACGGTTGATGGAGATCCAGACAAGAATCCCCGCTACCAGAAAGTTATATCGTTTGCTATTAACCATTTCAAAAAGCATGATTTGGATGGAATTTTCATAGCGTGCAATGCTCCTGGAAGAAGTGCATATAATTGAGTAGAAAGGCGAATGACACCACTCAGTCGAGAACTATCTTGTCTTATACACCCTCATAACCATTATGGTTCCCATCTCGATGAGAACGGTCGCACTACTGATGAAGAAATGGAGCAAAATAACTTAGCATATGCTGGTAAAACTCTCGCAGATATCTGGAACTCATTAAACATTGACAGTTATCCCGTTACTGCCACATATGTTGATTCAGGCGAAACAGAGTCTCTTGGTTATGACTTGGATTGGTATTCGAAGCTCGTACAAGAAAGTCAATACTTGCTGCAAATTGTAAAATGCGAAAAAAAGAATTGCTGCTCTCCTGCACGTAGTGGGTTATTTCGTATATTAAAAGGACGATTCATTCCTCCTCCAATTAAAATGATACAATCGTCAAATGACATCATTGCAAGTGAAGAGGGGGAATTTATAGATTTAAGTCTCCGTCTGGCCTGAAATCTGAATAGTACAGAAAAGGGATTTTTAAAGATGCTGTATGATTATTTTTGCTCTTCCATAAAGTTCACGCATTTATCCACAAGAACTTGTGGAAGTTGTGGCCAATATCATGCATCTCAGAAGTCAGCAAACAGACACAAAAAAATTCAACAGAGTGAAAAAAGCGAGAAGGACTGTCTTATACGACCATTGAGAATTGCTGCTCGTCGAGCAAATGAACTTATGCGCTTCGTAAAATTCGTGGAAGATATGGAAGATGTTGAGTGGATCAATGAAGATGAAGTTGATAAAGATTGCATCCGAATAGTAAGCGATGAAGATAATCAAGTAAAACTGGAAACCAATATCATAACAGATATGGAAAAATGGTTTGAGCAGCCGTGGTCAGCATCGGAATAGATATTGTCATCAGGGGCGCGCCAGCAGTATCCGGCGCCTGTGTGCAGACTTCAATTGGCGCCCCATATTCCTAACTCCCCCCCCCCCGAAAAAAAATCAAACTTCATAATTTTTTTCAAGGAGTATAAATCAGTGTTGATTTCAGGGGGTGGCCCGGGAGGAATTCCCCCCCCCCCCCGGAGGAAATTTTCGACTTTCTCCTTATTTTTCCTAGTAGTGATACTTTCCTTCGAATCCTCCCGAAAAACCTGTTAAGATGGAATCGTAAGATACCGTTAAAAAATTCTGTCTTAACAGATATACTTGCATAGCATTTTTGTGGTCAATTACAAGGAAATGTTCCTTCTAAGGTATTATTCCGTTACAGATAGGTTCAGTTTTTACGACATATAACAGCTTTGTATAAGTAAGTCTTACAAGCTATTCGAAAAATCGTACAAATAAAAAAAAAAATTACGAAATTAATGTTTATTCTGTTTATTAATATTTAACCTTTCAGCTAACTTTTTGCACAATAGGTGCTTGTCATATTTTTGTGTACAATAGCAGTTATAAGATTTTAAAGAAGAAGAAGAAGAAACAAATTACATAATTATTAATTAGCATACCGCTAATACTTGCATAATATTTATTTAAAGCATACCGGTAGTAAAACTTAAATTTTAATTTTGGTGCCATATACGATATTAAACTGTAAGAAATTGTTGTTAAATACTAATTCCATTTTTTTTTTTTTTTGTAAAATTATAAAATAACTGGTATAAATTTATTTCATTAACATTTTCGAAAAAATTAAATGCGGTAAAGTCTGGGAAACAGAACCTGTCTATAGCGGAATGCGGAATCCTCTCTTAAACAACAACAAAAAAAAAAAATACGGTTCCAGCAAAAATAGTGCACTGCGTGATACTTTCTAAGACGGAAATGTGTCTGTAACGGAATTTTTCTTCCACCCCTTTCAATTTTATATTTGCGGTTTAATATACTACAATTGCTTTCATTGGGACCGTAAAAGTTTTCTGGTTAGGAGAAGATTCCATTATTGACAGGTGTGATGTCAAATCACATTAATGTCAAATCAACTTATTTTTGGCTTACTCTAACTGCATCAATTATTAAATTATTTAGATATTTTTAATTAGACTCTCAATTTCTCTAAAATGTATTTAAATTATACCATAAAATGTATTTTTTCGCTTAATATCCATTATTCAATCTTAACAATAAACATAATAATTCATTGAATGTATCATATCACGCTAATAATTTATCTAAATAAGCTTTTCCTATCCAGTGAAATATTTATTCATTATATTTTTGAGGTTATAATATTAATTTCATGTATCATAAATAAAACTTTTTCTGTTACAAAGTACTAGCCCATAAAATAAATATTATTACTTCCTTATTGTGAAATTCTAAATTTGTGCGTTTCTTAATTAAAATATGATATATTGTTATTATTCCGTTCACTCATAAAATATCTTGAAAGTTAATCCTTTCAGTAATAATCCACTTGTTTATCCCGTATTACACAAATAACTGCTTTATCTAACTGTAATTTTCTCTTGGAAAAACCAAATTCATTTATCGAATGATAAATTGATTATGCTGTCAAAAACATTATTATAATAGATTTTGAGCGGGTATGGACAACTGAATTAAAGGCACAGAAATGTTTTCATACTTAATAGTTTTAAAAAGATTTAGTTACTGAAAATGTCTAAATATTTCTATGCAAACTTTATAAATTACATCCGGTATTTACTTGTTCGCTAACATAAAATATTTTATTTTTCTTATTTTATTGTAGAATGCTAGGGAAATTTCATTTTCAAAGACTACCAATAAGCAATTAGGTGACGCTAGTTCTAGACGACACTGTGTCTGGTTAATCTATTGCGCTTTTCTGTCTTGATTGTTACAGATAAAAATTACAGCTTAAATTGAATATTAGATAGGAATTATTTTTAATATTGAATTATGTCAAAACAGTCGAAATTATTTTCTTATATCCAAATTAAAAAAAGAAGACGTAGTGAAGAACCTTTAGTACAGTCATCTGTTGAAAATCAAAATAATAATTCTCAACTAACTTTGAATGAAAGTGAAACCTGCAATGCGATAGTTCCACCCTCGATACCTTCGTGTAGTACTGTTAGTGGACAACCTCAACCGGAAGATAAAAATGTTGGACGCAAGTTCAAATATCAAAAACAGTGGGAAGATAAATATGAATGGCTGTATTTTGATCGAACTCGTGGTGGTGCATTTTGCAAGCTGTGTGAAAAGCATTTAAAAAATGATGTAGAGGTATTCCAAAAAACAAGTGGAGTATTCATATCAGTGGCCTTCACAAATTTTAGGAAAGCAACTGGCAGTACAGGAAAACTTGAAAAACACTCAAAATCAGACAAACATTGCAAATCTGTTTTTATGGAAAATGAAAGATTACAGAATTTAGATGCTCCTATACACAGACACACACAAATAATCCAATACAGCGAAGACGAAAGGGATAAAAATAGACAAGCTTTATCTTCATTAATTAGGAGTGTGTATTTTTTAGCTAAAGAGGAGATACCCCATACTACAAAATATGAACCCTTAGTTCAAAGAATTTTAATGAAAGAAAATGAAACTCTTCGCGACTGGGTTAAGTCTCAAAGTGAAAGATCGACTTACATAAGTAAATGAATTGCTTCTGAAATATTAAGCTCAATAGGCACAATCTTAGACAAAGCAGATGACAAAATACTTAATGGTAAGTATTATTCTATAATGGGAGATGAGTCGACGAACATAAACAAAGTGAATTATCACTAATGGTGCGGCACGTCGTCCATGATCCAGTTTGCGAAGTAAGAGAAAGATTTTTGTGCATAATATACTTAGAAAGAACTGATGCTGAATCAATATTTTTAGCTATAGATGATGATTTAAAAAAAAGAAATATGTCATATGATAAATTGGTTTCATGTTCTTTTGATGGTGCAGCGAACTTTAGTGGTAGTATAACTGGTGTTCGTGCTCGTATTTCAGAAGCTAAACAATGCGAAGTGCCTTACATTCATTGCAGATCCCATATTCTATCATTAGCTGTCACCAATTCAAGAAACAAGACTATAATGATTAAACGATTTTTTCACACAGTTAAAGATATTTATAAACTTTTTCATAGTTCTCCTAAGAGAGGAAAAATTTTTGCACGAAATACAGAAAGCTTTAGAAGAACCCGTTCAAATCATACCTGAGGCAACGGATATACGCTGGCTTAGCAATTACCGTACTGTTCATGCTGTATTTTTATCCTTTAAATCGATTATGATTGCATGCGAACACATACACAAGGATGGTGCTGATTTAGCAAGTTTAGCTGGTGGTATTCTCTTGGAAATGATTAATATTAGTTTTATAATCAGTTTAGTCGTTATGGATGAAACAATGCTGTATCGAATTTAAGCAAAATTCTTCAAAAGAAAACTTAGCATTTCATTTCTTCCTTAACTTGTTTCTGGGACAGTTGATCACTTGCAAGAAATTGCCAACTTTTGTGATACTGACAATGATAATAACGAATTGCACATTAAAATTAAAGGTCTCGAGAGTGATGCATCAGAAATTAAGAGCATAAATTTTAATGACACGAAAAAAAATTGCTTAAAAAGTGCAAAAACTTTTATAGAAAAAATGATTCATCAAGTTAAAGAAAGATTTAATGATAAAGCACTGCGCTTAATAGAACTATGTGCATTTTTTCGAAGCTTTGGAGAATTTGTAAAAATAAATGAAAAGCAGTGTAAGGAGCTGTGCCATTTTTTTGGAATTCAGGAAGAGGATGCAGCAGCGGCAGATCTCCATTCTTTTAAGTACGTTGCACACAGTAATTTAGATGATACCAGTACAGATGTCGCTTCTTTCATTTTAAAAGCTGATATTGGATACGAAGTTTTGAAAAAACTTGCCGAGTGTGTATTGTGTGTACCAATTTCAACAGCGAGTGTAGAAAGGTCATTTAGCACAATGAATAGAATTATGACAAAACTCAGAAATCGCATGGGGCAGGATACTTTACAATCGTGTATTAAAGTATCTATCGAAGGTGATGAGGAGCCAACAGATGAATTCATCGATGCAGTGATCACACATTATGCATCTTCGAAACCAAGACGCATTCGCTTAGTTTAAAGGTGAGCAATTACAAATTTCATACTGAACTTATGCGATTTATCAAAAACAGTGCTTTATAAGAAGTAAGATTTAGTTTTATACACAAGGTAGATTTGATGGTTTTACATATAGAATATTATAATTACTATTTAGTACATACACATTATATGGTATTATTTATTTAAATTGCTATTAATATTTTATAAAATTAAAGTATTTAAAAAAAGAGTGAAATCTCTATTTCTTTAGTGGACATGAATGTTACGGAAGATTTGTTTTCATTAATATTAAGAAGTTATACTTAAACATAGACGCAGATAGAAGTATACAAATGGGGTTTCAATTTTAAATTTTGAAATGTTACATAACTTTTATCTTTCATAAGTTTGAAAATATTGCGGACGTTACAAAATAATTAAAAAATTAAGAGAAAAAAAATATAAATTTCATCTACAGTAAAAGGTTTTAACATAGTAGGGCGTTGCCCAACTACATTCTCCCCCCACGAAAAAAGGGAGAAAAATCTCCCTATTCCATTTAATACTGTCCGCGTCTGTGTCTGAAAGCATTATTATTAAATGATAAGTAAATATGAAATAATAAAAATTTGTTATTGTATTATTTGTAACCTTTGTTTGTTATTCTTGTAACGAAGTTTATTATTTAATTGTGATTTATTGCCATTTTTCGGACCTGTTTCATGAATAACTGTATATTAATAGAAATATTTCAGAGGTAAATTGTAGCAATGTTGATTCAAAACTTTTATGAAATGGGATATTCAAATCCTGTATGGCAAGTTAAGCTGTGGAATATAATGAGATTAAATAAAAAACAAATGACCATAACTTATATAAGTTATATTTTGGAGTGAGTGACAGTAACCTAAGAATGCCACACTTATTTTTTATCTTTTCAATAATGGTTTGGGCACAATAAAGTACAAGAGTATCTTAAATTAAATAGAATTTTTAAAAGTTTTTTAAATTTTCAATTTGAAATTAAAAAATAGAAACTTATATATAGCATAATCTATGGAAACAGAAGATTTTCAAAATCCCGACTGGAGGGATACTTGTTAAGACAGAAACTTTTTCTGATCCTCGGAGATTCCGCTTTAGCAGGTTTTGGTATATTAATGAAATCAGAGAAAATTTCATGTTGGAATACTAGTGTCCCCCCAGGGATCAAAATTTCCCCCCCCCCCGGAGGTAAAGGTCTGGATTCAACACTGGTATAAATGCATAGCTGCCAAGCCAACCTTCCGAGGGTTTTCTCCAAATCAAATAAACGAATTCGGAACCAGAAAAATTATTTAATGAAATGTGTCTAGTTTCTACAGGGTTCTTTTTTATTTCATTTATTAAATTAAATTTCTTGTTAAAAATATTGTTGTTTGAATTAAAAATAAGGAATGTTGTCAGTTATGCAAATAGCAGATATCCCTAAAAGGTGGGTGCTTCAGCTGTTTGCTCCCACAATGGCATACTTCCTAAGTAAATCAGCTTCTTTTACCTCCATCACTCCCGGATTTTTTAAGATTTGATTTTTATTTATATTTATACTTAAAACAGTTCAAATAAACTTTAATTTAGCTGCGTTGAATTAATCAATGGTAGGACTATGACACAAAGAAAGGGGTGATCGTAATATGGTAAATACACATAAAAGTAGAAAAATATTTTCTCAAATTATGATGTTTGTAATACACCGGAGCGCGTTTATGGTACTTTTATCTCTTTTAAAGTAATGTAACATCAATTAAGATGCGTCTTAAACAATTACCACACGTAGATTACACGTAATTAGGGGTGCATTCGAAAATGTTCCAGTCCCGGAACATTTGATTTTATATTAGGAAATATAGAACCCCTATGCTGGCTATATAACAATTGCTATGAAAAATGCACATTCATTTCGCGTTTACATTGTTAAGAAGCTAAGCGAAACTTTACCTTGTCTTGTCACACTGTTAACCCTTCCTTCTCTGTGAGATTTTTTTTTTTTTTTTTTTTGAATTCCCAATTTTCGTGCAATGAATCTCAGTTTTAAATTAAAAATATCTATACTAATAAAACAAAGTTTCGCTCTGTCTGTATATGTGTCTGACTGTGTGCTATGGCTAGCAGAATCTACGGCACATACGAGGCTCACACTTTTTGTGAGGATAGTCGAAAGCCTCTCCTGCTGGTGCACTGTGCACCTAAGTTTCAGAATTTTAAATCTCTAATAATTAGTTGAGAAATTAATTAAAAGCCCAAATTAAAAGAATGAAAAGTATTCGTAATTCAACAAGAACCTATATTTTTTTTCAAACCGTAGACAACTTCTTCAAATACTCGAAGAGAGGGGGATGAGATTAATAGAATTACAGAGCTCCTAGTAAATGTACTGGGACTTTTTAAAAAGTACTGTACCTTAAATTCTACTGGGCCTGGACAACTCGAAAATTGCACAGCCAGACACAAAAAAAAAAAATTCCCCCTTTAAGAAATTCTAAAAATTATTCCGGTACGGTTTCAGGATGTCGAAAAATCCACGAAAAATCGATTTATAAATATTTTTTTTTCCTTCGAAAGAAAAGTTCGAAATCTCTCCCATGGACGCCAGGTGTGTTCATTGCAGACAACCGAGGTCTTTCAATAGTGGACATTTTCGAACGAATAAAATTTTCAAAATATAAATTTACAGATTTAATTTTTATTCATTCAGATGAAGAATTTTTCGCTGATTTCAGATATGTAAATTTCTTCATGGTCGCTCAATTACAAACTTAAACATTAATTATTATTTCATTAATTGGATGATTCTTTTAAAACTCTAAATTTAAAAGCCAGTCTTTCGAAACCACAATTGATTTTTATAGTATGATTCTCTGGAACGCCATCAATTTTTTTTAAATACACCATTTAGACATTTTAAAGTTATGCATCTAGCCCTATCTTTAAACGCTGTTTAATAATATCTAAATTTTATAAAAATCGATCCGCAAGTTTTTCTTTTATAAAAAATACGATTTTCAAAAAGGAAAAGAAATGCTTTGTTGAAACGCGAATTTGTTAAAATTTAAAAAAAACTGACGAACGGATCGATTTGGAACTTTCAGATAGTTTCTAACACAAAATAAAGATTTTAATAAAAAATTAAATTAAAAAAAAAACCGACTGCGTAAAAAGCGAACTAATTAATTATTTCTAATCAATGTGAAACTACTTTTTTTTTCAATTCCTACTATTAGCTCACACTCTCGCTATATATATCTTGTTCAAATTTTGAATCGTTAATAAAATACTTATTATTCGTCCAATCAAGCTCAAATAAATTTTTTAAAACTTGTAGTGGATGACATTTGATGTTAATCCAGTTTTTGTCCAATATTAATTAATTAATTAAATTAAATTAATTAATTTTCAATAATCGAAAGAGCCCTCTTCTTGATCAAGGCATTTTAAGCGCCACTCAAGAGAAAAGAAGAATGGGAGAAAAAAATTATCTTATTGACCTAAGTAGGAATTGACTTAAAATATTTTTTTATATGACTTGTTTATATTACTTACCTATTTTTTTTTTTATTTACTTGTATTGATGACTTTTAAGTTGTGTTTAATTGTTAGTTCCTATCTATAAACACTGTTTTGATGAGGTCTATAGATGTCTATGATGGTTAGAGTTGCAGTAAAGCTAGAGATCCTACATACACAACTTCCAGGTTGTATAATGTTTTAACGGAGCTATTGACTTTAAAATAGTCAATGAAACATCGTCTTCATTTTGAAAGACCTATCAAATGATATGGCACTGAATAGGGTGCGTAATTTTTTTTTTTTTCGTCTCTACCATCATTTTGTATTTTACGGCCGCCATTTTGAATTTATAAAAACAAAACTTAGCCTATAACCATCGAGCCGTTAAGACGAATTGATAGAGACCTCATTCATTAAAATCCATCCAGCCATTGGGATGTTTCGAGGGTATACAGAAATCCCCATACACAGATACGCGTGAAACACACAACCCTTCTTTTCAGTCGGGTAAAAAGTAGGGGGCATCAAATTTCGGGGAGTGGGGAGACGATAATTTTTTTTTTTTTTTTGGGGGGGGGGGGAGACAAATATTTAAAACCGTACCATTTTCTATCGTTTTAGATGAGGATTTTTGACGGAGCTCTGGGATAAATATTACTTCAAATATATAAAAATTTCAAAAGTGTACTTACCACTATTTTCGAATAGCAATTTCAGCAAATAATTTAAATTCTTGCTTAAGTCCGCCACCCCCTTGACTAATATATACTAATATATGGCTAATGACTAATATATACTGACTAACTATGTGTAGGTTGTTTAACAGAATTTCGTTCAGAAACAGTTTTGTTAAGAATAGAGTTCCTCCTGGTGTAGGAATGGAATGTGGGACTACAGGATTCGGGATTTGTATTTTTGCAAGATTTTGCAGTGCGTACGCAGAACGCCTGCTAAACTCTCGTGTGATATATCATCGGAACACCCTCGAACCACTCTTTCATATTATGAACCTTTCTATCCCTCTCACTCAGATCCCCCACCCCCCTTGGGGGTCAATTTTCTAACTGAGCTCCTAGTTAAGCTGCAGCAAGATTTGGGCAGCTTATTTGAACGCTTGACCGAAAGTAAAATTCTTCACGGGCATTGGATTGATGAGGTCTATGTCTGGCCCCAGATTATTAGGGAGCATTCCCCCGTGGTGTGGGGGGGATAAAAATCATTTTTTCAGGTGACATATCGTTTTAAAGCTTTTGGCCTGTACTTTACTAAGCACTCACTCCTCTCCTCTTAACTCATTTTTTCATCAGTAAGTAGAGGTCATTTTAAAGTTTTAATTTGTTCATTATTACCACATACAATTTTCCAAAATTCATGAAAAAAATACACAACAAATCTGAACAATTACCAGCTTCTCCTCCATTTTCACACAGTGAGCGGGTACGTATTTCAATAAAAATCGAGTTAAAGATATACAATCATACAAATTTAAGGTTCATTTAAAAATCATCAAAGGGTGGATGGGTATCGTTCGAAAAAGCTCTTAACACAGAACTCAAAAATATATTTGTTTTACTCTTAGATACTATTATATTTTCACAAATTCGTCAAAAATGTATGGCAAAATTATGCCCCCCCCCCCTCCTATTTCCGAATTTACTGAAAATAAAATTACGGAAAAATTAGTAGTAGTTGGAATTTATTTAAATCTTGCAGGAAAACAACAGCAATTATCCTAGGTCATATAGTTTTTCAGAAAATCGCAGTTTTCCGTTATACATAAACTTTATCTGGCGGGCACTCAGCGGGGGAGTTGAGAGGAGTTTGATGTACCTATCGACGCAAAATCATCCGAGAACTGTCGATAATGAGTTTTTAAAAGAATTGTCGATAACTAGACGATATATTAATAAAAACCTATCTAAAAAAACGTGGCACAGACCAAAGTGCCCATGCAACTTTGCGACCTACTTTCAAAGCGCACTTGGCACAATAGCAAGATTAAACTTTGTACAAGGTCTTTGTTTTAGGTAAGACGGATCACAATGATAAATAGTCAGCGTTTTTCATTTTAATTGCATTCAATTATTGAAAAATATTTAATAAAATAATTCCAAGTTTTTGAAAAGTCTTATTATTCGTTTAACGACTATATTTTGTAAGATTGCAGTTAGTAATTAATAAATTTATTGAATGAACTCTCTGTACGCGAGTGAAACTCGCTTTTTACTAATTATTCTTTGTTCGAAGCAAATCTATAAAATATACAATTAAAATTTCAATAAAACATAATTCATTTTGAGGTTGTTCTCAAAAACATGTTTCCCGACTGTAAATGACGTGAAACTTTCTTACATGTTCATGGGCTCATTTTTATGCGTTGCATACAATGATAGGCGTGACTATTAAATTTGTTTGGAATCGAATGAAGTTTTTCATTCCCTTTTTTACATTCATTGCATATTGAGCTACATCCTGCTTTATTTATTTATTGTTTTTGTTATAATGTAGCCGATTGCTATGATTGATTTGTGCTTTTTTCGGCAATTTACTTTTACATGGGTACCATGCATCACCTGGAGGCTTATGTTGTTCTACTATTCTGCAATACAATATCTACCCGTTTTTATATCGTCAGTATGTGTATCACTACCAATGCTACAGTAAGCTAGTAGCGGTATAGATTTTCAATTATTTGAATAATGGAGCCTTCCATGTTTGCCACCAGCTGTAGTGCGTCCCAGCTTTCTGAAAAGCTGGACAGGCCTGATCTAGAGCAGGGATGTCAAAAGGGACATTCGCGGTCACCCTTCCGAATTTTTTATGTTTCTAGCTTTTTTAAATTTATTTTAGGCGCTTGACGGCGCCCTTAAGCCTTCCATGGCGCCTTACAACCGTGACCTTTCGACAACGAGGCGCCTTTCGACCGTTACCTTTCGACACCGTTGCGCCTTTCGGTTTGAGACTCTCACCTCCCCCTACCCCTAAAGCTACGCCGCAGACGAACATCTGCAAATTTCATATATTTCATAAGTAAAAATGAACTCAGAAATGACGCACTTTCGATTTAAATACCGCTTTAATAAATTTAAATTGGATAAAAGTTTTTGAAATTTTTCAGCTTCGACTAAAATATTTGGCGCCTTTACTATTCTGGCGCCTGTGTGCCGTGCACACTTTGCACACTGGGTCGGCGCGCCCCTGATTGTCAGGTTCAAATTTAAATTTTTCAAATGGCTAAGTTCTTCTAAAATTGTGATCTAAGAAATTTTCTTAAATAGAATTGTAAAGAAATAAAACAAGCGTTTATTATTATTTAGTAGTTATATTAGTCGAGTAGAGTTTTATAATTTGTATTGTGTCCTAATTTTTTTTAAGTAGGGGAGGGGGGGGTTCCAATTTTCTTACGTAATTATTAAGGGGGGTTCGCGATTTGCTTATTTTTGCTGACAAGGGGGGAAGGGGGTCAAAAATAGTCAAAAACATGCTTACGTAATATTTGAACAGCCCCTTAACATGGAAAATACAGTAGTTGCGTAAAATTAACAGCGCAATGTGCTGGCAATTTGGACGCCAGCAGTTTGTGCTGTAAAAAAAATGCGTCCAAATTGCCAGTACATTATGCTGTTAATTTTACTCAACTACTGTATTTTCTATGTTAATATAGTCAGGAAACCAAAGAAAGATACAGCACATTCACTGTGATCGAGTTTGTTCTAACAAATTTACAGTGTTTTTTTTTACAGTGTATTCAAGTAATAATAATTTTCTATATTTCTCCATGTCATTATGAAAGGCATGCAATTGGCTCTCCTTAATTCAAACTTGAATAATTTAGAATATTGTTTAATTCGAACTTACTAGGGAACATTCCCAAGTGTTAGTTCTGGATTTTGACGAGAGTGGTATCGTTCGAAAGATCTTGTCACGAGCATCAAGAAATGTATAGGATCTATACTCCCGAATCCAATAATTTGGGAGATATGGATTCTTTTCTGGTACGGAAAAAGAGAAATACAGAAGGGAAAAACAGCTAGTGATTCCTTCAAAAGCTATCGAAGGCAGGAATTTTGTCTTATAATTAACCATGAGAGTGGTTTTCTAAATAAAAGTGTTGAAAACACTAGTTTTTCCAACACCAGGCACAAACGATGAAGAGCATTATTGTTTGACAGCAAGTGGTTTTAATAAGTGTACAAGTGTGTTCAATAAGAGTGAAGCATACATGTTTTACTGATGGTAAGAGAATATCCATGTTTCACATTAAAGCCTTTTGGAAAGTATGCTCAGGCACTGCATTGAAAGTAGGTGAACAGAACTGGTTGTAGGCCAAATGATGTATTTTTAGTATGCTTTCTATAGCAATAGTGTTAATATCACAGCAAATACTTCGATGGGTTTTTGAATATTCACCTATTTTCTTTTCCAAGTCCTTGTAGCCTTGGAAAAGTAAACATACAGTGGCTGAAGGTATTTTGTGGATTCAATTAGAAGAAAGGCTGACTGTATAGCAGAACCTAGTTTTTCGATGTAAGCATTGAAAAATTAGTTTTTCAATTAACTTATTTTCGCTTAATTTCACTCAATTATCTTGGATTTTTTTTTGGCCACTTCAACTGTCCAGTACCAAGATAACATTCCCGTTTCCACACTATCGTAAAAAGCACTATCATGATTAATTATAAGACAAAATTCTTGTCTTCGATAGCTTTAGAAAAAATCTCATGCTGTTTTCTCTTCTTTTTCTTCTTCCGAAACATTAAAGTGCCTATAAGTGATTTTCAAAAAGTGTCGTGTTTTACTGTCCTTTTGCATTTGCACAGAAAAATAGTTAAATATCATAATTTTAATTATTGCATTTTAACTATTATGTTTTTTTAATGATAATTTACATATATATTATTATTTATAAAAAATTTAAAAATAAGAAATATATTCTTTTGTAGTCAAAATGTCATTAACGTAGGTTGTCCCAACAAGCAATTTATTAGGCAAAGATTTGACTAAGTTCTATTTAAAACAGGTGGTTACAATTGTTTTTAATCCATTTTTATTTATTAAGATACTACTAATTAAAAAAATATTTATTTTCATTATTAAACTTATCTATAACTCTTAATAATTATTTTAAACCGTATCCTAAGAAAGAGTGTCATTGCCATGCTTCTGACAAAAAGTTCATCTGGAATTTTTTAGAGGGCAGCACATGTCTTTGTATCAAGGCAAAAATACTCCTTAAAAGTCAACTTGTTATCAGGTTTAGGTGAACAGAGTAAATAGTTTTACAGTTTCAATAAAACAAGCAAAGACTTTGAATGTTTTGGTGAGTAATTTTTTGCACGTCATTGCCGTACCCGCTTCTAATTGATAATTAAATGAACTTTTATTTCTTAATCTGCTTTTATTATATAAGAAATAAAAAATCATTGTATGGGCCAGAAGATATAATGGCTGCCATTTATGCCTGAAGAAAAATAAAAATATATTGCTTAATTTGTCATTACCGGTCTCACTTTTTGTCATTACCAAGTCCATTAAAATTTAAAAATTAGTTTTAAAATGTTAAATTAGTAATTTGGTCTCTGATGATGCTTGTATATTAATGTTTATGAGGTCGGGTAATTATTTACAACACATTAGAACTTTCAGATTATTTCTAAAAATTTGATTTTGTTATTCCAAAACATGGACATATTTTGAAAATGACCCCCATATCTCGTGAACTATTGTATTCAGGAGTATAGCTCCTATGCTTTTCTTGATCTTCTTGACAAAAACTTTCGAATGATACCATTGTCGTCAAATTCCAAAACTGGCACTTGGGGATGTTCCCTAGTTAGATACTTTACAGTATTTTCACATTCGTATTCAAAATAGTGTTTAAAAAACCTATTACACTTTGAATTTTCGAACTACTTGTGTGTATAATCCAAGGAAATTGAGTTGCGATGTCTCACACATATACTATATGAGTAAGTAATGCCAAACTCTTTGTGTTGTCTAGTGGTAGCAATAAAAAATGGCAATTTCCAATTGTTACTTTCCAATTATCAAGAGGAAATCAGAGTGAAGTCGGCTTTTAATTATTGTGGCTTAGTAATAATAATAATAATGAAGTTTTTTAATTACTAATTAATCTCTTCTTAATAGTGTAAATAAGTATAAAAGTAAAAAAAAATAATAACTAGAGAACAGGAATTCTGCTTTTTCAGAATTTAGTGTCGCCCCGGCATTTCTATTACTTCATTTTCTTCTGGTGGACTGGTGGCTTCTATTATTATGAAACAGCCATTATAAATGAAGCGTTAAAAAAAAATTATGGCCTTTTTTTTCCATTCTGATCAGAAAATCAGAGTTCTAACTTTTTACGGCAGCTCTTTCATCTTCACCTAACACTTCATTTATAATGGCTGTTTCATAATAATAGAAGACACCAGTCCATCAGAAGAAAATAACTCGGTTAAGCGTGACTCGGATAATCGGGACTCTACTGCAAAACATATTTCAGTTTTAAGACTTAAAGCACACGCTTTTATTTTATGTAAAATGACGTCATTTTCATTAATATAGAAACCTAAAATTAAATATAGTTCATAATAGCTCCCTGTTTTATCATAAATCCTTCATTTATATTTTTCTCAAAGTAGCACGTATTTTGATTAATTTTTTTTTTTTTTTAATTAATTTTTTTCCATTTTATGAGAAAATGGCAACAAAAAGATATAATTGCTATTTTTCAGCAATTTTTTCTTTACTTTCTGCAGAAATGGCGTACTTGAGTTGCCAAAATGAAACAAATGTCGCTAAAAACTACAAAAAAATTAATATTTCAAAAACAAATAGAGATGCAGTTTTCAAACAAATTGCATTGAAAAGTACTTTTTTTTCCCAATACGATGGTATAAAAACTAAAAATGTGCGATGTTTAGAAATTTAAAAAAATGCTATAGAGCATTTAATTGTACAATGATACATCTACTTTGTTTATTGCTAGCGTCTGTAAGCTAACGTTATTTTTTTGACACAAAATAGGCTGGGAGAAAGAAATAGCATACCGTACCGGGGCTAAAAAAACCCGCACATACTGCAGGGCTTTGCTTCCTACGAGCTATGTCACCATCCCTGTCCAAACATCACGGTCTCCACAATCACGTTAATTTGCTCTGTTTTAGAAAGATGAAAAAAATTATTGAAATTTTAGAAACTCAATAGACATTTGAAGATAACTCACAAAGAATTAAAAACGCTTTTAATTTAACCCCTTAATGCATTATTTTTTATTTTATTCAGAAAACATTATATTTGAGTCTACTTTTGTTAATTATCCACTAGAAAAATACTGAAAAAATTTATTTGTGTCTCTGTTGTACATAATGTCACTCTCGAGTTGCATAACAAAAATGGCTCAAAAAATGATAATTTTAAATTATATACCTACATTAAAGTACTTACACTGCAGAATAACAACTATTCAACGATATAATAATTTTCATAATGCTTTTAATAGTTTGAAGAATTAATAATGACTATCTTATAAAGATAGAGAATAAACTCCAGTCGAGCACATCGCAAGCAGTATCAACAAAATATGTTATAACCTCCCCGTGATAACAAATCAGAACAAAAACAGACTTCAAGACCTCAAATGAATGTTATCACACCTAAGCAACACATAATACTTCACCAAAAGACCAATAGAAAGCGCCAAATGGCAAAAGAAGATCATGTAACTCTTGAGTTAGACTATGCATTTAAGGGTTATTAAAATAGCCTCGCCACCGCCGTTTCCATACCCTAAATATAAAAGAAAGAAAAATCTGTGAAAAGGAACTATGAAAGGACAAGTTTCAGGAATTAACGCTTTTGTGCAATCATGGTAAAATACCTAAACTTCTGAAATTATTTCATTTTTATGCACGTTTAGCATTTTTAATATGGCGACATTTTCGCCAACTTTAGTTTAATTTTCATGACTTATAAATGCAAATGCACATTATCTGCAGAATATTATGCGACTTTCCCATATAAAACCATATAATTAATATTAAAAAACAATGTATTGATATCAAAACATATATTTACTCTTTCTCAGTTTCTTTTTATAAACCCACAACAGGAAAAAAATAATTAATTGTATTGAAAATAAAATTAATATATGTTTTAAATAAAAATTAGATTTTTTTTAAAATATCGTGGAGATATGATTTTATTCGGGCTTTTTAATATCTGTCAACAGCAAATATAAAGCTATGAAATTATGAATTAAATCTCTATTCAGGTAATAAAATTTTGGATTAAAAAAACCTTCGAAAAATAATACAAATTAAAAAAAGTATTTGAACATTGTATATTATACTAGATTAACTTTAACACAATTATTCTAATTGGTAAACAAATCAGATGTAAATTTCCAAATGGGCGAAAAATGTCCGGACCAGGAATCGATTTGTTTACCAATTAGAATAATTGTGTTAAAGTTAATCTAGTGTAATTTCGTATCCAGCGATTTCTGGAGTTCCATTACCTGAGATTTATTCTGTAGAGCTGAACCAGGTTTCAGACCAGATGCTGTAATCTTTATGGTTAGCTGGGTGAAAAAGTTCGACTAGAATCGTCCGGGATAGCTCAGATGGCAGAGCACTGGCGGCTTCAGCCAGGAGGTCCCGGGTTCGAATCCTGGTCCGGACATTTTTCGCCCAGTTGGAAATTTACATCTAATTGTATATTATAATCTAGTCAAGTATATTACTGCAAAAAACGGTTAAATTGCTGTGCATAGTCTTTGATCCTATAAAACTTATGTAACCGACCTATCTTGGCCACTTTCAACATTAAATACAGTTTAAGATAATTCGATATAAAAATAATACTTAGATTCAAAAACTGTCTCCTCTAGTACATTTATCATACATTTTCTATAAAAACTACAAGTTTTTATGTTTTTATATGCAATACTTTTCGCAGGACAAGCCGAGAAAGCGAAAAGAACCTTGTGAATTCAATACCGTCAACTGCGGCATTTGTAACTTATTTTTTAGATTAAAGAGACTCTTTCATAAGCATTCAATATTTATCTTCAAAACCACGCCTAATCTCATGAGTGCAATTCTTGATGTAACGAAAAATTTCTGTTACAATACGTTAATTTACCGAGGTCCTCAATTATGCAAAATTCACAGTTTTGATTTACGTTTGGTAGAAAGCGCGAACTACAGAATTTATGAAAAGGAATTTTGTTTGGTTTTATTTTTAATACATGACAAACAGAAACAGAAGAACTAAAGAACAGGAATTCTGCTTTTTCCGAATTTAGTGTCGCCCCCGGTATTTCCGTTACTTCATTTTCTTCTGATGGACTGGTAGCTTCAATTATTATGAAACAGTCATTATAAATGAAGTGTTAGGTGAAGATGAAAGAGCAGTCGTAAAAAGTTAGAACTCTGATTTTCTGGTCAGAATGGGGGGGGGGAAATTGGCCATAATTTTTTTTGAACAAAAAAAAATTATGGCCATTTTTTTCCGCCATTCTGACCAGAAAATCAGAGTTCTAAATTTTTACGACTGCTCTTTCATCTTCACCTAACACTTCATTTATAATGGCTGTTTCATAATAATAGAAGCCACCAGTCCATCAGAAGAAATAACTCGGTTAAGCGGGACTCTACTACAGTACAAAACATATTTCAATTTTAAGACTTAAAGCACACGTTTTATTTTACGTAAAATGACGTCATTCGCATCCGCTTAAGAATTCCACTTTTACGATCTACTCTTAAACATCTACAGTAAAGCATGCATAGCACATCACTATCGCGAAATGATGCACAAATGCAGCAAAAAGATGCGGTCATTCAAGAAAATTGACAAAAAAAGTCTATCTAATGATTCATAGATACTTAAAATTAAATATAGTTTATAATAGCTCCATTGTTTTAACAGAAATCATTCGTTTACATTTCTTTCAAAATAGCACGTACTTTAATTACATTTTCTTTCGGTTGTTATGAGAAAATGGCAACAATAATATATAATTACTATTTTAGAAATATTTTTCCTTTACTTACTATAGAAATCGAGTACTTCCGTTGCCAATATTAAGCAAATGGCTCTAAACATTACAAAAAAATTAATATTTCAAAAATAAATGGAGATACAGTTTTCAAACAAATTGCATTTAAAAGTACTCTTTTTTTCCAATACGACGGTATAAAAATTGAAAATGTGCGAAGCTTAGAAGTTTAAAAAATTGCTATAGAGTATTTAATAGTATTGCTTTATTTTAACGGCTGGCTTCTGTAAGGTAACGTTATTTTTTGAAGTCGACACAAAATAAGATGGGAGAAAGAAATAGCATACCGTACCGGGGACTAAAAACAGAAGCATATCTTAAGGGGGGAGATCACCTTAAAACTTTTAAAAAATTATTTTTTTTTTGTCTGTTATTAAAGAATAACATGTTACCTCACTTAGACAAAAAAATTATGATAATACTCCAATGAGAACACATTCTATGATGAAATATATGGAGCGATACTTATCCAAATCAAGGTAAATTTGAACTTTAAAACTATTATTCTCAAAGCAGATATTTTTGACATCATATTTTCAAAACTAGGTAATATAAAAACTTATATTGTATTATATTGTATTTTATATATCTTTATAACCCTTAACTATTTTTATGTAAGCACGTGCAATTTATTTTATTTTTTTAATTTTTATTGAAATTTTATCGTAAATTTTGTATTTCATGTTTTAATTGCCTGAGAAAAACATTTTCATCTATAAACTTGATAATTATTTTAGATTGAAGTTAAAGTACAATATTTTAAGAATATATCTATGTAATATTAATTAGGCATATCGAATATATTTTATATTATCCTGCGCGCAACATATGTACGTCAAACCACCTTTTTGAAAATACTTAATTAGTATGTCTTAATTACACTAAATTATAAATATTTTTCATTAAAAGTATTTAAAGAAATACGCAAACAAGCATCCGTAGTATTTACTCTGAAAAAATTGTTTAATTTGAAGAAATATTTACTACTCCAAAAATGTTTTACTATTGTGTTAAAATCAAGCAATAACGAGCTGCTGAAAGTTATCTCCCCCCTTAAAGATTAGTCAGGATTTCTAAATTGATTCTTCTACGTAAAATAATAATTTAATTAATATTAAACTATTAATTGATACAAGAGTATTTAAAAAACATTTTTAAATATATATTTTATGTTCGACTTTTTAGTGTTTAAAATATTTCATCGTTCCAGTTTTATGGTCAGTTGGCACATTTTACTGAGCATGGTTTGCAGCATAATTAACTCTATTGTCGTGTTAATTTTACATTCAGTGATAACCATAAAGAATATTTCGCAATTTTTCATCCGCGTCTGGCTAAAAAATGCCTAAAATTAAGTTAATAATTTATAATTAAGTTCTGAAAATGTTAAAAGGCTGTATAGTCAACGGAATCGCAAATTGTGTGCATATTTTTTTACATGCTTGCTTTTAACTTACAAAATTATGTTTGTGTGTGACAATCAAAACTTGTTACTCATTTTTCACCCACTCCCTGTATACATAGAGCTTTGAAATTTGGAATACACATGTATTCCTGAGGGCAATAGATGAATTGAACATTAGTTTTTTAAAATTCGATCCCTAAGGGGGGCAACGGGAGACAAATTTACTTAATGGTTACTCAATTATAGTTTGATTTCCTATGCAGGAATCAGTATCATTTTCAACAATGAGCATTTGTTGAAAAGTACTAATTGCAGGGCTACTTCAAGTCACTTCAATAGTGCCAAATTTTGGCCAACTTGGAGAAATATATCCAAATTTGGCTGCAAAAATAAATTGCCACATATGAAGCCAACGTGGCGACAACTGGCTAATTTGGCGAAATTACCATTTAAATCAATTAATCCATATTTCTACATTTTTGTGAATTTTCATGAAAGCATGTTAAACAAGTTTTTTCTTTTTACATTTATTTAATATACTAGCCCCCCCCCCCCCCCCCGCGTAATCGCTTCGTGATTCCGTTCAATATCGCGAAGCAATCCCTATTTTCTAGCCAACCCCAGACGTAATTGTTTCGCGTTTCCATTCTGGATGGCTTAGCGATCGCTTATTTTCTTTGCACTCAATTTTTAGATTCCAAACGCAGATGACCCCCCCCCCCCCGCTTTGTCATTAGATAATGGAAATTACCTTCTTTCGGTAAAAATCACTTTTGCCATCGACCCCTAAAGAAAACCCCAAAACAGAAGTCTATCGAAGTATAGAAGTTTCTTCCCTTTCCCCGCCCATCCTATCTAAATTCTCTACTTTCAGAGCTTTTGCCAAGCACAATTCCTGCTAAGAAAAGACAGAAAGCTCTGGCCAATCAGATGCGTTTCTCGGTATCTACGCAGATTTTCATTGATCCATTTCCAAATCGTTATTTTTTTTTTATTTAGAAGGATATAATTCTAGCATATAAGACAGTGAGTGAAAAAGCGATTACAAATTTCCATCTTTAAACACATGAACTATAAATATAAATAAGCGAGTGTAAAAATCAACTAAAGGCAAGTTCATTTTTTTCTAAAAAACTTTTCTAAATATATACTGAGCGTTCATAACTAAACGATCCTATTTTAAAGTTGTCTACAGACGAAAATATTATTCGGAAAGTTTTAAAATTTTATGGAATACAGTAAACCCTCGATTTAGCGGATCAGAATCGTTAATTTAAAATTATTCCCCTCTCCCTAACCTGAAATTGAACGCCCGTATTTCAAATTTTTATATTTGACAAATGTCAAATATTTATTTATCACTATTATTTACTGGAAGCCTCCATGATAAAACAGCTTGTAAAACGATGAAACACGCTTCGAAAAAAAAAAGTATTACTGCCCCCCTCCCCCTCCCCTACTTGAGAATCAACACGCAACCCTCTTTTAAGCTTTTATATGTAAAAAATCAAGCAATGAACAACGACAAAGCATTTCTTTTTACTATTTTTAAAAAGCGATTTCTCGGTAAAATAAAAAAAATATTTATTATATCTGTGGCGACACAATGTCTCGTGATCAAATGAACGAAACCTTAAAAAAGGGGAAAGAACACGAAACGCCGAAAGCGCGCGCTTTGATTCTCACTGCAGCGTGGTTTTCGTTCTAAGAATGCGCAATGATGCGGACGACCTATGCGGCCATGTGATATGCTTTTCGTTCTATGCATGGATAAAAGTTGCATATGTGTTAATTCGTTTGTATTTCATTACCAATATTGTATTATTAAAAGTAATGTATTGTGTTTATATATACATATACAGTAGTATATATGGATATACAATATATATTTATGTATATACATATATTGTATATATACAATACATGTATATACACTGTATATATTGTATATATATATATTATATATATATATATATGTAATTTGCACTGTAATAATATATGTAATTACAAGTACGTAATAATATATATATATATACTATAATTATAACAAAATAATATTAGAAGTAGTACTTTGCGATTTAACGGACACATCTTAGTCCCAATTAGTCCATTAAATCGAGGGTTTACTGTACATAATGAAGGGATAGGAATTTGCTTAAAAAATACTTTAAAATTTTGCCGCCAGAGGTCGTTTTTTAATGCATTACACATTTAGCATACATTTGCGATAGTTTACAAATTTTGTTTATTAACTTTATCTGATCTTAAAGACATCATTTCACGACATGCTCTTAGCATTTTCCAGAACACACTGCGGTCAACCGTGGAACATGCTATCTGACGATTCCAGGTGGTACCTGAAAATGATGGCTGTCATGTGGAACATGTTTTGTTGTAATAAAATTTGTAACCATCGTAAATGTGTGCTAAATGTGTAATTCATTAAAAAACGCCCTCTCGCGGAAAAATTTTGAACTATTTTTTTCGTTCAAACCAATTCCCATACCGTTATTATTAAATTATTATAAAATTTAACAACTTTCTGAAAAAAAGTTTCGTCTCTAGACAACTTTCAAATAGGTTCGTTTAATTATGAACATCCTGTATATATATATATATGTTATATAAAAATTTTTACTTTTACTATTCATTTAAATTATTCTAATTTGCCGGCCTATTCATTATTTCCTTTTTTTAAATACGCTCTATTATTTATTTCTAGCTAAATTCCTATATTTTTAAAAACGCGTATCTTAATAACAGATTTATTCCAAAACGTAATCTAAACTTTTAATCCCTTCATTAATCTTTATCGTCTACCAAACTGTAAAGTTCTGAACGCAGTTACTTATTTTTCGAATATTTATCAAAACCATTTTTACTTTTTTATTCCATTTCATCTCATTTTCCCGCCCGCGAGGCGTCAGCCTTTTCACATAGAAATCATTCCATGATCGGCGCTGGGATTCTTTCCTGTGACGTTTCTTGATTGCTTTCCATTGGCTGAGTGTCGGATCCCAGAGTCACTTCGAGGCTCGTTCGTGATTTTCGTTGGTTTAGCTTGAAGTTTTCATTTCAATCGGAATTCCTCCGCGCATTCTCATAAATAGCGAGAGCATGAGCTCAGAACGAGAGATTTTTTGTGCTGTGATTGTTTACATTACCTATTACCCGGTGTCCTTAGCCATGTAGAATATTCATTTCGTAAATTAATATCTATTTAGCATGAGTCACTAGTTTATGCTCGAGTGGAATGCTCTGATTTCTCATCTGCGGGAATTGTTCAGTGTTGGTATGTTCTGATGAAATAAACAGTTGTTCTATGACTACGTTTCCATGTGTTTAATTGAGAAAACCCCATATTTCTTCATACGCCTTTTTTCGCCACTCAAGCTGCCTTGTTTTCATAATGAAATAATAAGTGTTTGATTGGACTATACCAATATTATCATCGCTCTACAGCTGCTATATTTTCACAGAGTTGATACCTCCGCTAGCAATGCTTGTGCTAAGTGATAGGATTGCTTACAACATCACCAACGGCTGATTAAAATGTGGTTTGACTCCAGTAATACGTAATAAGCACGATGTGATATTTCAACTACACCCATTAAATTGTTTCGTAACATATATGTACATATACAGGGTGCAAAAAAAAAGTCCCTTTAACCTGAAAATACTTGCGAACGGAGAGAGCTACAGCTATGCAAGTGAGGTAACGGTATAGTAAAGCGACTACGCCCGACCTAATGCAAACGACAGCAACACCCCTAGTGGCGAAATTTGGAAATTAGCCATTGCAAATCGAAAACGAAAAGAGATAGAACAAAATTTCCAATTAGAAAGTTTTAGAGCATCAATTAATTAGTACGAAAAGACATTTGACTCACACGGATAAGATAAATCGTCGCCTGTATAACCAAAAATGTCCGAAATCGATGAGCGACGAATCTACTTAACATATTCACATTCCGGAAATGTAACAGTGCACAATTGCAGATTGTGACGTTGTACTGTGCTGTAATATCAGTAAAAAATTAATTTTCAATGCATTTAAAATTTTAGATTAACGCTTTCAGGTGCAGGAGAATTCTCTTCGTAAACTGATGAAATAATTGACTGACACCAGAATATTAATAGGAATTTCTTTGAAAATAAAAACCCGCCAATTTGTACTTTGATAACAAAAGCAGAATTTTATTAAAATATTCTAGGGACCATTTGTCAGTTTTGGAATTAAAATTAGGTGGCTAGACGGTCTAGCCACCACCCTTGAAAGGGTTAAATCTGTGTCCTCGTATTGAAGAGGTTCGCAATAGACGTTACATGCTGAGAAATGTGCATGCAGAATTACTCTCACTAATACAAACGTGTATCGTGAGCAATGGCAAACTTTTCATACATACTGAATATTAACTTTTTATAACTGTGAGACAGTTTGTCTTTTTTTTTTTTTTTGTGCGATGTTATCAAAATGTATTGAGATAAGTACGTATTTATACAATAAATTGTGCTTTATACTTCTGGCTATTCCATTCAAACGTTTACACAAAATGGAGTGCATCAATTTCGGACATTTTTGGGTATACAGGCGAAGATTTATCTTATCCATGTAAAACAAATGTCGTTTCGTACTAATTGATTGATGCATTAAAACCTTCAAACTGGAAATTTTGCTCTATCTCTTTTCGTTTTCGATTTGCAATTGCTATCTTCCAAATTTCGCCACTAGGGGAGCATCTGCTGTTTAAATTAAATCGGGCGTAGTCGCTTTACTATACCATTACCTCATTTGCATAGCTGTAGGTCTCTCCGTTCGCAAGTATTTTCAGGTTAAAGGGTTAAAGGGTTAAAGGGGCTTTCCTTTGCACCCTGTATACAGGGTGTTTCATAAAAGATGGGCAAAACTTTAAGAGGCGATAGTACACATCCTTACAAACAACTTTCATCAAAGAATGCATTGTCGAAAATAAAATGCAAAGCTGCTGGCGCATTTGGAAACTTGGTCCATGTAAATGTTAAAGATCCATTCCTGTTGCGAGTTATCGGAAGAAGAATGACACTAATAGCAATAGCATGCAGATGTGATATAGGGAAGAAGAACAATGCGTATGCAAAATTTTGCCTTGATTAATATATAGAAACCACTGATTCGAGTGTGCAACTGTCAGTCGCAGTAGTAACGTATCGGAAGATGTTGCCTTTTACTAATAGGAGAATGACTGGCATGTATTTTATCGACGGAACTGTAAATGGAAATGGCGCAGAGGCTTAAAGATTGTATGGAGAGCGAATTCCCAACTTGCCTTTGTCACATAATCGTTCTTTGTGTGCTTTTGCCTCGTATAACAACATCACCTCTCCGACCGTGCATTGGTTAATGAAAGTTGTTTGTTTGGATGTATACTATCACCTCTTAAAGTTTTGCCCATCTTTTATGAAACACCCTGTATATATATATATATATACAGTGAAACCTCCTTGAACGGCCACCTCTAAACAACGAAAATCTCCGTATACCGGCCACATGTTGAGGGAACCAAACACGTTCCATAGCATTAACATTAGTACGAACCTCTAAATAAGGAATTCTGTACAACAGCCACTCAAAAGTCACGAGAAAAATAAATTTACAGCTCCTGGTACAATTTCATATTTATTTGCGAACCAAAATGTGAAGCAGATCAAACAAAATTTACTTGATGTGTCAACAAATATTAAATTAAGACATTAATAATTGAAGAGCTAAGTGGAAGAACATGTTAAGTAACAAAAATTACATTTCAAGAAATTTGAGGTGAAAGTTTTTGCTGTAAATTTTAATGATTTATTTTCTGTTTGATACCACGTGTTTAAAATATTAACAGGTATAGTACTAAACTCTCTCACAACAACTTTCAAATATTAAAAATTATTAATATTATTGACATTATTAAATATTAAAATATTAAATATTAATGAATAATCTCTTAAATCTTCAAGACTAAATAGAATCTTGGTATTTTAGCTTCACCATGTGATAGGATACCTCATATTGCTTTCATCCAAAAGATTTTTAAAAAATTTAGAAAATGTAGCATAACATGTTCATCCATTCAGCTCTTCAATTATGGGTGATATTTCGATAATATTCTTAGACCGGCAGGCATAACTAACGTAAAGGCCAGCGTGTTTGTATGTCTGGACAAAGATTTGGCAGTTACTGCCACATTTGATTCCGTACAGCAAATGGTGCAAGATAGGAAAGAAGAAGAGGAAATGGATTATAGATTCACCCAAAATTTCCATTATTAACACATATACCGAAGATTTTATGAACGAACCTTCGTGAAATCCAAAATTTCACATTGAATCATAATGATGATGAGTTGTATAGCAAAACGAGAGCAATTCATATTGTTATTTCTTCGGAGAAAGATATTTGCAGAAAAAAAAGCAACTTCAAATCACTGATTTTTTTAGTGTATTAAAACAATGGTGATTTATTAAAATGACTGTGTATATTTAAATTTATATTTCTTTAATTTGATTTTTTTAAAATGAAACCTCTGAATAACATCCACCTCCAAAGAACGGTCACTTTTCACTGGTCCCAAAGGTAACCGTTATTCAGAGGTTTCACTGTATATATATATATATATATATATATATATATATATATATATATATATATATATATATATATACACTATATGGCCAAAGGTGAACGGTCATAGTATAGATCATATATTTCCGCGAAGATTTTTTTCCGAAATCCCATAGGAGACCGTCAACAAATTGAAAAAGAACGAATATCTTTTGAATAACCCTGTAAAAACTAATGTAGTAAAAGCGTTCAAATTCGAGATTATTAATACGTGGCTTATTGTAATATACTGTGTTCATTTTTATGAGGATAGCATGTATACCGTAGAGAAATTAAGGTTTTTATAAAAACAGTCCCAAATTTCGCCAAGTTTTTTGCTTATAATTTGCAGAGTTCTTAATATAAAAAACAGTTATTTTCAGAAAATATGACGAACAATACTGTACACCTCTGCAATCAGAATTAAAAAATCAGTACTCTGCAATCAGAATTAAAAAAAATAAAAATTGTATAAAAAATGAGCAGGTTTACTAAAAAAATTTCACTGTGCATGCGCTAATTCAATCAAAATATAATGTGCATAATGTGTTAGCTAAACGTATAGAGCAACTTTTGTAAAAGTCTCAAAAACATAGTTTGAAAAGTCTGATAATAATCGTTTATAGAATAGGCTTAAAATCCGTTGTTCCCAAAATGAAGCAAAAATATGAGGGGTTGTATCCATATATCCATTGATTAGTGCCAATATAGCATACACAATATTGCATGTAGTACTGTATTTGGGTACAGCCCCTCATCTTTTTGCTTCCTTTTGGGAATAACGGATTTTGAGCTTATTCTATAAACGATTATTATCAGACTTTTCAAACTATGTTTTTGAGACTTTCACAAAAGTTGCTCTATACATTTAGCTAACACATTATGCAAATTATATTTTGATTATGTTCGAGCATACGCAGTGAATCATTATTTAGTAAACCTGCTCATTTTTCATACAATTTTTATTATTTTCTCATTCGAATTGCAGGGTATTCTGTACAATGTTGTTTGTCATATTTTCTGAAAAGAACTTTTTTTTTATATTAAGAACTCTGCAAATTATAAGCAAAAGACCTGGCGAAATTTGTGACTGTTTTTATAAAAACCTTAATTTCTCTACGAGTATACATGCTATCCTCATAAAAATGAACACAGTATATTACAATAAGCCACTTTTTAATAATCTCGAGTTTGAACGCTTTTGCTAAATTAGTTTTTACAGGGTTATCCAAAAGATATTCGTTCTTTTTCAATTTGTTGACGGTCCCCTATGGGGTTTCGGGAAAAAATCTTCGCGGAAATATATGACTTATACTATACTGTTTACACACCTGCAGTTTCAGGTTAATTCCTCATGTATTTTTCTAGATATTTAACGAAACGTCTAAAATTGCGAGTGACCGGTCACCTTGGGCCATACAGTGTACATACACTGCTTATCAAAAATTAAGGAAAAGTCACAAAATGCTAATTTTCAAATACGCGAACACTCAAAAGGAAATAATATAATTCGAGTAATTACTATCTCTACAACACAGCTAGTCCACATAACATCTCATTCATGTCACACAGGGTCACAAGTGCCACAGTCACTACGGTGAAGCAAAAAAAAAAAAGGAAATTCCATACATCTCATTATGCGTCTCAAATTATCACTAGATGTGACTCCACTGAGGCGTCACTGTGACTGCTGCTTTGTGACGAGTCACCATGTGACTTTACAATGTAGTTACATTGTGACTCTCATGTGACTGTCATATGTAGACTCAATTTCAAAGTCATCGGGAACGCTGCATTGTGATAAGCTACCAAATAATGTCACATTAAAGTCACATGATGACTTTCAGGTGACAGAGAGATTACTGTGAAGTCACCATTGTACTGTTTTGGGAAAAGTCTCCATGTGACTATAATATGATATTATTTGGAGACTTATCATAATGCAACGTTCATTATGACTATGAAATTGAGTCTAAAAACGACAGTCACATCAGAGTCACAATTTAACTACATTGTAAAGTCACCTGGTGACTCGTCACATAGCAGCAGTTACATTGACTTCTCAGTGGAGTCACATATAGTGATCATTTGAGACTCATAATGAGATGTATGGAATTTCCTATTTTTTGTTTCACCGTAGTGACTGTGACACTTGTGACCCTGTGTGACATGAATGAGATATTATATGGGCTAGCTGTGTTGTAGAGATAGTAATTACTCGAATTATATTATTTCCTTTTGAGTGTTCACATATTTGAAAATTAGCATTTTGTGACTTTTCCTTAATTTTTGATAACCAGTGTATTATCTACTATCTTCTTGGAACACATAAGATATTATATTCTTTAAGTTGGATTATTCCTATTCTGTAATGATGTCAGACTTTCTTTAGCATACTTTCCTATAGCAAGTCCTTTAACAAGTTTTGTTTAATTTGATTTTTGGCTATTTCATAGTTTTCACGCGACTTCTTGGTGTCTGAATTTGAATGAGCCCGCTATGTACACAGGAAAATTTTAAAAATCAAAGCTAATACCGAAACAATTATTTTTCAGGTTCCAAGAGGTTCGATTCTTCTGCCCACTTTAGCTGCTGAGGAGAACATGAGGAATTCAGTGGATGCTGTTCCCGGTCTCGTTGTAACAGAGGCCCCTACAGGCTCGAACGGATCCACTCAGCATGTGGATGGAGCATCGCTGGGTACTTTGGTAGAAGGCAAACCCATCCAACCAGCATTACTCAAGATATGCCCCAGCCACATTAACGTGAAGGTAAACACTGACATCAATAGGCAAAAATTTTACGTCCAGTATTTTATATCCTATTAAAGCTACTAACGAGCAGAAGCAACAGGCTTCGCCTGTGTTAGCCATGGGGATTTTTCAGGTAAACTGAATAAAACTGCATTAATAGGGCGATCAAAATAACGGAGGTGTGTGCATTCGTGTCCGAAATCGTTAAAAAAGACAAAAAATCACGTTAATTTGATGTAATCATAGGAAACTATCTTTTTTATAAATGATTGTTTTCTTGGGTGTGTGTTGCGTAAAAGTATACGATTCTTCCCACAATACGGAACAAAAATGAAAAAAAATTAAACCAAATGGTGAAATTCTAGTTCTTATGCTATTAATGGAAATTTATATCTCCATTCATAAAAACAATTATTACATTAAAATGAATTCATTTTCTAGATGCTTTACGTCTCGAAGTGAAGTTTTTGCACTGACCCTAAATAAATGGTTGCTATGTTTCATTTTATATTTAGTATAAATCGTAGAAAATTTTACCAGTGCATCTAAAGTATTAAAACACTTAGCTACAACGTATAGCTATAAGACATGACAGTGGTATACAACATAAACAGAAAATAAAACATAGCCGCCATTGTTCAGAGTCAGTTTGGCGTCACATTAAAAGCATTTAATAGAAAGCGACGTTATATGTCGGAAATTATTTTTATTATTCTTTTTTTCTAAATTGTTTTCTTGAAATTGAAATATCCGTATTATAGTGCATGTTTTAATTTTCAATACATCTAAATGAAGGTACTATGTCATTTTAACGCATTTATAGTAAGCGTTTTTAATTGTTATATATATAAAGAATAGCGTTTTCTTGTCAAAAGGAGATCAATTTCGAATGCTAAAATAAAGCAAGTGAATACGAACTTTTATTGGTTTATATATATATATAAAAAAGGGTGCTCGCATTATCCTTTTTTCAACTGTTGCGCTGTTTTTTAGGATGCGGCAACAGAAACGAAATAATTGTATTAAAAAATGAAAAAAATGTATTTCTACAATGATAAATTATGGCAGGTGGTTGAAAAAGGGATAAAGAGTGATCTGATAGATAGGGGAAGGTGGGACAAAATCGGGTACCATAAATGTTTGTTGTTCTTAAATGCAATCAAATGGGAAAACAAACTCTGAACACCGTTTTTCATTTTAAATGAATCTTTGGCTATATTAAAACATACTCTTTTCAGTAAAAAATGTAATTCATTATATAAAAAAGTAGCTTTTTCCAGACATATGCAAAAATCCGTTTTTACCCCACTGATTGGGTAACACCGGGTACCCTTTTAAAACTCGTGGAAAACTCATTTTCTTTTTTAAAATCTTGTTTAATATAGTACAAAAATACATTTTTGTTATATTTAAGAAAACGAAATTTCAGATGTGTTCTTCCATGTGTCAAAAATAAATCTGTAGCAAATTATCTACATTGTATATGCCTACTTATTTTACGCCGGAAGTCTTAGAGTTATTTTAACTGCAAAAAATCACAAACAAATTTATTATCATATTCTCCTTCATACTACATGCTTCGTGTGCCTATCCGTGACATTTCACACATTGTATCCAACTTTCTTTGGATTTAGAATTGGAGTAAAGCTCATTGCAAAACATTCAGGTTTCACTATCTTCTTCATCTTCTGCGGATGACTCATCAACCTTTTTTGGTCTCTTTTCCTGTTGATTCTTATTTTCTTTTTAAGAATGTTCCTTTTTCGTTTTGCAGACTGTTTAGCTTCTTTCTCTTTAATATCTGTTTCGAGCTCTAATTTATAGGGTGAAGTATTTAAAATAACAGTTTCCACTTCTTTTGCTAGCTCTTTTCTCAATCTTAAAGCCTTCCTGGGGAGGAGTAAAACATTTTAATTGAAATTGGAAATGCAGATTGCTGGCTACACAATATCAGATCTCGATAGAAGAGGCTGGATGTGTGATGTCGACACTTTTAAATGTGGAAAGACGAGCTTCAATATCCTCCGATATTTCAGAAATATTTGTTGCTGCAGCTATGCCAACCTATGGCTGCGTAGACTTAGGTGTTTTATCATTGACTTTCATGGGTTTTTCTGCCATTTCCGAAGGAGCAATTAGATCCAGGAAAAACATCGTTGTTGTAAGGAAAAATCCCTGTTTTCTCAAACCGTCTGATTGGAGTATTTACAACTACTGCTCTAAAAAATGCAGCTTTAAATGATTTTTAGTAAACTTAGTAAATTGTTACAGATCGCCCTGTATTAGAAGTAAACGCTTCCTCACCTCTTGTTTGTAGTGTAAGTTTAGAGGTGCTATGAATAACATATCAAAGGGTTAACAGTACTTACCAGCATTAAATTGCAATTTAAAACTCCATGCTAAAGTATTAACTATCCTAAAAAAATCATTCCATGAGTGTAGGACAAAATGGGTATACCCGGTTTTGACCCACTCTTAAGTACCCGGTTTTACCCCAACGTGACACAGATTTTTAAACGTGACGTCACTACTATCAGTCCTATAGTAAAAGATCAGTAAAACTGTGAAAATACTTGCAAGAAAGCAAATAATTAAATATAGTACTTACCAATATTTAATATTCTGGCAAACAGTTAATATATGCATAAAACCTAGAAACAAACAAAATAATTTTTAAAGAGAAATTCAAACGCATTACTTCACACAAAAATAACCTCACACAATAGTGCTTCGTTCAGTTACAAATGCCGTAATGATTTTCAACAAGCAATACCTGGTGTTGGCCGAAAAATAAAATTTCAAATTAAGGAGGAACCAGCGCTACCCGGTTTTATCCGCCTACCCGGTTTTGTACAACTCTCCCCTATATATATATATATTAAGTTGATAGTAATTTTTCTTATGTTTTAAAACGTGTGCATATCAAGCTTCATGCAAATCGATCAAAAATCGAAGATTTGTATAAGGAACATACAACCGAAAGTGACTTATCTATTTATTCTATTTATATAAAATTCACATCTCTGTGTGTCCCTCACAATTCCGGTAGGGCCGCCTCATTGTAATGAATAATTGATGAAAATTACTAATGCAGGGTTACCACAGTAGCGCCAAATGTTGGCCAACTTGGTGAAATATCGCCAAATTTGGCGACAAAATAATTTGTAATATATGAAGCCAGCTTGGCAATAGCTAGCTAATTTGGCGAAATTCCCATTTAAAACCATTCATATTTCATAATCGAGGTCACCGTAATTTAATTAACCTCCGCGCTTTTAAGGGGTTTTTCAAAATCTATGGGTGAGAATTTAAAGTGTAATAAACGAAAATGTACGTCCTTAAATTTTCACACCGATGCTACTAATAACATTTCAGCCAATAGTACTGCCTGAGCTCCTAACTGCCCGATTTTCATGTGCTTTAGGTATTTTTCCAGTATAGCGGCTTTGGCGAGATAGAGAAAATGAAATCTGGCGACATATTTTGTAACAACTTATTCATTGTTTCATATACACAAATAATTTTTCAACATTTATACAGTTTATTTAATATAAAGAAGCCATTTAACTATTTTCGTATACAACCTTAAGTAAATTGTATATGAAAAACAACAATAATATACATATAAATAAAATGTTTATAGATTATATAAATAAACTTAAAGTTTATTAATTTTGTTTTCATAGCTGTTTATATCATTTGGCCAAAAATCTCACTTCTGAAGCCCAAAATCTGACAATCTTATAAAAAGTACGCCAAGGCCTCTATACTGGAAAAGTACCGCGCATTATTTGCATAAGGAACATAAAAATCGGGTATAAAAATTAAATTATCGGTACTTTTCCACTTTAGGGGTCTTCGCGAAGAAGGAAAATTGGCAACATATTTTCTGGAAACGTATTCGCTCTTTCATTTCATATACACACGCATTTTCTTTTCAATATTTATTCGATTTATTTAGCATAAAGAAGCCATATATCCGCAAAAAGCTTCAAATCCGCACAACACTTGGAACCAAGCAATGCGGATTAGTGGTCTTCTACTGTATTACAGTTTTTTCTTAAATGAGTTTCGTTTTTAAAATCTGTTATTTTCATCTATCACTGTGGAGCAAGAGAGAAAAACTCATATTCTTACATATGTGTTGCATATATCTTTATAGTATCCCGTATTCCGTCATTTTTGACGGACTATCTTTCTAGTATATATATAGATTTCAATCCCTCTCAGATGATGAACATTTTAATTAACTTCCTTTTTATTTTATTACTAGCAAAACCCGTGGCTTTGAATGTTTGATTATTCAAATATGCTAAGTGGTTATTTGCGTGCCTATTTACTTTAAGGATAATTTATACTGCTACGGATAGTTTGAATATTACTAATTAAGTCACATTTTGATCAAACTTCATTCTTGTACAGTATTAGATTGACGTGATCGTTGAAGTAATGATAAAATTGTCATTTCAGCCCATGTACTGCCACCTACTTTCAAAAACAGTTCAAATGCAGTTTACTTTGGAACACTTAAGAGCTATCGTATAATGAGAATTTTTTTTTATTTATTCAGTTGTTTCAGAGGCTGTTTTCTTGAAACAAGCAAACGATTCTTTTTTACAGTATTAGTGTATCTTGGTTTACCATAAAAATCATGGTGCCGTAACCTAATAATTGAAAAACCATATAACCTTTTAACAATCATTTTTATGAGACGTAAGGCTCAATATCAACTACTATACCTTACCTAATTCATAATGATGCTTTTTTTTTGTTTTTTTTCTTTTTAATTAATTATAGCAGTTACTCGTACTTGCATTTTATCTCATTGCTCAAAAAAATTGTATTTAACACTGGTTTGATAAATAAATGATTTTTTTCTTTTAAAAATTTTCAATTTGAATAATGAAAAACGTTCGCTGTACGCGCATCTAAGTCTTAGAAGTTATTCTTATGCCAAATTTAAAGTTTTTCGGCAGTTTCAAAGAAGTCATAATGAAAATACAACTGTTTTTCACCCCTTTCACTCATTTTATATGTGATTTTTTTTTATCTTTTAACTTTTCTGTGATAGTTTAATAGGAACTAGCATGTAAAAATAAAAAATTTCTAGCCCCGATAGTTTTAGAGTAATCATGCTTCATAGAACGCATTCCAATAATTTCATCCTTTTAGGTCTCGAATATTTAACAAACATACTTATCGAGAGTTTGCGTATTAAAAGTAACCACCATATCAAATTTTATATTTTTAGTCTCAACAGGTTCAGAACTTCAAATGAATCGGACTTTTAGAACGTTTATTGTTCTTGGAATCCCCTTGAGAACACTTTGTACAGAGATTTAATATAGCCCATTTTTAAGCAGAGATTGAATCATAATTATTATGTGAGAAAATTTGAAATCTGTTCAATAATTATAAAGTAATCGTGATTTTAGAACTTTTCCGCTCATTTCATCATTTTATATTTCGCAATTTTAGAAACTATTCTCAGCGATCATGTATGTCTTAAACGTAACCGAGTAGAATTTCATGTGTCTAGTCCCAACAGGATCACAGAAATCCATTTAGATTTTGAAGATAACTACCATGTAAAGTTTCATGCTAATAACCTTTCCATACTCAGAGAAGATGTAATTTTAGAATAGCTGTCATTCTTGCACCCCTTTGACACACTTACACAGAGATAAATTATAACCCAATTTTAAGTAGAGACTATCACCAGTATTATCTAGAAAGAATTTTTGAATTCAGTTCAGTAGTTCTAAAGTAATCGTGACTTTAGAATGTTTTCTGCTCATTTCACCATCTAAATTTCGAAATTTTTAGAAACTTTGCTGTGCCAGCATAGCATTTCGCACTAAAAGTAGCCGGTATGTCAAATTCAAAGTTTCTAGCCCTAAAAATTCCAAATAAATCTATTTTAGAATGTTTTTAGAACGTCTTCCGCTCATTTTACCCTTTTAAATTTTCGTTTTTTTTTTTTTTTTAGAAATTGTTCTTAGTGAGTATTTACATCTTAAAAATAACCACTATGCCAAATTTAAAATTTCTAACCCCAACAGTATAACAGGAATAGCAATTTGAGAATGTGTTTTGCTCCTGCACCCCATTGAAGGTAGTCGTACCGACATAAAATATAATCTATATTAGAGCAGAAACTGTCACTATTATTTTGAAATCTGTTAGGTACAGTTTCCCAGATTACCTCCTACAAATAAACAAACGTTTCTCCTTCATAATATTAGTATAGATTAATTTTTCATGTATTTAAAAAAATAATAATAAATGAAAAGAAAAATGAGTATGTGTTTTCATTATTTCATCTTTCATGAAGTCTGTATTGAGCAACTGACTAAATAAAGAGCAAGAAAAGGTTTAGTTATTGTTTTATGATATGTCAAGACATTCATTCTGATATATAACTCAATAAAAAAGATTAACACAGCAAGAGAAAAACCTTTATACTTTCACACTACTTACATGAGATTCCTTCAGCTATGACACCCAAATTAAAAAGTCTAAAATTGTAAATGTCAAAGATTGTGTATCCCGCTTCTTATTATTAAGATGTTTGACCAATTTATTGGATTTTTATGCATATAAAATGTAACGCGATTCTCTGTGCTGGGTGGCTATGGCTTTAACCATAAGTCTAATGCTTGGTACCATGACTTGTACGTATTGTATGTATTATATTGTAGCATTTTTCAAATTTGGAATCAAATATTAAATTAATTGCGTTTCTTATTTTATGTGGATTATTTAGAAAAATTTTCAAACAGTCTAAATTTGAATCTATCTTTTCGAATTCATGTATTCATGTGTATACACGAAGTTCACATGTTTGCATGTGATTTTTCCCGTATTATTTCAGATGCATTCTCTATCTCCGTGACTTGCACTGTTTTGTTCTCATGATTGACAAGAACTGCTCCATTATTTCTTTATTTTACCGGAGGTTGGGAAATTTTCGTCAATTTCAACATATTGAAAGAAATCCTTCTCAAATTCTTCCTTACCTTCAGGATTGACGGCAATTTCTTGCGACTCTTCGGATTTAAATCCGCAAGCCAAAAAGCAATTTTTTATCATGTCTTTTGTCACGCTGTCCCAAGTCCTTTTAATGTAATGCATTGCATTTAACAGACGGACAGATTTTAATATGGAGCTTACAGAAGAAGACGCAGATGAATCACATACTTCGATTTCTGTTATTGCTTTTTTGGCCAATTCCTTCCTATAATAACATTTAAAATCTTTGATAATTCCTTGATTAAGTGGCTTAATAACACTGGTGGTGTTAGGTGGAAGAAACGCTGTTTTTATGTGGTTTAATGTTAAGTCTGGAGGATGTGTAGCGCAATTGTCCGTAGCCAGGGAAATATTTTCCGTAAGTTTTTTGTACTATTGTACAAGAAAATCTGTAAAAATAGGAGATGTCATCCACGTTTTCTTATTGTTGCGGTAGTCCACAAGAAAACTCTCCACTCCTTTAAAACAGCGCAGTTTCTTACTTCCTCCAATCACTAAAGCTGTTTCCTTGATGGTCCCCGTCATATTGCACGTCAGAAGAACGGTTACATGTTGTTTATTTCTCTTGCGCCCTTCACTGAACTCTGTTTTTGAACATATGAGTGTTCTCTGGTAAAGCCAAATAAAACAGTCCTGTTTCATCAGTGTGAAAGATTTTTGAAGGATCATAGTCTTTCAACAAATCGGGCAAATTGTTTGCTTTCGAATAATATGCAGCGTCCTCCAAATCATCATCCTGCTTTTCGCCGTACAGTTTGCGTTAAACGATATTGTTTCGTTCTTTCCATCGTGACAACAGCCATCAGTGGATCTGAAATTTTCAACACTCATCATTTGCGCGAACCGTTAGGCTTTCTCGCACAAAATTCTGCGAGAAATGGGAATCTTTTTAACCTGGCATTTTAAAACTATTCTGAAAGTGCTGTCTCGATGTCGACTATTTTTCCTTCTCGCTTCCGTTTGCGGCTAAAATTTCCGTTTGCTACAATTTCAGAATTGATATTATCTCTGTTCTTAAGCAAATTGCGTAAAGCAGATTGGGAAATCCCAGGCTTTGACACCACCTTCCTTTGGCTAAATGTCGGTAAATTACCATAATTCTCTAAAATTTCATTATTTTCTTTCAAGCTTAAATCCTTTCACTTAGACATCTTACTCGTTAGGAGTTTCAAGTGAAACAAAACTGAATCAAACTGAACTGAATTCTCTTTTAAAAATTGCAGAAAGAAAAAAAACTAATTCACATACTCACTGTAAAACAATTTTTAAAACATTACCTCTGAACTAATACTCTTTGAAAGAATGCATTCATTTATCCTCTCCCCCCATATATCTACACCTTAACTCATTCCTCTTTAATCTCCCTCTGCTTTCTACACTAATCTTCTACGAAATCCCGGAGGTAGCGGGGAATTGCCTGTTAGGACATGTGATGGGCGTGTTCGTTGCTAAATTGGTGCGACTCTTTGGGATATCGGCTATGATTTTTTTTGCTTTGTTTACGTTTAATCTGAAAAAAAAAGCAAAAATTAAAATTTTCATTGAAGATTAAACTCATTGTTTTGCTTGCGCATTTCTACTACGTTTTACTGCTGAAGAAATTTTTTGAGTTTATTAACCGGCGATACTGACTTTATTAAGCGGCAGTTTAACCAGAAGTTTGTATTGAATTGATTCCGGTCCTCACAATTTGATCAGATTAAGCGGCTTATTTTATTAACCAGTGATTTTATTAAGCGGCTACTGTATATATATATATATAATCGTTTTGGTTATTGACTTTGTAATTGAATTTGTGGTTGTGATTTTGTATTCACAGGACCTTCAAAGACGGTTCACAATGCCAGCCACTATGCCTGCTATTTCTACAAATACCTTGTGTCCAACATCCAATAATAACTATGCTGTTTCGCGAGGTCCTAGGGGTGAGTCATGGTCTGCAGCGCGACGGCAGCAGCGAAGAATGTCCAACAGAAAGGATGCAACGAGGCCTTTGTATAGGAAAGACATCTTCTACAGTGGCAGCATCGTCAATCTACCTCAATATCGAATGTCAAAAGGTGACATCCGAACATACATGGCCAGTGTTACTACCATTCCACGTGAAGAAGCAGACGAAGAGGTAAGAAAGTAAAATTTTCATTTGTGAAAACCCATTTGATGAGGCATTATTAATTCTTTTTAATGTGTATAAAAAGTTTATTCCAAATTGATTAGAAAACAACATTATTTGAATGTCTGTCACACTGCAAAAAATCCGTGCCGGCCCGGCCTACAGGCGGAGGTAGATTTCGAAGTTAAGTAAACTAATTTCACAAACAAAAACCAAATCATGATTAGAGATAAACCCACTTTAACAATTTTATCTGGCCGCTTTTGACGAGTTTTTATTTCATTTTTATATAATAACTGGTTTTATCAGAATCATGTTAGGGCGGTATTCAAAAAAATTACTTTTCCGTGCTCAACAACTCGAAATTTTCTGGCATAACTCCAGATTCATTTTTAATAGGAAAAACATGAAACTTGTTGATGTGATTTTCGAAGAGATTTATAAGCGACCTGTGTTTTTAATTTTTGTTCAATTAATTAAAACTTGATACATAAACAATTATAATCTCAGTAAGACAATATTTTTCGTTTCTAACACAATCGCTTCGGGAAATTCCGTTCAAAATGCCCACTTTGACATCATTTTTTGAAATATATTCTGCCTCTGTCAAAAAATCGATCATTACGATACATTATATAGTTTCTGAATAAGCGAATCTACCAATTGGATGCGTTTGAGAGCAAAAATGAATTTAAAAATGAGTCAGAAAATAAGCAGTTTGGATTTGAACACTCCCTTAATACGGTGATTTTTCCAACACAATCCGCTTCGGGAAATTCGGTTCAAAAAGCCCACTTTGACAGCATGTTTTAAAATATATTCTGCCTCTATCAAAAAATTGACCATTACGATACATTATATAGTTTCTGAGTAAGAAAAGGTACCAATTGGAAGACTTTGAGAGTAAAAATGAATTGTAAAATGAGTCAGAAAATAAGCAGTTTGGATTTGAATACACCCTTACTAAGATGATTTTTTTCTTCAACCGCTATGTATTTTTAATTTGTTTTTGCTGTAAGAATTGGTCCTATCCAAAACTTGTTTATATAGATGTTTTAAACAATATTAAGAAGATATATGATAAATTCATGGGGATTTTATATCTTGTGAATTGACAGAGTTATGGAAATTTTCCTTCTTCAACCCCCCTTTTTTGTTTTCGTTTTTAATTTTTTTTGCGGTACGAATTGATCCTATCAAAACCTTGTGAATATAAAAGTTCTAGATAATGTTAAGGAGATTCATGATAAAATTAATTGGATTTGACATCTTGAGAATTGACGAAGTTATGAATTTTTTTCTCCCAAAAACCCTATTTTTGCGCCCCTTGAGCCCATTTTTAACTTTATCAAAAATCTGTGATACATAAATTTTTGGCCCTATTTTTAGAAGTAATAAAAACTTTAAACTGATTCGATATGTACAAAATTTAAGAAGTTATGGGTTTTTTTCGGTTTTCACAAAACCCCTCCCTATTTCCATCCCGTTGATCCGATTTTCCCCATTAACGAACTCGACCGAGATTTTATGCCCCTTGATTTTATGTATCAGTTTGGAAGAGATTGGTGCAGAATTGTGGAAGTTATCGTGTCCAGAAGAAAGTGATATATATATAGATAGATACATACACACACATATATATATATATATATAAAGTTTTTTACTGAGGGTGGTTTTGGGCTCTAGGGGTCATGATTGGTGTAGATCTGTAAAAAAATTTCAGAAATTCCAACATAGGAACGACGCCAATGGGTAGTATTTCATACGAAATGTATCTAAAAATATTGCACCAGAAATTTTAGGCAAAGCTAATAAAAATGGGCTTTGCCCTTTATTGAACTGGTTTAAACTGTAAAAACATGCCAACATACCGAAATTATATTTTCATGACGCAAATTTACGGGATTTGACTGCTTAGCTTCAAAAAGTAGCTTTTCCCACAAAATTACTGCAGCAATTCACTGTAAAAGACCAATAAATTTATATACTACATATATATTACCGTGTAAGTAAAAATGAGCTTAAAGAAAATCACAAATAAATTATATGAACTAATAAATGAAGAGCTCAGAGGGTAAAGGTGGTATGTGACAAAAAATAATTGAGTTAATCATATAATTGAAGATACTTAATGGTCTTCTCCATCTGTTAAATCACTATTTGAAAAAAACCGAATACTCACAGAGATTAATTGATAAAGGAATCATTTGACGACAAAAAATTGTAGTTTTAGTTGATAAAAGTTGTTAAAAATGTGTTTTCTGAAACTTTTATCAACTGAGCTCTTCAGATATAAAAAGTATATCAAGATTTCATAAAATAGCCTCTTTTTCAGTACTAAATGGAAGGAAACGGAATGGAAGGAAAGAATGAGAAATAGTAAAACGTCATACGTACAGTCGTGGAACAGAAAAGTAAACACCCCCTACTAACTCTGCAACTAATCGTAATAAAAGAAATTTACTGGTTCAAAAACGATTGGAAATAAAGTCTACTTTTAAATCATGCATATAAAATTTGCTCAGGGGGCCATAAACAAATCAAAATCAGACCAAACTTTGTTTTTTTAAATGGCAACATCCAATTTTGACAATATATTTTAAATCTTCAGTTCAAACTATACCTAGAAACGAAATTTCTAGTCATTTGGATGATACGTTTTTGAATTATAAACATTCAAAATTTAGAGCTTCTAATGTTAAGTTACATTTTCATATTTTTTCTAATATCTCCTGAAATTAAAATAATAATGCGATAATTTTTTTGTTTGGTTATAATATTAAAAAACCCAAACATAAATACATTGAATTTGTAATTTAAAAAATTTTATAATATGAATTATGAATTATAAAATTAATATTCGAATAAAATATGAATTGCAACCTACAATTTTTTTGATAGATTTGTATTTATTATGTCCTGCTTGATGCAAATTCTCAATTTCAAATTTTTCTTCCAAGTATTTTATTCGAATTATGAGAAAAAAAAAATTCAAAATGATGGTTTAAGGGGTCGTCTATGATGTCCAGAAAAGCATAATTTGAAAAAAAATATATTTCACACATTATATTAAAACATTTGGGCTGGCAATAGTCGAAACATATCAAGCAAGTGAAATGTTCATATTGGCAAGAAATAATACATTAATGGAAGTGAAATAGTCATTCTGTAGCCTTTCAATAATCGAGTACCGAACTTCAATTTGTATAGAGCCACTAAAATATGTTCATTTTAAAATAAATAATATCTCGGAAATTAATCAAGTGAATTTCGTGAAAATTTGGATTTAGGCTAATTGAAGGGCGAAAAATCTATTTATGGTGTCAAACGGGTATTGTTATGGTAAAAAACAAGGTTTGGGTTAGTTTTGATATGTAGATGACACCCCCCCCCCCCTAAGCAAATTTTATATACATGATTTAAAAGTAGACTTTATTTCCAATCGTTTGATGCCAGTAATTTTTTTCTACAATAATTTTTTGCAGAGTTAGTAGGGGGTGTTTTTTTTCCACGACTGTACTTACTTCAGAGGGCAGATTGGTCATTGGTGTAAAAACTATCTCTCGCCTCCAATCCAGCGAGCCTTCGTCTGCCGATATAGGTTTCGAGGAACCCATAAATTCGCTGAAAGTCAGACCGCGGAAAGGGCTTTTAACCGCGAGATGCCGCTATGACAACTGCTGTCGTCCAAGGCCGAGCACCGCCCAACTCGCGGTACTTTGCTTGAGCCCCAATGCATCACGTGACGTCTGGTCACCACGAACGATAAAACTTTCAGCTCTAAAATTGTACTTACCGTACAGTTCGAGGTTCGCACCCCTTCTGGCCTCAAGAGCCCTAGGTTGTATGAACACACACAAGGAAGCCGGGCCTGAGACCGTAACACCGGGGTTCCCCGGGACACTTTTATTTTACCGGAGCCTAATGACAGGGTAGACATTTTTCGTCGGCAACGGATGATGAAAGAGGAGGTGCTACTTGCGAAATCCTGAATGAATCGTAGAAACCTTCTTCATGAGACTAAAGAAAGTCCCTCGCTATTCTCCTCCTGATAGAATAACAGAAATAGTTACCATGTGAGGAATTAGTTTGCCATTACCAGAGAGGCAGGAATTCAGGAAATTTTAAAAAATCATTCTTGCAATTTTCTGTCATGATGGACTGGCTCCGAGTGGTCTAAGGAAACTCGGACTCAGTGACAGACTGAGCATGGCACACTTTTGTCTGAATCAGAAATAGTCAAATATTAGACACGCTTGCCAACCTGATTTGATTTCATTAATGATCCAAACGGGATAATCACAGGCAAGATTGAAAAGATTCCTTTCACCAACCAAACATCTTCAGTACGATTTCAGTGTTCATTTGGAGAACAAGGACCACGCCCACATGCTCAGTCTATTATTATATGGTTTAAGCAAGTCCCGTTGAGAAAGATCCACAAGCCTGTTTTTACATGGGGGAGCTAGGGGATGTATGGGACATTCTCAATATTTCAGGCAATAAACATTTATTTTAAATTGCTTCCTAACCCCATATACCTCTACCACAGTGTGCTTCAGAACTAAAAGTTGGACCACATTGCTGTTTTCATTTTCCTTCAAAGTTGCATTTTCTGAAATCTCTGCTTAAAAGTAAGTTTTTTTTTTACATTTGAAGATGTGAAATATCTTATACAATATAAAAAATTAAGCTATGTTGTAGTTATTTATTTTAAGGTTCAATATCAATATTTAAAATGAATGAATAGTAACCATTGTGACAAAATAATTTTTGAGGTAAAATGGCTGAGAAGGGATATTATGCATCATGGGGATGATTGGGACATTTCAAATGGGGATGAATGGGACATTCTCACTATTCCCTAGAGATGTTGAAAATTTTATTTATAAATTAAATAGTATTATGTAGGATGATAAATCAATAATTTACGTCAATTAATAGTATTAAATAGTATTACATGAGTTGTTATTGTTTAAAATTTCTGAGTGTTACTTATTGTATTGTAATAATTATTAATGGATTATCAAAAAATTGGTACTAAAACTTAATCAAAATAGATAAAATTGATAAAAATAGTATATGTGTATTGATCAAATGGGGGAAATTATATTGAATTTTGAAATGTTGCACAAATAAATCCCCACCCCTAACATATTGGGTCAATCGGAAAGTCGGGTCGTGTTGGGAAAATCAATTCGTACCGGAAAATTCAATCATTTAATTATTAGACATCGATTCCGATATCTAATGTCTAATAATTATCGGGCAGAATTTTCCGGTACGAACTGATTTTCCCAACACGACATGACTTTACGATCGACACAATAGTTTCCGTTCTGCATGTTTCTACGATACCTTTAATTAATATTAATTAATAAGTTATGATTGAAAATTATTAGCTATGCTATATTTAAAAGACATTTTGCACTTTCATTTCTAATCTAAAATGCCTCATAAGTGGAAAAAAAGAACAGGTTGATAGCCGAAGTCCGCATTAAAAGTTAAAACTGCAATAAATGAAGTTATTGAAAAAAAACATATCGATTCGTGCTGTAAAAACATATATTACAAATATAATTTTCATATAAGGTTATAATTATAAATTTTAATTTGGTAAAATTGAATACAGGGAGGAAAATCTTTGTGTCCCATCCATCCCTATTAGTGTCCCATTCATCCCTGCTGTGGGGATGATTGGGACAGGGAGGAACGTTTTTTTTATTTCATAATATTTTTATGAATAAATCATAATCTAGAATAAATATTGTTTATATATGTTGACAAATACCTAATGTATGAAATGTGATATATAATATTGATAGTAACTTAAATAAAAAAATATAAAAAAATATTTTTGTGAAAATGTCCCATTCATCCCCCACCTCCCCTATAATGTTTTTAAATTGTGTGTTTATTTCCTTAGAAATAGGAAAATAACATTCTAAAATGTTTTCTTATTTTCTTAAAGCATGAAAATACTCATAAAAGGGAATTAATTAATTATTTCTTTGTTTGCAGGATGATATAACTGTAACAGAAGGGGAGAAAAAGCGAAAGCTGTGCCCTAAACTCCCCATGAGCATGACACATACTTTGAAAGAAGCCCTGGACTTTTCCTTACTGCGCCAACCAGCATTTCTGTTGTTTTGCATAGCCAATGTGCTAGGCATGATGGGATTCTATGTCCCTTTTGTCTACATCACTGACAGCTCTATACAGAAAGGAACTGGACGAGAACGTGCAGCCTTTCTGCTGTCCGTTATTGGAATAACGAATCTCATTGGACGGTTGGTATTTGGATGGGTAGTAGACAAAGCAGGTGTCAAAGCATTGGATGTTAACAACATGTGTTTAGCTGTCAGCGGAATATCAACACTCATAATTCCATTTTGTTATTCCTACGCTTCCATCGTTACAGCATGCACATTTTTCAGTGTTTTCGTATGTAAGTAGATTCTAAAAGTAATCAAAATTTGACATTTATATTTAAAAAATAAATATTTTTTCTATTTTTTTTTTATTTCTTTGAAAACTGACGTAATTCAGGGACTTGGTATTAAGATGGTTAATGAAAATTCTTTATTTCCATCCGTCAAAATGTGGGTAACTCTATATATCACTTTTCTTTCAAAAGTTCTCCCAGACGGCATTATTTTATGGCAATAAAGTGAGAATTGTGGATATTTCATTAAATTCTTCTCTTTCTAAAAAAAAATTTCAATACGAATTTTCTCTGAATAGAGTTTTTAAACTTTTTTAAGCTATTTTCTTTCCTCGGTGTATATGCAAGGTGTCCCCAAAAATGCATACACAATTTATTTGCTAATAACCGGAAACTGGTTCCTTTTTAACAAATCTAAAATAATAGCTTAAACCAGACTGGCTTTAAGCAAACGAGATTTACTCTGGCTGTGACTAGAAGTTCGAAAACATACTTGAAATGCAGAGACAGTTTAGTAGAGAGATTAAACAGATCCTGCTACTTGACTTGCAGTCGCTAGAATTAGGAATAAATTTGAGTAATTGTTCAAAATGTTCCCAAGCAACTTTCGAGAAGACTGCGGTCATCAACAAATCCTGCAAATGAACAGTGGCTGATAGGTCGATGTTTGCGATTCCATTGCTTCACGCTGTTAACTGTGCCTGGATAAGAACGGCCTTCCGTTTAAATTAGGGCTACCATAATACAGGCTGAATCGTCAAGCATTTTTTTTCCCACTTAGACCAATCAGCGATCGTTACCCAGGCGGGTAGAAGTGTCTTGGCCAATCGTTCTTCTCCTACCAGCAATTAAATGGCGGTGTGAGTCAGCCCGGAATATAGGAGCCTTAGTTTAAATACAGGTGTCAGCTTTTTAAAACGCCCTGTGTATGCATTTTGTGAGGACACTGTATTTTTTAAGTATAGCTAAGAGAGATCTTTAAATTTTAAGGTCTAACATACTTTTAGGGCGATTCATTTTTAGGCAGTATGATCCAACCATTCGATGGCAATTGACTATATCTCCTTCTTGAACATAATTGGTATGGAACAATGGAACAATAGAGCTGGTGTATGGATTCCCTAGTTGCGTGGCAACTTTATATCCAGGCTAAGAGTAGAAGTAGATCGTTTTACAATGCAATGGGAGCCTTAGAAAAAAGAGCGTTTAAACGCGGCTAGTAGCCACGAAAAAATAGAGAGTAAACTAAAAAGATAGACAATTTTTAAAAGAAAAAATTGTTAGTATAACTAGTAGGGAAAAAAAAAAAAAAAAGTTCCATATGATCCAAAAATGTCCAGGACAGGCGAAAAAGCTACCAAAGGAAGCCCCGTAAAAAAAAGACTTAATTCAGAGACCATACATTATTTTAACACAATTATAATAAAGTAAGATACAAAAGTTTATAAAAATGAAGTATTTACATATTTACAGAAAAAAGAAAAAAGAGAGATTAAAGTTTATAATAAAAAGCACAAAAGATAGGAAAATACAATAATAAAAAACAACATTGAGGAGAGTTCAGACTAACAGGACTGAAAAAAGCACAAAATGTATAGGAGAACAAGTGGAAAAAAGGACGGCGCCCGCCCAGTCTGGTAACTCGATGAGAAAAGGTTATAATTGGTATTAGTATAAAAACAAATACCTCATTTTGAAATTTCTTTATTTCTTCTGGTAAGTGTTTTCCATATTAAGTTTCTGATTTGCAAAAATATTATGCCTAGCCAGAATCAGCTATCATTTACTACACAGTAATTATGTTTCTTTTTACAATCAGAAAGCGCCCTCTTGCGCTTCGCCACTTGAGTTATACTTATGCATCTTATGTTTCTCTATCCTCTTCTTCACTCCTCTAGCCGTTATACTAATAATTATGAGATATCCTGTATTTACGAGATCTCGTTGAGCTCGTACACCATTATCAAGCCTGTAGTAAAAAGCGGGCTTGACAATATTAGGCAATACTTTAAAAGATATTGTTGATTTTCCACACGGAAATGTCATGTTATGCTTGAAATTTTACAAAGTATTATATAAAACAAAAAGAAATGAAAACTATTCGGAAGTGGCAAATCCAAAACTTTCTTCTATCTCATACCTGTTAATATTTCAAAATTAGCTATCACTGTGCCAAAATTAAATGGCAATCTATGTCCATCGTGAAGATTCCAAAAGTATGAAATTCCATGCATTAGTTCTAGAAATAGGACTATTGCGGAAATAGTGAAAAATTCAGCATAACAGTGCCACCTGTCGGGCGATTTACACAAAAATGTAAATAGCATCAATTCATGTCAAGTACTAACCGAATCTGAAGTTTGATGAAAATCCGTACATTAGTTCTTGAGATAGAGCTGTTTCGGAAATCGTAAAAAATGTAGCATAGCAACCTCACCTGTTGAGCGATTTGCACCAAAAACTAATCAGCGTCAATTTATATTAGGGAGAAACTGAATATCAATTTTTTATTAAATTCCGTGCATTAGTTCTTGAGATAGAGCGCCTACAAAATTTGTGTCACATACAGACAGACAGAGTCACAGACTCACAGACAGACATTTTGTAAAAACATGTTTTTTTTCAATCTCTGACCCTTAAAACGTGCATATCCGTCAAAAACCAGAATTCGAAAATTTTTACGAATCCAATACTTTCTTCTTGTAAAGATAGAAGACGGTAAAAATATTGTTCAGCTTATGTCTAAATAATGCACATTATTGATTAATTTTTCAAGAATTTCATGTTGTTCATTCAGAATTCATTAACATTTATATTTCCACAATATTTTGAATACGAAACTTAAATATGCAGTAAAATTGTTATGTTACCTATCAGAGTTAGTGACAGGCACACGGACCACACTTGGCTGTGCTCGGCTTTTTGCAACGAAAGAAGAAAATACATAAAAATTTCAAAATGCTTGAGTGTAAGAATTTCAATAACAGCTAGTTGGTTGGTTTGATTATCGGCTCCTTTTATTACTGTTCAGCTACTTCAAGTTGGAAGTTATGACTTTAAACATGACGATGTTAAAATTGTAATATTCAAAATTCCGCTAAAGTGAATACACTGAATGAATATCTATGAAAGTAAAGATAGTTTTTTAAAAACACTCCTTTATAAACATTCAATGTTCATCTTGAAAATCAGGTCTAATTTTTTGACTGGAATTCATGTTTTTTTTTTTTTCCAAAACTTCCCGTTCTAACATTACAGGGTGATTATAACTAAAGTTGCAATTTCAAAAGGCTATAAAAAAGAAACACTGGTCAGAATGACCTGATATTTCATGTGAGTACATGTGAAGCAATGGGAATTTGTTTCTCGAAAGAAAAAAAGTACAAAAGTTGTCTGATAGATGGCGCTGTACTCGCCATAAGATGCTAATAAAAAGACGTGGCATATGCTCAGCACATTACACTTGTGGTAAAAAGGCGGGGAACATGCAGTTCCTCTTATTCTGCGTCTCAGAAGATGGTCATGACTATCATTGAAGGATCGGGATCTGCTTGTAAAGCTTTTGTTTTTACAAGAACGTGACTGTGCGACAATTGAATTGAAGAAATTCCGAACATTAAAGAGTTTAAGAAGCGACTCTGTCCCGATGACTGCATTCGGTCTGAAGAAGTTGACTGATAAATTCAAAGAAACGGGTTCATTTTCGTTTTTGCTATTTCCACGGTTTTGGGCCGAAGGACAATAAAAAACCTATTTTTTCCTATGGGCTGTGGCACCACCTTGTCGTGGTGGATATGCTTTGAACAAAGGGTGCCACAACAGTATGTTACGTCTTTTAATTAGCATTTTATGACGAGTACAGTGCCATCTATCGATCAACTTTTCTACTTCTTTTTTCTTTCGCAAAACAAATTCCCATTGCTTCACGTATACTCACATGAAATATCAGGTTATTCTAACCAGTGGTTCTTTTTTTACAGCCTTTTGAAAGTGCAATAAAAAACCAACGTTTGAACGCACAATATATACAAATCAAGCACTATGAAAATGAACAGACGTATACGTTTCGTGAGTACTGGAATTCACATCATCAGTGTATAAAATAAAATCAATATCCCCCAAAATACATGAAATTGAAAGACGAAAACCCAATTATCAGTAAACAATGCACCACCGAAAGTCCATCATGTTCCAGCAACCAATGAGATTAAAGCGGAAGTGATGTTACGATGCTTCACTTCCGCTTTAATTTCATTTGTTGCTGGAACATGATGGTCTTTCGGTACATTGTATACTGTCATTTGGGTTTTCGTCTTTCAATTTCATGTATTTGGGAGATGTTGATTTTATTTTGTACACTGATGATGTGAGTTTAACTATATCGCGAAATGTATACGCCTGTTCATTTTCATAGTGCTTGATTTGCATATTGTGTGCTCAAACGTTGGTGTTTTAGTGATTTAGTTTTCCACACAAATTTTTTATTTATTATTATATTTAGTACTTTTCAGAAAAAATAACCTACAGATTTCGTTTGTTTTTAAAAACTCTGTCTATATCCAATTCTTCCAATTTCAAATCTTTTATTCTGTCTTTTGACACTTAATTCATTAAAGCCGGTTGGGAAGAAAACTTACCATGTAAAGCGAACAAAACTTTTAAATTTGAATACCAGTATTTTAGTTTGGACATTTTCACATTATCTAATCTTACATTTTGAGCGATTAAATAAATAAAAATTAGAATATAGAAAAAACTGATGTCGAAGAATTAAAAGAAGTGTAAAAGAGGTTCGTCGTTAATGGGTTAATAAGCAGATACTTAAGATGATCCTGTCTCATTCCGGTTCTCAGCCATGACTTCAGTTGACCGAGAGTACAGAATGACCTTTTAATTTCCAACAGAATATGTTCGTTGTTTAACTGTCAGTAGAGCTCTCTTAAGTGACGTAGGAAATACACACTTTTGACAGGAGATCCCTTAAATTAACTTTGTCATTACAGTCCGTACCGATATAAAGAGTAGAGTCGATGTTAAATGTTATGGGTTCCTTCATAACAGAGGGTGATGACGTCAGCAAACCAGTATTTCCTTTGAACCCGGGCTTTAGTAGAATCGGCGTTGTCACAGTCGTTGTTTTTACTAAGGTGGAATTCCCTGTTCAACAGCGCAAAACTCTCTGACTCTTTTTTAAACGTAAAAGCATAAAATTGGCAGGCCTGACTATTGAAGCGATTTGGAATCGAATAGCGTTCTCAATGTTTTTATAAATAAATTACTTATCTAGTTATAAACTATTCTTGTCACACGAGGATATTTTTTCTTTACTTTTTCTAACGCTGTTTCTTCGAGAATTTAGTTTAAAACACCCACTTTGACAGTATTTTTCATAGATTTTACAAACCATCTTGCTTCATATTTTCCACCACGTTTGGACGAACTAAAATTACTTTGAAGGACGTCTCATTGCAATCTACAGTACTGGCGAAATTATTATGGTAACAGGAAAATTTACACATAAATCAACCTAGAAGTTAGTTCATTGTATTATATTTAATATTGGTTGAATATATATGCATTACTTGCAATTAAAATATTTATAGGTGTCCACTCATGTCTTTTAGTACTTCGTATGTCCACATTTAGCACCTATGACTGCTTTAATACGTCTTGCTATCACTTTGATGTACTTCTGAATCAGTCGTTCCATTTCGTCACTATGATGTCATGCACGAATTAATCGCTCAATCAGTTGAACCTTATTTGTTGCTGCAATTTTGTTGACTCTGGTCTTCGAGTCAACAAAAAGGCAGCAACAAACTAGGTTCGACAAACTGGTCGATTAATTCTTGTATGGCATCATAGTGATGAAATGGAACGACTGGTTCAGAAGAATGGGTGCCAAGAGGTATAAAAGCAGTCATGTGCTGCTAAAGGTGGACACAAGAAGCACTAAAAGCCATGAGTAGACATCTATAACTATGTTCACAGTAAGTAATGCATATACATTCACCCAATATGAAATGCAATACAATAAATTAACTTCTATGCTGATTTATGTGTAAATTTTCCTGTTACCATAAAAATTTGGCTCGTACTGTATAATTCGATGAGATAATCAAGCAAGAAATAAGAACTGCCTTTTAATAAGAAGGTACAGTAGCCTCAAGAATTTTTGAACTGTGAGTTCATCAAGTAGATGTTTCTATTAATTTCAAATCATTTCTTTGTCAGTTTCCAGAAAAACACATATACAGCCCGTCTCAAAATTTAGGCTCGAACTAAATATGATAATAAAATTAAAAGGAGAACTATATGGAATAAGTTCATGACAAAATTTCAAAATGTAATGGAAATGAAACATAGTAGAGATATTATAATGGTTTACTCAAAACCCTATTTATTAAAAATGACTCCTTTTTATATTTTTGTTAGAAAATACTGTTTCAAAAGCTTAGGCACATTTTAAAAATGTTTACAAATGCTGGATTGGTTTCAACAACCAACCGCTCCAACCAACGAGCTAGTTTCCCTGATAATAAATGATTCCACTGTAATAACAAATGTACAATTTTCGTTGGTTATTTAAGATACCGAAGGCTACAGATTTCGCGAAAGAGAAAATATTAAGATTTCTATATCGAAATCGAAATGTAAGCTTTTGTTGAAAGTACCAGAATATCAAAACTTTAAAAGGGATAAATACATTATGTACGTTCTAGAAATAACAATTGCGACCGAAAACCAAGATCAGGCGACCATGTAACAAGTGTTCAGGTTTATCGAAAAATTGGAAGATTGGTGTCAAAACAAAATATGTCCATAAGACAAATTAAAAACTAGTTGGATGTGCCAATACCAAAACTTTCTTCTATCTCATGCATACTTCATTATTATTAATTCAATAGTATACCAACTTTGACTTACATTTTAACTTTCTGCTTCAGTCAATTAATCGGAGCAATAAAGGGAATCTAAATCATGATATTTATTAAAATCAATAGTTTTTCGTTATTCTGTTGTACATGAGCTACTTGCGAATAGCCGGCATAACAGGATTGCAAAGTTCTCGTTGCTTCAGCCACCCATGTACAATAGAACTATGAAAAATCGAGAAAATTATAAAAAAATTTCTATTACAGAGCTGCCTTCCGGCGGAATATTTCCAAATTCAAGGAGGATCGGCTAGAATGTAGGTTCATCCATAGCCAAAAATATAGACAAAAAATTTGGTTCAATTCTATACATAATTTCATACACTTTTCGATGGTACAATGGCGACATACGGGTAGACGGACAGACAAACATTTTTTGGGGGGATCTATGACCCAAAGGCGGATCCAGCCCTCCATTTATGGGGGGGGGGGGTCATGGCTCTTTTTTTGGGGGGGAGGGCACATCCAGTGATGTGATTCAGCCGGTTCGCACCGGTTCGGTAGAACCGGTTGTTAATTTGTTTTGAGTTCGGCGAACCGGTTGTTAAATGAAACTCGCATTTACATTAATTTACTTTCCTTAAATGTTTATCTGCACAACAGCGTTTTCTAAACATAATACTGTGACATATTCTGACTTACTTCATTTAATAAAATAATGTTTCATTTGCAAAATATATTTTTTCTGCATCAGTCCTGTAAGAAGAAAATTTAACTTGAAATTTTGAAGATTTGAAGGATTTTGGGATCTAAATCGGCAGTTTTAGGCTAACTTTAGTTATGTAGCATCTTATATTCGAATAAAAAGTACTTTGCTTTGGCTGCTTCTTTTGAAAAATATAATGAATGTTCCCTATCAGGGCCATTGCTTAGACTTTTTATTGGGGCAGGGGGAGAGGGCCTAAAATTGTCAAGTCATTGAGGAGCAAACAAATCGTTTTAGACGTTTGCCAACTAGTTTTATAATTTTTCCAAGTTACCACAATTAGAAAATGAACATAGATCTTATTTGTAAAAATCTTTAAAATATGTAACTTTTGCCAAGTCTATCAGAAATAGAAAGTGTATTACAGTTTTTTATTAAAATTTAAACAAATTTACCAACTAAGTTTGTCAATTTGCCATATGTAACTGAAATCCACGAACGTTTTCACGGTGGAGGTTCCCCCCCGTCCTCCTCCTTAGCGAGGATCCTGTTCCCTGTTATCACTGATGAATATTTAAATCGTTAGATTTAGTGGTATACTTTCATCTGCATTTAAGCATTTTTAAGCTCCCCGTTCCCCTTTGCACAACCAATAAAACACCAAAACTAATCAGGGAAACAATTTAAAAGAATGAACCTATTTACATAATTTGAAGTAAATTAGATAATTCTGCATGTAAAACCCATTTATCTAAATTAAGGAAGGATTAGCCCCCCGTTCCCCTTTTATACTTAACCAATGAACTCCCAAAACTAATCAGGGAAGCGCATATTCAGAATAAAACTATTTACAAAATTTGAAGCAAATCGGATATTTCTATCATGAGTTATCGTGTTACATACATATGTACATACAGAAACGGCGGGTACATTAGCTCTCAGGCTTTAATAGCCTGTGAGCTAAAAAGAAAAAAAACACGAACTAAAAAAGCAAAGATAAAACAAATAAAAAATACTGACGAAATATTTCAGTAATGTGTCCCTCCGGAGGGCATAACGAGGGGAGATGCATAATATGAAAGAGCGGTCAAAGGGCTTTCTAATGATATACCACATAATGGGTGACGAAAAATATTAAAAAAGTGGCCCGAGGGATAAAATTGGGGGAGGGGGATGCGAGGTTCATAATAGTAATATAAAAACACGCGCGCATTCAAATGCAACGCAATCGGTGAATTTCAAAGAAATCGGTGAAGAACTTTCGGAGGTTTAAAATTTCGTACAAACGAATATTTACATTTTTTTATATAGAGGGAAAGTGGGATGAGGGGGATGGTAGGTGCATAATATGAAAGAGAAGTCAAAGGACTGTCTAATGATATGTCACATGACGTGTGTCTGAAAAAAATTAAAAAGCGTCCCCTGGTGGTGGCGAGGAAATTGGAGGAGGGAGGAGCGAGGTTCGCGATAGGTATATAAAAACACGCGCGTATACGAATGCAACTCAATCCGTGAATTTCAAAGCAATAGGTAAAGAACTTTCAAAAGTTTAAGATTTTGTGCAAACCAATATTTATATTTATATAGAAATGTGCCCCCACGTGGAGAAAGTGAGGGGAGCGAGATGCGAGACGCATAAATGAAACAGCAGTCCAAGGGCTTTCTAATGATATATCACATGATGGGTTTTGGAAGAAATTTAAAAAGTACCTCCTGGTGGGGGTGGTCGCAAATGGGAGATGGGGGAGCGAGGTTCATAATAAGTATATAACAACACTTCCGTATACGAATGCAACTCAACCCGTGAATTTCAAAGCAATCGGTGAAGAACTTTCGGATATTAGCGAATTTGAACAAACGAACATTTACTTTTTTATTTATATAGATTTGAATATAGGAATGACCTAAATTTCTCCCCGTTCGATTACTGGAATATTGAAGAAGTAATACTTCCATGAAAAGAAGCTGAAGAAATATTATTTATATTTGCACTTATATTAATGTGATTATCGATGATGTTTTTACTACATTTTAAATATTTTTCTAAAATCATTGAGTTTTTTAAAGTATTCAAAAGGCTAAAAATATTGTCTGAACAAATACTGCAAATTTAGCAGAAATGCAATAGGGCTTTTCAAAGATATACATAATATGGTCAGAGGCAGTGGCGTAGCCAGGATTTCGTTTCGGAAGGGGTCCAAAATTTTTCCTTCAGGTTATATATATATATAGTAAAACATGTCAAGATGAAAACGTAAATAATGCTAGAAAATTCCGTTTTACACAGGTTTTCGTATTATAGGTGTATATAGGTGTATTTGTTTCGTATATAGGTGTATTTGTATAGTATTCTTTTCCGTAGCACGGAAGATTTCTGTTTAAGGCAGAATTCCGTTATAGGCAGGTTCCATTGTTACAAGTTTTGTGTATTTATATAAATATACTTATTTATGTCATATGAATAGAATAAAAATTGGTAAAATAGTAATTGTCAATAACAGGATCCTGTCTTTAACGGAAGCGTTACATGGTATTAATATGAATTGCGATACAATTAAATTTGCTGAAAACCTGTCTGAAAGGGGATTTTCATTGTTCTTTAGTGAAACATAGTGAAACCTGTGAAAGTAGAATCTTTCTATAATGCAATCCTGTCTCAAACGGAAGAGTTTCAGAATCCCTGCGAAACGAACAATAGATCTTATTGAGGTTGTGTATCTTAGAAGCATAATTAATTACACTTCTTTCTATGGAAACCTGTCTAAAATGGAACTTTTTACCAGTCCCTTTGAATCTTGTCTTGACTGTGTATGTATAATAGAAGTATTTCGAGTAACTTTAAGAATTTAGGTATAACCTTATTTAATTTCTTAATTAAAAATAAAGCATGGATAAAAAATGTAAGGTCAATCCCTATAACTGCAACTAATAATACATTGAAGTTACATTAATATTTACCAATGAAAAAGATTCACTATGATGAAAAAAGCTGAGAGCATACTGAAGAATTAAACTTAATTAACCCATTCGCTGTCATCCACGAGTATACTCGTGGCTTTAATTTATTAATTACTTTGTCACCACTAATTTAGACTTTAAAAAAATGCCTCATTTATTGGCAGAAACTTCGCTGTATTAGTAAAGCGAAATTTACCTTTCTGAATTTGTGGTAGCAAACGACTTTTAACAAAAAAATTGAAAATTATTACTTTATAGTTTTGGCAGCGAATGGGTTAAATCAAGTTTCATATTACATAACATTTGCCTACAATAAAGTTAGGATCAAGTGGTTAAGTTTAAAACAGCAATTTCCATGTTTAATTTCTTGCCATTGAATTAAGAACTTGTGCTGTAATAGATATTGGATAATGATTTCACATAAGTGTCAATCGCATGAGACATTCATGCGATCCGCTGCGCTCCCCATGCTAGCTTTTGAGATAACCCAGATAGCATGAACATTAGCAGCAAGTTTATTTTTTCTGATATTATCTTGCCGTGACAAATTCGAATTGAGAAATTCGCAGCAAATCTCCCGCAAGGTATACCATCACCCACTTGCATGAGTAGTTTGTTGTGAAACTGATGCAAGACTGTCTTTAATTCACGAAAGTGACGAAAGCAAAAAATCCCTCTGTTGAGAGAATAGACAATCAGCACATACACAGAAATTGCAGAAATTTTATTCGGTAGGCACCGCTTTTTCTAAGCGCTATACTTATTAAATACCAAAAAATGCTCGAAATGAAAAGTACAAATATTACCTAAACTTGTTTGTGGTGATAAAACCGGTGCATGCACCTTCTGACGGCGCTTTCGCATCACTAGACTTGATCAGGTCTATGGACCCCTTCGAAGGGGTTAAACTTATAGTGTGGCATGGAAAGATTACTACTTTGCAATAAGCCTGCAGCATTTTTGATTACTTGTTTGCCGTTAGTTTGCAATGAATTTGATACAGTATGAATTTAACTTGCACGACAAGTTAGCTGCAAGTTCAAATTGTGGTGACTTCGGAGTTTGGGTTATCTTGTTATGACCTTTCAGTCTTGTCATGCTACGCTTACTGCAACTTTGCAGGTTTTCAAAGCAAAACTGTTGCAAATTTTCTGAAAACTAAACATGCTATGTGTGAAGGTTTTAACTTTAAGAAAAATATCTTGTATTTTCAGCTACAGAAACTAGTAATGTAAGAAGCACACACATCAAATATAGTTCATGCTGGAAAAAGCAGTTTTGTTACAATTGTCTTATTCAGTCATAATACTTTTGGGTTTCCATGTTTCATGTCTCGTCACTTTTGATACCATGTTCGATCTAATAGTTGCTTCCGATATCTGGTCGTCTTTAAGGAAGTTAAATTTTTGTAAGAAGTTTATTTGTGATGGATTAGCACTATTTTGGAAGTATTAGAATGTGTAAAAAATGGTTCATGGTGGTTTCTGTTTTTGTACTTCCCAGCCAATTTATTTTAGATGGTTCAAAACAGTTTTAGAACATTCTCCAAGTTCAGCAGTAAGCTTCGGACGGGTCGGATTTATGCAGCTCTGGAAGGGATACTTAGGAGTTCCGTGGAAGGGGGTAGCGCCCTTCTAGACCATTAATAATCATAAAATTCCGAATCTCCCGATTGCACCCTTAAACAACTTTACAGGAGAGTCAAGAATCTCAACTCTGTATATTTCAGCATTCACAGTTGCACTGGTAAAAATGTATCGGTCACTGCGGGCATTCAAAATGATGTCCGTCTATACCACAATTCCACGACCTTGTATCGATGCCTTTCACGGATGTTTGCAGCCTTATTGCATGTGATTTTCTCCCTCCATATGGTAACACATCTATGATAACTCTCTCAACAAAGTCGGGATTCATCGGTAAAGAGAACTCGGCTCCAGTCCGTGGTACTCCAATGACGATGATCTCTGCACCACTTTAACCGGGCGCATTTCGCTACTGGAGTTAGCAGAACACAAATTATAGGTTTCCTTGCATGCAGTCTGTCACTCACAGTAAACCAGGATAGTCGAGTTCTTGTTGCTGCAGCAAACTCCCTGCAATCTGAACTGACGTCAGTTGCCTATTTCTTTTAGCAATCGTTGGCAAATTACAGTCCTGAGAGACTATTGTGGTGCGTTTTCTACCTTGACCTGGTTGTCTGTGGACATTATACCAGTGTCTTTAAACCGTTTACAGATTCTTGACATGACGCTTTTGGCTATTTATAAGTCTTTACAGACCCCTAAGAGTGTCTGTCCTGCTTCCATTCTCCCTATCGCACGCAATTTCTCAAAATCGGTCAAATGTCTTCTGGACGACATATTCTACCTATTAGAAGCAAAGTTTTACCTAATTTCACGTACATTCCTTAAAATTAGACTTCAAATTACCCACGTGCGCTCCTTTTCACACGTGAACCGAAAGAACGGTCTGAGGCTGAAAAATTTGCATATATTTCTGTAGCGAATGTTATTCCCATTGGACTACGTGATAACGTTGACATTGAGTTACCTTTCTGGAAGTTCTCTTAATAGAATTAACATAAAGCACCTTTTTATGGTTGTTCCTTTATTTTTTCTCGCCAGTGTATTTTGAAAGTGGTAACAAAAAACCGGTCCAAAAATATAGTTACTTTTATTAATTGCAGGCAGTAGATTTAAAGTAATTGTTAATATTGTCCGTTATAATGTGAACAAAGATAAGGGTCACGAAACTCAACCAATGTACCGTTATTGCGTTCGTATAAACTCGTTCTTTCCCATAAGGGTCGACAACAGAACCCCATCGAAGTCCAAGATAAAGAAGTTTTACATTTAATCTAGTTACAGTAAATTTGTGTAAACGGAATAGCAGGTATACTTGTTTAGTTATTCTTCCGTCTCGGGACATTAAAATGTTTTTTTATGAGAGGATTCCGTGTTTTCAGAAAACCTGCCAAGAAGGATTCACAATTGGAACAAATTTCATTTCAGATAGGTTTCAAACGTTAGCAAGCACAAATATATAGTGTTGTTTTCGTCGAATCTTGAATTGTTTTCATTTGAGATAGGTCATCTTCACACATTTTTCTGTAATAGATTTATGCTCTTCAGAGGTGGTGTTATAGCAGCGGTTTCCAACCTGCGGTAGCGTACCCCTGGGGGTACGTGGCGGGTCTGCTGGGGTATGTGAAAATAATATCGGTAATGGAAGTCACAAAAATGTTAGGAATATCAATGTAATTTGCATCGATTTATTATATGGTTGTGATAAGAAGATTACTAATGGAAAAAAGCATGTTTACGTTATCTCCTTGAGTGGAGAGGGGGGTAGGGGGACGTGTTTATGAGAAATGGGGGTACTCCGGAATGAAAAACCTAAGAAAGGAGTACGTGAAAGAAAAAGTTTGGGATGTGAGATCGTTTTAGCAGGTTTTAAGGGATACTGTGAAAACGGAAAGTGTTTATCACGGAAACCTGTCTAAAACGGAGAAGTTCATAGTCCCGAAAAAAGACATACCTTTGAATTATACCTTCTAAGACGAACACTTCTCTAAAGCGGAATTTTTTATAGATCCTTTGTGATTCTGTCTTAGCAGTTTTTACTGTTGTATTTGTATCCATGATTCAGTAAACCAGGTCTACTTTCGTGGGGGGGGGGGGGGTCTGGACCCCCTGGACCCCCCCCCCCTTGGCTACGCCGCTGGTCAGAGGAGAGAAGTCGACTAGCTATCTCCAATGTATCAAACATAATGACGATTAGTCTAATTAGTCTACCTCTAAATAATGGGTTCCTACTTTTATTGTGCAGATTATGCTAAGGCTAATGTCAGGCGGACGTCTTTTTGCACGCTTTTTCCCTAACGTATTATCCCTACACAATGCCGCTAGCATTGTGCAGGGATAATACGTAAGGAAAAAAGCGTGCAAAAAGGCGTTAGTCTGACATTAGCCTATGAAAGAAATACACGTCAGACATAATATTCGAGTAAAAACAAAGAAAATTGAAATTGAGGACGCTTATCAAGAAGCTGTATGCAGGGGTCGGAGCATATAGGACAAATTTTATTGTTCCTACCAGTATCTTTTATCAATAATCTTCATGATATATTCATATTGCATGTCTTATAAAAATGTCTTTTGAAGATTATTGATAAAAGATACAGGTAAGAACAATAAAATTTGTCCTACATTCTCCGACCTCTATATATGCAAATATCTCAAATACTACAAGCTATTTAATATTTCAACATTGTTTTCCGTACTATAGTATAGTTTTTTTTACATCCTTTATTGTGTTACTAATTATGTATTAACAATGGAAAATAATATATATGAAATATACCTTTTAGGATATCTTTTTTAAACTTTTCAACATCATAAATGTAAAGTTATTTTCAGTGCAGGATTTCCAAAATAGTTCAGATTTATTTTTACTGGTTTCAATCTGAAAATGTATAGCGTGCTGATGCATTTCATTGACAATTGTTATCCATGGGCACTTAAAATATATAATATAAAAAATATATTAATATAATATAATATATTAATATAATATAATATATTAATATAATATATAATATATTAATATAATATATTAATATAAAATATGTAATAAAAAGTTTTTAAAAGATGTTGCATGTTTTTAAACTTGGCTAAATTTTATTACTGATACAAAATTCCTAGAATATATCTTCTCCGCGTGCGCTTTATTGTTATTACAAAAATAACTTTAGAGTAATTTGGAATTAATTATAGAAGACGACATTGACGAATATCTTGGTGAAATTTACGACTTTGGTGGCAAAACCTAGTATAAAACACGCATTAATAAAATCCAGAAATCAAGCACTTACCACTGAAAAGAGCCGATTTATTGAGATTATCTTTGAAGAAGTTACAAGCATTTATCACCAAAGCAAGGATATGAATAGGAATGCTTGATATTCAGTGAGTTAGTACTCTCGTGAAATTAGAGACTTGAGCAATATCTCCAGCTCTTCCTACAGTTAGTGTTTTTAATATCTAAGTGTTTGCAACTTTAGATCATCGACATGATTTAATTCTTAGGATTACATTTCAACTATTTTTGTGTTATCTTTATTGTATTACTATACAGCATTTCCTGATAGACATTTTGATCAGAGTCTCATGATTGCCGAACATTCATAAAATAAATTATACCCTTTTATAGGCAAACATGTTTCATAATTTTTTTTTCCTATACCAAAAGATCAAAGTTTTTTTTTAAAAAAACAATACTCTTACAATATTGGAAAGTGTTTCATGATCTGTGTGTGATGCTTCATTTTCCTTTCATGTTTATACATCAATAATCATTCGAGCAGCGAACCGGTTGTTAAATTATTTGAATCCCACCACTGGGCACATCTCTTAATATGCAATTTTTATATTGAAGTCTGTACCCATATCCAAAATGGCTACTTTTCTGATACTTTTGGGAAGCAATTTTCATTCGTAAATACAAAGAAATTACATTAATATTCGTAAAAATATAAAATTTAGACATTTTGTCCAGATACCGAGAAATTGAAGAATTTCCCATTTTCTTAAGCAAAGAATCATTCAAGAAATTGAGCAGTTTAAGCCAATTTTTAGGATTTGGCAGTTACAAAAATGACGTCATGAGGAAGCAATTGGCTGCAGCGGCCTGAAATTCAGTTTAAAACCCCAGATTTTACTGTGATTTCGTGAAAGGTTCATTGCCTTTATCGAAAAATAGAAAACGCTAACATTTGTTCTGAATAAGTGCACTTGCAAATGTATTGCATCTGAGATTAAAAATGGCTTCATGGATGTGTCAGAAATTATCTACTTTGGATTTAAGTACAACTTTAAAGAATCAGAAAGATTCCCATTGTTGATCAAGAAGTAAATTTGAAAGAATTTAATATATGTTTCATTTTAAAAATCTCCTTTAGAAGTTTTCTTCATTCAGGGGGAAGTGGTGACCCCCGTGACCTCCCCATTGGATCCGTCATTGCGTCTCACCCCTGAAACGTGTAAACCCGTTGAAAAAAATTTCGATTACAATGCTTTCATCTACTTAATAATATGGGTGTCAATGTCTCAAAGGACACAATACATAAATGCATAAGAGAATGAAAAAACTTTAAAAAATATATTGCAAAAACGCCTAAAATGACACCATAAATATTCCAGAATGGATTAGGTTTGAAAGTACACATCGTACGAGGGCAAGTGGCTCAACCATATTATTCAGTCACGAAAACAAATTAAATTTGGATGATCCTGGTGTCTGGAATTGCTACTGGCATAACTGTTGAGTTTGAAATCTTTAAGTGATACCATTTTGAAACAAGATGGGAGATCAAGTTGGCCAACAAATTCGGTGGAGATACTGTAAATTCTGTCTAAGGTGGACTCTGTGTAAGCCGGAAATCTCTAACGCGGAAACGGAAAGATTTTTAAGGTCCCACCAAACCGAAAATTTTGCATGAGGCGAAAAAAATGATATTTTAAAAATAAAATGCCTTTCATTCATGAAACTTTAAAATTAATATGTAGATACATCAAATAGTTTCGAACATTTCAATTAAATTTCGAAATAGATTAATAAAGTTAATTCGAAAGAACCACATTTAACTTTATGGTTAAATATGATAAATTTTAACCACAAAAATGAGTAACACAATGTGACTCATAATGTGTTACTCAAGAATGCTTGTTAAATAGGAAGTAAAAACAAGCATCGATAAAATATTATTTTCCGTTTCGTCAGACACTATGTTAAAGATGAGGCATATGATTGTATTTATTATAATGAATATTTTTCATTAAATTCCAGAACTGAAGCAATTTCTAATCAATACTATTTATTTCAGGGTTCGAATAATGTTTTTCAATATCATTAAAGACTATAAATTTAATAAGAAGTTTAATTTCATTAAAAATTTAATTTTAAAGAAAGGTATTAAAGGTTACGAATGTAAAAAGATATACAACTTGCGCATTTTTTAATTTTTTTTAAATTTTACTTTTTTTTTTTTTTTTTTTTTTTTGAGGGGTATTTTGCATAAGGCGGAATATTGTCTACGGCGAAAATTTTTATCGGTCCCGATCGATTTCGCCTTAGACAGAGTTTACTGTATTATTAAGCCCTATTCGCATGTTTTGTCATACCCAAATCAGTCTATGAATACAAGCACTATTGACTACGAAAATCAGATACATATATATAAATCAACATTTTAAAAGAGGATGGTTTTGGGATTGCAGGTCATGATTAGTAAAAATGTACCTAAATTTTCAGAAGTTGCTTTTCTCCGGATGGCTGCAATTGGTATCTTGTTACTTTTTGTAATGCACTGTTAAAAATTTTGCAGCATTCTGGCAGGTCATTCGACCGTTTTTTGAAAAACGGTTTCATAACCATACTTTAACTATATTCTGACCATAAAATGGCCAATAATATGGTCAGAATAGTGTTAAATTCACGGTTGTGTAACCGTTTTCGGAAAAAACGGTCAAATGACCTGCCAGAATGCTGCAAAATTTTAACAGTGTGGAAGCTACCTAAAAAAACTGGTAGTCTGTTTCTAAGGCACTAGTAATTGAAAATGTATCTTTAGCTCTAGCCTGACTTATAAAGGATAGTTCTAAGTCTATTGTTTGGTCGTTTTAAACCTTTATATTTCATTTGTACCTTTATATTCAATTGTTTGCGCTTCATATTGTTAATATCAAGTTTGAAGTTTGTGTTTAAAATAATTCTTTTTTACTTTTCGAATTTCAGCGGCGTATATATCATTAACTTCAATTATTTTGGTGGACATGGTTGGACTGGATAAGTTAACCAATTCATTCGGTCTTCTAAGCCTGTTCAGAGGAGCAGCTGCAATCATAGGACCTCCTTTCGCTGGTGAGAATTTGTTCTTTAAGATGTTTAAAGAAACAAGCATTATCATTTTTTAACTTGCCATACTTTTTATGTCCTGTTTTTTCCGCATTATGCAGTTTTAGTTAATGGGATTTTGAGTTAATGCGGTAATATTTTTTCAGGCACTCAGTCAATTAATGGGGTAAGCGCCCCACTTGTTACTACTTGCAGTATTGCTTGAATATTGTACTTGTAAATTTACAGTTTTTCCTACAGTTACTTGGAATGGAGTGAGAGATTGTCATTGTGCGTAAATGAAAAATTCTGAACTGTATTGTCTCTCGATTCGGCAGTATTGTGTGGCCTTGATGATAGTCGCTGAGTTTAGTGAGTTATACTATTCCCCCTGTTATTAATCTGGATGTATATCACGACTGTTAAAAATTAAATAAGCGTTTGCTAACGAAGTTCTATGTGAAGCGTGTGCCATGAATAGCCAGAGAGGCAGTATCACATTTTTAAAAACAAGTTTAGAGTCAATAATTTTGGTATGTATAATAAAACGATACAGATAATAAGTAAAGTATACAGATAATAAAAATGCCAGTCAGCTGGCTCACCAACATACCATAGAAACATCGCGCACGTCGCTGAGTTTAGTGATTTATACTTTTCCCCTGTTATAAATCTAAAGTTTATATTACGACTACTAAAAAATTAAATAAACGTTTGCTAACGAAGCGTGTATTCCCATGAATAGTCAGAGAGGCAGTGTCACATTTTTTAAAGCAAGTTTAGAGTCGATAATTTTGATATGTATAATGGTATACAGATAATAAAAATGCCAGTCAGCTGGCTTACCAACATACCATAGAAACACCGCACACGCCGCTGCAACATGAAATGAATGATTACGGATGTTACCCTAACTGGAAACATTATCAGCAATCAGGTTGCTATCCATCCCCCATTGCAGCGATGTTGCTACGGAAACAGACCCTAAGGGTGCACAAGCTGATTGGCAGTTTTATTATTTGTACCATCTAATCAATCATATACACCAAAATCCTCTACGCTAAAATAGGTTATAAAAACGTGCTGCTACCTCCCGAACTGGAACAAATGAGACTCTTGTACGACAACTTGTTGGACTACTTGCAAAAATGCGTTTATCTAGGTGAAAACTTTTTGTCTGCATGCAGTTTTCATAAAAATGAGCTTTTAAACTGAGGATAATATGCGCATACTTTGATGCTTTTACAAACACATCTGATTATTTATTCTTTTTTTTTTCAATATAATACAAAACAACCATTTGATTTGTATCAGTAATTTCCTAAGTATCTTTATGTTCTTGCGCTAAATCTTTTACATTCTTTAAAAATGAGAGCTGGAAGAAGTTAATTGCATATAAAAAAAAATTCTTTTACTTTGATTCTATTCAAGGAAATGTTTGTCGTTCGTGTGTCTTTAAATAAAATTTAATAGCAGGATATTTATATCATTTTTACGTTTCAGGTTCACTCTATGATTGGACGGGTAGTTACGATATTCCTTTCTATTTGGCTGGAGCTTTACTCATTTCATCTGGTCTTTTTACCTTTATGATACCTTGGCTAACTAGACGTTCTCCTAAAGTTCCCCAGGTTATACCAGAAATAAGGCCGCCTACACCGGGTGACGATGGAGACAGTGGCAAGCCAGAGAGTGAGCCTACGACAGCCCTATAAAAGATAGTGTTTAAAGAAGAATAAAATTCAACTTACGGTAGTTAAAAAAAAAAGAAACACCGGAAGCAACATCTTGGGCTATAGAAAACGACTGACCCACATTAAAAAGTGCTTTCTTTTTCTTGCTTTTCTTTGAAGATACAATATTTTGGAGACCATTACAGCTAATTGTTCAAGTAAACAAAAAGAGAAAAATTATTACCGACTACCAAATAAAAAGGTGTCCATATGTATAATTACTTTGACAATCTCTTAAGCATAATTGCGATTGTTCTTTAGGCATTTATCGCAATACTTGATCATGAGGTTTCCCTGAAAAGTTCCTTCTTTAGCATAGATACTATAGGGCATTGTAAAGGTTATTTGATAGAAACTGCTTTTCAGTAGGCACTTCTTCAATGATCCAAACACATGAAGTCACATAGACACATGGAATCATAGGGAACATGGCTGCACGTTGAATGTTCCAAAATTTCAAATAAGATTTTTCATTTTATTTCTGTTTTCAGATACAGACACATCAACCACATCAAATAATATCATTTTCGACAGGAATGTTTACCATATATTGATAATATTCTTTCATAAAATACTTACTTGTTGTAATCTTTCTGATCGTAAAATTCTGAACAATCACTTTTCTCTACAAGTACAACGTTTTGAAATTCCAATGGCATAGTACATTTTAGCTTTACTGGACGAAATTATGCCATTGCAATTTGACGATTGTTCATGTGTAACAAGCAAGGAGATAGTTGTAAATTCAATACATGGCAAATAATACACCGTGAATTTTTTAAAAACCGTCCACTTTGGGCACCTTTATATTTGATATCTAATGATGAAGATTGAAAGTATACCGTCTACTTGCATTGTGTGTAAGTTGATTTCCTGCCGACAATCGTAAAAGGCAAATTGGAAACACATCGTCATTCAAGAAGAGTTATAAGTGGATTTTTTAAATTCTTAACAATAGCTGCTTATATTTTCAATAAGCATGCGCATGTCTTCGAGGGGAAAAAAGTACAAGTGTGTCCACACTTTTGTCTATATCATCAGTACTCAATCCCAGGTCATGTTTCCCAACTATACGTGATTTGATTAGATCATTGGTGTATGTGTGATAATGACGCGAAAGTTTGACCTCTCAACCAATCAAATATATTCAATGCGATCAATTGTGGTTGGGAAATACCATTCATGCTGAGAAGAAGTGCCACGCTCAGATGCATCGTCTAATTCTAAAAGATCTGTGAATTTGAGAAAATATGAGGCCTGTCAATATCGCCAGGTTTGTTTACATATAACTTCTTCATTTAACTACAATGTAGTACACGAAAAAAGCGGCCTATTTGTCCAACATAAATGTGTATTTAAAAACAGATATATTTATATAAATTTTGCTGACTGTTTGCAAATGAGTAAGAAAAACTTGCTAAGACGAAATCCCAAGTAATGGGAAAAAATTTCCCATTTAGACACGTTTTCGTTTTAGAAGTTTACGTCGTTTGTTATACAATTGTATTATATTCTTTTTACCGAGACAGTGAAATTCTACATTATAGATTCACATGATTATATTATAGACAGGTTCCGTTTTCACAGGTTTTATTTAGAAAGAAATATACAGTAGATCCTATGGAAACGGAACTTTTTGGAATCGGAAAAAAAATTCCAGGTTGGATAGGTTTCTGCCTTAGCGGGTGCTATTGTATGCAATTCTTTTCATCGGGATTATGAAAATTTTTCGTTTTAGACGGAATTCCGTCTCATATAGGTAACATTTTCAAATTTTTTACTGGGAAATGTTTACTGAAATGGTTTGAAAAATTATCGCCTTGTATGTCTTTTTGTGCACGCGCGCGAGCTAGTTTTTCATATGCCAACCTGAATTTAAAGTTGCAATATCCTTATACTTTAAGGAACTTATTAATCAATCAGTTTATTAATGATCATTTATATTATCTGTTCATTCAGATTATTAAAATGGCATTTGTTGCATTCAAAAGAACATTTAGAAAAAATTAGACTGGTTCAGTTTCCTTTATTTTTATTTGCGTAAGCGATTGTGTACGAGATTGCAGATTGAAGACATTCTTCATCTTCTGCTGTACCTATAATTAAACAAGCTGCTGCTATATCCGTACAATCTGATGTAGCCCGATGAAATTATTTTTGGTTGGCCGAATAATATTCCAAAATGTAGGAATTGTGTTTGCTTATTTTTGGCCTATCATCCACGTACCATTTCCCAATGATTTCTACAAACTGCCAACGATGGCCAACTATCTGTGCTACTTGAGTTGTTGTTTATAGTAGTTATAAAAATTATAATTTTCTTACATTAGTAAGAATATATTTTTTTGAGAATCAATATGCCAAAATTAAACTAAATATTTACATCTTATGCAGACCTAATGTTTTCAGTACACATATACTGCATGTAATGCGTACATCTTAAAAAATTTATCTCTTTGAATAGTATATCTCTTTAAAAAATTTGTTAGGTAGTATTCGTTTTAGATATCTATCAAGTATAATTTAAAATAAAAACAATTTAGAAGAATTTCTTTTTTCAGTCTTTTATCAGCATTTATTTTGAATACATAATTTCGTAGCCGTATGTCTTCCATATGTTTTTGTATTCAACCGTCCATTGGTACTAGAATTTAAAAGAAAAATACAGATGTTATTTATCATTATAAATTTTATAATGATTATAATACATTGTTAGAGATGTTTTTATTTTTTATGTTATTTTTTCAATATTATTTATTTTTCATGTGTTTTGTTATTATTCTGTATCATTTTTAATAATAAAACATGATTTTTAAAAAAGTTTAATTAAATAATAATAATAATTGTTTTCAAAAATAGTTTTCTCAGTATAATGTAAATACATGTGTGAAATTATTAGTGCAAATGTATTTCTGACATCTGTTTCGAAGTACAATTAAACTGTACTTCGAACTTTGTTAAGACATATTAAATTTAAATAAAAATTTAAAAGTTCAGTGTTAACATCATAGATGCCAACATCTCTTAATTATTCCGGAGTCTGATGCAAAATTTGCATGTTCAAACCGGAATGTACATATCAGAAAATGTGTCTTCTTTCCATAAGGTACATTTTTCTTTTCATTTTGAAATTTTTGGTTAAATAAAATTTCCGGTTGAAAACGTGTTCATCTTGGATCAGACTCCGGAATAATTAAGAGATGTTGGCATCTATGGTTAACATGATTTGTTTAGTATATATGTGAATTCAGCTTCTAAAAAAGATGACAATATAAAAATTCACTCATTCTGAATGAATAGTTCGTAAAAACATAAAGCTTTCAATGTAAAAATGGACGAATGAATAGTTCGTGAAAACTTAAAGCTTTCAATGTAAAAATAGACGAATAAATAGTTCGTGAAAAATTAAAGCTTTCAATGTAAAAAAAAAACAAATGAATGGAAATCTACGAAAAATAAATATAATAAGAGAAACCATAAAATACGAAAATTAATGTAAATCTACGAAAATATATTGTAACCATGAACGAAAATGTACAATAATTTCGAGTTACCATTGATTCCAAAAAGGGTTCTTTAATTTTAAAAACTTGAGAAACCAATATATTTTTTGAGACTTAAAGAAGTATTTATAAAAACAAAGTTTATTTCGCTGCCACTGATTTTCGGAAACAGGGTTCGTATGCATCGAGCGATTCAGGGGAATTTAGGTGTTTGAATACAAGGAATTTCGTAAAGTATGGTCGCTATAGCTAAAGATAGAACTTGTTTCATTAAGGAGACAGTTTATATATATTTATAGGAGACAGACATATTTTTGACCAATGTCTTTTTTAAGGTTTTCAAATGTGTATTACAAAAAACTGCGCATGGAATTTTAGATACATCTAATATTATTTTAAATATAATTTTTTTAGTGATATATATAGGGAAAAACGATGAAATCTAACACATGTTCATATACTTTTATTTAAGAAACCTTAAGGCTAATTCCTTGCGCATATTTATCACATATATAATAAAGAATATACACAAAAAAGTTTAAATCTCTTTTTGAAATGCAAAAACAAAGCCTTAGCAGTTTTAAAACATGAAAGTGACGAAAATATGAACATGGAGAAAAGACCATTTAAAATTTTAAGTTGTATAGGTAATTGCGCTAGGTGTATTAACAAAATGTACAATATCTCGCGATATAATTGCCGTATGGGTAAAAATGAGGTATCAAAATATTCACAATTAAACAAGCTTTCTTTTAATATTAAAAAAAGTAAATCGATTTTTTGACCAATTTTGAGGTAAATTGTCCCTTTAAATAAGGCAATTGCTTTACAAAATTCTGGTAAACAGTCCTTGAAGCGCACGAACCCTGAGAAACGTTTTCGAGTCCTTTTTATAGTGTATTATTAATCAGTTTTTCTCTAACCGGAATATCGGTTTTTAGGAGGCTATCAATTCTTATTTAAACATTTACCAATTAACCATTTACCTTAATTAACAAATAAATTAAACATTTTAAGGTAAATTGTTCCCTTAAATAAGACAAATATTGCTTTACGAAAATCTTGGTAAACAGTCCTGCTTGAAGCGCACGAACCCTGGAAAACGTTTCCGAGTCGTTTTTATAGTGTATTATTAAACAGTTTTCTCAAACCGGAATATCGGTTTTTAGGATGCTATCAATTCTTAATTAACCATTTACGTTAATTAGCCAATTAATTAAACATTTTCAGCTGTGTCATTGAATTTATGGGGCATTCTCACAATCTTTTCACTTTCATGTCCCTGAATAATAATGTTTTATTTAATACACTTTTTTGGGTTTTTTCAATTTCATACACTAGGGGGCTGTGCATATATAACGTTATCACTTTTTTGACAATTTTGGACCCCCTCCCCCCCCCCTTACGATATCATACGTTATCATCATTCGAACCCCCCCCCCCCCCCCCCTTCCCGTAATGATATCGTTATCAATGTCTAAAATTCTTTTCATTTGTGAATTTTTTTTTTCCTTTTGCTTGGTGTGATATACAAATATGGTTACATTTATTTTTCGAATACTTCATTGATTCAAATGAAGAGAACTCAATAAAATATAACTTTATATATGAAATAACTTTTTTATCAAATAACACTTAAAAGAAATGGTTACTATTTAAAAGTATTTTATAATAGCTTTTTGTTACATAATACATTCAACAGTAATAATGTTTTCTTGCACTTGTCCCCGCACAGGGGGGGAGGGGGTAGACAGAGCGTCTTATCACCAAAACAGGTGGACAACATTCTTTCTCCTTTATTTACTAGTAAACACAGGTATCATATGAAACATACTTTGCATATGGTTTCTCGAACAGCGAATTATATATGCATACACATAAGACAGAAGAAATAGGAAATTTGGAATTAAATAATTTTATAATCATTTAATGATTTTAATAATAACTTTGTATTTTCATAAAAATGGATAACAGACTAAAAAAAGATAACATTCTAAATTCTATTTTGATGTAAAGGCCAAGTTATAAGTAAAAAGAGAAAATTTTGGTTGGATCAAAAATGATAACGATAACAAAAGACGAACCCCCCCCCCCTCCCCATAGGGATATCTAACGATATCATTTGCAAGACCCCCCTCCCCCCTAAAATGATAACGTTATATATGCACAGCCCCTAGGGAACATCCCATTGCATGATTGCATAACAATATTAACGAAATAAATAAGTTTTGGACGATGTTGGAGGTCCAAAACTCATCTACCGTCCCGTGACCCTGATGCTGATTTTTAAGTTTGGAGTTGTCTGGATAAAATTGTTTCAATAAAAATAATTCGATGTAATTCTTTTCTAAAACTGGAACTATTGTTTTATATAAATATGTAGCTAAAAATAAACCTGCATACATTTTTAGGGTTGTTATTATTTTTTAAACTCTGTCCCTGGGTTTTAGATTCCTTACCATCCCTCTTCTAAAGTTATACAGAAAATCATTTCAGATGCAGCGACGGAATTTTTTTCAAGTTTTTTCTCATGCAGAAGTATGCTAGAGAAATAATGTCTAAAATTCTTTGGCAGGAAATTTACTGTAGAATTTAAATCAGCATTTAAATATCAATTTCAAGCATCGTGGCTTTATTGGTAGTCTCGCCGTCCCCAAAGTTTATTCCTGCACTTTGCGAGGTAAATTTAAAAAAAAAATTTATTTAATCCAATGTTAACAACTGTTTCTAAAAATCAATAAACATTGTGGCTATCACTTAGTCTTAACATGAATTTCCTAAAAATAGGTGGTAATTTTCCTTACCGTTCCATCCTTGCCGTCCCTTTTTTTTTTACCATTTCGTCCCTTTTTTCCAATACCATCCCCTTTTTTTTCTTTACCGTCCCTTCTTTAACACCCCTTTAAAACAATGTTACACAAAAATTCTGTATTAAAAGTACTACATTGTTATTATTTCTTATTTGAATGTCCTGTGGGTACTGTGCAAATTCATTATACGTAAAAATTTAGAAGAAAATAAAAAGTTTTAGTGGTAAAATGGTAAGGAAAATTAAACTCGCAAGTTTAACTTAAACTCAGTTAAATAAAAAATTTTCACTGCTGACCATTTTTTCTTTATTTTGAATCATTAAGGCATTCGTCTATCAGATTAAAATGTTATTTTAGCAAGTTTAATTTTGTCAGATTTTTTGCCCCAAAAGTCAAAAGATTGTGAAAATGCCCCTTATATATGCAAGAGAAACAAAATAACATTAAAGTCAAGTTAATGTTAATGCTGTTATTTTATCGTGTTTGTCTGTTGAACATGAAAATGTTTACTTGAGAATGGATAGCATCCCAGAAACCTATATCCCGATTTGGGAAAACTGATTAAAACAGTATAAAAACTATTCGAAAACGTTTCCGAAAAATCCGTGACAGCAAAAGAAGGTTTATTCTTGTTGATGCTTTGTTAAATACAAAAAATACATGAGTTTCTTCGGTTTCTAAAAATAAGAACGCTTTTTGAAATCTTGGAGTAACTCGAAAGAGGTTGTACATATCTCTTTTTTATATGTATAATTTTCATATTATTATTATATGATGCAAATGTCAAATATTCATCAACAGAAATCTACTTTATTCTATTACAATTGACATATCGAAGCGTCTCGGAAAAAATTATTTCTTCTAAATTTCTATTGTCATAGTATGAGAAAATTTCCAAAAATAACAACAAGTGTTCGTATCTAGTAGATTGACTTTTAAAATACATTTTGATATATTACAGAAAGTAAATATTTGCAAGTAAACTGCATCCTTGTAGATTTCCGATACATTCAGAGTAATTTATGAAATGAAGCAATGCCTTTTATGTCATTACTCCTGTTGCAATATTACGAATGTTACAAATTTTTAATGTGCCTTACAGAAAATACTTTAGGTACGTAAAGTTTATTTCTGAGCCTGTTTTTATTTTTACTTATTTTTATACTTAACAAAAAAACAATTTTTTTTAAAAATTATTATTCTTTTTATTAGTATGAAACAAATGACTTTTATACTGAAATCATGTATACATTTGTATTTTCATTTGAAAGTATGTAGTTTGTTGTGCATTTATATCATCTTTTTTTTTATCACTCTGTATATAATACAAAATTAAATTATTTATGTTATAATTATTTGTCTCGTACTTTCATGTGATTGTAAACAGAAATATGAAATTCACAGTCCATTTGCAAACCTTTTGTTTGGAAGTGACAATATAGTAATTTACTTTTTTAAGAGGGTTGGGGGGGGGGGGGGGAGCCAAAATAAAATTAAATTTAGTATGAAAATATTATGTCAGAATTTAAGTGTAAAACCCGGGTTGTATCCCCTAGAATGAGTAATTGGTATCTGTCAAGTTTCTCGTCCACCACTTTCTATAAAAAAAAAATAATAATAACTGCTGCCATACAGCTGGATTTAACGCTAAAAATGCATAAACGTGGCGTCACATTCATTAAACGTTTGCGATTATCGGCCAAGAACCGAGGCCGAATATTTTGTCTGTATATCCTGATTGCGGAAGACTGACAGAAAGTTACACCGCCGAAAAAATTTCAAATACTAATAGACCAGGAGGCGACAGCACAGACAATCACCTCATCGAGTTCACGGCTGACATTCCAGAATTAGTTAAAACTCGATTCGCATATTAAAACGCAATCGGTCTGACAAGACATATCTTGGTGGAAAACACCTGAAAACCCGATTTTAGCAGTTGACTCGTAGGTTTACCATTGTGTTTTCCTGCACACAAAGGTATGAAAACATGGAGAACTGGGAGCAGGAAAACACAATGGTAAACCTACGAGTCAACTGCTAAAATCGGGTTTTCAGGTGTTTTCTACCAAGATATGACTTGGCAGATCGATTGCATTTTAATATGTGAATCGAGTTTTAACTAATTCTGCAATTTCAGCCGTGAACTCGATGAGGTGATTGTTTGTACTGCGGCCTCCCGGTCTATAAGCTTAACTCTCGTCCTAAAAGTCGTAGGATAAAATGGTTCGCTTGGTAGAAAAAATTTTAAAAATCACGTTTGCATTTTATATTCTAAATGATTTTTTTTTCACTGGGTAGCTGAGGTCAATCTCTACAAAGGCCGTTTTTTACTTTTTGATTTTATCTGGAGGGTTTTTTTTTTTTTTTTTTTTTTTTTTTTTTTTTTTTTTTATGAGGATACTTTCACTTTCGAAAGCGGTTCTGAAAATAAAAGTATCCTAACGAAAAAAATCTGTAAACAAAATCGAAAAAGTAAGAACGACCTTTGTAGAGATCGATCTCAGCTATTCAATGCAAAAAAGTTATTTAAAAATATTAAAATGCAACCGAGATATTTTTTAGAAAATTCCCACATAGGATTAACATCAGCGAGAGAACGTTTTCGTGTGAGCGAAGTAGCCTCTTACATGAAAATGTAATATCAAATGAAATCATGCATCACACCTAAAAAATTGTTAACTGTTTTACTTTTAAGTAAGTACAAGAAATAATATTCTTCCGTGGTAAGTTATATAACAGAGTTTAATATTGTCTTTTTTAAATAGGAAGAAAAGGAAATAGAGTAGTTACATATAACTTTCTTTAAAGGATACTTACCAATCGTATCAGTAATAAGATTTATTGCGTTAATTTTATGTTCTAAATATGTTAATTTCTTTCTGTTATATAATTTTTACGTAATTTAAAAAACTGATTAGTGTCCTCTCTTCTACGCGATGTTCTTAGTGTGCGCTTTAAATACACTGGTTTCCAAAAATTAAGGAAAAACAACAAAAGTAGCGATTACTCAAAATGTTACAAGTAGATTTTAATAAAACTGAGACACAATTTACAACACATAGTATGGTATAAAATAACATTAAAAGAAATTACCAGACGATTGTGGTGTTTCAGAAATTAATATAATTATAAAATAAACAAAATAAATGTCTCGGTTTGGTATAGGAAAAGTACCTTTAATATGGAGTATGATCACCCCTAGAAGCAATACAGCACATACAGCAAAGTGTGATACTGTCAATTATGCGATAAATAAGTTTGCTGAGAAGTGCGAGCCATTTCTCTTGTAAAGCAGTTGTAAGTGTGGCAAGAGTCTGAGGAGGGGGATTGAGAGCAGAGACACATCTTCCTAAAGCATCCCAAAAATGCTCAATGGGATTCAAGTTCAGTGATCGCGCTGGTCATTCCATGCGCTGAATTGTTTGGTGCTGAAGATAATCTTTTACGATGTGAACCCTGTGCGGTCTAGCGTTATCGTCCTGTAACAGAAAATCTTTACCTATTGCACCGGCATAAGGGTGCACATAAGCATCAAGAATGTCATCTCCATAGACGTGGACATACACAGTTCCACGTGGAAAGACATGGGGATCTATACGTCCGACCAAAGCGATACCATCCCAAACACAGACACTGCCTCCTCCATACGAATCTCTTTTACGGATGTTTGAGGGATGATAGCATGTTCCCTGTTCTCTCCAAATCAAACAATGGATATTATCGCTTTTGAGGCTAAACTGGAACTCATTTGTGACGAGAACACGCCTCTATTGATTAGCCGTCCTGTGGACATGTTGACATGCCCACCTTAAACGTTCCCTCCGGAGACATGAGGTGAGCGGCACACAAATATCTGGTCGCATCGCGTAAAGACCACCTTCGTGAAGCTTTCTACGCACAGTAGACGTTGATACCAACCTTCCAGTGACTGCAGCAAGAACGGATTTAAGATGAGAGCGTGTTGCTGTTCTATCCTTCGTACACATAACCGCAAATATCGGTCATCGGTGCTTGTCGTAGCTCTTACTCGTCCTTCGCTGAATCTTCTGGAGGCCGAACCAGTGGTTTGAAAGTGTTACCAAAGCATATGAGCAACAGAAAGACTCACATTTAGCCATCTGGCCACCTCTGTCTGACTTTAGCCTACATCCAGTCTTCCAATAGCTCTATATCGCAGTTATGCGGACAAATGATACCTGGAGGTCATACTAATGAATTGGCTATCTCAGTTTTCTTATCTCATAATCACAGCGACAACAGCAGCCGTAGTCTCTAGCATACATTTTTATGCTCCGCACAGATGACGCAATCCGATTGCAGCGCCACTAATTTGCATTTTGTAATTTTAATCAAGATCTTTTAGTTAACATCATATCCAAATTTCAAACGGATAGGTTAATTTTTGAACGAGTTATCGCTCTTTTTGTAATTTTCCCTAATTTTTGGAAACCAGTGTACATCGCTTCAATTGGAATTAAGTGAGACGTCACTGCATTAAAATTTGTGTAAAGATCGATAATAAATTAAATATCTTCAGCATTTCTAGAGTGAAAATGTATTTAAGCATTACAGTTAAATGTATTATGCATATATATATTTTTTAGTTTTAACTGGAGTAAGAATTTTGTAAATTGAAAATAACCACCACTATCCCCTTTCAAAGAATGTATGAGCTGTTACTCTCTTAAAACATCATATTTTTAAAATATTTCTTTTCTATCAAGTTGAAAGATAAATATTAAGCATTTTCAAAGGTTTTGTGTGAATAATTAAAGTTAATAATGAATAAATTCTGGAGATATTTTGTTATAAAAATAAATATAGAGGAAGTTCGAGTGTTAAGGAATAGTACCATTTTATTTGTCTTTGTAAGTCAACAACAAGTTGGAAATTGCACGTCAAACCTGGTAAATTAGGTGCGTTCATACTATAACTAGTTTTATAAATATTTTTTACACCGCTAATGTACTGAATGTATATTTTAGTGCACTTTATAAGTGCATATTAATTTCATTCTGTTCGAAAGGCTGTAACATCATTAAAATGCACTTTCCCCATTGGCCGTAATGTAACGGAAAACTTTTGACTGTCCCTGTAATTGAACTATACATCCGATTTTCATAAAATCTGAAATGACTCGACAAAATTTTGCAACAATTATACATTTAAAATTAGTTTTTGCTCTGTTATATGCGGACGGACGGACGAACAGACAGACAGACATACAGACGGACAGAACGACGACTATAGGTGGTACGTATTTATATAATTACGAACGCACCTAAAAATTCCAGATACATTAAAAGTTAGTATCGTACAAACTTTGACTATTTCTTAACACATTTTTAATACGTTTAAAGTGGAATAAAAAAAATACATATCAATATTCAGCTTTAAAAAAAGGTACATTTTTGGGGTAATAGCAACCAGTTGGGTAATATGGAATAGGGTCATAAGGAGTATTGAAATTGTAAGAAAAACCACGATTTAAAAGAATAACCAAAATTGTTTAATGAGTAAGTATATCATCTATAAATCATCAGTTTCTTTGAAAAATTGTTTTAATACTTAGACTAGTCTTGAAACTGTAGTCTAGTTGATATTCCACATACCAGCTTGAAAAACATAACCCTTCTCTCGTCAACAAGTTAGCATAGAGAAAAACTGACTAACACAGAAACAAATATAACTTTTCAACATTACACTGAACTTGATTAGCATCACTGGCAATTAGATTTTATAACTAATACGGATTTTATAAAATTTATCTCCAAAAAACTATAAAAATTGAGAATAAGGTTGTATTTCATCGTGTCGCTCCAACAACAGGTAGCATAGTGCCTCATGTGAGTGTGAGTACTAGAAAGTGGTATGGCAGATTTACGCTTGGCTGTAATATCGTATGCGGCAGTATTCCTTATTGTCCGATCATTCCATACTACCCGAACTTCCTTTGTATATCAGGGTTCGTGGGTGTCCATGAATTTTCAGACTAAGAAGTTCTTCGGTACCAGTTTTTTCTTATGGAAAATCTCTCCTTAAATAAGGCGAAATTTCGTCCGTTTAAACTACATTTATTTTTCTATAAAAAAAATTAAAGATATTTAGCTTTGAAAATAACGGTATCCGTACGAACCCTGGTATCTGGATTTAATAATGTTTTAGATTTTATTGAAAACAATCACATACATATACACATATATACACAGGTGGTCGGTAAATAGGTAAGTGTGTTTGTGAATGATTAAACGAAAATATTTTTGTATATATGCATACATTAATAGCTTAAATATAGTATGTGTATAAATAACTTTTCATTTTAATAAGTTTCTCTTTCGTTTGATTTCTGCTGAAATTCTATAAAGGACCGACATTCTCTTTCGGTTCAGTTTAGGCAAGGAAAATTTTTTTTAGGTCTTGCAACAATTGTAACCTACACTCTCAAAAATAATTTACTTAAAAATGAGAACTTCCATGTACTCGTATTTTTTTAAGTACAATTGTTTCAAAAAGAGGTACATTGTTTAAAAAAATCTACTTAAAAATGAGCATTTCTATGTACTCATATTAGGTAGATTTCGTAAGAAATACTACCTATTGCAGTCGTTACCATGGTGCGACTTTTGAAAAATTCCTTCATAACTTTTCATTATAGGACCCCAGGAACACAAAACCACCCCCACCTAAAAAGTTTATATATATATATATATATATATATATATGTATGTATGTATGTACTAAATTTTGTCCGCACGATAAAAGTCGCAATTATGCACGAATCATCTTCAAACTCGCCAACAACTTTGAGATGGCTAATATCTCGGCGGAGATTGAAAATGGGCGAAATCGGCCCAAGAGGGTGGAAATGGGGAGGGTTCAAAATTTTGAATACTGTCTTAACATGATTCTGATAAAACTAGCTCTTACACAACAATGGCAGGAAAAAAATAAAAGTTTTTCGTTATAGCAGTTGCCAACAATTAAAAAAAAAAAAAACAAATAATAAAATTCTCACCACAACAATTACTTTTCTTTTGCAAAATTTTCACGTGTAAAATTAAATAGTTTGACAAATTGAAAACAAATTGAATATTACGTCATAAGTTTCCTAGAGCAAGATTTCAGCATGAAAACTCAAAATAAATAGTTTGACGAATTAAAAAAATATGTATATTGCGTCATATTGGAAATATAATGGACCTCAGCAGGTGAATATGTAACGCCATGTAAGTTTGAAGAAACGTATTAAAACATGATAAAAACCCGACTATGGAAATATTAACATATTTTAACACTTTAAGGTTCTCTGAATTTTTTGTAGCCATTTTTTAAACCTATTCCATATATATGTGTGTGTGTATTCGTGTATATTACAATTTTCACAAAAAGTTTAGCTCCCTACAGCTCGCTCTTTGTGAAGAAACTGGGTTTTATCTCTAATCTTGATTTAAGTTTTGTTGGAGAATTTAGTACTTAACATCGAAATCTACCTCCGCCTGTAGGCCCGAGCCGGCAGGGATTTTTTTTTTTTAAGTACAATTGCTTCAAAAAGGAGCATTAATCTACTTAAAAATGAAAATTTCTTTGTACTCAATTTTTTTAAGTACAATTAATTCAGAAACGAGTACATGATATTTTGAAGTTGTGTATACTAATACTTGATTTATAAATGTATGCAGAAATGAATACATATATTTTGTATTTTAAAGTCTTAATATTCATGTTTAAATCCTATATGCTGAAAAATATGACTTTTCTGATAAACCCTTTTCTTATACCGAATTGACAGTAAGGATTTCCAAGCTTTTATTTAAAGATATGTCTATCTTTGTTATAATTTTTAATTTATAATACACACTATTCAAATTTATTTACAATTTCATTAGAAATGTTAAAGAAGAAAATTTAGTTTAAAAATTGTTTTATTAGAAATTAGAATATTTAAGAAAGGGAAAATTCATCTCTGCTGTTAGCGATCTTCCGTCGCTGATTGATAAAAGGTGTCATTTGGAAACAGCTTGTAACTGCTCTCGTAGCACAGTCAGTACAATACTGATCTCCCACCTAGAAGACCCCGGTTCAAATCACCGTGCGGCTCATCCACAAAATTTCAAGAATTAAAATAGTAAATTCGTTGTTCTTTACTCCAAAAATTGTAATTATTCGCAATCCAAAATTACCGTAATTAAAAATGGTGATTTGTCAGTTCTCTGTAATTTCGCTTTTTTTTTTTTCTTATAGTGTATGTGTGTTTCTATACATACTTATTTTCGAGTCTCTGTATGTACTCAAAAAAATGAGTGCATCCGTTTTTCAAATTTAAGAATTAAGTACTCGGAGCTATTTTAAGATCGGGAAGTGTTCAATAATTAGTACAATTTACTTATTTTTAAGAATGGTGTTTTAACAGTGTATAAAAATTTAACGGAAATCTATTTCTAGAAACTTCAAATGCGAATAAAAAATTTTAGCCTAATAGTCCAAAGGAAATGCACTGCACATGTTACCTTGCAAAAGGTAGGATAGAAGATTTTTTCCCGACTTGTATATAATGAGGGCAGCATGGAAAAACCGAATTTTCCAACAAAATTTCTCTTTGGCGAATTTTCTGTGGGCAAAAACAACAAAATTTTAGGACTTTTTTTTTAATATCTCGAGACCCGTTGTCGTAACGTATTAATTGTTAACTACAATCTTGCAGAAGACACAATTCTCTACAACTTTCGTATTTACAACTTTCTTATGCACTCAATAGCAAGCGCAATACGGCATTTCAAAAATAAGACATTTTTTTCAATTTCTTTAAAAACCGTAGTTTTTAAAGAAACCGTGGAAAACGTAGTTTTTTATCCGATTATTTAAATGTTCCCCACCGATATAATCATATATGTCAACTTCTACATAGTGGTAGCAGTAAATTATCTATTATCTGTGGACTTTCTTCTTCATTTTCGTCACAAAAGACATATTTTATATTAAATAAATCTATATAACAACATGTATAATAATCACTTATGAACAGATTAAGTTAAATAATGCTATAAAAACTGATAAACTATCTTTATTAAGATTGACGATAGTTTCATCGCACAAACGGCGACATTTTCAAAATCATTCACGTTAGAAAATATTTTCACATAATTTAAAAACAATAATATAGTAAACAATGTAACGAGACATGATGCACAATGAAAAACATTGCAAACATAAAATTAAATTAGTTATTTGCGAGCGTGGGTTAATTTTCACATAATTTAAAAACAATAACATGGTAAACTATGTCACGAGACATCATACATAATAAAAAACATTGCAAAACGTAAAATAAAAATAAAATTAACTTGGCTATTTGCGAGCGTGGATTAATTTTTACTATTGTTACTAAAATTACATAGCATCTCTTTCCAAATTTTAAGTAAATCAAGGGATTCTGAATTATTGCAAATATCCTCGTTGCGTAAAAATATCTCTATTGATTCCCCGATTATGGATAGTAAATAAAATCTTGATGGATAAATTAACTTGCTATTTTTAAAATCAATCTGTAAAGGTTCTTCGCTGCATAATCTGGCCAAAGCTGTGGTTCTTCTGTTGTATTTGATGTCTGCTATATGTTCTTTGATTCTAGTTTTAAATTTTCTGCTTGTCATACCTATATAAAACTGCTTTGTTCCAACTTCTTTGGTGAAAGGTATTTCGTATACTCCTGATAACCGGTTTGAATCAATTGGATCTATTTTCTTGCATACTATATTTTTTAATTTCATGGAAAGTTTTGCGACTAGGAATTTATTGAGTTTATATTTCAAACGCTCGAAGAAACCTGGAAAATATTGTAAAGTAGATAACATGGAATTTTGTGGATTGAAATGTCTTTTCTTTTTATTCTTCAAGCTCTTAATTGTATTTTCTATGGTGCTTTCTTTGTATCCATTGTTTCTTGCTCTTTTCTTTTTATTCTTCAAGCTCTTAATTAATTTTTCTATGGTGCTTTCTTTGTATCCATTGTTTCTTGATAAAAAGTTTCTTTCTATTTTAAGAAAGTTTATGATTTATAAGAAATGGAAGGTTATTGATTTTTTTAAATGCAATTAAAGAAGACGAAAGTTAATTGGCAATATGTTTTAAAAAGCATTATTAGTACTAATTTGCATGTTTTTTGTGAAATAGTTCTTCAAATTTTGTGAGAAGTTCTTTCTTGCAAATTAAGTTTCAATGAAAAATGGGATGTTTTTATAACTATTTTACCCCACCTGATCCTATTAGTCAGATAAGATGAAATTTATTACTTCATATTTCTTTTTATAATGCAATGCTGTATCATTCTTTTGAAAATGCAAGCACGTCATTCTGACGGGCTCCTTTTAGTATATATATAATACATTACTTATTAATATTTAATATTTGAATATCTAATAATTTAAATATTACTGCCTGACCCGCCAGGCGTTGCCCGGGCTCGAGATAATAACCTTAAATATACCTAAAATCAATGTTGAATTTTTTTTTATATATTTAACCGAAAACTTTCGAAAAGATCATAATGTAAAGGATCACACAATTTCAGTAATGTACGCCCTCGTTTCGTAAGATTTTTTAATTTCAAATGAGAATCTTCCAAACGAAATAAGAGTTGGGATCCCTATTACCTTCAGTAGCGTACATCAGGCGTGCTATGCACACTTTAGTCTGTATTTATTTTACATTTTTAAACGGAAGACTGGCAGAGTTCATGCTATAAAGGTATCTACAATTAGTACTGAATGAATTTATATATTTAAGAGAAAATCTTTCCAAACGAACCTATTAATGGAAAGCCTTTGGAAGCTAAAACGTGTTTTCTTCCCATTTTTATGTACCTCATCGAGTCATTTACAATTTTTTTAAAATAAAAAATACTTCTTATAGTTCACACGCACTGGCATTTTTGAGTAATAAATGTAATAATACCGAAGCACATGATTAATTTTCATGCAAAAATATTCCTATTCAGTTGTTATTCTAATCCCCACCTCCTCCTTTTTTTACACATAAAAATCCTACTGGATTATTTATTTATTTATTTTTTGTTTTGTTTTTACTTTTTTCAAAGGGAATATTTTGCTTCTAATTATAAACCAAAAAATTACTGGGGCAGCAACTAAAAGGGGTTTTAAATTTTAGGGTATTAAAATTTTCGATCAATAGCGCAAAAATAAATTTAGGTTATAACAATAAATAAGCATATGCAATATTAACCTTATGGGAAAATGTTTTATTCTCAAACAGATTACTTTTCCACATAAATCTCAAAATTTATAAATCGAATTTATACTGCATCATTATCTAAATGGTTAATATATTGATTTAAAATTTCAGAGCGATTGTATAAAATGTTTTTTAAACAAAATGTGCTTAATACAAATCCTATGGGGAAAAGTGAAGAAAAACGAAAGTCGGCAAAAGTGACTTTCTGAAATTAACTCTTTTTAAAGAGTTAATGATCGTATTTTTTTAAACCGAAGACGTCTTTCAAAAGTTAAACTAACATGTCAATAAGTTGCTAAATATTGAAGTATTCGTTTAAACACTGCTTTAAAATTAACAATTGTATACACTTAAAATTACTGTGTAAATATGAAAATCGTCTTATTCATTCACACTCTCGCCTACTTGTTAAATTACATAGATTTATTAGATATAAAATACGTCTGTTGTGATGAAAATGAAGAAGAGGGCATGCAAATAATAGATAATTTACTGCTACTATGTAGAAGTTAACATATATTACTGTATCTGTGGGGAACATTTGAATAATCAGGACAAAACTACTATACGTTTTTCTCTGTTTTAGATAAATTGAAAAAAATTGCCTTATTTTTGAAATGCCGTACTTCGTTTGCTATTGAGAGTATAAAAAAATTGTAAATATGAAAGTTGTAGAGGCTTTTATTCTCTTTAAGATTGTAATTAACAAATAATACACTACGGCAACGGATCTTCATATATTAAAAAAAAAACACACACAAAAACTTCCAAAAGTTTGTTTTCTTTGGGCACAGAAAATTCACCCTGAGGAAATATTGTTGGAAAATTCGGTTTTTCCATCTGGCTTCAGTATATGCAAGTTGGAAAAAAAAATTCTACCCGACCTTTCGCAAGGTAGTGCCATTTTTTTTGGCACATTTCCCCTGAACCATAATCCGCTAAGCAGCTTTTGAGTTATGTTTAAAAAAACTATCCGCTTTCCAGCTTGTTTTGTAAGTAGTAAAAATGAATTTAAAAATTTTAGATGCATTAAAATTCTTTAATTGCCATAATTCCTAAACTTCTCCATCGAATTATTTCTCGTTTGGCATCATTTGAAAAATTTTATCGAAATGAGATGTTTGCATTGACATTTCCAAAGTTTGTTACAGTTTCAATATGAAGATAGTCCCCTTTTTCTTAAATAATAATAATTTTTAAAAAATTAAAGAAGATATAATTCCCAATCAAATGGCTATTTTCGTTTCTCTGTGTGTGTTTGGGCGATAAAATGGTATGGGCTCTCGTTTTTAGGTGCGTTCGTAATTATATAAATACGTAGCACCTATAGTCGTCGTTCAGTCCGTCCGTCCGTCCGTCTGTCCGTCCGTCCGTCTGTCCGCATGTAACAGAGCAAAAACAACCCAACCGAATGGTCTGAAATTTCAAATATATGATTGTTGCAAAATTTTGTCGAGCCATTTCAAATTTTATGAAAATCGGATGTATAGTTTAATTACAGGGACAGTCAAAAGTTTTTCTTTACATTACGGCCAATGGGAAAAATTATTGCAAGTGCATTTTAATGATATTACAGCCTTCCGAATGATCTGAAATTTTAAAGATATAACTGTTGCAAAATTTTGTCGAGCCCTTTCAAATTTTAGGAATATCGGATGCATAGTTTAATTACAGGGACAGTCAAAAGTTTTTCCTTACATTACGGCCAATGGGAAAAATTATTGCAAGTGCATTTTATTGATATTAGAGCCTTCCGAATGATCTGAAATTTTAAAGATATAACTGTTGCAAAATTTTGTCGAGCCCTTTCAAATTTTAGGAAAATCGGATGTATAGTTTATTACAGGGACAGTCAAAAGTTTTTCTTTACATTACGGCCAATGGGAAAAATTATTGCAAGTGCATTTTAATGATACGAGAGCCTTCCGAATGATCTGAAATTTTAAAGATATAACTGTTGCAAAATTTTGTCGAGCCCTTTCAAATTTTAGAAAAATCGGATGTATAGTTTAATTACAGGGACAGTCAAAAGTTTTTCTTTACATTACGGCCAATGGGGAAAATTATTGCAAGTGCATTTTAATGATATGAGAGCCTTCCGAATGATCTGAAATTTTAAAGATATAACTGTTGCAAAATTTTGTCGAGCCCTTTCAAATTTTAGAAAAATCGGATGTATAGTTTAATTACAGAGACAGTCAAAAGTTTTTCTTTACATTACGGCCAATGGGAAAAATTATTGCAAGTGGATTTTAATGATATTAGAGCCTTCCGAATGATCTGAAATTTTAAAGATATAACTGTTGTAAAATTTTGTCGAGCCCTTTCAAATTTTAGGAAAATCGGATGTATAGTTTAATTACAGGGACAGTCAAAAGTTTTTCTTTACATTACGGCCAATGGGAAAAATTATTGCAAGTGGATTTTAATGATATTAGAGCCTTCCGAATGATCTGAAATTTTAAAGATATAACTGTTGCAAAATTTTGTCGAGCCCTTTCAAATTTTAGGAAAATCGGATGCATAGTTTAATTACAGGGACAGTCAAAAGTTTTTCTTTACATTACGGCCAATGGGAAAAATTATTGCAAGTGCATTTTAATGATATTACAGACCTCCGAATGGTCTGAAATTTTAAATATATAATTGTTGCAAAATTTTGTTGAGCTATTTCAAATTTTAGGAAAATCGGATGTATAGTTTAATTACAGGGACAGTCAAAAGTGTTCCGTTACATTACGGGGAATGGGAAAAAATATTGGAAGTGCATTTTAATGATGTATCAGACTATGCGCTTTATGAAGTGCAAACAATTATACATTCAGTACAATATGGGGTGCAAAAAATAATTATAAAACTAGTTATAGTACGAACGCACCTCATTTGCCACGTTTGACGAGCAATTTCCAACTTGTTACTATTTTCATCCATTATAGCTTAAAACGATGCGAAGTTGGACGAACAGCGCCATTCATAAAAGTCAATGACATCGAAACAAAAGTTGAATAATGTGTTCTGGGAATAATTTCCAGCATGAAGTTATTATTAAATACGAGGTCAATTACATATTAAAAATTGTATCAAATTTCTTTTTCTAGACTTAAACACGTATTTTTGAGGTTTGTATTTGAGTTTTTAAGATTAAATCAGCAGAAAAATATGTAATTTGTAAATTAAAACAAAACTTTGCACAATCAGTAGGAGCCAAAAGTTGAGGATGTTTATGTAAAATTCATTAGACAAACTTTATAGCTTTCTCCAAAAGTTGCGACTGAAATTAAAACCAATGAGGGAACCCAAACATAATCTTGGTCAGGATTGGCGAACCTTTTTACATGCGTGTGCCAAAAATTCACCAAAAATATCTGTCAACAGTGCAACGTGCCACACTTTGACATAAAATAATTTTGCAATGTACGATTTTTATACAAAACGCTAGTTAAAAAAATCAGTTGTTTTCATGCATTAAAAATAAAAAATACTAAAAATTAAAATGCTATTTCCTGTATATAGGAATAAGCCATTAAATGAATGAAATTTTAATTCGTAAATATGATTCATTTATGTAATAAATTTTCACTGTAATAAAGAAACGAAAATACTAAATTTTATCTTAGAAATTTTTAATCTTATTATTTATGCAAAATCTAGTTATATAAGTTCATAAAGTAATTATTCAAGTTGCATTAAACAGCATATCAAAAAATTATTGATGAGATTTTTGCTGTTGTATGTTCAATAGAGAATGCTTTATATCTGATTCAGATTTTGATAGTTTTGTAAATTGGATCCATTTGCCATCTTACTGTCTAAAAAATAAAAAATAAAAATAAAATTAAAAATACAGCTGTATAAATACATATAGAACGGCAAAATACACGCGAAAACACTGCATAACCTCACAAGAAAAGAAAATTCTTTTCATTCAAAAATAATTGCATTATTTGTGATAGTCTGTCCGTATGAAACAAAATTTTATTCATTATAATAGAAATTAAATGTTATCAGTATAATAATTATAAAATGTATTTTTCTGCGCGCCAGAGAAATTGTCTTGCGTGCCATAGGTTCGCCAACCCTGATGTAGGTTGTTTTTTTCTTTTTCGAAAACATATTGTTAATTATGAAAATTATTAATAAATTCTTATTAAAAAATAAGAATTATGACCTGCATTATTTTTTTAGATAAAAAGAATCGTCAAAAACATGAGTGAGTAAATTTACAGTTTTTCTCTAAAGTTAATTTTGCAGGTATAGGGAAATTTTATTTTTCGACATTATAAGAGGGCATTTTCTGCTACCGTTTGGATATATATATATATATATATATATATATATATAATCTTTAAAAGAATCCAGAAAAAAAAAATATAAAAGCTTTTTTTAGGTTGTGGAGGTGCAGTGTTACCACAAGTGGGCTATTTTTTTTTTTTTTTTAATTCAGATTTCTTGATTGGTACCAGTTTTCTGAAATGGTAAAATTACCCTTGTTTTAACTTTAATTAATATGTCATTAAATAAGGTGAATTTTACTATTTCCAAAAAATGGTGCCAGTCAAGGAATCTGAATTTAAAAAAATAGCCCACTGGCAACACTGGGGAGGGGTGGGGGGTGTAAAAATTAAGTAATTTCATTTTCATTTAAATTTACTACATAATTTTTCCAGTTTCTTGCTATTAATTCTCTGTAGGGTCAGATCCATGTTTTGAAATAACAAAATCAAATTTTTAGAAATAATCAGAAAGTTTTAACTTTTGTAAACAATTACCTTACATCATAAACATTAATATACAAGCATCAGCAGAAACCAAATTACTAATTTAACATTTTAAAACTAATTTTTAAATTTTAATGAACTTGGTAATGACATAAATGAGCACGGTAATGACATCTACGGTAATGACAAATTAAGTAAAATATTTTTATTTTTCCCCAGGCAATGGCAACCATTATATCTTCTGGCCCATACAATGATTTTCTATTTCTTATATAATAAAAGCAGATTAAGAAATAAAAGTTCATTTAATTATCAATTAGAAGTGGGTATGGTAATGACATACAAAAAAAATACCAAAACATTCAAAGACTTTGCTTGTTTTATTGAAACTATAAAACTATTTACTCTATTCACCTAAACCTGATAACAAGTTGACTTTTAAGGTGTATTTTTGCCTTGATAAAAAGGCATGTGCTGCCCTCTAAAAAATTCCAAATGAACTTTTTGTCATAAGCATGGCAATGACACTCTTTCTTAGGACACGGTTTAAAAAAGTTATTAAGAATTATAGATAAGTTTAATTAATGAACATAAATATTTTTCAATTAGTAGCATCTTAATAAATAAAATGTAATAAAAAAGTTATAACCATCTGTTTTAAATAGAACTTAGTAAAATCTTTACCTAATAAATTGTTTATTGGGACAACCTACGGTAATGAGATTTTGACTACAAAAGAATATATTTCTTGTTTTTAAATTTTTTATAAATACTAATAATATATCAGTAAATTATCATTAAAAAAACATGATAGTTAAAATGCAATAATTAAAATTATGACATTTAACTATTTTTCTGTGCAAATGTAAAAGAACAGTAAAACACGACACTTCTTGAAAATCACCTTGTAATACTTTAATTTTATTTTTCTAAATTTATCGGTAAACCCCTAAAACAATTTTTATATTCCCAATATCTTATACTCATGTACATATTTGCAAGAAAGTTTATATTTTTTGTTAGTGCAATCCACAAATTGTTTTACGATAAAAAATAAATAAATAAATAAAAAATAGATGTTATATATTTCAAACATATTGATATCAAAATAAATGTATAAGTAATATCCTTTATAAAAACTGTTCTGAAAAAGGGCATAATTTAATGGTTAAAGACATATTTATTTTCAGTTTATTATGAACGATTCGAGAATAATGATATTTTTGTGTCTTTTTTTTTTTTTTTTTTTTTTTTTTTTTTATGAACGGGGCTGTACGTATCGAAAATGATGTCTTTTCTGTTTTTTTCATTTTCTTCCTCTCTTTTTTTATCCGTTAAATATGTCTTTTCTCCCTTAATGTAAAAATTTCGTAAACAAAAGGAAATATAGAAAATTTATTTTTTCAACGAATTTTCTATGACAACAGGCACACATATCATAAATATATGAAATGTTTCTCATATTAGGTCATGAGTTCTAAGCAGATTTGTTTCTGAATTGCCATCATGCTGTACAAACAGTTAAAAGCTTTATGGATGAATCACAGTCGAAAACACCTGATTTATGATATCAGCAGGAAAAATATTTACATAAAATAACATATCTAGTTAACTAGAAAATGGATAAACTGATTTGTTTTTCCTGACTATAAGTTATAACCTTGTTTTTTAAAACATGAGTATTAAAAAACATCTTGCAATGCTTCGATTTTTTTGCATTTAATGATTTTTTGTTGTTGAAAAAATGGATAAATGGACACTTACGTATGGAAGGACCATAGGAAAGTCCAGAAATAACTCTTGAACGGATAAAACCAGAACTGTGGAATAAAAGTCTGTCTACAATAATACGAATATGAGTTATCATATCGCTCACCCACAAGAAAAGTGACGCATCTCGCAAAAATTGATTTTGCGTTTTATTCCACTAATCGGCCTGTCATAGGTGCGTCTTGCTACACAAAAGATTTTCATAAGTGTAGTTATACGGAAAATCACTTTATTACGCTATTTGTCCATTTGTGACCACAGGAGAGGGGTGGATTGTGTGGGGAGGTAAAATTACCCAACGCTCCAAACCTCATCCTACGTCTTAATTCTTAATTGTCCTGTCCCTGCCGGCGAAAACACTCACGAGCTAATGCTAATCCTATGGGGAGGGATTTTTCTAATATCTCGTTTGCATTTCGACATTTTTAAATTTTTTTTTTTTTTTTTTTTTTTTTTTTTTTGCATCGGATAGCCGAGGTCCGTCTCTACAGCGTACCTTTTCTACTTTTTCGATTTTGTTCGCAGATATTTCTAATAAAGTTACTTTCACTTTCAAAACCGGTTCTGATAATGAAAGTGTCATTCTAAAAAATATCTGTGACCAAAATCGAAAAGGTAAAAAAGGTGCGCTGTAATGACGAACCTCGGCTATCCGATGCAAAAAAAAAAAAAAAAAAAAAAAAAAAAAAAAAAAAAAAAAATTAAAAATGTCGAAATGCAAACGAGATATTAGAAAAAAACCCTTCCCATAGGATTAGCATTAGCTCGTGAGTGTCTTCACCGGCAGGGACAGGACCCTTAAGGGTTATATGCTTTTATGTACGTTTTTAATCCTGCATGCAGCTAAGTGCTGTAATTTCATGTTACAGTAAAATTATGTGCATTTTATTTTCCCTATCCCGTGAAATTTACTTTTGCCGAGATGTGTCACTTTTCTAAGCAGGTGAGCGATATGAGAGTGGCTGCTTCATCACCTGCTGGCGAAAGCTGGAAGTTTTGACCCAGGGCTACTATATAGCAGACCATCATTATGACTTATTATTCAGCGTGTGCGTGGGAAGGGGAGGGGCGGGTCTTAAAATTGCCAAGTCAATTATCGGCACCTCACAACTACGTCTGTTTAACTAAAAAGTGTACCACAATAATACTGTAATTTTCACCGCCTTTCCACAGTCACTGGAGCATTTTATAGTATAATAATTATATTTTCATGATAAAATCTATTGTTTATACCGCTATATGATAGCATATTAAAATCTCCTTCTGGAAACCTTTAAATTACAAAAACAGATCAAAATCCATCGAACAGTTTTCGAAATAAGCCAGAACATACAGCCAGATGTTCTCGGGGAGTTTCTTTTATAATACAGTCTGTTCGTTTCATAATACAGGGTGTTCCTGAACTCATGGGACAAACTGTAAGGGAAGGTAAAGTCAGGGATGTAGTGGAGGGTATACCGGGGTATACGCCGTATACCCTCTGGATTTTTTCATGGAACACCGTATACCCTCTGTTTCTCAAGAAAGCTATAGTATATATACACTAGGGTATATCCTCTGCCTTGAGCGTATACCCTCTGTTTTTTTATACGACTACACCACTGGGTAAAGTACACATAACGAAGTAATTTTGGTATAGCAATGTGGGGTCGGAAATGAAAAGTGTTGGCGAAAAATGAAAAGAAATGCGAAGGAAATGAAAACAAGCGTTTTATCGACATAGGAATTTAAGTAAGTGCTCAAATATGCCATCAACAACATCGATACAGGCCTGGTAGCGCCTATCACTTGCTAGGCGTACCCTTTCGAAGATTCTAGGTGTCTCATCTACGAGACACCAATTGACTCTGATGAGGACCTCATTGAAAGAATTTCAGTCGCAGTTGCAACTGTTAGTGAGACATGCGAAGTCTTTGAAAGAGTACGCCAATCACTTGCTAGGCGCTGAAAAGCCTGTATCGATGCTGGTAGTAGCACATTTGAGCACTTACTGTAATTGGTATGTCAATAGTGTTAGCAGTATTTAAACTTTGCTAACATTAATTGCGTGATGTTCGGTTTTCCTCAAAAATAAACTATATATTTTTCAATATAAAACGAAACATAGGTAAGATAAATTGGGCTTACCTTGTATTTATGTATATCCATATATGATCTGGCATCCTGCATCCGGGAGGGTAAATCTATCTACATATTCTCCTTGTATTACTGTTTTTATCCACATGTAATAATCGTGTGATGTTCCATGTCATTTAAAAGACACATGTTTTTTTTTTTTTTTTGTGACTTGTAAAACTTAAATTTGTCCGAAAACTTTTAAATAGAAAGAAAATTAACATTTAATAAAGCTTTAGAAAATACACCTCTCCTTTGGAGAGTCTAGGTTACAAGTGAAAGTAGAGAAACATGTATAATATGTTACTAGCAATAAAAAACAGGAAATTAGTGACATAAATATTAAATTATTTGTATCAATATTTATACTTATAGCAATTTAAAAACAGAGTTTACCAATGTCTCTAGTTCTGGAGTATCATGAAATGTTTATAATAGAATGTTTGTTTACGATTGTGGAATCACTTTTCACTTTCACTTCCTTCCTTCAGATCATAATCACTTTTGATAATTGCTTTTATAAATCAGATTTGACACATGAAAAACAATTTACTTAGCTTGATTATTTTAATGTCCTTGTTTGGAGATTATATTTCACAATAGCTGTCAACAAATAGAACGCTCGTTTTGATTTCCTCCGCGTTTCTTGATACGAGTTTAGGAACATCCTGTATCTTTATATTTTTTCTCTAAAGGAAAATTTTTAGAAAGTTTGCCAACTAAGATTATGTTTGTGTCAAGTCTAAAGAAATTTATCTTCTTTTTTTAGGGTGGGGGAGGAAGCCACCCCTTTTATCTCCTTCCCTTAGCAAGAACTGTGTATCCATCTTGTCTTAAAAAGTATGGGTAATATCGGAAAAAGTTAATTACAAAAGTGTAGAGCGTCGTCTATTTAGTATGAACTTACATATAAAAAGTAACTTAATTATAAATGTTAATTTTTCACAACAGATAATTCATAAAAGGATGTGTGTCCGTTAAGACAGAAATATGTTTAAAATGGATTTCTTTCAGATCTCTTGTGATTCCGTGTTGGCAGGTTTTAGAATAATTTAATATATTTTAATTTGATGACTTATTTTATGATGAATAAATTAACAAGTGAGATATCTAATGAGCATTATTCTTCAGTCTTATTTATTTGTGAATTGAAATATTTTCTGTGCAGTACTCGAAGCGTCAAAATATCGAAATGATGGAGGTAGTGTAAACAAAGAGCTAAATCTTATAATTTTAAGAAAAAAGTACCGAGGAACTAAGCTTTTATCTCGTCAACACCATTAAAGTAACAAAAATAGGTCTATCATTCTTCTTCCCACAAAGAGAGACTGCGTTGCACCAGCAAATGAAATTGTCCTCTTGTGGTTTTCTAAGAATAGTTTTTTACAAGCTTTGAAGATCGCGTTTACCGTGAAAACTTTCTTGGAAATATCTAACCCCTTTTTTATCCGATCGAAAGTTCCACAATTATAAAGCTAGAAGAAATTGTTTACGATGAAAATACTCTTTAATTTTAGTACTCGGTGATTGAAATTTTATACTACCGTAAATTTCACACCACGTGGGACAAATACTGATTCACTTTCAACATATAATTTTGTTAACTCTATTAAAAATTTCCTACTGACCAATCTATACGTCCGCGTATATGATATTATTTTTCTCGCAGACTCTCTCAGCATTGCCCGTGCTAATCTTGGTGATTTTCCAAATAAAATAAACAGAAATTCAATACCCTGAAAATACGGCGATCGCTGTAACTGAGCCTTGTATCCTTCGTGCCCATAAACCATAATACTGCGACCATAACAACGAGACCCTCTGTGATTAGCACCAATAAATTGTCATTACTGCAGCCACCATAACGGGGGTCGTGTGCGCTACGCACTCATAAATAGCTAACGTAATGATCAGTATTTAAAATGTAAATTTCTATTTTCAAAAAAAGTTTTCTGCCAGAGAAGAAAATGTTAATTTATTACTATAAAAAAAGGAAATAAAAAATCTCAAATCAAAAATTCCCCTGGAAACAAATCTATTTTGCAAAAAATCCAATCAAAAATTCATTTTATTTCCATAAATAAGGTAAAAAAAAAACGACGGATCTGTTTAGAAAATGATTTTTTAAGAAATGGCAAGAATAGTTGAATTTACTTCACATATTTTCAGATGTAACTCACTTCATTTTTAGAATATCCGCAAAATATCACTACACGGGGTCAATCCATTCACCTACTAACTAAATAAACCTTTTGGAACAATTTCTTTTTGAAAAACTTAAGTTTTATTGTAATTTGGGAAATGTGCCAAAAGTTGTCAAATTCAGCGACTGGTAGTTTAAATTGGACCCCCAGTCTTTTAAATTGGACCAAACAATATTAGGCTGTTTTAATGAGCTGGGAATATAAATAATTTTATTAAAAGCAAAGTTTGCGATTAATGAAACAGTCAAACAAGACAACATCAATGAAATATAATGAAATCAAATGTCATGTCTGAAAGTAAGAGCAATTGTTTTAAATCAAAATATATTCAAAACATAAATCAATGTTATAAGTAATTAAGAATTGAAATTATGGAACTAATTGCCAGTTACAATGCCATGTAAGAAGTGATGCAAGGCTTACACATGAATTTCTTTTGTCCATTTTTTATTTCAGCGAACACAACATGGAACCATATTTGGGACTATGAACACTGAATTATTTCTGCTATTTTATTTTTCTTACAAATTAGGCCAATCATCACAGTCTTGATTTTTCTTTTTAGATTCTGAAGCATTAGACTTTTTTTCGCGACAGAAGTTGTCTTTATCTTATATCTGTTGTTCTTGCCTTCCATCATTTTCTTTCCAATTGAATTACACCTATTTTTTAAACTTGAGGTTCCAATTACTTTTGTGCTTTGAGAGCTTCCTTTTTGTCGTTTTTTTTTTTCATTTCAAGGTTTACTTTATATGGCGAAGATGTTAACACAGCTGTATTTTGGGTCACTCTGTACTTTGATTTAACTGATTTTGACACGGGATATAACATTTCTAACGATTCTTCGGTTTTTTGGGGAGGTTTTGTATCTGAAGCCTTTTGCGGGTCTATCTCTTCACAACTTATTCTTTCCTTTTCGTTTCCTAATATCTTTAATAACTTTTGCTGCCACTGATGTTTTTCTTCCAGACTGTTTGTCTGTGTCGTTTTCATCATATTTTTACTCCCTTAGTTTTAGTAGGTTTCATTATTACTTACTCTGACTCCGAAATCTCATTAGCACGAGAATCAGTGGATCTATCTGCACGGCCTATCTTCTCGTTGGGAATAAGTGCAGAAGTAGCTGCAAAATGATGACTTTAAAAACATGCCTGTTCTGAATTCAACACTGTAAATTAAATACTCTATAGGAATAAAGAAATCAAAGAAAATAAATACAAATACATACAAAATAAAAGAAATTACAAACAAAATTTATTGAATAAACATACAAAATATATTTTTTATGTTTTTGTAGGCCTAAACTGTATAAAGAAATTGATCAGGATATAAAAAAAATATTAAATTAAAGTATTCAAAAACTTTCATGGAGATAAGTAATCCATTATAAAATATTTTTTTTTTAAAGTGTCCAAAGATAGAGCTCTCGAAATTCATTACTTATTTTTCAAATTTATGATGGTATATCTACTCCGATTTAAGCAATTCAAATTAGTCCAATTAAGGCAACTGCGCCATTTTTCAAAACAGATAATCTCAAGACTAAGAACAAAAACGAAAGCAAACAAATCCATGTGAAAAATATGCGCAATAAACACATAGATTTAGATATGCATATGAAACAACTTACCTTAGTTTTAAAGTATTCTCTTACGTTTAGTAGGAAAAAATTAGATCGAAACAGCTAATTTTAAGTTTTTTAAAAATATCTGAAAACAGCATGTGGAAGGCGCGTACTTCTTCTATTCGTAAATGACGTCTTTCTGATGAGTAGAATTTCAACGGTAGATGGCGTCTCTTTCTGTAATTAACGGCAGAATTGCAGCGGTCCATTTAAAGCGGCAGTCCAAATGTCCAAATATGGCTATTCTCCCCTATAAATGTATCATTTGTTGCAATGTAGTTGAAAAAACAGCAGATTTTCAGAAACAGGATGATATTTAAGAAATATTAATGTAATATAAAAATAATAGAAATAAAATAATATAAATTTCCAAATAACCCTGCCATTTTTAGGACACATGGTATAGAGCTATTTTAAATTTCATTAAATGAAACAGCATATTCTACACTATATGGCCAAAGGTAACCGGCCACTTGCGATTTTAGACGTTTTGTTAAATATCTAGAAAAATACACGAGGAATTAACCTGAAACTCCACGTGTGTAAACAAGATAGTATAGATCATATATTTCCGCGAAGTTTTTTTCCCTAAACCTCAAAGGGGACCGTCAACGAATTGAAAAGGAACGAATATCTTTTGGATAACCCTGTCAAAACTAATGTATCAAAAGCGCTCAAACTATAGATTATGATTAAGTGGCTTATTGCAATAATTATTGTTCATTTTTATGAGGATAGCATGTATACTTGAAGAGAAATTCAGGTTTTCATAAAAACAGTCTCAGATTTTGCCAAGTTTTTTGCTTATAATTTGCAGAGTTCTTAATATAAAAAAAAGTTCTTTTCAGAAAATATGACAAACAACATTGTACACAATACCCTGCAATCAGAATTAAAATATAGTGAAAAATGGGCAGGTTTACTACATAATGTTTCACTGCGCATGCCCGAATGCAATCAAAATATAATGTGCATAATGTGTTAGTTAAATGTATAGAGCAACTTTTGTAAAAGTCTCAAAAACATAGCTTGAAAATTCTGAAAATTGTCTTTGATATAATAAGCTCAAAATCGGTTGCTCCCAAAATGAAACAAAAATATGAGGGTCTGTATCCATATAGCCATTGATTAGTGGTAATATAGCATACGCAATATTTCACGCACTACTGTATTTGGATACGGCACCTCATCTTTTTGCTTCCCTTTGGAAATAACGGATTTTAAGTTTATTCTATCGACGATAATTTTCAGACTTTTCAAACTATGTTTTTGAGAATTTCACAAAAATTGCTCTATACATTTAACTAACACATTATGCAAATTATATTTTGATTGCATTCGGGCATGCGCAGTGAAACATTACTTAGTAAATCTGCTCATTTTTCATACAATTTTTACTATATTTTAATTCTGATTGCAGGGTATTGTGTACAATGCTGTTCGTCATATTTTCTGAAAAGAACTTTTTTTTATATTAAGAACTCTGCAAATTATAAGCAAAAAAACTTGGCAAAATTTGAGACTGTTCTTATGAAAACCTGAATTTCTGTTCGAGTATACATGCTATCCTCATAAAAATGAACACAAATTATTGCAATAACCCACTTAATCATAATCTGCAGTTTGAACGCTCTTGCTACATTAGTTTTGACAGGTTTATCCAAAACATATTCGTTCTTTTTCAATTTGTTGACGGTCTGCTTTGGGGTTTCGGGGAAAAAACTTCGCGGAAATATATGACCTATACTATACTGTTTACACACTTGGAGTTTCAGGTTAATTCCTCATGTATTTTTCTATATATTTAAGAAAACGTCTAAAATCGCAAGTGGCCGGTCACCTTTGGCCATATAGTGTATGCTAAGCGCGACATCACATTTTCTGGAAAAATAATATATGAAATCTTAAAATAATGGACAATATTCCCGTGATGTCACAGTGAATATAAATATGAATTTTTATTGGCATATAAAAACAAAATACGCATGTTTAAATATGTTTACCCTAATTTAATATGCAAATGTAATAAATAAGACCATAAAGCCACGTGTTTGAATATTGTCCATAACATTGTTATCATTGTTTTAATTATTATGCACTTTCTTTTATGTGATAACAGGAAAGAAAGAAATGCATAGATGGTCCTATAGCACATATTGGTTGAAAATTTCCAGAAAACATTAAATAGATAAAAAGGTAGTTCGAATTTCAAAAAACATTTTCAGGCGATAGGTGGTATTTATCCGGATTACTCCCTGTACCAATATGTGTGCCCGAATGCTATTTGTCATCGGCTATGTGTGTGAACATAAACACTTAACATTTTGTATTCCGAATAAAATTATTAGTTTTGTAGTCTATGTAAGCGCATTTGTTCTTCTCCCTACTTTTTTGCGTTTGTTTTATGCCGCTATTTTTCCACTGCTAAGCCTTTTATTATAATGCTATTTATGTTCTGTCGATCTGATGATCATTTTGCGGAAAAAAATGGCTGTTGCCTTTTACAATTTTTTTGAAATTTTGTCATTGTAACTTTTACAGTTAGATTATTGTTCTTTATCTCATTCCCGAACACATTACCATAAAATAACTGCTGCCTAAATGGCATCCCGTTTCCTTGATCGGTATGGTCACTAGGGGTTCATATATCAGCGAAAAAAATTATGATCACTCTGTATATGCCCTGATAAATATATTTAACTTTGTTTATTGTTAATTTGATTGCAAAATTAGCAAGAAAAATATTTTTCTTCCACCTCCCTTTTTTTTTAATGAAAAACCTATAATAAGAGAGATGAATACTAAATTTGTTTACAGCTGTTAGCAACACACATTTCAGAAGAAAACGAACATTTTTTGCATTTTAAATTTTGTTTATAAGTGCCGAGATAAAGTTCATTTGATCTGGCTATCCTTGAACGTTTGAGTTCTTTTTAAAAAAGGCACGACGCTGTTTGCAACAAATGGATCTCGCCTGTTGTCCATCACTTTCCCGATGTTTTCAGTTTCGTTTGCCATCATATCATCGGATTTTGTTTTTGAGTGTCGCGGAAATGTAGTATGCATGCAAGACAGATGGGTGTTGATTTCTTCGCAGTAAAGAAGTTTATTGTCACTTCTTTTTCTGGCCTGTTGCTATTTGAGCGAATGAATGGCGTAAAATCTGTTGCTAACGGGCTGAATATAATTATATCTTTTGAATCTATAGTAAGACACAACTTATACGTCTCTCAAGGAACTGTTAAGAAATGATGTATAAAAGAAAATCCATATAACCAAAACCTTAGGTGTAATGCATTTTAAAAGGTAAAAATTTAACTCATAGTTACCTTGGAATAACAAATTTATGCCTTCTACCACCACTCTTTGTCTTTAAAAGAAATGAAATGAACGTTTTATTTCTCTACAGGTAACAGTGCAACTAGAAACCTGCTGAATTCGGTAACTTTCAAAATGTAGGAAGATATAACAAAAAAGAAAAAAATCATGCGTCAAGTTTAGATTATGAAACACTTTCCAACACATTCAGAATAGTGTAACAAAAATTCACCGTTTAATAAGTTGAAATACGATGTCTAACTGAACCATTTGGAAACGCATAACGCATTTGAAAACCTAATTTCCGCAATTCCCATCTACAGTCGGAAAATTATTTGAATTCTTTGAGCAGACCTGTATACGATATATAGATTTGTATCTATAAAGTGCATGCATACAAAAATTTAGTTCAGTTAGGAAATACGTACATAGCACAGTTGAAAATTTCCCTTTAGCAATTTCCGCTATAAGGAGAATGGAACGTGAATACTTTTATGCAGCCCTGTATACGAGGTATAGAATTTATACACAACGAATAACATGCAAAAAATGAGTTAAATTTAAAAGCGCATACTGAAATTGAAAATTCACTTCCAGCAATTTTTGCTCAAAGACAGTACTTTAACCGATTTCTTTTGCGTGTCCCTGTAAATGAACGATAAATGCTATGAATGCTTTATTCTATATAGTAATTATCTTGTAGTGAAATTCAGCAATTTGTATTAATTTCAATACATTTGAAGTAGCGTAATGTCATTAAAATATAACACAAACGATTTTTCCCCACTAACCATAATGTAACGGAATTCTTTTGAGTGCCCCTGTAGATTAACTATTAGTTCTACACACTTCCTACTCAATACCGAACATGCCATGGTAAACATCATTAATATATATCAATTGCATGAAAATCCGAGTATATTTTCGCGGGTTAGAGCGTGGACAGAGAGACGGAGAGACGCACAGTGGAGCAAAATCCCGAAAAGCTGGCCAAAATATGAAAGTGTTATTTAAATGTCACGAAATTGCGTACACAGGTGTTTTTCAGGATGCTGATCTTGATTCTAAAATTAAAATTCCGAAAAACAAAATAGCGGATCCAATATGGCGGACTTAAAATTAAAATGCTTTGAAAGTTATCAATTTCTATGAAATTTCGTATACAGGTGCTTTTGAGGATGCTAAGTACGATTAAAAAATTAAATTTTAAAAAATGGCGAATTAAAAATAAAAGCAATTAGATTTAAATAAAATATTTCTAGTTTCGAAATTAAAAAGTTTCGAGGCTAAACGTTACAAGGTGTTTTCAAGGAACTAAGATATTTTGGATAACTAAGATACTATAGATATTTATTTATGAAATACAATTAAGTACATTAATGAAAAATAAAATACTACAAGGTTTAATTTCTATATCCTTCTATATATAAAAAAAAGTAATGATTTGGTAATGGACCAATGAAAATCTGCGTAGATACCGCGAAACGCATCTGTTTGGTCACAGCTTTCTGACGCTATAAGGGGTTTACTAAAGGAAGGGAGCGGCTCTGGGGGGCGCCAAACGTGGCGATATACTATAGGGTTTACCTGCCAGCAGAAAATCAACAAATTAAGATATTTCAATGCAACAAAAACTAATATTACTTTATGAATAGAGCTTAATTGAACTATTTACATTATTTTTAAGCACAAACACTAACTATTTACAATATTCGTAACACTATATATATAATTTTATATTTAATAATTCTTTTAATTATGAAACTCTGTAAGTCTAATGATTATGTGCTTGGAGATAAGGAAATAAAATTGTCAGGTGTTGGAGAGGAGCGCGTTTTTACCAAGTGGAATCTAAAAATTAAGGAATAAGGGATCGCGATAATAAGGGATCGCGAATCTATCCAGAATGGAAACGCGAAACAATTACGTCTGTTGGATAGAAAATAGGGATTGCTTCGCGATACCGAATGGAATCGCGAAGCGATTACGCGGGGAGTTTGTGAGCGTAGCGAGCAGGGGGGTGGATCCCCCCTAGTATTATTAAAATAAAACGAAAGGATATTATAAAATTCCTTTTCTGAATCATCTGTAGTATACTGAGTAGACTCTTCAGAAGGGGAGGTGTCGAAATATTTTAAAGAAGTTTCTGTGCCTCTTGGGGAAAGGATATTAATTTCTTCAATGGTAATTTACGTAAGCTTGAAATGAAGGGTTCTGATAACATTAAAAGCCGCAAAAAAATCTTTCATTGTTTACGTAATACTGCATTTTAGGGAAAAATCTGCTCGATACCTTTTCACTAATTTGTTGCGCGATTCTTGAGCGTCTCCCGACATTTGCCCAACAGGCAATAATGAAGAAGCTATTATTTCTGTGCCATGAATAAGTAGTTTGTGCACTGAAGTTGGCATATAGAACTAGGAATGCAATTCGACGAATTTACAAGCTATTGTGAGCAATAATCCACGAAATTGATCAAATGAATGTTAAGAAATTACTTGTAATATGACTGGAGTCGTTTGATCAAATCTTTGTCTACGCTCCTTATGGAAGCAGAAATAGTTGCGTTTTCAAATAATCGACGAGCTGTATTGTAATTATTTGTACTTCCAAATCCGAGCTTTGATTTATTGACGAGAAGTCCTAATTGTAAATGAAATCTTTTTTGTAAATTTTGTTTTGCAATTTTAATTTGTTTCTTCTCGTCAGGAGTGCACACTTGCCATTCCTTTATATCCTGTTTGTATGCCAAATGCAAGCTACACTCAAAACATCTTATACAGGCATGTAACGTAGACATCCCGAATTGTAAATGATTTCATTCACTTTTAGTTTAAAAATGTTATCAAGATTTTTAAAATGTTTTGAAGTTGGCTGATATAGGTATCAACGTTGAGTTGACAAATTACTAGTAATGACATTAAACATTTTACAATCAATCATCATTAAAGCTAGTTTGTAATTAACGCCTACTTATTTTCTATCATTGATTGTTTTAAAAGGAATAAGTTTACTCTCCTGATCTGTAATATAATCTATTTCATTCCCGTAAGGCATGGTGACGTCACGGCGACGTCGTTGTGAAGTCACACTGTGATTTTGTGACCGTCGATGTGACGTCACGTGACGTGGATGTGACGTCACAGTGACTAGAATGTGAGGTCGTTATGGCTGTTTTAGAGGTCGTTTGTGACGTCACATTGTGACCACTCTGTGAAGTCACGGTGTGACTAATTTGTGAAAAGTGTGTCATTTGTGACTATTTTGGCATTAACTTTGTGACGAACCTGTGACGAAAGTGACAATGTTTTGAAGTCACACTGTGACCAATTTGTGAAATATGTGTCATTTGTGACGAACTTGTCATAAACTCTGTGATGATTTCAAATGAAAATCAAATTTCAAATTAATTGCTTAAAAGGCGCAAAGGCGAACTAGTGAAAAAGATTCCATGCTGGAACTCGAACCCGGGCCATCAGTATAGCGCACTTACGTTCTACCGACTAAACCACATGGAACGATACCCAGCCTGGAAAATTTCTCACTATTACATGTTGGCAAGGCTACAAACGCAGCACAAGATGCAATATTTATCGTCAGCCACCGACATGGCGCAAGCACGAAACTTAAATCCAGCATCGATTGAAACTATATTAATACTTGGAAATGTTTTCAGAGAGAACCATTCGCCTTGCATACAATATTTCAAATGAAAATCAAATTTCAAATTAACAGCTTAAAAGGCAATTTTAATTTGAAATTTGATTTTCATTTGAAATACTGTATGCAAGGCGAATGTTTCTCTCTGGAAAAATTTCCAAGTGTTAATATAGATTTAATCGATGCTGGTTTAATTAAGTTTCGTGTTTGCCCCATGACGGTAGCTCACGATAAATATTCCATCTTGTGCGGCGTTTGTAGCCTTGCCAACATGTAATAAGGAGAAAATTTCCAGGCTGGGTATCGTTCCATGTGGTTTAGTCGGTAGAATGTCAGTGCGCTATACTGATGACCCGGGATCGAGACCCGGCGTGGATATTTTTCACTATGTTGGCCTTTGCGCCTTTTAAGCAATTTATTTGAAATTTGATTTTCATTTGAAATATTGTATGCAAGGCGAATGTTTCTCTCTGGAAAAATGTCCAAGTATTAATACTGTGATGATTCTTGTCATAAAAACTACGATAATTTTAAAGTAAAGTTTTGTTTGAAATATAAAATTTTATCTTTTTACCGTACTTTTTAGCAAGATATCGCTATTTTGGAGTCCTATTCTTCTAAAATATTTTTAATTTTCCATTTAAAAAACAATGCTTATTAACTGACATCTTTTTTTATTAAGTTAGCTTGATCTTGAATTCAAGCTTAATATTAAGAATGTGTAAGCTTTTTAATGTGTTATGATTTGTCATTGCTTTTTTAAATACGAACATGGAGTCTAACGGACATTAATACAACTGTTACTTATAGAACTACATGATAAGCCCTATTTATTTAAATTTTTTATTCCCGTATATATTGTATTTTGTGAATATGAGCTAATTAGATTTGGTATGTTTTATATGAAAAGACTGATCTAGGAAATAGAAACAACAAGTAAGATATATCATGCGTTAGGCATAGATTATAAAACACTTTCCAACTCTTCCTAAATGTTTTATCAAGACATCGGGGGAAATAACGTAAATAAGATAACTAAGTAAACATGAAAACGCGTAAAACATTTAAAAACTGATTTACGCAGTTACCATCCACTAAGGTGTAAAAAAATCATAATTTAAAAAAAAAAATTAAAAAAAATCGTTTTTTTTATTTAAATCAGATTTTTTTTTATTTAAATCAGATTTGTATGATTTTTTCCCCAGCGTTCAAATACTGAATAGCTATCATGAGTTTTAGGTTTCCAAAACAATTACACCACTAATTGCTAACATAATCTATGTTTTTACACTTTAATTGATAAAATTATAATTGTTAGTTTGTAATTACAGAAATAAAAACTGCAAATTAGTAGTTTCATTAGGTAGTATTATACAATAATGTTATATACATTAATATTGTAATAATTATGTAAAACTTTATAAATACTAGAGATACTTAACATTTATGAAAATTATTAACTGCATTTTATACTAAATAGCTAACATTACTTCAAATTAATTATTAAACAATCAACTCTCTAATTAGGAACATATTATACATTTTTAAGCCTTAATTATTAAAATGATAATAATTCATTTTAGAAAGAAAAAGGGACAGGATGCTAGTTCAAAAAACGGGCACTATTCCATGAGGAAATATATTAGTAATGTGTTTAGTAATGATGTAAGAAAAAAAAAAAAGAATATTTTTTAGCATTATAAGTAAAGTGTCCTTAATTTTTAATAATTTTATGAATAACAAATTGAAAAATACAATTAAATAACATATTTTAATAATATCCTGTTTTTTCTAAAGAAATAAAGTTCTATATTTTTGCAAGATTTTTTCCACATGAATTTAGAATACTGTTGAATGGGGAAGTTTTTTACAAGAAATGTCTGGCTACAACTACAGGTAAATTTCAACTTTTTTTTTTCTTTTTTTAAGGCAGGGTGCATTTTGCCAATTTCAAAAGGGGCATGGTGTGACACCATTAAACAAAATGGCCTAGAAGAAGCAGTATAAGTAATTACAGAATTAATAAAAACTGCAAATAAGTAAAATTCATTAGTTAGTAGCACAAATAACAAAACTAACAAATATTATTTGCAGCTCATTTTGCATTTGTATCTAGGAAAATTTCTGTAAACCACCAAAATCTATACTTACACACATGTACGTGTATGCTAACCAAAAAGAAAAAAATGAAAATGAGTTAAACCCATTCATATAGAATAAATATAAGTTAGCCACTAATATCTGAAATCCTCAAAATATTTAAGTAACAGCATTATTACCTCTATTAGCTTTCAATGGTTCAATTTTTTAATATATATGAGTTACAAAAAAAAAAAAAATAAATAAAAAAAAAAAAAAAAATAATAATAAACATTTATTCAACCTATACCAAAGAAGCTCTTGCTGTGCTTAGCATTTTTATACCAATTATTTCTTTTTCTCTTATGCATTCATTTACAATTTAGCTGCTGAGCAGATGTCATTCTTTCATTCTTCTTTAACTTGAGATTGCTATTAATTACTATTTATTATTTTACTTGTAGAAATGTTATTATACTTGCTATGCGTATTTTATATAAAATAATGCATAAATTGATTACCTAAAGGAAATTATGACATTGCAAATTATGTTAGATTTAAATATCATTTTTAAATGAAACTGTTTTAATTTGGATAAAAACTTAAAAACAATGCTTTTAATTTTTGTACAATACTAATGAATTAAGCTTAGAAACAATTATTTAAAGCTCTTTTTTTGTTTATTAATAAGTCAAAATACCTGTAGAAACTTTCAAATTATGTTCATGTTAGATTTTAATACTTTTTTTGACATTTTAAACATTTAGAAAATTTTTGATTTTAATCAATGATTTTTTTTTAAAAAATCGGTTGATTAAAATCATGATTTAATCGCTGATTTAAATCAACCGATTAAAATCGTTGACACCCTACCATCCACAGCCAAATATGTTTTCTAATTCTTTTAAACAGTCCTGTATTTGATCTGTAGATTGATATATATATACTATATAATGGAAAAATTTAGTTTATCAAGGAAACGCATAACAGGTTGAAATTCTCTTTCAGCAATTTATACTAATATATGGAAACATACTTAAATAATTTTGTACAACCCTGTAGTTTACCTAGAACCTTTATTACACGCCACTATTTAGTTAAAACTTTATTCAAGCTAAAACACTCTTAAAACTGCTGAAATTACATTTCCAGAAATTATAATTCATAGATGGCAACGTATCCAATTCTTTGCGTGACCCTTTATATCATTTTATCTATATACTACAAACATTTCTTAGTAAATTAAATACAGTGCAGCGTTAAAATGCATAACTTATTTAAAAACCTCCTTTAAGCAATACCCAGTAACCCTTTCGAATACTTTTGTATATTCCTGTATATGAATTATAGCATATATATATACACCATATACTATGCATAAATGTAGTGAATCATAAAAGTGTATATCATAATTAAAAATGTATTTCCAGCAATCATCGCTAATGAACAGTACTTCGGATACAATATAGTATCTGAAATATTTTGTGTGTCCCTGTAAATACTATATACACTTCGTATTATACATGAAATAATTCATAGTATGTAAACCTCACCGACGTATATCAATTTCATTACATATCAAATAGATTAACATAAATAAAGTACGCCGCAAACAATTCCCTCCACCCCTATATCATTATGTATTGGAATTCCTTTTTTAGCCCTGTAAATGAACAATAACTATTCTTTGCATCGCATATTCTATGGAATGCACATTTTAGTGCGCTTCATAAATGCATATCAATTTTATTCTGTTTGAAAGCGTGTAAAATCATTAAAAATCATTTGAAACGATTTTTTTCCCACAAGCCGTAATGTAATGGAATACAATTGACTGTCCCTGTAAATGAAATAACATGCTACAAACTTCATTACAAATAGGGGTCTTGCTATGGTAAACGTTAATAACATCCAAAAATTTTAAATAATTTAATTATCTTTAAATGTCTATTAATTATGTTAATGATTGATGATAATACTTGTCCATATACTTTTATATTTATGCCACCATGTGGTTTTAACCCAATATTTAAATAAGAAAATAAACCAGATTAAAATGCAATTTAAATCACTAATTTTAATAATCTGATCAAAGCTGTTGAAAAGGAAGTTAGATATTTTAACAAAATAAAAAATAAATGTAATGAAATATTTGTGTTCTATAACATGTTTATTAGAAGATAACTGAAATCATTGTAATAAAAAAAAAAAAAAAAAAAAAAAAAAGCAAACAAGGAAAATAATATTTTAGATATTTCAGCAAAATAAAAAATAAATGTAATGAAATATTTATGTTCTACAGCATGTTAATGAGAAACTAACTAAAATTGTTGTAATAAAATAAAAAAAAAAAAGCAAACAGGGAAAATAATATTTTTACATACCTAATTTCATTGACGTTGTATGTGATACTTTGATTTTGGGGAACCAATTAAATCCGATTATAAGTACGATAGCAATGACTTGAATCATCTTCAACAAGTCAAAGCTACCGTAATTTTCTCGGGTTTATATTTTGTTAGCTGAACTAACTTGGATCCTGAGAACGTTCTTGTTTCAGTTTTTAAATCCGTGTCAACACATCTATGCTGTCCAGTGTCCACAGAACTTCAGTGTCCACAGTATCCACAGAACTGTCCAGTGTCCCGCGTTTATTCTAAAAAGTTTCACTGTTACTTTTATCCGTTATTCTGCGGTCGAGTGGTAACAACTGAAATAGTGCAGATGCAGACGATTTGTAAGTTTCGAAGTTCGAAGCAGAGCAGATGTTTTTTGGTTTTATTTGTTTTCTATACCACAGTTTCGGAAGGAAATTAAATGCGTAATAATTTTGTCAAATTGTCTCTAATTCAATTTCCTGTTTGAAAATGTTTTATTGTATTTCATCTTTTATTTTTATCAGTTTTATTGAATTGTAAAGTTTCATTTACGTAAATTATAATAATAATATTATCCATAATTAGAGTTTACTAGATAAAACATTGCTTAAATTTTCAAAATGTATACAAATTAATTTAATGGTAATAATGATGACTCCCTCCTTTTTTTTTAAAGTAAAATTTGTATCACAGGTAATATATACAAAATATCTTCTTAAAAAATACAACAAGATTATCGAGAAGAGATGAGTTTTTCTTTGTCAATCTGTCATTCTCTTAATATTAATTTTCTGTAGAATAAAACTTGTAAAATAATTTTTAAAGATATATTTTGAAAACAAAAAATAAAACATGAATAATTAATTATGTCGTGGGCTTTGCCTAAATTTTGTACATTAATTTTATATTCGGAAAATGTCAATTCTATTTTAAACGTTTGAAAGAAGTAGAATAAAAAAAAAAAAAATACTTAAAATAGTGAAACACTAAGAGGAAAAAAAATGACTTGAATGCAAATTATAAAGCAAGAAATGCATATATGACTGAACTTTGAAGACGCTTTCTGCGTGCTCATTAAAAGCTGCAGCCTTAACTGTAATAGAAAGTTTTTAGTTTGAAACGACAGAAATGTTTCGACTACTCTTTGAGAAACTTCTAGTATAACAGATGATCATTTACAAAAATCTTTATAAAAGATAAGTCGAGGTCTGCTTACCTAAAACATTTTTTTAATAATATGAAATTCTCATAATTAGGAAATCGTTTTGTGTTGCTGATGAATTAATTACATTTTATGTTATATGAAAATAAAAAGTTTTTGTTAGAGGCACAGATGCAACTTGGACCACGGTTTAAAAAATTTGTTAATCCGGCAGAAAAATATATTTTACAGTAAATAACATGTTTTTAATAATTTTTGTAATTTTTTAAAGTTTTCTAAGAAGTTCACATCTCAGTCACAATGTGACATCACTGAGTGGTGGCATTTTGGTCACAGATGTGACGTGACCACAGTGACTTACAGTGACGTCACAATGACGTCACTGTGACCATGCATGCTATGAGGGTTGACAGTAGCTTCCGTATTTTCGTGCAAAAAATGGATTCTGATGGGCCTAAAATATCGAGGAGATGAAGATCTCGAACTTTTCCAGATAACGATTTCTGAGTTATTCGCAACACTTACGAGCTCTAGTGGCACTAGAGAAGTGAAAAACTATTTGAACCTAATTTCTACCATCATCTACGCTAAATTTTTGTTTAAAAGTACTTTGACCAGATGTACTATCACATCCCCACTTGCAAATCAAATTCAGATTACTAATGTTCTCGGAAGTCAGATTCTTAATAATTTCCGTATAAAATACGTTCAGCAGTATGATCTAGCAAAGATTGTAATTGACAAGATAAGTCTTCTAATTACGATAGAATACACAAAATTATTTGCTATAAAGCTAAGGAAATGTATTTCTATTGTATCGATGGTAGAGAATTCTTTTCATTTTTTTTTTTGTTACTAACCATGCTTATCAGAAATTCATTTATGCTTATGATTATAATACTTATTTGCAATATAATACATAATAATCTATCACAAAACTGAATAATATAAAAATTTCAAAAATGTTTACCAGCTAAATTATTCTGAAAAGTAATAAATGTCATAGCTTTTGAAACGACTAAAAAAGTGATATTTTTACTTGTGGTTGCAAAAATCTACTCGAAATGCAGAATGGCAGTTTTTGGCAGCTGGTTTTTTCATGATTCATTAGATAATAGTTCAGGCTATTGTTTCCATTATATGTCGTTGCGGAACACCGTGGAATTTATAAACTTTTTGATGTTTGAAAGCAAAAAAATAATATCTTTTTTAAACACTAGGGGGCTCGGCCCCCTACGAGCTACGCTCGCCAACCCCCCGTCCAGACACCGCAGACTCTAAATCCACGCTAATTTGATCGGCTTTAAAAAGATTTCGAAAGATTGAATCATAATTTAAAAAACAGTGGCGATCTCCCTATAAACGAATTTCTATTCATTTCTCTTTGATTGGGGAATTTTAACGCCAAATCCGCTGCGGTACTACTTGATTATCCTGTCGACCAATTTCGCCAAATTATATAAATCGCCAAACCACTCGCCAAATTATGCAAATTGATATAATTTTTATTTTAAATAACGAAAGAACAAATAAATTCGTACAACATTAATAAAAACACAAATAAAACGTCGAAATAAAAATAACTTGATGACGTATACACGTGTAACAACATTTCAAAATAAGCTAATATAAAAGGAATTAAGTAAAGAGAGTCTTTGTCTCCTGGTATTTTTTAACAAAGCGAAAAGAAAGTTTTTTTTAAATGAGACATTTTAAATTAATTCTCAAAATATCAAATAAATGTCTAGCGCAATTTCTAAATTTAAACTTTTTTGCAATATTATTTTGTGTTCATTTTATGTAATAACTATAATGTGATGTAAATATGACGTAATTTCTCCTAAGACTTCTAATGCATGTTAATGAATTTATTATTTTACAATATCCTTTCTCTTTTAAAATTCACGTGTATACTTTTTATGACGTAATTTTTAATAAGTTCCTGCTTTTTATACGTAATTATTTAATTCTAATTTGAAAGTTTTTTTCCTGTTTATAATAGTCACGTGTAAATAAATTTTTAATTTGAAGCAAACATTATTGCTTGCGCTTTTTATACAGTTGGCAACAGTTTAAATTAGTACAATTTTCTGAAATCTGTAAAAAATATCTCTCGAAATGCTGAAAATTTGAATTTAAAATAGAAATAAAACCTGAAAAAATGAGTCGAAATAAAAAAATTAATGCAATCTGCACTCCGGCAAATTCTAACGCATAAAATGGTCTAAAAATGATTACGCTACCATGTATAGATTTTCCTGCTATAAAACTTTTTTAGTGGAACGATTTTGTCCAACTTTAGCATTAAATATCTCTTAAAATAATTCTTCGATTTGAAAACTGTCTGCATCAGCGTGTTTATCAAACATTTCTGTATAAAACCACCGATTTTCATATTTTTGTATGCATTATTTTTGTTAATATTAACGAAGAAAGGCCTCCGGTCACAAAAAAATCAAAACCGGCGGCGGCGGTGACAGCGGTAGTTACTTTTTTTTAGAATAGAGAGATTTTTATCAAAATAATCATGAAATTATTAATTTTTATGTACTTAATATAATTTTTGTAACATGCGCAAAAAGTACACACTATCATCGTGTGAATCCATTTTAAAGCATTAAAATCGGATGATATGGAAAAATGTAGCACGTGTTTAGAAAAACCATTATTTTGCTCTTTTTGTTCTCCTCAGATGATAATCCTCCAAGCGTCACTTTTGAAATGATACAGGTTGCCAATTCAAAACGAAAACCTTTTTATAAATATAGATTCTGACCCTCCAATCTTTGTTCTAGCCGTCTGTATAGTCAAAATTTCCTAAATAGTAACTTTATTTTTCGACTTTTGGCCAGCTTTTTGGGATTTTGCCCCACTGTGAGACGGCCAGACAAACCGAATTCATAAACAATTTTCAACCATGTTGAAAAGTGTTTAAAATTTTCATAAGAAATAAAATTTCATTTATTCCAAAAATATATAGATAGCTGCACGAGATGGCTTTTATAGAAATACATAGAAATACATTGGGTTTTTTTATTGAAGAAAAATATATTGCCAGAATAGCTGCAGTTGTCACCGATATTTAGCACTAGAGCACTCCCAAAGCTGCAGCCCGTTGAAAAATCAATATTTAAGCCATTATGGGACATTAATTACAGCAGAAATCCTCTTTGAGGCTATGATAATTTTGTCACTTCTGACAGCTATACTCACTAATGCAACACTTATAATCACAGTTGCGTTGCGAACTATGATATGTCACTGAACAAACTGGTGACAAAACTGGAATACCACTTGCTGGTATAGAGCCCTCTCAACCCAGTGGTTAGCATGCTGATCACAAAATAAGAAGCTTAGGCCAGTGCTTGTGCATTGAACATTAGTGCAGTCTGGGCGAGAAAGACTATGTAAAGTTTTTAGGGCTTTCCTTTTGCGCGAACGATAGTTCAGGTCCCTAGAAGGCATCCCCTCCTACACCAATTTCTCCACTATTAACAAATGCTTAAGAAAATCTCTGCCACTTGTCGATGTCAAATGTTACTATTACGACAAAAAAATCTTTGAAAAAGGAAAAACACTTTTTTAGTGCCAGTAAACTCTTAAAATTCATAAAATTCAAAGTACAAAACGTACAAAATGTACAAAATTGGGAGTTTTACTATTTTACTTGTTTGGAAAAAGGGGAAAAGGTTTCCCAAATATAACTTATAAAATCTAGGGATCATATAATTTTTTTATTTCGTAACAATGGATTTTCATAGGATGAAGATATTTGAAATATTTTTGCAATAAGAATTATACCTCTAAAATTATAGTTTAGGTATCACCTGTTGATGAACGAAAAGAAGGGACAGCCTGTATAAAGTATCCCAGAACAACAGTAGGACACATGGAGGAAATAGATAGATGGAGATGCAGTATGCCGTAGAAAAGGTTTGCAATATATGAAACCAATTATCTCTCAAATTTAAACGTCCGCAGTAGGCCCAAACAAAACAAGCACATGGAACAGGGACCGAATTCTATGACATCAACCGTGCATTTTTTTCTCTAAATGAAAGTGATCTGCTTATTTTTATGCATTCTAAAGCAGCATTTTATTGTATTATGAATTAAAAACTATATTACTAAACGTTTTCTTCTTTTTTTCGTGAAAGAACATTCTTGTGTTTGGAGCTTCTTGTGTTGTTGTGCTGTAGCGGATTTTAGGGTTACTTTTTTGGCGTCATCCCCAGCCACCTTACTGCATCTCCATCTATCTCTTTCCTCCATAAGTAGGACATTTAGTAACAATGAAAAAAGAGATGTCTGACTTACTGCTATAAAAAACTGAGTCTGCATCTAGTGGAATAGTAGAGAATTTTTATAAAGCACATCTGAAATATAGTATTAAACATAACTTTGTGTTTCAGAAGTTGTTCCATCAGATGCAAGCACAGTTATTCATAGCAGTAAGTCAGACATCTCATTTTTTATAATTACTAGATGTCCTACTGTTCCTCTGAAGCGACGATATATATATATATGTTAATATATATATATATATATATAACCATTAATTAAACATAACCTACCACCATCAAAAACCGTAATATTATGAATTAAAGCTGTAAGTCGCTAAATGATTTAGCAATCTTTTAAATATATATATATATATATATATATATATCATCATCATCAACAACAACAACAACAACAGTAACAACAGCAGTTTTCTACTTCCTATCCACTGCTGAAGTAGATCTCTCCCAGATTTTTCCATTGTCTAGTGCTTTAGTCATCCAATTAACATCGGACACTTTTCTAATTTCGTCACTCCATCTTACTTGAGGTTGTCTTCTTGGCCATTTTACATCTCTGAGTAGTCTCTCTGAGTAAATACTGTAATATGTTTGTACTCCATCCGTAATTTGTCTTGTCTTCTTACAATGTGCCCAGCCCATTTCCATTTTAGCCTTTTAATTCTCTCGATGATGTCAAAAACTTTCGTCTGACTTCCTATCTAGGTTATTCTCTTTCTGTTTCTTCTAGTTGTGCCTAGCATACATCTTTCCATATTTCGCTGTGTTGTTTGTAATCTTTGTGCCATCATTTTTTTAGAGTCCATGTTAGCGCTCCATAAGTTAGTGCAGGCAAAACACATTGGTTAAACAAACCTTTCTTTTGAAAGAAGAAGGTATGTATATATATATATTCGAAAATAATGTTGTTTTATCGATTTTTTTTATTTTTGTCGCAAAGTTTTCTTAAGCTTTTTGAAAGCCGTTATTAACCATTTGGAAATGGTTGTTGTTTTCGGTCAAGGATGAGGCCAAATGATGCTCGCATTTTATTTTTTTTTTAACGAAATTCAACGATGTTCTTTACTTTTAGAAGAGTTTTTATTTGAATAGGTAATAGAAAGGCATAAAATCGTTAAAAATTGGTAGAATAGGTAATCGAAAGGCATAAAATCGTTAAAAATTTAAAAAGTTATAAAATGGGTAGGCGCAAATTATCAGATATGGAAAAATCCAAAGCCAAAGAGCGACGCCGAAATGAAAATCGTCTTGCAAAGCAAAAATCGAGGTCTTCAACTCATTATGTAGCCCATGAAAATCGAGGTCTTCAACTCATTATATAGCCCATGAAATTCGATTACAGAATAAAAGACGAACGGGAAGAAGGAAACAATCTAATGTTTAATCGATTGATAGTAAAAGAAAATAAAAAAAAATTCCAAATGGTCGTTGTAATCTATTAAATTACAATTTATTTTATTTATTTGCCATTTCAATGAAGCTTAAATAAGCATAGAAGTAAACAAAAATTCTTTTATAAGATTTCAATGCCCATCATCAAGCCTAATTTTTTGTCTGCAATTCATGTTTTATCCCCAAAATTTCCGTTACAATACATTAATTTGGCGTGGGCACCGAATTCGATTATGAAAAATTCACTGCTTTTCTTTTACACTTGGTAGAAAGCGCAAGCAAGTCAATTTATTAAACAATACATAATTTTTGCTCTGTTTCTTTTCTAAGGTAGGGTAACAAGAAAGAGAGAATGATATATTATTTAAACTATTTTTTTAGGATTTCTAAATTGATTTCTAACGCATAAATCGTAAATTAATTAATTGTATTAAACTATTAATTGTTAAACGGTTTTTTTAATAGGTATTACATTCTTCATTTTTTGTTTGTAATTTATTTTCTACTTTTTAGAGTTAGAAATGTTTTATTGTTGCAGTTTTATAGCAATTTGGCATATTTTGGCGAGCATTTTTTCGTACTTACTGAAATCCATTGGTATTTCAACTTTGGCGAGCATTTTTTCGCACTTACTTAAATCCATTGGTATTTTAACTCTTATACAATTGTAAGAGATGCAGAGATTATTGGACGATTTATTACCTATGACGGACTAACAGAAAATCCCTTAAAATTAATATATTAATTTATAATTAAATTCTAAAACTATTAAAATGTTGTATTGTCATCGAAAACCCAACTGTGAACGTAATTCTTATAATTCTAGGAAGTGGGTTAAAGAAGGATTAGAAAATTCCATCTTTACATACAACAAGAAAGAAAAATCATACGTCAAGCATAGATTATGAAACCGTTTCCAACACTTCCAGAATACTTTAACAAAATTTCGCCATTTAATAAGGTAAAGAAGATACCTAAGTAAACATTTTATAAAACTTATAACACATTTCAAAATCAGATTTCAACAATTAGCACCCATAACCGGATGGGTGCTAATATTCTTTTGTGGAGCTCTATGTATTATCTATGTAAAGCTTATACATGGTATACTAAAACTTAGTTTAGTAAGAAAACGCAAAGCAGAGTTGAAAATTCATCTTCAGGAATTTCTACCAATAGAAGGAAAAGTACTTGAATTCTTTTGTACAGTCCTGTATATTAGATACAGATTACATACACGCCACGTATTAAGCTGAAATTTAATTCGGGCAAAAAATGCTTAAAACTACAGAAATCACACTTCCACGAATTACTTTTCATTGGCAGCCATGTATCTAGTTATTTTCATAGTCATGTATGCGTAATTCATAGCCATGATTTTAAATATATGCTCAAACATTTCTTAGTATATTAAATGCAGTGATGCAGCATTAAAAAACTTGAAAATGCATAACACAAATTAAAAATCACTTTTAAGTATTTCATGCTCACTCTCAGTAATGCTTACAAATTCTTTTAGGTAGCCCTGTATATGGTCTATAGAATTTATGCAAGCCACGTACTATACAAAATTTAGTTAAACTTAAAAACGTATACCATAACTGAAAACGCACTTTCAGCAAACATCCCTGATAGACAACATTTCGGATATAGTATTGTATCCGTTTTATGTGTCCCTGTAAATGAACCATAAATTCAATGCACATCAGATTCTACTGCAAGTATCTTTTAGTGCACCTGAGTAATGCATATCAGTTTCAACATGTTTGAAATATTGCAATGTAATTGATATACGCTGCAATTTTCGAACGAAATTTTCTCAAGCAGATCCTTATATAACCGAAATCTTTCTTGTAACCCCGTAAATGAATAATAAATGCTTTGCACGCTATGTTCCACAGTAAGAATGTATTAGTGCACTTCAGAAATTCATATCAATTCCATTATATTTGTAGCAGTGTTTGTAACATCATTAAAATACGACGCAAACGGTTTTTCTTCATAGACCATAACATAACAGAATACCTTTGAGTGCCACTGTACGCGTACTGTAAGCGCTACACATAAGATATTCTATAGTAACCATCTTCTAGTCTCCTCAATAATGTATATAAATTTTGTTACATTTTAAATATTATAACACTATCAAAATACACCGAAAATGACTTTTCCCCATAGATCCTAATGTAACGGAATACTTTTGAGTGAACCTGTAAATGAACTCTGAATGGTACACTTTTCATTTTCAATACCGAATGTCCCACTGTGAACCTCAATAACTTTTATCAATTACATGGTGATCCGAGTATATTTACGCGAGTTAGAGTATGGGCAGACGAGTCGATAACCCAAATTCATGAACAATTTTCAACTATGTTGGAAAGTGTTATAAAAACCAGGTTGAGTTAAGTAAAAGAGTGTAAAAAGTACGAGGGACGTTCCGAAACTAAGTCTCGTCTTTTTTTTTTCACACGGAAGCTTTATGGCCAAAAAAAAAAAATTCTTCATGAACTATACACCTTGCACATTTTTTCCGACATAGTCGCACCGACATTGAGACATTTTTCGTAGCGTGCAATCTGTTTGAAGAAACCACTCTGATATGCAAGAAATTGTCGCACAGCCTGATCCAAATCAACATTGTTTTATGTCGGAAATAGTTCAAAATGTGTTTCGACTTTTCGTTTTGTGAAATATGCGGCAGGTGGCGACACTTCACGGACAAACTTCAAACAATTCTTATAGACCGGACAATTACGCATCTAGTCTTCATTTGCGTCAGCTGTCTGTGACAATGCAACTGCTTAATATTCCTATAGATGGCAGCACCACAAATAAACTTTGAAAAACTATGAAAGCAGAACTGTTTTGCTGAACTTTGATAGACTCCATTTCAGCAGTGATCAGCAGTTTTTCCATTGTAAAATGAGTGTTCGATCAAGAGCCCTTGCTTCTACTAAAGAAACCCTTTCATCTTAGTCTAGGGCGTATCTCTTGAGTGACAAGGACATATGTTTCTGCCTGTCACTTCATGCATTCGCTTTCGGGAAGTTAACTTTGGCTCTCAAGAATGCAACACATATTTAATCAAGATAAGCTAAAACTGTATATATTAACCAAGTACATATTAACCTATTAATCAAGAAATGTAGAGTGCATTAATAATTGTATTTTATTAAAGATAATAATCTCGTTTAAAGTCAAAAGCCTGGATCACTGTGATTACATAAACACACTCACTAACGTTTCAATAAAAATACCTTTTTCAGAGTTAAAATAGGATAAAGTGGATACAGAAACTTCCGTGATACTCTGAAGATCCAGCGCTCTCACCTATACAGGTAAGAAGAATTATTTTCTCTTACAAACATTCTGCATTTCAAATTAACTTTCAATTAAAATAATTTAGAAAAATATTAAATGAAAGAACAGCCTTTATTGTAATATGAATTCACGCCTTTGAAAACTTATAGATTATGACACTGAAAAAGTGAGAAAAAGAAAAGGCTGTAAAGTAATCGATTGTTATTGTTGAAAAAAAAAATAATAATAAAAAAAATAAAAAAAAAATAGGGTAGAACCTAACGATAAGCCATGGCAATTTCTGCAGCAAAGGAAATATCCCTGGTAGAGAAACTTTCTAATAGCAATTATGATCTTTGGGCTTTTCGCCTAGAAATGCTACTAACCAGAAAGGATCTCTTTAGTTACGTCATCGACATGCCCCCACTCACTCCAGACGATACTTGGCGAAAAAAAGACGCCAAAACCCGTGCCACAATAAATTTATTCATAGATGACTCTCAGATTGTCCACATTCGGCATTTAAAAACTGCCAAGGAAATCTGGGATACCCTTAAGCGAGTCCACCAAAGATCCACCTTATCCTCTAAGTTGTTTCTGTTGAGGAGACTCTATTCAAAAAAGTTATGCGACGGTGGAAATATGAACCAACATATCAACGATATATTAACTTTACGCGACAAATTATACGCCATTGGGGAAGAAATACCCGAGACTCACATTGTTGCACTTTTATTGTGCAGTCTACCTAAATCCTATGACCCCTTAATTATAGGTCTTGAAGCTCGAAACGAAAGTGATTTAACTTTAGAATTCGTAAAGAATAAATTATCTGACGAATACAGACACAGGAGTGAGAATCAGGGAACAAATTATCACGCGCGTGAAACTGCATATAAAGTAACAAACAAAAACAAAATTAAAAAATACTGCGGCTACTGCAAAAAGCAGGGGCATACAATAAATGAGTGTTATCACCTGAAAAATAAAAACCAGCATAATAATTACGCAAGAAATGACTGGAACAGGAGCAAAGCATTCAACAATCCGAACAACTATAGAAATAACACGAACAGTTACAAAAATACCCAAAATAACCCCAAGGAAACCTCGAATTTTTGCTTTGGAAGCAAGGCTGAAGATAGTGATAATGAAAAAAATTTGATTCCCCCCAATGATAACAAATCCTCAGAAGAAAAAATTCCTGAAAACGAACAAGTGACCGCGAACAGAGCACAAACCTCGGTGGAAGATACTTTTATAATTGACTCTGGATGCACAAGGCATGTTGTAGCTACGAAACACAACTTACAAAACTTTATGCCAGGAAACTTTGGCGAAATAACCATAGCGAACGGAAAGCGGCTATGTTCACAGGGTCTGGGAGACGTGAATATAAATACAGACTCACAAAATTCCATAACTCTTAAAAATGTACTATATTGTCCCGAATTGCAAAGTAACCTTTTATCTGTCAAAAGAGCCACAGAGAATGATATTAAGGTAATATTTGAAAAACAGAAATGCTCATTTGTAAAGGATAACCAAACAATTTTAACGGCAAAATTAAATGATAATTTATATGAGTTAGAACCCAAAAATGACTACGGATATAACGCGCAGACACAAACATCTTGTGACAATAAAAATTGCATATCCATTTGGCACAAAAGGCTAGGACATAAAAATTTCGAAGCGATAAAATATCTCACAAAACACAAACTAGCCGAGGGTATAGAAATACACAATTGTAAACATGAAACTGTTTGTAAAGAATGTATTGAGGGCAAACTATCAATCGCACCCTACCCCAAATCCGCCACTAACAGATCAAAGGAAACATTAAATTTAATTCATTCAGATTTATGTGGGCCGATGCGATCGCCAACATTCAGTGGGAAAAGATATTTCATAACCTTTACCGATGACTATAGCCGATTTACAATGATATATTTAATTTCGCATAAGTCAGAAGCCATAACAAAACTTAAAGGATTTGTAGCCCTGACGAAGAACAAATTCGGAAAAACTATAAAAGCGATCAGATCCGATAACGCGAAGGAGTATCTAGGAGATAGTTTTGAAAGTTACCTGACAGAAAACGGCATAGAACATCAGTTAAGCGTACCATATTGTAGCCAGCAGAACGGCGTTGCCGAACGTAAAACAGAACTATAGTCGAAATGGCGCGCACCATGTTATCTGACGCGAATTTACAAAACCACTTTTGGGGCGAAGCCGTACTTACAGCGACATACCTCATAAATCGGTTGCCCACCAAGGCAAACAAAAACAATAGAACGCCTTACGAGCTGTGGAATAACAGAAAACCTAATTTATCGAATATACGGACCTTCGGATGTAAGGCATATGCCTATGTCGAGGAATCGAAGAGATCCAAATTTGACAAAAAGGCCGTTCAAGGTATTCTATTAGGATACGATAACCGAAGCAAAGGGTACAGAATACACACAGGGGGAAACAACGTAATAATATCGCGAACGGTAAAATTCTTTGAGAACGGAGTAAATGAAAATGACGAAAACGAAAATGACGCGAAGACACTTACTGAAATAGTAGAGATTGAGCTAGATAATGACGAACAAAATCAAAACAATACTCCGCAGCAAAGCACCGCTGAACCGCGGAGATCACTGAGAAATAACAGAGGTGTCCCCCCTAACCGCTACGGGATAAGTGCGAATGTCTGTAAAGTACAAGATCCGAAAAACTGGGAAGACGTAAACAACATCAAAGACGCTAAAATTAAAAACAAATGGATTGAGGCCGCGAATGAGGAAATAAAGTCATTAAAGAAAAATAATACTCGGGAACTGGTGAACCCCACACCAGGAAAACGCACCATAGGGTGCAAATGGACATTTAAGACAAAATATAATGCACGCGGAGAAGTAGAGAGGTACAAGGCGCGACTCGTCGCGAAGGGTTACTCTCAAAAGTACGGAAGCGACTACGATGAAACATACGCACCAGTGGTAGCGCACACCACAATCAGAAGCTTCCTAAATGCCGCCGTGTATAAAAATTTAAAAGTTACTCACCTGGATGTAAAGACAGCGTTCTTACAGGGAGATTTAGACGAGGAAGTCCTAATGACGCAACCCGAGGGATATGTAGTCAAGGGGGAGGAAGAGAAAGTATGCAAACTGAGAAAAGCAATATATGGCCTCAAACAAGCCGCAAGGGCTTGGTACATAAAAATCAATAAGTCGTTAAGAAATTTAAATTTTAGAGAATGTGATTCAGATCAGTGCTTGTATAAGAGGAATGAAAATGGGGACATTTCCTATATAATCGTATATGTAGACGACATTTTAGTCGCCGCAAGCGAAGAAAACACACGCAAAATACACGCAGAGTTATCTAAGGAATACGAAATAAAAAATCTTGGGGAGGTATCACAATTTCTTGGGATAAATATTAAAAGGCTAGACAACGGAAACCTTGAGCTAGACCAAGAAAATAAAATCGATGAAATAGCGGAAAAATTTAAATTGTCAAACTCTAAACCAACATACACACCCATGAGCACGGATTATTTCAATACAGACGCACACAGCGAACCGCTAAATGATAACAAACAGTATAGGCAGGCAGTGGGAGCACTCCTGTACGTAGCCACGTTGACCAGACCAGACATTGCTGCTACGGTGAACATTCTGGGAAGGAAAAACGAAACTCCCAGAAAGGCTGACTGGGATGCTGTGGAAAAAGTAATAAGATATCTGCGAACCACAAAGTACTTACGACTAGTTATAGACAAAGAAAAGCCACCCATACTAACAGTTTATTGTGACTCTGACTGGGCAGGAGATCGAGAAGACAGGAAGTCCACAACCGGGAACGTATTAAAATTAGGAAACAATCTCCTGTCCTGGACATCACGAAAACAAAACTGCGTGGCTTTGTCCACCGCAGAGGCAGAATACATATCCGTTTCAAACGCGACTCAAGAAATTCAATGGATAATCAATCTACTAAAAGATTTGGAACTACACCAGACTTTACCGATTACCATCTACGAGGACAATACCGCCTGTATAAAGCTAAGCGATAATGAAAAACATCAATCTAGGGTGAAACATGTGTCTATCAAATACCATAATGTGAGACACTTGAAAGAAAACGGTGTCATTACACTAGTGTACTGTCCTTCAAAGAGAATGATCGCCGATGCCCTTACCAAACCAATCCCCAAACCTCACTTCGAACACCTAAGGAATCAACTCCAACTTCTCCCACCACAAGACTCAGTCGAAAAGGGGGAATGTCGGAAATAGTTCAAAATGTGTTTCGACTTTTCGTTTTGTGAAATATGCGGCAGGTGGCGACACTTCACGGACAAACTTCAAACAATTCTTATAGACCGGACAATTACGCATCTAGTCTTCATTTGCGTCAGCTGTCTGTGACAATGCAACTGCTTAATATTCCTATAGATGGCAGCACCACAAATAAACTTTGAAAAACTATGAAAGCAGAACTGTTTTGCTGAACTTTGATAGACTCCATTTCAGCAGTGATCAGCAGTTTTTCCATTGTAAAATGAGTGTTCGATCAAGAGCCCTTGCTTCTACTAAAGAAACCCTTTCATCTTAGTCTAGGGCGTATCTCTTGAGTGACAAGGACATATGTTTCTGTCTGTCACTTCATGCATTCGCTTTCGGGAAGCTAACTTTGGCTCTCAAGAATGCAACACATATTTAATCAAGATAAGCTAAAACTGTATATATTAACCAAGTACATATTAACCTATTAATCAAGAAATGTAGAGTGCATTAATAATTGTATTTTATTAAAGATAATAATCTCGTTTAAAGTCAAAAGCCTGGATCACTGTGATTACATAAACACACTCACTAACGTTTCAATAAAAATACCTTTTTCAGAGTTAAAATAGGATAAAGTGGATACAGAAACTTCCGTGATACTCTGAAGATCCAGCGCTCTCACCTATACAGGTAAGAAGAATTATTTTCTCTTACAAACATTCTGCATTTCAAATTAACTTTCAATTAAAATAATTTAGAAAAATATTAAATGAAAGAACAGCCTTTATTGTAATATGAATTCACGCCTTTGAAAACTTATATTTTAAAAGTGACGTCCCGAGTGTGCGGCTTTCAATGCAGGGAACAGGTGAAAGTCCGATGGAGTAAGATCGGGGCTTTATTGCGGGTGATCCAATCTCTCCCATCGGTACGAATTTGATCTTGTGTGAGCCTTGCTGTGTGTTTTTTTACGTTGTCGTTCAAGAGCGCAACACATTTATTCAAGAGCCCTAGTCTCTTTCATCGAATGGAGGACCTGAGTTTAGTGAAGGAGAAGGTTGTGCAACAATTCCTTGCATCGCAGGACAACGAATTTTACCAGAGGGATTTCTTCAAACTGATTGCACGCTACAAAAAATGTCTCAATGTCGGTGGCGACTATGTCGAAAAATAGTGCAAAAAGAATAGTTCATGATGCCATGTGTATTTTTTCACTGACACTAAAGTTTCCGTGTGAAACATAATGACGAAACTTAGTTCCTGAACGTCCCTCGTAGTTTTCATTATACAAATATAGTAAAGTTTCTATTATCCGACACTCTATCAACCGCCACCCCCTTTTCGTATCTTTTTAAATCAGAAACAAATAACAAAAATTCAAATGCACATAAACCCGAGTGAGACCACGCTATTTTGTGTAAAATGCTTGTCTGGCGTCAGCAGCCAGAAAATATTTTTGCGGAGGATATCACAGGCTGGCTTAAGTGTGACAAGAAGGATATTAGTTATGAAGAATTAACGGATGACGAAATTATTCAAAATGTTTTGAACCCAGAGAAACCTGAAGCGGATGAGTATGATGAATCGGAGAATCATCATCCAGGAGGCAGTCATACGGGCTCTGATCTCTAAATGCATTAATTCGTTTGAGATGACAGAGCAAGCAGATTCAACCCAAGTACTTTTATTACGTAGAATTCGTAATCTTATTGCAGTAAAAGTACAAGCAAAACGCAAACAAAAATGTAGAATGGATTACTTTGGATCAAAACAAGTACTATACTACATATCTACCCTATATATATAAAATCCTAATGAAACGGATATTATGAAACGAATTTATGCAACGATTCTATGAAACGACTGATTAAACAACTGATTATGTTTCACGGCGATTTTTCCTAAAATACGGAATACTTTGCGATGAAATTAACACCAAAAATCCGTATTTATCTGCAGATCTCAAAACTGGTATTAGAATTTTTAAATTCTAATTAGTTTTTGAAATATTAATTTTTTTCTAATTTTATATACTTTTCTCTAATGATGGCAACTCAAATTTTAATCATAACAGATATTTTTTTTCAGATTTTAGAAAAGGTTACTATTTTAAACTAATTTGGCGAGAAGTTTGGCCTCCCTTAAATGTATGCTAAGAAATGTATCATGTTACTTTTCTTCATAATTCAATTTCTATTTCATTATCATTTTATTTAATACAAACTGAAACATTTAAAATAAATTGCTTTCATTTCTTTATTTTTTTGTAAACGAAATGAAAAGAAAAATATTAGGCACAGATGTCCTATACGCACCGGGGTACCTACTTGGCGCCAAAATGGCATTATTTTGGTTGACATGGTAACCCGTCTATTGTTGTTTATTTAATAATAAATATTTATTTACTTTATTTTCTTTTTTAAAATTACATAAATTGTTTTGTTCTATAGTTAATTATTTTTTTGGTTATTTTCTTTTAAAAATAATAGAAAATAATTAGAAAATACGGTACTACTTAGTTATTCCGTCGACCCATTTCGCCAAATTATATAAATCGCCAAATCACTCCCCAAATTATACAAATTGACATAATTTTTATTTTAAATAACGAAAGAACAAAGAAAATAGTATAACATTAATAAATATACAAATAAAACGTCGAAATAAAAATCACTTGATGACGTAAAGACGTGTAACTTGCTTAAAGACAAGTGAATGTGACATTTACGATCAACCATTATTGGCATTTAATCTTATAGTTTGGTGATAGATTTTTGGTCGACGGGATAACTAAGTAGTACCAAAAATACATATTTAACTGGTATTCGAAAACGAGGTTTTCGCCAAATTTTCGTTAAAAAAAATCACGCCAAACGGGGTGCGTATATGACATCTGGCCAAATATTAAATGATGTAACTAACGATGACATTTAATTTCAACTTCAAAGCAATGTTTTAATTTACCACTCGAAAACTAAAAAAAAATGCTAACTTGCGAGTTGAAAAATAGCTATTGGCGAGATTTGCACCCGGCTAGCGTAACAGTACCAAGAATTCTTTGCGACCATTGAAACTTTTATGTAGTTTTATTCGAAAAAGAAATTTGATTTTTTAATCAAAAGGGAAAACTTTCGACACAGATGTCATATACGGACCCATATTGGCGCGATTTTTTTCTGACGCCAATGTCATATACGCAACGGGTACTTAACTGGCGCCATAGTATCGTTATTTTGCTTGATTTGGTAAGCCGAATGTTGTTGTTTATGCTGTTGATGTGTTCCCCAAATTAGCGTCGGAAAAAAATCGCGCCAATATGGGGCCGTATATGATATCTGGGCCGAACTTTCATATGAAAAGCGAAGCGATCAGAGTGTATTTATTTATGGCAGTTACATGACTTGGACTATTATAATATAGATGAAATGATGGCGATAGAATAATATTTGGCGACTTATCACCTGTACCTGGTTAACATTAAAGTACCAAAATGGCACCAGGAATATAAAAAGTGAAGTGGTTCGCCCGGAACTGTTGATGATAGTCACATGACTTAGGCTATTGTTATAGAAATTGTTTTAAAATACCGGGAGACAAAGACTCTGTACACTTAATTCATTTTATTTTAGCTTCTTTTCAAATGTTTAACTGATCCTCTTTAATCAAACACGAAAACAACCATTGGATGTCTTAACAGCAACTGATTCGGCCTTAAATTTTTTAAATGAAAGGAAATTGAATGGAAGCCCGTTTACAGGGAGATCTGCACAGCTTTTTTCAGTAAAATTCAATCGTCTATAATATTTTTAAAACCGATCAGATTAGCGTGTTTTTAGATTCTGCGGTGTCTGAACGGGGGTTGGCGAGCGTAGCTTGCAGGGGGCAGAGCCCCCTAGTTTATTTAATAAAATTCTAAATTTCTCTGATAAATGAATTTCTTATTATCACTTTTGCTTTTTATCAACGAAAGTACATAGCAAATGGAAAAATCTTTTAATTATTCTTATTTATAAACGAACAGATAGAAATGTAATTTTAGTAACAGTCTTGTACTGTTTTTCGATTATCCGCCACACCGGCGGTTCCGTGAGTGACGGATAATCGGAAGTTTACTATATTCGTCTGATGAAAACTCTTTATGTCTAGATTCCATTACACTTGATAAAGCATTAAAAATGATTAATATAAAGATAATTAATAATGACATGTCAAAATAATCGCTTTCAAAAATATGTCTCACTGTGTCTCACTGTAATTATAAATTTAAGTCGCAGAAATGCACTGAAACAAAGTGTCTGGGAGAAATTCGATTTGCATAGCATAACAACGATTATCGTTGCAAAACATATTTTTAAAGGCCATTTTGTGCCATTTACCTTTTGTCACCTCTATCCTTCGAAATTGCGCAACCTGTTGTTATTCCTGAATATTTCTGAAACTGCTTTATGTACGAAATTCGTGAGAAGACTTCCAATCAACCTTTTATCATATATTTGGATTTCAGCCAATGCTTTAATATTAATTCGTCTGTAGCGATGTTTTCTCTACAACCTGTGAAGACAATGTCAATATTTTGATGGCCTTGCCTTGCCAAGCTTTTCACTGCTTAGCAACAACGTCAGTTTCGGAAATTAGAATCCAAAACTCTGACAACTGACAAACCCAAAAGAATTTCCGCATACATTAAGATGGAATTTTCAATTAAAATTGTTGTTTGTCTTTCATGGATTTCGACAAACTGCATAGGGTAAACAATGTAATTTTCTTCGACTAGTTACGAATCTGATAATGAAAGAGCGTTACGTATACATTTCATTCACGCGTTCGACATTACGTATACATTTTTATGTGTGTTCACGAGAAACTTTCCAATAGACTGATCAATTCCACTCTCCACCCCCTTCTTCTTCTTCTTCTTCTTTTTATGTGTGTGTGTAAGGATTCATTTTTTGAAGGGGCTTTTATAAATTGTATTAATATAAAAATAAAATATCTGATATTCTGTCTCCTTGTCCAACCTATCGGTGGTCTGCCTTTCGTAAAAATACCCAGTTGTTTCAAAATCTAAATGTATTATTAAAATAGTGTTTTTTTTCTGATTGTTTCAATTTTTTCTGTTTCAAAATGGTCATGATATTGACTGTAGTGTTTTTAGACAAAATTAAATATTAGATCAACATTTCCCAAACTTTATTTTTAAGCGACCTTAAAGGTTGAAAACTTTTTTTGCCAGTCATCTTAAAGGTTGGAAATTCTTTGCAATTCGCCTATGCAGGTATAGCGAAGCTTTTGCATAATCGATCAAGCATAAAGGTCAGCTTTCAAAGAAGCTCTCACTTTATACACCAAAACAATATTATACACGTATCGAAAGTAGTTAAGGGTACTCCAAATGTGAATAATTAATGTGATAACGATCTGATATAAATCGAAAATATAATCCTTTTTTACGATGTATGGAAAAATATGCTTTTATTATATTTTAAAATACACTTAAAGATAAACGCGAGTTATAGAAAGCAACGTTTTACACCAACGAGGGTTTAATTGAAGCATAGTTCTCAAGTCGTTCTCAAGTATTCCGATTGTGTCGGAAAGTGTTTCATAATCTATGCTTGAAGCATGATTTTTCTTTTTTGTTTCCATAAGATGCCGCTTCACTGAAACTCCCCATGTTAACCTATGAAAAAAATTAAGAAGCGCATTTCCTCATTACCTAAAGTATTTTTTAAGAAAATGATAACATTTCGTCAAGTGGAAATTTCAAAGTGTATAGCGATTTTTTAAATACTTAAAATTTAAGAAAGCAATTTTTGAAAATTCACATCGGAATCTGATGTCTACTTTCTGACGGTGAAAACCATATTTTAATTACGTAAGGAGTAATCGCGCTTCTTCTAAGTTTTCTCATAGGTTAACATGGGATTTCGTGATCAGGAAGTTTCAATGAAGCGGCCCCTTAACAAGAATGTGACAACTGCGGAAATTAAGATCCAAAACAACTGACAACTGAGAAGCTCAGAATATCCGCATGGATCAAGAAGGAATTTCAATTAAATTTCTGTCTCTTCAGTGATGTCCGACAACTCGTAAAAACACTGGAATTTTCTTCATTTAGATGCGAACTTCGAGATGTAAAATTGCTAACATCTTTCGCTGCTTTAATAATGTTGAAATCAAGTGAAAATGACAGTGTAAAAAAAAAAAAATCTTCAAAAGTTTCTGTTGTAAATTTTATCTGCAGTTTATTTTTGGGGGGTTTTTTTGTAAAAAATAAATAAATAACGAACTCAAAGATAAAAATATTTAATAATAAAACAATTTTTTCTGAGCTGGATGATATATTGCTTTAATGGAAGCAATTTTCAATATATAATGGTAGCAGTAAAATAATTTTTCACTTGAAAAAAGATGTATTTGATATTTGTTTTCAAATGAAACATACATTCTTTCATACGTAAAAAATACACTACAGCAATAAAGTAAAAAATCCTTTTTATATTAAACATATTTAAAATAGTTTCCAAAGCAACAAAAACAAGATGGAAATTGCACGTCAAAAATGGCAAATAAGGTGCGTGTTCGTGCTATAACTAGTCTTATAAATATTTTTTGCACCGTATATTGTACTGAATGTATATTTTAGTGCACTTCATAAGTGCATATCAATTTCATTTGTCCGAAAGTCACCGCCGCGGCGAGCGGCCCCTCTTCGTCCGCAGCCCTTTACTCTTCTACTCTATCCCGACTCTTTTGCGGAAGCAAGGTTCATAGGTCCCCAGCCACGTCCCGAGTAAAAGACACTCTAGCGAAAGCGAGGTTGAAAAAAAATCAAAAATTGAAACCGAACAAATTTAAAAGGGAACATCATTTAAACATCATTAAAATGCACTTGAAATAATTTTTTCCCATTGGCCGTAATGTAACGGAAAACTTTTGACTGTCCCTGTCATTAAACTATACATCCGATTTTCATAAAATTAAAAATCTCACGACAAAATTTTGCAACAATTATATATTTAAAATTTCAGACCATGCGGTTGGATAGTTTTTGCTCTGTTATATGCGGACGGACGGACAGACAGACGGACCGAACGACGACTATAGGTGCTACGTATTTATATAATTACGAAAGCACCTAAAAAATCCCTTTTTTGAAGAATACAATAAAACAATTGAATGTTACACCAATCTTTTCATTTAAATAAAGAAGTTTTTAATACAAAATTATTTCTGAATTAATTTAATTTGTGGCTTATATACTATTTTATTTTGAGATACATTTCAGTATTTTATAAAGATATATACAATGGAAATTAATTAAAAGAAAAAGAACTAGAACTACTAACATTATTATTTTTTTAAATTCCAAAATACTTTAAATACAGTTTCTAACAATAGTTTTCAGAACAAACAAAACTATAAAAATTAAGAACGAGGAATTTAAAATGCATAATTTCATATCCGATTTTCATAGAATTCGAAATCTCACGACAAAATTTTGCAGCAATTATATATTTAAAATTTCAGACCATGCGGTTGGGTAGTTTTTGCTCTGTTATATACGGACGGACGGACAGACAGACGGACCGAACGACGACTATAGGTGCTACGTATTTATATAATTACGAAAGCACCTAAAAAATCCCTTTATTGAAGAATACAGTAAAACAATTGAATGTTACACCAATCTTTTCATTTAAATAAAGAAGTTTTTAATATAAAATTATTTCTGAATTAATTTAATTTGTGGCTTATATACTATTTTATTTTGAGATACATTTCAGTATTTTATAAAGATATATACAATGGAAATTAATTAAAAGAAAAAGAACTAGAACTACTAACATTATTATTTTTTTAAATTCCAAAATACTTTAAATAGAGTTTCTAACAATAGTTTTCAGAACAAACAAAACTATAAAAATTAAGAACGAGGAATTTAAAATGCATAATTTCATATCCGATTTTCATAGAATTTGAAATCTCACGACAAAATTTTGCAGCAATTATATATTTAAAATTTCAGAGCATGCGGTTGGGTAGTTTTTACTCTGTTATATACGGACGGACGGACAGACAGACGGACCGAACGACGACTATAGGTGCTACGTATTTATATAATTACGAAAGCACCTAAAAAATCCCTTTATTGAAGAATACAGTAAAACAATTGAATGTTACACCAATCTTTTCATTTAAATAAAGAAGTTTTTAATACAAAATTATTTCTGAATTAATTTAATTTGTGGCTTATATACTATTTTATTTTGAGCTTCATTTCAGTATTTTATAAAGATATATACAATGGAAATTAATTAAAAGAAAAAGAACTAGAACTACTAACATTATTATTTTTTTAAATTCCAAAATACTTTAAATACAGTTTCTAACGATGGTTTTCAGGACAAACAAAACTATAAAAATTAAGAACGGAGAATTTAAAATGCATAATTTCATTTCCAATTTTGAAAATGAACTCTCGATAAATTATAATATCGCCTAGGTCAGGGAGAGCGAACCTTTTCACGCCCACATGCCAAATCTTTCAAAAAATATATTTTACGTGATCATGACATGCCAACAATAAAAAAAGTTGAATGTATCAAACAATAATGAATCGAAATTATTTAAAATTTTGTTTTTAGCATTAAAAAAATATGGGTAATATTTGATGTTATTCATTAGAAATTTATTTTTAAAATATTATTTCTGTTCTCTCATCTTAGATGCCAAATAATTTATATCAGCTTCGTATTTAGTTATTTTTAAAAGAATTCAAATTGAATTGGTCTCCTTTGACAAGATTTTTTACTTGAATTTTTCATATTATTTATTTCTGAAAAGAATGTCTCACAGAAAAATTTATCAAAATAGCAAGCGCCAGAATCTACAGATTTTAGCATCTGGAATTGAATTCCAAGTTGTTACAATTTTATCATCGGCATTTTTGCTTATAATGCCTTTTAATCTTTCTTTTGCAGTAATCTCCTAATCCTCTCTTAGTCTGAAAATTCTGTGAGCCAATATTGAGCTAGATTGGATACATTAAGTTATATTTCAGTTTCTTCAATCTGTATGACAATGACAGCCAACCGAACTAATCGAATTCAGATAAAATGAGGCAACATCTAGATTAATTAATGTAGTTTGTGAAATTCCACTATATTTTGATGTATAACCTGAATCTGTGCCGTACCAAAAATAATCTGCAGCGTGCCACTTATGGTACACGCACCATAGATTCGCCGTCCCTGTCCTAGGTGAGCTATATGACAATATTTTAATAGTTTTAGAAACCTAAAAGATAAGTACAGTGTAAAAAGAATTCCTTTAAAATACGGAAATTGTACTGGCAATCGAGATGCCAGTACTATTTCCATATTTTAAGGAATTTTTTTCCGTAAATTCTAGAAAAAATTCCATTTTTTCCCACAAAATTTACGGAAAAAATGCCGTTAAAATACGGAAGTAGTACTGGCATCTCGATTGACAGTACAACTTCCGTATTTTAAAGGAATTCTTTTTACAGTATACTTTTGTTATCAACTTCTTAAGTTTATTCAGATACACAAAACTATCAAAATTAATCTTTTTAAATAAAAATGTAAAAATATAATGATGCAAGAAAGTATCTTATATCTTAAATTAAATCCCACAATTTATTGCTCGTTTTGAATTTTTTTAAAACCCGATTCAACTAATTCAATGCACAATCGGCAAAAAAAAAACATTCCCATACATTTTAATCACCAAAATAACGTCTCGTCTTCATACAGCAATTGTACCTAAAATTTGGTGTCTAAACTTTTGGAAACAAACACGTAATGTCGACATCATATTTGGAATTTTCGGTAAAGTTTACCTTCGGATACCAAACGAAATGAATTCGATGGAGAAGTTTGAGCGTAATATACACATTTTAACTTTTGAACTCCTAATGTTAAAATACATTATTAGTCCAGGCAATAGAGACCGTAAAGGGGCTCTACCTAGCAAAATTAGTGGAAGTTCTAGAAAAAGGCTTGCTATATGTTTTTTGGGTCGCTGAATCTGAATTTGTAACTTCTCACCAAAATTTCCCTAGGCAACCCCCCCCCCCCTCCAAATTTTGGTAAAATGCCCCCAAAAAAGGTTTTTATTAAAAAAATCAATTTTTTTATTGTTGTAGAGAAAAAGTATCTAGAAATTCAGAAAGTAGACAAAATTTGCAACAAATTAGATATATGACATTATGACTTAGGATGAAGGGGAAGAGGGGATCTGCCTCGGAACATGCGCCGCGGTGGTGCGTGGACTAAGTTGCGCAATTTCACTTAACCACTCACACGTTTACATTCGCCCTCCCATCTCCCCTCCGAACTTTTTCTATAAGGTTTACTTTAAGTTTTTTGGGTCGCTAAATCCGAATTTTTAACTCCCCCTAAAATCCCCCCCCCCCAAAAAAAAAAATAGTTGTTTTTAAATTAAATTTTTTATTGTTTTAGGGGAAAACTATGTAGAAATTCAGAAAGTAGACAAAATTTGCAACAAATAGGATACATGACATTATGACGTAGGATAAACGGGGAGAGAGGGGGCTGCCTCGGAACATTCCCCGCGCGCTGTTCTCAAAAACCAAATTTTTTCAAAAAATCAGTTTTTTGGAGGTTTGCCGGGGGAAATTTTGGTGGGAAGTTACAAATTCGGATTCAGCGACCCAAAAAGCATAAAGTGAACCGAAATTCAGAAGTAGCATTAAAATTTGCCAGGTAAAATCCCCTATTACCTGGACTTGCATAACTTTAGTGCACGTAGCGCCGCAGTGTATGTTCCGAGGCAGCCCTCTCCCTCTCCGTTCATCCTACGTCGTAATGTCATATATCCTATTTGTTGCAAATTTTGTCTACTTTCCGAATTTCTACATAGTTTCCCCCTAAAACAATAACAAATTTAATTTAAAAACAACTATTTTGGGGGGGGGGGGAATTTTGGGAGTAAGTTAAAAATTCGGATTCAGCGACCCAAAAAACTTAAAGTAAACCTTATAGAGAAAGTTTGGAGGAGAGATGGGAGGGCGAATGTAAACGTGAGAGTGGTTAAGTGGAATTGTGCAACTTAGTCCACGCAGCACCGCGGCGCATGTTCCGAGGCAGATCCCCCTTTCCCCTTCATCCTAAGTCATAATGTCATATATCTAATTTGTTGCAAATTTTTTCTACTTTCTGAATTTCTAGATACTTTTAGATGATACTTTTCTAGATGATTTTTTTAATAAAAACCTTTTTTGGGAGCATTTTACCAAAATTTGGGGGGGGGGGGGGGTTGCCGGGGGAAATTTTGGTGGGAAGTTACAAATTCGGATTCAGCGACCCAAACATAAAGTAAGCTAATTTCCAGAACTTCCATTAATTTTGCCAAGTAAAATACCCTATTGCCTGGACTATATTAATAGTTTCAAAACAAGTTGCAATGCCTATAATTCAAAAACTACTACACTGAATGAAGTGATATTTTAGGTTCGCATATTTGAAACTTCTAGAAATCGATTTTTGTTAAAAACATGTATCGCTTACAAAACACATTTTTTTCTCGAAAAAAAATAAATATTTCTTAATAAATTTTCAAAAAACATACGAATTGCAGTTATTATTTTTTTTACATAAATCGATTTCTAGAAGCTTTAAATATTCAAATCCAAATAACAGTTTTTTACACCAAGTAGTTTTTGAGTTACATTTAAAAATCTGCCCTGGATGCAATCTGTTTTGTAATGATAACAAATGAACAGAAAAAGTCAAGTAGGATGTCCATATTAAGTGTTCACATTAATAATTTCATAGTTTGGTACAACTTCAGCATGAAGACAACGACCTAACCTTATGTTTTAGGGAAAATTTAAAGAGGGCATAGTTTCCATTCGAGTGGTTATTTCCGTTTTGAACACTTTCCAACATAGTTGAAAAGTGTTTATGACTTCGGTTTGCCTATCTGTCTGTCGTCTTGGCCGAACTGTAACTGGCGTAAATATTATCGGATTGCCCTGAAATTTTTATATGCTATTGAAGTTTACTGTAACATAATCGTTATTGAATATGAAGTATGTGGCATGTATACTTCATTTACAGGGACAGTCAAATGTATTCCGTTACATTACGGCCAATGGTAAAAAATCATTTCAAGTGCATTTTGATAATGTTGCACCATTTCAAACATAATTAAATTAATTTACATTTATGAAGTGCGCTAAAACATACTTGTATTAGAATATGGAATGGAAAGCATTTATTATTCAATTACACAAAAATTGTGTTACATAACGGTCTACAGGAAAAAAATCGTTTGTAGTATATTTTAATGTTGTTACACAATTTCAAAAATAATAAAATTTATATGCATTGCTGAGGTGCTCAATAAGTTTCTTACCGAAAAGTATGGTGTTCTGTTGATCATATACAGGGCTACACAGGGGAATTCGTAAATATTAGTGACTATGGGAGTGAATGACTTAGGGGATAGTTTTTAAATGTACTATGCATTTTCCTGCTGAACTATATTTCCATACTAACAGAAGTTTGTAGAATATAAATAAATTCATATACAGAGCAATACGAAAACGAACAATATACATGTGCGACTTAATTTGTGTTATGCGCTTTTTACCTGAATTAAGTGTTAGCTTAGTATGTGGCGTGTACAAAAGTTAGTAGACAGTTAGTACAAAAGTAGATAGTAATATACAGGGCTGTACAAAGGAATTTGAGTGCATTTCTATCTATTGACGAAAATTGTTAAAAGTGAAATTTCTAAATGAACTAACTTTCAACATGCTATGTAGTGTAGATGTAAATCCATAGATCGTAAACAGGGTTCCACAAAATAATTAGACTACTTTTTTTATTAATACATGGAAATTATTCCAGAGGGAAATGATTCGAGGGGAACGATTCGATCGACGGATGCGACGAATTCGCAAGCGAATGTTTCCCTCCGGAATAATCTCCATGTATTAATATAGTTTCTATCGATGCTGGATTTAATTATGTTCCGTGTTTGCCCCAGTTCGGTTGCTCACGTTGAATATTCCATCTTGTGCTGCATTTGTAGCCTTGCCAACATATAATAGTGAGAAATTTTCCGTGCTGGGTATCGTTCCAAGTGGTTTAGTCGGTAGAACGTCAGTGCGCAATACTGATGGCCCGGGTTCGAGTCCCGGCTTGGAATCTTTTTCACTATGTTGGCCTTTGCGCCTTTTAAGCAATTACTTTGTACTTTGAAATTTGATTTTCATTTGAAATACTTTTTTTTATTACAGAAGGTAATTGCTAAAACTGGATTTTTAAGTGTGTTAGATATTTTTTAAATTGTTTATTCACATATGGGTGGGGCTAGTAGAGCTTTAGCCCTTGGATAGGCCTCCACACCTAGTTGAACCTTGTTTATTCACATATTTCACCTTATTTAACGGTGAAGTTTCGTTACAGTTTTATAGATGTGTTGGAAAATGTTTCACAATCTATACTCGAAGCATGATTTTTCGTTCTTGATTTTTTTTCTATGAAATTTTGGGGATTAAATTATATAGAGTGTTCTCTCCCCCCCTCTCTCTCTCTATACATATATATATATATATATATATTTATTTATTTATGCCGGTGTCCCAAAAATGCCTGATGGATTTTAAAATTCAATAACTTGCAAACGGTGACAGATATTAAAAAAATTCTTGCAGGAGGGTTATGTATGATGTCAGGAGATTTTTTAATGTGATTCTTAATTTTAGGTCGAATTTCAAACAATAGATGGCGCTGAGAGCAATACAAGCTCAGTCCAGACCCGATTTTTGGTATTTCGGATCCATTCAATACATTTTAATCTCCTTTTTCGCTTGGAAGAAGAGTCATGCCGAAAAATCGAGCCTGGGTTTAGCGGTTATTGCTCGCAGCGCCATCTATTTAAGCTACTTGTAACTAAAACTGAGAATCGCAGCATAAAAACTCCTGACATCTTATATAACACAAGAATGTTTTTTAATATCTGTCACTGTTTGCAAGTTATTGAATTTTAAAATCCATCAGTCATTTTTGGGACCCCCGGTATATATATATTGTCTAAAAGAAAAGAAAATCTACGATAAATGTGATTTTACTAAATTCTGTAACTAAAAAATGAATTTTAAGGTACATACTCCTTTGTGAATTTTAAAAATGGGTTATAGTGTAAATTAGGATACCTCTTACTGAACTTAAATCAAAAATTAAACATTTATGTGATCGGTCTTATATCCTGAAATCAGTTTAATATTCTGAAATACACAAATCTTAGTATTTTCAGCTTTTCTTATACTGTTTACCGATATATAGCCACATACCATCGTAGTTCGGCCTCTCCGAGCTTTACAAAGCTCGGATTTCCTTTTCATGCAACCGTGACTTGTTTTATCTCCAAATTAAATTGTTGTCATTGCAGTGAATTACAATGAGGATCACCATGTTGCCTAACTTGTTATTGATATTGTGTTTCTGCTGACGTCTATTGTGAAGTGATATACAAGTATCCCCCCGACTTACGTATTACGCAACTTACGTAAATTGTAAGTTACGTAATGAATCTCGAAAATTACATTTGTGAACATACTAGCGCGTTTGATACGCAATTGCATACTTTTGAATTTTATGTTATAAATAAAATATATAGATATAAACCACGACCGTAATATAGTTTATATATTAGATATAGGGTTATATTTTTATTGGTATGTATAATCAAATCTATAACGAAACAACTTAATCTTCATTCTTAGTTATTCATAGTAGTCATCTAATTCATAATACATACAGTTTGTGCTTATCAAGGATTATTTTATTTTGTGAGTGCTATTCATTTGTCTTTCCATCAGGAATTCATGTATAGATTCATGGAGGTTAAATTAGATATCTTTAATTATTTCTTATTTTTATAGTCTTTTGATGTAGATTCAAAATTGCTACAAATCAATTCATCAATGTTAGATTTATAAATCCCGTATTCCACAAGATATTTGAAAAGTGTTCTTTATATTTGTTTTTATATTTAATCATACTTTTATAGTTTATATACGAGTTACTGCCGCATAATGCTTTATTTATAAAATAATATAGTATAAATAATATATATATATATAATAAATATTGCTGTTTCTTACAAAATTTTATCGAAGCAACGTACAAAATCGACTTACGTAAAATTTAAGTTACGTAAATCTTTACGGAACGCATTATTTACGTAAGTCGAGGGATGCCTGTATATACATGACTTTCTATTCCTCTAAATCTATTTTCCCAACAATAGTTGTGTCCAAGAAACAGAGAGTGCTTTCGTACGATTCATAGCAATAAGAGATTCCAGCGATTCGAGATATTCGGAAACTATTTAGAATTCGGAATCGAGACAAATTCCTAGAGATCCAAAAATGTCATTAGAGTGAATTAAAATGAAGGCCGCCGACAGCTTTGCTATTGAAATCCTGTATCCGCTAGCTAAGCTGCCACCTTTTACGCTTTTTTCTTACCCCTATTTCTGAAAAGAAAAATTTATCTACTTAAATCGATGAAAATTTAAGATTAAAAAGGTAAAAGTTTCTTTAAAAAATACTGGAAGGAAAAAAGTCGTAAAAGTTGGCATGTATGTTACGGCATTCAATAACTTTCTGCATACCTGTAAGTTTTCAGTTGTAGAGAAAAAAGAAATCAGTCCCTACACTGTAAATTTATGAGCCTTTGCTGTTCAATTTTCATGAGCAACAGCCTTATTTGATGAAAAACGGTCTGATCTGATCCACTAAAAAAATACTGTACGAACCCATGCATTTTCCTCCGCTAGGGTGTAATACTTCGTTTTAGTCGTGTTTCGAAAAGTAATGTCAGTTAACCGAGACCGTAACATGTTTTTTAACCCGCCAAAAAAGCGATTCTGTGATGATTATCTAACGTGCTACGGAACAGTAAGTAAAGTGCTATTGTGTTTTGAAGTGCATTATATCTTTGCCCCGTAAAATTACGGGCTGCACAAAACGATGGGCATGGAATATTTTTTTACGAGATATGACTGGAATCTGTGCTGCCGGCTACTGTTCGTAATTTTACAAGGATATTTTTAGATTACTTAGAAAATTAAGGACAATCCACATATTCTTGTAGTTCTAGCCCATCTATTACGTCAACGGTAAAATCAGAAACCATCAAATACGGTACGACCCCATACATTTTACTCCGCTAGTGTGTACATGTTGACACAAAATTATGGGCACGGATTGTTTTTTTTTTTTTTTTTTACGGGGTATGACTGGAATCTCTGCTGTCGGCTTCTGCCCGTAAATATTTTTAACAGTGTACGTACTCTGCCACAATCACTGTATAAATATTTGATTGATACCAATATATTAGTAGTAGCATCTACTAGTTAATGCTAAATTTCGCTTACAGGGTCGTTTATATATAAAAATTGTAACAAACTTATTTTTATTTTTTTTTAGTACTAACAATTATGACATCATAATTGAATCTTCGGTAATAATAAATTTTAGCTTCGGATACTAAAACGGAAGTCATACGCTCACAATAGTTTAGGAATTATGAAGATTTAAAGTTTCGAATTGTTAATGTTAAATTTATTTCTAATCGTTTTATTCCAGAAATCGATTTCACTTAAAGCATTCATAGATTAACTATTCTTGGTTCCTGAACTATTTGAATGAATGACTTCCCGTTTGATACACGAGGGTAAAATTTACCGCAAAATCCAAATATGATGACAAAATTAGATATCAGTAGTATTGAAAATTTTAAACTTCGTTGCAATTTCTATCTGTAGATGACCCCTACGCTAAATGTGATTACAGTACGACCTCAAAAATCCAGCATTCGGAAATCCGGCAACATCAAAAATTCAGTATCAAAGTCTTCTCCCCCTCTCTTTTTTATTATTTTACACTTCAAACTTAAATGGGAAAGAAAAATAGCAATTGTTTACGAATTAAAAACTATTATTTTCTCCGCTGTTTTTACAATTGGCAACAATTTAAGATAGTAACCTTTCCTAAAATATGAAAAAAAAATCTCTTGAAATGAGTAAAATTTAATTAAAATAAATAAGAAATTGTTATTTATTTAATAATATTATTATTATTGTTATTTACTGGATTATTTTTTCATATGAAAAATATAATTTAATCACAATATTGTCTTCACTTTCGAATGAAATAAAAGATAATTTCAATTTCAATTTGAAAAGAAATCTAGTAATACCTATATTTTTCATTTTTCTCCATTTTTAATAATAATAATTAATATATTCCATTATTTAAACACAATATTGTCTTCACTTTTGATTGAAAAGATAATTTCAATTTTAATTTAAAAAGAAATCTAGTAATCCCTATATTTTTCATTTTCCTATATTTTTTCCAAAAATTGGAGTAATTTAGTTGTCATCATAAAAAAATATCGTTAAAATTAAAATTAGAAAAAAAGATTAATATCTCGAAAACTAATTCAATTTTTTAAATTCTAATACCATTTTTGATATAGACGGATCAGTACGGATAATTGGTGTAAATATCACTGCCGAAGGTTCCATATTTTAGGAGGAATAGCTGGGAAACATAATCCAGTCGTTTCATAAATTCGTTTTATTAGGATTTTATATATATAGGGTAGATATACAGGGTATTTCATAAAAGATGTGCAGCACTTTAAGAGGTGATAGTACACGTCCAAACAAGGAACTTTCATCAAATAATGCATAATCGGAAATAAAACGCAAAAGTGCCGGCGCATTTGGAAACTTGGTCCGTGCAATCGTTAAACTACATTCCACTTGCGAGTTATCGGGAGAAGAACGACACTAATAGCGTGTAAATGTGATATGGGGAAGAAGGAGCACGCGTAAGTAAAATTTCGCCTCGATTAATACATAAAAGCTGCTGATTCGAGTGTGCAACTGTCAATCGCGGTAGGAACGCATCGGAATATGTTGTCCTTCACTAATAGGGAAAAGGCTGAGATGCATTTTATCTACGGAACTGCAACTGGAAATGATTCAAAGGCTCAACGATTATACGGAGAGCGATTTTCCACCTTGCTTTTGTCACTTAATTGTCCTTTGTGTGTTTTTGCTTCGTATGACAACATCACTTTTGGCGCCCTCTAGCATCTTTGCATTTTAATTCCGACCATGCATTCTTTTATGAAAGTTTTTGCCTGGATGTGTACTATCACTTCTTAAAGTTTTGCACATCTTTTATGAAGCACCCTGTATATATGTCTTCAGAAGGTATGTGTGGCTGTAAAAGGGGTTCTAATGTCTCTGGCAAAGAATAGTAGGGATGGGCTAAAACCAGTGACGCGATGATGAGAAGAGTTATAAGCAAGTTTTAAAAAGTCGAGTCTAGTGTCTCATTCCGTTGTCCGTTCCGGCATAGAAATTACGAATTTTTTCATATTTTATATGCTACCTCACAAAGATCATTTCCTTGCGCGCGATACACTGTCACAAAGTTCCATTGTATATTCAGAGAAGTCATGTACTCTTTCACAAACTGTAACTTCTAAGATATTTTGCGTTATCAAAAGTTCAAAAATGATTTCTTTGCAAATTCCGTAACTGCTAAAATATTTATTGAAAATACTTAACAATGTTTGTGACTCCACATTCCGTAGAGGTACGGCTTGAAGGAATCTGGATGTGGAATCAATAATTATAATATCTATTTTTTCTTAAAGTAAGCGTCAGAAGACCCACCACGTCTGCATACAACACAGTTCCCACTTCGTGGTCTTTTACTATTTTCTTTATTGGCACTTTAATTGTAGCATGTTGCTTAGAAGTATTACATGGCACACAATTCGCGCAATAAGTCTTAATATCTCTGTACATGCCATGCCAGAAAAGTTACGTCTTTACGTTATTTTGACTTTTTTTACATTTTTTGAAACCCAAAATGAGCTTTATGTGCTTCATCCATAGCTGCAATGTTTAGAGAATCTGGAGTCATTACTAATTCTTTTTTGTAAGAACAGGGTTTTAGAATTAGCAATTTATCTTTATTTAAAGCAAATCATTTAGTACTTTGATAGTTTTGCCTTTTTCTATTTTGATTATGATAAGTTTTAATTTTTCCCCTGAATATTGTTCAGATTTAATGTTGTCATCGGTTAGTGCGATATTACTTGCAAAAAGGTTATTCTGAAGTTCTCTATCCTCAGAAATATTATTTAAATGCCTACCGATGTAATCTGCTGGATTATGAATTCCTTCCACTTATTCAAAGTGAAAATTGTAATCTTGCAGATCAGCCACCTATATGTTTATTATCTCAGATTTATCCTGAAGCTGTAAATGCTGTGTTAAGGCTTTGGAATCTGTTAAGACTGTAAATTCCCTTCCTAATAGAATGTATTTAAAATGCATAATTGCTTCATAGCCCAGTGGTTAGGGGGTTGAATTCGGAATTAATTAGGGGAAAGCTGGAAATTGCTTTAATCCCTTCTGTTTAGGTCTAGAATGAATCTGCTATGTTTTCCCCCTCGTACTAGGTGAGCATTAGGAAATATGTATAGAATTATAGTCAAAAAACACGTTTTTTTGCATACCATAACAATATCTCAAAATAACTAACTCTGTCAAAAACATTGTCAATACAAATGTTGTAGAGCTTAAAATTCTGAGTAAAATGAGTACTTACACTCAATACTTATGTTGAATATTAAGGTCACAATTCTACTTCAAGGTTTTAGACCCATCATCAGGGGGATGACATCAGAATTAATTAGGAGAAAACTGGAAATTGTTTTAATTCCTTCAGTTTAGGTATAAAATGAACGTACTATGTTTTTTTCCTCGTACTTGGGTGAATGTTAGAAAATATGTACATATTTATTTTCGCAAAACACGTTTTTTTTTTAGTTTCCTTAACAATATCTCAAAACAGCTAACTCTTATAAAAAACATTGTCAACAGAAATGTTGTAGAGCTTAAAATTCTGAATAAAATAAGTGCGATCATTAATATTTTTGTTCAACATTAAGGTCGCAAAGTAACACAGTAGGTACTTTACCTATGTGAGATTGTTTTTAACACTTTCTCGGTAAATTAAATTTTTGAAGAAAAGTTTTGAATGCATCTTCATTACAATATGTAGGTTTTATTATAGGGAAAATAAATTTTATATGAAAAAGAAATTAAGTAGATCCTTTAATATTTAGATGATGTTTTTTATAAATAAGTTTCACAAACACAAGTGTCCAAAAACAAATGTGAGCCACTGTACAAAGTATTTTTGACATAAACAAATAGTAGGAGAAATATTTAATTAAATTGATAGTGCAATTGTAAATCAGCTGTACCTGAAATAAATAAATTCAAAACACTTAATCCTAAAAAAAAATTATACACATTAATTTTTCTACTGCAATAAAACAGATTAGAATTATTTCTCGATTAAATTAATTTATTTACAGATTAAATATAAACAATCATATTTACATAACTAACAAAGTTAAAATGAACAGAAAACATTTCAAAGAAGATGTTGCTCTTCTACAGCATGAAATACTGCTTTTAGGTAGATTTCGTAAGAAATACTACCTATTGCAGTCGTTACCATGGTGCGACTTTTGAAAAATTCCTTCATAACTTTTCATTATAGGACCCCAGGAACCCAAAACCACCCCCACCTAAAAAGTTTATATATATATATATATATATATATATATATATATATATATATGTATGTATGTATGTACTAAATTTTGTCCGCACGATAAAAGTCGCAATTATGCACGAATCATCTTCAAACTCGCCAACAACTTTGAGATGGCTAATATCTCGGCGGGGATTGAAAATGGGCGAAATCGGCCCAAGAGGGTGGAAATGGGGAGGGTTCAAAATTTTGAATACTGTCTTAACATGATTCTGATAAAACCAGCTCTTACACAACAATGGCAGGAAAAAAATAAAAGTTTTTCGTTATAGCAGTTGCCAACAATTAAAAAAAAACACAAATAATAAAATTCTCACCACAACAATTACTTTTCTTTTGCAAAATTTTCACGTGTAAAATTAAATAGTTTGACAAATTGAAAACAAATTGAATATTACGTCATAAGTTTCCTAGAGCAAGATTTCAGCATGAAAACTCAAAATAAATAGTTTGACGAATTAAAAAAATATGTATATTGCGTCATATTGGAAATATAATGTACCTCAGCAGGTGAATACGTAACGTCATGTGAGTTTGAAGAACCGTATTAAAACATGGATAAAAACCCGACTATGGAAATATTAACATATTTTAACACTTTGAGGTTTTCTGAATTTTTTGTAGCCATTTTTTAAACCTATTCCATATACATGCGTATGTGTATTCGTGTATATTAGAATTTACACAAAAGGTTTAGCTCCCTAGAGCTTATTCTTAGTGAAGGAACTGGGTTTATCTCTAATGTTGATTTAAGTTTTGTTGGAGAATTTAGTACTTAACATCGAAATCTACCTCCGCCTGTAGGCCCGAGCCGGCAGGGATTTTTACAATTAATCTGTCTTTAAATCAGTTTATAAAATTTAACAGATATGATTTTTATTTGATTTAGTTGTTCTTAGCTTTTATTGTTACTTTAAATTTTTTTTATCATCGTTTTATTCACTTTTACTTAGATTTTCTTTCTTTCTACACTGGCCTCCAAAAGTTAAGGTACAGGGACTGGATGCTTTCGATTGTACACGGTTTGTCGAATATTTGCCAACATTATTGGCGAATCGTCCTTGAACTTCTGGGATGTAAAGAACATGTTTGATTTCATATTACTCGGTGAAGATTTATCGGGGGTACAATTAGGGGTCCAATAATAAATTTAATAATAAAATAATATTTGTGATCACCTATGTAACAGAAACGGCTGGAAATGGTTTGTCACTGTGATAGGGGAGACTGTGTAGGGTTGACTCAGTTTTTATAAAATGATTTTTTATTTTTTAAATATTGAACGTATAATAAAGTTTTATATGTTATTTTATTCGTTGTATACTCAGTTATAAAAATAAAATTGTTACATAAAGGCAATATGCAGGAAATTTGAAAAATGATTGATTTTAATCATGAGAAAATAATGGGTTAAGGCTCCCCACATATGGGAGGGTTGACTCACTATATGGGAGGCTTGGCCCACTATATGGGAGGCTTGACCCACTTTGTTTTATATTGAAATATTTGTGAAGAGATATAAAATCAGTTTAAAAAAATCAAAATAAGTTTATGCTATATGCTTTAATTATTATAAAATAATATTTTTGAAAATATGATGCTTAAACAAACATGTTAAGGTGCAATTGCATATCAGAGGGAAAAAAATTGTTTTAAACAGGATTTTGTCTGAGCAAGAATGGTTGTACAGCAGGGAAAATGAATTTTACCATTTAAGACCGCTAGAGACAGGCTCCGTTTTAAAAGGGTTTCATGCATTATAATGCCCGGATTTAGTAGCTACTGCCACGCTTTTTTTGTCTCCTTGTCCTACTTTTTGTGACATTTGACCTGGCAACTCTAGTTGTCACATAGTTTGGCTTCATCTCACTCTATTCATCATGTTGAAATTTGCCTACATACCTTCCTAAAGTTTTTCGATCAATGCTATGTTCTTTTGCAGCCGCATGAGTACTTAACTTATCATTAACATATTTTAACTCTTTCAGGGGCAAAGTAGTTTTAGTACTAAAATATTGAAATAAATGACTGGCACCGGAATTTACGAACAAATTTATTTGGAAATATGAAAGGGGCTATATTTTATATAAATATTAAATGGAAAAGATTTTAGCAAAATTCTGACGCTATTGTGGTGTTTGGGAATTAAAATTAAGTGGTTTCATAAACATACCACTGCCCCTGAAACGGTTAAGACTGCTGCTTTCATAATTTCTAGCCCTTTCTAGTCTTTTCCACTGTTTCTATTTATCTATTGTAAATAATATTTAAATGGGGAAAAGTTCCTATCAACTTAACATATTGAACGTATAATAAAGTTTTATATCTCATTTTATTCGTTGCATAATCAGTTATAAAAATAAAATTGCTACATAAGTGCAATATGCAGGAAACTTTCCCATTTATATTTCATTAATTTTTTTCGTGCAGTGGACACTATAGCAATTTTTCACATCTTTCTTTAATCAGTTTTAAACGTTTTCTTTTCCATCACCTCATTTTACTGTAGCTTTGCAGAATAAATTTACATTCATTTTTATATATAATCATTACTCTTTCATTGTGAACAATGTATAATAAAAATATTTCCAAAATCCCTTAATTAACACATTGCTGACGGGCAATTTTTATCAAATCTGAGTTTTAAAACAGTGGAAGTTCTTCCCTATTCTGAAAGTCCTTTCTAAATTAGTTTCCTAGATATGTTTCCCAAATTTATTTATCGGTAAATATCTTTTAATGCACGAATTTAATATAAAATGTCTTACAATCTAAAAAAATATGGTCAACATGATATAAATGCATTTTCTGTCAGATAGAAGCCACTCTCTTAGTCAATGATGCTGTTTTTTGAATGAAAACGAGAATTCTCGTTTTCCGTCGTGAATGTGTTAAGGGAGCCTTGAACATCTGCTCAACCCTCCCTCACATTGACTGGATCAAGTCTCCCCACATAGCCCTTTTCTAAGGAATAGCACATTGTTATGTTCAGCGTAACTTATTGTATAATATTTATGCCTGGAATGAAAGCTCGGTATTTCTGCATTACTTAAAACCTACTTACTTAAATTTCTACGATATATTTTATCTGAAAAAGGCTTACAAAGTATTTCTAAAAAATACAACTTTTAGCTTGAAAATGCCTTACAATCGATTTTTCCACACCTATTTCGATTATCTGTATGAAACAACGACTGTTTTTTGAGCATTCGAGTAGCTTTGGTTAACACCTATTGATAAAACTCTGAAATTCTTTTAAATATGAAAACTGATGGGTGGGTTAAACCTCCCGTATAGTCAATCCTCCCTAGTGTCCCCTAAATGACTATTTGGATCCTGTTCAACGTTTGTATGCGTTTGTGTAAGCATAGCACTTATATTCGTGAAGATGTTAACGTTTTTGTGAAAAATTCAAAAGTTTTTTGTTTATAGCATAAAAGTTTTCAACCAAATTTAACACAACTTTCCAAAAACCTGACAAAGAACAGTAGCAACAGTATACTGCAATTAAAACATGAAAATATTGAATATTGGATGAGATATGGGCAAATGTATGAAATAATTTTTAACTGCGCATGCGTGTAAGATTTCAAAATTTTTATTTCATAATTTGGTAGCTAGCTATTTTGGGTAACTTCTATAAAAAGTCCAGTCAAATATTCTGAAAACTCAGAAAGATGTAGTGAATTGATAGAAAAGTTGTAGAAAAAACCTTATAATAAAGCTATTTTTAGAGAACAACTCACTATATCGCCCCTATCTTTGTGAAATCACATTATCAGCTCACTGACGATTCTTATGTCATCCCTCTGAAGATCTTAGGCCCGCACTGAAAAAAAAAAATTCTTTTTTTTTTTTTTTTTTTGGACGCTTTTCGATTCTGATGAGGGCAGGGCTAATCCTACACACTTCCTGATTAGCTATAAAGTCTCTCCAAACGCACGAGAGCTGATCTCTGCTTGGTTAGCATGCTTTTCCCATGTGCATCTGCTTAACCAAATTAGCCTCCCCTCTTGGGGCCAAAGACCAGATACCATAAAAATATATGGGGATCACTTTATTTACACTCCACACTACCTTGTTATCCATCTGAAATAAATCCGCCCAGTACTTCTTTGTACTGGAATGTACTCTTGTCGTTTTTTAGCCTGGTATCAATGAGGCAGATGTCTTTCTTTCTGGAAACCAAAAAATAGCTTTGCTTAGCTAATTTAACTTACTCATTAAAAATAAAGCAATAAATCCATTTATATATAAATACACTATAATTCTATGAAAGTGATTTTTCTATACCTATCCATATGATTGCACTTTCTAAAAATTAACTTTACACATTCTTACAATATGTATATTATTTTATAAAATACACATCTAAAATAGAAATACAAAAACACGCAAAAGATCATATTGTGATTGGAATAGATGTTGGGAGCAATGCTTCCCAGCACCTTACATTGTTGTTTGTTAGATATTTTATGTTTATTCTTTGTTTTAAATACGCATTACCATTAATATGGAAAATAAAATCATTAACGTAATTTAAACTAGTATGTTGTGGCCATCACAAAACTTTCTTCTATAAAAATCACGTCAATCAAATCATTTAAATAGTACAAGAAATAACAACGATTTAGCACCAATTCATATTAAAGTATATCTGAATTTGAAGTTGGATGAAAATTCGCGCATTAGTTCTTGAGATAGAGCTATAGTGGAAATTATGAAAAATGTAGCATAGCAGCGCCACCTGTTGAGCAATTTACACCCAAAATAAGCATCACTAAATGATATCAAGGTATACCTGAATCTGAAGTTTGTTGAAAATCCAAACATTAGTTCTTGAGATAAAACTACTGAGGAAATCGCAAAAAATACAGCATAGCAGAGCCACCTGTTGAGCGATTTATACCAAAAATTGCAGAGCACTAATTTATACGTCAATTCATGTCAAGGACTAACTAAATCTGAAGTTTGATGAAAATCCGTGCAATAGTTCTTGAGATACAGCTCTTGCGGGAATCGTGAAAAATGCAGCACAGAATCGCCACCTGTTGGGCGATTTACACCAAAAATTAAACAGCACTAATTTATATCGGGGACTAACTGAATCTGATGTTTGATGAAAATTCGTGCATTTTTTCTTGAGTTAGAGCTATTGGGATAATCATAAATAATGCAGCATAGCAGCGCCAGCTGTTGGGCAATTTTCACAAAAAAGTAATCAGCACTAAACTATGTCCTGGACTAACTAAATCTGAAGTTTTATGAAAATCCGTGCAGTAGTTCTTGAGATATAGCTATTGCAGAAATCGTGAAAAATGCCGCATAGCAGCGCCACCTGTTGGGCTATTTTCACCAAAAACTAATCAGGTCCAGCTTATACCAAGGTCTAACTAAATATAAAGTTTTGTGAAATTCCGTGCATTTGTTCTTGAGATAGAGCGCCCACAAAAATTTTGTCACATACAGACTCACAGAGTGACAGAGTGACAGACAGACTCACAGACAGATATTTTCTAAAAATCATCAAATCGTGTTCTGGGCATTCTAAAACGTATAAATCCGTCGAAAACCGGAAGTCGAAATTTTTCACGAATCCAATACTTTCTTCTTGTAAAGATAGACGAAAGTAAAAATAGGATGGGATTGGAGAAAAAAAAAAATGTCGCATGGGGCATTTTAATCATTGGTTACAAGTGAGATTTTAAGCCTGTGCATATAACTAGTTGAAAACGTGATTGCATTTAAATCTCTCCCAGGCTGATGAAAAGATGAATCTAGATAATTCATCAAAGAAAAAAATATTTAAACATAATTTTTGTTGGCTTTTTATTTAATTGAAAATGTTAAATTTTGCTCATCATCATAACCCACCATTCTCTTAAGTAAAAAATATGACCATTTATGACTATTTTATTTATATTTACACAACTTGAGTAATTTACACGTAATTTGTTATATTTTAGCACCATTTCAAGAGAAGAATAGTGAAAATTTATAAATTAAGCAAATCTTTAATAAAATCAATAAGTAATTTTTAATAACCAATGTAATTTTTACTTTCTCCCATCTTAAGAAGAAAGTATTGGATTCGTGAAAATTTTCGACTTTCGGTTTTCGACGGATTTACACGTTTTAGGGGTCAGAGATTCCGAAAAATATGTTTTTACAAAATGTCTGTCTGTGAGTCTGTGGTTCTGCCTGTCTGTCTGTCTGTATGAGACACAAATTTTGTGGGCACTCTATCTCAAGAACTAATACACGGAATTTAATAAAAAAATATATTCAGTTAGTCCCTAATATAAATTGGTGCTGATTAGTTTTTGGTGTAAATCGCCTAACAGGCGGCGCTGCTATGCAGCCTTTTTCACGATTTACATAATAGCTCTATCTCAAGAACTAATGGACGGATTTTCATCAAACTTCACATTCAGTTATCCCTTGATATGAATTGGGGCTGGTAGCGTTTTGGTGTAAATCGTCCAACAGATGGCGTTGCTATGCTGCATTTTGCAGCATTTACACGAATTTCGTAATAGCTCTCTCTCTCAAGAAATAATGCACGGATTTTCATCAAACTTCAGATTCAGTTAGTCCTTGACACGAATTGACGTTTTGCACTTTTTGGTCTAAATCGCTCAACAGGTGGCGCTGCTATGCTGCATTTTTATGATTTCCGCAATAGCTCTATCTCAAGAACTAATGCTTGGGTTTTCAACAAACTTCAGATTCAGGTATACCTGGATATGAATTAGTGCTGTTTATATTTTGGTGTAAATCGCTCAACAGGTGGCGCTGCTATGCAGTATTTATCACGACTTCCACAAAAGCTCAATCTCCAGAACTAATGTACGGATTTTCATCAAACTTCAGATTCAGTTAGTCCTTGACATGAATTTATGTTTTGCACCTTTTGGCGTAAATCACTCAACAAGTGGCGCTGCTATGCTGCATTTTTGTGATATCCGAAATAGCGGCAATATCTCAAGAACTAATGCTTGGATTTTCAACAAACTTCAGATTCCGGTATACCCTGATATGAATTAGTTCTGTTATTGTTTTGGTGCAAATCGCTCAACAGGTGGCGCTGCTATGCTGCATTTTTCAGAATTTCCCCTATAGCTCTATCTCAATAACTAATGCGCGAATTTTCATCAAACTTCAAATTCAGATATACTTTGATATGAATTGGTGCTAAATTGATGTAACTTCTTGTATTATTTAAATGACTTAATTGACGTGATTTATATAGAAGAAAGTTTTGTGATGGCCACAACATACTAGTTTTTAATTGATATGAAGTTATCAGCTGAATAAAATCAATAATATGTATTATGCGAAAATTCACTTTCGACATTCGTGTTACATTTGAAATGCGGTTTTAAAATTTCACCACAGTATTTCCGAAATTAAAATTGCCATAAAACTGAGTTTTTTTTTTACATTTGGGATGAGATATGTTTTATATTTTTAGAAATATATAGCTTTCGAATGAGTTAAAATACTAGAAATTTATTTGACGGGGGCCCTGTCAAGGAGATTCAGTATATCAAAAAATTCGAAAACTGGGGAAAATATTGGAATTTGAGATGTTTTATATTAAAATAGTCCAGATACCTTTATGGAGTTCATTGTTTAATTTCAGAGTTATACTGCTACAGTTTTTTTTTTTTTTTTACAAGTATTTGTCAATTGTTTATCGTACTTGATGAAACCTTTAAATGCATTTACTTCTTTTTACTTTTTAAATCTTAAAAATGATTTGAAGATTTGAGTGTGTTTTAATAGTACGCATATTATCACATTTAGGCTTGTATTCACCATCTATTTTGACTGTCGGTTAAATGCAAAAAGTTCGGTTGAACTCTCAAATGGTATTACACTGATTGGATTTTGGCTGCGATCAGACCCCATCAGGTTAATGGTAAATACCATTGAGATAGATGTAAATAAGAGTAAAAGACATTAGAGTATATATATATATATATATATTGAAGGGGATCTTACTGAATGATCTGTCTTAGTTATCAACGTAATTAGTAAAATCACGACTACTGTTTCGAGAGCAATGAATTAATGACTCCGTTTGTCAGTTAGAAAGGGATTTTTTACCCTCAAGAAATGAAGATACTTTTCCATTGGCTAAGTCTTAATTACAAGTTTATGAATTTGCTTGAAAAATCTTGTACTTGGGCATTATATCACTCGATATATATATATATATATATATATACATACACAATGTTTTGAAAATTGTATTGGGCCTTAGCTATAGGAAGGTGAAGGGGGGAGGGGTTAACAGGTTCCTATTTCATATAAAATCTGCATATTCTGTACACATAGCGACTCATAAACCGTAATCTGTACAAGACTTCCCCATATTTTTCAAAATCCTTGATAAAATTATTAGTAATCAAATGTGCGATTATTCAAAAATTTTCCATTTTACCCCCAATGCTTCGCATGTGATTGTAATTTAAATGCTAATTTCTTTGGAAACTAATGCCATTCAAAATAAAAATAATAAATATTAAATTTGAATTTAATTACATGATTTCTTTATTCACATTGCTAACAAGACGTAAAACCAACAGAGTGGAACAATATCCACGCCAGAGCTCGAACCTGGAGCTTTGGTTCAGCGCAGCAAAACTGAACGAAAATTTGAGATTTTGTGTTTTCAATGGTCAAAAAGTGCAATTTCCTCCCCCCGGAACTGTATAATGTCTCCCCCCCCCCAGATCCACAGAAATCCCTCCCGGAGAAAAGTGTCTTAATTCAGCACTGCAACGCTCTGCCAACTAACAAGGAAGGTCTTCATACGGGCATACTCAGAAAAATTTGAAAAAATACAGAATGCTATTCTCATATGGATATATATGTTTATAAAAAATTTCGGCGGAACCTAGATAGAGCGTACATAAAAATGTAATGAAATTTTCGTTTATTTGGCGATTTATCACCGGTTGGCAATGAAATAAAATGTCAAAAGATACGCTTTTTGGTCGAATACTCTTTAAAGAAAGTACTTTTTATGCTGAATTTGTAAAGTTTAATTTAAGTAATTTTACTTTTAGGTAGCTTTCATTACAAAAAGCTACCTATTGCAGCCGTTCGGAGGAAAGCGATTTCAAAAAATGTTGGTATATTTTCATCGATCATGACCCCCAGACGCCGAAACCACCCCCCGTTCAAAATTGATATATATATATATATATCAATATATATATATATATATATCTGACCTTTGTCATACTGTAACTCTCGTATTTATGAACCGATTTGGATGTAATTCGGTGTGTACATAGTACATACCAATGTCTCGACCGAGTTTGTTGGCCAGCTTCATCCGCCATTTTGTTTCAAAATGGCGGCCATTTAAAAAAAATTTAAAAATTTAAAATTTGAAATGTGGTACCAAAATATTGAAAATGGAAAAATATTTTTTTCTTATGTATTTGACCTTTATACAAAGACTCCGGAGCAGTTTTTGTTTCGTCTATATCTTAAAAAATGGCTGAGTTTAGCATTTTGAATTTCTAGCATGGCTGACATTTTGAAACGTCCTGAATTTTATCACGCGATAAAAGGCGTATTTATGAACCGATTTGGATGTAACTTCGTTTATACATAGTACATATCAATGTCTCGACCGAGTTCGTTGGCCAGCTTCATCCGCCTTCTTGTTTAAAAATAGCGGCCATTTAAATTTTTAAGAAAAATTTAAATTTGGAATGTGGTACCAAAAAACTGAAAATTGAAAAAATATTTTTTTCTTATGTGTTTGACCTTGATAAAAAGTTTCGGGAGCAGTTTTTGTTTCGTCTATATCTTAAAAAATGGCTGAGTTATAGCATTTTGAATTTCTAACGTGGAAACTTCTAGCATTTTGAAACGTCCTGATTTTTGTCACGTGATAACAGGCGTATTTATGAACCGATTTGGATGTACCTTGGCGTGTACATAATACATACAAATATCTCGACCGAGTTCGTTGGCCAGCTTCATCCGCCATCTAGTTTAAAAATGGCGGCCATTTAAATAAAAAAATTTAATTTAAAATTTAAAATGAGATACCAAAAAATTATAAAATGAAAAAGATTTTTTTTCGCATGTGTTTTACCTTAATACAAAGATTCCGGAACATGTTTTGTTTCGTCTATATCTAAAAAAATGGCTGTGTTATAGCATTTTGAATTTCTATTGTGGCTGACATTTTAAAACGACCTGATTTTTGTCACGCGATAACAGGCGTATTTATGAACCGATTTGGATGTAACTTGGTCTGTCTCTGTGCATAGTACATACCAATGTCTCGACCGAGTTCATTGGCCAGCTTCATTCGCCATCTTGTTTCAAAAGGGTTGCCATTTAAAAAAAATTTAATTTAAGTTATTAAAAAATTGGAAAATGAAAAAGATTTCTTTATGTGTTTGGCCTTTATACAAAGATTCCGGAGCAGTTTTTGTTTCTGAAAATTTGTTCTTTTGTTTATATCTTAAAAAATGGTTGAATTATAGCACTTTGAATTTCTAGCATGGCTAACACTTTGAAACGATCTTGTATTTGCCACGCGATAACACACGTATTCACCTATTTCGATGTAAGAAGGCATGTGGATAGTATACACCAATATCTCGACCAAGTTCGCTGGCCAGCTTCATCAGCCATCTTGTTTCAAAATCGCGGCCATCAAATTAAAAAAAAATTATATTTAAAATGAGGTGCAAAAAAAATTAGAAATTGAAAAAGGTTTCTTTCTTAAGTATTTGACCTTGATATAATGATTCAGGAGCATTTTTTGTTTGTCTTTATCTTAAAAAAATGGCTCAGATATAGCAGTTTCAATTTCTAATGTGGGCGACATTTTGAAAAATCTGATTTTTTGCCTGCGACAGCACTCGTATATATCAACCGATTCCGATGTGAGTGAGCATGTGCACAGCAATTAGTAAGGTCTCGACCAAGTTCACTGGTTAGCCTCATCCACCATGTTGTCTTAAAATGGCAGACACTTTAAGAAATCGCCGAATTTGGCAGCCAAATATAAGTTACTTTAAATAAAAGCAGCTTGGATAAAGCTGTCTAATTTCGCGAAATTCTCATTCATAATGATTTAGTATTGATAAAAATTAGTATTGAATCTCCTATATTTGGTTTCCACTAAATTGAGCTTCGTGTGTTTGAATAATATAAGTTGGCTTTTTTAAAATAAGGAATATGAAAGCTACCTCTTCCTACCGGCACTGGCCGGAAGGACTTTTTTTTATTTTAGTTTGACTACAGTTTTGTCATATATATTTATATGTATTTATAAAGAAATTTAATTATCACATTTTACGATTTAAAATAAAATTTAAATTGATTTAAATTGATTCAAGATCAAAAATACGTCTGATTGAAAACTGTCTATTTAATTTTGTTGCTATGATAACAACGAGTTTTTCATTATGGAATAAGGGGGAATTCCTCATGTGGATTTTATTTTTGATCAGCAAAATTTATTAAAAATTTAAAAATCTTGGATTGGAGAATAAAGCAATAGCAAAATTTCATTCAAATCGGTAATAAAAAGAAAAAAGAGGCAGTTATTTATTACTTTATAGAATAAATTAATATTGCTGCAAATGTAAAAAACTCATAAGTAAATAGAATTTGCAACTGGAAAAACATAAAATAAACAAATTAAATAATTAAAAATCAAATGTAAGCAGGCTATAACTTAAAATATATATTTGCATTTTGCAAAACGTAGAAAATATTTTTCCAGTGATAAAATTAAATAACTAAAGCAACAAGCAACATATATGCGTAGTAAATATATATCAATTCATTTGCATCAAAAAAGAAAATCGTCTACAACAACACTGAAATTAAAGAAGTGCAAAGTTATGTGTACCTTGAGGAGGAAATATCGTCGGATAATAGTATCATGAATAAAATCAATAGAATAATAAGAAATGGATGGAGTGCTCTTGGGAAGAAGAATATTATTCTGAAGAGTAGCATGCCCCTTTGTTTGAAAAGGAAGGTATTTAACCAATGTGTTTTGCCTGTGCTAACTTATGGAGCAGAAACATCCCGTAAGGCATGGTGACGTCACGGCGACGTCGTTGTGAAGTCACACTGTGACTTTGTGACCGTCGATGTGACGTCACGTGACGTCGATGTGACGTCATAGTGACTAGAATGCGAGGTCGTTATGGCCGTTTTAGAGGTCGTTTGTGACGTCACATTGTGACCACTCTGTGAAGTCACAGTGTGACTAATTTGTGAAAAGTGTGACATTTGTGACTACTTTGGCATTAATTTTGTGACGAACATGTGACGAAAGCGACAATGCTTTGAAGTCACATTGTGACCAATTTGTGAAATATGTGTAATTTGTGACGAACTTGTCATAAACACTGTGATGATTTCAAATGAAAATCAAATTCCAAATTAATTTCTTAAAAGGCGCAAAGGCCAACCTAGTGAAAATGATTCCATGCCGGGACTCGAACCCAGGCCATCAATCTAACTCACTGACATTCTACCGACTAAACCACACGGAACGATACCCAGCCTGGAAAATTTCACACAATTACATGTTGGCAAGGCTACAAAAGCAGCACAAGATGGGATATTTATCGTGAGCCACCGACATGGAATAAACAGGAAACTTAATTCAATCTAGCATCGATTGAATCTATATTAATACTTGGAAATTTTTACAGGGAGAACCATTCGCCTTGCATACAATATTTCAAATGAAAATCAAATTTCAAATTACATGCTTAAAAGTCAATTTTAATTTGAAATTTGATTTTCATTTGAAATATTGTATGCAAGGCGAATGTTTCTCTCTGGAAAAATTTCGAAGTCTTAATATAGTTTCAATCGATGCTGAATTTAATTAAGTTTCCTGTTCGCCCCATGTCGGTGGCTCACGATAAATATCCCATCTTATGCTGCTTTTGTAGCCTTGCCAGCATGTAATAGCGAGAAATTTTTCAGGCTGAGTGTCGTTCCATGTGGTTTAGTCTGTAGAATGTTAGTGCGCTATGCTGATGGCGCGGGTTCGAGTCTCGGCATGGACTCTTTTCACTAGGTTGGCCTTTGCGCCTTTTAAGCAATTAATTTGAAATTTGATTTTCATTTGAAATATTGTATGCAAACCGAATATTTCTTTGTGGAAAAATTTCCAAGTATTAATATTGTGATGAATTTTAAAATGGGCAAATTTAAAATAAAGTTTTGTTTGAGATATAAAATCGTATCTTTTTACCGTACTTTTTAGCAAAATATACCTATTTTGGAGTCCTATTCTTCTAAAATAGTTTTAATTTTTCCACTTAAAAAACAATGTTTGTCAACTGACATCTTTTTTTATTAAGTTCTAAGCTTGATCTTGAGTTCAAGCTTGATATTAAGAATGTATAAGATTTTAAGGTGTTGTGGTTGTGATTAATCTTTGCTTTATTAAATACGACGTAAGCCATATTTATTTAAATTTTTTATTTCCGTGTAAATTGTATTTTGTGAATATGAGCTTAAATAGATTTGGTATGTTCTATAGGAAAAGACTGATCTGGGAAATAGAAAAAACAAGTAAGAAAAATCATGCGTTAAGCATAGATTATAAAACACTTTCCAACACTTCCCGAATGCTTTAAAAAAACTTCGTTATTTAGGGAAATAAGGTAAATAAGAGAACTAAGTAAACATTTTAGAAAACGCATAAAACATTTGAAAAACTCATTTCCGCAGTTACTGTCCATAGCTAAATAGGTTTTCCAATTCTTTTGAACAGCCCTGTATTTGATCTGTAGGTTGATATATATATTATCTAATGGGATAATTTAGTTTAGCAAGAAAACGCATAACAGGTTGAAACTCTCTTTCAGCAATTTATACTAATATATGGAAACATACTTTAATACTTTTGTACAACCCTGTAGTTGACCTAGAACCTTCATTACACGCCACCGTTTAGTTAAAATTTAATTCAAACTAAAACACACTTAAAACAGCTGAAATCACATTTCCAGAAATTATAATTTATAGACGGCCATGTATCCAATTCTTTGCATGAGCCTGTATACCATTTTATCTATATTATACAACAGTAAATTAAATTCAGTTCAGCGTAAAAATGCACAACTCATTTAAAAACCACCTTTAAGTAACTTGCGCTCATACCCAGTAATCCTTGCGAATACTTTTGCGTAGCCCTGTATATGAATTATAGCATTTATATACACCATATACTATGCATAAATATAGTGAATCATAAAAGCGCATATCATAATTAAAAATGCATTTCCAGCAATCATCACAAATGAACAGTACTTCGGATACTATATAGTATCTGTATCTGAACTATATTATGTGTGCCTGTAAATGCTATATACACTTCATATTCTACATGAAAAATTTATAGTATGTAAACCTCAGCGACGTATATCATTTTCATTATATATGAAATAGATTAACATAATTAAAGTACGCAGCAAACAATTCCCTCCACCGCTATATCATTATGTATTGGAATTTCTTTTTAGCCCTGTAAATGAACAATAACTATTCTTTGCATCTCGTATTCTTCAGAATGCATATTTTAGTACGTTTCATAAATGCATATCAATTTTTTTCTGTATGAAAACGTGTAAAATCATGAAAAAACCTTTGAAACGATTTTTTTCCCATAGGCCGTAATGTAACGGAATACTTTTGACTGTACCTGTAAATGAACTAAACATGTTACAAACGTCGTTACACATAGGGACCGTGCTATGGTAAAGGTCAATAACATCTAAAAATTTCAGAGCAATCCGAGTATATTTACGAGAGTTAGAGCGCGGACAGACGGCTAGACAAACCAAAGTCATAAACACTTTTCAACTTTGTTGAAAGGTGTTAAAAAGGAAATATAAAAGTAAAATAAATGATTGAAAGGAAATATAAAAGTAAAATAATGAACTTTAAAAAACATATACTAAAGCAGTTTAATCTATAAGCTTCCTATCAGGCATGAAAAACACTTTATTTCAATGCTTAAATATAATATTTTATTTTTTAAGGGTGTAAAGGTTTTTAGGTTTCCAAACTGCTTATTTTCTGATTCATTTTTAAATTCCTTTTGTTCTCAAACGCATCAAACTGAAAAATTCTCTTATTTAGAAACTGCCTAATGTGCCGTGCTTCTCGATTTTTTGATAAATGCAGAAAATATTACAAAAAAATGCTGTCAAAGTAGGCGTTTTGAACCGAATTTTTCACAGCGAAAGATCTGGGAATGAAAAAAAAAAAGGTCTTACTGAGAAAATAATTATTTAAAACTTAAATTCTAATGAATTGAGGGGAAAATGAAATCACACGGCCTCTTAAACATCTCTTCAAAAATCACCTCAGCAAGTTTCATGTTTTTACTTTTAAAAATGAGTCTGAAAATGTCTCAGAAAATATCGAGCTGTTGAAGGTGGAAAAATATTTTTTCGAATACACCTTTAATGCCAATATTTATGTGTATCGAAAACGTAGAAAATGAGTTTACAATCGAAGAAAATTTAATAACTGATTCTGAATGTCTATAATTAAATGTTTGATTAAAATCGCAAATAGAAAAAAAATGCTTACATACAATTAAAAATAAATAAATAAATATACCAATTTGAAAAACACTAAAAATAATAATTAGTATTTTTAATTGTACTATTAAACAACAACTAACTACAATAGATGAATTAAATGCATTATTAGATTTAGCAATTTCTCAAAAATCTTTCCATATGTTATAAGGAATTCCTATTATTTTATAATTTTGGCAAATGTTAAATCTGAAAACATTGGTATGAAGATTCAGGATTTTAAATAATAATTTAAAATATTATTAGCAAAAAAAAAAAAAAAAAAAAATCTTTCAAAAGTTACGCTATTATAATATGTAAAAAGACATTTATATGTATAAAGTATATAATATGTAAAAAGACATTTATACTATAATGTTAATTTCTAAACTGAAACAGTTTCGTAATATCATACTATTCGAATATAATATTTAACTCCAAAACAATAATGACGATAAATACTGTTAATTGAGTGTTCAGTAATCAGGAAAAAAATAAGAAGCCGAAAAAAATTCCACATCACTGTCTCAATCCCAAGTAACTGCAAATTAATGTTTATATTCATCCCACTATGAATGTAGACATGAATTTCTTTTTTTTTTTGAGCGATGGCCGATTAACACATTTTACAAAATAGTGTCGATTAGGAAAATTTTGCTTCAAAACAATTCCAGATCAGTCACTTTCTATATGTATAACCTATATGTATAACTATTTAATTCATAATCGTAATATACAAACAGAAATAAAAAATTTAAATTAAAAAAGACTTACCTTTTTTTGCTGTAAATTAATAATATCCGAGTATTTTTGACCGAAAATGGCAGACGTCTTTCTCTTACATTTAAAAAAGCAAAAACAAAAGCTGACATTGTAGACTTGGTCATGTTCTTTTCCCGCGTGTATTACAAAAAGTTCTCTGTTTACCCTGCGGTTGCGGTTATATCCGACGCAGACGATCTCCAGCAGCTGATTTTACTGTTTATTTGCAGTCCTAACTTTCAGGCGGAATAGTTTTATGAGTTAGTCTGTAATATAAAATTTTCTATTTGAAGAATTTTCCAATGCATTTTACCATTTCTTTTTTATCACTTTCAAAAAAATTCATTTGAAAACGGAAGTTTATTAGATAAAACACTGCTTAAATTTTTAAAATGTGTAAAAAAAATTTAATGGTAATAATACCACCCCCCTTTTTTTAAGTAAAGTTTGTTTCATGCGTAATAAATAAAAAATATCTTCTTAATAAATAAAAAAAAATGTTTTCGAGGATAAAAAATTTTTCTTTGTCAATCTGTCAATCTTTTCATGTTAATTTTCTGCAGAATAAAACAATTTGTAAAATAACTTTTTTAAAAGTCATACCTCTAAAACACAAATTGGAAATGCGAAAAATTAATTATATCATGTGTTTTGCATAAATTTTGTATATATTTTGTATATATATTTTTTTTTTTTCGGAAAAGGCTAATTTTATTTAAAAAGGCTGAAAAAAGTAAATTTTTTAAAAAAAAACGGTTACTAAAAATAGATTAACAGGAAAAAAATATGACTTGAATGCAAATTATAAAGCAATAAATGCATATATGACTAAACTCTAAAGATTCTTTCTGCGTGCTCATTAAAATCTGCAGACTTAACTGTAACAGAAAATGTTTAGTTTGAAACCACAGAAGTGTTTCGACCAGTGGTCGCCAAAAAAGTTAAAAAATTTCCTCCCTGCAAACTAAATATGTAAAGTGTATAGATTTAATATTTCTAATTCTAAATATGTTTCAAATTGCTCCAGCACATAGCATTTTTCTGAGAAATACTTTTATAATAATAACAATCCGTGATGTATTATTATATTAAATTGCAATGCTAGATAAAATTGAAATCATGAAAAAAGTATACTTTCACTTCTTAGATATCAAATTGATAAAATATAGCATGGAAATCTAGTTTGTTGATACTTGTACCGTGCGTTTTTCTTTTTCTCCCCTCCCCCCTTCTTTTCGTGTCCGAATTTACTATTTGCTGTCCACTAATATTCATTCCTTATGCCGCTGTAACTAGGGCATGTTTTAAATATTTCTCTTCATTTTCAAAATTTTTTGAAGTTAATATTTTTGTCACACTGTGATTTACAATATGGTGGTTTTTTTGTCACATATATGACGTGACGTACGTTACATGCAGTGACATAACAGTGACGTTACAATATTTTTTTAATTGCCGGAAAAATAAAATTTTACAATAAGTAACATGTTTTGAAGAATTTTTATAATTGTTTAAAGTTTTCTAAGAAGTTCACATCTCAGTCACAATGTGACATCACTGAGTGGTGGCATTTTGGTCACAGATGTGACGTGACCACAGTGACTTACAGTGACGTCACAATGACATCACTGTGACCATGCATGCTATGAGGGATGGACGCTAACAAAACGGATGGTACAAAGATTACAAACAACACAGAGAAGTATGGAAAGATGTATGCAAGGTAAAACTAGAAGAGACAGAAAAAGAATAACCTGGATAAGAAGCTAGACGAAAGTTTTTGACATCATTGAAAGAATTAAACGGCTAAAATGGAAATGGGCTGGGCACATTGCAAGAAGACAAGACAATAGATGGAGCACAAACATCCTACAGTGGTATCCCAGAGATGTAAAACGGCCAAGAAGACGACCTCAAGTAAGATGGAGTGATGAAATCAGAAAAGTAGTCGGTGTAAATTGGATGACTAAAGCACTAGACAGGAAACATTGGAAAAATCTGGGGGAGACCTACATCCAGCAGTGGATTGAAAACGGTTGATGATGATGATGATGATGATATATATATATATATATATATATATATATATATGTATATATAAAGCAATTTTCAGATGCATTAAAATCGTTTGCTTTTGGCGAGGAAAAATCCTGTTCGCCAAATCGCGTGTCGCTTTCGGATTTTCTCGCCAAATATTCAAATTATTTTATTTTTTTACAGACTTCCTACTGGAATTCTGCCGCTAAATTTAACTGATTCTTAATTACATACATGAGTAGTTTGACTAGTATTTTTTTTTTCAACATATTCTGAGTATGCCCAGTAAGGAGACCTTCTTTGTAAGCAACTTGGAAGACACACCTCGGCTGACACCCTTTACTCTTATATGTTGGTAAGGCTGGAACCACAGCGCAAGATGGAATAACTTCATGAACTACAACACTGCGGCAAACATGAGTTGAAGTTAATCCAGCATCGGTTAATATATATATATATATAGTAAATTTTCGATTATCCGTCACTCTACCAACCGCCACCTCCCACCACAAATTTGCACACAAGATGCTGAAGCACCTATTGATGATTCGTAGATATTGACCTTTGTGTCAAACGTACTATGTTTAAGGGGGTCCGGGACACAAAAATCTTCAAAATTTAAATTTTTTTAATTTCTCCGACATTTTCTGCTTAAAATGACGTTTAAATCATGTTTCTATCTTAATTAGAACAGGAAATATTAATTTTTTCGTTTTGGTTTGTTTTCAAATTCTACCTTCCAAGCTATGGTTGTCAGGGAAACGAGTTCTTGTGAAATTCCGTTTTTCTTCATGACAGGTTTTTTCACCATTTCTCATCTTTAAGTTATTATAAGTCTAGAACCGTTAAAGATAAATGTTTGAAACTTGGAACATATATTTTTCAGTTACTTTACTTTAACTTTGAGCCAGCAAATTTGAAAAAAATATTTACTTTTGAAAATATGAATTAAAAAAAAAAAAGTTACATCAATTTTTATTCAGTTTTTATTTTAAATATTTTTAATTTTTTTAATTAATATTTTTTTAAATGCTGGCTCTAAATTAAAATATATATATTTCTGTTTATTTAAATGAAAAACAATTTAAATTCTACAAATAATATTTCGAGTTATAACGATTTTAAGTTATACCACTTTTTTCATAAATTTTAAATTAAAAATTTTTTTTAATTGCTATGAGAAGTTTTATCATTTGATTTTGTTTACAAATGGTATGGTTAACCATCACAAAAAAATTCAAAATTTTAACTCAATAAATAATTTTTTTTTGAAAATGTGTCCCGGACCCCCTTAAAAAATATTTCTGCTAATGAAATCACAGACTGACTTATTTATGAAGAGAGTGATATTGGTTAAGAAGATTTAACGGATAAATAAATTACTCAATTCTTTTAATGAATACTACATACATATTTATGGGAACATTTTACAGTATATTTTACATTACTATGATGTTCGCAAAACAGAAAACACACAATAGTAAACATTAACGATTACTTACAGTGTTTTAGTCATCTTGTCTACAGTCATTTCAAAATGGAAATAAGGATTCATTAAAAGATTAATGTAGTTCAGAATAAAGGATTAAAAACATAATAACTTTTGAAGCTGTATAATAAGAAGTAGATTTGTGAAAATATTTCTCTCATTTTTAAGGCTTTTCTCAAATCCAAAGGAGCTACATTTCGATACATTTATGAATTCTTTTCTTTTCGGAAACGCGTAAGATTGGCAGGTATTCTTATTCAGAAGCTATGTAAATGTCGTTTTTTTTTATAGATAAAAACAATATATCATTCTGAAAATACTGTCAAAGTTAGCGTTTTGAATCGAATTTCCGGAAGCGATAGCACAGGAAAGGAGAAAAACGTACAGTCACGTGACAGGAATCTGTTATCTCTGTAAGAAATTTATGAAATATGGAAAAAGCTATTCGTTTCCAAATGCCTTCAATAGGCAGGCCTGTCAATTTTATTCCTTTATAGTTAAAAATTTTGTCAGAAAATGTGACTGAAAGCTTCGCATTGTTGAGCAGTGAATATGAGAACCACCTTAAGGTATATTTCCAAAGATACTGTTACGAGAAGTTCATTATCACTATTAATACTACAAAACACAATGACTATTCTACACATCCTGATATCGATTAAGACCAGTTCCGTCCCGGCACGAGTCTGCTGAAAAAAAAATTAAACTCGGAATCAGACATCTTGTAATTGTACGATGCCGATCTCTACGATGGACATGTTAAATTTCTGTTTTCAAGTTGTTAAACTCGCATCGGCTCGTGACGCACATTTATACTTCTCGAGAAAATCATATTCATTGAAAATGGCTCGTATTTTATCTGCTTCGCTTAAATTCTTATATCGGGCCGATAGGCCCGATTAATTTTTTTTTGCCGGCCGGCCCGTTGAAAAAAAAATTTCCTAATTCTGCCAGCCCGGACCGTTTGAAAATTCGCCTTCATTCAGCCGGCGCGGGTACGGGCCTCGGGCCAAGCTCGGGTCCGTGCAGACCTCTAGCACTCATTATGCAGAATTCTTAATATTGCTGCAGTAAAAGCGGAAGGAAAACAAAAATATATAATGGGTTACTTTGGGTGAAATCAGGTACTGCATATTTATTCTGTAAAATCCTAAATTTTTCACATAAATTGATTTCTTATTATCAGTTAAGCTTTTTATTAACGAAAGTACACAGCAGATAAAAAGGTGTTTAAATATACTTATTTATAAACTGACAAATGGAAATGCAATTTTAGTAACGGTCTTTTACTCTCTTTCGATTATCCGTCAATTTCGATAATCCGCCACACCGTGGTTCTCTTGCGTGATTGGTTAATCAATCGGAAGTTTACTGTATATGAGGGTAGATGCGCCAGTAATGGACACCCGTGATGTTTTTGGTTCATAAAAAAATAACTAATAAATATTTAGCTTTTTTTATATATATATAATTCCCCCTTGCATGTTTTATAAAACTGCGTTATTGTTGACACTTTTAATCTAACCAATCAGGAAGCAGAAAATAATGTTTCAAAGTTTCGCTGTTTTTCTGTGAAAATCTTAATGAAGAGGCTAAGAGCTGCTGGCTTCATTTAATTAATTTATATATTATTTATTTTCTTGCAAAATTTGAATTTTTGTTTGATTAGTAATAAAAAACTTAGAATTTTATATACTGATGGCCATTTACAAAATTTGATTTATTTTTAAGGTTTTAAGAGGTGTTGTCCATTACTGGGATGGTTAATTAGTCATTTTCCAGTAATGGACACCCCATGTAGACATTGCTAAAAATGCAATTTCAGTAATGTTTATAGTACATAAAATATTTTGACTTAACTGCAAACCTAAATAATCAAATTTAATTTTTAAATTGTACTTTACCAAAATGTAATAACACCAAAACTTTTATAAATAGCTGCTGATTAATAGCTGATTAATAAAATTTCAATATTTTTTTTTTTATGTACATGTACCTTGTATATTTTATAATCTAGCAATCAAACCAGCCAGGAAGCAGGAAATATTTTTTTTAAGAGCCCAGTCAAAGAGGGACTCATAGGGCTTAATCCCTCTCAAGTTACAGAAGCTATTAAAGACCTATTTTCTGTCTTAAATATTTCCTTATTCAACTCTGCCCCCCCCCCCAAAAAAAAAAGTAATATTAATGAAAGTTATAGATAATATTCATGAAAGTAGTAAATCTGCAGATCAGTGGCCTCAAACATCAGTTCTACAGTTTTATTTTGAAATTATTTTACTAGTATTTAAAATACTCAACTCACAATATCATTTCCTTCATATTTGTAATATTAATTATTATAAATGATATATCAAGTAGTCTCTGGAAGATTAAATTGTTAAAAATGAGAGACAAAACTAAACACTAATATTCCAAAACTTTTTCTTTTAATTACCTTTTAAATCTCCCACTGTTTCAATAATTTGATAGCTGTAATTGCCTGATATTTAGTATTTTAAACTATCCATCTAAAATAATTAAAACATCGATCTTCTGAAAATTACAATAATTGATGCAAACGATAAATGATCATCACAAATATTTTATTAATTACTGGTATCCTAATAGTTAAATGTATTTGAAAATAACTATTTTCTTTCATAAGTATGTATTCATTAAATTCTAGTTCTAAGTACAGTCATAAAAACAATTATATTTATTGCTTTTTATGGGGGTGCCCATTACTGGAACAGAGGGTGACCATTACTGGAACAGAGGGTGACCATTACTGGGCCAGAGGGTGTCCATTACTGGGTTTTTGGGTGTTTTAATATATTTCTGTTATTTAAAATTAAATTTCGATTCATATTGGGAAATGAGATTATAAGAATGGTTAAATATTGTTGAAAGGTTAATATAACATTGAAAAAACTGGAATATAATAATTATAACTATTAATGAAAAATAATTTAAAAAGAAATTCCTTAAGGGTGTCCGTTACTGTCACATCTACCCTATATATAATTGAAACGGAGAAATGCGCCCGAGAAATAGTAAATCTGAATTTAATTACATGGTTGTTGTTTTTTTTTTTAATTCGCATTCCTAACAAGGCTTAGTTGGCAGAGTGTTGGTGCGTCGAACCAAAGAACCAGGTTCGAACCCTGGCCTGGATACTTTTGCACTCTGTTGGTTTTACGCCTTCTTACAATATGAATTTTAAAAAAATCATGTAATTATATTCAAATTTACTATTTCTTGGAAGTATTTCATCGTTTCAATTATTATATATAATAATAAATATCTTAAATTTTCTTATTGTATTGCTAGTAACAAGATGCAAGACTGTACAAGATTGTATTGCTAGTTATTAATAATATATTTGTATATAATAATTGTATAGCTTGACAAGATATTGTAACAAGATATTGTAATGCTAGTTCAAGAATAATTGTATAATTGTATTGCCAGTACATTATTGATAACAACAATTCTATTCCTAGTATTATATAAATGTATTACTAGTAACAAGATACAAGACTGCAACAAGAATTTGCTTTTAATATTAATTTAATAATAATAATAAAACTTAAAAAGTATTTATTATTATTATTATTTGAAAAACTGTATCCCTTTAAAATAATGACATGAAATGAAAAATAATCAGACGTTTAAACTTTTAGTTTTTGGTTTTTCTTTTTTTTTTTTTTTTTTTTTTAAAGCAGTGCCTCTTGTCTTTTGTGCTAATTGATTATTTTAAAGACATGCACGTAAAATACGTTACTTAGAATATTTTTTCATGGAGTTCTCCGAATTGTTTATGTTTATAATATCTGTAGAATATTCGTCATACAATAAAAACTACAGTCGCAAACACAATTTAAATACTTCATAAAAACCATGCATGGGAAAACATTCATTGATGAGGCTGCATGTAAACAGCCGCAAAACAAGCGCGAATGAATCACAGAACATTGAAAGAGAAAAAATGAAAACATCAATTAGAGAAGAAAACTTCTCCCGTGTTACTTTTGGGAAGTATAGATGGCGCGACAAAAGCTCTGATTTTTAAGAAACCAGATGATCCTTCTGTTTTGTTATTAAGAGTTCTCCTTTATAAGCATGCACATCTGTTTGTTCACCTTAGACAGCATTTTAACTGATCTGTTTGTAAGCTGTGAACATTTTCATAACAAGCTTTTAAATCTGAAAACTTTACGGAAAAAGTTACGTTGCGTTGCGGCTGTTTTTCAGCCAAAGAAGAATAATTAATTGTTGAGATATTAACAAATACCGGGTGAGTTAAATTAATATAAATTAATTTATTTTGAAATTTTATAGTTTATCATATTATATAGTTATGAGTTAATATTATGCAACTTCGCAGAATTCGACCTATAATTATTATTTTTAAAAAACTAAAATTTATTTAACTAAAATTTTTAATAAATATCTTAATTTATAGAGAAAATTACAGCTTATATATTTTATAAAATGAGATACATGCACATTATAAATTAATTTGAAAATGCAATTTAATATGCAATTTGAAAAAATAATCAATCCCGAATTTTTATTATTATTATTATTATTATTACTATTATTACTTTACAAAACTAACCTTTTTTATTCAAAGGACATACAATTATCAAAATAATTATTAATTTATATAAGAACTTATAATTTTAGACTTCTTCAATTGCGTTATTCGTATTTACAGATTATAAAGTGATTATATGCTGTTTTAAAAAACTCACACTTTTTAATTTTTTCATAAAACTAAATATTTTGTACGAGGTATTAGAATTATTTAAATAATTAGTAGTTTATGTAGGAAATTCTCAATGTACTGTTTTCAAACGAGTTCTGTACAGGTAAAAAAACCGTTTTATGCTTTTTGAGAAAATGTTATTCGATTACACTTATTTGATTACTTTATAAAATTAAGCATTTTCGCCAAGCTATTAAAATTCTGTAAACTAATTTTATTTTACAATGTTGAATGAATCTCTGAATAATTTTAAATTTATGATTTATGAAGTTATTCATAGTTTATAAATTATTTTATGCAGTTTAAACACAAACCTGATTAGTATTATTGTTATTGTTGCATAAAACAAAAAATTTTTAGAGGTATTAAAATAATTCTATAAATACTAATTTATACCGAAGTTTATAATTTTATAGTTTATCAAATTAGATATTTACAGATTATAAATTAATTATCTACAATTTAAAAAGATTCACGTGATTGCACATTTTTATTGAATTAAAAATTTTACTGATGTTAAATATTATTTAAATAATTATTAGTTTATTTTGTAGTTTTCGGTGTTTTAATTAATCAAATAATTTATTTACAAATCGTAAATTATTTTTTTGGTTTAAAAACATCGTACAACTGTTTCTGTTTTATTATTATTATTATTATGATTATTATTATTATTATTGCACAAAGTTAAACATCTTATTTGGGTTTTCTAGATATTTATTGATTTATGGTAGATTGTATAATTGTGTAATTTTAAAATCTATAAAAGGAGATGTATATTAGAATTTAAAACAATTGTATGCAGTTTGAAAAGATCAACTTTTTTATATCATTTTTATTCATGCATAACAAAAAACCTTTTATCTTATTTACTTCTTGCGAAATAATTTTGTACAGTTCGAAAATTTGCAATTGATGAAAATTTTTTGTTTGTTTTTTTGTTTTCATTTTTTGAAGTTAAGGCACAGAACTTAGTGTTATTATTAACATTTTTTATTACTGTTATTATTATCAACGATATTAAATGAGTTTTCGAAAGACATGTTAGTTTGTATATGAGTATAATTTTACCGTTTATCAAATGGGTTATTTAAAAATTATAAATTAACTTTATACTATTTGAAAGTATTCGCGCGTTTGTAATATTATTATTATTTTATGCGGCGTATTTTCAATTTAAAAAATTCCAGCTGATAGTATATGAAGCCATTTTAATAGTTTATTTATCTGTTAATTGGTTCAAATGTTGTATTTATAGAAGTTAAAAAGTGAAAAATAAAATAAATTCTTAAGATTGATAATGGTTAAAACAGACCCTTCAGTGCCGTAATAATTTCCAAAGGCTTATAAAATTACCATTTTATAAATATTTTTTGATGTTTTGAAAATTTTCTCAAATTTTGCACCGTGACTACTACGATGAATACTCATATTGCACCATCAATATTGTAACGAATGCATTTATTGTATGTGTCTTATATTTTCGACTATTGGAAAAGGTGATTAATTTTAGTAACGTATTTGTATCTTTCTTAATATTCGTAATTTATTTTTAAATTGATGAAGCAGTCAGGTAAACTCCATGTGAATAATATATATTTATGCATAGTAAAAGAATGCATGCTTCAAATTTCTGTTTTAAGGTTGTTGTTGCTTTTTTTTTTAAGGTGATTACGTGTGAGGTTTATAAGGATCGGATGATCGGTTATCGCTCTTCATTTATTAGTCTGTCCGCCCGAAATTTATCTATTATAATCAGGGCTCGAAATGTACCGGAGCAAACCGGAGCGATGTTCCGGTTCGTGAAATTGTGACAAATATTGTTCTGGTTCGTGAAAGTATGGAAAATATTGTTCCGGTTCGTGGAATTATCAAAAAATATTATTACAGTTTCATAGAAATAGCCTTCTATCCTCTCTGTAACGTTTTTTTTTTTTTTTTTTTTTTTTTTTTTTTTTTTTTTTAATTATTTAAAATCTTGAATACATTTTTTTAAATTGTTTTTTCTACGGTTAAATATAAATCTGCTATACAGTAAAGTCTCGATTATCCGAGTTAATAGGGAACAAGCTCACCTCGGATAAGGAAAAAACTCGTATAAACCGAATTTACACAAATCGTCACAAAACTAAGGAGATGAAATATAAATTTTCACTTAATTCAATCCTTTTTATCGTACTAGTAACACTTCTTTGATGTACATTTCCGTCATTTTAAGAAATACCGGAAATGAAATTGTTTTCATTCAATCGAACTTATACCTTTGGAATGGGTCATTTTCTTCTGATGGACTGATGGCTTCCATTATGATGAAACAGCCGTTATAAATGAAGTGTTAGGTGATGATGAAAGAGCAGTCGTATAAAGTTAGGACGACAACTGCTCTTTCATCTTCACCTAACATTTCATTTATGATGGCTGTTTCATCATAATGGAAGCTATCAGTCCATCAGAAGAAAATAACTCGGTTAAAGCGAAAACTCGGTTAAGCGGAACTTGGATAATCGGGGCTTTACTGTACTTTCAAAAAAAAAAAAAAATAGTCGACAATAATTTTGAAATATCGTTCCGGTTCGTGGATTTTTCCATTTCGAGCCTTGATTATAATAATTCTTCGCCTGCCTCAGAGTGTGGATATATTATTGAGACACGAGAGGGTATCAATAAGTTTTTGCCCTCACATAAAAAAAAATTGGGAAAATTTATGAAATTGCTACATTGTATTAGTCCTTTTCTATATAGACTCCGTGCATAGTAACACATTTCTGCAAACGGTATTTCATAAAGAGGAGGAGGGGGTGTATTCCAGGAGACGCAATAGTAGACACAAAGGGGGGGGGCATTTTTCTAACTTTTACCGACCCCCACATGTGACATATTGCTGGAAAGACCTGTGACCACTTATTCATGTTATGCACCTCCGATCCCCTCCTCCCAAATTTGCCCCCAGGGGCATGAATGGTGTCCGCAAAATTTAGAAAAGTGCAACCCCCGGAGGTGAAATTGGGGGGGGGGGGTGACTCAGGATGTGCATAACATGAATAAGTGGTCACAGGCCTTTACAACAACATCTCACGTCTGGCGTCGGTAAAAGTGAGAAAAATACCCCCCTTTGGGCCTACTATGCGCCTCCTGGAATACATCATCCCCCCTCTTTTTGAAATACCGTTTGCAGAAATGTGTTACTTTTCACGGCTCCTATATAGAAAAGGACTAATACAATGTAGCAATTTCATAAATTTTACTCAATTATTTCTATGTGAGGACAAAAACTTGTTGACAACACCCTCGTACAGTATTTTTTCCTTTCGTTAACCGACCTTTTTTAATGATCTGAATATCGTTCATCATTTTTTCGCAGGAATAGATTAAAAAAATCGAATTTGTGACGTGTACATTTGTGACGGAGGATTATTTGAATAATAATTCAACTGTTTGAAAAAGCTATTAAGTCTTAACATAAAAACATAGCGTTTAAGGGGTCTGGAACACAAAAATCTCGAAATAATTATTTTTTTATTTTTATTTCATTTATTTATTTATTTTCATAAAAGAAACATTCTGGCGGTTTTGAAATTAAATGACGCAAACCTTATGTAAATACGATAATTAAATCAAATCATACATGCAATCAAAACAGATAAACGTTTTTTTTTTTTTTTTTATGTTGTACTGTCTATGGTTTACCTTCTTTTAAGAAGCATTTATCTCAGAATTTTGTTTTTACATTTTGTCATATTTAAATTGATATACCTAAATTTCTACGAAGGATAAATTATGAAACTTGGTACAATGTTTAAATTGCCTACTTTTTTTTTTTTTTTCAATTCCTACTGTTAGTTCACACTCTCCCTATATATATATATATATATATACCGGGTGTCCCAAAAAGGACTGACTGATTTTAAAATTCAATAACTTGCAAACGGTGACAGATATTTAAAAAATTCTTGCAGGAGGGTTATGCATAAGGTCAAAAGTTTTTTTACAGTGATTTTCAATTTTAGTTCGAATTACAAACAATAGATGGCGCTGCGATCAATAGACGCTGAATTCCGGTTCGATTTTAGGTACTTCGTGGCCCGGATAATACATTTCCATCTCCTTTTTCAGCATGGAACAAGAGAAAGGACCAGAAATCGAGCCTGTATTTAGCGACTATTGCTTACAGCGCCATCTATTGTTTGTAATTCGAACTAAAATCAAAAATCACTGTAATAAAACTTTTGACCTTATGCACAACCCTCCTGCAAGAATTTTTTAAATATCTGTCACCGTTTGCAAGTTATTGAATTTTAAAATCAGTCAGTCCTTTTTGGGACACCCGGTATATATATATATATATATATATATATATCTTGTTTAAATTTTCAATCGTAATAAAATACTTATTATTCATCCTATCAAGTTGAAATAAATTTTTTTAACTTGTACTGGATGACAATTGATGTTATTATATTTTTTCAAATATTAATTCATTAATTAAATTTTAATTAATTAATTTTAGTTTTATATGGGAGACAAAATGGCGGCCATTGGTTATTGAACAGCATTTAATGTATCTTCATATCTATAAGGGGGCTACCATCGGGGGGCAATGTTCTGTTACCAAATACCGCAAAATACCGCCAAGTTTGGCGATATATCGCCAAAAATGACGCCAACTTAGCGATATTTCTAATATTTCGCCAAATTCCCATAGACTTCTATTGTAAACCAATAGGGTTTACTTGCTTATAGAAAATCAACCAATTGAGATATTTTAATGCAACAAAAACTAATATTAGCGTAGGGGATTATATTAAATTTTTCTTTGATGACCTAAGTTGGAATTGGCTTTAAAAACAAAATATTTATATTACTTGTTCTTATTTTGTTTTGCTTTGTTATGAGAGAAAATTTTAAAACGTTATTCTCACATTAAAAAGTACTGAAAAACAGCCTTTTTTCTTTAATAAATACTTTTATAAATTCATAAATTCAAAAGACAACATTTTGTTTGTTTTAAAAAGTAAAACAATGTGAAAAAAAAATCCCTGCCGGCTCGGGCCTACAGGCGGAGGTAGATTTCGAAGTTAAGTACTAAATTCACCAACAAAACTTAAATCAAGATTAAAGATAAACCCAGTTCCTTCGCTAAGAATGAGCTCTAGGGAGCTAAACATTTTGTGAAAATTCTAATATACACAAATACACACACGCATGTAAATGGAATAGGTTTAAAAATTGTTAAATCAAATTCAGAGAACCTCAAAGTGTTAAAACATGTTAATATTTCCATACTCGGGTTTTTATCATGTCTTAATACGTTTCTTCAAACTCACATGACGTTACATGTTCACCTGCTGTGGTCCATTATATTTTCTATATGACGCAATATTTTGTTGTTTTTTTTTAATTCGTCAAACTATTTATTTCAATTTGAATTTTCATGCAGAAATCTTGCTCTAGAAAACATATGACGTAATATTCAATTTGTTTTCAATTCGTCAAACTATTTATTTCCTTTTGAATTTTCATGCAGAAATCTTGCTCTAGAAAACTTATGACGTAATATTCAATTTGTTTTCAATTCGTAAAACTATTTATTTCATTTTGAATTTTCATGCAGAAATCTTGCTCTAAAAAACTTATGACGTAATATTCAATTTGTTTTCAATTCGTCAAATTGTTTATCTAATTTAATTTTTCACGTGAAAACATTGCATTACAAAAGCAATTGTTGTGGTGACAATTTTTATTGCTTTTTTTTAATTGTTGGCAACAGATATAACGGAAAATATTTATTTTTTCCTGCCATTGTTGTGTAAAAGCTGGTTTTATCAGAATCATGTTAAGACGGTATTCAAAATTTTTAACCTTCCCCATTCCCATTCCCTTGGACCGATTTTGCTCATTTTCAATCCCCGCCGAGAAATTAGCCATCTTAAAGTTGTTGGCGAGTTTGAAGACGTTCCGTGCATAATTGCGACTTTTATCGTGCGGACAAAATTTAGTACATACATACATACATATATATATATATATATATATATATATAAACTTTTTAGGTGGGGGTGGTTTTGGGTTCCTGAGGTCATGTAATGAAAAGTTATGAAGGAATTTTTCAAAAGTCGCACCATGGTAACGACTGCAATAGGTAGTATTTCTTACGAAATCTACCTAAAAAGAGTCATTCTTTTAGAAGATATATAAACGTTTAAACAAGACTAAAATTTATTTATTTTTTAATTTATATTTGAACACACACACGCACACACACACATACATATATATATGTATATAGTCAAACTTTTTGTAATTATAAACCATTTTAACAAATGAAAAATTCACGTAAAAATGAAATTATTTACGATACCAAAAAACTGATTATCCAAAATGCTGTATCTTAAAGTGGAATCATTGAAAATGTAATAGGAAAAATTACAAAAAGAATGTAAGGAACATGAATAAAAATTGAAACTTATGTTGTATGTATTATATATACATAGTGGAAACATGGACGCTCACAAAACGAAAGGTACGCGGATAACAAACAACATACCGAAGTGTGGAAAGATGCATGATAGATAAAACTAGAAGAGGCAGATAATAATAACCTGGATGAGAAGCCAGCGGAAGGTTTTTAATATGATCATGATAATTAAACGATTAAAATGAAAATGGACTGCGCACATTTTAAGAGCACAAGACAATAGGTGGAGTACAAATGTTCTACAGTGGTATCCCAGAAATGTAAATCGACCGAGAAAACGACCTCAGTTAAGATGGAGCGACGAAATCAGAAAAGTGGCTGGAATTAATTGGATGACCCAAGCACTAAACAGGAAACAGTATAAGTTAGAGATGTCCTGAATAGTGATTTTGGAAGAATACTGAATATTCGTCCCACAGGTAAACCGGATACCGAATATTCGGCTTGCCAAATGTTTTTAAATTTCAGATTTTAAAAGTAGTAAAAAGCTAAATTTTCAAACAATTCTACATAACATTGAACACACATACTTCCATATTGATAAACAAGACCTTTTCACAAGTAAACTTTACACACAAAAAAATTTATGCTTTGAAATTGTTGTTTAAGAAAAGGGTAGTTTTAAAGCTTCTTTAATTGGTAAAACTTTAAATTTCATGAATTTATCTGTGAATTAAATGAATAAAATTATCTTATATCCTAAAACAAATGTTTTTAAATCAAGGTGAAATACTAAAAGAAAAAAAAATTCCTGTCACGTATTGTTTATTTGACAGAAAAAAACTTAAAAAAAAAAAAACTTAAAAAAAAAAAAAAAAAAAAAAACTTAAAAAAATATCTTTTTCAAATTGTGGCAATTCATCAAGAATTAGTAACGTTCTGGTTCCTTTTGATATAGCAAGGAAGTTTTTAAAATGCACCAAAGAGAGTGCCTAGAGTGGGCGATCATTTTTAGAGCTATGAAACAGATAAAGTGTTCCTAAAACCATGGAACAATTTTTCAGGAGAGATAATGTGGTCTAGACAAACAATTTTTGGCCAATGTTGTTTAGAAAAAAATGGTTGCAATTTCTATCACTTCTCGCTATGTCATCATATTTTACAGAAATCAAAGTTGCTCATTTGAAAATATATTTACAAAATCTTCATTATTGTTAAAGTAACAAAAATATTGCAAGTTTGGCATGGAGTAGGATACGCCGTACACTGTTTTTGAGTGAATAAGTGGACTGTAATCATGGTTCCCTGGACAAAAATTGTCTATATGTCTATTATCACTCCAGAAAGTTTGTTTCTCATTTTGTTTAGAAACACTCTTTTTTTTTTTTTTTTTTTTTTTTATAAACAAACAAGAAACTGGTTATTTACCACGCAATATTCAGGAAATTGCATTTGTACATCATTAATGCCTATGAAAATCGTCATTATTGGTTAATTTTCTAAAGTGATACTTTTCAAATAGCAAATAAATAATGTAAAAGCATTCTCTTTTATAATTAATACTAATATAATTCTATTACTAAATGTAATTCTATTTCTAATTATTCTGAATATCTTTATTAATTGACAGTTAAAAGTAGAAGTTGTTTTAAGGATTTTAAAAATATTTTTAAAAAGGGGTTTTCTAAGTATTCAGTTATATTCAATTATTCGGCAGGCCGAATAGTTTGATATGCGACCAAGTTGAATATTCTGCAGACTGAAAAGCTTGATGCTCGGCCCAACCGAATATTCAGCAGTATAGCCGAATACCGAATATATACCGAATATTCAGTGCATCCCTATATAAATCTGGGGAGACCTACATCCAGCAGTAGACTGAAAATAGGTAAAGTCACATATATTTCAAGGAAAAAAATACGTACAAATATTTAAAAGTAAAAGAAGTAAAATTTTGTGTTGCGGACCACTTTACTTGAGTTTAGTTTAATTGTGGTCAGAAAATCTGACAAAACATATGTTTCAAAAAGTATTCCAAGTTAGTTGAAAAGTGTTTATGAATTGGATTTGTCTGGCAGCCTGCCTGGCCGCGCTTTAACTCATGTAAATATATTTGAATTGACATGTAATTGATATAGCTTATTGAGGTTTACCATGGCATGTTCGATATCGAAAATTATGTAGCATTTATAGTTTTCGTTTACAGGGACACTCAAAAGAATTTCGTTAGATTGTGGTCGTTACACTTTTTAAAATATATTGAAATTGATACACACCACTGAGGTTCACTACAAGATGCTTATGTGACGAAGTCACGTAAGTTGGATTCCGAAGTCAAGATAATAAAATTTCAATTTTATGTTTCTCAATTTACAAACAATTGTAACTAAAATCCAAATAACCGTTTAGGTAAATCGTAGAATTCCTTGAACATGTGATAAGTCTAATCTATTATTGAGATTTTCCATCTACATCTTAGATAGATGGACTTATCATCTAGATAGATATATCATCTATAATAAACAAAATGACCCTTTCCTTACTTGATATTATTGCGACTGTGATTAAGATTAATGACACCAGTGTTAATCAGTGGGGACTAGGGATGTACAATGCGCCAAAAGTCGATTTACTGTAATCACTCTTGAGATAAACAAATATATATATATATATATACGTGAAGGTAACAAGAAACGAGGAGATTTTTAGATTTTGAAAAGGATTTTTAGATTTTACTTAAAACTATAAGAATCGTCATTCTCCAAAACTGAACATTCTGCAAAATGAAACCCGTGGGTAAGCTTTGTTTAAATTTTCTATCGAGTGACCGGTATTCGTGCCGCGTAAGGTAAGCCGCGAATCAGTGATTATTCTCATCAGTAAATTTTTATTGTAAATTTTGCCTTATTTAATCCGAGCATTTTCCCCATTCAATCAAGCAAAAATTTCTGTTTTCAAAAACCGATGATAAAAGATTAAAAATTCTGTAAAAGACGCACGTCTCGAAGAGGTTAATCCATTCTCCAATCCATTAATTAATTAATGTGTTTTATTGCTGTTAATAAATAAATATAATACTTAAATTTATTACTTAATGTTTTTATGTATTACCATTCACATACAATAGCGCCTTAACACTTACTACAGAATATTGCGTTCATAGCAGGTATCGTTTATTTACAGGGACGCAAAAAAGAGTTTTGTTACAATACTATCTTTGAGCAATAATTGCTGGAAGTGCGTTTTCAATTTTGGTAAGTGTTTTTAAATTTAACTATTTTTTTTTTTTTTTTTGTACTCGATGTGTATAAATTCTATAGACCATATACAGGGCTGCAAAAAAGAATTCTGTTACAGTACTATCTTTGAGCAATAATTGCTGGAAGTGCGTTTTCAATTTCGGTATGCATTTTTAAATTTCTCTATTATTTTTGCTTATTACTCGATGTGTATAAATTCTATAGACCATATACAGGGCTGCAAAAAATAATTCCAGATACTATATTTGAGCAATAACTGCAGGAAGTGCGTTTTCAATTTTGGTATGCGTTTTTAAATTGATATGAGTTTTTAATTGGTATGAGTTTATTCTAATCAGAAAATCAAGTTAAGTATGTTCATTGTGACTTTCATTGACAGCAATTCCGATAACTCCGTCGGCAGCAATTTCGATGGTGGACCCGTTGAGCATATTTAACTCGATTTGGTTATTATATATATACTAGAAAGGTAGCCCGTCAAAAATGACGGAAATTTAGGTATAAAGATATATACAACTCATGTACAAAAAAATGAGTTTTTCGTTTGTTCCGCAGTTATAGATGAAAATAACACATTTTAAGAACGAAACACATTTATGAAAAACTGCGTACAGTAGAAGACCACTAATCTGCACAGTTTGGTTCCAAGTGTTATGCAGATTTGAGGCTCTTTGCAGTCATGTCTATTCAATATATGTTTACATTTTTTTTAATTCATATATTGGACAATCTAGATTGTTAAGCCTTAAAAATAAATAAATTACACACTTGAAGTAAGGTAAAAACTATTAAATTATCGTACACGATTTCATGAAATGGTATTATATGGTATTAGTATATGTGTGTGCTTCACGATCTTGGTTACGACTTTGGCGAAATTGGCTGCAACTTGTCATAATTCTAATAGTGTGGGCCTCTATAACAAAAAAGTAACCAGTTTTTAGTAAAATTTCTGATATAAAGTAGTTTTCAAAAACTTGTGTAAAATTGCAGGCCGTTCTCATGTTATGCCAGTCCTAGGAATAATATTTCTAACACTGAAGAGTTTCCATGTATATGAGGAATTTAGAAAAGCTCCTCCAAAAGAAAGGTCCTGAAATGACATTGTAATTCCTCTAACTTCAAAGTTTAATCGGACCCTGATGTTGTTTACTGAAATCTAATAAATACAGCTATTTTGAATATTACAACAGAATTAAACAGTTAGACTTATTTAACTTAAACTCGCTGTTACTTCCCGATGTTATTTTTTAGTATTAAGAAAGAAAATTATTTAAATTTTTCAAATCATGCACATTTATATTTTTTTCCATCTTTAATAACTAAATAATGAAAAAATATGCTTTTATTCTGAGCTCATAAATATGGCAACAAAATAATGTAACTAAGAGACATTGCAAAATTAAATCTTTGTGATTTCAAACCATAAACAAATTATACCGCCACCATTTTACCTACTATGACGTCATTAGAATATTGTCCATTGATTGTTGGATAACTTACTTTGTGAATGATTACCTCAATTATTTAATATTTTTTACGGTTTACGATGAATTAATCACTTGTGTTTGTTTAAGTTTATGGAATGAGATATTAAGCCGTGAACCTAATTTCAACTAAAGGTATCCAAGGATATATGTATTTTTAATCGAAATTAAAAGCAATGTTTTGATCTCGAAATAAAAAGTTTTAGTTTGTATAATTGGTTATTTCTGTTAATTATTTATTTAGGTATTTTTCCATTATAGCGCATTTTTAAAAAAAGCTTGGCGTAATTCGGGCATCAGAAGGTGAGATATGTTGCCAAAATATATAAACAGCTATGAAAACAAATCTAATGAACTTTTATTTTTGTTTATATATGCACTTATATACATAAAAAAATCGTTTCTAAATATATATATTATTTTTTTATATACAAATTACGGCACAGATTTCAGATATGAACCGGGATACCTAACTGGCTCTAAAATGGTGTTATTTTGCCTGCTATGGTAACCCGGCTATTGTTTTTTATTTATTAATAAATTGTTTATTTACTTTTTTTTCTGTTTTTAAATTATATAAACTGTTTTGGGTACAGATGTCATATTCGCCCCATATTGGCGCGATTTTTTTCGATTGCCAATTTGGCGAAAACATCAACAGCATAAACAACATAATCCGGGTTACCACATCAAGCAAAATAACGACATTTTGGCGCAAGTTATGTACCTGTTGCCTATATGATATTGGCGACACAAAAAAAATCGCGCCAATATGGGGCGAATATGACATCTGTGCCCTGTTTTGTTCTATAGTTATTATTCAAACTTTTATTTATTTATAGTTATTTCCTTTTCAAAATGATAGCAAATAATGGTACAGATGTCATATTCGCCCCATATTGGCGCGATTTTTTTCGGTTGCCAATTTGGCGAAAACATCAACAGCATAAACAACATAATTCGGGTTACCACATCAAGCAAAATAACGACACTTTGGCGCCAGTTAAGTACCTGTTGCCTATATGATATTGGCGACAGAAAAAAATCGCGCCAATATGGGGCGAATATGACAACTGTGCCCAAATAATTTAAAAATATATACGTAACAGGTATTCGAAAGCGAGATTCTGCCGAATTGGCGTCAGAGAAAAATCACGCCAACCCCGATGCGTATATGACATCTGTGCAAAAATTACTTCTGTTTCTTTATAAAAATGGGTAAATAGCTTTTTTTACATTAAAAAAATTGTATACATATGCAAAAAATTGCTTGTGAGTATGAAGCAGTAAATAGGTTGTCAGAAAATACGTTGGCAAACTTCTTTCTCGCCAAGAAACTTTTCTCCGAAGTATTGTACAGAAGCAATGATTGCTAGAAATGCATTTTTAATTATGATATGCGCTTTTATGTTTCACTACATTTGTGCATACTATACCGTGTGTATAAATGCTACAGTTCATATGCAGGGCTACACAAAAGAATTCGTAAGGGTTACTGAGTATGAGAATAAATTGCTTAAAGGTGGTTTTTAAAGGAGTTATGCAGTTTTACGTTGAACTGTATTTAGTTTACTAAGAAATGTTTGTAGAATATAGATAAAATGATATACAGGGTCACGCAAAGAATTGGATACATAACCGTCTATGGATGATAATATCTGGAAATGTGATTTCAGTAGCTTTAAGAGTAGTTTAAATTAAATTTTAGCTAAATAGTGGCATGTAATAACGGTACTATTGACTATGGACGGTAACTGCTGAAATCAATTTTTAAAATTTTTTATGCGTTTTCTAAAATGTTTACTTAGTTATCTTATTTACCTTATTTCCCTAAATAACAAAGTTTCGTTAAAGCATTCAGGATGTGTCGGAAAGTGTTTCATATTCTATGCTTAACGCATGATTTTTCTTTCTTCTTTAGTCTTATTTTGCATTTATTTTATTCTTAATTTTTTAGTCTTATACTGCTTTATAGAAACTTTGGCACAGTTGTCATATATACATATTGGAGTGATTTTTTTCCGACGCCAAATTGGCGAAAACATCAACAGCATAAACAACATCCGGATTGCCATATCAAGCAAAATAAAGACACTTTGGCGACAATTAAATACCCGTTGTGTATATGACATTGGCGTCAGAAAAAAATCGCGCCAACATGGGGCGTATATGACATCTGTGCCGAAACTTTAATATTTAATGTTTAAACTCTTCGCTCCACTCACCTTGCATATAGTATAAACTATAACACAGATAGCGCAAAACAATAGACAGTTTGATACTTTTCTACTGTAGGGGCTTTGGCGTTTTTAGAAAAAAGCTTGGTATAATTTGGGCGTCAGAAAGTGAGATTTGGGTACTTCTCCGTTATACGGATACCATTGTCGCCAAGCGTAATAGTTGGCGCAAAATGAAAATCACGTGAATTGAGGCATTTGAGAAATAAAAGAAAAAATATTGTCGATACTAAAGTGAGCATTTAAAAAATATAACATTTGAAAATTCCAGACTTTTACGAACTATTTCATTAAATCACAAATATATACTTAAAATAATTGAACAAATAACTGTTATAAAATAAAGCAATAAAATAAAACTCATATTAAACTGCTGACATAAAATTACCAATATCTTTTAGCATTTTGAAATAATTGGCGCATTAGCATACATTTTGGCATGGTGTCCGTATAACGGAAAGATATTGAGATTTGTTGTCAAATCATATAAACAGCTATGAAAACAAACTTGATGAGCGTTTTTTTTTTAATATGTTTATTTTATATGTATATTATTCATGTTTTTATGTACAAATTACATCTGTTTCTGTATAAAATTAGAGAAACGGTTTTTTATGTTAAATAAATCGTATAAATATCGAAAAGAAAAATGCATGTGTATATAAAATGAAACAGTGGATAGGTTCCCGGAAAATATGTTGCCAAATTTCCTTTTTCGCCAAGGCACCTATACTGGAAAAGTACCTAAAGCACATTAAAATCGCGCAGTTAGGAGCTCATGCAGTACAGCGTCGTCTATTGGCGGTTATTTTATTAGTAGCATCGGGAGGAAGATGTAAAGATGTACTTTAAATTCTCACCCATAGATTTTGAAAAAATATCGGCACAGATGTCATATTCGCCCCATATTGGCGCGATTTTTTTCCGACGCCAATTTGGCGAAAACATCAACAGCATAAACAACAACATCCGGGTTACCATATCAAGCAAAATAACGACACTTTGGCGTGAGTTAAGTACCCGGTGTGTATATGTCATTGGCGTCAGAAAAAAAATCGCGCCAATATGGGGCGAATATGACATCTGTGCCAAAATATCTTAAAAGAGCGGAGTTTAAATTAAATTTTGGTGACCTCCTTTATGAAAGATTAATGGTTTTAAATGGGAATTTCGCCAAATCAGCCAGCTATCACCAAGTTGGCCAACATTTGGCGCTACTGTGGTAACCCTGCATTTGTATGTTTCAACAATTACTCATTTCAATGAGGTGGTCCTACCGGAATCGTGAGGGACACACAGAGACTTGGATTTTATATAAATAGATAATAGTATAATATTTTTTAAATATTCTTTTATAAGTTAATTATTTTAATATATTAATTAATTTATTATTAAACTTTGAGAAAACAATTTAGAAATTCTAAATAGATAGTTTAAATAATTTGTTGTTTTTGTTGTTGTTTGTTTTCTGTTGCCATGTCTTAAAAAAGAAATAAAACGTTCATTATATGAGGAAGCGAGTTTCAAAACAAGCCTTATTCAAAATTTAAAAAATCGTGTTTTCTCTATCAATCTATTCTCTTGGTAAACCTGCACCGAAAAAACACAACTATCTGCAAAAAAAAAAAAAAAACTAATTTTATCCCGCATTTCTGCCAGTGTAAAATCTGGGTTTGCAATGAAAACCAATGGACACAGTTAAAGATTTTTCGCGATTTCCCAAAATTTGATTTTCTGGATAAGGCGAATTTTTAAACTCACATCCCCATATGTTTTTGATAAATTCAGTAGTTCACACTATTCTTGAAATGAAAGTCAAAGCAGGGTATTAAATAATTGAGGCCTACGGAAAATTAACGTACTGTAACTTTTTTTTTTTTTTTTTTTTTTTAAGCCCCCGGTACGGTATGCTATTTCTTTCTCCCAGCTTTTTTTGTGTCGCCTCCAACAAATAACGTTATCTTACAGAAGCCAGCCGTAAAACAAAGCAGTAAGATTAAATACGCTATAGCAATTTTTTTAACCTCTAAGCATCGCGCATTTTCAATTTTTATATCGTCGTATTGGGGGGGGGGGGGGGGAGTACTTTTAAAGGCAATTTGCTTGAAAACTGCATCTCTTATTTATTTTTGAAATATTAATTTTTTTGTAGTTTTAGCAGCCATTTGCTTAATATTGGCAACGGAAGTACTCCATTTCTGTAGAAAGTAAAGGAAAAGCAGTTGTAAAATATTAATTATATCTTTTTCTTGCCATTTTTCATAACAACCGAAAGAAAATGTAATTAAAATACGTGCTATTTTGAAAAAATATAAACGAATGATTTCTGTTAAAACATGGAGCTATTATAAACTATATTTAATTTTAAGTACCTATATTAATGTTACATACAAATGAAGGCCTATGAATCATTAGACAGCCGGGTTTTTTTTGGTCGAGTTCCTTTAATGACTGCATCTTTTTGTTGCATTTGTGTATTATTTCGCGATAGTGTCGTCCTATGCCTACTTTACTGTAGATGTTTAAGAGTGGATCGTAAATGTGGAATTCTTAAGCGGATGCGAATGACGTCATTTTACATTAAATAAAAGCGTGTGCTGTAAGTCTTAAAATTGAAATATGTTTTGTACTATTTATATATACATTTTTTTTCATCGGGGGGGGGGGGGGGGGGGCGACACTAAATTCTGAAAAAGCAGAATTCCTGTTTTCTAGTTGTTTTTTTTTTTTTTTTTTTTTTTTTTTTTTTTTTTTTTGTAACAAGATGAATCGCAGTCATGAAATTATGTGTGATTTTTTAAGATAAACATTGAGCGCTTACAAAAGAGTTTTTCTTTTTAATTCTTTTTACTTTTTTCCTTTTAAGTTGCTGTTGGTCAAGGATTAAATATCATAGAGTACGTGTAGTGCGTTGTACTAAATAGAACAATTAATGTAACCCGAAAGCATTTTTTTAACATGTTATATTTTAATTAGTTAGAAATGCAATTGCTTAGAATAATATTCATTTTATTGTACAGTCTAGTTTAAATGTGATTAAATAAGTGATACTAAGCACGCGGAAAGCTGCCAAGACTTAAAATAAGTCACCTCGCACTCGGAAACGATTTCTCTAAATTTTGAAATCAACACAGCTGTTTATCACCCCCATCTTACCAGAACTACATTCATCTCTTTTAACAGTAAATTATCTGCAACTGTTTATTTGCAGTATGCAATAAATCTTTGTTAATTTCTTATATTAATTCAGTTTTTATATAATAAACGGTACTTAAGGGTGTTAATCAGCCAACTTCCGAATTTTCCTTTCCAATGTTAAACCCATGGACATAGAATGTACTCGTATATTTAAAATATCTCCCCAGAAAATAAATATTTTTAACTTCTGTTTTCTGGGTACTTTTCTTAATCCTTTATTTCTCGACGACAGTTATTTTAATGGTACTTTAATGTGCCATTAAAATTCATTTAATACATCGATTTGTCGTGATAAAGTTTAGAATGAGTGATAGGGGTGAATATCACGAAATGTGAGATTTTGAAAACAAATTTTTTTGAAAATTTAAATCGTTTTAAAGCTTCTGATTCTTTTTAAAATGTTTTTTGAGCAGCTGAATAAAGGAATTTACACGTAAAGTTGTTAAAGCTTGAAGAGCTTAAGTTCATTTTTATGTAATTATAATTATATGTTATTTTCTTGGCATATGTATGCCAGGATAATGACAATTTCATTCTAAAATATTTTTCACACTCTTGTTTTGTTTATTTTTCTTTTTAGATCTAACATTTTAATTTCGTTAAAAGGAACATGTTTTCTCTATAGTACCTCAAATTCAGTGTAATGTTCAGTTTTATTTGTAAATTATTGAAGACAGGAAAATGGCACAATAAAAGTCTACTCAATTTTTATAAAGCCTTTATACACATTATTTTCAAAGAATTACCAAAAACATCTTGCTGGTAGCAATAATTTTACTACTTCTGACTTGAGCTAATGTCAAGAGAAAGAAGAATTACTCTGCAACGCCATCTTTATACCTCATAAAGAACTAAAATGATAGGACAGGAAAATGACATTCATTTTCAGCGACAATCATACCGGGTGTCCTAAGAAGGACTGACTGATTTTTAAATTCAATAACTTGCAAACGGTGACAGATATTTAAAAAATTCTTGATGGAGGGTTATGCATAAGGTCAAAAAAAAATTTTACAGTGATTTTCGATTTTAGTTCGAATTACTAACCATAGATGGCGCTGTGAGCGATAGGCGCTAAATACAGGCTCGATTTTTTGGCCGATCTCTTCTTCCATGCGGAAAAGGGAGATTAAAATGCATTGAGTGGGTCCCGAAGAACCAAAAATCGAGCCTGAATTGAGCGTCTATTGATCGCAGCGCCATCTATTGCTGGTAATTCGAACCAAAATAGAAAATCACTGTAAAAAAAAAACTTTTGACCTTATGCATAACCCTCCTGCAAGATTTTTTTAAATATCTGTCACCGTTTGCAAGTTACTGAATTTTAAAATCAGTCAGTCCTTTTTAGGACACCCGGTATTTCAATTATAGAAAATTATTTGTAAAATACAGAACTTGTTACCTTCCTCATATATGTGTTATATAAGGAATAATTAATAATTAGAAATTAAAGAAAAAAAAACTAGAAAAATGTATTTGTACAGTATAGGTGTATCCACTATAGGTGTATCTCAAGAACAAATGCACGAATTTTCATCAAACTTTAGAATCAGTTAGTCCTTGACATGAATTGACATTTTATACAGTTTGGTGTAAATCGCTCAATAGGTGGCGCTGCTATACTGTTTTGTGATTTCCGCACTAGCTCTCACAAGAACTTGCTTGGATTTTCAAAGATCAATTCTCGGACTCATTGCTTGGATTTTCAACGAACTTCAGATCCATGTATACCTGGATATCAATTATTGCTGTTTATGTATTGGTGTAAATCACTCAACAGGTGGCGCTGCTATGCTACATTTTTCAGAATTCCACTATAGCTTTATCTCAAGAACTAAGGCACGAATTTTTATCAAACTTCAAATTCAGATACACTTTGATATGAATTGGTGCTAAATTGATGTAATTTCTTGTACTATTTAAATGATTTAATTGACGTGATTTATATAGAAGAAAGTTTTGTGATGGCCACAACATACTAGTTATATAATAAAATGTAATTTTGAGCATTTCTGTCTGATAGAGGGAACCTAACTGAACACATTTACAGAAGTTCAAGACTTTAATTCGAATGAACATTAGCTTTTTGAAGCTGAATTGTCAGAAGCTCCAGAGTCACATTGTAAAATCATGGCCCAGTTGCCCCAACTAACCTTATATAATTCAGTTAAATATAGTGGCAGACCACTGATAAAGATTAAATTCTTCCTCGAATTAAAGCTGATTGTTGAAGTTATAGCCTGAATTTATATATTGTTTTATTAATATTTTACATCGAATCTTATTATTCTTTTGATTACAATAAATACATTTTCACTGTGTTTTTTTCCTGTAACGGTAATGTATTTTCGAAGCTTATCAATCAGTAGGATCATTTAGCATAAACATTTGAAACGCTTTAAACGCTGAAGTCCACATATAAAATTAATATTATAGACTTATCGCAGAGACCGAGTCCTTGGTCACTCAACACATCCCAATCGATATGTTCTTATAATCGCAAATTAGCATCTTGCGAACACTCAAACATTCAAATGGTTGTAAAACCAGCGGTAATTGATGATTACTGACTGTCATTTTGTTCAAGAAAATGATAGCCAACCTTATTAACTTTTATCTTAAAACTATACACTTCCTTTTTTAAAGCTAACATAAATCTAAAGGCTTCAGCATAAAATTTGTCGCTGAATTTTATAGAATGGAAAAATGAAAAAATATATTCTTGACTAATCTTACATGTTTATATATACATGTAGTTATATATACATGTTTTTAACCTTTTTCAAATCTTACGGTTCCGAGAATTAGTTTCAATTTGGTGGGGGTGGGGGGGATTACTTAATAGTTACGTTAATAATATTAAATGTAGCTATCCAAATCAAAAGAGTTAAAGTTTTCTGAAACTTAACGAATATTGCGTTTACTGATATCTTACGAATATACAGTATCCATATCACAGTAGTCTATAAAGAAGAATTCTTAAAGATTTTTAGAAAATGTCGTATTATAGAAGGATTAAACAGACATAATAACTTTTTAACATTTTATTATATTTTATCACAAATTATTCGTTCAGAAAAGTAGCCCTTATTTTAAATTTAAGAGTGAAATATACATTTGAAATAAAACAATCGCCAATGGTGAAAAAATAATTAAGCAAACTTTTATTATTATTATTATGCTAAATGCTGAAGCGTAAATTAAGTCATAATAATAAATGTATAGAGTTACACTATTATTACTTTATGCAAATAATAACAAAAATAATTGTTAAGACAAATTAGTATTCGATGAAAATACGTGTTTTATTAATAGAACGTTAGACCCCGAACGGCTTAATTACAGAAACTTATCACCCAATTATTTTCTATAACTCATAAAAACTTATTGTAGAAAATTAAGTAAAAATTTTTAGGTAATCGTCCTTTTAATGTATAGTCTTTCTGTGACTTCAGCACTCAGAAAACAGAGGCAATATTAAAAGTAATTACTTTAATATTTAAAAAAAGTAACTGAAAATAATTCTTTGCACAGCTTTTCAAACGTATTTAAAAAGAGCGTACAAATAAGTAAAATTTCTCGTTATTGAAAAGAACTATATCCTTCCTCTTGCGTGTTGAAAAATAAATGTCGAAAAAGACTAGTTTTAAGGTTTTATTCGTGAACATAACCTACATAAATAGGTAGTCTTTACCGAAGTAAATTGCTACCTTATCTTTACTCGCATTCATCGTCTGAAAATAAAATAATTTGAAAATTTGTAAAATTCGATATTAGTAGAGGCGATTATATCCAGTCTACCTGACCAGCCCAACGTTGTCTGGATCTGGGATCAAAAAATCAAATAAACAATCAGAAATAAAAAAAAAAATTTCAGAGGGAAAATTTTACCCTATTGTAGGATTTTAAAAATAACGTGATAAAATTTAAAATAGCCCGCCGATAGCTTTTATTGGTTTATTTAGCTTTTTTGGCCAAAATTTGCCTTTTATGACCAAAATGTGTTTTTATAGACCTAAGAATTTCAATTGTACACTGCACATTTTAAAGAGTTTTTTAATTAGTTTTAAAGAAAATTTAATTAGAATTCAATAAATAAAGTAATTTTTCAGTAATGAAGATATTAATATTGGATTAATACATAGATGGAGTTGCTAGTGATTTGTAGCCTGAATTGTAAATATGACAGCTAAATATGAAATGGATGTGGAATTAATTAATGAACAAATAGTATATAAATAAAAAAGAAAAGTGCCCAGCATGAAAAACTGGTGGCATTGAGCTCACAGGCAATTCACACTAATTGTATGTTATACTCTTATTTTAAAGAATAATGCTCCCTCAAAAAAATAAGTGAAGGGGGATTAGCCCCCGTTTCCCCCTTTATACTTAACCAATGAACCTCCAAATCTAATCAGGGAAGCTCCTTAACATAATAAACCGGTATACCAAATTTGGAGCAAATCGAATAATTCTGCAAAAAAAAAAAACATTTATCTAAATTAAAGGGGGTGGACTAGTCCCCCTCTTCCCCCTTTATCCTTAACCAATGAACACCCAAAACTAATCAGGGAAGTTCCTTTACATAATAAACCGGTGTACCAAATTTGGAGCAAATCGAATAATTCTGCAAAAAAAAAACATTTATCTGAATTAAAGGGGGTGGACTAGTCCCCCTCTTCCCCCTTTATCCTTAACCAATGAACCCCCAAAACTAATCAGGGAAGTTCCTTTACATAATAAACCGGTGTATCAAATTCGGAGCAAATCGAATAATTCTGCATGAAAACCACATTTATCTGAATTAAGGGGGGGGGGGACTAACCCTCCTCCCCCCCCCCTTTATCCTTAACCAATGAACCCCCAAAACTAATCAAGGAAGTGCTTATCAGAATGAAACTAGAAAAAAAATTTGAAGCAAATGGGATGTTTCTATCAAGAGTTATCGCGTTACGTACATACGTACGTACATACATACAGAACCGGCGGGCACATAAGCTCTCAGGCTTTGATAGCCTGTGAGCTAAAAACCATAGCAATAACAATTTAGAATGTTTCTAGAGCTCGAATGTTTGTGTTCTTTTCACCCTTTTAAATTTCGAATTTTTTAGAAACCATCTTTAGGGAGCAGTTGTGTCCTAAACGTAAACCGCCATGCCAAATTTCAAGTTTTCCATCGCTTCAGTATCACAAAAATCGAATTTTAGACCGTTTTTTCCCCTGCACTCTTTTTAATTTCATTTTTTTTTCTTTTACTTTTCTGTGCATAAATTTGCGTCTTAAAAGTAGCAACCTTGTCGAATTTCAAGTCTCTAATCCTTAACAATTTCATAGAAATCGTAATTCAGAACGCTTTTCGCGGATTTCACCCTTTTAAACTTCGAAAACTGTTTTGTGCAAGCATTTACGTTTTAAAAGTAGCAGCCCACCCATGTTAAATTTTAAGTCTCTATCCTTACCATTTCCATATAAATCGTAATTTGTAATGTTTCTCGAACGTTTTCCGCTCTTTTTTTCTTCAACCCTGTTAAATTTCGAAATTTTTAGAAACCGTTCATAGATATATTTAGCTCTTAAAAGAATAACCACCACACCAATGGAAACTTCCAAATGATTCTTATGACATGAACATTATAATATAAATATCAAACGATCCCTGATTATGGGATTGGAAGTTCTCTAACACCTACAAGAATAAGTTTAAAATTTATATTATAAAGCACAAATGTGTCCGTCATTAACACTAAGCACAAAAGCAACATTAGGTATCGTGACATACGCTATCACTTTCTCTTTGGTGGAATATATATCCACTTTACATAATCGCACAGAAACAAAAAATGCATTGTCAAATAAAGTTAGTTTAAAAATTGTTAATTAATTTGGCCATTTTTTATGATTATTTTAAAATAATTTCAAAGCATGTAGCTTTTTAAGTTAACAACGAGTATTATAATAATGAACATGTGTTTGCTACAGTGATGCAAAGTAGAATCATTGGGAGTCGGATACTAAACCTCGGGATTCGAAACTGAAGACGTTACCACTGAACCGCTACATTTCGCAATGTCTATCACTTACACACCGTGGCAGGTAATTGGTGATTTTCCTTATAGAATCAGTTTCAAAGCGGTTTGAAAATGGTTAAAAATGATTTAAATACCTAATCCGTCGGCGTCGATTTGTACGATATATTTGCCAAATGAAATTTCAGTCGGAAATATGATTTGGAAGCTACTATGTCCACTTACTCACACACACATGTACATAATAATTATAATACTTTCTTTACACTATGTGTTCTGAAAGTATAAATCACATTAAATAAAAGAGATGGGCTTAAAAAAAATAAGGATTTGTTTGACAAAAATATCCTTGAAGGTTGAAGATCAGGTTAATGACTTTTTCAAAAAAATAGCAGTCTGAAGTTTTGACCAGAAAGATTAAGATAGAACAAGATAGAACCAGATTAAACATTTTCTTTTTCTTTTCTACTCTCTTTCAAAGATAATTTTACTGAAAGAACTGAAAGGGAAATCTTTTAAAATTTTAGGGCATACAAGGGTTGTCATTTGTTTATTTTATATGGAAATTCGTACACTGAATATAGTTGATTATGTAATCGATATTTACTACGTGTTGAAGAATATATTACACTTTGTATCCAAAGCTACCGAGATGAGACATCATTAGAATTCTACATATGCAAGTTTTTTAATACAGTCTGCAAATAGCATGTCACTTCCCTGCATTTTTACGAATAAATTTGCCTGTAACTTTAAATAAGCTGTAAAACGTTTGGTAAAAATAGATTATGGTTGTTAAAAAAAAAAAAAAAAAAAAAAAAGCATAAATATAGCATTCATGTCGCTGCAAATTTACTAATTTTTACCTTTTTATTTTAATCCAAAAGTAAAAGTTCATGAACTCAAAAAATATTAATATGGGCATAAACAAAAGCATGGGATATGTATGGATCTATGTTTGATAATGAAAACTTAAACGACAGAATAGTTACATTTATTATCAACCAGTAGCACTGCATTAGTGTCGGTTGTTTGTACAGCGGCGCAGTCTTAGCTGTGTTCCTAACACAGGTAAGATTACAATGTTTAATGTGACGTCTGTCTTAATAAAGACCAGAAAGGTTTCGAATTATTATTATTATATAATATCTTAACACTTAAATATGCCGTGCTGCCGATCTAATATGAAAATTTCTAAAAGTACGGTCGTACTAAGAGTTATTAAGGTAAACGATATTTAGCCGTGAATAATGTCATCTAAAACTCATTAAACTCAATTTTCTCGTAACACTCCTTTTTTAGCGGCTTTGCCTGAATATATAAATATTTTTAAATAAAGGAAATTAAATTTTCTACAAACTATACCTGAGAAACAAAAAATAATTGCAAGTTGTAAAAAATATGTGATTAGTTATATATATTTTTTAATTTTTCACATTTTTAGGATTCCGTACTTAAAAAGTAAAAACGGAACCATTATAAGATCACTCCTGTGTCTGTCTGTCCATGTGTCACAGCCATGTTACTCGCAAACTATGTGACGTGGAAAGTTCAAATTGGGGAAGTAATAAAGTCTATTGACCCACATATTTACGGATTTTTAAACATTCACAAATACACTGCTCAAAACAATTTAGGGGAGCACATGGTTTTAACGAAATTACGCAAATATTTACACCGATAAGTAACGCAAAATAAAACATTCATAATTTAAAGTTTTGTAGAAAACAGATAAAGAAAACTTTACATGTAAATTAAAGTTTATGACGTCAAAAACTAGAAAAAGGAGATGTGCAGAAATCGGGATTTTGCAGAAACGTCTGTTTCACTGCCTCAGTTGTAAAATTTAATTGCTCAGCTTGTGTTTTGAGAAAAGGTGGCTTGCAAACGTCACAACAACATGATTTACCGCAATCCATGACTTGGCGTGTTATCGGGACAGTTGAATTTGGGGAAACACAACGAAATGTAGTGGATGCTGTTGGAGTCGCAAGAAGCGTCCATGAAAGGCTGTGGAATCGATTCCAAGACACATAGAATGGTAGTCATCGACAAGTGCAAGGTCGAAAATGTGATAACAAAGACACTGATGACCGATATATCCTGTTAACATCTCGTCGAGGCAGAACGGACAATGCTTCTCAGCTGCAAACACAGTTGTTCTTAGCCACAGAACGAAGGGTGCCCAGCCAGACAGTCCGAAATAGGCTTCATCAAGGTGGTCTCTATGCACGTAAGCCAATGATTTGTATTCCGTTGACCTCAAGCCACTGTGCGGCCAAAGAAGTTGGGGAACTGAACATCGAGTTTGGAGGCAAAGTTGTTGTAGTCAAATTCTGTTTACAGACGAGTCCCGATTCAGTCTGGGTGTGACATCTGATGTGTTTTGGCATGGAGAGAAAGAGGCACTCAAAATAATCCCTCATTCGTTCGTGAAAGATCACGTTACAGACAAGGTGGGTTGACGCTATTGGCTGGAATCAGCATAGGTGGACGTACGGGCCTGCATATCATTCGGAATGGCACTTTGACGATCCGAAGTTATACAGACGAAATACTGAGACCTCATGTCGTATTTTATGTTGCAGAAATGAGTGATTTCTTTTTTTCCATGCATGATAATGCCAAACTTCATACAGTTTGTCTTGTGGAAACATGCTTGAAGCTAAAACAATACAGCAGCGTATGGAATGACCAGCATGCCTTCCTGACCTAAATCCCATCGAGCATGTTTGGGACATACTCAGACGACGCATTGCTGTGAGACCGAGGCCTCCTTTTACTGTCCAGGACTTGGAGATTGCAATTCTTGAGCAGTGGAACAGTATTCCCCAAAATCTTACCGATAACCTCATCGCATCCATGGAAAACAGGTGTGCAGCAGTCTTAGCTGTTCGAGGAGACCACGTGCCATATTAAAAATCTTGCATCATTTCTAAACAATACTTTTTTTTTACCATTTACATGAAAACAAATTGTTGCCCTAAACCATCTTTTCATGTTCTTTTCTTCTTTTCAAAGAATAAAAACTTCCTTACAATTTTTTTGCGTCTTTTTTTTCTGTATTGTGCATTGATACATGTGTACTATCCATTTTATGCCCACACGTGGCTGTCTTGCACTGTTCTATTCACTTTTTTGCTTGCTCCCCTAATTTTTTTGAGCAGTATATATTTAGGAAAAATGTAGGGGGGCTAATTAAGTTATTTGAAAAGAAAATCTTATATTTGTATGCCGTGTGAGGTATCGTGTGAAACTTTTTATAACGCTGAACTCAAAAATACATTTCTTTTAATTTTAGGTATTATATTGTCAGAGATATCGTCGAAAATGCAGTGCAAAAAAATATGCCCCCCCCCTTCTATTTCCGAATCTACTGAAACTAAAATTGTGAAAAAATTAGAGATAGTAGACGTTGATTTAAACCTTGCAGGAAAATTATAGCGGTTACCCTAGGTCACATAGTTTTTGAGAAAAGCGCATTTTTTTCGCTACACATAAATTTCAGCTTGCAGGCATTCAGCAAAGGTGTTAAGCAGTACATAATATGCACTACATCTATCGTAGCAGAAGTATAAAAGCATTGCTAATAATGATTTTCGAAAAAAAATGTTGGCAATTAGCCGAGATATTAACCCTTAAAGACTCGGACGGTTTGGACGTACATAATGACAGGGGCGGCGTACTCTATGTACCATCGGCTTTTAAAGTCCAGATAACAACTTTTAATGATATATTTGTTTAATACAATGCCCAGTAGCAGTATAAAAGCAATAAACGTCAAATTGTTAAAAACAGATTAATTTAATTAGAATTAATCACCTAAATACTATGGGATTCGCGGCTAGTTTGCATTGAATGGATCTCTCAATACGCCTCCTGTGTCTTTAAAAGTTAATTAAAAACCTATCTGGAAAAATGCGGCACGGACCAAGGCGGCCTTTCAACTTTGCGACCTCCTTTCGAAGCGCGCTTAGCGCAAGGCCAAGTTTAAACTTTGAACAAGGGTTATGATTTAGCTACACTGTAAAAAGAAAAAATTATTACTGCGCTGAATTTAGCTTTATGACATGCAAAATGAAGTTAAAATATGCACTACTTTTATTGTCAGTACCGAATTAAGTTCGTCATAAACATATTAGGAAAGAGTAAGAATAGCAATGTTTGATATTAATTTGGCTTCATATCTGTTTTAACTGTTATGATATACCCATTCATACTTTTTCTAGTATATACAGCTATACCCAACCCTATGTTGTACAGTTTTTTTATAAAGTCTTATTATTCTTTTAGCAACGATTTTTTTAAATAATGCAGTTAATAATTTATATATTTTTGTACGGAACCCTCTGAGCGCGAGTAATACTCACACTTGACCGTTTAATTCGGGTATAATTCTAAAACAACATTATAAGCAGTATAAAGATGAAATGATGACTCAAAATATGGAACTTAGAGTTCAAAATCTTAGCAAAACTACCAGGTGTCCTAAAAAGGACTGACTGATTTTAAAATTCAATAATTTGCAAACGGTGACAGATATTTAAAAAATTCTTGCAGGAGAGTTATGCATAAGGTGAAAAGTTTTTTTACAGTGATTTTCGATTTTAGTTCGAATTACAAACAATAGATGGCGCTGTAAGCAATAGGCGCTAAATACAGGCTCGATTTTTTGGCCTTTCTCTTCATCCTTGCGGGAAAAGGAGGTTAAAATGTATTGAGTGGGTCCCGAAATACCAAAAATCGAGCCTGAATTGAGCGTCTATTGATCGCAGCGCCATCTATTGTTGGTAATTCGAACTGAAATCGAAAATCACTGTAAAAAAACTTTTGACCTTATGCATAACCCTCCTGCAAGATTTTTTTAAATATCTGTCACTGTTTGCAAGTTATTGAATTTTAAAATCAGGCAGTCCTTTTTAGGACACCCGGTAGTTTTGCAAGATTAATTTTGTCGTAAAATATTAAAACTCCTGTTACCATTTTTTAAGCCTTAAAAAAATCTATAAAACACAAGTAAATAAATGCTAAAAGAAGTACTAGTACCAATGAATTACGGGTTTCCTATCCACCATCAAACTGCAGCCAATTTGTGTCATTTCAAACCTTTCTGCTCACTTTTATTACTTTCTTCTGTCTACAATAGAAGAAAGTATTGTTATCGAAATTTTCTTCAACTTCTGGTTTTCGACGGATTTACACGTTTTAGAGGTCAGAAAACCTGAAAAATATGTTTATATAAAATGTCTGCCTGTTCTTGTGTCCGTGTGTCGTTCTTGTACCTTTGAGAGAAGTGTATGAAGTTATGCTTAAAGTTGAACGAAATCTCAGATACAGTAGTACCTCGATTTACGTCACTCCGCATTTACGACGTCTGGCCTGAAAAAAAAATTCCTTAATGAAGATTGACTTTGAACTTTTTTGAAGACTTTCGGTTCTATGAAGAGAAACTTTCCCTCGATAGTCACGTGATAGTAACAATCAAATAAGAAAAGTCGCTAGAAAAAGCTTGCTTAGAAAACACACTCTGCTGTTACAAAGAGCTTCTAAGAGAAAAAAAAAATGAGAAAAATTTGTCGGTTAAAACTTCACTGTAAAATTTTTTTACATCCTCAAAGACTCGAACGGTATGCGGCTAGAAGAATAATAAATTGTAAGTTAACAATTTGTTGATTTATTCCAAATTCTTGTATCACAAACGCATTTTTTGCTAATGTTAAATATATGTAACATAATCCTTAAATACAATAGAATATGTTGATTAAATTTTGGAGAATTTTTTATTACTTATCTTTTTATTTATTTTTTCTTATTTAAATATACCTCGACTTACATCGTTTTCGAATTACGTAGCTAGTCTTGGAATGAATTGCTGACGTTAGTCGAGGTATTACTGTATATGTTTTTGGCTATTGCAAGCAGGACCTGTAAAAAAATTATGGAACGTTACTCCATACAAGTAATATAAAAATTTTGTTTTTAAAGTCAATTCCTACTTAGGTCATGAAAGAAAAATTTAATATAATCCCTTAAGCTAATATTAGTTTTGTTGCTTCTCAATGCAAAATATCTCAATTTGTTGATTTTCTATAAGCAAGTAGGTTTACAATGGAAGTCTATGGGAATTTGGCGAAATATTAGAGATATCGCCAAGTTGACGTCACTTTTGGCGACTCATTTTGGATGCCAAATTTGGCAATATATCGCTAAGTTGGTGACAAACTTGGCGGTATTTGGCGACAGAACAGGGTCCCCCCTATGGTAACCCACCTTATAGATATGAAGATGCATTAAATGCTTCAATAATCAATGGCCGCCATTTTGTCTCCCATGTAAAACTAAAATTAATTAATTAAAATTTAATTAATGAATTAATATTTGAAAGAACTGCATTAACATCAATTGTCATCCAGTACAAGTTTTAAAAAATGTATTTCAACTTGATAGGATGAATAATAAGTATTTTATTAACGATTGAAAATTTGAACAAGATATATATATAAATAAATAAATAAATATATAAATATAGGGAGAGTGTGAACTAATAGTAGGAATTGAAAAATTGGTGGTGGCATACTACCTCCATATTTACGGGGTAATTTAACTTACATAATGGTGTAATTTAAATTGATATAACTGGTGTGTGTAATATTACACATTAGAGTAACGTAACACCAGTTATATTGGTTAAATTACTCAATACAATGGAGGCAGAAAGGATGCCACCTATTTTATGGAGTAACGTTACATAAAATTTACACTGTAGAATTGATCCAAATTTCATATATATATATATATATTTCTGGCTATAGCAAGCAGGTCCTCCTTGAATTTGGAAATATTCCGCCTGAAAGGGACACTGTAATAGCGATTTTTGTGTAATTTTCTTAATTTTTCGTATTTTTATTGTACATCGGCGGTTCGTGCAGCTGAAGCAGAAATTTAAGATGAAAGTCAAAGTTGTTATAGTATTGAACTAATACTATTAAAATATTAACATTCGTAACTAATTTTTGAAATATTAAGATGTGTGAGATAGCAGTAAGTTCGGAATTCCGCTGTAATTCTCGTGTTTTTATGTTTAAATACCGATAGAAAGCAACTCCAGGACCGTAACATTGCCAACTTTCGAGGACAAATGTAACTCTCTTCAGTAAATGTAACTAAGTAAATTCAAATGTAACTAAGCGAATTCAAATGTAACTGAGCAATTAAAAATTTTCTTACTTAAATCCCATGCCTTTGTGTAAGTTTTTGTGAAATCATCGTGCTTTCTGTATATCATTTGTATCTATTATCTGCAACATCTATACTTTATCTGTACATTTCGGATTATTAAATTTTTACTTTTTCAATTACTTTTTAGCTCACAGGCTATCAAAGCCTGAGAGCTAATGTGCCCGCCCGTTCTGTATGTATGTATGTATGTATGTATGTACGTACGTACGTATGTACGTAACGCGATAACTCTTGATAGAAACATCCGATTTGCTTCAAAATTTTTTCCTAGGTTCGCTGTGATAAGGCGCTTCCCTGATTAGTTTTTGGAGTTCATTGGTTAAGGATAAAGGGGGAAAAACGGGGTTAGTCCACACCCCACCCCCTTAATTCAGATAAATGGGTTTTTCCTGCAGAATGATTCGATCTGCTCCGAATTTGGTATACCGGTTTATTATGTTGAGGAACTTCCCTGATTAGTTTTGGGAGTTCATTGGTTAAGGATAAAGGGGGAAAAACGGGGTTAGTCCACCCCCCTTAATTCAGATAAATCTGTTTTTCATGCAGAATGATTCGATTTGCTCCCAATTTGGTATGGCGGTTTATTATGTTAAGGAACTTCCCTGATTAGTTTTGGGGGTTCATTGGTTAAGGATAAAGGGGGAAAAACGGGGTTAGTCCACCCCCCTTAATTCAGATAAATGTGTTTTTTATGCAGAATGATTCGATTTGCTCCGAATTTGGTATACCGGTTTATTATGTTAAGGAACTTCCCTGATTAGATTTGGGGGTTCATTGGTTAAGGATAAAGGAGGAAAAGGGGGGTTAGTCCACCCCCCTTAATTCAGATAAATGGGTTTTTCATGCACAATCATTCGATTTGCTCCGAATTTGGTATACCGGTTTATTATGTTAAGGAACTTCCCTGATTAGTTTTGGGGGTTCATTGGTTAAGGATAAAGGGGGAAAAACGGGGTTAGTCCACCCCCCTTAATTCAGATAAATGTTTTTTTTATGCAGAATGATTCGATTTGCTCCGAATTTGGTATACCGGTTTATTATGTTAAGGAACTTCCCTGATTAGATTTGGGGGTTCATTGGTTAAGGATAAAGGGGGGTTAGTCCACCCCCCTTAATTCAGATAAATGGGTTTTTCATGCACAATCATTCGATTTGCTCCGAATTTGGTATATCGGTTTATTATGTTAAGGAACTTCCCTGATTAGTTTTGGGGGTTCATTGGTTATAGATAAAGGGGGGAAAACAGGGTCAGTCCACCCCCCCTTAATTCAGATAAATGTGTTTTTCATGCAGAATGATTCGATTTGCTCCGAATTTGGTATACCGGTTTATTATGTTAAGGAACTTCCCTGATTAGTTTTGGGGTTCATTGGTTAAGGGTAAAGGGGGAAAAGGGAGGTTAGCCCGCCCCTCTTAATTTAGATAAATGGGTTTTTCTTGCAGAATGATTCGATTTGCTCCGAAGTTGGTAGACCGGTTTATTATGTTAAGGAGCTTCCCTGATTCGTTTTGGCGATTAATTGGTTAAGGATAAAGGGGGGTTAGTCCAGCCCCTTAATTTAGATAAATGTTTTTTTTTTTGCAAGGTTATTCGATTTGCTCCAAGTTTGGTATACCGGTTTATTATGATAAGGAGCTTCCCTGATTAGATTTGGAGGTTCACTGGTTAAGTATAAAGGGAGAAACGGGGGCTAATTCCCCTTCACTTATTTTTTTGAGGGGCATTATTCTTTAAAATAAGAGTATAATATACAATTAGTGTGAATAGTCTGTGAGCTCAATGCCATCAGTTTAGCTGGGCACTTTTCTTTTTTATTGATCACTTTGTACACTTGCAATACACGCTTGTATTAAATATTAACCCTGCAGTTTGGGGATGAAATTTTGATTAGGAAAAAAAAAAGGAAACAAAACAAAACACCCGGAATATAAAATAAAATTTTTTTAAATGTGGACTTCAGCCGCATGCAAACCATATAAAATTTATTCTAAATTCATTTTTAATATCTTTAACATTGGTGAACAGTGTTTATGAATTCGGTTTGTCTCTCTGTCTGATCTAAACATCAAGGCTTGAAATGTGGTATTAATTATACTTTTACTACCCAATCTATAATAGCAGTTAATTATAGCAACTTAAAGATTTTTTTAAAACAATTAATGTGAATAAGAAGATTAAAAATTCGATTCTTGACATATTTAACTTTAAAATATTAAATAAAATTGTTTCTGGTAACTTTTGTTTATCGAGAGAGAGGCCCGATTAAACAGTTTTGTATCTTCTGGTTGTTTTCTGCATAGTTACGCACATACTATCTTATCTAAAATATTTGTGTTTAAGGTTATAAGTAAGTAAATGTTTTGGGTCACTTGTACTGCAATAGCTAAAAATGCACGTGACTGTGACATGAATACAAATATTTCTTAAAAGACCTGCCAAATATTCAGTCGGCCAAAAATAAATAATTAAACATAAAGAGATTGGGAAAACAACCGCGTACTATCTAATGGATGTATTATTGTAGAGAGAGGGGATAAATAACGTTTAATTGGGATGTATGTCTACTTTAAATTCGTGTAAATAAATCGGGTTTAGGGAGCAATCTCCAAATGAAATTGGAACAAATTTGGAATTTTCAACGCAAGTATCTAATTTTGATTCCAGAAAATAAATTTGGACTTTAAAATTGTCCGCAAATAAATTCAAACAAGTTGGAAATTGCTCGTCAAACGTGGCAAATGAGGTGCGTTCGTACTATAACTAGTTTTATAATTATTTTTTGCACCCCATATTGTACTGAATGTATAATTTTTTGCACTTCATAAAGTGCATAGTCTGATACATCATTAAAATGCACTTCCAATAATTTTTTCCCATTCCCGTAATGTAACGGAACACTTTTGACTGTCCCTGTAATTAAACTATACATCCGATTTTCCTAAAATTTGAAATAGCTCAACAAAATTTTGCAACAACTATATCTTTAAAATTTCAGACCATTCGGAAGGCTGTAATATCATTAAAATGCACTTGCAATAATTTTTCCCATTGGCCGTAATGTAAAGAAAAACTTTTGACAGTCCCTGTAATTAAACTATACATCCGATTTTCCTAAAATTTGAAATGGCTCGACAAAATTTTGCAACAATTATATCTTTAAAATTTCAGATCATTCGGAAGGCTCTAATATCATTAAAATGCACTTGCAATAATTTTTCCCATTGGCCGTAATGTAAAGAAAAACTTTTGACTGTCCCTGTAATTAAACTATACATCCGATTTTCCTAAAATTTGAAATGGCTCGACAAAATTTTGCAACAATTATATCTTTAAAATTTCAGATCATTCGGACGGCTCTAATATCATTAAAATGCACTTGCAGTAATTTTTCCCATTGGCCGTAATGTAAAGAAAAACTTTTGACTGTCCCTGTAATTAAACTATACATCCGATTTTCCTAAAATTTGAAATGGCTCGACAAAATTTTGCAACAATTATATCTTTAAAATTTCAGATCATTAGGAAGGCTCTAATATCATTAAAATGCACTTGCAATAATTTTTCTCATTGGCCGTAATGTAAAGAAAAACTTTTGACTGTCCCTGTAATTAAACTATACATCCGATTTTCATAAAATTTGAAATGGCTCGACAAAATTTTGCAACAATCATATATTTGAAATTTCAGACCATTCGGTTGGGTAGTTTTTGCTCTGTTACATGCGGACGGACAGACGGACGGACTGAACGACGACTATAGGTGCTACGTATTTATATAATTACGAACGCACCTAAAAAGGAATTTCTATAAATTAAGTTAATTGCTAGGTCGTTCTTAAAAGAAAAATCAATTACGGTACATTCGGGTTTAATGCAAATTTTATCAGTACTGTTCGGCAAATAATATTATTAATGATAAAAACCGAATTAAATAAACTATTTAATATTCGATAACATATCTGAGATCACTGTACATTTTTTAGCATTTTTGTTTTTCAGGAACTTAAACAGTTTTTCCATAATCTCTCAAACTATAGTAATGGTGCTTTTCTTTAAGCCTAACTAAAAATATTTAAAGGAATGAGCTGAAATTTCATAAACACATATAAGAACCTACTAGAAAGCTATTTTCTTTAAAATATTTGCATTTTACATAATTCAGATTTCGGAAAAAAAAATCCATGTTTTCTAATATTAATTTCGTATTTTTCATACATGATAATTTTAAAATTGCGTAAAAATCAAATTATGTTTCAAATACTTAATATTAAAATGACCGAAAAAAAATCACCGTGAAAAAGTAATTATTACTGGAAATATGAAACAGAATATTAAGATATTAGAAGCTCGAAATTTTGTTTCCACATTGTTTCTAAACTTCTTCACAGAATGATTTGATTGGTATTTGAAGTTCAAAATTATCCTGGAATCAAAATAGTTGTTAAATTTGAGTACCACATTTATAAATTGTTTGCTAACTTTGAAAATATTTAATAATATAGCAGTATGAGGGCTTTCGATCTCTCTTTTCACCTAAGAAGTATTTAAATTATTTTAAAAATTTTAAACGTTAAGTCAAAAGTTTGGTTTGTTCAGAGAAATGTAAGTCGAAAGAGCCGCATCTTTCATAAGAATAACTTTTATTACATCAGGCTAAAATGGTTCATAAAGTGAAAATAAATTCGCTGTAGATGGTAAATATACGAAACTAAATCTTCTTTTTTTTCCCCTATAATGGTTTAAGAATACAACTTTAGTTTCAAGATCAGTTATTAGACAGCCCTCATCATCAGCTAGTAGTATAAAGCAATCAACACAGCAAAGATAAAAACATAGCATCCATGCAAAACACATATATCGTGGCATACCTGTTTTTATATTTGCTGGGATAACTACTCTCTGCTAATATCATCTGGTGGTAAGAGCCAATAATTAATTCATCTCATAATAACAGTTGTGTTCTTATATCATCATATGGAGAAACGAGATTTACTTTCTTATAAAATGTTTTATCTTTAACGTGATTTTAAAACCCGCTTGTAAATGTTATTTACATTTTGCTTTACTTGCTCGCTTCATTTTCTGTCCTTTCCGAAAATTTTGGGTAGCATAAGAAACTTTTATTGCAAAAATGGTCTTTAGATTTCGAAAAACTGTTGATTTCGTTTTTGAAGTTAAGAGAACGTTTTTCGGAATCGTTGGTAACTCGAAAGAGTGGTTATTGTATTTTCGTAAATTTTAAAAAAGATTCAATTTTTTTTTTTTTTTTGTACAGTCTTTGGGCTTTTGTAAAAACATTTATGTTTCATCTTAAAAATGTGAAATACGCATTACTTTAAATATTGCTGATTTCAGCTGATTTTGCTTATATTCTAGGATAGGAGACGTTAAATATTGGCACAATTTTTGAGTTCGCAGGGACGATCTGTTTCTACATCTCTTAGGTGATCCATGTCAACCTTTGAAGTCTTTTTATCTTTATTCAACTTTGACCATACTCAGAAATCCTTCAATTTTCCCATGACTCTTTTTCTAGAGCAATATCTCTCTCTCTCTCTGAATAAATTGGTCTAACCTAATACATTCAATTATATGATGCTGGGTTTGTTTGTTTTTTTATCAAATTCAGAGCCGAGATTAGGTAGAGATCTCTAATTATGTTTTATCAAAATGACAGAGGCTTGTATGGATAATGTTTTACATGTTGCTCAAAAATCCTATTATTTGAGGATTTATTTCGATAAATTTGTGGATCTTGATTGCCTTAAATATAATTGTATTTGAGACACATGAGAACAACAATTCTGTAGTTAAAATATATATTAGAAGCAGAAGAAATTAGTTTATCTCTAATATTTTTCCGAAACTTTTGAGATTTTTTTTTCTGTTGCCATGTAGTGGTAACACCATGAGACTTGTTGTTTCCACTAATGTTCTGTTCGAAAATTGAAAAACTTCATTTTACTTTAAAAGCTCATAAAATAGGCGAATTTCCTTAATCTAAAAAAATTAAAAGTATTGTTAATATCATAAGGAATAAGTATATAAAAATTAAAAAATGTAACATTCGAAAGCAATAGAATCTCTAACATATTAGTAGTCGTTTCCGAAATTAAATGCATGAGTAGGAAAAGAAACCATAATATTATCAAGCTACCATCACAACATTCTGTTGCTTACCATTTGCTTTACTATCACAAAACAGCAATTATAAAGACTTAGTGTAGAACTTTGCATTACAACTTTTTTCACTTTAATCTGTGTTATTTTATATTTAATGTTTTGATGTTTTATGCTTTTACTAATAGATCGTGATTCTTTTCAGATTTTCACGTACCATACAGTGTCACAATGCTATTATTAGGAATGGGCTGATTATCTGCATCTTATAGCGTGTCTTCATATTGTGTCTTTTCTGTTCTGTTGTTGAAGTAGCATCTACAGGTCGCCCTTATGGAAGAGAAAGAGAAATCGAAGTGCAATATGGTAGAGAAAAGTGTGGAAGAAGTTCCGCTTGTGCAACCACCTGATGGCGGATGGGGCTGGTTTGTTGTCCTCGGTTCTTTCTGTTGCAATGTCATTGTGGACGGAATTATTTTCTCGTTTGGACTATTATTACCAGAACTTTCAAAAGACCTCGGAGTGAGCAAAGGACAGCTAGCATGGGTAGGATCTTTACTTGCAGGATTTTACTTAATAGCAGGTAAACATTTTAAAGGTTTTATTCACTTCAGTTTAAAATATTAAAATTTATTAATTTAATAATAAAAAAATGAGGTTTTTTTTTCTGTTGCTTTACCCATAATTGTTACGATTGAATAATGTACGTAATGGTTAATTAACAAAAAAAATTAACAGTAATCATCTTCATTCAGTAAATGGGATTTTTACAAACATTACATATGCATACGTATACTACAGCAACATATATATTAATAGCACCGTGACCAAAATGCAACTCATGCTTTCGTCACGAAGTTTTTAACATATAATATATTGGTGTTCAAAATTTTTCACTTTTATGAAATGTGAAATCTTTCTCTGAATTCTAAAAAATTAGAAGAAAGAAAAACAGGAAAGAGAAAATAAATTGCACTGGATTTTTTAAATGAAATATTTCGCATAAATTAGTTGAAGCACATTTCGCAAATAAACTGTCTTTTGTAATTGACATCTTTCTCAAATCTATCCTTCTATATATATAAAAAAAAAGTAACGATTTCGAAATAGACCAATAAAAATCTGCGTAGATCTTCCCAGTACACTTCTAGATTGGCATCCATATTTCTTGTGACCAAGATCTTTCTTCATTAATATTAAGAAAACTGTTTCATACAAAAAAATGAAAATTGGTACTATTATAAAGAAATGTTTGATAAACACGCGGATGCACACAGTTTTAAAATCGAATAATTATTTTAAGAGATATTTCATGTTAAAGTTGCTCAAAATCGTTCCATTAAAAAAGTTTTATAGGAGCAAAAACTATACATAGAAATTTAAACATTCCGGTGTGCAAACTGCAATTTTTTCTTTTTTTACTCATTTTTTGAAGATTTATCTCCATTTTAAATTCAAGTTTTCAGCATTTCGAGTGATATTTTTTTACGTATTTTAGAAAAGGGTATTATTTTAAATTGTTGCCAATTTTAAAAGCAGCGCAAATAATAATATGTCCTTCAAATTAAAAATTTATTTACACGTGGCTATTATAACCATAAAAAACTTTCAAATGAGAATTAAGTGATTATGTGTTAAAAAACAGGAAAATATTGAAAATTACGTCATAAAAACTATAGTTACACATGAATTTTAAAAGAGAATGAAAATTTTTAAACAATAAATTCATTATTATGCGTTAAAAGTCGCAAATGGAGGAAATTTACGTCATATTTAAAAAGGCCAAGTAATTGACAATTGGCAAAACAGTTTAAATTAAAAAATATATTTGCGGGAGACATTTATTTCATATTTTGAGATAATCTTTTCAGCAATTATCGTGAATTCTAAGACAGAGCAAGTAATATTTCCTTTCGAACAACAAAAGTGCTTTCATGTGAATGTTAAAAAGAGAAAGAAAACTTTGGTGAAATTTATGTCAGATATAAAATGATACCTTTCAAATGCGTTATTTATAAGAACTTTCTTATAGAGCTGTTAAAAAACCGAGAGACAAAGATTCTGTTTACTTAATCCATTTTACATTAGCTTATTTTCAAATTTTTAACTAATTTTTTTTTAATCAAAGACGAAAACAGCCATTGTATCCCTTAACAAACGCTAATTTCGCCTTAAAAATCTCCAATTAAAGGAATATGAATAAAAACCCGTTTACAGGGAGATCACCACTGTTTTTTTTTTTTCTTTTTTAATTATATTTCAATCTTTTTAAAGCCGATGAAATTAGCCTCCTTTTAGAACCTTGGGTGTCGGAACAGGGGTTGGCGAGCGTAGCTCGTAGGGGGCAGAGCCCCCTAGCATTATAAAACAAAAACATGTCCGCGAGTAACGCTGACGTCATATTGACAGTACAGTTTCAATTTTTACACCTTCAAATAAGGAAACAAGTTGGAAATTGCTCGTCAAACGTGGCAAATGAGGTGCGTTCGTATATTAACTAGTTTTATAATTATTTTTTGCACCCCATATTATACTGAATGTGTATTTATTTGCAATTCATAAGTGCATAATCTGTAACATCATTAAAATGCACTTGCAATAATTTTTTCCCATTCCCCTTAATGTAACGGAAAACTTTTGACTGTCCCTGTAATTAAGCTATACATCCAATTTTCATGAAATATGAAATGGCTCGACAAAATTTTGCAGCAATTATATATTTAAAATTTCAGCCCATTCGGAAAGCTGTAACATCATTAAAATGCACTTGCAATAATTTTTCCCATTGGCTTTAATGTAAAGAAAAACTTTTGACTGTCCCTGTAATTAAACTATACATCCGATTTTCATAAACTTTGAAATGGCTCGACAAAATGTCGCAATAATTATATGTTTAAAATTTGAGACCATTCGGAAAGCTTTAACATCATTAAAATGCACGTGCAATAATTTTTCCCATTGGCCGTAATGTAAAGAAAAAATTTGACTGTCCCTGTAATTTAACTATACATCCGATTTTCATAAAATTTGAAATGGCTCGACAAAATTTTACAACAATCATATATTTAAAATTTCAGACCATTCGGTTGGGTAGTTTTTGCTCTATTATATGCGGACGGACGGACAGACAGACGGACTGAACGACGACTATAGGTGCTACGTATTTATATAATTACGAACGCACCTAAAAAGCTCTTTCAAACGCTATTTGTTTGAAAACTGTATCTCAATTTACTGATTTTTTATGGACTTTAAAATAACGTTTAAGCATGATTTTTTTAAATCCATCTTTATCGCGGACAGCCCGATTACGAAAGATTAGACCGTCTCCACCTAAAACAATATAAATGGTTTTGCATTCATTTCTGACTAATATTCTATAACGAAATAAAGAATTTGTCAATAAATAAATAAATAAATAAATAAATAATATAAATTTAACACAAGTTTAACAGATATGTAATTGAACTGTGTGCTTAAACACTGAAATAATCAGAATCAAAAAGTCTGCTAGAAATAGCAAAATAGCTTTGGCGTTTTCTTTCGCTGTTAACCTTTACATGCGGCTAAAATGAAAGTATCACTTTTAATGAATTTCAAAACTTTATTTAAATTCATAATTAATATTTTTCATATAAAAATGCTTTTTGGTGCACTGTTAAAAATTTGCAGCATTCTGCCCAGTCATTTGACTGTTTTTATCGAAAACGGTTACACAACAGTAATTTAACACTAATCTGACCATATTATTGGTCATTTTATGGCCAGAATATAGTTAAATTATGGTTATGAAACCATTTTTTTTTTTCAAAAAACGTTCAAATGACTGGACAGAATGCTGCAAAATTTTAACAGTGTGTTGATAGTGCGCAATCTAAAATAATATAAACTATTTTGAAAAAAATCTGTTAGAGTTTATTAATTAAAAAAAAAAATGATTTTCCCTATGTTCTGTACACTGAGTAATAAGTTCTTTAAGCCCGAGTTGAATCCCCTGATATATCTAAAAACTAGTAAATCTGCAGATCAAGAGCCTCAACGTCATCTCTGCAACTCATTGTTTTTATCAAACTTTGCGTAATATTAATCTTTCTACAAAAACAAAATTTAAACTATTTAAATTACACAAACATTTATAAAAGGAAAAAAATATTTCGATGGTTTCAGACATTAAAAGCGTTAAATTAAACACGTTGTTATGTAAGGATATTCTGAAATTCTCACGAGCTACTTATTCTAGTAATTTTTATATAATAAAGCAAATTTCTTCAGGGGGGGATCTGCCCCCTGAACCCCCCGTTGTGTAATTTATTTTGCATTTGTAATTTTCTACTGATTGAGTTAATGATTACCTTATATCTTAGATTTCTTTTTACACTGCGATTTATAAGGATAAGCAATAATTCGGTCAAGCATTTTACGTTATCCTAATATCCATACAGCAGTATTTACTTGCCTGCTAACCACAAATACCTGTATCTAATGGATAAAGAACTTTTGGAAATGTAAACTGAAACATCTAATTTAGAAATCTAATACCTTTATAAATTTTGTTTATAAAAAAATAATTTTGATTACCATTCTGCAATATTTATATCTAAGATCTAATCTAAATATCAAAAAATGTACTCGATAGCATTAACTTACTAAAATCACCCTAAAGTAGGGGGGAATCTAAACCTAACAGTTAATAATTCATCATCGTTAAATAGATAAACATGATTTGGCGCCTTTAAGTATTTTTTTGTGATTTTCTTTTAATAGTATCTACATTTAATTTAAAATCGTGATGTTACAAATACCGTTGAAATTTGACGCAAACCTATGTTCAGGTCAAATTACGAAAGGTTAACTAACATTTCATTTCCCTTAGCCGGACTTTCTGTTTCATTTTTCGTAATAAGGATTATTTTAATAATTTAATTTATTTTACACTCTACAAGCTGTTACACGGACGTTGTTCACGTAGCATTAAAATAGAGATAAATGCATTAAGTAAAACATTTCACTCCCCACCAGACATACCAAGTCTCAAGCTTTTTGCACATCACTATTATCTTAGAGAAAATGTTCTTTTAAATCGCGCAAATGTTTCAATTAAATAAAGTAACATTTTCTGTATTAAAATACTGGTATCCAGAACGCCGGAGGCTTGGCAGCTCTGCTCCTCTTAATAAAAACATATATGATTAACCAACACTTTATCACATTTTATAGGAGACAATACGGAATTTCTTATTTGTATGGCCTTACATATGTCTCAGTCATAAAAATGTAAAATTTTGTGCCAATTAATGCACGCAATTGCGAAAATGAAATCGCAAAGAATGAGAAAAGGAAGGCCAAGTAAAATCGTGTAAATCGAGGAATCTTTCTTCGTAGTGCTGGGAAAATACTGCTACAAAAACTATTTTAGGTGGTATTTGGTGTGAAATGTTTATATGTATTCATTCCTGTCCTATATATCCTTTTTTTTATTTTTTATTTCCTTATTCCATTTTTCTTTTGCACGTGAAAATCTTACAAATTAAAATTAACTCTTTGGGAGAAATTGTTATTCATTTTTTTTTTTTTTTGGCAACAATAAAGTTTATAAAATTTAACAGAATAATGTCAGTTTATTCTGTATGAAAATAACGAACTTTTTCATTTATAATCAAATAGTTGAATAAATAAATGAAAATATTATTCTATATAGTATATAAATACTATTTTCATTTCTGCGTTTAAATAAATCTATATGCAAATATCTATACAAAGGCATTCATTAATTCATTCCTTTTGCTTTGATTTGACTTCGAAAAACCATACATACTTTCACATTTATGATATTTTTAGATGAGATGCTGTTGCTACGCAACGGTTAAAAGAAAAAATGAAATATAAGTAAATTCATAACATAAAATGTTTTATATTATTCGAACACATGTATAAAATTCTATCATAAGTTATACACCTAATTTAAAAGCTCTGACAAAATTGCAAACTAATAAGAATAATTTAATACTCTTATTTAAAAATTTCAGCATCCAAAATTTACCATTTAAATCTATTATTCATATGAGCGATTTCTTTCAACAAATGAAAATTTGAAAATCGTCTGACTTCCCATAGAAAAGCATTATATCACAAAATAAAATGTTCTGTATATTCCGAACGAATGAACCAAATTTAACCCAAAACTATACAGCTAAATCCGGGGAGCTCATCAACATGCCCAGGGAATTTCAAGCCGATCGGATGCTTTTTGCGGCAGTTATCGCGGAACAGACAGACAGACTAACGGAAACCAAAACTTTTCGTGTCTCCACAGTAAGCCTTCACTGACGTTTCGGCAATAAAACTACTAAAATAATGTATTTCTTACCTTACACGGAAATACTATACACATTCACCAACGCCAATAATCTGATTTTTTCAAGCGCTATCTATCTCCATGCTTGTTACAAAGCCATACACGCCCGTTTTTTAATTAGCACGACACACCATTTGGGTCTGTTAACACTAGAACGCCCCGAAATTTTACGCAAGTTTCATAAAAATATTTGACACCAAAATTTTTATTTAAAACTATTCGACTGATTTATTTAACGAAAATCTTCATGGTTTAAATTTAACTTATTTTATGAAAGAATTTCTGGTTCCAGTTGACATTTAATAATATGGCCGGAGTCGAATCGACTCCTTCCTGGCGTTCTAGTGTTAAAATCGATTTTGAGGTATTTATCCTATTTTGAACTATCATCATCTAAATACTAAATAACACATTCATCGGGCTATTATACTAACCATTGATTTTGAATTTTCGAATATACTATGATTTATTTTTTTTTAATCTGAAGATATAAGGAGTTTTTAAATATTAAAAGAAGAATTGGATTGTTTTTCTCAATAAGAGCTGACGAGATTTTCTCCTAAAAGGAAAAAATCTTTAACAACCTCAAAAATATTTCTTATCTATGCCGTGATATAACCAGATTCCGTTGTTTATATGAAATTTAAACTGAAATTTACGATCTAAATGCACTTTATGAATTCAATGAACTGATCTTATTATTTCACGTATTTTAAAAGAAATTGTATTTTATACCTTTGAAATCATGACATTCAAAATCATATATGTAAATTCCAGAACTGTAATGCCTGTTAATGTATAATTTCTTCTTAAAATCTTTAATAATTAAAGATCTTAACAGGTGGCCTGATGGCTTCGCTATATATAGATCCTTCCTCCTGGACTTTAAGGATATTCCCGGCTTTAAAACCCCTTGGGTCGGCCGCTCAGGAAGGTATATCCTGTCTCCCGTTTTAAACTATTGAACTTTGCGATCGGATAATGTGGATATTCTGCAAATCGGATAATGTGCAATTACACGTCTTTCTTTTAGTTTTTTGCAACATATCCATTATTTCTTACTTTCTTCAGCATATGACTATTATAGCGAACATATTCCAGTGAGTCCGGAATGTGTTAGATAACAGTGTGAAAATGTGTTTCATGCAGCGGCGTAATTGTGCTCGTAAGTTCTTGAGTCCCCTACAATACTTGATTGTACCAATTCTTGAGGATACGATTCTTGGTTAAACAAATACGGAAAAACAATGAAGTTTGGAAAAGGGTATACTGAGCAGGAGCACTGAAATTTGACACCTCAGTCACAGAGACTCTTTTTATTTATGCCACTGGTTATCAGGGCCTTCTCTAAGAAGGGTAACCCCTTCTTAGCGAAGGCTGCACCTTTGAGTGAGTCTGCACCTTAGAAAATTTTTTTAAAAAATTGGAATAATTGCTCGGTATTCCTTCCGTCGGGATCGCAAAAATTTTCTGTTTAAGACCAGCTTCCGTTATTGACAGGCTCCATTTTCACAGGTTTTACTGTTATACACTCTCTAATTTGACAGACACATGAGACAAATGCCGATGCTTGACTTGACAATTTAAAAACCTCCACCTCCCTCCCCTACCTCAATAATAAGTCATAGCGATGGCTCTTGCTGGTTTTAAGACCTAATATGCGCACACTGAAAGAGTGTTTAAAAAAAGAGAGAGAGAAATATGGTCAATCTGTGATGCTGGTAGTAGCCATGAGGCAACGAAGCCTATCACTTCAACTCGACATCTCCAAGAGGGCATTATTGAACTCCTACATTGGTAACGCAATGTCAAAAATCTGATGTTATGGAGGTGTAAATTTGAATTTTCCACACGTGACAAATTGTCTATCGCTGAACGTGGCTGTTAAAAGTATATGTAATTCCTCTATAAAGAAGGGGAAAATATTAACCTTAGAAGCTACAGCATTATTTGGTATGCATCTTCTAAAGTTCTTGGTTTTTTATGTCATTTATATAATTTGAATAACTTTTTGGTTTAACGCACAGTGTCTTATTTTATGTCTAACCCTCTTCTCAGGTCCTGTTGTGAGCGGCTTTGCTAATACTTATGGATGCCGGCCTGTAACCATTGTAGGGACTCTCATTGCCTCGGCCAGCTTCGCACTAGCATCCCTTACGCACAACGTCGAACTCTTGTGTTTGACATTCGGGGTGTTTGGAGGTAAGATCATTTTGGCCAATCTCAGCAAACATTTACTTTTGATAAATAAGGCTCTCGCATAAAAGTGGTACTAGGCTTACTGGTTTACCTGAGCAATCATTTCTGCTGGACTAAGCGACTAGAATATATATATCTCATCTTTTTTAAATGTTATTTATATTCTCATTTTTTTAATTATAATTTTTTGTCTTTAAAACATTAATTTAATCAATTGCCCTTTTATTTATTTTTATATAATTCTTTATTTCTTTATTTATTTATTTGTATTAATTTATTCCTTTTCTTTATTTTATTTTGTATTCACTCAATACTTATTAAGTTTATTCCTATTTTTTCATTCTAGTTTAACTAAAAGTTAATCTAAGTCTTTTCTTGATTTCTTCAATCATTTTCATTCCTTTTATTCATTTATTTATTTATTTATTATTTTTTTTTGGACTTAAGATGGCAATTCTAAACATTATTGTTATTAATCCAGTTCCAATTTATTAATCCAGTTCCAATCTATTTTTTGTAATGTTTGCGTTATAAGGAGCTAAATTTTGTCATTTTAGGCTTAATGCCGACAAAATTGGATGAAATAACGCATCTTCTATGAATGAACTCACAAGCTCCTCTGTTGATTCTGTGAGTCATTTATAGTTTCTTATTTTACATACTGGTTTCATATGTTCATTTCTAAATCATCTTTAGAAATTTATCGATTTCTTCATATATTTGTGATTTCAAATTTATTATATATATATATATATATCATATAAAACAACTCGTTGTAAATGATCCCGCCAAGCCACAAATCTAAAACATCAATCATAAACAGAAGCGATATCCCATAAAAAGAAGCGATATAGATCTGCTTACTCCGAGTGCCGTGTAAAAATCCATTACTACTCATAATGTTTCCAAAGCACTCGGAGTGAGGTACAGTATGTGAAAACTGCTTTCGACCTGCAGCTTTTATAATGTTTGTGTTTCCTGCACTTACATATGACTATATGTTTAGCAATTTTCTTCTTTTATTAATGCTTACATAAAACTGTAAAAAGTTGAAGCTTCTGTGTTTGCATGTCCTTTCTTATTTATCATAATGTAAAATCATTTTGTTGATTTAATTTACCATTACGTATTTCAACGAGAAACACCACTTTTACGAGGAGGATTTTTTAAGTAAACATATAAACATTTTGAGTTTGTAAAAAAATGAATAATAATAATGATCATATACTTATTAATAACAATGCACCTAATAGTAGACGTTAACTAAACTCAGATCTACTGCAGTAAAGCCTGCGTAAACGGAATTGCACATGACTGAGTAAAAATCTGTTCTAGTTACGCTTCTGTTTTAAAAGTATTATATAATATTCCTTATTTTGGAAACGTGATTTTTTGTTTAAGAAATAATACCGTCATAAACACGATCCATTTTATCAGTTTTCCCTTTAGATTTAAAACAGTGTATAAAACGTATTTATGTAAATAAAGATTATGTTAAAAATATTGAAAAGTAAAATAGTAATAATAGATGATTACCACACTTCCATACCATTTCCTGTTTGTCTTACAGGTTTATTACAGAACTTTCTCTTACAGATATTTACAAAAATGATATAACGAGAATTTAAAATTTATTTTTTCGATTTTCACAATTTTTTAAATTGTTATATACTGCATATATTATATACGTCTGCAGGTCGCCAAGCAGTTTTCACATACTATATCTCACTCCAAGTCCTTTGGAAACATTATGAGCAGTGAAAGATTTTAACACAGCACTCGGAGTATGCACAACTATATCGCTTCTTTTTATGTGATATCACTTCTTTTTATGACTGATGTTTTAGTTTTGTGGCTTGGCGGGATCATTTACAACGAGTGGTTTTTTATATGAGATATCACTCTTTTTGCAAGATGTTTGCATTATACATATTCCAATTTAATTCAGAAAAGAAAAAATAAAAGAAATATGACAGAGGTACAAAAAAAAAAAATAAAAAATAAGTAATAGTGATGCTATAAACTTTTCAAATGTGTAATATGTATAATAAGGAATAATATTGGACTGTTTTAAAATAATTCAAAACCATTTCATAGATTCTTATATATCTCGGAAGAATTCATTTATTTTTTAGAAATGATAAAATGTGGCGAACAAAACAGCAATATTTTTTGCTGTTGTTCTATATGATATAGGGGGATTCATTAATTAACTCAGCAAGGATTTTATCCTAATAACTTTTGAAACAATGACTTTACATTTTCCAAATTCATGTAAATTTATATAAAAAATTAAAACACTAAGCAGACTGAATAATTAGTATTTATTTTATTAGCGGGCTTACCTGAAGTAATTTTTAAATAAAATTAGCTTTTTTTCAGAAAATCCAATGTCCCTCCGATAAGTGCGGTAGAAACGCTGATTATCTGATTAAGCTTCTCTTTTTTTTTTTTTCCTTTTTAAATGTTTGTATAAGCTCTAACATTTGTAGGATTTTCTAAATTTTCAATGTATGCACTTTCTAAATTCCTAATTATTTTAACGTGGCTGACAGGGCATATTGAGTCGTATGTCTTCCAAATACCTTTTCACATATTTCGGATAATTCATCAGATAAATTATAAGTGATTTAATAAGTGATGTTATATTTGCTATAAGTGATAAACATAAATTTTTTAAAAAGGCAAAATACCTTTATTTATTTACATTTCGACATGTTTCATTGCAACAGATGGCAACATTCTCAAGAAAATAAAATGATAAAAATATTTTTGCAAAAATTCAAATTGAAAAACTAGTAAACAACAACAAAAATCAGACGAACACAAGAATATTGATATTAACTGCAATATTAAAAATGGAAATTTGTGAACGTGAATTATTTTACATTATTGTTTCATGATTCTGTGTAGCATTTCTTTCCAAAGTCTAGGGAGCTCCATGAATGCTGAATCGTGGCAAATATTCTCCTTGCGTAAGAAGATATCTACTGATTCTCTGATAATGGATGGCGAATAAGATTTTGATGGATAAATTATTCTACTATTTTTAAAATCTATTTTTGTAAAGGTTCTCTGTTATAAAGTTAAGCCAGACCTGTAGTTTTCTTGTTGTATTTGATGTCTGCTATATGTTCTTTGATCCTAATTTTGAGCTTTCTATTTGTCATTCCTATATAAAATTGCACTGCTCCATCTTCTTTGGTGAAAGGTATTTCATATACCCAAAAACAAGAAAACTAGATCTCTGCCAAGACTATATAACAGAGAACCTTTACAAATAGATTTTAAAAATAGCAGAATAATTTATCCAGCAAGATATTATTTGCCTTCCATCATCAGAGAATCAATAGAGATCTTCTTACGGAAGGAGAATATTTGCAATGATTCAGCATCCAAGGAGCTCCCTAGAATTTAAAAAAAAATGCTACACAAAATCATGGAACAATAATGTAAATTAATTCACGTTCACAAATTTCCATTTTTAATATTGCAGTTAATATCATTATCCTTGTGTTCGCGTGATTTTTGTTTTTGTTTACTAGTTTTTCAATTTGAATTTGTGCAAAAAATATTTTTATCATTTTATTTTCTTGAGAATGTTGCCGTCTGATCCAATGAAACATGTCGAAATGTAAATAAATAAAGGTATTTTGTCTTATTTTTAAATTTATGTTTATCACTTATAGCAATTATTGAGTATTTTGATATTTTATTTTATTTACCTATTTATTTTATTTCAATATTTCATTCTTCTTTAGAAAAAAATACAATAAAACAAAAAATAAATTTAATTTTATAGGAAAACGTGGGAAAAATAAGAAAAATTATTCAGTATTAAATTGCCTGCATATAATTATATTTCTTAAATACGTATTGACAATTGTACCATAAAATATACTTTAAAACTTTGTGTTCAAACTAAATACAACTTGCTAAATGGTATACAAAACATATAAATGATGTTATAAAAACATTAAAATGAATTACAAATCTACCTTTCGAATCGCATCCTCGACCGTCATCAGGATAAAAAGATGCTAAACAAGCCTAAAAGTTCAAAAACGGACACAAATATTTCGAACTTTTAGGCTTGTTTAACATCATTTTATCCTGATGACGATCGCAAATGCGATTCGAAACTTAGGTTTTTATTTCATTTTAATGTTTTTGTAATAGCATTTATATGTTTTGTTTACCATTTATCAAGCTGCATTTAGTTTGAATACAAAGTTTTTAAGTATATTTCTTAATTTATATAGCGAACATGTTTAAGGTTTTCATGGTGAAATTCTAATTCTGCTTGTTAATATTATGCAAAATAAAAAATAAATTTATTCATAGTGGACTTGTCCCACTTTTAAAAATCGACGATTTGAAATATCGTTGATCAAATAAATTACTAGTAATAAATTTATACTGATATTAAAATATATTTATTGTGAATTTGTTAAAAATATAAATTTTATGTTAATTTGTGAAAATATTTAGGTCTGACTTTTTTTTTTTTTTTTACAAAATGGATTTGTTTTTAAAATCCACGGCTCAAATAATTGCCATGAATATTTTTAGAAAAATTAATTAAGGATTTTTTCCTGAGATTCTGAAATGTAAAATCTCATAAAATTGTAAAAAATATTTCATGAACCAAAATTATACTTTTCTTAATATTCTTGTTTTTAAAAGTTTGATTAAATTTTAATATGTGCTAGATCCCATACGACAAAATTCAAAATCACATACATTTGTATATCATGAACCAAACGATGCTTTTCTTTATATTCTTATTTTCTTGCATGAATTAAAACGAGCTGTAATCCACTTTTGGGTTTTTATCTTGTATAATGTACAATCGGCCAAAAAGAGAGAGAGAAAAAATCCCATACATTTTAATCTTGAAATTGTCAGAGGAGAAAAATATAATAAAAAAATTGTAATTTAATAGATTACAACGACCATTTGGAATTTATTTCGTCCACCAAATTCCGTCGCATCCTCTTCAACAACAGATCTCAATGATCAAACTTCAAACGACCAAAACCTTCATCGATAGACTCTCCAAGTCCCGTTTCGAGAAGAAAAACAGTTTACAAATCGAAAGCAGTTCCACCGAATCATCCATAGATTGCGACAAATTACCTACGTTGAGCTCATTTTTTTCCGGTTAGAATTGACCGATTGTAAAACGCCGTGGCTAGTGGATTGGAGCTCTTCGAGACATGGCCTTTTACTATCAATCGATTAAACATTTGATTGTTTACTTTTTTGCGTTCGTCTTTTATTCTGTAATTGATTTCCATGGGCTACATAATCAGTTGAAGACCTCGATTTTCATGGGCTACATAATCAGTTGAAGACCTCGATTTTCATGGCCTACATAATGAGTTGAAAACCTCGATTTTTGCTTTGCAAGACGATTTTCATTTCGACGTCGCTCTTTGGCTTTGGATTTTTCCATATCTGATAATTTGCGCCTACCCATTTTATAACTTTTTCAATTTTTAACGTCTTTCGATTACCTATTCAAACAGTTTTTAACGATTTTATGCCTTTCTATTGCCTATTCAAATAAAATTCTTCTAAAAGTAAAGAACATCGTTGAGTTTCGATAAAAAAAAATAAAATGCGAGCATCATTTGGCCCCATCCTCGACCGAAAACAACAACCATTTCCAAATAGTTAATAAATAAAAAATAAATAAAATAAATAAGTGGGTCAGTGGGATCGAAAATCTAATAGAGGGTTTCATTTAATATTTATTTGAAAACATTTTTTCCTTTAGTTAATAAATCCAAATCGTTAATTTCAATCCCTAGGAGGATTTAAATTCCCTAATTAGGGAATAAAATCCCTAATATTTATAATAAAAATTTTATAAAATCCCTTATATTCCCTAAAATTAATTAGGGAATAAAAATCCCTAATATTTTTCGATAAGAACATAAATGGCAGCACCATTAGATTTAATTTTAAAATTATTACAATTTGAAGATACTTTTTAAATCAAAATTATTCAAGAACTGCTTTTCAGACAATTATAATAAGATATCTTTATATATTTGAAAAGCATATTTAAATATATGATTTAATTTTAGCTTTTTAAGCTAAAATTACAAACAAAACCCTTACAAATTAAAACAAAACCCTTAAAATGGCAAAAAAAAAAAAAAAAAAAAAAAAAAAAAAAAAACGAAAGTTCTTTTAATTAAATTTCTCGGACAATGGAATGTAGTCAATTTAAAATTTCGCAATTTCTCGAAAAAAGAATATTTGAATAAAAAAAAATAATTGATAAAATATTTTACAAGTTTTGGCCTTAAGATGGCAAAATAATAATAATAACAATTACAAAAATTCTGTACAGTTGAATCTATTAGACAATGAAATCTATTCCGGGGGAGGGGGGGGGGATTTCAAACTCCGACGTCGAACTTTGAACCGGGGAGCATTTTCAAGAAGGCTCACGTTTTCAGCACCAGCCTTGGCGAGTTGGCGAAAGCGAGAGCGTTCAACCATTTCTAACGCCAATCGTCGTCTTGTGTTTTGTTTTGAACCGAAATGGCGGAAGACGAACTAGCATATTTTAGAATAACAGTCCTACCTAAATTAAAGAAATATTTTCAGTTATGTGTTCTAGATGAAAAGAAATCTTCTTCGAAAGAAATTGTATTACGAATTCTTATACTCTGTTTTATCGAAGGCCTTTATTACTTTTGATGATATGGATTAAAATTTTGATTATTTGATCCCCTCAAAAATCTAAATTTTCATTCAGTTGAGCATTATTAAATCCATACCTCCTAAACAAAAACTCATTACCTTCATATATTTAGATATTTGATTGCATATAAAGATGGATTTATGGGGATCATGAATTAATGCAGTTTCAGTGCATTTTGATGTATATAAACACAGGTTTTAAAAAATACCTGTGGCAGAAAATTACAATATTTTCTGTGATGAACTTATATAATTAATTTAATACCAAATCATTCTGCAGAAACAGCCCCCAAAGTCGAGTGAAAATAGGCCAAACCAAGAAAGAAAAAAAAAACCTTTCACACCCCCCAAACAGGATGTTTAGAAATTGTCTTTTTAATGTGATATGAAATTCTTAAGGGGAGGTGGGGTAGAAGGAAGATTGAATGACTATCTTTTGTTACTTCAAAGTAACAAATAAAATCATTAGAGAATTTTTTTAACTGTATATGATGGTGAGGGGCTATAGATTTAAATAGTTAAATTTATCAATTAACAAATAGAAAAAACAGACCAAAAAATTAAAAACTTGGAATATTTAACTTTTTTTCTTTTTTTGGGGGGGGGGGGGGGTAAGCAAAAACAAGCTTTTCTTTTTTTTCAGGGGGGGGGGGGCAGAATTTTAATAATTGGTCTTTTACTTATAGTTACTTCAAAGTAATAAATGGGACAGAAATTTTAAAAAACTATAAAGAATTTAAAAAAAAAAAAATGAAATTGTGTGCACAAAAGGTTAATTCTTATTATTATTTTTTAAATCTTTCATTCTATTTGTTTCCTTATCTTTTTTTATGGTAAATTATTTATTTGTTATTTAAAAATCAATAGATAGAGCAAAACAGTAAAATTTATGCACTGTTATGAATAAGCGAAGGAATAGTTAACATTTCAGACACAATTTTAACTAATCTTTTCTGCAAGACAGCAATGAATTTTAAATGGGCAAAAAATAGTGTGATGGAGGAGAGGGGGGGGGGGAGAGAAAATTCGAAATGGGAGGTTGCCTCAGACGATTGAGCATTATTTTATTGCCACTTCAACTTAATAAATAGAGCAATATGTGTGCAGAATGACGAAACATAAAGTGTGTGTGTGTGGGGGGGGGGGGGGAGGGATTTCATTCGAGAGAAGAATTTACATGATTTATTCAAACATGACGAATTATTATTTTTAAATAATAAATAAAACAACTAAGACGAAATGATATTTAAAAATATGGCAAAAATTTTAAAATAAAAACCTGAAGAATTTTAAAGATTTTCAATTTTGTACACTAGGGACAGACCAATGTCTTTTTCATAAAAACGCAAATAATGATAAAATTTTAACAATATTAAAATGTAATAGTAATTGATTTAATTGCATGCATCAACCTGCAATTATTTTAGCTGATAGATTTAATTGCAGGATACGGCTAAATAATTTATGCTTTATCGTTCAATCTAATTATAATCGAATTGATTTTAGTTTCAACTTCCTATTAACTTCTAATCGCAATTAAATTAAAAACAATTAATTTTTAATGAATTATTTCAGTGAAAATGTGTTTTATTAATGCAATCAACACGTCACACAATTATGCCGCTTAATAATAATAAAAAAAAACTAAATTAATTCAGTAATAATACTAATAAAACTATGTTCAATTGTGTCATAAAAACATGATCAATACAATTATATTTACACTGCTCAAAACAATTAAAGGATATTTGAAGTTTTATATAAAATAAAGATATAAACGAATTTTTTTTGCCGAAAATAGAAGAAGAGAATCACAAATGCAAATTTTTCTGGTTTTCAAACTGTGGAGTATGCAAATTTTGAGTTCGACGTCAAAAACGTCGCTTCAGCGGCAGCGAATGAAATTTGACTTTCAACTGGATAAAAGAGAATGAAGACAAGGATGATCGGCATTCAGTGATTGCTTTGTTTCGATGAGTACGATGTCTCAGCGAAGTCATTTGACAGATTCAGAAGCTTTGAGAATTGTTGGTAGGTTAGAAGGGGGCAAACTCAAGCCGAAGTAGCGCAAGCCATTGGAGTGTCACAAAGTGTCATTTCCAGGATCTGGAACCGTTTTTTGGAGAGTGGATGTGCAGGCCGAAGACCAGGGCAAGGTCGTAGACGAGCAACAACGCCCAATGAAGATCGGTATTTAGCGTTAACAGCTCGGAGATACCGAACCATGAACGCTACTCTTCTCCAACAACACCTTCGCTCGGCTACAGGCACCACGATTTCAACTCAGACTGTCCGAAACCGGCTCCATGCTGTAGGTCTGTATGCTCGCCGACCGATGGTATGTGTTAGATTAACATCAAGGCATCGTCGCGACCGCAGGGAGTGGGCAATCGAGCATGTCAACTGGAGGAGAAATGCATGGAGCAATATTCTGTTTCCTGACGAGTCCCGTTTTTCTGTGCATCCGGATAATAGGCGTATTTTCATCTGGAGGGACCGTGGCAGTAGGAATAATCCTGCGTTCGTGCACGAAAGTGTCAGATTTGGCGGTGGAGGAGTGTTGGTGTATGGCGGAATATCCATTGACGGGCGCACTGACCTCTACATCATTCGAGATGGAGCTCTGACTGGTCGCCGATATAGGGATGAGATCCTCAGACCTATTGTAGTCCCTTACGCTGTAGCAATCGGAGATAACTTCATTTTAATGGACGATAACTGCAGGCCACATCGTGTAAACCTGGTGGAGGATTTCCTTTTCGAGGAAGGAATCGTTCGAATGGAATGGCCAGCGTGTTCTCCAGACATGAATCCAATCGAGCACGTTTGGGACGCTCTAGGAAGGCGAGTTTCTGGCCGTCAACAACCCCCACAAACTCTCCAAGAACTGGAAAGAGCTCTTCTGGAAGAGTGGGGCAGAATACCCCAACTCGTCGTTAATAGCCTCATTGAGTCCATGCCTCAATTGTGTTCAACGTTGCTGGCCGCCCGTGAAAACCATACCCCCTACAGAAAATGATTTTCTTTGAAGAAAACACCTTTTCTTATTCTTTTTTTCTCATATGCACAAATTGTGTTTTTTTCCTTTAGTACACAAATGCGCAATAAAATGCATTTTTTTCTGCCAAACATGTGTAATTTATTCTCATATAACCTACTATGTCTGTCGACCATGTATCAATCAGCTAAACAGTTTACCAGATACAAAATCCACCTAAAACTGCAATATCCTTTAATTGTTTTGAGCAGTGTATTAAAGAAAATTTTTACGTCTGTTTTTAAAATACGTTCTCAATTTCTTCGAACATATAGCGAATTAATGAAATAAATGAATATTATAGAACTGAAAAAAATAACTTATGTTTGAATTATATATATTTGTGCAATTAAAAGTTATTTTAATCCGAAAAAGATCTTTGTTTTAAGGAAGGTTCTAATTGCAAACCACGGTGAAATAACATTTCGTCTAGCTTTTTACATTTGCGGAAAAAACAAATGAAAAAAAGCACATCTCTTCCTCTCAGCAAAGGAATGGGGTTGCTGTTCGCTACGCGTACGACGTCACGAACAAAAAAGTGTGCGTAGCGTTGAATTCATCCCCGCGCCAACCCTTACTCTGGCGATAAGGTGCTCAAAACGTGAGCCTTCTTGAAAAAGCAACCGGGGACCTTTCAACTGATAGGCAAATGCGATATCACGGAACTATCTAGCTTGGACAAAATAGACTGAAATTAAGGTTCTGTTTTAAATCTAAATCGTAAAAATGGTCAAATGTTATTAAATTAAATCATTTAATTAAAATAATGCTCGACTTTTTCAAAATTTTATGATCTGTCGTGTAATCAGCGGTATTCAGCTATAGGTGTGCAAAATTTCCCATCTCTAACTTATACATTTTCTGAGAACGAACTCTGTGCTAGACAGAGAGAGGAATGTGACGAATGCAGAGGTCGTACGCTTCAGGGAAATTTTCAGGACAAAAATCATTATTTTTTTATAGAAAAATAAATCTAGGTTAAACATGCGAAATTTCGCCTTCTTCAAGTAGAGATTTTCTATAAGAAAATACTGATAACGAAGAATTTCCTGGTCTTGAAATTTCAGGACAAGTACGACCCCTGGACGAATGGGTTTCGTCAGATGAACGAAACCCTAAACACGAAAAAGGACCATTCGTTTAGAAATTGTACATTCTTTCAATTTATGTTTTAAAAAAATCTTAGCGGATCATCTATTTATAGAAACATGTTCGGAGTACGAAACACATTTTTCAAAATTTTTAGGCCAATAAATGTTTTAACTTAGGAAAATTGATTAAAATGTATGATGTTTATATGTTTATTATGTAATGATATTTATTATTGTATGCACATTATTTTCTAGGCATAGGCTTCGGCTTTATCTATCTCCCTGCCATTGTAACAGTAGGCTATTACTTTGAAAAGAAGCGGGCATTTGCAACTGGACTTGCAGTTTGCGGTTCTGGAGTAGGTACATTCCTCATGGCACCCTTCTTCCAGTATTTACTGGGGCGCTACGACTGGAGAGGTACCATGCTAGTCCTTTCTGGAGTCACTCTGAACTGCATTTGTTTCGGAGCTTTGTTCAGGCCGCTGCAGGCTTCAGCACCTGAATATTCCAAAGAAGAAGTAATCGTAGAAGAGAAACCACCATTGCTGGAGAGGATAAAGATGTACAGAGATGAAAGGAGAGCTTCCTTTGATGTTGTTGGCAATGGCGCGACACATTTTTCTCTTGCTTACCAGAGTTTGCCAGAGGTCAGTGAGAAATTTTTCTTACGATACTATTGCATTTAAACTTTCAGCGGGCGCGCTATAAATTTTCACGAGATGGCACGCACTTATTTTTCAATATTAAAACAGTGAGATTATCTCTCTATTCTAAAAAAAAAAAGTAACTACCGCTGTCACCGCCACTGGTTTTGAATTTTTTGTGACCGGAGGTCTTTCTCCGTTAATATTAAGAAAAATATTGCATACAAAAATATGAAAATCGGCAGTATTATAGAGAAATGTTTAATAAACACGCGGATGCAGACAGTTTTCAAATCGAAGAATTATTTTAAGAGATATTTAATCCTAAAGTTGGACAAAATCGTTCCATTAAAAAAGTTTTATAGGAGCAAAAACTATACATCGGAATTTAATAATTTTTAGATCATTTTATGCGTTGTAATTTCCCGGTGTGCAGAATGCATATTTTTTTTTATTATTATTATTTGACTCATTTTTTCAGGTTTTATTTCTATTTTAAATTCAAATTTTCAGCATTTCGAGAGATATTTTTCACTTATTTTAGAAAATTGTACTAATTTAACCTGTTGCCAACTGTATAAACAACGCAAACAATAATGTTTGCTTCAAATTAAAAATTTATTTACACGTGACTATTATAAACAGAAAAGATACTTTCAAATTAGAATTAAATAATTGCGTATAAAAAGCAGGAACTTATTGAAAATTACTTCATAAGAACTATATTTACGCGTGAATTTTGTATTTGAAGGATATTGTAAAATAATAAATTCATTAACATGCGTTAGAAGGCTTAAATAGGAGAAATTACGTCACATTTACGTCACATTACACTTATTACGTAAAATGAACAAAAAAATAATATTGCAAAACACTTTAAATTTAAAAATTGCGCGAGACATTTATTTGATATTTCGCGATGATCTTTTCCACTATTTTTGCTGGGACAGCGCAAATAATATTTCATTTCTAACAAAAGTATTTTCACGTGAATATTAAAAAGAGAAAGAAAAGTTTGGTGAAAATTACGTCAGAAAGAACTTTCTTTTGGCTTTGTTAAAAAATACCGGGAGAAAAAAACTTGTTTACTTAATTCATTTTATATTAGCTTATTTTGAAATGTTTACTGATTTTATTTAATCAAAGACGAAAACAGCCATTATATCTTTTAACAGCACCTGATTTTTCCTTTAAATTCCCCAATCAAAGAGAAATGAATAGAAACCCGTTTATAGGGAGATCGCCGCTGTTTTATAAATTATAATTCAATCTTTCAAAATCTTTTTAAAACCAATCAAATTAGCGTGCTTTTAGAAAATGCGGTGTCTGAACGGGGGTTGGCGAGCGTAGCTCGTAGGGGGCCGAGCCCCCTAGTTTCATAAATAAACACAGTGATTTCATAAAAATGAACAAAATGAAACAATAAAATCGTTCCAAAAAAAAAAAAATGTATCAAGCATGATTTAATGCAAGAAGACGAAAGTAAGAAAATGTACATATTAAAAAAATCTGCTATTTTCTAAAAATGACCCAGTTTCATTCTTTCTATTTTTCGCAATTTTTTTTATGCTTAGAAGAACTTTCACGATGTACACATTTTTTGTTTTTGATCTCTTAACCTATTCTATTTCACGGCATTTTGTAATTTTATCTGCTTTATCTTCAACTAATTCTTCTCAATCGTCATCAAATATGTAATAAATATTTTCCCATTTAGTTAGTTTTGAGCCGTTCAGCCAAACTTCTACTTGGCGTTTGACTATATAAAATAAGCTAATAACTCAGTGTACCAAATATCAATTACATTTTTACAGAAATAAATCCTTAAAGTGTGAAATAATTAACATACCTATTTTCAAGAGTGACGCACCATTCGAATTATCTAAAGACAATAAAACTCATTAAAAATCGGAGAAACTGGTTTTATTCCGAAGGGAATTGGTGAATGGAAGCGCAGTAACGACCATCAAATTACGGTGCCGCATTTGAGAGCAATTTAAGAAATATTAGGCTTGTCGTAAAATTTGCGCGCACAATTAGACGCACATGTTAAGAAAATCCTCTTTCTTTTTTCATTTTAGTTTTAAAATTTCAAATTTTCTGTCAGATATTCATCATTTTTTTCTTTTTCCTAGATATAGATATTCTAAAAGGAAATAGAATTAAATGTATCGTTTGTTATTCACAAAAAAATCTGTTTACCGCATAAAATCTGCAAGAAAAAATTATTGTGGCTTTATTTGTCTTTGTTTTATACTTTTTAAAATATTTTTTGTAAAGAGCAAAACATAAACGAACGAAATATAAACAAATGAAAAAATAAGCAAATGAATCGACTATATATAAATTAAAATTCGTCAGAAATTACTGTTGAATCAGAGAATGGATAATGTAATGCAGATATTTACAATGAATGTTCTATTATAGAAAAACTTTTGAAAACGCAACCTCTTTATAACGGAAATTTGTTTTAATCTGGATTCGATCCCTCTGAAAACAATACCATGCAATTATACCTGCTAAAATGGAAAACTGTCTAAAACTGAATTTATCTCCAGTCTCTTGCGATTTTTGTCTTGGCAGATTTTACTGCAGTTGCAGAGGCGAAGAACAAACAATTACGGTGGAAAATCGAGAATATGTTCCTCAAGATTCATTATTCACAATTAAACTTGACTTTAAAGAAGACTTTGAAGTAGAGATCAATACAAATTTTGTTGTAAGAATAGTAGAAGACATTAGTTTTTAGAAACAGCTTCATTACAACCTCTCTCCCCTTACAATTCTGAAAAAAAAAAAGGTCTCGCTAGTCATGTATAGGCAAATTATCAAACATTACAGCTGGACTAGACCATTGTTGGAAAATGTATTTTACCGACGCGACGTGTTTGAAATCGTTTTCTTCAATTAAAACAATTCATACCTTTTCAATCTTTTTTGACTTCAACTGAAAATCCTTGAACCTACAAGCAAACATTTTTATTCTTCTCAAGTTCAGGTTACGTAATTTTTTCACCGGTAAGGAAAAAAAAATAGTTTCGCTTTCAGAAAAAAGGGATTTGTTGGAGTAACGCCAACAACATGCCGTTGTCTTTGAGCAGACTTGAGAATAACAAGCTGTTGGCCTCAGTTGTTAACATTATTCATTGGTAAACACTGATTATTTGCACTTCCGCATGTGTGGTATTTGTACTTCCGTAGACTGATCCGAAGATTCTTTTTATTATTATATATTTAGAAAAGATTCAAATTTCCTTCTCTCGTCAATCATCGAAGCAAATCCATCAAGCTGGAATATCCGATTATAGTTTCAAAGTAAAATAAATTGCGTTATTAAAGATACTATTTTATCTCAGAAAACAGTTTGTGTCGGGCCACACTTATAAAATGTGGAGGCTTTATTGTCTCTAATTATTTTTAATTTAAGACAAAATAAAGATTGTAATGCATCGCTAAGTAATTGCTGAATAACACGTTATTATGAAAAAAAAAAAACATAGGCAGATTACACAAATTGCAAATGGTAAGCATGTAAAGGTTAGTTATTTCCGTTTAACAAAATATAGTTTTCGAACTCAGGAAATCCATACTGAAAAATCATACTTTCAATACTGAGCACTGATAAATACCAGAAATGATCTTGTTACTTTCTTCTATCTTTACAAGAAGAGAGTATTGGATTCGTGAAAATTTTCGACTTCCGGTTTTCGACGGATTTATACGTTTTAGAATGCCCTGAACACGATCTGATGGTTTTTAGAAAATGTCTGTCTGTGAGTCTGTCACTCTGTCACTCTGTGAGTCTGTATGTGACAAAAATTTTGTGGGCGCTCTATCTCAAGAACTAATGCACGGAATTTCACAAAACTTCATATTCAGTTAGACCTTGATATAAACAGGACCTGATTAGTTTTTGGTGAAAATCGCCCAACAGGTGGCGCTGATATGCGGCATTTTTCACGATTTCTGCAATAGCTATATCTCAAAAACTACTCCACGGATTTTCATAAAACTTCAGATTCCGTTAGTCCAGGATATAGTTTGGTGCTGATTACTTTTTTGTGAAATCGCCCAAAATGTGGCGCTGCTATACTGCATTATTCATGATTATCGCAATAGCTCTAACTCAAGAAAAAATGCACGAATTTTCCTCAAACTTCAGATTCAGTTAGTCTCTGATATGAATTAGTGTTCTTTAATTTTTGGTGTAAATAGCCCAACAGGTGGCGCTGCTGTGCGGCATTTTTCACGATTTCCGCAAGAGCTGTATCTCAAAAGCAAATGCACGGATTTTCATCAAACTTCACATGTAGTTAGTCCTTGACATGAATTGACGTTTTATACATTTTGGTGTAAATCGCTCAACAGGTGGCGCGGTTATGCTGCATTTTTTGCGATTTCCGCTATAGCTCTATCTCAAGAACTAATGCACGAATTTTCATCTAACTTCAAATTCAGATATATTTTGATATGAATTGGGGCTAAATCGATGTTATTTCTTGTACTATTTAAATGATTTAATTGTTGTGATTTATGTAGAAGAAAGTTTTGTCATGGCCACAACATACTAGTGTCATTTATACATCTGTTTCTTGATAGCCTTCATTTGTGACATGGATGCTTTTCTTTACTGTACAATGACATCAATACAAAATATATATTCTAAATGCAACATCAACTTAGGATATACTTAGTTCTGATTTTTTAGTACATCATAACAGAAAATCTTGTTTTATGAAATATACTAAATTTACTAATGTAATGAAAGGGAAAGTTACAAATAAATCTCTACTCATTTTCATAATTACGGATACCTTTTTCCTATCGTGGAAATTGGAAAGAAGCTTAAGACTTTGCTTAACCCCTTGACATCCAAGACGTACGATAAATACATCCTGATTTTATCGTAGACGACTACCAGACGTACAGCGCGTACGTCCATGTAGGATATGAAAACTAAACGCTGGTGTATACGTCCTTACTTGAAAAAAGCGGTCTGGATGTGAAGGGCTTGTAATGATAATTCGTGTGCCATGCTACATATTTATAAGACTAAATTTTTCCTACCAGTATTATAGGAGAGACATTTTTCCCATATTTAATCATAGAATTTCTGCGATAAATTAGGAAAAGATTTCTATTTGGTAATACTAGTGCAAAAAGATTAAAAATTGCGCACGACACGGTCGTCTCGAAGGCGATAATAGTTCAAAGAAGATCTTTTGCTTAAGAAATTCAGGTTTATATTTTGAATTTTCTTCTTTTGCATCTTCACGAGATTCATTTTATTTTCAGTTGATGTAATTTGTGTGTAACACGCTAACGGTCTTTCCATTAATTAATACGTAAAATTCTTCGAAAATCTTAAATCTGGCAGTTTTTTTCATGCTACTCGGAATTTAAATATTCTCAATCAGGGTAGAGTAAGTTCTCTGTGACTCAAATTTCCAAAATTAAAAATAAAGATATTCTTTGTATACGCTGTTCTAACATCCGTTGAATTAAGCTAAAATATCACTACGATTACAATTGCAGTTACAAATAGCTAACTGAAACGTCATCAAACATATGGGTCATTTTCTTTTAACAGAACAATTTGAGTATTATATATTTTGAAAAATTAATCTTTTTTTTTTCCTTTAAAGTTGGATTTTATTGTATTTAAGAACTACCTCTAAGTAAAAAAATACTATCAGTAAAAATCTTTTACAATGTTAAACACACAAAAATAAAATTTTAAATTTCACATAGGCAGAGCAATGGTAAGTGAGGCAGCGCAATGACACTTAGACAGAGAAAAATAAGGGAAATGGCAAAATGTAAGGTTAGCTGCTCTACTATCATAACTATATACACAATTATTAATTGCACTTAAAGATAACATTAAAAACTCATACATCTTAATCGCTTATTTAGCTTTTATTACAGAATTAAGGCAAATAAAAGAGGCAGGGGAATGACAGCCAGTAAAAATCCTTACCAAAATATAGTTAGAAATCAACCAGTTTTACTTGTTCATGTTTGTTTCTGCAAAAAAGAACAATTCGAGATGGCTTCGCTAATGATTCAGATGTTCACAGATGGAATTCTGGGTTAATATAACTGTTGCCAGATGTGAGAATCATTATTTTCATTTTATGACAGGAGAATGACAAGAAAACCAAGGGACAATTTTTATTATATTTTCAGAAAAAATTGAAACTATAAAAAATCTTTACTTTTTCAATTATTAATACCGTATGATAGTTTTTATTAATTTAAGCCACAAATATATCACAAATATATTTGGATGGTCAACTTTTAAGAAAAACTTTTGTGCTAAAGGGCAGGCACGGACACACAGGGGAATGACATTATTTATTACATAAAAACATTTATTTAAAATACCATATATTTATAAATAATATGTTTTATTCCTTTATACAAACATTAAAACATGTGATTAACGTATTCTAGCATTCTGTTTCATTTTTTAAAATGTTTATTCGTTATTTTTGAAGACGGGATGGGAATTTTGCTGATTAGAGAAAATGACGCCTATGCTTCATAATTTTTGTGTAAAATATATTATTTACAACTTACAAAACCGCAGAATTTCATTTCTCAACTCAAATATATTACTTTAATCAGTATTAAATTGCATTCAATACTTCGTGGTTGAGAATAGAAAATATGCAAAATTCCAGAACCCCCTATGCGGCAGCACTAATACTTCAACCTGGGATGTCTTACCCTAAAACCGACTTTGCATTTGAACAAATTGCGATTACCATTGGAAATTAGAAACCTCGGTGTTTGTATGTGTATGTGTGTGGATTATTACTTTAGTTAGTTTTGACTATACTACTTCAAGGATGTTGACTTTAAAGATAAATTTTCGAGCGAAAATGGGCGTAATTCTCGTTTTTAAACAACGGGAATAGTTCAGGGGAAATGTACATTTTACCTTGCAAAAGGTCGGGTAAAAGATTTTTTTTCCTAAATTGTTTATAATGATACCAACATGGGAAAACCAAGTTTACTAACAAAATTTCTTAAGGCTAAATTTTCTGTGGCCGAAAAACTACAAAATTTTGGGACATTTTTTGATTTTTTGGAAATATCTCGAGACTCGTTGCCGTAGCATATTATTTGTCAATTACAATGTTAAAGAAGATAAAATTTTCTACAACTTTCATATTTATAACTTTTTTATACACTCAACAGCAAGCGCAGTACGCTATTTCAAAAATGGGACAATTTTTTCAATTTTCTTAAAAACCGTGAAAAACGTAGTTTTGGCGTGATTACTCAAATATTCCCTGCAGATTTAATTATGTCGACTTCTAAAAATTGGTAGCAGTAAATTATCTATTATTTGCACACTCACGTCTTTATTTTCATCTCAACAGACATTTTACATGCAATAAATTTATATCATTTTAAAAGTAGGGCAGAGTGTAGATGAATGAGACAATTTTCATATTTAGACATTAACTTTAAGTGTATATAATGTTAACTTCAAAGCATTGTTTAAAAGAATTTTTCAATCTATAACAACTTATTGGCACTATATTTTCAATTAAAAAAGATTTCTTGCTTAATTTTAATAAATTTTATAATTTTTATAAGGCATACATATTTTTCCAGGTATCAATTGAATAGGTGGGTCATTTTCAAAATCTGTCCATATTTTGGAATAACAAAATCAAATTTTTAGAAATAATCAGAAAGTTTTAATTGTTTGTAAATAATTACCTTACCCCATAAACATTAATATACAAGCATCAGCAGAGACCAAATTACTAATTTAACATTTTAAAACTAATTTTTAAATTTTAATGCACTTGGTATAATGACATAAGTGAGCACTTAATGGCAAATTAAGCAAAATATTTTTATTTTTCCCCAGGCTTAAATGGCAGCCATTATATCTTCTGGTCCATACAATGATTTTCTATTTCTCATATAATGAAAGCAGATTAAGAAATAAAATTTCATTTAATTATCAATTAGAATTGGGTACTGTAATGACTTACAAAAGAATACTCACCAAAACATTCAAAGTCTTTGCTTGTTTTATTGAAACTATAAAACTATTTACTCTATTCACCTAAACCTGATAACAAGTTGACTTTTAAGAAGTACTTTTGCCTTGATAAAAAGGCATGTGCTGTCCTCTAAAAAAATCCGGAGGATTTTTTTTGTCAGAAGCAAGGCAATGACACTTATTCTGGGGACACGGTTTAAAAAAATTATTAAGAATTATAGATAAGTTTAATTAATGAAAATAAATATTTTTTTAATTAGTAGCATCTTAATAAATAAAAATGTATAAAAAAATTATAACCATTTTTTTTAAATAGAACTTATTCAAATCTTTACCTAATAAACCTTGTTGGGACAACCTACGGTAATGATATTTTGACTTCAAAAGAATATATTTCTTATTTTTAAAATTTTTATAAATAATAATATATCTGTAAATTATCATTAAAAAACATGATAGTTAAAATGCAATAATTAAAATTGTGATATTTAACTATTTTTTTTTGTGAAAATGTAAAAAGACAGTAAAACATGAGACTTTTTTGAAAATCACCCAGGTATGAAAATTTGTGAAAAACATATTTTATTCCCCACTACAATGGTATATTTTATTTACACATTATTGATAACATATGTTTTAATGTTTTACTGTTTTAAAGATAGCAAACATTGAATTGTATTTCCATATCAAAGACGGGGGGGGGGGGGGGGTTACTCAAAATATAAATATTTTTTATGAAAGAAATATTTTACTTTATAAAATAGCTACAATAAAAATGACACCAGATTATTTCACTTAATAATGTTTATATATATTTATAACTAACATTTATATCTTGTAAAATTTATAAATTCTGTTAATAAAATATATGCGAGTACTACTACTGAGTGTATAAAAAAGTTGTAAATATGAAAGTTGTGGAGAATTTTATTTTCTTTAATATTGTAATTGACAAATAACTTGCTATGGCAACGGGTCTCGAGATATTTAAAAAAAATCAAAAAAGGTCCTAAAATTTTCTTGTTTTTTGGCCACAGAAAATTTAGCCTTAAGAAATTTTGTTAGAAAACTTGGTTTTTCCATGTTGGCATCATTATAAACAATTCAGAAAAAAAATCTTTTATCTGACCTTTTGCAAGGTAACCCCCCTTTTTTGGTACATTTCCCCTGGACTAGAAGTCTGAAAATCTTATACAGGCGCTCCGCTCGATTAAGTACGATTTAGTTAGGATTCGAATACCCAGAACTTCGACACTGAGTGATTAAATTCCTCTTTTCTATGGCCAGCACAATAACCACTCGCCTGGATTAACCTTTTACTTTAAGTTGGTTTCCTTTTACACGTCAGGTATTTAATTAGTAACATAATTAGGACAAAGCTAATTCCGTAAAAGTACTACGTTATACTTACAAGTACGGTCTCCTTACTGGGCATACGCAGAATATTTTGAAAAAAAATGCTAATTAAACTACTTATGTATTTAATAAAGGATCAATCAAATTAGCGGCGAAATTACAGTAGAAGGTCTGTAAAAAGATAAAACACTTTCGAGTATTTGGCGCGAAAAGACGAAAGCGTCACGCAATTTGGCGAACAGCAATTCCCTTCGTTATAAGCAAACGATTTTAATGCACCTGAAAATTGCTTCAATTGATTTTTAGAATGCGTGTAAATAATAGTGTTGAATGAATTTAAACTTAAACAACAAGAAAGTTTACTACACACTTTTTTTTTGTATTATATATTTAAGTTGCTTGTTGCTGCAGCTATTTCATTTTATCGCTGTAAAAATAATTTCTTATAAAACATATTTTCATATTGAAAAATATCTTTTCATATATTTAAGCGCATTCCAAAATAAAGGTCAGATGAAGAACGTTGCAGTTATACATTTCAACATCGGAGCCTTTTTTTTGTTTCCATAGCAACAAAATTGAATCGACAGTGCTCAACTGGACTTAATTTTGAGATTGAAATAATTTTAATTAATTAAAATTTTGTTTTAATTCATGAACTTTTATTATAAATATATGACAAAAATATAGTTAAAACAAACTAAAACTGACCAAATTAAATTTATTTAAATTTATTTAAACAAGTTCAATATGAAACATTTTTACCCTAAAGAGTATTTGACATGAAAAAGTATTTTTTGAAATTTTATTCCATCGTTAACCGGTGATAAATCGCTAAATAACGAAATATTCATTATTTTTTTACGGACATTCTATCGCGTTTCCTCCAAAAAATTTTTATAAACATATCTATCCTCATGAGAAGAATATTCTATAATTTTTCAGATTTTTCGGAGTATGCCCGTATGGAGACCTTCCTTGTTAGTAACATTAAGTATTTTAAATTTTCTCAACGATTTGTACATTTAAAGGGGAAAAAACACTGATTTGGTGCTATTTTATTTTATATGATTTCTCTCTATTTCTAAAACTCTACATTCATATTAAATATAAAAGTTTTCTTATTTTAGCTTGTCTCCTAATAGCAATAACAAAGTTGTATATCTCAAAAGAAGGTTAAAAATAAACACAGGAAATAAATTCGAAGTAATATATTATCGTTCTTTCAGAGCCGATATGAACTAGTAAATACGGAGGCATTTTTCTTTCTCTTTAAATACTCGACCTTCAAGATATGTCTGCATTAAAATATCGTAATTTTGTCAAAATCAATTATTTAACACTCGCTAAAAAGAAAAATCTGAACTCCTCAGACTTTTTCAACACTTCATTTCAAGGTTTCTGAACACTCAAGGATGTTTTCAGAAAGAAAAGAGGAACGATCAGCTGTGTACTTAATGCTAAAAACAGCAGAAACAATTCTTAAGAAAGAATTGGTAGAGCAGTCGCGGACGAATTAGTAAACAACTCAAGTTTTATAGACTTGTTTGTAAGGTCAGATTGTGCCGTATGAATTTTTTTTTTTTTTTTTTTTCGAGAACTTCATAAAAAGGAAGATAATTTGCTTATCGAAATACAGTGAACCAGTAAATAACTATATTGCCTATAAATATAAATCTGTGTAAATGATAATTCTAGGTTTCCGGGAGATTTCCTACAGAAACTAATGTATAGTAAATATATTAATTAGAATATTTCGTCTGATGTAAATTTATCTATAACGATTATTTTGACCTTTAATAATTACTAATAATGTGATTGCATGTAAAACCATTGAAAACTGTAGAACTTTAAAGAAATCACTCATGCTATTTTAGTAACTATAGAACAACCTTTATTTGCAAATAATGTTTTCAGAAAAAGCATTTTTATCGGCTGCAAAAAGTGATGACGATGAGGGCAGAAGGAGCGGGTTTTTCTTTTTTAGAATAAAAATAAAACATTTTTAGAATAAAAAATATACCAATTAACAAAGCCGCCAAATATTTAATGATTGAAGTGATGTATTGAAACATTCTAGTTAATATCCTATAATAATAGCAGAAATAATTTATTTGTGTGTCGACAGTCTAACTCTGTGACAGGAAAGTCTAGCATTACGAAATATGGCGGAAGATATTCGAAAAAAATATCAAATAGTCAACAAACATTAGCTTGGAGATAATAGCAAACTCGCCAAGTATTATATGAAGACAAGCTCTCCAAGTATTTGTTTAAAATCTTCTCGACCAATCAAATTTTAGTGTCCATATATCATCGCTCTCTTTTAAAAGCACTCTAATTACAATCATTATAAATCAAAGAAAATCGATCTAACTTCCTTGTTGTACCGGTTTTTAACACTTTCCAACATAGTTGAAAAGTCTTTAGGAATTCGCTTTGTCTGTCTACCGCAGTGTTGAATTCAGGGGGGTAGCCCGAGGGGGGAGGGGGGAACGTACACTGTTAAAAATATCGTGAAAAATTACCTCTGTTTTTCAAGGCTATCTATTTTCTGACCAATGAGAACGCTTCATACGTGTTAATGTAGCGTTCTCATTGGTCAGAAAATAGAGAGCCTTTAAAAACAGAGGTAATTTTTCACGATATTTTTTAACAGTGTAGTATAGAGTGCATTTATCATTCCTCTACAAGAGAATTCGGTTAAAGGACTCACTAATATTAAGATCGATGATTGCTAGAAGTGCGTTTTCCTCTGTGGTGTGGATTTTTAAACGGATCTGATTTTGAGTGAATTAGGTGGTTTATATCATTTTTGTAGACTGCATACAGGGCTGCACGGAAGACTTCATACACGTTACTGGATATGGGCAGGAATTGCTGGAAATGAATTTTTACTGAGTTAATGTGTGTTTTTAAAGTTGCTTATTTAGATATCTCATTTCATTTTAGGTAAAGAGAAAATTCTTAATAGCATCCTGTTAGTGTTGGAAAATGTTTTATAATCTATGCCTGATACATAATTTTTCATTCCTGTTTAATAATATCCTTTAAATGTGTAAATGTGAACTGTACAGATCCCGTAAGCAAAATATTACCATAGCGCAACCCAAAGCCAACCAACTAATGACATTCAGATATGTTTCGTCGTTGTGTTGGCTTTAAAATTTTAACAAAATATTGAAAAGATGTTTTAAGTATTTTAATTTTTTTTTTTTTGCAGTAGTTGTTGGTTTTGTTGTAGGCGCTGTTATTTAATAATAAAAAAAAATATCTTGCTGTGTGTGACATGTCAAGTATTGATTAAGAAATTGTTATGTTACATAAAAATAGCACCATATACTGTAGAATACTATTTCTTGAAATTGTTTCACGCATAAATATTGTGAACGTTACCGAAACTATAAGTTAAATTGGTTATTATTTAAACCTCCTAATTTTAATCAAAATTTGCACCAGATTATTTGAATAAAATTTTACTTTTAAAGTTTTAAAACTGTGTTTATTTATTTTCAAATGATTTTTTCCCCTAAATTCTGGTGAATTTTCAACATTATAGGAACGTAATTACTTGCCCTTGAAAATAGTTAAAATACGTTATACATATATCATATGAAAACATATCACATTTGTATAAAAAAAAATCTTATGTCTTTATTTTAGATATGTTCTACAAGAACAGAAGACTTAAATGGCATCATGATGTCACCAGATAAAAACAGTCCGCCTCCATCTTACAGTGAAGTAGTCAAAGCAGATGAAGAGGAGATGCTTTCCTTTCTTAGACCGCCATCGACTGATAACTGTACAAAGTACTACCCTTTACCATCTATTGTATCTTCAAAACCAAAGAGACTGAGATACGGTGTCCGTCCTGATTTCTCGAGGCCATTTTACCGCCAAGATATTTTATACAGTGCCAGTGTTCTCAATCTGCCAGAATTTAAAAAATCTCATAGCAACATCAGAGACTATGCGGCAAGTGTAACTAAAATTCCCGAACCTGAACCAGAACATGCAAATAGCTGCATATCACCTGCAATGAGAGATACTTTTAGACAGATGTTGGACGTGTCTTTATTGAAAAGTCCGACTTTCCTACTATTAGGACTTGGTGGTTTTCTTACTCTAGCGGGATTTTTTGTGCCATTCATGTTCATAGTTGATAGGGCTGCACAACAAGGAATATCACTTGAAACAGCTACATACATCCTGCCAACAATTGGACTCACGAACACTATAGGTCGTGTATTCTGTGGATGGATCTCAGATAGGCCATCTCTGAATGCTCTGAGTATCAACAATGGAGCTCTGATCGTGGGGGGATTTGTGACTATCCTAAGCTCCTGTTTCAATACTCTTGAACTGATGCTAATGTACGCAGGAATATTTGGATTTTGTATAGGTAAGCATGCAAGAAATTGTAACTAAATGTTGGTTAACTGAGAAATATATTAACTTGTATTTATGATTTTACTTTTCTACTTCGTTCATATATATACCAGGAAGAAATCGTTGCCTAGAGACAGTGCCTGATTTACGGCAAGACATTCGGGATTCAGGCACAGGGCCCCTGAAAATCAGGGACCCCAAAATGCTGCTGAGGGTTTTTTAATTATTGTCCAAAATCTGATGTAGTTTTATATTTCATTCTAAATTCTATTGTGTCCGTATGGTATTTTTATAAAGTCTTATATTTTGTCTGAAACATCGGTATTTAATTACTTTATTATAATGAATATTTTATTTTATTTTTATCACTTTATTTTTAATTCTTATTAAATCCTGTTCCTATGTTCTCGTCAGATTGTTTGGGGGATAGTGAGTAGGCTGCAGAGCCTCCTACTATTTTAAATAATTGTAACTTGACCATCGCGGGAAATTTATTATTAGTTGTTGTATACTTTATCATTCCAGATATATGGACTTGTATAGGAAAAGATAATCAGCATCACACAATTTATTATAAAACGTCTCAATTAAATTTCATAATTATGAAATAATTATTTAAAAATAAATTTATGATTATCAAATTAAATTTTTAATGGATATTTTAAAGTAATTATTAAAGTCAATAGTGATTATCGTAGTAAGTACCGTAGTAAGTACCGTTTTCAATATATATATATATGTATATATATATATATATATATATATATATATATATATATATATATATATAACCATTAATTAAACATTACTGACCACCATCAATAATTGTGATAGCATGAATGAATTTACAAAAATACAGTGTCCCCAAAGACTATGAATGGATACCAAAAACATAATAAACAAGCTACTATGTATAAAATAAAATCCCATGTACTATATAACAAGAATTAATAATAAAGAAAAAAAGAATATGGATTTCGATAAAAATAATATAAAAGCTTATATATTGAATTACGTTATCAAGAGTACAGAATTCAATTATATAACCAAAATTATCAGTCGTTTTCTGTGAGAAAAAAGCTAAAAACTGAAAAAAAAATTTCTCCTGTACTCTAACGACTAATATAACCAAAAGAATAGTTTCAAACTGAAACCAGAATAAAATTAAATGCTATGAAATGGAAAAAGCAATACAACCTTTTAAATAATTGTTATATAGCAAGGAAAAATAGTAATATTACACAAAATACCTAATAAAAACTTAGTTATTTTATCCAAATGTACATCAGCACATGGTATCCAAAATCACGATAAGTTTAAGATTATTTTTTCAGTTAAGTTAACACAGATTTTAAAACCCAATGTATACAGTTAATCTATTTTGAAATAAAGAGAAAAAGGCAATTAAAATAATATAAATAGAAAATAATTACATAATAAATAAATAACCTCTAAAAACTTTTTAAATTTCTCAACTAAAGTAAAAAATACCAAAACTATAAGTTTACAAAATAGCAAATATCGAACAGTAAGCTCCACCATGTGTTAAAAATTGATATTATTGCTCGATTCTAAGCACCAGACAGAATCCAATTTAAATTTTAGTGCTGCCATCTATGATAATAACTTGAAACTGATATGAACAAAATGTCATAAAGATTATGCTATTATAATTTAATTCATTCATAATATACCAACTATATATCAACAAATCCTAATATAAAAATACCATATTATATTTCATTATTCATATAAATATTAAATAAATAAATATGTTAATAGAATGATTACAATAAATTAAACTACCATTCCCAATTAATCTTTACGGAAAATTTAAATACAGTATATATGTATGTGTATATATATATATATATATATACTCAAGCCCCCTGAAACCATCGGTTCAAGGGGGCCCCCTGTAAGCATCTGTGCCCAGGGCCCCCAAATTTGTAAATCGGTCCCTGCCTAAAGAGCATTCCCAACTCTCACAAACCGCTTTCAGAAAGAGTAATATCGATGGAAAATATAAAATGTGACAATGTTTCTGAGAATTTTACTACTTTACTTTTCTGAGAACTTTACATTTCTATACTCGTTTTATGAAGTAAAATAATTTTTGCTTTCTGCACTATTTTAGTTAATTTCAAAAAGTCACAATGCTTTACAATTTTTTCGGTGGATTTAAATAAGGATTTTTGGCCGGTCAATCAAGCAGTTTTAAATGCTTCAAACCATGAATTTGAACCAGAAAAAAATGTACACTGAGGTATTATAATACTTGAATCAAATGTCCAGAGAATATATATATCACCCCCCCCCCCCTGTCGCGCGTATTGGCGGGCTCAGCCTCGGCTGAAATTTGTAATTTTTTAACCTTAATAAAGGGGGCCGGGAGGGACATCTATGCTCTGCAGACTCACTTCCTAGTCTGAGCAGTCTCTCTCGGACATTAAAAGTAAAAAAAAATGTCCAAAGAAGTAGTTAAGGGTACCTTAGGTAGAAGATTTTCGTTAACATGTCAGCGTAAGTTTCATAATGTTTCTGCTTTGAATGAGAACAGTTCCGGTGATTCTTCTGGTTTCAAATCCATCCCACATCACTGAAGAACAATACTGAATTGACATTATTATTCTTGGTTAGTTCAAATCTAAAGTCGGAATTCAGATATAATCACGAAAGTTTTGCATAAGGAAAATTTAATATAATTTTCAGAACCGCGTAGCCTGGATGTAATCATACACAATTGATTAATTATTTCGTCTGATTAAGGCTCGAATAATGCAGTAAGACAAAATCATATTTTTCAAAAATCAATATATCCCAGCCTAAGCTTTTCCAAGCCGTGCTACTTGAAAAATGATGTATAAAATGTGAATTTTGTATAGCAATTTTTCGAGGGTATTTTTTTTTTCAAAATATTTCGAATTGCTTGCTTTTAATTGTAATTTTTAATTATAATCTGATTTTTCTCCGTGTTTAATTACAGTGATATAAAAATTTACTTTTCTTTTAACACCCCAACAGAATATTTTAGCGCGATTTATTATTTTTAGTACTTCATTATAATTAATATTATGTATATCAGTTATAATCATAATATATTTTTTGCTGTTTGTTTCAGGTTGTTTTGCTACGCTTCGATCCATTGTTATTGTCGAACTGCTAGGGCTGGACAAGCTCACCAATGCTTTTGGACTATTGTTGTTGTTTCAAGGTCTAGCGTCGATCATTGGATCACCGATTGCAGGTATTTCTTCAAATTCATACATCTAGTTTGTAGAGTAAAAACTCTTGCAATCGAACCAATAGTTTACTGAAAATGTCTAAACAGCATATACAGGGCGTTTCAAAAATTGCAAAAGAAATAAAAATTTAATAATGTGAAAAATACAGACGGTAGCACAATGTAATTTTCACATAAATGCGGCGAAGGGCATGATATATTTTGATTGTAAAAACTTTATTGCCGGAACCGACAGTCAGCACTATATATGTCGCAAAACTATTACATCTTGCTATTGAAACCATCAGATATCATTGCAGAAATCCTTTTCGGTGTTCTCCAAAGTATAATTGCTATTTCTTACAACTAATTTTCATTAATGACATCCACAAAATTGAACATTTGTATTCTTAATTATGTTGCAAACTGTTACAAACGTTCTTAATTACCTTACAAACATATCTGACACAACTCAAACTCCCGGTGTTGATGGCAAATCAAATTATTCTGCCAATACCATTTTCCTCTCTAAAAAAAAAATATCATACCTTTTTGTATATTTCGATTGAAATTGCATCGTGCGCTATCAATGCATTTTGAATTGCCGATGTTTTATTTCTTTTGTGACTTTTGGATTACTCGCTTTTTGGTTAGATCTCTTTCTCTGCATCTTTCTTTCACTTATTTATTACACTGGCCGCCAAAAGTTAAGGAACAGGGACGTGGATGCTTTCGATTGTACACGGTTTGCCAAATATCTACCAAAATTATTGGCGAATTGTTCTTGAACTTCTGGTATGTGAAGAACATGTTTGATTTCATATTTCTCAGTGAAGATTTAGTCGGGATGATAATTAGGGGACTAATAATAAATCTATACTAATAAAAGTACAAATCGCTCTGTGTGTGTGTGCCTGTCTGCGATGGCTAGCGAGAAATCTACGGCACGTACGAGGCTCAAAATTTTTGTGAAGATAGTCCAAGACCTCTCCTAATGTACCTGAGCCTCATAATTTTAAAATTCTTATAATTGTTTGAATTATTAATTACAACCGTAACTCACTCTCATTAAAAAGCCATTTCGGTCGTTAGGAGACGGGGAGATCTGTGACGCATGCGCTGTAGGCTTAGATATACGCATTGGTCGAAAATGAAAAACGAAAAAGAATATTTCTGGGGGGGGGGGGGGTTGTCATTATTTATTAACTAACATCGTCCAAACAGACTTAGGTAAAATGTAAAACTGTCTGCAAACTCAAATAATTTCTTAAAATTTTTCTGCAGAAAAACGCCACGCCCTTCCTAAGTCCTATATCGCCGCTAACAGCAAAAGTGAAAAAGTCCTCTTTCCAATCCCTCACATTACGTTACATGCTCTCAACCCCCCCCCCCCCCCATCCTCCAGTTTTCTGAATTAGACTTTATTGAAAAGAGGATAATGTTTACTAAGATATTAAGACCGAATTCCCCTTTCGAATGTAAAAAAGTCACTGCAAATCGCAGAGAAATGCTAAACAAGTGCATAAACATTCGCTAAAATTTCCAACCAAATAAACTTTATTTAGAAGAGATCAACATTTACTTTTCAACACAAAATTTATTTTTTTATCTATTAAATTAATCTGCAAAGCCTAAAATAATCTGTAGCACCTGCTTCGGTGTTGCACTGTTTCTGCTACCGGCCCTGGCAAAAGAAAAGAGAAAAAAGCATTGTACCTGCCGTTCCGGCATAAGGCCCCGCACTTCCAATATTTTTAAGTTTTAAAAATATATATGCCACGGCTCTTCTTCCATGGTAGATGGCAAATAATTTCTAGATAGCTTTTTTTATCTACAGACCTTCTCACAAGTCTGCGACGGCCCTCGCACAGATTCTCCGCCTGGGGTCTTAATAATATTTTTTATGAAAATTTTGTAAAAAAAAAAAAAAAAAAAAAAAAAAAAAAAAAAAAAAAAAAACATCAGAACTGTCTGCAAACTTTGAAAATTTTCTGCGAACGGTGTTCGCGTGTTCGTCTATATTATCTGACTCTGCGTCCAAACTGCTTAGTAAAGTTAAAAACGGAAGACATGTTCTGAAAGATCGTATTCTTATGTCGCTAATGCCGCAATCAATTGAAAAAAATATAGCAATTAACCCCTTGAAAAAGTTTTTCAAAAAGGGTCGTTTTTCCAAAAAACGTTTTTTTCCCTTATTGCAACACTTGCCCAGGATGCAATTTTAAAGGTACTGACAAACCAAAAATACACTGGTGTCCAAAATTAAGGACCAGTCACAAAATGCTAATTTTTAAGTAAGCGAATACTCAAAAGGAAATAATATAATTCAAATAATTACCATCCCTACAGCAAAGCTAGTCCATATAGCATCTCATTCATGTCACACATGTTCACAAGTGTCACAGTCACTACGGTGAAACAAAAAATCACATTATAGTCACATGGTGACTTTTCAAAAAAAGCACAATGGTGACTTCACAGTAGTCTCTCTGTCACCCGAAAGTCATCATGTGACTTTAATGTGACATTATTTGGTAACTTATCACAATGCAGCGTTCACGATGACTAAGAAATTGAGTCTACAGATGACAGTCACATGAGAGTCACAATGTAACTACATTGTAAAGTCACATGGTGACTCGTCACAAAGCAGCAGTCACAGTGACGTCTCAGTGGAGTCACATATAGTGATCATTTGAGACTCGTAATGAGATGTAAGTAAGTAAGTAAGCACCCACCCTGGGAACCCGCTTTTGGCTTATGGTTAGGTGTAACCCCCAAGCCCAGGGCAGGGAAAAGTTTTACTACCTGCGGAAACAAGCCCAGAACCCCAGTCTCCGGGAAAGAAGACTTCAGAACGACCCGCCTGACACGCCGAAGAGAGCACAAGAGGCAAGTGCCGTGTCCCCGGACCGCCTGTGAAAATTTATTATTATTTAAGATGGCGATTCTGGAATTTCCTATTTGTTTGCTTCACCGTAGTGACTGTGATACTTGTGACCATGTGTGACATATTAAAAAGCAGAAAAACCAACGTTTAAAATGCACAAATAATATATGAAAAGCAGCAAACAGCTGTTTCGAATCTACTAGCGAGATTCTTCTTCAGTGCAAAAGGAACAGCGTGCTAAAAAAAAGCAAGGCTGAGCAACAGCCAGAAAGACTGTTGTAACGACTGTAGTAGATTCGAAACAGCTGTTTGCTGCTTTTCATATATTATTTGTGCATTTTAAACGTTGGTTTTTCTGCTTTTTAATATTGTTGCACAAAGGCTTTATTTGCTATTTTCATGTGTGACATGAATGAGATGTTATATGGACTAGCTGTGCTGTAGAGATAGTAATTATTCGAATTATATTATTTCCTTTTGAATATTCGCGTACTCGAAAATTAGCATTTTGTGATTGGTCCTTAATTTTGGACACCAGTGTATGCTTATAAAGCTGAAACCTTCTTCAAATCGACGGTGTAATTTGTTTTTTAAAATATGAATTTTAACCCTTACAAATACACCGTCAAATGCAGGTCACTTTGAGCCTCATGTAGAGGATATTTTTTGTACGCTAAAAGTAACTAAACGTCCGTATGTTAACACAATATTTTTAGAGCATCTCAATTGATCAGATTTACATCACCTATAAAAATTCGAAACGTTCGAACGGGTAGAAACATTTTTTACAAAATAAAATGTGTGAAAACTTCGACAAAGAAAAATTAGAAACCGAAGCATTTCGGTTAAACGTTTTCCCTCTTAAATATGCAAATTTTTTAAAGAAAATTTAAAAAGGTTTGGTTTTAGTTATATTTACGATCCATTAAAGTTTCAGAGAATTCTGACAACAATAACCATCTACTTTGCTATGCTAAGGAAACCGACACCAAAAAAAAAAAAAAAAAAACAGAAGAAGAGGAAGAAGAAGAAGAAATTATTAATGATTTGATAGGGAACCTTAATTTACCGAAACCATCGCATTATTTGTAGCTTAGTCTTAGTTTTGTAGCTTAGTCGTAGCTTTGTAGCTTTTTAGCTTAGTAACGCCTTTGTTTTCTATACGAAAGGTCTCTGGTTCGAAACTCGGTAGGACTAAGTTGAAATTTGAATTTGTGGACTTTTGCTATTTTAAAGATTTCATTTTTATTTTAAGGGTATCTAAAATTAAAAAAGCTCCGCATTTGTAAATCAATGTGGCAATAAGTAAATAAATACGTACAGTAAATATTGTAAACTTTAAAATAATTGAATTAATTAGAATGAAGAAAAAGATTAATTAATTAATTAAGAAAAGAAGGAAAAACTACACATAAAAGAATCGAACTATAAAAAAAGAAATTACTGCATTTTATAAATCTCATTGTTCAACTATTTAATTAAAAGAAATTTTGTATTTTTTTACAATTTTAAGGGTTTCTAATTAATTTTTAATTTTAAATCAATTGAATTATTTAAGGAAAAAAATTACACATAAATGAATCGAATAATAATAATTTTTTTTTTCAATTGATTTAATTACAATATTTTTGTAGTTTTTTCTTTTGCAGTTTTAAGTAGTTTTTTAATATATTCCAATAAAAATAATCTTTCACTTTCACTTATAAAAACACTCGCTAGATGGCGCCAAAAAACTGTCTAAAGATATAAAATGATAGAAACTTTGCCGTACAAAGAGTCTGCCTGTTCCGGTAATAATTCAAATACAGGGACCCCACCAGAAATAAGAGATAAGAAATAGAGAAAGATAACCCAGAAAGATATAGTGATCTGATTGAAAAGTTATGGAAAATCCCTTATAATAAAGCTATTTTAAGAAAGCAACTCACTATATCGCCCTATTTTTGTGAATTTTCGCGATATTTGATTGGACTTATTGTATAAGTTGCCCTAAATAGCTGACTACCAAATTATAAAATAAAATGTTAGAATCTGCCACGCATGCGCAGTTAAAAATTATTTCGTACAAATGCCTATACCTCATCAAATATTCAATATATTCATGTTTTAGTTGCAGTATACTGTTGCAATAATTGTCCAAATAATGTGCAATAATTGTTGCAGTAATTGTCCTTCCAACTAAATGTTCACCGATACATATAAAATCAAACATGTTCTTTACATCTCAGAAGTTCAAGAACAATTCGCAATAATTTTGGTAGATATTCGATAAACCGTGTACAATCGAAAGCATCCAGTCCCTGTTCCTTAACTTTTGAAAGCCTCTGTACTATACTTACTACTCCCTCGTGATCCTTAAGAGGGCTGGCGCTGGTCACTCAGCTTCGAAATTCTCCTCAGTAATGTTAAGTCTATGGACTTTTGGTGCATTCGTATATTTAAACTATCTTTTCGCGAAATTCATAATTTTAACATCTTTTTTCTGTGTACTCTTCTTAAAGAATGTCTCTTTTTTTCTTAGTTTTCAAAATATTTCTAAAATCTATGCTGAATTTAATATTTTATGTGTTAAAAGCGAGCGAAATGTGAGTAAGATTTTAACACTTCCTATAAAATTAAGTCTATACTTTAGAAATATTTTGAGAACTAAGAAAAAAAGAGACATCTTTTAGGAAGTGTACACAAAAATTAGAAGTTAAAAATATATATTTCCCGAGGAGATATTTTAAATATACGAATGCATCAAATGCCCATAGACTTTACATTAGTGAAGGGAAATCGGGAGCTGAGTGACCAGCCCTCTTAATATTGATAAACTTCAACTGTAACCACTATCACAGGCGTTGTTTACCGCCGGTAGAAACTACCGCCAGTAGATTTATATAGAAATTTTCTATTTAGGTAAATGCCTTATTATTACAAAATTCTAGTCATAAATAATAGTAGAAACAGATTTTCATTTTTACTGGCAGGAGTTTATTTTGGCGGCAGTTAGGCCCTGCGTTTCCGCCATATTGTGACAACCAGGGAAACAAACTGACAGTTTTAAAAGACATACCGACACCAGTAAAAACAATCAGAAGTTTTTAAGCATATTTGCGAGAAAATGTTGCCTCGAATAAGACGTTTAAATAAGACAAAATTTTCTATTCAATTTTACTGGTGGGATGTTTGCCCTTGGCGGTAATCAGAAACTGAAGATCCTATTTAAAAAAAAGCAGCCGCCATCTTGTGACAATCCCCTCAGTTACTTCACTCGCAACTGGTAGATAGCACACTATGTGTCTCCCCCTTTTTATTCATAACTCCATTAAAAAAACAGAGTTCGTACGCTTCAAGGACTTTCAAGAACAGTTAACCAGAATTTTTGTAAAGTATTATTTGCCTTATTTAATGAAAAAAAGATTCTATCTTCAGATATAGAAACCAGTACTTTACGAAATTTCTGGTGCCTGAAATTCTCTCAATCTCTTTATGTGTACGAACCCTGAAAGACATGTAAAATAATTAACTATTATCTGTAAATATTTTACATAAAATTTAAAACTACATTCATATAAATAATGTCAATCAACTTATTCTGCTTTTTCTTATAATCATGATATGTCTACTGTCATTTAGTCATATGTGAAAATTTTTGAATTGTAGATTTAATTTTTTGCCTCACCTCAATTAAAATCTTGGGTACGCCTATTTTAGATAGTTACAATGACAGATCCCGTTCGTAAGTTTAAAATTGTGAAGACAAATAAAGATCTTTCTTTTTATTTATTAAATTGTACTATTTATTAAATTGTTGCCTTTTCTTTACCTTTTCCATTAGAGGTGTTTATTTGGTATTTTTCTAATGTGGTTTTTAGAACTGATCCACTCTTAATTTTCAATTTTTTTTTCACATGTGATGGCTTTGCAATTGATCGGGAATTTGAACATAGTAACTTCGGCTTGATCGCTTGCTGTATTCAAATAGAAAACCTTTACGGCTTACTTATATTGAGGAATTTTGCCCTCGACAAAGTGCTTCACATTATAATTCTCCATTTTGCTTTTTGTAATGTTATTACGTTCTGTATTTGGTTTTTCTTTTTCCTTCAAATCAGAACATTTATCAATATTGGTTATATATTTTATATCGAATTCTTATTATTGGTTAATTTATATTGTGTCTATTATCTTCTGATTTTAAAGTTATTTGCAAGAAGTTTTATTATTTATATATATATATATATATATCAGTGGCGTGGCGTGAAAATTTTCTGTGGTCATCGCAATTATTTAAGTTTGTGGTGAAAAATTATTAACTCTAAAATTCAATGGTTGAATGTTCAAAAAAGAAACTTTAAATCTTACCTTCACTTATACATGAACTCCAAATGTTCTGCTAAAACTGGATCGTAGAGTTTTAAAAACTTATTAAGAGTTTTAAAATATTGCTTGGTCATCGCCGCATCCAGCTATGACCGGACGCCACGTCACTGATATATATATATATATATACACTGGCCTCCAAAAGTTAAGGTACAGGGACTGGATGCTTTTGATTGCACACATTTTGTCGAATATCTACCAGCATTATTGGCGAATTGTTCTTGAACTTCTAGGATGTAAGGAACATGTTTGATTTTATATTTATCGGTGAAGATTTATCGAGGGTACAATTAGGGGGCTAATAATAAATTTAATAAAAAAATAATATTTGCTATCACCTATGTAACAGAAAAGGCTGGAAATTGTTTGTTACTGTGGTAAAGGACTATTTTGGCCCTGTTCAACGTGTGTATGCATTTGTGTAAGCATAGCACTCATATTCGTGAAGATGTTAACGTTTTTGTGAAAAATTCAAAAGTTTTTTGCTTATAGCATACAGAGTTTTCAACCAAATTTAACACAACTTTCCGAAAACTTGCCAAAGAATAGTAGCAACAGTATACTGCAATTAAAACATGAACATATTGAATATTTGATGAGATATGGGCATTTTTATGAGATCATTTTTAACTGCGCATGCGCGGAAGATTTCAAAATTCTTATTTCATAATTTGGTAGTCAGTATTTTGGGGCAACTTCTATAAAAAGTCCAGTCAAATGTTGTGAAAACTTAGAAAGATATAATGAGCTGATTGAAAAGCTGTGGAAAATCCCTTATAATAAAACTAATTTTTAGGAAGCAACTCACTATATCGACCCTATCTTTGTGAATTTTCGCGATATTTGACTGGACTTTTTGTATAAGTTGCCCTAAATAGCTGACTACCAAATTACATAATAAAAATTTTAGGATCTTCCACGTATGCGCAGTTAAAAATTATTTCATACAAATGCACATATCTCATCAAATATTCAATATATTCATGTTTTAATGGCAGTATACTGTTGCTACTGTTCTTTGTCAGGTTTTTGGAAAGTTGTGTTAAGTTTTGTTAAATATCTACCAGCATTATTGGCGAATTGTTCTTGAACTTGTAGGATGTAAAGAACATGTTTGATTTTATATTTATTGGTGAAGATTTATCGAGGGTACAATTAGGGGGCTAATAATAAATTTTAGGTTCTCTCTAAAAACTCTGTATGCTATAAAGAAAAAACTTTTGAATTTTTCACAAAAACGTTAACATCTTCACGAATATGAGTGCTATGCTTACACAAATACATACAAACGTTGAACAGGACGAAAATAGTCATTTACCACAGTGACAAACCATTTTCAGCTTTTTCTGTTACATAGATGATCGCAAATATTATTTTATTATTAAATTTATTATTAGCCCCCTAACTGTACCCGCGATAAATCTTCACCGAGAAATATAAAATCAAACATGTTCTTTACATCCTAGAAGTTCAAGAAAAATTCGCCAATAATGTTGGTAGATATTCGACAAAACGTGTGCAATCGAAAGCATCCAGGCCCTGTACCTTAACTTTTGGAGGTCAGTGTATATATATATATATAGTATATTGCTAATCGCTAATATTTGGAATACCTTCATACGGGTTCTTCCTGGTTATCGGACTATATGAAATTAGTTTTTACATTTTTACTTTATCCTATCTTTACAAGAAGAAAGTATTGGATTCGTGAAAATTTTCAACTTTCCGTTTTCGACGTATTTACACGTTTTAGGGGCCAGAGATTCCGAAAAACATATTTTTACAAAATGTCTATCTGTGAGTCTGTCTGTTTGTCTGTGACACAAATTTTGTGGGCGCTCTATCTCAAGAACTAATGCACGAAATGTAATAAACATTTATATTCAGTTAGCCCCTGATATAAATTGGTGCTGATTAGTTTTTGGTGTAAATCGCTCAACAGGTGGCGCTGCTATGCAACATTTTTCGCAATTTCCACAATAGCTCAATCTCCAGAACTAATGCACGGATTTTTATCAAACTTCAGATTCAGTTAGTCCTTGACGTGAATTGACCTTTTATGCATTTTGGTGTAAATCGATCAACAAGTGGCGCCGCTCTGCTGCATGTTTTGTAATTTCCGCAATAGCTCTATCTCAAGAGATAATGCTTGGATTTTCAACAAACTTCAGATTCAAGTATACCTGGATATGAATTAGTGCTGTTTAGGTTTTGGTGTAAATCGCTCAACAGGTGGTGCTGCTATGCAGCATTTTTCACGATATCCACAATAGCTCTCCAGAACTCAATCCAGAGAGCAATCTCCAGAACTAATGCACGGATTTTCATCAAACTTCGAATTCAGTTAGTCCTTGACAGGAATTGACGTTTTATTGATCTTGGTGTAAATCCCTCAACAGGTGGCGCTACTATGCTGAATTTTTGCAATTTCCGCAATAGCTCTATCTCAAGAACTAATGCTTGGATTTTCAACAAACTTCAGATTCAGGTATACCTTGATATGAATTAGTGCTGTTTATGTTTTGGTGCAAATCGCTCAACAGGTGACGCTGCTATGCTGCATTTTTCAGAATTTTCCACCATAGCTCTATCTCAATAACTAATGCACGAATTTTCATCAAACTTCAGATTCAGGTATACCTTGATATCAATTAGAGCTGTTTATGTTTTGGTGTAAATCGCTCAACAGGTGGCGCTGCTATGCTTCATTTTTTCAGAATTTCCGCTATAGCTCTATCTCAAAAAGTAATGCACGAATTTTCAGCAAACTTCAATTTCAGATATACTTTCATATGAATTGGTGCTAAATGGATGTAATGTCTTGTAATATTTAAATAATTTAATTGACGTGATTTATATAAAAGAAAGTATTGTGATGGCCACAACATACTAGTTATTCTATTGATGTTATGAAAAAAATTTAAATCGTCCTTAAACATGTACAGTTCACTTCAATCACCTAAACATAATTATGAATGGAAGACGACTCTAAAAAAGGGGTTTTAACTTCCCATAGTAAAAGATGATATTTTTAGATGTATTTTTAAAGTAATGATAGATTAATGATCTCTTCTTCTCAAGGCGTAAAACTGACGAGAGAGTTGCAGATAAGATTGTCTTGACCGCGCATCTTTATCAACGATATCTATTGCCACTCGCATCGCAAATGTTAAATTAAGGTGCAAATCAGATGCTGAGTAATTAGCACGGTTTTCTCGTTTTGGAAGAAGAAAAGAAAAGACACGGAATGCAGTTCGTTATAGTTGAAATATGAAGTTCATATGAAGTTCGAGAATGTGGCCATCGCAATAAATCATCGTAAAAACAACTATTCCTGTACATTACTTTGATGTAGCTAAATAAAGAAATATGAAGAACGTGAAAACAACTTTTTCTACATTGCTTTGATACAGCGAAATAAATTCATCATGTTTTCATACGCTTTTTGATGTAAAGTAAATTCTGAATAAACTTATTGACAAATGGGATTTTCGACAAAACCAAAGATCCAAAAGATCTCTATTTTTATAAGTGTAGGTTTTCCAAATTCTGAATGAATTTTGTTGTTGTTCTTACACATTTCTGAATGATCACAACATGATTTTTTACCAGACTACGGTAAAGCTGAAGAACTCAGTCCCATGTATCTGTGTGCTTGTATGCGAATAGATTTGGTAAGTTCTCCCATATCTCTTAAATTGTCAAATTATTTTGCACAAATGATGCATCGTTTGATTTTTCATAGCGTAAGTAACATACTCTAAAAACCAAATTTGACTATCGTCCACATATGCGCATTCTTCCAAAATTTTTAAATGTGAAAACGTTATCATGATATTTTCTTTCTTTTTAATTACACAATATTTTTTCCTCTAATCAAATTTTAGCTGTACTGCATTTCAAAAAATTGTTTGAACGTTATAATAACATAAAATAGTTTTTAAAAAAAATTCAAAATCTTAAATATGTAAAACCTGTCTGATGCGTGCGCACTTCACAATTCTATCAAATATGGAGAAAATCATCAACGGTAGAACTGTATTTCTTGTTTAAAGGACTTAGATTTTCCCATAGTAGAAGCTGGATAAGATATACTATTAGATTAGAAAAGTGATGGAATAATAATCGTCACTTCTTTTCAAGGCGTAAAACTGGTGAATGAATAAAGATAAGGTGGTCTTGACCGCGCATCTTTATCAACAGTATCTGTTGCCAAACTCATCACAAATAGTAAAATAAGGCGTAAATCGATTGAAAATTCTCAATAATCTGCACAATATTTGTTCTGGAAGAGGAAATGACAGAAAGATGCAGTTTGTCTGTATGAATACGTAATGAAATATGAAGGACATTAAAGCGACGATGAAATTTTTTCCGTGCGTAGCCTTGATATAACTAATTTGATTTATGATGTTTTCGTACATTTTATAAAAGCTGTAGAAACTGATGATGAATATCAATTAAATTATGTAGAAACTCATCGACAAATGTCAACCTCGACAAAATTTCGTTCAGTTTAAAGGTCAGTTCTTTTATAAGCCATTTTTTTTTTATTTTTTTAGAAGTTCATTATAGGTAGTAATAAGTCACCATAGGTTTTAATTTTTCGCTTATTGCATTGTATTTAAAAAATGAAGTCAATTACTATACCAAACACGGTGAATTTTGTTGTGGTAACTGTCATACAAGTTTATAGGTATACTAGGGGGCTCTGCCCTCTGCAAGCTACGCTCGCCAACCCCCGTTCAGATACCGCAGAATCTAAAAGCACGCTAATCTGATCGATTTTTAAAAGATTAAAGAACATTGAATTATAATGAAAAAAACCTGTAGTGATCTCCCTGTAAACGGGTTTCCATTCATTTCCCTTTGATTGCGAAAATTTAAGGCCGAATCAGTTGCTGTTAATACACTCAATGGTTGTTTTTGATTAAAGAAGATCAGTTTAACATTTGAAAAGAAGCTAAAATAAAATGAATTAAGTAAACAAAGTCTTTGCCTCCCGGTATTTATTAACATCGTTATAAGACGATTGACATAATACAATTTACTACAATTTATTACTTGAACCCCTTCAAGTGTGGTGGTTAATTTTTGGAACACTTAATTCCAATTCTTAAATGCCACATTGGCATAAGAATATTAGAATGAAAAATTTCCTTTTATTAAGTAAGGAAACAAAAGCATTTTCGCATTTCGAAATAAATTTGTTTGTAAATATATTCTGGTGCCATTCACTGATTTTAACATTTTACAAATATAAGTACCTTGCCCTGAAAGGGTTAAACGCATATTAACGTATTTATTATTTTAAAGTTTCCTTTCTCTTTTAATATTCATGTGCAAATACAATTTCCAAGGCATAATTTTCAATGTTCTCCTGTTATTAACACGTACTCATTTAATAGTAATTTTAAAGTTTTTTTCCAGTTTTAAATAGTAACGTGTAAATAAATTTTTAATCGTTAGGAAATATTATTCTTTGCGCTGTTTTTAGAATTGAAAACAATCTCTATAATAATACCCTAAGTCATGTGACTATCAGTTCCGGGCGGGTCCCTTCACTTTTTATATTCCAGGCGGCCATTTTGGTACTTTAATCTTAGGTAGCCACAGGTGATAAGTCGCCAAACATAATTCTATCGCCATTATTTCACGTATATTATAATACTCAAAGTCATGTAACGTACTGCCATAAACAATTACGGGCTAATCTCTTCGCTTTTCATAAGACAGATTTCCATTTTGATTAAAGAATCAAAATTATTTTTCGAATAAAACTACGTAAAAGTTGCCATGATCGCAAAGAATTCTTGGTACTTTTATGTAAGCCGGGTCAAAATCTCGCCACTAACTTTTTTATAACTCGTCAGTTAGCACTTTTTTATTTTTCGAGTGGTAAATTAAAACGGTACTACTTGGTTATCCCATTGGCCAAAAATCTATCACCAAACGATAACATTAAATGCCAACAATGGTTGATCGTAAATGTCACATTCACTAGACTTTAAAGAAGTCACACGTGTTTAACGCCATTAAGTGATTTTTATTTCGACATTTTATTTTCATTAATGTTATACTAATTTATTTGTTCTTTCGTTATTTATATAATTTGGCGAAATTGGTCGACGGGATAACTAAGTAGTACCATTAAAACATTGATTTCCGTATTTTAGGAGAAATCGCCCTGAAACATAATCAGTTGTTTAATCAGTCGTCTTATAAAATCGTTTCATAAAGTCGTTTCATGAAATTGTTTCATAAAGTCGTTTCATAAATTCGTTTCATTAGGATTTTATATGTATAGGGTAGATAACGAGTTTTGCAATCAGCAAAACGTACGTTAACAAATGTAACTATAATAGAAGTATAATCTATACTAATATAAAATACAGACGTGCCAACTGCTACGAAAAAATCGCAGTTTTTTCGATTTGGAGCTAAAAACTACGATGCTACGAAAATCGGTCTAAAACTACGATTTTCTGCAAAAACACACACACGGCAAAAAAAAAAAATCAATTTCGTCAATCGTTCGCTGAAGAAAAAAAAACGCCAATTTTGTCAAAGGATCGTAGAAAAAAAAACTTCAATTTCATCAAAGGATCGCAGAAAAACACAAATTTCATCAAAGCGTCGCGAATGAGCGCGAATTTCGTGAAAGAACAGCGAAAAATACGCATATTTGGTCAAGGGATCACGAAAAAACGCAAATTTCTTCAAAGAATCACGAAAAAAAAAACGCAAATTTCGTCAAAGGATCGCAGAAAAAAAACGTGAATCTTCTCAAAGAATAGATTGAAAAAAAAAACGAATTTCGCCAGGGGAACGCTAACAAAATACAAACTTCTTCAAAGGATCGCAGGAAAAAATCCAAATTTCATCAAAGGATCGCGGAAAGAACGCGAATTTCGTCAAAGGATCGCGAAAAAAGGTGAATTTGTCAAAGGATCGTGAAAAAATCCATGTTTCCTCAAAGGATCGCGGAAAAAACCCCAAATGTCGTCAAAGATCGCGGGAAAAAACGCGAATTTGGTCAAAGGATCCAGAAAAAACATGAATTTTGTCAAATGATCGCAAAAAAGGCGAATTTCGCCAAAGTATCGCGGAGAAAACGCGAATTTCGTGAAAAGGCTGCAGAAAAAGCACATAATTAACCCGTAAAGAAATCCCCCTCCCCACCACTGCTGTAACCTTTCAGAAAATTTTCTGTGAATTTCAGAATTTTCTTTTACTTAAAATCACTCCAGCTCTGTGCTCTCTTCAGGAAACATCACACAAAAATCTATGTTTATTATTATGATACATATAGTTTTTAATCTGAAAGAATACACAGAACTAACTTTTGAAAAATCGGATTAACTCAACCAGCAGGAAACTAAACTTAGTCCAAACCGAAAGCAATCAGAGTTAACCCGATTTGCAGCGTAAAAAAAGAGCAACCAACCAACAAACCTCTAGATTAATTTGAATTTTGGATGCTACTATTTCTCATTTTCAAAGGTTGGCCGGTCTGAAAATGCAAAATGAAATTTCATTCCGAACGTTCATACCTCGCGTTCTGCTAAACGAATTTTTATAGGACTTACATTGTCAATTAGGTAATTTTAGGAAGAACGTTTTAGTTTATAACACATCCTTTTATACATTTCTCAGTTATGGGGGTGATGGTATGGTGAAAAGTTCTATAATTAGGTCAATCCGATTATGAAAGGAAATTTCATTCCAAACGCTTATAAATCACGCTCTGCTACACGGATTTTTATGGAACTTACATAATTAGCTAGGTAATTTTTGGATTAAAGTTAGTGCATAACAAATCGTTCTACGTTGTTTACTTCTAGAGCTATGGGAGAAAATTATTCCAAACATTTATAACTCACCTTCTGCTGAACGGCGTTTTATGAGACCTACATTGTCAATTGGGTGATTTGGGGAGGGGAGGGGAGTTTTAGTGTATAAACATCGTTCAACATTGCTTAGTTATACAGCTATGGGAGAAATTTCTACCTACTATATGCATAAAATAAAAATGGGAATTTCATTCCGAACACTTATAACATACGTTCTGCTAAATGGATATTTGTGAGACTTATATTTCAGTAAGGTAATTTGGCGGGAGGGGGGGGGGGGCAGGTTTTAGTGTATAACATATCGTTCTACATTGGTTTGCTACAGAGGTATGAGAGAAAGTTCTATAATTAGGTGAACTCTATTATGAAAGATTAGCTTTTTAAAAAGTTCTTCTGAACGGATTTTCGTGAGAGGTGCACTGTTAGATAAATTATGACAAAAAAATGTAAAAATTATATAATTTTAGCATTTTGAATTACAAAACTCACAATCTACGCAAGCGGAGCCGCGGGCAAAAATCAGTTTATCACAAAGGAACTTTAGTGCAGCGTTTATCTTGTGACTTTTAAAACGAAGGTTATAAGTTGCATTCGGATATTTTCTTCCCCGTAATGTACTTGTGTGAGTATAAATGCTTTTGAGGATTAAAAATGCATTTAAAATGGATGTGCCAAAAAAGACGTATTTAGCTTGAACACTTAAATTTGCTATCCATTTCTGCACTATGATTAGAAGTAAGTTCCAAAATTTGACTCATTCACTTGGTTTCTTTCCTTTCAATAATATTATTGCCGCGCAATTCAACTCTTTCCTTTATTGTTTGCAAAAAAAGCGCGCATCTAATTATCCTTGAAGTGTAATCGTTACATAATTTTACGGTACTGATTGTGATAAAATGCAGGGTGTTGAAAACCTGAATTTTTCCTTTGGTAAGTGGGTCATGATGTTTTCGCTATTTTTCGAATATAATTATTAATAAAAAAAATCCTGTATGCATGGTAGAATTCCCAACTTCAAAGATTTCGACAAATGAACACGTAGTATGTCCAGTTTTTTTATTCAGAAATGTGCCTCTGTTCCTGAATAGTAACGTTTAATTTGTTTAATGACAGATTAAATAAGCCGAATATTACTATTCAGAAATAGGGATAGATATTTGAATAAAATATTCCATTTAAATGGTAACATTGCGAACATGTATGTTGAACGATATTGGTCGGACAGCAGGTGTGTAGGAAAGGAAGGGATCATTCTAATGAAAACACTTTTTTTATACAGGGTGGTTCAAAAGATCGTGTCCAAACGGCACGTGTGAGTGTGCCAGGTCATGAGGAGCAAGAATTACATAGGAACTGAGGGTCGGAAACGCGATCGTGACGGTGCAATTGCATCGTGACCATGACGCAAAGAAAAGATAACAAACGGTGTAAAAAGACCTTTATTTTACAAAAAACTTAATCGAAGAAAAAATACAAATGAAAAATGTTACAATCTCATAACAAGTGCTCAAAATGTTCCCCATTAACCGTGATGAATGCTTCACATCGGCGCTGCGTTCCAATCGGCCCTGTACCGGGATCCCTGGACCTAAACCCCTTGATTTTTACCTCTTGGGATATCTTAAGTCTCTGATGTCCGTTTTGTCGGCCATGGACCTCATGGCACGGATCGCTGAAGCGGCGGCACGTGTCCGGGAAACTCCTGGTCAATTGGAACGCGTTCGCTATCCCATGCGGCGCCGATGTGAAGCATGCATCATGGCTAATGGGGGCACATTTTGAGCACTTGTTATGAGTTGTAACATTTTTCATTTGTATTTTGTACTTCGATTAATTTTTTTGTAAAATTAAGGTCTTTTTACACCGTTTGTTATCTTTTCTGTGAGTCACGGTCACGATGCAATTGCACCGTCCCAATCGCGTTTCCGACGCCCAGTTCCATATGTAATTCTTGTTCTTCATGACCTGACACACCCGCACGTGCCGTTTGGACATGACTTTTTGAATCACCCTGTATACCATGTGCGGTCCAAAAGGCTATGATTTTTAGTTTTCAATGTTTGATAATACATCTCTAAATAAATAATATGTATAAAAGTACTAAAAATATTGATTATATTTCTAACGTATAAATCTACAGATCAGCGACCTCAACTTATCAACGTCATCTCTGTAAGTCGCATTTTGATTTTCAACTCGTATTTGCTTACTATTCGAAACTTTCAATCCGAAGTTTCATTTCCTTCACAAAAGAATTCACAAGTAATGTCGGGAGATTCAACTCTTGCGAAATGGTGTGACATACATTGACATCCCAGGACTATATGTTTTCTGAAAAACTTTTGTTATATCAAGGAGTTTCAGGAAGGTGTTACATACCTTCATAAGCCTTACATGTTCTCAAAATTTTAGACATTTTTGAATTTCTAGTTTGGGGATCTCCCCTTATTAGTATATAGAAATTTTAGTGCATATAAACTTTTTTTCGTTATCGTCATTTTTTAATACTTTTTAACTTAGTTGAAAATTGTTTACGACTTCGGTTTGTCTGTCTGTCCATTTGCCCACACTCTAACTCTCGTAAGTTTACTCGGCTTGCCATATAATGGAAGTGCCAATGTTATGGAAGTTTACTAAGGTAAATGCACCTATAATGGGCCATGTACCAGTAGTGGGCCACTAATTTTTAAAGTTTAAAAACAAGCCCACAATGCATTTCTGAAAAACGACTAAAAGAAATCTGATTGAATAATATCTTTAAATGTTAACTTTCGATGGTACGGTTTTGGAATAATTGCTTTTTGTTTTGATGGTACAATTGTTTGTTTTCTCCAGCGTCTTAAAAAACAGATTTTTTGACGAATTCTTAGAGATTTCATTAAGAGATAAGTTTTTATTTAAAACATTGTTTCGTTAACGTTATGTTTTATTTTAAATTAAAGTACTGTTGATATACTCTATTACATTGCAAATAATTCGTTGGATAAGCCGAAAACTTAAAGATTCATGCATCAGAAATTTACTAGGCCCACTACTGGAACAGAGAGGAAGGCAATACTTTTTTTTTCATTTTATTTATTTATTTATTTATTTATTTTAAGAATATATTTTAAAACTTCGAATGTTTATTCTGATACATGAAGGTTAGGACTAGGCTAAAAAAATATTTTTTTTAATTCACTAACACTTTAATAATATAATTAGATAAATGTCCTTAAGGGGCCCACTACTGATGCGTTTACCTTATAGCATGTTCGCTATGTAAAATCAAGTGTGTAGCTTGTGCATACAGAATAATTCCATCATATTATAATCTATGGGGGGAATTTTTCTTCAGAATATTTAAATGATACTACACGAGTTTAAACATAATTAAATTGATATCCGCTACTGAGGTACACTACCAGAGGCTTACTACAGAATACGGTGAGCATAGCATTCATCGTTCATTTACAAGAATACATAAAAGAATTTGGTTACGGAAATGAATATGAACGATATTTGCTGGAAGTACGTTTTCATATACGATATGCATTTTTTAACTTTTTTGGTGTATTACGGGGTGTGTATAAATTCTATAGGTCATACACAGGGCTACACGAATGAATTCTAGCCCATTGTTGGCTATGGACAGCAATTGCTGAAAGTGGATTTTTATTTCATTATGTAACTTGTAAATTATTTATTTAGATATCTTATTTCATTGTATGAAAACATGAAATTTGTTACCAATATCCTGATAGTGTTGAAAATTGTTTCATAATCTATGCCTAGTGCACGATTTTTCGTTCTTGTTTTATTTATTTTTATTTATTTATTAAAGGGGGGATAATTGTTGTGGCAGTTGTTAAATGGTGTATCTATGTGTTTTCAAAGTTTCGCAAATTTTAGAAACCTTTAGGTGTAAAATACAATGAAGTGCCATTGAATTAGAGATACACAATGTTACGGATAAATTGTGATGCGCCTCATTCATAAACATGTGCGGGTTCTGGTTCTGCCATATGTTGTATGCAGTTGGACGTATATGTCTTCATAAACACATCGTTAAAAGTTACATGATGGAAAACTCTCGATTTAGATGCCTTAAATTAAGACGAACTATGCTTGCCACATGGAGCCAGAATAGCCAGGAAAATACTCAAATTTTATTTTCGTAGCCTGATTTAATGGCATAATTTCTGTAGTTAAATCAGGTGGCTATTTCAAGGCGAAAATAGTAGTATTAAAAATAAAATTTTACTATTTCTCCGGTAACCTTGCATGGGTCATTCAATTCCAAGAAGAGCTCGGTAATCCAGTTTTCTCGTACCCCGGTATGAAGAAGCAAGGACATACGGGCAGCGTAAAAGAGAGTAGTAATTGAGTAAACTACAGAGGATAGACAGTAATGAAGAACTGATAAGATTCAGTTGTATCTCATGCAGCCTGTGACAGCAAACCTTATCTCAGATAACCTTCCAGTGGAATGAGGAGGCATACAGAAAATCAATTAATAGGTTACGTAGTGTTCGCTACACCGAATAGTCTTCAGGATCAGTAGGTTCCCCATAGTACCGCTTATAAATGCACGGTACCGCGCTCAAGGTCCTGCATGGGCCAGAGAATATCGTGGGTGAACGATTGACGATTAGAGTCGAGTAGCATGAAGTGATAAGTTTAAGACTGAATCACGTAGATGGTTGTCTAAGAATATCACGTCAGCCTCATGGAACCAATGACGTACCTTACCATGTTGGAAGTATAAAAGATCATCGCAGCTCTGTGATGACACAGGGTGTTTTTCCTGGAAATGTTTGGGCTTATGGTACTTGTACACATCAACTTCTTTTAATACGTAGATTGCAAAGTACAAAAAAAATTGCTGATATCTCTGTAAAAAAATAATGCAAAATACATCATTACACACACAATACATCATACAAAATACATCACAATACATAATACATCACACATCACATACATCATACCACATATATGCGAATGCCTTCAACCACGTGTTGTGTTTTGCGCCTGGTGAAGGATGAATTTTATATGATACGAAATAATGCTATAGGTGTTTTTATTAATTTTTATGGTAGCACCAACGAAGTTTTTTTTAAAATTATTATTTACTTGTCACCAGTTCCGGGTACTTCTTAATTACGTAGATTGTAATCTGACTGATAACTTTTACAGTTTTATTTAGTTTTCTGCCACCCGAATAGAAATGGATTTTCAAGCAGAACAGTGGTTCCTGCCAAAAGTCACGCTAACAGCTACCAGTTTCCAAAACAATTCCACTGAAGTCTCCAGAGAAGTAGCCAGAGGAAAGGGAGCGCTAGGGCTGGAGCCCACGAAATATCTTTTTTTATCTAATCAAGGACACCTTTCGTCCATTTCCATTATGCCACCTAATGTCATCCCTGCTCAGCCCTTGACATGAAGTCCTGGCTACACTACTGGAAGTCTTAATATTGAAAGGACTACAAAAGAATCTTGTTTTTAAATCCCTTTCAACGCCAATACTCTTGAAAAGGATGTGCAAACACGTCATCCCAGAGAGAGATCATCCCATCTTTTAGTGATTTATGAGTATTTGTAGCATATGTTTGATATCCCATACCTTCTACATGCTTCAGTAGGTTTGTTGAAACTATGCCTCGTCATGTGGCCATCCGTTGTCAAAGCCAGAGGAGTAGCAATTTTTTAAAACATTGTCTTTAATTCAATGACACTTCAGTGTATAAGTAACAGAATATAAATTTAATGTAAATAACGATTTAAAATAAGTTTATTTTGATGTATCACGCAATATGCACTACCTTGTTAACTTATTAACTTCTTTTTTTAGGTATGTTTTATGATGCAACTGGCAGCTATGATGCTTCATTTTACATCTCTGGATCTTTAATATTGCTGTCGGGATTTTTGGGAATGCCTCTTCGTCGCCTGGCTGAGTGGGAAAAGAAAAGAAAATTCTACATTTGCACCTCTGACAACGTCGTAGTTTCAGTTACCAGTCCGGTAGATTCGAACAATGTAGAACCTGTGCCGGTGTAAAAACTTTGCATTGTTTCTAAATATTGCCCCAATTACAACGTATAAAAATATGAGTTTGACTTATAATACAAAGAACAAAATTTTGAAGTAAGCTTCTCATGTTTACTTTCAATTTTAATCATAGTCATCAGGACTTAAAAAAAACTCTTTTAACGACTTTTTTGCAGCGGTGTGATCGTAGTCATGAAAATTCTGTGATGAGACGTTTCAACATGCATTTCACTGTCTTTTTGAAATTTTTCACATACACTGCCATCTGATTTCGTACTATACTGTTACTGTGTCTGATGAAGTCTCATAAATGAAGAAGGATTTTCCTTTAGAGAGATGCAGGCGAAAATCACTTCAAGAAGCATTCAATCATATTCCAAAGTGCCAAAATGAAGACTTTTACCTTTCAATGTATAGTACTTCGTAATTTACATTACAGCAAGATGGTTGCCGTGCATGAGTTTTGGATACATGAGAATTTTTGAAAGCACATGACATATTAATTTATTTTTGTTTGAATGTTTTATCAGTAAAATCACTGCCAGCTTCAGTTGTTTCGCTTCTCTTCACACTCTACCTCCAGTGGCATTACCGTAGAACGTTCAGAGGGGGGGGGGGGGGTGACTACCCCCAGACGCCAAACATTTCTTGCATTAAAAACTAAAGCATAAAAAAAGCATAGTAACTACTAAGGAGAGGTGCAATATTTTAAATTGCTCTGAACGCGCAAAAGAAACTCTATGCCACTATGAAACGTATATGTGATTGCAGCCGTGCATATATGCTTCGAGACATGCTTTGCCCTTATCCCAGTGTTGTGGGTCGAGATATGTCCACTGAACATTACCGTTTACAAGAAGTATATATGCACATAAATATATAAAACTGTATGTAGTAAGCCATTGTCAAATAAGTCGCAGCATGGCAGGCGAAAAACTAGGAGGTTTTCTGCAATTTTGGCTATTATGAATGTAGCTAGATTCTTCATAGGATTAGTCATGATCGTGTGTGAGATGACTCCATATCCCCCCAAAAATTATTTGCATCTTTACACAATGTTAAGTAGATATCCTATATATATATAGAATGAATTCCGCCATCCATTATCATAAATTCCAAAATTAATTTTTGGTCCTGAATTCATCTGCTAGATTTCTATATTATTGCGTTGATTTTGGTTGCCTTATTACGAAGCACATCTCTTGAATGTAAAATTAAAACTGTACAAAATGGAATGAGATGCGTTATTAGATATCAACCAATTTTGTTTATATAGCTAAAAAAAGCATGCATTCAAGAAATTTTTTTTTTTTTTTTTAAGAATGGGCAGCTGATGTCGCTGTGTGTTAAATTACTGTGGGGAAGCAAGAAATACCTGTCCGTCTTTATGATTCCTATTGTATATCAGACTTCAAGCGATCTGATTTAACAGGTCTATGACACAATTGGCCTACATCGCCATGACGATTTCTGCAGTGATGGCTAAAGCGCCAACGTAGTAGGTAGATTGGTTGACGGAGGTGCTTCTTTGTAAACATGTCCTTTCCTTATAGAGAAAGTGGTATTTCGTATGTATAAAGAAAAGTATGAAAAACTTACTTTTATTCCGCACAGAATATAGAGCCAGGAGAGTAATATGATTAATCAATCTGCTAACTATAAAAATACTATTATCTAATAAGCAGCGAAAAAAGTCATTCTAATCATTGTATTTTTCATTTCTAGAAATTATATAGCAATGAGTATTATTTAGAATTAAAAAAAAAAATCATAAACTTCTCCGCTGCAACGACATGTCTGATATGCTTATGGTGTAGTATAAATTAGATATAGATCAAGATTCCCTATTTCAGGGTAAAACAATTCGAATATGGCCAGTAACGAGCGTAACTGAACTGAAAAAATATTTATAAAAACTTCAGTATTTTTTTACACTTGTAAAAAAGTCTGTGACATTTTCGTACCTTATGTTGAATAGATCTTTAACGATGCTTTGTTGCAAACACGCACGTTTGTTCGCTATCGATATTTTATAAATTATGATCAAATTACTTTTGTTTAAGTAAATGAGTGTCTGTCAATTTAAATGTTCTCTCTTGTATAATTCCATAATGAGCTTCATCCTTTTTGTTACATTTTTCGTAAGTTCATCTTTGTTATGAAGTGCCACATTATTTCATGTCCTAGAGTGAGAAAACATATTTTACAAGTGAATTCCAAGTGCCAATATTTTATACATATAATTCATTTATTGTTATGTATTGTATTTAATGCGTTTTCCTTTTCTGTAATAAGATTATGTATTTTTCTTGTATGACAATTGTAAAATACTGTTGGATTAGCATTTGTGTTGTCTCTAGTTATATATTATTACTCCCGAGTCGTTGAAGTAAGCATTCATTAAAATGCGAATAAGATAGTTTTGTATTGCATTGTTTTTATGTGATGAAATTATTAATGTTATAATTAGAGATCGACCGAAAATTCGGTTTCGTTTTTGTTTTCGACCCAAAATCAGAGTTTCGCCGAAAATTCGTTTTCGGCGAAAATGCTGCAGAAAATTCTGTAGGACCGAAACTATCTATATTCCAAAAATCTTGATTCTTCCTTCGGAAATTTTTAACATTTTGGGATGATTTGATTTTAGCTGTATCGGCTCAAATGAGACACTCTTTATTTATTGCTATAAACTTCACTATTTATAATTATCAGCCATGACGGACATGAGTGCCAATTATAAAGCAAGCAATGCATATATAACTTAACTTTGAAGACGCTTTTCACGTGCTCATTAAAGATACAGACTTAACAGTAATAGAAAATTTTTAGTTTGAAACAGCAGAAGTGTTTCGAATACTCTTTGAGAAAGTTTTAGTATAACAGAGGATCATTTATAAAATTCATTATAAAAGATAAATCGTGGTATATACATATAAAACATTTTTTAATTAGATGAAATTCGTATAATTAGAAAATCAATCTGTGGCGTAGATGAATTAATTACATTTTACTTTATATGAAAATATAGTTTTTGCCAGAGGCACAGAGAGCCAATTTGGGCCATATGTATAATTAATTCATAATTCTGTATATTTATGTATGTAAAAAAAAATGGACAATTTCGTCTTCGGCCGAAAAGAGGAAGATTACCGAAATTTGTTTTCGGTTTTGATCTTAAAAACCTGTTTCGGTCATCCGTAGTTATAATACACAACAAAGAGAGAGGATCCAAAGGAAACGCTATAGGAGACTCTGGCCCAGAAGTCCCATTTTTAAGGAGGGGGGGGGGGGGGGGGCTGGGGAAGAGCAATTTCCCCCTCAAGGAATTTGATATATCTGCGTGTTTCAGTCATCACAGATCAGAACTGCCCCCGCCTCTCCCGTTAAAAAAAATCAGAAATTGTACAAAAGCTAACATAATTTGTCAGATTTTTATTACAATAGAAACATTAGCAATAAATAAACACTTTAAAAAAAATTGTAATTAATAGTAATATTTTCTAAAGCCTTGCTATTGCAACATTCTCAATATGCGACATGTTTATCAATAGCCAATTGGCTAATTTTGAAAATATATGTGAAAATAAAATTTATCAATTGCCTCTGAGCTGTTCACAACAAAATCAAAATAAATTTTTGCCCTCCTCAATGATAATCCCACCCCCTTCCTAAAACAGTTTTGGGATGTCGCTTCTGGTCTGGCTTTCTTTAAAGCAAGATCATTTCCACAAAAAAAACATTTTTTACTTTGTATAAACACATACTGGTGTATTTTGAAAATAATATTTCATTAAGAAGCATATGTAAAGATATCTGAAACATTCACTCTTCCTTACTCCCATTTTGATGACCGATTCCGCTTTTGCCCATGTAGACGTGGAGCCTGCCAAGTCTCGGTAATTATAATATACAGTAAAACCTCCCTAAAGCAACCATGTTCCGTTCCAATAAAAATTGGTAACTCCGAGAGGTGGTCTCTCAATGGAGGTCATGTTTAAATCTAGATTTTAATTGTTGAAAAAAAGGTAACAATTAAGGTTACTAAAATTTGTTTTTCACATAAAATATTAAGAAAATTTAAGTATTAAAACAAAAGTTAATTACATAAGTTAATTACTGCAGAGTTTAAAAAATTAATACATTGACGTTTGCTTTGATTCTACGGTTTTATCTTTTATAACTTTTATTTCAAAGTCCTTTCGAAGTTCAGTAAATAAATGCATTTTTATTTTTTTATTTATTTTTTGGGGGGAGGGGGCGAGAACAAATAATGACGATTTCATTAATTTATCTATTTCTTTGATAGTTTCCTGGCAGAACAGGGCAGGGAAGTTTATTGACCGTCATTCTGATTTGTCACCAGAGTTGAATTCATTGCCTAAAAATCACAAAGGGGTTTAAAGACTTAAAAGTTACCGATATAAAAAAAATTCTAAACCTAGTTTAGAAATTTGATGAATAATGCGCTCTCCGGAATTATTTTTCTAATAAAAAATAAAACCTTCTTCAAGCGACCAGGAAAATACAGAATTTGTTTTGTTTTTTCTTCAAAGAAATTGGTCGCTCATGGAGGGAGTTCAACTAGGATGGTTTCTGAATGGAGGTAAAATTAGTGTTGAGCCTATGGGAATAAATTTCGTTCCATGAAAAAATGGTCGTTCAGGGAGGTGGTCGCTTAATGGAGGTGTTCGCACAGAGAGGTTTCCCTGTAGTAACCTGTGGCCAAGACCCCTGTTTATCCACATGTAATCAAAATTTACCCAATATATTGATTAATAATTAAGTTATGAAAATATTAAAACATTCTATCCTCTTTAGAAACACACAACTATACATAATTTTAAAACTGTAGCATATCGTGAAAAATCGGTTCCAAAATCCCATCATTATAAACATGAAATGAATAAAGTTAATAAAAAGTGTATGTAAACTAGTGATCATTTATTTGTGGCTAAATGCGTGTTATTTTATGTTACCGGGAAAATAAATACAATAAATTAACAAAATATTTAAAATTATAAAATAAGAAATCCTGTAACCCGTTCATGACTTTAGAATATGTGTAAAAAATAATGTGTTTTCAAAGAGAAATAGCAAAGTTTTTTATAAATCAAATTGTAAAGGTTAATTGAATACGCCGGTAAAAGAAGATCACAGTTTTATCAAAACATGTTTTATTTTATGGACGAAGGTTTTGCGAGATAATCTATCATATAGTAAAAATAAAGTAGTAGGATTCTGATTTTTCTTGAAGATATAAGACATTATTTTTTTTAATTGTTAAAATTTTAATATGTAATAATTTAAATCTTTATAACAATTTTTAATAGTTTAATGTTTAATAATTTCAATAATTTTTTATATTTTAATATTTAATAATTTAAATAATATTTTTTTTATTTTAATATTTAATAATTTAAATATTTTTTTAATATTTAATAATTTACATAATAATAATAATTTTTAATATTTAATAATTAAATGTTAATTTTTTTAAGAGAATTCAATACCACATGTTAACGTTTTAAATATAATCTGCCAAGGGGCCATTCCATGAAAAACGGACAAAATGTCCTGTTCGTGACGCTTATATAAATACCTATTACATAAATACCATTCTATTAACTTATAAGTTGTTAAAATATAAACTATACATTAAAAATAACAAAATAAAATTAGATTTTCATATTAGCATAGTTGTTTTAATTTGAGGATACAATAGCAATGTTAAAACAGCAGTAATATGTAGAAAAGCTGTCCCACACATGATATGGAATGACCCTTTAATAGATTTAAAAATCTTCCCATTTTCACCCTAGACCTAAGTAATCTGCCCGTTTTTAATAGGTTTAAAAATCTCCACTTTTTAAACCCTAGACTTGAGTAAATCTGCCAGTTTCCAGGGCCATTCCGTTAAAAACAAAAGACAAAAACGTATTGCGCATGACACATATATGGGGCATTCTCCCAGTCTTTTGACTTTTAAGTCCCTGAATAATAATTTTTATTTTAGTACGTATTCTTATAGGATTTTTTTTAATTTCATATAATGGAGAACATTCCATTGCATGACTGCATAACAATATTAACGAGATAAATAAGTTCTGGACGATGTTGGGGGTCCAAATATCTAGGAAACTTCTATACCGTCCCGTGTCGCTGATGCTGATTTTTAAGTTTGTAGCTGTCTGTATAAAATTGCTTCAATAAAAGTATTTCGATGTAATTTTTTCCGAAACTGGGAGAATTGTTTTATATAAGTATGTAGCAAAAACATAACCTGCACACATTTTTACGGTTGTTATTATTTTCTTAAACTCTGTCCCTGAGTTTTAGATTCCTTACCGTCCTTCTTCTAAAATTATACAGAAAATCCCTTCAGATGCAGCCACAGAATTTTTTTCAAGTTTTTTTCTCTTGCAGAAGTATGCTAGAGAGAGAATGTCAAAAATTCTTTGACAGGAAATTTACTGCAGAATTTAAATCAGCATTTAAATATCAATTTCAAGCATCGTGGCTTTATTGGTAGTCTTTCCGTCCCCAAAGTTTATTCCTGCACTTTTCGAGGTAAATTAATTTTTTTTATTATTTAATCCAATGTAACTAACTGTTTCTAAAAATCAATTAACATTGTGGCTATCACTTTAGTCTTAACATGATTTGCCTAAAAATAGGTGGTAATTTTCATTACTGTCCCATCCTTACCATCCCTTTTTTTTCCCACACCATTTTTTCTTTATTTTGAATCATTAAGGCATTCGTCTATCAGATTAATATGTTATTTTAGAAAGTTTACTTTCACCAGATTTTTATTCCTGAAAGTCAAAAGATTGTAAGAATGCCTCATATACCTACATCTATTAACTTATAAATTGTTCAAATATAAACTATACATTAAAAATAACAAAAAAGCCTAGATTTTCATATTAGCATAGTTGTTTTAATTCGAGGATACAATAGTATTGTAAAAGCACCAGTATGTGGAAGGGCTGTTTCGCATGTAACATGGAATGGCCCGAGAAAGAAAATAAATCAAAATAATTTAAAACAAAAAAATATCCCTTCATTTTTTTCGAAAGCACATTTTTGTTACACATCACCCTTTTTAATTCATTTCTTCAATTAGTTTAAATGCCTAGATGTACTTTTTAAAATGTAAAATTTATTTTTATTACATTAATAATTGTCATTTGCGCTGAAATTTCTGTAATAACGTTCTTCTCAATTACTTTTGTAATATATTCAATACATATTCATAAAAGTGTATTTCATTGTTGTCCTTTTGTATGTTATTGAAACAGGGGACCACATTTCATTATGTTGATATTGCCATTTTATTTTTGTAAATAAATTATTTTTAAGTAAATTATTGCTTTCTTTGAATTACTGCTTTCCACATACACTATGAATATTCAAGTTATTCCAAGTGCAGACAGACGTCCAAAACAAATATCTAGATAAACTGCATCGAGACATCAACCCTTTATCAGGGTTCGTACGGTTACCGTTATTTTCAAGGCCCAATATCAGAATTTTTGTATAAAAAAAATAAATCTAGTTTAAAGGGACGAAATTTCGCCTTATTTCAGGAGAGATTTTCCATAAGTGAATACTGGTACCGAAGAATTTCTTAGTTGGGAAATTCAAGAACCCGTACGAACACTGCTGTATGCTATGACGGTAATTTAAAAGTACCATTAAAATAACTTGTTATAAAATTCATTTAATACATCGGTTAGTAGTAATACAGTTTAGAATGAGTTATAGATACTTTATTTTATCTTGTTCCAAAAGCATTTATTGGTTGCATAAAACAAAAATATTTTTTAAAGGATGATTTTTGCATTTGCATCTTTTCAGCTTTCTTGACGTTGAAATATTTCTATTGTAAGAACATTATATTTGTACATTTTCTAATTCTACAAAATACTAAAAAAATATTTTAAATAAAAGATTTGAATGGAGTTATAAATATTATATAAAATCCGTATAAATTCAAATTGAATTAATTAATTTTAATTGGCAAAATCCTAAAAATATTATAGCAAACGCGGCAGCGTTAAGCTATAATATGATTAAGAAATAGAAAATGCAAACGACTTTCTTAAATTTCTGGCGAACCAGTTGACATACGACAATGATTTTTCTTTTGAAAGATAGAACTCGACGAGACGAATAAACTGATAGCATTTAAAAAATTACTGTAGCTTTCAGTAGTTTTTTATTTAATCTTAAACGAAAAAATGAAGACACAAAATTCAACAAAGTGTAGCTAACGTTCCAGTGGGTGGATTAACTTCGTTTTTGTTTTATTTTGATCCTCTTGTTAAAACTTAGAATAGGTTTTTTTTTCATCTTTGTATGTTTGACGGTCGATGAGAAAATCGAAATTGTCTTTTATGATGTCCCTATAAAATTATAGAAATCTCACCTTTTCATTTTCTAATTTTCTAATTCAATAATTTATTTCGTGTTGCCACTCCCTAAAAAGCAGTACAATAATTTAAAAAAAAAGGATAACACGTGCACTTTTGTTTTTATAAGTCAATAAAAATTGAAATTCAACTGACAGATTTTTGTATTTGTGAAATCGACATCAACCTAAGCAGATAATGCATAATTGTCATAAATATATATATAAACTTTCTTGATTAATATTTTGAACTGGAGTAATAGACACAATGGAGCACAAACGAGTTGATAGGAAAAAGAAAAACAGGGTAAATCCCAAGCTTCTGTTCAGGAGCGAAATGTAAGGTTTATTTTAATTATCATCATAACATCCTGACTTACACAAGCGACAGCTATGCAGTAATATAAATACTTCACATACTAAGAATACCTTAAAAAATACCATTCCATCTATTTTTAATAAGGAAGAGATGTCATATACGCACCAGAGTACATAACTGGCGCGATAATGGCGTTATTTTGCCTGATACGGTAACTGAGCTATTGTTGTTTATTTATCAATTATTTTTTTTATTTACTTTTATTTTATTTTTTAAAATTATATAAATTGTTTTGTTCTATAGTTATTAATAATTAAACTTTTCATTATTTATTGTTATTTCCTTTTTAAAATAATAGAAAGTAATTTAAAAATAGATATGTAACTGCTATTCGAAAACGAGGTTTTCGTCAAATTTGCGTCAGAAAAAAAAAACGCACCAAACCCGTTGTTTTATATGACATCTGTGCCTTAAATAATTAGGGTTTCGTTTAACTTTAGGTACTTTTGCTTGAGATATTGTCGAAAATGTACAGCAAAAATATATGGTACTACTTGATTATCCCGTCCACCAATTTCGCCAAACTATTCGCCAAATGATACAAACTGACATAATTTTTATTTTAAATAACGGAAGAATAAATAAATTAGTAAAACATTAATAAAAATACTAATAAAAACTTGGGCACAGATGTCATATACGCTCAATATTGGCGCGATTTTTTCCGACGCCAATTTGGCGAAAACCTCGTGGCACAGATGTCATATTCGCTCAATATTGGCGCGATTTTTTTCTGATGCCAATTTTCGAAAACATCAACAGCATAAACAACAATATCCGGGTTACCATATCAAGCAAAATAACGATACTTTGGCGTCAGTTAAGTACCTGTTGCGTATATGACATTGGCGTCAGAAACAAATTGCGCCAATATGGGGCGTATATGACATCTGTGCCAACCTCCTTAATATATCATCTGTATCCGGGTTACCATATGCAAAATAACGACACTCTGACGCCAGTTAAGTACCGATGCGTATATGACATTGGCGTCAAAAAAATCGCGCCAATATGCGGCGTATATGACACCTTTGCAAAACTTGAATTAAAAATCACTTGATGACGTAACAAACATGTGTATCGTGTTAAATGTCAAATGAATGTAACATTTACTACCATCCATTATTGTCATTTAATCTTATAGTTTGGCGATAATTTTTTTGTCGACAGGATAATCAAGTTGTACCAAGTATGGTACAGATGTCATATACGCACCACGTTGGCGCGATATTTTTTCTGACGCTAATTTGGCGAAAACCTCGTTTTCGAATACCAGTTTCATATATATTTTTAAAAAGGGATTAACAATAAAATTTAAAAAGTTTAATTAATAACAATAGAACAAAACAATTTATATAATTTTAAAAAAGAAAATAAAAGTAAATAAACAATTTATTAATAAATAAACAACAACATTCGGGTTACCATATCAAGCAAAATAAGAAAACTTTGGCGCCAGTTAAGTACCTTGGTGCGTATATGACATTGGCGTCAGAAAAAAATCGCGTCAACGTGAAGCGTATACGACATCTATGGCGGTTCAAGTACACTTCGGAACTTTACTTTGAAATCGATGAGTTTCATCGCCAAAATCGCCAAGATGCCTGATGATCATCGCCATTGAATATATAAATAATGCCATATTTGCAAACTTATAGGTCAAAATATAAGAGGAACCTCGGTTCACGACCGCTTCTGTTTATAACCAGTTCGGTTTATCTCCAACTTCGGTGATCAAAATTTGACTCGGTTGGCGTCCAATATCTCGGTTCCCGACCAAGACTGCCGAATAGTTCAGTTGGCAACCCTCACATAACTCTTGTTATTAGTCAAGTTTTGAGTAAGGTGTGCATATCAGAGTGCTTTGTGTACCTTTATTACTGTAAAAAAATTAACTTTTTGTTTTACTTTTACTCAGGTTTGCGCTAATTTTAGCTCTCATTATGGCTTTTAAGAATGAAAAAGTGCTTAGTGATAGCAGTAGTAAGAAGCTTAAGCGAATTACTGTTCAATAAAAGAAATTGTAGCAAAACATGAGAACGATGTTAGTATAACCGGTCTAACTAAACAATACGATGTGGCCTAAACCTTCGATTTCCACGATAATCTACAATATATGTTACGCTATCGTATGTGTCGCAGAAATCGCGATTATTTGTTAATTGTTTAATGGCAACGCTCAAATGAAACGCATCTCATTGGTTATAGAACAGCATTTAATGCATCACCATACCTATAAGAAGGGTTACCATATACGGGACCCTGTTCTGTCGCAAAATACCGCTAAGTTTGTCACCAACTTGGTGATATATCGCCAAATTCCTATAGACTTCCATTGTAAACTAATAGGGTTTACTTGTTTAGAGAGAATCAACAAGCTAAGATATTTTAATTCAACAAAAACTAACATCAGTTTAAGGAATTATATTAGTTATATTTAAGGGAGCCCAAAGTAAATTAAATCATGAATAAAAATAACGTGAATTTGATTAAAAAACCTGGATCCTCTTAAAACAATGTGCATAACTTGGTTAAATAGTGCATTATTGTGCGAAATAAGAAAAAAAGTATTGGGAATATTTAAAGCAACTCAAGTTTATTTATATTCAATATATAATTATCAAAAAATTTAAATGACTAGTATTAAAAAATGCTCTGACGAGCACCAAAAAAGGCTAATATGTTTAAGTATGAAAAAGGGTTTGACAAGTGCTTCTAATAGAGCATGAAAAAGGACAAGGGGTCCCTTCTTGGCTGCAGCTCGCTGTCAATGCCAACTTTGAAAAAATCATATTTGCGCTTTTTTTCATATAAAAAAATCAGCCACAGTTACGATAAAAATGTGTAGTGTAAAGCCACAACCAGTAAAGACGCAGCCTGATTAAACATGAATGTAAGGCGACATAGTACCAAAAACCTTAGTTCCTACAGCGTATCACACTCATGTAGGGCCACCAAGTACGCCCGCAATGTAGAACTGTACAGAAAACTGATTTGTAGTGCAGTGCGGACTGTTGCAGCACTCTGCACAGGAACAATTCCACATGTGCACGCATAACATTATATTTATTAATTCATTTATTGTTGAAATTAAAAGCAAGTGGCTGTGGCTGTACAATGTACTATGCAGTACAGCAATGCATGTAAATTATAAACGAACATTAGACGCATACACCTTTAATACGGAAGTACAAAAGCACAGTGTGAATGTGCGCTGAGGTTCAAAAATCAAAAGCATAATAGGAATGTACAGTGTAGAATGTACAGTGACAATTTATAGAGAAATAATGGTACACAGTGCACTGTACAAAGTTGCATTGCAGACGCATGCGCAGTACAACAGTGCAGTTAACATGTAAAGCGCGACGGAAAGTTTTACTAAAGTACCGCGAATTTATTTTATATGGAAAAAGCGCAAATGTGATTTTTTCAAAGTTGGCATTGACAGTGAGTTGCAGCCAAGAAGGGACCCCTTGTCCTTTTTCATGCTCTATTAGAAGCACTTGTCAAACCCTTTTTCATACTTAAACATATTAGCCTTTTTTGGTGCTCGTCAGAGCATTTTTTAATACTAGTTTAATAAATGATTGTGTAAATCTTCTAATGCAGTTTCGAAAATTCACGAAGAATGCTTTAGAAGATGCCATGACGATTTTTTAGGTGCTTTCAAGATTATATAAATACGTAGCACCTATAGTCGTCGCCTAGTCAGTCCGTCTGTCCACCCATATAACAACGCAAACAGCACCGTGCGAAGAGAAAACTGTGCCGTGGGCAAAATTTCAATTTGGCGCCCCCGCCACACACACACATACACACTTTTTCTTTGTGACATGTAAGGTAAAGTACCCAGTAGTTGACACCTTAAGGAATTTTTCGGCGTTCGTCGCCTTTGGTTCGTGCAGTTTTCAATTAAGGGAAACAGTTTGATCATTACTAGGGGGTTTGAACATTTTTCCACAAAATCATAACGTTTAATGTCCCGAAATGAATACATTTTTTAAAAATTACTAGGGGATATGAAAACATGATTTTTGTCCAGAAGTTGACACCATCGTGAACGTGAGAGTTTAGTAGTTGACACCTTCGTGAACTAGTAATTGACACTGACTGCGGCGGGGCCTAAATTAATAATAATAAATACTCTTTATTATTATATAACTATATTAATTGGCCCATATGAAGACATAATGATAAGAACCGTTAATTAGCTATTTTTTTTAAAGAAATCAGAAGTTTTAATGAAAGATCAGAAGTTTAATCAGAAGTTTTAATGAAAGATCAGAAGTTTAATCAGAAGTTTTAATGAAAATAAAAAAAAGTCCGATAGATCTGAAATTATAACATAAAACCACTTAATTAATCTCAAATAACAAAAATGAAAGATCGAGTGCAAAATCAAGCACTAACGGCCGATATTTTACCTTTTCATTGGGGTTTTTCCCTCAACTTTGTATTTCAGAGTTATTCTAGGCGCGTTAAATTTTTTAGCCGCTGTTTTGTACCCAGCTTTGTTGACTTTAACGTATTCTACGGCAGCTCTCATGCTCTCTTCCGTGTAATTCCTAAAATTTCCCTTCGTAGGTGGCATCTAAAAAAATAAATAATTAATTTTAGTAGTTGACACTCCCTAATTTCAATAATTGACACCCTGTGTCATCTATTGGTTTAAATGCATTTTCAGTTTTTCAAAGGTCAGTCATGAATTTATCTGGTAGATTCCAGCTTATTTTCATTGCACTGAATTAGATTAACAAAACCCCAACATGAGCGAGTAGTTGACACGGGGTGTCAACTTTTGAAAATCTGTTTCTTTTCATATTCAACAGTTGACACTCACACTCACTCCCGCTATTTTGCACAAAATGCATCAATTTTATTCCAATACAATTCTTGGACATCGAAACAATCAATATCAATCAAAACATAACCAGAAAATAAGATAAATTACGGGTTTTAATACTTACTGTAACGTGCAATCCTTATCACTTTTCTTAAGATAAATTCGAAAAATTCAACTTTACACACATGCTTCTTTGTTGTCTTCCGCCATATTGGAATTGGGCTCGACTGTTTATAGTTTTAGTTCTCAGTTTTGCCGCAAGCTGATAGATTTTTTAAATTCTGTGTCTCTCATGTTCCTACCTGTGACGTTTTCTTGTTACACTACTGTTTCTACAAAAGTGTCAACTATTGGTCCTGTGTCAACTACTGGGTACTTTACCTTATCACAAAATCGAAAGGTGCAGAAACAGAAATAAATTATATGGAATATATATTTCGCCTTTATTTTGGAACTTTATGTTTAATTTAATACAGAAGCTCCAAACAACTAAATAAGATAAGAGAAAATTGCACGTATATTTTGGCAAAGGGAACCTCGGAAATGGAGGTAGAAAAAATGCATCTAACAGTACAGTATAGCAGTTTATAAAACCCTTTTGTATTCTCAGAAGGAAACCCCATGCTATTTTGAGAGTATGTGCTTTTGTCACAAACACAGAAAAATTACAGACTCGGTAAAGAGAATGTTAACGAAAGAGACTAAGACAAAGACATAAAAATTTTTTTGAAGAGAAAGAAGTCTCTATTCATAAATTTGTATTTGAGTGTAGGGTAAGGGGCACAGAAATAACTTTGACACAAAACTGAACGTGCTTTTGTTGGGAAAAAAGTTCCCAATATGCAAATATATAATGTTTTTAACAAAAAAATGAAGAAAAAAACTACGTTTGTAGTATACATTTGGCGCCCCCTCAATTTCCGCGCCCGGGGAGTGTCCCCCTTTGTTCCCCGTTTCGCACGGCCCTGACGCAAAAACTACACAACCAAGTGGTTTGAAATTTAAGATATATAATCTGTGCAGAATTTTGTTGAGTCATTTCAAATTTTCTAAAAATCGGATGTGTAGTGCAATTACAGGGACAGTCAAAGGTATTCCGTTACATTATGGCCAATGGGAAAAAATAGTTTCAAGTGCATTTTAATGATGTTACACCCTTTCGGACATAACGAAATTGATATGCATTTATGAAGTGCACTAAAATGTGCATTCTGTAGAATATGCGGTGCAAGGAATATTTATTATTCATTTACAGGGTCACACAAAAGGATTCCGTTACATAATGATATGGTGAAAACATTGTTTGCGGCGTAATTTAATTATGTTAGGGGCGGTCCATAAATGATGTCACACTTTTTTTCAATATTTTTGACACTCTTCCTCCCCTTTGTCACAAAGTGTCACACTTCACCATACGGATAACCGGGAATTTTCGGATAACCGGGGTTCCATAAGAATTTTCGAATAACCGGGAGGCTTATTCTGAAAACTTGTTTGTTGAAAAGCTGTGATCGATATGTTGAAGTACAAGAAGATGCAACAGCATCTGATGTGTTGTTATTTAAAAGGGGGCGCGATAAAGCAGCATTGAAACGATGCAAAGTTGAAAAGCAAAAGAAAATCACAACATATTTACTAAAAAAATTGAAGTGTCGTTCGTACGCGTCTATCTAATAAAGTACCCGAAATTACGCAATGGACAAAATAAGTACGTTGACTCTGTTTATTATTTTCATAAAGTCCATGCTTTTTTAACACTATTTCTACCAGTGTCAAATAACACATTTCAAAATCTTGATTTTTACTTATTTTCCTTTTAAAAGGAATAAAGATAATAAATATTAAAACAACTCTTCAATGTACTAAAAATGATTCTGAACTGTTTTGATCTAAAACTTACAAATAAAATAGTAATCATAAATCAAAATATGTTAAAAGGTGTCATTTGACATAGACCAACATAGTGTTGACAATAAAATTTCTCAGATTTGAGGAATTTTAAGGTCTTTCGGTTAAGCCGATTTTCGGATAATCGGGATTCGGATAACCGGGGTTCTACTGTACTAAGATATGTTTGTAGAATATAAATAAAATGATATACTGGGTCACACAAAGAATTGGATAAATGGCCTTCTATGGATGATAATCACTGAAAATGTCGTTTCAGTAGTTTTAAGCGGGTTTTATTCTTAATTAAATTTTAGCTAAATAGTGGCGTGTATATAAAGATAATAGGTAAAATAAGGGCTGTACTAGAGTATTCAAGTATGCTTCCGTCTATTGGTAGAAATTGCTGAAAGTGAAATTTCAACTTATTATGCGTTTTTAACACTTTCCACCATACTTGAAAAGTGTTTATGAATTCGGTTTGTCTGTCCGAACACTAACTTGCGTTGATATAGTTGGATTGCACTGTGATTGACATATGTTATTGAGATTTACTATGCCATTTTCGGTATTGAAAATAACGTATGTAGCGTTCATAGTTTATTTACAGAGACACTCAAAAGTATCACATTACATTATGGTCTATGGGGAAACGTCGTAATTATAAAAATACCTAGCAGCTATAGTCGTCGTCTGGTCTGTCTGTTCGCATATAACAGCGCAAAAACTACGCAACCGAATGGTTTGAAATTTAATATATATATATATATATATATATATATATATATACAAGACACAAAAATTACAAATGTATTGCAACATTGATTATGGCCAAGTAAGTGCAGTAAATAAAATCTATTTTATAATGGATTATTTGGGTGATAGCCATGGGGGAGTAAATTACAATAAAATGTTGAATAAATACAATGAATTACTTCCTGTCGGAAAACTAAAAATAGTTAAGGCTTTTAAATATGATAAGCCTTTGGGGAGAACTATTTTTAATTATAATCTTTTTGCTAAAGACCTTAAGAGAAGTATGGCAGGGAGTATCTGCCATTGCAATGATTCTGAATTTGTTAATTATATAGACAAGTATTATGGACATATTATTACTAGAGATCTAAAGATTGTAAAGGATGATGAGTTGAGGAGGTTAATGGAGTACGGAACAAAATATCGTGTGAAACGTACTGTAACTAAAAGTGTTGCAATTAAACATTTTACAATTAACATAGATATATTTATAAATAAACTAATGTATAGATACAATTTGCCTTCCAGTGTTTTTGACGAGTGGAAGTACTATATATTACGAGATTTTAAACGAGGATTTTCCAGAGATCCAGACGGAGTTAATAAAGAGCAATACAACAAACTCACACATTCAATTAAAGAAATTCCGGAAAATTTTATAATCACCTACGTAGATAAAGCAAATACAAGTTACGCACTGATATGTAAGGTACTTTAAGGTAAACTTTTGAATGATTGCTACAATAATAAAAATAACTATTTACCTTTAAATTCGAAAGCTGCAGTAATAGAAAATAGGATTAAAGCCATTTATAAAAAAGTTAAGCTGAAACAAATGAGTCAAAGTTTCCCATATCTCATATTAGTGCCTAAATTCCATAAAACCCCTACCAAATTCATAAGTGTGACATGTGGTTTTGGATCATATATTGGTGTTGCTAGCAAGGCATTGCTGGGGGTATTGGAAGGAGTGTTTGACAGAGTGATGGGGGAAGAGACGACTTTTGTTATCAAAAATAGCTATACACTATTAGATAATCTGAATAAAAATAAAAAATATTACTGGTTTATACGCTTATGATTTTACAGACCTCTATAACACAATTGATTTGAACGATTTAAAAGAAAAAATAGTGGATTTTTATAGTACAAATAGTACTTTGGATGTTCATAATGATTTCTTCATGAATTTATTTCAGTTGGTAGTACAGGAAAACTACCTCTACGAAGGAAATACAATATTTAAACAGATTCGGGGTATTTCAATGGGGGGGGGGGGGAGTTGCAGTTCCATTTTGGCAGATATCTACTTGCATATATATGAAAGAAATAATAATTTAAACAGTAACACATTATCCTACAGATATATAGATGATGTTTTGATAGTCAAATTAAATAATGATATTGAAAACATTGATTTTACATATTATGCTACGTCTCTGAGTCTGGAACCCTCCTCCCAGAATTGTAAAAATATTAACTTTCTAGATGTGACCTTAAACATAGAAAGTGAAAATTTGATATCTAAGTTATTTGACAAGCGAAATGATTTCGATTTTGATACCTTAAAATTGATATATTTTGATTCCAATGTTCATGTATCGGTTAAAAGAAATGTCCTACGAAATGGCTTAATACGAATCGAAAGACTGAGTACTAGAGTTAAGGATATGATTAATGACCTTTTAGAGTGGTGTCGTCTAAGATTCGAGCAGGGTTATCCTCGCAATTTCACCAGGAGAATAACTAGTGAATTTATTAAGAGTAGCAGTTACGGAACTGAATTGAACTCAGTGATGGATGGGAATGGTGGTTTTGACGCTTTGATTGATCTTATGAGATAGACAGTTAGTTTGTTGGATTTTGTAGATCTGTATAGTTCTTCATGATTTTTCATTTTTGGTCTCGGCGAGTGAAGGGGGACGTAGCAAGCGTAAAGTCTGACTTAACCCTGCAGAGCATGTCGTTAGCAATGCCGCTCGCCTTCTGTTCTGTTTTGCTGTTATAAATATTTTCCCTGGTTTGGTTTTAAAGTTTGGATTTATGTGTTAATGTTTATGTTGGTTATTTTAATATTTTTGATGTAGAGTTTCAATTTAGTTATGGTGAGTGATGGAATTTGATATTTTGTTTGTGGTTTTAAATATATATATATATATATATAATTATTGCAGAATTTTATCTCGTAATTTCAAATTTTACGAAAATCGAATCAAAACTTAAAAGGATATTAATAAAAGTTTTCTTCATTCTATTAAATCCTATCATACGTATTTAATTCAAGGATATCCCATGATATATAATGAATCTAGGTTGCCATGGTAATTACGTTCTATTTAACCCTTTATCTACTGCATTATGATCTGCTGCAATTTTTTTCATGCAATATTTTTTTTTTAGATACTACAATGAAAATTAAAGGATAAACATAAAAAAAAATACTCACCTATGAGAAATTTAAATATTTAGAGGTAATTAATTAGAGTGGTACTTTAAATTACCATCAGTACACTATGACTAAAGTATCGTAACAGAAAACCCACAATTTATTTCAAATGGCCCCAGAAAATATTTTCGATTTAATAAGTATGTGAAATATAGGCTTTTTCTTATTTACAAATAAATCTTTTGGCAAATTCCGGTGCCAATCATTTATTTCAACACTTTAGAATTGAAAATGCTTTGCCCCTGAAAGGGTTAAAAAAATCTCTCTCTCTTTTTTTTTTTTTTTTTTTTAAGGTTCCTATCTTCTTATTAGCAGTCCTTTAGTTATGCGATGTTTATATTCCAGGGACAACATGTTCTCTCGCATCTCTACGTATGCAATATATGAATTTACATATGCCATTTCTAGCACAGCAAAAACGAGCCGGTGACACAACTTTTTCAATTTTCTATTAAAAAAAATAATAACAATGAAACGGAAAAGAAATACCACGGAAATCATTACTACACTACATTTTAGTAATAATATTTTAAAGCAGAGGAAAACGATGGATAACTACACAGATGAAAATTAAACAAGAAGTTTTTCTCCAACACCCAGTGTACTGGCGGTACTTATAAGTACCACCGAGTAATTCAACTGTTAAATCAAATACATACACCGTTCACCTAAAATAGCTAATCAAACTGTATTCTAAGATCATGATGAACACATAAAAAAATACAACATTTATCTTATATCCTTTACTATGTTTGCAACAATAAAAAGACGAGCTTGACAATCTGTACAAAATGTCGGCAAAAATCTCATCGTCTGTGTTAAAGATAGCCTCCTTCCTCGCTAAAATAACAATTAACAAACCTAGAACTACTGCTGACATGTATCCGGATAAAGTGAATTTAAAAGAGTGTTTTTGCAAAGTACCATTAGAATATTAGTAATATTCACTATGGGATGAAAGTAGTGAGTGGGATGAAAGTGAGTGGTACTTATAAGTACCGTCAGTAGATAAAGGGTTAAGGTAGAGTCATATTATTTCCGTATTACTGAATTTAATATATATAATCGTAATAAATTTTGTATTCATGCATTTTTGCGTAAAAGTGCAACAGCTATTGCAGCTACATCTGAATATTTATAAATCTAGTTATAGTACGAACGCACGTCATATGCCACGTTTGATGTACAATTTCCGACCTGTTTTTAATCGTTCACAAATTCTGTGAAAAATCAAAATAAAGTGTAATTCTTTGAATTGGCATCATTAAAATGCATTCTATATCTATCAACAGACAGTTTTTAAACCGAAGAATTGTTTTAAGCGTTATTTAATGTTGAGATCGATCAAAGGAGTTCGGTTAAATAATTTTTTAGGATCAAAAACAATGTAGCCTATAGAGATTTAATTATACAGTACAGCCCCGATTATCCGCGGAATTGGGTGGCAAGGGCACCGCGGATAACCCGAAAAAGACTGAAAATGGGGTGCAAACACGAAAAAAAAAAGAAACTTTAACATAAAAAGTATGTTTTAGTTACAAAAAACGTAATAAAACGTTTAAAATACATACATATGCACAGTGCAGCAGAAACCTTTGCCTTACGTCTAAGTCTCTAAAATAAAGAACAGTAAAAAAGAAACAATGCCATATATACAGCACAAAAAGAGTTCAGTTACACCTTTTTTTTAAAGAATCAGTCCCTTGATTTTGTTTCTTGCTTAGGAAAAACATTTTTTCACTATTCTAAATTGTAAACTATTGTTTTTCTTTTAGTATGGAGTAATTTTTATCTTGAAACTGAAGCTATTCTTTATATGCTCTCCTGGAATTTATCATGAGTCTTATTTAATTGTTAAATATTTTAATTGCTGTATTTACGTTTGTTTAATAAAATCAAGAAAAGACATCAACACTTTATATCTGATACTAGGGGGCTCTGCCCCCTGCAAGCTACGCTCGCCAACCCCCGTTCAGACACCACAGAATCTAAAAACACGCTAATCTGATGGGTTTTAAAAATAGTAGAGGATTGAATTATACTGAAAAAAGCTGTGCTGATCTCCCTGTAAACGGATTTCCATTCAATTCCCTTTGATTTCAAAAATTTAAGGGCAAATCAGTTGTCGTTGTAGACATCCAATGGTTCTTTTCAGTTTTGATTAAAGAGGGCCAGTTAAACATTTGAAAAGACTCTAAAATAAAATAAATTAAGTATACAGAGTCTTTGTCTCCTGGTATTTTTAAACAATCTCTTTAAAAATAGCCTAAGTCATGTGACTATCATCAACAGTTCCAGGCGGACCACTTCGCTTTTTATACTCTAGGTACTTTAATGTTAGCCAGGCACAGGTGATAAGTCGCCAAATATTTTTCTATCGCCATCATTCCATCTATATTATAATAGTTCAAGTCATCAATTGTGATAAACAAATACGGTCTGATCCCTTCGCCGTTCATATGAAAGTTTGGCACAAATGTCATATACGGCGCGATATATACCCAATATTGGCGCGATTTTTAACGACGCCAATTTGGGGAACGCATCAACAGCGTAAACAACAACATCCGGCTTACCATATCAAGCAAAATAACGATACTTTGGTGCCAGTTAAGTGCCCGTTCCGTATATGACATTGACGTCAGAAAAAAATCACGCCAATATGGAACCGTAAGTTTTCCATTTTGGTTAAATAATCAAAAAAAAAATTCGAATAAAACTACATAAAATTTGCTATGGTTGCGAAGAATTCTTGGTACTGTTACGCTAGCCGGATGCGAATCTCGCCAATAGCTTTTTTTCAACTCGCCAGTTATCATTTTTTTTTTCTTTCGAGTGGTAATATTTGGCCAGATGGTACGCACCGCAGGTTTGACGTGATTTTTTTTTTTTTTTTTTTTTTTTTTTTTATGAAAATTTGGCGAAAACATCGTTTTCAAATACCAGTTACATATACATTTTTGGTATTACTTAGTTATCCCGTCGACCAAAAATCTATCGCCAAACTATAAGATTAAATGCCAATAATGGTTGATCGTAAATGTCACATTCACTTGACTTTAAGCAAGTTACACGTGTTTACATCATCAAGTGATTTTTATTTCGACTTTTTATTTGTATATTTATTAATGTTATACTAATTTATTTGTTCTTTCGTTATTTAAAATAAAAATTATGTCAATTTGTATAATTTGGCGAGTGTTTTGGCGATTTATATAATTTGGCGAAATGGATCGGCGGAATAACTAAGTAGTACCGTATTTTTTAATTATTTTCTATTATTTTCTAAAAAATATATAAAAAAATAATTAATAATTATTGAAAAAAATAATTTATATAGGTACAGATGTCATATACACAATGAGTACTTAACTGGCGCCAAAGTGTTGTTATTTTGCTTGATATGGTAACCCGGATGTTGTTTATGCTGTTGATGTTTTCGCCAAATTGACATCGGAAAAAAATTGCGCCAATATGGAGCGTATATGACAAATGTGCCTTTATATCCTATATATATAAAATCCTAATGAAACGAACGGATATATGAAACGAATTTATGTAACGATTCTTTGAATCGACTGATTAAACAACTGATTATGTTTCAAGGCGTTTTCTCCTAAGATATGGAATACTTTGCGATGGAATTAACGCCAAAAATCAGTATTGATCCGCAGATCTCAAAACTGGTATTAGAATTTTTAAATTCGAATTAGTTTTCGAAATATTAATTTTTTTCTAATTTTATATACATTTTTCTAATGACGGCAACTCAAATTTTAATCAAACATATATATTTTTTTTTTTCATATTTCAGAAAAGGTTATTTTAAACTAATTTGGCGACCAGTTTCGTCTCTCTTAAATGTATGCTAAGAAATGTATCATACTACTTTTATTCATAATTCAATTTACTTGAACAATCTTTCGCCAAATTGAAAGATTTTGATAGAAAAATCGATTCTGACGGTATTTTTATGTTAGCGAGACGCATGTGATAATTCGCCAAACATTTTTCCCGTCGCATTTCCTCATATTTCATTAATTTCATTTTTAAAATATAATCCTTTCACTTCTTTCTTTTTTTAAAAAACAAAACGAAAAGAAAAAAATTAGTCACAGATGTTATCTACGCACCGGGGTACCTAATTGACGCCCAAATGGCATTATTGTGATTGACATGGTAACCCGGCTATTGTTGTTTATTTGATAATAAATGTTTATTTACTTTTATTTATTTTTTTAAATTATATAAATTATTTTGTTCTATAACTAATAATTATTTTTTTGCTATTTCCTTTAGAAAATCATAGAAAATAATTAAAAAATACGGTACTACTTAGTTATTCCGTCGACCAATTTCGCCAAATTATATAAATTGCCAAAACACTCGCCAAATTATACAAATTGACATAATTTTTATTTTAAATAACGAAAGAACAAATAAATTAGTATAACATTAATAAATATACAAATAAAACGTCGAAATAAAAATCTATTGATAACGTAAACAGTAAACACGTGTAACTTGCTTAAAGTCAAGTGAATGTGACATTTACGATCAACCATTATTGGCATTTAATCTTATAGTTTGGCGATAGATTTTTGGTCGACGGAATAACTAGTAATACCAAAAATGCATATGTAACTGGTATTTGAAAACGATGTTTTCGCCAAATTTTCGTTAAAAAAAAAAAAAAAAAAAAAAAAAAAAATCACGTCAAACCTGCGGTGCGTACCATCTGGCCAAATATTACCACTCGAAAGAAAAAAAAATGCTAACTGGCGAGTTGAAAAAAGCTATTGGCGAGATTTGCATCCGACTAGCGTAACAGTACCAAGAATTCTTTGCGACCATGGCAATTTTTATGTAGTTTTATTCGAAAAAAAAATTTTTGATTTTTTAATCAAAATGGAAAACTTACGGTCCCATATTGGCGCGAGTTTTTTCTGACGCCAATGTCATATACGGAATGGCATTTAACCTGCGCCAAAGTATCGTATTTTGCTGATATGGTAAGCCGGATGTTATTGTTTATGCTGTTGATGCGTTCCCCAAATTGGCGTCGTTAAAAAATCGCGCCAATATGGGACGTACATGGCATCTGTGGCAAACTTTCATATGAATGGCGAAGGGATCAGACCGTATTTGTTTATGGCAGTTGATGACTTGAATAATATAATACAGATGAAATGATGGTGATAGAATAATATTTGGCGACTTATCACCTGTGCCTGGCTAACATTAAAGTACCAAAATAGTACCTAGAGTATAAAAAGCGAAGTGGTCCGCCTGAACTGTTGATGATAGTCACATGACTTGGGCTATTGTTATAGAGATTGGTTTAAAATACCGGGAGACAAAGACTCTGTATACTTAATTTATTTTATTTTAGCTTCTTTTCAAATGTTTAACTCATCCTCTTTAATCAAAAATGAAAACAACCATTGGATGTCTTAACAGAAACTGATTCGCCCTTAAATTTTTGCAATCAAAGGGAATTGAATGGAAACCCGTTTACAGGGAGATCTGCACAGCTTTTTTCAGTATAATTCAGTCTTTTCTAATATTTTAAAAATCCATCAGATTAGCGTGTTTTTAGATTCTGCAGTGTCTGAACGGGTGTTGGCAAGCGTAGCTTGCAGGGGGCAGAGCCCCCTAGTAATTTATAAGAAGAAATAAAAGTAAATAAACATTTATTATCAAATAAACAACAATAGCCGGGTTACCATGTCAACCTTTTCTGAAATATGAAAAAAATATATATCTGTTTGATTAAAATTTGAGTTGCCATCATTAGAAAAATGTATATAAAATTAGAAAAAAATAATATTTCGAAAACTAATTCGAATTTAAAAATTCTAATACCAGTTTTGAGATCTGCGGATCAATGCTGATTTTTGTTGTTAATTTCATCGCAAAGTATTCCATATTTTAGGAGAAATCGCTTGAAACATAATCAGTTGTTTAATCAGTCGATTCATATATCCGTTTCATAAATTCGTTTCATTTCAGCCGTTTCATATATCCGTTTCATAAATTCGTTTCATTTCAGCCGTTTCATATATCCGTTTCATAAATTCGTTTCATTAGGATTTTATATATATAGGGTAGAATTCAAACATGGCAACCGAATCTAGAAGTACATGAATTTTTCTGTTTATATTTACTAGTACGGCTTATTGTAGTTTCCTTACTGTTGTCTTGGATTGAAAAAATTCGCTTCGCGAAAAACCGCACCGCGGATCATCCGATCGCGAACAATCGGGGCTTTACTGTATTTTGCAAGAATATACGGTAGTAGATTTCGGTGTCCAGTGTTCAATCAATTTTTTTTAATTTGTCAAATTTTTTGATGTTTTTATTTTCAATTTTTTATTTAGAATTTTAGGATTTCAATAGCCGATTTATTTCCTATTTCGAAAATGTCATTCTTTTACCTGTTGTGGGCAAATTTTAAACAAGCGCAAATGATGATATTTCCAAACATTTTACAATTCAAAAGTATAATTACTCGTAAACATTAAAAGAGAATGAAAAAAATATAAATTATTAAATTATTACATGCAAAAAAGAATTAAATGGATTAAAATTACGTCATAAAAGCTTAAATAATTATACTTCTAAACACTTTTCCATTGACAAATATATTTACACGTGAATATTAAAAAAGAAAGGAAACATTAAAACAAATGAATCACGTGCGAAAAACATTCAATGGGGAAAAATTATGCAACATTTAAACATAATTAATTTTTTTTTCTAGCGTTCAAAAGAAAAGTTTATTATAAAAGTTCGGGGGGGGGGGGGCATCAACATTTTTTACTTAACCATTTTTACAAGCTGATTTTTAAATAGGTGATAGATTTTACTTTCAATCACGAAACAGCCGTCAGCTGTCGGGACAGCGGTGGATGTGGCCTTGGGGAGCAAAAACTCCCCCTCCAGTCAAGGGGAATTTATTAGTAAGCCTATTACAGAAGATCGCCACTAATAGCATTCAATCTTCCGTAATTAGGTAATATTTTTAAAACGGATCAAATTAGCGTGTATTTAGAGCCTACGGGTCCTGGGCGGGGTTGACGGGCGTATATTGTAGGGCGCAGAGTCCCCTAGTTGGGGAAAAAATTAAATACCGAAGATGATCGTATGAGATCTGGATACTTAAGAAATGATACTCAAAATAAACTTTAATGTAAAACCTATTTTAATACACGGTTTTTTATCATTTAAGTTAGGAGCACTATATAAAGTTTAGGTGAGTAAGAGGGTTAATTGATTTATATCGATTCATTTCTGAGATTTTCTGTGTTTTATCTACCCTATATATATAAAATCCTAATGAAACGATTTTATGAAATGAATTTATGAATCGACAGATTATGTTTCACGGCTATTTCTTGTAAAATTTGGACGATTTGGAGGTAAAATTAACATGAATTATCCGTATTGATCCACAGGTGTCAAAACTGGTATTAGAATTTTAAAATTTGAATTAGTTTTCGAGATATTAATTTTTTCCTAATTTTAATGACATTTCTATAATTATGGCAACTAAATTACTCCATTTTTCTGAGAAAAAAAAAAGGGCAGAACAGGTAAAAACCATAGAGGATATTAGATTCTTATAATTTCTTCCTTTTCGTCAAATTGAAATTGAAATTATCGTTTATTTCAATCTATAGTGAAGCAATATTGTGATTAAATTATGTTTTTCAGGAAAATTTGAAAAAAAAATTAAGTTTGTTTTCTGTCTTCAAATTGAAATTGAAAAGAGAAATTATTAAAAAACCGAAAGAAAATTTTAAAACAAGAATTAAATGATCACGTGTTAAAAGCATAAAATAGGGAAAATTACGTCAAAATATTTACACATAAATATTATGAAAGTGCGAAAATGTTAAAATAATAAAATTATTACACGCGCAAAACGCATTTAAAGGTGATAACTACGTCATATGTGAAATTCCCAAATATTAAATATCATCATTTCTCAAGTGCCTAAAATAATTAAATTATTATGCGGAAAAAGTTTTAATGGTGAATATTAGGTCACATTTAAAAAGCTCAAATACAAAAACTTTTAAATTAAATAATATAGGTACCCGTGAATCTTAAAAGAGAAAAAAGTTTAAAATAAATAAATTATTACACGAGAAATGCATTTAGAAGTGAAAATTACGTCATAAATTAAAACGATACATTTAAAACGAATTTTCATTCCGAAGAATTTTAATATAACGTCAGATGGTATAAAAGTAGTGCGGCTAGCAAATTTGTTTATACATTACATCACTTGACGCAGCATAAATACAGGTAAATGTATGCGCAAAATACTTTCGTTTTATTTTGTGCGATAAATACATTTTCGAAAATTCGGATAATCTTAATAATTATAAACAATGTACATTGTGAAATATGTATAGTGGTGTATTAAAATAAAGAAAAGAATTCATAATAAGCTATAACTGTTCCTGAAAATATCTAAAACTAGATCAAAACATAAAATATAAGCTTAAAAATTTCAAAACTCAATGCTTTTCAATACCGTGGTTCTGAAAGCTATTCCCAAGCAGACGAAGTTTTTTTAACCTTGAAACTGAAGGGAGGTTATTGTCCATTGAGTCGTTATAAAAGTCTAAAAGATAACGACATTTTTAACCTAACCGTTTTACACAAGCTGACTTTCAAATGTGTAATTGATCTTGCTTATCAATCACAAAAGCAGCCGTCAGTTGTTACGACAGCGATGGATGGGGTTATGATAACCGAAAAATACCCCATTCAAACGGAAGAGCATGGAAACCCGATTAAAGAAGATAGCCGCCGTTATGATGATAATATTATTCAATCTTCCGTAACCTAGTAATATCTTTTAAACAGTGCGCATTACTATGAGGTTGTGAAGTCTGAATGCGGGGTTGGTGAACGTGGGTTCGCAGGCGTGGCTCGCAGGGGCACAGGCAGAGACCCCTAGTATATATATAAACATATCGCTTGAACTTGCAGTTTATTTTTACTTTTGTAAATAGGATTAATTTTATTTCTCTTGCCATTTCTAATTTAAAAGCTGATCAGATTAGTATTAGCTCAATCTAATAATTAATAAATTCTAATTAAACCTTTAATTTTTTAATTGAAAAAAAATCGTTGTTTTCAATTGGGTACCTCTAATAGCGCTTGTAGCCAAAACAAATGCGAAAATTAAGGCATGTGTCGAAAGATATTTCGTAACATAAATCTGAAATGTAAAAACTGAAAAACATCCTCTTCCAAAAAGGGAAGATTGGAACTCAGCTCGAAATGGAAAAATCCACGAACCAGAACGCTATTTCAAAATTATTGTTGACTTTTTTTTTAAGTATAGGCAAATTTATATCTAACTATACAAAAACAATTTAAAAATGAATTCAAAATCCCAACTAATAAAAAGAAAGCTACAGAGAGCGCAATAAACTATACATATAAAACAATAATTGTAATAATATGTTTTAATAATTGCTCGAACCGGAACGATATTTACCATAATTTCACAAACCGAAACAATATTTGTCATAATTTCAGGAACCGGGATAATATTTGTCATAATTTCACGAACAGGAATATCGTTCCGGTTTGCTCCAGTACATTTCGAACCCTGGTTTTAGGTATACATAAGTCGTTTTACTTTTTACAATGGCTTTTGTAAATGATCATATCATTTGTGTCAGTGTTTTATTCTCTATTTTTATTCTACTCAGCATAATTTAGAGCACATTTGAAACACTTCTGTGGTATTCAAACTAAAAATGTTCTATCACTATTATGCCTGCAAATTTTAATGAGCATGTGGAAAGCGTTTTCGAAGTTATATGCATTGCATGTAACAATTTGCACTCCCGTCTTGAGTCAGTGATAATGGATAACTACAAACAGCGAAAGTCATAGAAATTTTATTTGAACTTTCCTTATTAAGGAAAGGACATCTTTACAAACAAGCACTTCCGTCAACCAATCTACCACTACATTTTTGGTCATAGCGATCATTGCAGGAATCGTCTTGGCAACGTAGGCCAATCGCATCATGGACCTGTTAAACGTAGACTAATCAAATTTCCCGAGATTATGTGTACAGTAGGAGTCATAAGGAACGGACAGGTTTTTCCATAGATTAACATTCAAGATGGGACATTTCCATAGAGCATAATGGTAATGCGATTGCGATTGTAGCGCCTTTAGTGACAATGGGGAAGAAACTCCCCATCCTTGTAAAATTTTTATCATTGAGTATCTACCTTATTGTGAACTTTCTTTTTTTAATGTTTCATGTTTACGTTTTCAATAGAATCTTACACCGATACATGAACATAGAATAGATATTCTATTATATATATATAACTAGCAGCCTTCGCCCGCTACGCTAGTCGGTTTACTTTAATCAAACGAAATATATGGGTGTATTTGATCTTGTGTTTTATAGCAATATATATGTTACCGGACAAACCGGATTTTAGGCCAAACTAGTTTATCCTAACGCGCATAGGATAAACTAGTTTTTCCTAGGCCTAAATAGTTTATCCTAACGCTCACAGGATAAACTAGTTTTTCCTAGGCCAAACTAGTTTGGCCTAACGCTCATAGGATAAACTAGTTTAGCCTGCTATTCATTGGTCCGAACTAGTTTATCCTAGGCCGATCTAGTTTGGCCTAAAATAGGGTATATCCTAGGCCAATTTAATTTGGCGTAATTTTATTAATCCCAAAGACCGCTCCACCGCCAACCTTCTAGTCCTAGGTCGATTTAGTTTATCCTAGGCCAATGCAGTTTGGCGTACTTTTATTAATCCCAACTACCGCTCCGTCGCCAACCTTGTGCAAAGTAATATTGCCGTCACCTCTCTATAATATATTTTAATCGATAGGCAGTGGGATACTATAATGGGATAAGTACAGTGAACATTCTCTAATCCTGCATCCTAAGGTCCGCACGACTTTCGGAAACACAACTGAATCGCGAAGAATTATAAAGGAGTGAGTTCAAGAAGATTTTGATGAACCGACAGTTGAAATTTTGACTGATGAGGCCATCATTCAGAGTGTTATCATCCTAACAGTCCCCAAAGACGTTGGCTTGGATGAATATGATGTGCACGAGTCAAACAACATCAGTTTAAATCAAGCAGCTGATACCTCGAATACATTTATCAGGTTTTCTGTGCGCAGTCGTTCGTCCAACCATGCGGAAAGCATTAAACTTCACATCATGAAAAAAAATCATCCTAATAAAATGAAGAGACTACGACAAAACGAATTGATATTCGAGATTTTTTTTAAGATGGCTTCTACGAGTAGGCCTACAGTGCACGATTTTATTTTATACTCGTGCACATATGTTGTACAAAACTTACATTATTGAGTGTTTTTAATATTCTATTCAATCTGTTTAAAAAATAAAAAACATGCATTACTGGTATTTTCTGTTTAATTCTAACTTCTACACGTTTTTTCCGTCATTCATCCTGTAATCTGGAAAATTTCGTAATCCGACATGCTGCAAGTCCTGAACGTGCCGGAGTAGAGGATGTTTATTGTACTAATATCCTCATTTTACATAGATCAAATTTTTTTTTGTTGTTGTTAAACAGGGGATTCCGTCATAAGCAGGCTATTTTTCTCAGGTTATACGACACTTTAATTTTATTACCTAAAAATGCATCTACACATCTTAAAAAAAATAATAAATATATAAATTTTAATTGTGGAATAATACCCAGATAGCATGAACAATTGCAGCAAGATTAATTTTTTCTTGATATTTTCTTGTCACGAAAAATTTGAAGTAATAATATTGCCGCAAGGACATTACTAGGTAGACGGAATATAATCAATCGCTTTCTTGCAACGCAACTTTGCTCTAAACCTGATACAACACTGTCATAAAATAACGACGTAAGCGAAAAATTCCCTTTGTTGGAAGGAGAACAGATATAAACGCGCATGCGCGGAAATTTTACAAAGACAAAATTACAACACTTCTTTATTGAATTCCATGAAGCAGCGCCATTGGATTAGCGTTCAAGTAAAGAACCCAGATATAAAGGTATTTATTATTTTAATTATTCAAATGTGATTCGGATATTTTTGTATTTTCTCTGTACAAACTACAACTTATTTCGTACAGAAATTTTATTAAATTAAAAAGTTATGTTTATTTACTGAGGAATGCTTACATTTTTTAAATAGTTTGGTTTTGGTCCATGCTAAAGCATTATTGAAAATTTTAATTTTTAAATGAATTTTTCTCAACTTTAAGGGGAATTTCTAAGATATCGTTTTAATTAATATTTGCCTTTTTTCTTGCTCACGCCGATCGAGCAGTGTTGAATTCAGATATTTTTCTCCGGGATTAATTTCTGCGGCTCTGGAGGGGGGGGGGGGGGCATTTTAGAGATTCGGTGTGGAAATTGCCAGTGGCGTGGCGTCCGGTCATCGCTGGATGCGGCGATGACCAAGCAATATTTTAAAACTCTTAATAAGCTTTTAAAACTCTACGATCCAGTTTTAGCAGAACATTTGGAGTTCGTGTATAAGTGAAGGTAAGATTTAAAGTTTCTTTTTTGAACATTCAACCATTGAATTTTAGAGTTAATAATTTTTCACCACAAACTTAAATAATTGCGATGACCAACGAAAATTTTCACGCCACGCCACTGGAAATTGCTTATCAAAAAGCATAAAATATCAAACCTTCCGGGGGGAATCCCCCTCCTCTTGAATTCAGCAGTGCGTTCGAATGTATTTTTAAATTTAAATTATCTTTTCATGGCCATTAAACCCCTTTCTATATATAAATATCAAGTATTTTAAACAGTTTCTTAGTGTGCTATTCTCCATGCTTCTTATCATGGACTTCTATTGTATCGCTATTTTCTAATTTTTATTAAAGTTATTAACAGTATTTCCTTCTGGCGTCAGTTTTATTTAATTCTTTAAAAATTTCTCTTTTCTTTTGACATAACTGCCTGTTAATCGGATGTGTATAAGTCGTTTTATTTCCTATTTTTCTTACATTTTAAATACGAATATTTTGAAATTGTTAATTTTTCGCGACAGCAAACCTGGGCTTGAAATGTGCAGAGCAAATCGGAACAATATTCCGGTTCGTAAAATTATGACAAATATTGATCTGGTTTGCAGTGTTGTAATCGTAAAAAAAATCAGAGGGTGTACGCTAAAGTCATGTACGTCATGTCTAGAGTATGTACGATATAGATTTATTCGAGAAACCGGGAGTATACGGAGCTTTTAAAAAAAATCCAGAATTTTTGCAATGAATTAGAGCTAAATAACTAAAATGCATTGACTAATTACTTAAACTCTTCCCCCCCCCCCCCCAAAAAAAAAAAAGTTATAAAATAGCTTTGTGTGATACTTAAAACCTCGGATACCATAGCACCAAAATATTATATTAATAGTTACAAAATATTTTTTTTTTTTATAATTAAAACTTTGGACCTTAGAACCTTAATTCCATTGTTATATTGTTAATGTCAGATTCGAAGACTATTTATTTGTGTTCTTATTAAAGATGTTTCGTTTTGAATCCTTTATCACATGTAAAATAGTGTTCAACTGCATCTTTATTTATTATTTTCTTCTATGATAACAATCTTTAATAAAATGTAAATCTTAAAAACCGATACTAGTCACCCGAAGTAAAATTTAACATTCAAGCTAATGTTAATTCTATGGACAGTTCTTTGCATATTTTGGGCTCACATTTTAATATTTTTTAATATTATTTTTTGCATAGGTTACAATTGGTTGATATATATAGTTGTGCAATCGTACCTTTTCGAGCTTTTATGCAATTTTTTATATGCAGATACTTTCAATTTTGAAACCTGTTCTGAAAGTGAAACTGTACTCCTATAAAAGAAAACTGTAACCAAAATCGAAAAAGTACAAAAGCACAACAATATATGGGGAATTCTCACAATCTTTTGACTTTTATGTCCCTGAATAATAATTTTTTTTAATACATTTTTTTGTGTTTTTTTTTTTATTTCATATACTGGAGAACATTCCATTGCATGATTGCATATAACAATATTAATGAGATAAATAAGTTTTGGACGATGTTGGGGGTCCAAATACCAGGAAAACTCCTATACCGTCCCGTCCCTGATGCTGATTTTTAAATTTGGAGCTGTCTGTATAAAATTGTTTCAATAAAAGTAATTCGATGTAATTTTTTTCCGAAACTGGGACAATTGTTTAATATAAATATTGCGCAAAAAATTAACCTGCACACATTTTTACGGTTGATATTATTTTCTGAACTCTGTCGCTGGGTTTTTCATCCTTACCGTCCCTCTTGCTAAACTTATACAGAAAATCACTTCAGATGCAGCCACAGAATTTTTTTTTCAAGTTTTTTTCTCATGGAGAAGTATGCTAGAGAAAGAATGTCTAAAATTCTTTGACAGGAAATTTACTGCAAAATTTAAATCAGCATTTAAATATCAATTTCAAGATCGTGGCTTTATTGGTAGTCTTACCGCCCCCAAGGTTTATTTCTGCACTTTTCGAGGTAAATTAAGAAAAAAAAAATATTTAATCCAATGTTAACAACTGTTTCTAGAAATCAATGAACATTGTGGCTATCACTTAGTCTTAACATGATTTTCCTAAAAATAGGTGATAGTTTTCCTTACCGTTCCATCCTTACAGTCCCTTTTTTTCCCATTTTGTCCCTTTTTTCCTATACCTATTTTTTTTTTTTCGAAAAAAATTATGGCCATTTTTTTTCATTCTGACCAGAAAATCAGAGTTCTAACTTTTTACGACTGCTATTTCATCTTCACCTAACACTTCATTTATAATGGCTGTTTCATTATAATGGAAGCCATCAGTCCATCAGAAGAAAATAATCCTTTCCAAAGGTATAATCCTTCATTTGGCGCCCCTTCGTTCTGGCGCCCGGGGCACATGCCCCCTCTGCCCCCACCCCCACCCCTTAGTTTCGGCCCTGACAGCAGGTCCTAAGCCTAGATCCTTGTGGACCAGGTCTGTACTTTCCCACTGGTATAATACAAAATTTAAAACTATCCCAGATGATGCTGTTACAACAGAGTGTGGTTTGTTTTTTATATACTGCTTTACCGAGGCACGTCCTAAAAAAAGGAATCGTCTGCTCATCTATGGAAAATTTTCCCTGATCTCCTGGTAAATTCAAGCAGACACTACGGAATCTGTCGAGCATTTGCTGAACTTTCTATAATTTATTATTTATTCCTGGTGGTTTACTTGCTGTGTCAACAAAATGGAATGAATTTATCAAACTTAAAAATCAATCTCGTGGTATGCATATAACTCATATAAAAGTTATAAATCATATATGGCATCTATAACTCAGAGCAGAAACATACAGTTCGTTACATGTGCATATTATATATCTAATACTATCCATTTTAAATAGAAATCATGAATAGTACAAACCTATTAATTTAAAATTGGTCAGCTTTAAAAATGTAATTAATAAAAAATAAATTGCTAAAAACATAAGTTTAAAAAAATCACTTAAAATTTTTATATATATATATTAGGAATTGTATCTATTTTGGAAATGGTAAATGCCGGACCCGCACAATTGTGTGGTTCATTTGTTTTTCAACTTTTGTGAAGCCTAATTAAATTTATCAAAGACAAAATCAATTAAAATCGTGAATAAACTATATGAAAAGAAATATTAAATCTAAGCAAACATTATAAATCATATTTAAATGAAATTACGACAGTTCATACTTTTTGTCTATTGCTGTCAGATGATATAGTCTTTTTAAAAGCAGAAAATATAACCCTGTATTGTAGATGGTACCCCCTAGTTGTGTCTTATCAAAACATCTAAAGCCAATTAACTCATATAAATGTGCGGATTTGGTTTTAAATCGCACAAAAACAGGAGGTAGTCATTCTCTTTTACTTTAGTAATCGCCCGTACAATTGTGTGGGTCATGGCTTAAAGGGTTAAGAGGCTACTTCAGTCAAGCGGAAACACCAATTCGCCAATGTTAATCCAATAAGAGAATTTTTTTAAGGTAACTCGGTTGCTTTTCAATATTTTTAAATGATTTTTTTTTATATTTTTTCACCTTTCGAGCCGGTATAAGCAGTGAAAAGAATGAAAGTGTCCGCACAAAAAAAAAAAAAAAAAAGAAAAAAAAAAGAAAAGAAAAGAGAAAGAAAGAAAGAAAGAAAATTAAATAAAAACTTCAACTAACTTAAAATAAAGTAAAAACCGCAATTGCAGAAATTTACCTCAGCTATCCAATGCAAAAGAAAAAGTCTTTTTAAAATATAAAAATATAGACGAGATATTTTAAAAAAATATATCTCGTTGGATTAACATTAGCGATTCGGTCATTTTGCCTGAAGAGTTATAATTTGTGATCACCTTTAGAACTAAATCTAAGCAGGATTCTTGAAAACAGTGAAAATTTAACTTGTAACTTTTAAAATGCACTCTATTGTTTTTCTCTTTTAGGATGCAAAGACACGGAAATAATATATAGAAGAATGTTAAATAATTGTATGTTAATTTGGTAAATATTATGTTAATACTTTGTATTAGAAACTATTATTTGTAGCTGTGTGAAAATAAACTTTGTAATTTAATAGACTGTATTGTTTTATTATAACTTTGTTCTTTTTAAATTCTTGAAATTTTTCAAATATTTTGTTTTTGTGGAATTATATTTAATCAGATTTGTGAATAGGGGCCATCCAGAAATGATATCACGCTTGGAGGTGGGGAGGAGGGGTTCGTGAAATTGTGGCAGTTTGTGACAAGGGGGTGGGAGGGGGTAAGAAGAAGTCTGACATCACACATTTTGGTTAAACATCAGAGGTCTTACTAACATTGCATAGATATTAGAGGACTTACTATTCCCGAGGATGAGTGCGATGCCAAAATGCCTGTGTACTCTATGGACGAGCATATATTTTCTCCAAGGGAGGAAGAGTCGTTATAGTAAATGATTCGGAGTAATTTCTATTTTATGATTTAATATATAATTTTATAAATGTTCATATTAATGCGACAAATGAAATGTTATGGCAATTCCATTTAAGTAAAACTAATATTGAGGCTTCTTCTTCAAAATCAATCTGTTTTAAAGTATTTTGTGTTCATAAAGTAAATATAGGATTTGAAAACCAAATATATTAAATTCCATTTCAAATTCTAAAATACTACTGTTTTCAATTGCTCTTTCATATTAATATTTTATTATTATTGTATATTATGTTTTTTGTTGTAAACCGTAATCTTATTTCACATAAAATAAATACACGAATCAGTTTTATTGTTATGCTCACAAATCCCATTAAAACACATAGTTAAAGTTCAAAAATAAAATTTGAAATATGACCTATAACATAGTGCTTTGTTTCTGAGCTGCAAGTATATATTTACGTAATAGGGGGTATGGTGAAGAGTGACATTTTGTGACAAAGGGGAGGAGGGGGGGGGGTTAAAAATGTTGAAAAAAAGTGTGACATCGTTTATGGATCGCCCCATAGGGAAATTTTAATTTTAAAATGAGTTTTTCTTTTTTTTCCTTCTGGAAGTTAATAAGTTTTAGCAATATATTCCACTCTGGCCAAAAAGAAATGAAAATAAATTATATTTTCTTTAATAAAATTATATATGAAATTAAAATTGAAGGTGTGTGTTTATACTCATCTAGGTTTGCTTTGCATTGGTTGTGTACATGGACCACTTATTTTTAGATAATGTTTTTAATTACCTTCTAAGAATTAGAAGGGAATAAGCAACTAATTGAGAATTGGCGAGTCTAATAAAACTTCTAAACAAATTAAGGTATATTATTGGAAGTTATTGGGGCTTACCAGGTAGTTGAATGGTTAGCCCTGTGGCCTCCGATTCAACTATGTCGGGTTTAATTCCTGCGGTTGTGGTAGTATATTTGTGGTGATTTGGAATCTACTTTAAACTATAAGTCCTTGTCTATGTAGCATAAAAATGTCAAGCATTTGACAAACCTCCGATTATATGGAATCCTGCACAAAACTCACACAACCTTCAAAAGTACGACTATTAGCGTACAGATACTCGTAAAAAATATACAATCAAAACTTGAGTAGAAATGCGGCAACTAGTGACCATTAACCAAAGTTTGGGAAGAATTTCATTTTGATACTAAAAATGAATATTTGATGAGTCCTTAAAAAATAAAGTTCTTCTATCATGTTTTGGGGGCATTTTTAACTCAGGGAGCGGGAGGGGCAAACTAAATTTTTTTAGGTATGTTAAGAGACAGGTATCGTTTATTATTATTATTATTATTATTATTTAATGGAATGATTACCATTTGCAAATTGATACGATCATTTGTTACATAGTTACAAGTTTATGAATACGAAGTCGAAAACTATAATTTGGTGCAGGTACCGTAGGTTTTTACAGCAGCAACTGATAGCCATTCAAGAAAATTTATCTGGTAAGAACTTCATTTTGACACTAGAAATGTAGATACGATTTGTTCCCCCAAAATAAAGTTGAATCATCGTGGGGTTCTTTTTGAGGAGGGGGGGGGGGGACTTTAACACGCATGGGCGAACAGAACTTATTTTTAAAATGTCAAATGGGGTATCATTTGTTGTGAATTTTTTTATTCTGAATCAAATGATATCGCAAGCAAGCGATACGATCATTGTTTACAAAGTTAGGCCAGATTATAAGTAGTGGATTTTGGTAAATTTAATGACTTTGAAATAAACTCAAAATTATCCTGATTTTGACTATTGCTATTTTGAAGACATTTAATAGTTTTGAGATGACTTAATACAGGGCTCCCAAATGGTCCGCCAACTGAATACCAATATTATTTTAGAAAAAATTTCTTTTTAGATTTTTCTTACAAACCGCCCTGGAAACACATTTGAAAGTTAATTCTAGCGCAAACCTACCATAAATTTTTCTGTTAAGATTTATTGGTATTCAGTTGGCGGACCATTTGGGAGCCCTGCTTAATATGATATAAAAAACTCTTTTTAAACGTAAAATAAATGTGACAAAACTATGTAAAAAATAAAATATAATTTTCCACTTTGCATTGATAAATTCTTTTCTGTAACTTTCTTATAGATGTTGGTATCGACTTGCCGATAATGTTATTCAAATACATACGAAACGATATCCCACTTGACCTATTTAAAAAAAGTTGAATTTTCCCCCCTCGAGCTAAAATGCCCCCCTCTCCCCCCCCCCCCCAAAAAAAACAAAAAAAAAAAACACAGTAAAACAACTTTACATTTTGGAGACTCATCGGATCTTAATTTGTAGTGCCAAAACGAGGTTTGTCTCAAGCTTTCGTGAATAGCAATCACTTGTTACTGTAAAAACCTATTTTACCTGCAAAAGACTTTGTATTAATAAAACCTGCCGTAACTTTGTAAGAAATGATCGTATTGACTTGCTGATGATTTCACCTGATTCGGAATTATAAAAAACATAATAAACAATATCCCATTTCACCTACTTATTTGTTTATTTTTAGTTACCCCCCTCCCTGAGCTAACAATAACAATGCCCCCTTTTGCGCAAAAAACATGATAAAACAACTTTATTTTTTTAGTACTCATTGGATCTTCATTTTTAGTATCAAAACGAAGTTCTTCCCAAATTTGGGTGAATGGGCATCTGTTGTCTCAAAAAATCCTATTTTACCTTGTACACGCAAAATTCAGAGAATTGACAACATTTCAGTGAAATTACTACATATTTGCAGCTATACTTGTCATGACAAGATTCCGAGTTTGCAATTCATTTGCAGATGTTCTGACATGACAATATTGCAAATTTACAATGCGTTTGCAAATAGTCTGACATCGCAATATTACTAGTTTGCTATGAGTTTGCAGTAAGATTGATGCAACAAGATTGCAACTTGCACGACAACTTAGCTGCAAGTTCAAAGTATGGTGACTTCGGAGTTTGCATAATCTTGTTGCAGTCTTGTTATGAACTTTCAGACTTGTCATGCTGAGCTTGCTGCAACATTGCAAATCTGCAAAGTAAGATTGCTGAAAATTTTCTGCAAACTAAAATTGCTATCTGGGTAGCCATTTAAAAATACCTGCGTTAAAAAAAAAAGTTGTGCACGGCCAAATGTTAGTGATATTTTTACTGAACAGACTACCGTAACTAATAATAGGCTAGAAATAGCTAGGAGTCATTCGGTAGCTTCATCGCCCCGAGCCCAACCCTTCCCGCATTTCGGTGTCTTTAATTTGTGTAATTTGCCTTTTAAATTTGTCCGGTTTCAATTTTTGATTTTTTTTTTTTATTAATTTTTTTTTTCAATCTGGCTTCCGCTCGGGACCTAGGAATCTTGCTTCCGCAAAAGAGTCGGACTAGAGTAGAAGAATAAAGGGCTGCGGACGAAGAGAGGCCGCTCGCCGCGGCTTTATTATGAGCTGCGTTGAAAATTGGACTGAAAATTTCTGCCTGTGCAGACCTCAAGAAGAATGCAGTCCAGTACTGATAAAAATTGAGTCCCGGTCCATCACGGTTCGAACCTCTCGAAAAAAGTAATCCCCAAACCAAGATCGGACCGAGTGTCGGGAAGAAAAATTGGGCCGGCCCGTAAAGACCTTACATCGAATAACCAAAATACTAGCTCACAAAATTTTGTAAATTTGACTCTAAACTTCTATTATATATTTTTAAAAAAACTAGCTTTTAGTTAACTTTGCTCACTTCCATAGATGTGTTTGATTTGAGCGGATTCGTTTGAAAAATTTTGAATTTGAGCGTGAACTTGAGTCATTTTCGAGAAATTGAATTTGCATTTGAATTGGCCCAGGATAAACTAGATTGACCTAGGATAAACAAAAATGTTGACGCCGAAGCGGTCTTTGGGATCAATGACAGCACGCAAAATTGAATTGGCCTAGGATAAACTAGATCGGCCTAGGATAAACTAGTTCAGACTAATGAATAGCAGGCTAAACTAGTTTATCATATGAGCGTTAGGCCAAACTAGTTTGGCCTAGGAAAAACTAGTTTATCCTGTGGGAGTCAGGATAAACTAGTTTGGCCTAGGAAAAACTAGTTTATCCTATGGGCGTTAGGATAAACAAGTTTGGCCTAGGAAAAACTAGTTTATCCTATGCGCGTTAGGATAAACTAGTTTGGCCTAGGTTAATCTAGTTTGGCCTAAAAGCGGGTTTGGCCGGTAACATGTATATTTATCTCCAATGATCTTCCGCATTGCTGAAAACAATATGAACGTCATTTCGGTTTTATATCTTCTAATGTCTCAGACAAAATTTGGACTATTAAGAAGCAAATCTTTTAGTTGATTATTTACAACTGAATATGGAAAAGAACGTAAGAACAGTATGTAGCATATTCAAACCATCCCTGAAAATTTAAAAATGCAAATCTCATCAAAATCCGTTCAGAAGAATCTTCTAATAAGATTAATGTTTGATAATCGGATTCGCCAGATTATAGAACATTCACCTGTAATTCTATAGCAAAGCAATGTAGAACAATATGTGTTATAATACTAAAACCTTTCCAGAAAAGTTATCTAACAACCAGTGCTAATTCTATCGAATTCAGTAGAACCATTTAAAAAAGCTAATCTTTCGAAATAGGATTCACTGATTAAAGTGAAGTAAAGTCACATAATTCTATAACTAAGCAACGTAGAATATATACAAAACCCTTTCTTGAAAATTTATCTTACTAACAATGCAAGTCTTTTCAAAATCCATGCAAAAGAACTCAAGTTATAAGTGGTCGGACCAAAATTGCTCTTTGTATTTTATATGTGGAGTAGATAGTTAAATATATCTTTCATAATCGCGTTTACGTGATTGTAGAACTTTCAGGAATGTAGCGTAGGCTATACGCCCTAGGCCTTCTGGATTTTTTTAGAAACTCTGCACACCCTCCATAGCTATAATATATATACTCTCTAGTATATACCCCCTGCCTGTAGATTTTATCCTAATTTTTTTTTTTTTTTTTTTTTACACCACTGAGAACTTTCGTCATAGATCTATAACTGAAAATGTAGAATGATATGTTAAATATTGAAACAATCCCTGAAATATTACCTAACTGTGCACCTCCAATCAAAATACGTTCCGCAGAACTTTAAATAAAAGGTAATCTTTCACAATCGAGTTCACCTAGTTTTGGAACTTTCTCTTGTAATGTGATTTTCTGCAATCTGATTTGTTGTCAAGTTTGTGCTTCAGGAAAAACAATAACCCAGAGGAAAACTTCGCTACAGAGAAGTACCATCCATGCAAGAGGTACCAATCATGCATGAAGTACCAACCATCCACAAAAAATTTTCTAACTAACAGTGTAAGTCCCATCAAAATACATCCAGCAAAACTCAAATTATAAAAGGGTGGAAGGAAAGACAAATTTACATTTGACATAATTACAGTAGATGTAAATTTCATAATTGCGTTCCCCTTTCTCTATAACTTTTTCAATAGCTCTGTAACTAAAGCAACATATAATGAAATGTTATATACTAAAACTATTCCTGAAAAGTTATGTAACAGTGCCACTTCGAAATCTGTTCAATTGGAAATTTTTTAAAGGCTAATCGTTAATAATCAGGTTCACTTAATTTTTTAACTTTTTCCTTTATCTCTATAACTAAGCAACGTAGAAGACTGTGTACGCAAAAAACCGTTCCAAAAACATTACCTAACTAATAGTAGCATATCCTATCAAAATATTATAAACAATCGGAATGAAATGCAAATCTCCCTTTTAAATATGTAGTAGATGATGATGATGATACGTTTTTCTGTAAAAGGATTCATCGTGAAGTTTTCGCTTCATACGTAAACGGTGCTTTCAAGATTGTAGCTAATATACCAATTGGCGAGGTATCCGATTACGGAAGATTAACCAGGAATCCCATGAACAACTACCCAAAGAAAGGTGAATATATGGCTTTTGTGTTGCTACTTTTATGTTAGCCGGGCGCAAGTAATAAATCAAGAATTTTTTTTTTCCATAGCTTATTCTTATTTTATTATTTTCATTCAAAATAGAAACGTCCCCTCATTTCATTTAAAATACAGACATTTAAAATGCATGTCTTACACTAATTTCATTAAAAAAACTGAAAAGTAAAACAGTAATAGGAAATAATGCCATAATTTAAAACAAAGAATTGTTTTTAATTTACTTACGCGAAATGTAACTAATGCTATTGGCAATTTTAAACTAGTATGTTGTGGCCATCACAAAACTTTCTTCTATCTCATACATGCCAATACTTCAAAATTCACTATCTCAGTGCCAAATTAAATGGCAATCTGTGTTCATCATGAGAATTCTAAAAATATGAAATTCCGTGCATTAGTTCTGGAGGTATGACCGTCACTGAAATCATGTAAATCCAGAAAAATGCAGCATAGCAGCGCCACCTATTGGGTTATTTACACCAGAACTTAATTATCAGCAACTTATGTCAACGTCTAACTGAATATGAAGTTTGAGGAAAATTCGTGCATTAGTTCTTGAGATAGAGGTATCGCGCAAATCATGACAAATGCAACATAGAAGCGCCACCTGTTGAGTGATTTGCAACAATACATAATCAGACGCAATATTAATCAAGTTATACTTAAATCTGAAGTTTCATGAAAATTAGTGCATTAGTTCTTGAGATAGAGCTATTGAGAAAATAGTTCAAAATGCAGCACAGCAGCGCCACCTATTGGGCGATTTACACCAACCCGTAGTCAGGATCATTTCATATGAAGGACTAACTAAATCCGAAGTTTGATGAAAATGTGTGCATTAGTTCTTGAGATAGAGCTACTGCGAAAATAGTGTAAATCCTGTAAAATGCAGCATATCAGAGCCACCTGTTGGGCGATTTACACCAAAACGTAAACATCATCCATTCATGTCAAGGACTAACGGAATCTGAAGTTTTATAAAAATCCGTGGATTAGTTCTTGAGATGGAGCTTTTGCAAAAATTCTTCAAAATTCTACATAGCAGCGCCACCTGCAGGACGATTTGCACCAAAAACTAATCAGCAACAATCTATATTAGGGACTACCTGAATGTAAATTTTTATTAAATTCCGTGCATTAGTTCTTGAGATAGAGCGCCCACAAAATTTGTGTCACATACAGACAGACAGACAGACAGACGGACAGACAGACAGACAGACGGACAGACAGACAGACTCACAGACAGACATTTTGTGAAAACATGTTTTTTGGAACCTCTGACCCATAAAACGTGTAAATCCGTCAAAAACTGGAAATCGAAAATTTTCATGAAACCAATACTTTCTTCTTGTAAAGATAGAAGAAAGTAAAAGTACAGCATAGCAGCGCCACCTGTTGAGCGATTTGCACCAAAATGTATAAAACTTCAATTCATGTCAAGGACTAGCATAATCTGAAGTTTGATTAAAATCCGTGCATTAGTTCTGGAGATTGAACTATTGCAGAAATCGTGAAAAATGCTGCACAGCAGCGCCACCTATTGAGCGATTTACACCAAAATGCATAAAACTTCAATTCATGTCAAGGGCTAACTGAATCTGAAGTTTGATGAAAATCCGTGCATTAGTTCTGGAGATTGAGCTATTTGAGAAATCGTGGAAAATGCTGCACAACAGCGCCACCTATTGAGCGATTCCCACCAAAATGCATAAAACTTCAATTCATGTCAAGGGCTAACAGAATCTGAAGTTTGATTAAAATCCGTGCATTAGTTCTGGAGATTGAACTATTGCAGAAATCGTGAAAAATGCTGCACAGCAGCGCCACCTATTGAGCGATTTACACCAAAATGCATAAAACTTCAAATCATGTCAAGGACTAACTGAATCTGAAGTTTGATGAAAATCCGTGCATTAGTTCTGGAGATTGAGCTATTTGAGAAATCGTGGAAAATGCTGCACAACAGCGCCACCTATTGAGCGATTTACACCAAAATGCATAAAACATCAATTCATGTCAAGGGCTAACAGAATCTGAAGTTTGATTAAAATCCGTGCATTAGTTCTGGAGATTGAGCTATTTGAGAAATCGTGGAAAATGCTGCACAACAGCGCCACCTATTGAACGATTCCCACCAAAATACATAAAACTTCAATTCATGTCAAGGGCTAACAGAATCTGAAGTTTGATTAAAATCCGTGCATTAGTTCTGGAGATTGAACTATTGCAGAAATCGTGAAAAATGCTGCACAGCAGCGCCATCTATTGAGCGATTTACACCAAAATGCATAAAACTTCAAATCATGTCAAGGACTAACAGAATCTGAAGTTTGATTAAAATCCGTGTATTAGTTCTGGAGATTGAACTATTGCAGAAATCGTGAAAAATGCTGCACAACAGCGCCACCTATTGAGCGATTCCCACCAAAATGTATAAAACTTCAATTCATGTCAAGGGCTAACAGAATCTGAAGTTTGATTAAAATCCGTGCATTAGTTCTGGAGATTGAACTATTGCAGAAATCGTGAAAAATGCTGCACAGCAGCGCCACCTATTGAGCGATTTACACCAAAATGCATAAAACTTCAAATCATGTCAAGGACTAATAGAATCTGATGTTTGATGAAAATCCGTGCATTAGTTCTGGAGATTGAGCTATTGCAGAAATCGTGAAAAATGCTGCATAGCAGCGCCACCTGTTGAGCGATTTACACCAAAAACTAATCAGCACCAATTTATATCAGGGTCTAACTGAATATCATTTTTTATTAAATTCCGTGCATTAGTTCTTGAGATAGAGCGCCCACAAAATTTGTGTCACATACAGACAGACAGACAGACAGACAGACGGACAGACAGACAGACAGACAGACAGACTCACAGACAGACATTTTGTAAAAACATGTTTTTCGGAATCTCTGACCCCTAAAACGTGCAAATCCGTCGAAAACTGGAATTCGAAAATTTTCACGAAACCAATACTTTCTTCTTGTAAAGATAGAAGAAAGTAAAAATGCTCATGGCGAGATTTTCACACGGCTGACATAAAAGTACCCATTTTTTCTTCTTATCCAGAAGCAAATGATAAATCCCGATGTATTATTTCAATTCCAATTTCTTCCATTGAAAAAAGTTGTACTTACGTATTATCGAGACCATGAGACAGATCGCCAAAAATGGTTGACAATCGTCAATCTTGTATATGGTTTGCGAATTACGTCCAAAACAGTAATTTAACATTCTTAAATACATAGCCTTGTTAAACATGGCAAATTGTTTAAAGTAAATAAATAAATAAAATGTATAACATAAAACTGCATATTATAAACTATAATAATAAAAAAAAAACTATAATAATTAAATGAATTTAAAACTATAATAAATAAACTATCAAATGGACAAAAAATAAGGGTTCCTGTAATTAGTGTAATTGTCGCCATGCTTGGTGCAGCTATTGGGAATTAAAACGGTCTATAGAGGCGCTGCTCGCAGCCTTCGGTACAGGAAAATTGTCCCTTTAATTTCCCTTTAACTAATGCTAAAGTGCCATTGAAATAATTTTTTTATTGTAAATGCATTTGAAAGTTTTAGATATATAAAAAAGTAAAAATTATCCGAATTTGAATAAGATAGAACACAAATATCACAGGAAATCTGAAATTGTGCAAAAGAATAATCATTCTGAACAAATTTAAAATACATGTAAAGCAATGTGCTTGCGCTACACTATCCTTAAGCGAGAGTTACATCTTTCCTCCACCAGATGTCGTATTCGAGCGCTTGAATTGCCAATATCTGACATGGCCCGAATGTAAGTACCAAAAATGTTTTTAAATCGAACAAACATTGCTTTCATTTTTGAATATTCTCGTTTTATAATGTTAATTTCTCAGTGGATCGCTTCCTTGTATCTTAAATAAAATCAATATGTATATTTTTCTTTTTTTTCAAGGCGTTTGTATTTATTTATTTTTTTTTAACTTTATTCTATTTAAAGGTATATATAAATATTATACAGACATACAAACAATAAATACAATAAACCCAACTGGAGTGAAAAATTAGGCAGAGCCAGGAATCGAACCCGGGACCACAGTATTCAAGACTGCTGCTCTAACCACTGAGCTACTCCGGCCGATGCCTGAGTCTGCTAATAAACCTCTCACTAATAAACCATGTTGGGGAAGTCACCAGCCATCTATACGACAGCCTTGGATGACCGGGCAACGATGAATAGATTTTACTATTCGGAGTAGCTCAGTGGTTAGAGCAGCAGTCTTGTATACTGTGGTCCCGGGTTCGATTCCTGTCTCTGGCTAATTTTTCACTCCAGTTGGGTTTATTGTATTTATTGTATGTATGTCTGTAAAATCTATACTAATAAAAGAACAGATCGCTCTGTGTGTGTGCGTGCGATGGCTAGAGAAAACTACTGCACGTACGAGGTTCAAAATTTTTCTGAAGAGAGTCCAAGGCCTCTCCTAATGCACCTGACTTTCAGAATTTTAATATTCTAATTAATAGCTGAATAATTAATTTACAAACGCAACTCACTTTCATCAAAAATACGCTTTTTTCTCGGCTTTTTTAATCCGAATGCTTTCGGTTGGTTGGTTGTATAAAATTTTCTCAGAAGAAATGAAATAAACCGGGATAGCAATGACATTGGGTGAGTTCAAGATGCACGCGCGTGAGCTTAGGGAGACAGTATCATGGAGTGGGTCTTTATCGTGGATGCAATAAACGTTCAGCGCGTTCACAAACAAATCACGGTGTGATTAATAACGTACGACGGTACTAATTAATAAAGATAATTTTTTGAAATGCAAGGCGAGCTAGATGGCTGAACGGATAGCGCTTTGAACTCGAAAATCGGGGCTATGGGTTCGAATCCTTCGCGCCCCAAATTGTTTTATAAGTTTTTTGGTTGCTTTATATTTTTTTCATAATAAATAAGATATTTTTGATAAAGATAAATTTTTATATTTATAATACAGAAGCATATGTATTTCTATTATGATAATAAAATACTTATTTAAATACCAGAAAATGAGGTATTTCGCAGTGAAAGTTTTACATTTGAACGCCTTTTAATATTCAAAGTGATATTAAGCAAATGAAAAAATAAGTATCGCGCGAAAATATACGTTTGCGCTTAGGATAATTTCTTGATGTGTTTCTTTTCTTTTTCTTTTTTTTTTTGAGTATTAAGAGTGAATTTTTCTCAAGACAGGGATGCAAATCATATTTTACGGTGTTAAAATCAACATGGAAAATATTATAAAAATAAAATGTAATAGATGTACAATATTTTAACTAAAAATATCTGCACATACAGTAGAACCTCGATTATCCGAAGTAATTGGGACCGATCATCTTTCGGAAAATAGAAATTTTTGTATAATCGAGAATGCTTCAATTTTAAGATTAAGGAGAAATATATGCAAAATTTCTTATTATGGTAACAAGTGCTTCAGAAAAGTAAAGCAATAGCAAAATAGAAACAAGAATAAATTACCTGAATTTAAATTTTGAAATTAAGTACCTTTTACATATATCACAAGGGTTTAAAAAAATGTTTTGTTTGTCGCAGTTTCGATTGCTTTTGCTTTGAAGCTCTATCACGGAGTTTTTTAATATTACTTCACCAGTATCGCAGTGCTAGGCCCCTATATCTAGGGCCCCTTTTTAAGCATTTACATCATTATTGCGCATTTTTAATAAATATTATTCTAATGATTATTTCATATCCTATGATTAATTTTGACAAATTGAAGATCTAAAACGCTAAGTACTAAAACGGTTTAACCTGTTTTCATGTTAGGGTCATGTTCTCAACTATCAGTTTGCTCCTTTTGGGCCCCCTATTATAACTCCCTTAAGAATAGTCCGATTCACTAGCTTTTTTTTCTAACAACATCTTAGGTTCTCCAGCTATTACACGAGCGAAAAAAAAATTTGCAGACTTCAGCTATCACCAAATTTGAATATTAATCGCTTTCTTGGGCCCTTGGTGAAGTTTCTTTAAAAATGATCCGAATGCCTTGCAATTTTCTTTACCATTTTTCTAGCATCATCTCATTACTTTAAAAACTACTAAAAGTATATTTATACTAAACTACATGACACTTAAGTTCCTAACCCTCTGGGATCCGGTACAGGGTCCCTTGAAGTTTTTGCACCATAAATTGTTAATAGATCATTATCCTGTTACTATATTCCAGTTAAAATCCTGGGGCACCTTACGTTCCTGTAGGGCCCGATCCGGGGCCCTACAGGTGTGCCATGCATTTTCACCCCCTAATTTTCTCACCTTCTGATTGCATAATTTTAAAATTGAGTCTTGGACTCTTCTCCCTAGACAAACACCCTCATATTTTTATTGGGGCTCTAGGGCCCCTTTATAAGCATTTACACCATTTTTGCGCATTTCTTTAAAATATTATTCTAATGATTATTTCATAACCTATGATTAATTTTGACTAATTGAAAATCTAAAACGCTAATTACTACAACACTTAAACATGTTTTCATTTTAGGGTCCTACTCTCAACTATCAGTTGGACCGGGCTCCTGTGAAAATGGTCCGATTCACGAACTTTTTTCTACCAACTTCTTAGGTTCTCCAGCTACTACATAAACAAAGAAAAAAAAAAAAAAAAAAAAAAAACTTGCAGACTTCAGCTACTACCAATTTTGAATATTAATCGTCTTCTTGGGGCCTTTGTTGCAGCTTCTTTAAAAACTATCCTATTCTATTCCAATTTTCTTTAACTTAGTTTTAGCGTCTTCAAGCTACTTTAAAACCACTACTAAATTTTCGTATACCCAACTACTTTCTAGAAAACACTCTGGCCCCCATGGCCCGGTCTTTCTTTATACCTCAGGTACCACCTTTTTCGATCATTAATCTCCTTTTCCAGCATCAACTTACGTCTACTCGTTACAGCCGTAAATTAAAAATCGCGTTACTTTAAAGGTATCTTTAGATAAGAGATTTCATCCATTTATTAAATATGCTTTAATGCTAACTGTAATTCATGAAATTTACAAGGGGGGGGCATCTTCCACCGCTTGGGAGCGCAATATTTCCTCGGGTTTAAGGGTCCAATTTCAACGGGATTTGCTTCCTTCAACTTAGATTACAATTCAGCTACTTTCTGTATTATGAAATTTTATGTTGGACTTTAGTTACAAACATTTTCTAACATTAATGGTGCATTCTTTTTTTATTATTATTCTATGGGCTTGATTCCTACGAGGTTTGTCTCACTCAACTTGGTTTTCAATTGTCTCCAGCACGTGCGGGCACTTCCGGTAAATGCTACCATAGATAGTGGGGAACTAGATTACAGGTTCCTTCGAAAAGAAGTTTGATGGGAACACACTAGACGCTGCAGAAGGAAATGGGGCCTCCGAAATTAGGTTCATTTAAAAAAATTTCCAAAGATATAAAATCATGCAAACTTAAGTTTTGTTTAAGGTTATTATTTACAAACCCCGGGCAACGCCGGGCGGGTCTGCTAGTATACCTTTAACTGTTGAATGCAGGCGTTATTTATGTGTGTATGTGTGCTTTAATATATACTAGTAGGCCCGCCCGACGTTTGTAAATAATAACCTTAAATAAAACTTAACTTTATATGAATTTATATCTTTGGAAATTCTTTTAAAGAACCTAATTTCGGAGGCCCCATTGACTTCCGCAGCGCGTAATGTGTTCCCATCAAACTTCTTTCCGAACGAACCTGTAATCTATATCCTCACAACCTATGGCAGCATTTACCGGAGATAATCGAAAACCAAGTTGAGTGAGCCAAACCTCGTAGGAATCAAACCCACAGAATACAAAAAATGCACTATTAATGTTAGAAAATGTTGGTAACTAAAGGCTAAGATAATCCAGAAAGTAGATGAATTGTAATCTAAGTTGAAGGCAGAAATCTTGTTGAAATTGGGCCCTTAAATCCGGGGAAATAACGCGCCACAAAGAGGTGAAAGATGCCTCCTCACCTTGTAAATTTCATGAATTACTGTTAACATTAGCACGGAATTTAATAAACGGATGAAATCCCTTATCTAAAGTTACCTTTAAAGTAACGCGATTTTTTAATTTACGGCTGTAATGAGTAGACGTAAGTTGATGCTGAAAAAGGAGATTAATGTTCAAAAAAGGTGGTAGCTGACGTATAAAGAAAGACCGGACCCTGGGTGCCAGGGTCTTAACTGGAATGTAATTGGGTATAAGAAAAATTTTTTGAAGTTTTAAAGTAGCTGAAAGAAGCTAAAACTATGTTAAAGAAAATTGCAATAGAATAGGATAGTTTTTAAAGAAGCTGCAACAAAGGCCCCAAGAAGACGATTCAAGATTGGTGGTAGCTGAAGTCTGCATTTTTTTTTTTTTTTTTTTTTTTTTTTTTTTTTTTGCCGTTCATGTAATAGCTGGAGAACTTAAGAAGTTGCTAGAAGAAAAAAGCTCCTGAATCGGACCATTTTTAAGGGAGCTATTACAGGGGGCCCAAAACGGCCAAACTGATACTTGAGAGCAGCCCTAACATGAAAATATGTTTAAATGTTTTAGTAGTTAGCGTTTTAGATCTTCAATTAATCAAAATTAATCAAAAGGTATGAAATAATCATTAGAATAATATTTTAAAGAAATGCGCAAAAATGGGGTAAATGCTTAAAAGGGGCCCTAGAGGCCAATAAAAATGTGAGGGTGCTGGTCTAAGGGGATGAGTCCAAGACTAAATTTTAAAATTATGCAATCAGAAGGTGAGAAAATTAGGGTGTAAAAAATGCATAGCTCACAAAAAGTTCAAGGGGCCCCGCATCGGGTCCTATAGGACCCTAAGTTGCTTCAGGATTTTAACCGGAATATAGAAACGGGAGAAAAACGAAATGGAAAAATGGTTCCAAAAATGAAGATTGGATTAAGAGGGGCAATTTATTAATAATTTGTGATGCAAAAGCTTCAAGGGGCCTTATACCGGGCCCCAAGGGGGAATGGACTTAAGTGGCATGTAGTTTGGTATAAATACACTTTTTAGTAGTTTTTAATGTAATCTGAGGACGATAGAACTTTGGTAAAGAAAATTGAAAAAAAAATATGGTAAAGGAATTCGGGTCATTTAAAAAGAAGATGCACCAAGGGCCCCAAGAAGACGATTTATATTCAAAATTGGTGGTAGTTGAAGTCTGAAATATTTTTGTGTCGTTCATAAAGAGTTCAGACTCAACTTTAAAATTACTCACTGCGAAGGTGAGAAAAATAAGGTGTGAAAAACGCATGGCGTACAAAAAATTTAATGGGCCCTGCACCGGAACCTACGGGACCCTAGACGGGCCCATGGTCTTAACTGAAATGTAGAAACGGGAGAATAACTAAATGGAGAATGTATACATAAATGAAGATGGGATAAAAAGGAAGCAATTTATTAAAAATTTAGTGCACTAAAACTTCAAGGGGTCCTGTACCGAGCCCCTTGCAAGGGATCCAGGGTCTTGAACTGAAAATGTAGAAATGGGGTAGGGGCTGAAAGGAGAATTCACTACGAAAATGAAGAAAATCGGATAGAAAAGAGGCATGTTACTAACAATTTAGTGCACTAAAACTTCAAGGGGCCCTGTACTGGGCCCCTTGACAGGATTCCAGGGTCTTAACTGAAAATGTAGAAATGGGAAGAAACCGAAAGGAGAATTCACCCTAAAAACGACGAAGATCGGATGAAAAAGAGGCATGTTATTAACAATTTAGTGCACTAAAACTTCAAGGGGCCCTGTACTGGGCCCCTTGTCAGTGATCCATTGTCTTAACTGAAAATGTAGAAATGGGGTAGGGACTGAAAGGAGAAATCACCCCGAAAACGAAGAAAATCGGATAGAAAAGAGGCATGTTATTAACAATTAAGTGCACTAAAACTTCAAGGGGCCCTGTACTGGGCCCCTTGACAGGATTCCAGGGTCTTAACTGAAAATGTAGAAATGGGCAGAAACTGAAAGGAGAATTCACCCTAAAAACGACGAAGATCGGATAGAAAAGAGGCATGTTATTAACAATTTAGTGCACTAAAACTTCAAGGGGCCCTGTACTGGGCCCCTTACAGGGGTTCCAGGGTCTTAAGTGAAATGTAAAAATGGGGTAGAAACTGAAAGAGAATTCTCCCCAAAAACGAAGAAGATCAGATTGAAAAGAGGCAAGTGCTTAACAATTTGGTGCACTAAAACTTCAAGGGGCCCTGTACCTGGCCCCTTGCAAGGGTGCCAGGGTCTTAACTGAAATGTAGAAATGGGGTAGAAACTGAAAGGAGAATACACCCCGAAAACGAAGAAGATCGGATAGAAAAGAGGCATGTTATTAACAATTTCGTGCACTAAAACCTCAAGGGACCCTGCACTTTGCCCCTTGACAGGGTTACAGGGTCTTAACTGAAATGTAGAAATGGGGAAGAAACTGAAAGGCGAATTCACCCTAAAAATGACGAAGATCGGATAGAAAAGAGGCATGTTATTAATAATTTAGTGCATTAAAACTTCAAGGGGCCCTGTACTGGGCCCCTTGTCAGGGATCCAGGGTTTTAACTGAAAATGTAGAAATGGGGTAGGGGCTGAAAGGAGAATTCACTACGAAAACGAAGAAAATCGGATAGAAAAGAGGCATGTTATTAACAATTTTGTGCACTAAAACTTCAAGGGGCCCTGCACTGGGCCCCTTGACAGAATTCCAGGGTCTTAACTGAAAATATAGAAATGGGCAGAAACTGAAAGTAGAATTCACCCTAAAAACGACGAAGATCGGATAGAAAACAAGCACGTTATTAGCAATTTAGTGCACTAAAACTTCAAGGGGCCCTGTACTGGGCCCCTTGCAGGGGTTCCAGGGTCTTAACTGAAATGTAAAAATGGGGCAGAAACTGAAAGAGAATTCTCCCCAAAAACGAAGAAGATCTGATTGAAAAGATTGCAAGTGATTAACAATTTAGTGCACTAAAACTTCAAAGGGCCCTATACCGGGCCCCTTGCAAGGGTGCCAGGGTCTTAACTGAAATCTAGAAATGGGGTAGAAACTGAAAGGAGAATTCAGCCCGAAAACGAAGAAGATCGGATTGAAAAGAGGCATGTTATTAACAATTTAGTGCACTAAAACTTCAAGGGGCCCTGTACTGGGCCCCTTGGCAGGGTGCCAGGGTCTTAACTGAAATGTAGAAATGGGACAGAAACTGAAAAGAGAATTTACTCCCATAACGAAGAAGATCGGATAGTAAAGAGGCATGTTATTATCAATTTAGTGCATATAAACTTAAAGGGGCCCAGGGGTCCCGGCCCTTAAAAAATTAAAAATCTGACCCTCAGGTGCATCAGGACCTGTCTTCGACTAATCACTTCTGAATTTTCAGACTTCTACGTGCGGTAGATTTCGCTAGCCATCGCCAACAGACACACACACACACAGAGCGATTTGTTCTTTTATTAGTATAGATTGTAGTATGTGTGCTTTATTATAATTATCGTAGATCGATATAATAGTAAAATCTATTCATCGTTGTTCGGTCATTCAAGGCTGTCGTATAGATGGCTGGTGACTTCCCTAACATGGTTTATTAGTGAGAAATTGCAGACTCGGGCATCAGCCGGAGTAACTCAGTGGTTAGAGCCGCAGTCTTGTATACTGTGGTCCCAGGTTCGATTCCTGGCTCTGGCTAATATTTCATTCCAGTTGGGTTTATTGTATTTATTGTTTGTATGTCTGTATAATATTTATATATACCTTTAACTGTTGAATGCAGGCGTTATTTATGTGTGTTTTAATATACCGGGTGTCCCAAAAAGGACTGACTGAATTTAAAATTCAATAACTTCCAAACGGGGACAGATATTAAAAAAATTCTTGCAGGAGGGTTATGCATAAAGTCAAAAGCTTTATTACAGTGATTTTCGATTTTAGTTCGAATTACAAACAATAGATGGCGCTGTAAGCAATAGTCGCTAAATACAGGCTCGATTTTTGATCCTTTCTGTTGTTCCATGCAGAAAAAGGAGATGGAAATGTATTATCATCCGGGCCACGAAGTACCAAAGATCGAGGCTGAATTTAGCCTCTATTGATCGCAGCGCCATCTATTGTTTGTAATTCGAACTAAAATCGAAAATCACTGTAAAAAAAACTTTTGACTTTATGCATAACCCTCCTGCAAGAATTTTTTTAATATCTGTCACCGTTTGGAAGTTATTGAATTTTAAAATCAGTCAGTCCTTTTTGGGGGTATATTGTAGTATGAGTGTTTTATTTTATTTATTCTATTTTTTCATTTTTTTTTTTTATTTATTACTTGCCCATCATACGTAATATAGGGTAAGTCTTGTAATCGCTTTAAATATCGAGAAAAAAAAATGACGGATTTACACGTTTCAGACACTAGAGATTCTGAAAAACATATTTTTAGAAAAAAAAATTGTCCGTCCGTCTGTATGTCTGTAATCGCTCTATCTCCCAAACAAATTGAGATAGAGACTTGAAATTCGGTTTGTACTTAGGCAGTAATAATGGGAAGAAGACTATTGAATATCAGTAACCTCGATTAACCGGAACTATTTTTTCCGGACTCTTGAAATATTCGTTCTGATAAAAGGTATGCAAAAATTTTCGAAATTGTTTATTTGAAGGAGTGAATATAAAAGACAATAAAAAAACATAAATTTTGCATCATGAATGAACTCGATCGGATAATTAGTTGCCGAGATATTTTTAATTCTATTTTTTACACTCTTCGATTTTTCATGACCCTGAATTTCATTCAAATTTCAATTCAAAGATAGATTTTAATTGGAAATAAGACGCTTAATCCGACGCTTAATCCTATACTGTTAGTTAATAGGATTATAATTTTTTGAGTTATAAGGATGTTTCTTTTTCGCAATTCGGTACTACTCGATTATCCCGCCGACCAAACAACTATCGCCAAACTATAAGATTAAATGCCAATAATGGCTTATCGTAAATGTCAAGCATTTAATGCATCTTCATACCTATAAGGGGGTTTACCATAGGGGGGACCCTGTTCTGTCACCAAATACCGCCAAGTTTGTCGCCAACTTGGCTGTATATCGCCAAATTTGGCGGCCAAAATGAGTCGCCAAAAGTAACGCCAAATTGGCGGTATCTCTAATATTTCGCCACATTCCCATAGACTTCCATTGTAAACCAATAGCGTTTACTTGCTTACAGAAAATCAACAAATTGAGATATTTTAATGCAAGAAAAAGTAATGTTAGCTTAAGGGGTTATATTAATTATATTTAAGGAACTCCAAATAAATTAAATTATGAATAAAAGTAACATGGTACAATGCTTAGCAAATATCACATGTTTTATTTTCATATTTTATATTATCTATATACATGATGGGTAAGTATTACGGTGGACTCCAACGACTAGTTTTTTCATATAGCCGTTTTAATTCTTTATCCAAAAGAATTAACAAAAAGATTTAATTTGAACTTCTTCGGTTGCTACGGTAACGGATGTATAATATGAATGAATTAACACTTGTAATCAAAGCGTTATAAGTAAGCGAACAAACTTAATGCTGGAATCAGGCGTAAATTGTCATAGTTGCGCCACTTTGTGGACGGAGTGATAATTCACATACGCGGGCTTTTAGTGTGGCGCGTATATTCTAAATCTTTAGTCACTCATAGAAATGAATTTTGTTTGCCACATTTATTGCAAAATAATGGCGTAGCGAGAGGGGCATCCAGATGCACTTGACACAGCGAAGTTTTCTTCGCCTTAACAGAAGCACTTCAGTTATTAATCAAGGTGCAAAAAACATTATAATTTTAGTGGTGTGAGTAAGAAAACAGTTAGGTATCTACCTGTAGTTCACACTCCATCCGGTCTGTGGCGCATGACCTTGATTGATGTGACCTCGCTTTTAATCTTGCGGTTACTTCTCCCATTTAAGATAGGACGCTTACTTATATCGCTTTGCTTGTAATGTTTGGTATTTCGAGGTTTTGGCGCCAAAGATATTGCCAAATTAGAAAAATATAAAATATCTCACGAACTATTGGACTTAAAAGAATTTGGTTAGTACCATTCGATTCACCATACAAAAATACATTAAAATATGTTATCAGTTGAAAATTAACTATAAAATCAGATTTTTAAGGAATTTTTTTAAAGTTCGTTCTCTATTTTACCCTTCGTTCTCTATTTTACCCCCCCCCCCCCTTAGGAGTGGAATTTTAGGAATTCCTTCCTTAGCGGCACTCTATGTCATACAAAGTATTTTTACCCCAATTTTCAAAATTTTAGGTTCAGTAGTTTTGGCTGCGCGTTGATTAATACAAAATCCAGACATTCTTATATACAGGGCCGAAACTAAGGGGGGGGGCAGAGGGGGTATGTGCCCCGGGCGCCAGAACAAAGGGGCGCCAAATGAAGATATACCTTTGGAAAGGATCATTTTCTTCTGGTGGACTGATGGCTTCCATTATTATGAAACAGCCATTATAAATGAAGTGTTAGGTGAAGATGAAAGAACAGCCGTAAAAAGTTAGAACTCTGATTTTCTGGTCCGAATGGGAAAAAAAATGGCAATTTTTGCAAAAAAAAATTATGGCCATTTTTTTTTCCCCATTCGGACCAGAAAATCAGAGTTCTAACTTTTTACGGCTGCTCTTTCATCTTCACCTAACACTTCATTTATAATGGCTGTTTCATAATAATGGAAGCCAACAGTCCATCAGAAGAAAATAACTCGGTGAAAGCGGAAACTTGGATAATCGGGACTCTACTGAATATGTCATTTTAAAAATGATCTTTAGAATATTTTTGTTGATGTTCAGAGGGACCTACCCCTTGGATCCGCCACTGTAGATTACGTAGTTCAGTATTACATATTTTATGATTACATATTTTAAATTTTAAAATAAGTCGTCTATTATAAAATTGGTAAAATTCTCTTTGTAAATGTACTTTGTGGAAGAGGAGGGGGGGGGGCAAAATCCATGTTTGCCCGGTTGCAAAAAAGGCTAGTTTCGGCCCTGCTTATATATATATAGATATCTATTCTATGTTCATGCTCGGATATATGCTTTTTTTTTTTTCATGATGAGTGAACGATATAAGTGCAACGAAAAGCAGGGTAAAAATTTCGTCTTGAATGCTATATATGAAGTAAATATGATATAATTGGATTTAAAGCTACATAAAGTAATGGTGTAATATAAAAATATACGAAGTATTGCACTCTACAAATCCCAGAAAATTTCAGAAATATTCCCACTCGGTAGGAAAACTTTTATAGCCGATGTTTATTAATTTATGAAGTTTAATGTATTAAACAATCGTTGCAATAATCTTTTAAAATTGTACGCATTTTCACTTTCTTACAGATAAAATAAAAATATCGTTTTTAATGTAAATAACGTACAATCAATTCAATAACATTTATAATATTAACATATAAGAAATAATAATAAAATTACAGATGGGGAAAATTTCATTTCGACAGATTTTTAGAATTATATAAATCTAACAGTTAAAAATAAATAGAAGTACTGACATTACACTCAATAAAGTTTTATTCGATATGAATAAATTAACACAATATCTGAATTTGATTTCTTAATTTAATCTCATAAACTTACATATTTACGTTATTAACAGAATTTTCTAGGGTTTTTCTTTTATATTATTACTCTATTTATCATTTTGTAAGTTAAAGGAAACCAATAGAAGTACGGTAAAAAAAAAAAAAAAAAAAAAAAAAAAAAAAAAAAAAAAAAACAGCTAAATAAATAAAGCAAGTATGAATAGAATATCGTCTGACACCTGCTTCGTTTTAGGAAAGAATAGATATTCAAAGCATAGAGGTTAAACATATTTCTTCAACATAGGTAAATTTTGGAGGCTTGTTAATTCTTGTCGGTAGTGACGCTAGTACTGTTGCCATTACAGATTTTGCCGTAAATGCCCCATCTTGGTCCTTAATCTATGTCGCTAACTTTATCAATGCTTTTAATGTGTGTCCTACAGCTTTTTTCTTCGTTCTCCGGTAAAAGTCACGTGATGTGATCGGCTCTATTTAGGAAGGCACTTTTTTCATCCATCTCAGCCGCTGAGCTTCATATATAATTTCTATTTATGTATGGAGCTCAGATCGCAGCGTCTTTCTTCTTACTATTCAACCACCCAACCAGTCAAGATTTGCAATTGCAACAGATGTTTTTCTGATCTGTTGTCTTTGCCCATTTGACACTTGTTAAATATGCTGGCGATATCAATTTAAGTGACGTAATGTTGGATGGTAAATCCATTAAAGTAAACATATGTTTTTGCACAAATTATTCTTACCTTATTTTTGTAATGCTCTTATTGTTTTCATAACGTATAAACTAATTCATTGTCTTGTTCCATAAACTCATGTAAAATATAGATTATAAGGATAATCCTAGCGAATTGATATCATTCTTTGAATTATTTTTTGCTTTTTGTGTTGTATTAGAGCTATACGAAATAAAACTGATTGGTCATTGTATATGATTGTTAAATTGCGTATAATACAGATGAACTTTAAATGCAATCCATGAGAAAATTATTTGTGATATTACTGTTTACGTCTAAATGAATTAAACTTAATATTCACAATATTATGTTGAAATTTTTGTATTGCCTCCTAAAATCTAAGAGCTAGATATTATTTTGGTGTAAAGATCCGTCACATTATCATAATTTTACTTCCTTTTTTTTTTTTTTTTTTCACGATTGATGAACTAGACATTTGCTCTCAATGATTAGCTGTGTATCTGCTTGCCCGCAATTAAATATTGTTAATTAAAACTACTTTCTTCCGAAAAAAGAGTAATCATTGATGTTATTATCATAATTATATCAGTGGTGAAACCAGGACCCTCATCTGGGAGCAGTTTTGAGTCATTGTTACCCATAAAATGAACAATTCCATGTGGTCTTACATTTCCATAAGGTATAGTGTTTAATAAATACGTAATACATAAAATCAGAAATAACTAGAGTAAATTTAGCATTTACATATTAAAGATTTCATAACAGAAAGTCTTTAGAGAAAAGGAAGAATGAGCAGTAACCAGGGCTTCAGGCCCATTTTTGAGCAAAAAAGTCTGAGTTGGATCCGTTAAAATTCCCGGAGTCGGAGTCGTTTATTTTACAAGCAGGGCTGCGTTGTCACAATCAGGCTCATTTTTGGGCGAAAGAATTGGAGTCATCCATTTTCCTCACCGACTCTGCAGCCCTGGCAGTAACAGACCCATCAATCTCTTCTAATCATTTCTCTGAACTTTTTCTTTCATTAATTTTGTGTTTAAATAGAGGCTCCAATTATGAAGTCTTAAAAAATCTTGGCCTTTTTTTAAAAAAAAAAACTTCAGTTTACACATATTTTTACCTTAACATAAGGAGTTTTGGTACTTGTTAGTTATCCCGTCGACCAAATTACTGTCGCCGAATTGTAAGATTAAATGCCAATTATGGTTGATCGTAAATGTCACATTCACTTGATAACACGTGTTTACGTCATCAAGTGATTTTTATTTCAACGTTTTATTTGTATTTTTATTAATGTGATAATAATTTATTAGTTCTTTCGTTATTTAACATAAAAATTATATCAATTGTTATAATTTGGCGAAATTGGTCAACGGGATACTAACTAACAAGTACCGGAGTTTTATATGCATCTTATCAGTTTTTAAATGCTCTGTGAAGGGTTTTAACCCTGAAATCCTCCCGTTCACTGCACCAATTATTACTGAATTGCCACACTCCATAATGTTGAAGTGTTTTTAAATGTTCTGAAAATCTACATTAATCTCTTCTAATTTCATTCAGAATTGATAGTGTACCATCGTACCACATATATATTTTTATTTTAATGTACAGTATTTCTACCCTATATATATAAAATCCTAATGAAACGAATTTATGAAACGAATATATGAAACGCCTGAAATGTATCGATTCTTTGAATCGACTGATTAAACAACTGATTTAGTTTCACGGCGATTTCTCCTAAAATATGGAATACTTTTCGATGAAATTAACACTAAAAATCCGTGTTGATACACAGATCTCAAAACTGGTATTAGAATTTTTAAATTCGAATTAGTTTTCGAAATACAAATTTTTTTCTAATTTTAAATACATTTTTTTCTAATGATGGCAACTCAAATTTTAATCATAACAGAAATTTTTTTTTCATAATTCAGAAAAGGTTACTATTTTAAATTAATTTGGCGACAGTTGGACCTCCTTTAAATCTATGCTAAGAATAATGCTTTTTTTTTTTTGTATTTCGTTATTTTATTAAATACGAAACTTTCATTTAAAACTGAAACATTTAAATTGATGGCTTTCACTTCTTTTAAAAAAAAAACGAAAAGAAAAATATTAGACACAGATGTCATATACGCACCGGGGTACCTAATTGGCGCACAAATGGCATTATTTTGATAGACATGGTAACCTGGCTATTGTTGTTTATTTAATAATAAATATATATTTACTTTTATTTCCTTTTTAAATTTATATAAATTATTTTGTTCTATAGCAATTAATTATTTTTTTACTATTTCCTTTTGAAAATAATAGAAAATAATTAAAAAATATGGTACAATGTAGTAGTTATTCCGTCACCCAATTTCACAAATTATATAAATCGCTAAACCACTCGCCAAATTGTACAGATTGACAAAATTTTTATTTTAAATAATGAAAGAACAAATAAATTAGTATAACATTAATAAATATAAAAATAAAACGTAGAAATAAAAATCACTTGATGACGTAAACACGTGTAACTTGCTAAAAGTCAAGTGAATGTGACATTTACGATCAAGCATTATTGACATTTAATCTTATAATTCGCGATAGATTTTTTGTCGACGGGATAACTAAGTAGTACCAAAAATATATATGTAACTGGTATTCGAAAACGAGGCTTTCGCCAAATTTTCATAAAAAAAAAAAAAAAAAAAAAAAAAATCATGCCAAACATGCGGTGCGTATATGACATCTGGCGAAATATTAAATTATGTAACAAACAATGACATTTAATTTCAACTTCAAATCAATGTTTTAATTTACCACTCGAACAATAAAAAAAATGCTAACTGGTGAGTTGAAAAAAAGATACTGGCGTTATTTGCACCCGGCTTTTTTTTCTTTCGGCACAGATGTCATATACGGCCCCATATTGGCGCGATTGTTTTCAGACGCCAGTGTTGTATACGCAACGGGTACTTAACTGGCGCCAAAGTATCGTTATTTTGCTTGATATGGTAAGCCGGATGTTGTTTATGCTGTTGATGCGTTCCCCAAATTGGCGTTGGAAAAAAATCGCGCCAATATGGGGCGCGTATATGACATTTGTTCCAAACTTTCATATGAAAGGCGAAGGGATCAGATCGTATTTGTTTATGGCATTTGATGACTTGAACTATTATAATATAGATGAAATGATGGGGATAGAATAATATTTGGCGACTTGTCACCTGTGCCTGGATAACATTAAAGTATCAAAATGGCACCTAGAGTATAAAAAACAGAGTGTTCCGCCTGGAACTGTTGATGATAGTCGCATGATTTAGGCTATTGTAATAGAGATTGTTTTAAAATATCGGTTGACAAAGACTTTGAATGCTTAATTCATTTTATTTTAGCTTCTTTTCAAATGTTTAACTGATCCTCTTTAATCAAAGGGAATTGAAGGGAAACCCGTTTACAGGGAGATTTGCACAGCTTTTTCAGTATAATTTAATCTTCTCTAATATTTTTAAAAACCATTAGATTTTCAGATTCTGTGGCATCTGAACAAGGGTTGGCGAGCGTAGCTTGCAGGGGGCAGAGCCCCCTAGTAATAAAATAAAACTATCATATTTTGTCAAATATACTCTGCGTTAAGATGAAATAGCAATTTAATATAATTGGGGTTGCCAGATTGTATGTTTTCTCCATAAGTTGTATGTTTTTTTGTGCATATTCTACAGCATACATTATACCTTTCCTAAACTTTATTATTATTAAAAATTATGTATTTAAAATAAAATACACTATTTGCTAAAAGGTGCTACATTAAAACATCAACGTTTCCTTTCGCATCTGCGAATGTTTTCAGGATGATACGCAAGTCTACATATCACACACAAGTCTAAAATTTTTCAAGAATGGAGGCAAACATCCGAGTCCCTGATGACCTTGTCCAGAGGGTGCACCAAACGTCACAAAGTTGTCAAGGCAACAAGGTAAAAATAAATAAAAATTTAGACTTGTGTGTGATATGTAGACTTGTGTATAATCTTGAAGACGTTCGCAGATGCGAAACGAAACGTTGATGTTTTAATGTATATGTTTAATGTGTGTACGTTTTAGCAAATAGTGTATTTTATTTTAAATACAGTCGGACCTCTATTTAACGAAGTCACTAAATCCCGAAAAAAAGTTAGTTATATGGAAAATTCGTTAAATAGATAGTCACATTTTAAAATACTTTAAACTACGTAAAACACATTTTAAGTCCATAAACACTAAATATAATTTTTAAAAAAAAGTAGTTAGTCACAGTTTTTTTTATAAATATCTATTTGTTTTACTTATTTTACCCACCGAAAAGAAATCTGCAAGGGAAAAATAAGAATGAAACAAAACAATGTCTGGAAACACATTGTATTTTCAGTTAAAAAAATAATCTTACATTAAAATCACGATTTTTTATTATGGTTGATAAGCTGTTTGGAGGAATACCAAATTTTAAAGCAGTATTCTTTTTCTTCATGCCTTTATCCACCTCATCAAGAATATATTTTTTTCTTTGAGGCTCAAGCATTTTCGCTCTGACATTTTCGAGCTACAAGAACCGAAATTACCAACACAATTGATCATGATCAACAATCTAGAAAACGGGAAACTATAGTTAAAAGACACGGGCAGCTCCATTGAGGGTTAAAAGGGGATACTGAAAGTTTGCTCTTCTTGGATGGAAAGCAAAGAATCGCAACGATTTTACTGCTCTCGGTGAGTTAGGTGCCTGGTAAGATCTGTTCATGGTCATTGATCATCATAAAATGTGTTAAAAGAAAGAATAAGTTTGAAATGTCCAGTAATATTTTAAGAAATAGGGAGAAAAAAAATTTAGATCTCAAGGAAAAGTTTGTTAAATAGAGAATACACTTTGCTATTTGGAGGTTATTTTACGAAGAAATTTGCAAAACCTTCTTGGTTCCAAGTAAAAGTTCGCAAAATAGAGGTCTGACTGTACATAATTTTTAATTTATTTCATGGTGAAATTGACCAATTTTTAAAATTTATTATTATTATTTTTAGGGTTCTGTACTTAAAAAGTAAAAAGGAACCATTATAAGATCACTCTGTGTGTCTCTCTGTCACAGCTCACAGCCATTTTACTCTCAAACTATGGAACGTAGAAAGTTCAAGTTGGGGGATGTAATAAAGACTATTGACCCACATATTTACAGATTATTAAACATTCACAAATATATTTGGGAAAAATGTAGAGGGGCTAATTAAGTTACTTGATAAAAAAATATTTTCTATGTATATCGTGCAAAAGCTTTAGGTTTCATAACGCTGAACTCAAACATATTTTTCTTTTAATTTTATGTATTATATTTTCAGAGATATCGTCAAAAATGTAATGCAATAATATGTCCCTCCCACGTCCCCCCCCCCCCCTCTATTTCCAAAACTATTGAAACTAAAATTATGAAACAATTAGAGGTAGTAGACATTTATTTAAACCTTTCAGAAAAACTATAATGATTACCCTAGGTCACATAGTTTTTGAGAAAAGTGCATTTTTCCATTACACACAAATGTGGATTTGTGGGCATTCAGCAAATATGCTGAAGAGCGCTGGAGGTACCTATCATAGCAGAAATATAAAAGCATTGTTGATAATGATTTTCGAAAAAAAATCATCTGTAATTAGCTGAGATATTAACCCTTAAAGACACGGAAGGTGTGGACATACATAATGACAGGGTGCTATGTACCATTGGCTTTTAAAACCTAGATAACCTTTAATGAAGTATTTGTGTAATGCTATGCCCAGTAGCAATATAAAAGCAATAAATTTCAAATTTCTAAAAATAGACTAATTTAATTAGAAGTACACATAAATACTATGGGAGATTCGCGACTAGTTTGCATTGAGTGGATCTCTCAATACACATCCCATGTCTTTAAAAGTTAATTAAAAACCTGATGCGGCATGTACCAAGACAGTGTTGCAACTTTGCAACCTTTTTTTTAAGCGCGTTTAGCACGATGACAAATTTAAACTTTGAACAAGGGTTTTGTTTTAGCTACACTGTAAAAAGAAAAGATTATTACTACACTGAATTTAGTTTTATGAAATGCCAAATGAAGTTTAAATAAGCACTACTTTTATTGTCAGTACCGAATTAAGTTCATCATAAACAGATTAGGATAAGATTAAAAAAAGTTGTATAGAATAGCAATATTTGATATTATTTAGGCTTCCTATCTCTGAACTTTTATGACATACATTCATACTTTTCTAGTATATTTCTGGCTATACCCAACCCTATGTTGTACAGTTGATTACAAAGTCTTATTATTCTTTTACAATGATTTTTTTTTTTTTTAATAATACAGTTAATAATTCATATTTATTGTACAGAACCCTCTGATTTTGAGTACTTGACCATTTATTTAATGTTTAAACAACTTTTAAAACAAGAATTTTTTTCAGTTTCTCTTCAATTTACTTCAAAAATTTCACTTGGTGTACTTTATACCATGAAAGTGTGACTGCAAAATTAAATAGCATTATAAAAAATAATCTAATACAAATATACTTGGAAAAAAAAATTATTTATTTTTAAGAACAATTCTTTGAAGAAAGACACATTGGCACATTCAACATGGTTAACAGTAAGATGGGAAAAATGGCAGTAGTTTGATGATATAATACAAAAATTAGTGTCAATAAAAATATTTTGTTTTTTTTAAGAGAGAATTCTGGCAATAATTACTGCTACAAATGAAATTATTTTTTGTTATGGTGTTTTTCATTCATCATAAATTTTATTTCTCATTTCTGAATTAAGATTTTTTTAAAGCAGAAAATGTTGTTGACTATATGATTTAAATACAAATTAGCAAATCAATTAAATTTTCTCATTTATTTTTCTTTCTTCCCATTTCAATTTTCCATCACCAGGCTCCAAGTTTTGTATTACCGTAGTAATTAACCTTTCTGGAATTTAAGTAAAAGTGGGAATTAACCATTAGCCCATACAAATTTAATTAAAAAAAATATTACTTGTCATATATATTAAAATGATAAGGTAAATTTTATGTTCAGTGCAAAATGGGCATAACTGCACATGCATAAAATTAAATCTAGAAACTTGTTCATTTTTAGAGCAAAGTAGAACAAGTTCCGGTTAGCCCAGTTGTCTAAGGCATTAGTTTAAAAGTGTGAATCTCTGTAGAGAGATCCTCACACCTGGCTGAATGATTTTTGTAATATTTTTGGTGAGAACTCATTTCAATAATGTCTTGATGGATGATGCCCAGACCTGCCAACTGCTACGAAAAAATCGTAGTTGCTACGATTTGGACCTATAAACTACAATGCTACGAAAATGGGTCTTAAACTAAGATTTTTTTCAAAAAACACAAACTCATTTTTTGTTTATAGTTGCGATTTTTATCCCGTGCAGCATATTTTTCAGGAGTGATTCTGTTCTGAAATTAAAAAAATTTCAAAGTATTCATTTCCGAAAGTTTTAAAAAATTGGTCTTTAGACGAAAATTCAGACATTATTTAAAAAACGCTCATGGGGATAAAAAATCTAGGCTCAAAAATAAACTTCCCAGCATAAAACCCTCCTTATGCATATTAACCATGAGTGAATTGTGTTTTTGTAAATATTTATACAGGAATTCCCTTTCTTAGAAACAGGGGTGCCATTTTAAGAATTTCTGGAGGGGGGGGGGGGGGGAGGTAGTTCTTTGAGGGGCAAGGTTTGAAATAGTGTGCAAAATAGCACGATTTGCATGCGGAAAAGGAAATTCCTGCATAATGAAAACTGCTGTGCAGTATTTCCCCCTGCAAATTCTTCCACAGACCTATGATTCTTTTGCGAGTATATTTTGATATTTATTGGCAGTCTGTGAATTTCTTTTCTTTTATGGAATTTTCCCAAATTAATCCGTGAATCGATCGTGGAAAAGATTGAGAATTTCTTCAAACGATCATGTAAAAGTATCGAGTATTTCATTAAAGATCTCAAACAAATAGAGATTATATTCAATAGGTCGCTGAATTGCACCTATTTTGCACGAGATTGCGCAAAAAAATTACAAATTTCGATAAACTATCGAGGGAAAAATATTGCAAATTTTGTCAAAAGGTCGTTAGTGAGTTTTGTTAATTGGTCGCAAAAAGATATCGAAAATTTTGCAGATCGGTTGCGATAACTATCACGAATTTCGACAAATGACCGTATAAAAAAAGCCAATTTTGTCAAAATATCGCAGAAAGAAAACGGAATTTTGTCAAAAGATCAGTAAGAAAATGCAAAATTCATCGAAAGATCGCAGAAAGAAAACACTAATTTCATCAAAGGATCGTGGTAAAAACGCAAAATTTGTCAAAGGATCGCAGTAAAAAAATGCAAATTTCGTCAAAAGTTCATGGTAAAAAGTGCATATTTCAACAAAGAATCGTGATAGAAAAATGTGAATTACGATTGTGGGGAAAAAATTGTGAATAACCCGAAATGATTGCGGGAAAAAAGTCGCGAATTTCGTCAAAATTTATTGCACTGGGCTAAAAAAATTGGAGCCAGGTTCCTTTTACAAATGTAAAAAAAAAAAAAAAAAAAAAAAGCTGCAAAACGAGAAGAAACTCTAAAAATTTTCAGAGGAAAAAATTTACTATATTGAGTTGAAAGAATGAAACCTTATTCCTTTTACAAATATCAAAAGATGGCTGCGAAACATGAAAAACCAACCAACCAACCTTCACATTAATTTTAATTTTGTGTTCTAAGATTTCTCATTTTCAAAGGTTGGCAGGTCTGTTGATGCCCTCGAAATAAACACATTCATTATTACGTCATTGCATTTTCTTTAATTTTTTTCCATTGTTGGATATTATTACTAAAAAATTACGGTATCTTATTAATCCAAAACTTTCTCACCTGAGTCGTGAATTCTACGCTGTTATTATGGTTGATCTCATTAAGGTGTATTTACTTCGAAGAATATGAACACTGTTGGACAAAACAAACATTTAATAAACGAAAACTAACATTAAAACTGGTAAATAAACTATCTTTGAACATCTTCAATTTTAAAACTTTGTTCATCTCGTCAGAAAATTAATGGAAGAACAAAATGACATAAAAATTAAATCGTAAACAAAAATGGGTCATTTTAGTTCACACAGCTTGCTTTTTTGCTTCGCACCAAAGAGTTTGGATTTTGAGTCGGAAATTACAACATCCTCTGGCCCAGAAAGATAAGTTATTCTTTATAATTGTCAAGCTCCAATGTATCCATTGGTATTTGACTGCTCCCTGAATTAATTTGCCTGTTGCCAGTCTTAAAGTGCATGCATGAACCTTTTCGTCTCTACCAGGATGAATATCTGTAATAATGCCCAATTTCTGCAAAAGCCTTGGCTGATTGTCTTTAATTTGAACAACGGCTCCTTTTTTTACTTGTATACCTTTGGAGTGATCTGTATAATGGACAGATTTAAAATCCATTAGGTAAAATTGTTTCCACTTTAACCAAAATTGTTGTACTAAGTTTAATCTGTATCTATATCTGCGAAGTTACTTCACTTTTTGTAGAAGGAATGATCCTTATCTTTTCCGGTGGCAAAGCTGTCAGTCTTTTCCCTACCAGGAAATGTGCTGGACACAAGGGGTTGGCTCATTTACATCACTCGATACAAAGGTTAATGGTCGGGAATGCAAAACAGCTTCCACTTCCTGTAAAGTGGTTTCAAATTCTTTGTAGTCTAATGTAGATCTTCCAAGGGTTTTCTTAAGGCATATCTTCGTTGAACGCACCAGTCTTTCGTAGAATCCTCCCCCACCATGCTGCTCTCTCTACGATGAATTTCCATTTAATTCTTTTTTCACTAAAATAATTTTGCACCTCGGGATTCTTTATCAAATTCCATATCTGCTGTAAATCCCTGTCCGCTTTCTTAAAGGTTTTAGCATTATCGGTGTAAATAATCTTGCAAATACCACGACGTGAGATGAATCTTCGAAAGGCCAATAAAAATTCGGTCGTTGTTAAATTCATAACAATTTCTAGATGCACTGCTCTTACTACTGCACATGTAAATAAAACAATGTAAATCTTGGTTCTATTTTTGAGGTATAAGGGACCTAGGAAATCTGCTCCTGTCACTTCAAACGGTGATGCTTCTTTAATTCTATCTGGAGGAAGGGATGCAATGTCTTTCTTGGCAGTAAGGTTTAGTGCTGAATTTTTTACAGATGATACATCGCCTTAGTATATGTTTTACTTGTTGCCTACCCTTTATAATCCATAAACTTTCTCTTAATTGGGCGAGTGTTTCGGCAATTCCAGCATGAGCTACTTCTTCATGAGCTCTTCTGATTTGAAGATCTGTAAAATGACTTTTGCTAGGGAGGATAATTGGATGTGCTTCTGAATAACTCAAATTTGAATTCTGGAGTCTTCCTTTTAATCGCATGATTCCATCTTCATCTAAGAATGGATTTAAATTTAGAATTTTTTATTTTCTTGGGATTAATTTCTTCTTAAACAATGCTTCTCTTTCTTCTGGAAAGTATTTCTCTTGCGTCTGTTTTATCCAATATTTCTCGGCTTTCAGCGTTTGAGCATTTCTTCAGCACTCAAAGGTCCTGAAAGTTTACTTACATGTATCTTTGTATTGTTCGCAAATCTGAATATCCAACAGGTGATGCGAAGCACTCTAGTCAATGTACTGTAATTTTCAATTTTAAAATTTGTATTTTCTTCTCGAGTTACACAGCTAGTTTGGAGAATTTCTATTCTCTTTGATGACCTTTTCTCTACTTCAGCACCTTTGATATCAATTTCTTTCATTTCTTGAAGCTGAAATGTTTCATTTTCTTTCAGCCACTTGGGACCGTTAAACCATGCTTCATTTTTCAAAAATGATTCTGCTTTTTCACCTCTGGTTAACAGGTCGGCTGGATTTTCTGAATGCCCCAAAATGTTACTAAAAAATTACGGTATCTTATTAATCCAAAACCTTCTCACCTGAGTCGTGAATTCTATGCTTTTATTATGGTTGATCTCGTTAAGGTGTATTTACTTCGAAGAATATGAACACTGTTGGACAAAATAAACATTTAATAAACGAAAACTAACAATAAAACTGGTAAATAAACTATCTTTGAACATCTTCAATTTTAAAACTTCATTCATCTCATCAGAAAATTAATGGAAGAACAAAAGGACATAAAAATTAAATCGTAAACAAAAATGGGTCATTTTAGTTCACACAGCTTGCTTTTTTGCTTCACACCAAAGAGTTTGGATTTTGAGTCGGAAATTACAACAGATATAATTGTAATTGATTCATTTAATGAAAATTATCAATTGAAAAATTAATGAAAATATTGTAATGTCAATGTGTAAATACAACTGTATATAATGTCAGAATTCTAGCACATTTGAAAATGAATGAAAAGTAGATTACAAAATTTATACAGTAGCAGACCTGCCAACTGCTACGAAAAAATCGTAGTTTCTACGATTTGGAGCTAACAACTACGATGCTATGAAAATCGGTCTAAAACTACGATTTTCTTCAAATAAAACACACGCTGAAAATAACCAATTTTGTCAATCGTTCGCAGAAAAAAATGCTAATTTCATCAAAGGAATGCAGAAAAACGCAAATTTCATCAGAGGATCGTGATAAAGCGAAAATTTCGTGAATGAATTGCGGAAAAAAGCAAATTTCTTCAAAGGATCACGAAAAAACGCAAATTTCTTCAAAGAATCACGAAAAAAACACGAATTTCATCAAAGGATCTCTGAAAAAAAAAAACACATTGTTCCAAAGGATTGCAAAAAACGCAAATCTCGTCAAAGGATCGCCGGAAAAATGCAACTTTCGTCAAAGGATCACGAGAAAAACGCAACTTTTATCAAGACTCACGGGAAAAATATCCAAATTTCGTCAAAGGCTCACAGAAAAAATATCAAAATTTCGTCAAAGGATCGCGAAAAAATGCTAATTTCTTCAAAGGATTGTGAAAAAAGCAAATTTCGTCAAAGGAATGCGGAAACAAATCCAAGTTTCCTCAAAGAATCGCGAAAAAACCCAAATTTCGTCAAAGATCGCGGGAAAAACGCAAATTTGGTCGAAGGATCGTGAAAAAACGCAAATTTCTTCAAAGAATCACGGAAAAACCCTGCAAATTTCGCCAAAGGATCGCCGGAAAATGCGCCAATCTCGTCAAAGAATCGGTAAAAAAAAAATTCATCAAAGGATCGCGGAAAAAAGCGCGAATTTTGTGAAAGTTGCCACGAAAAAAATGCATAATTAGATTGTAATCCCCTACCCCCCCACACACATACACTCCTTGCAGAAAATTTTCTGTCAATTTCTGATTTTATTTTGCTCAGAATCACCCCAGCTCTGTGCTCTCTTCAGAAAACATCACACGCAGACAAAAATATTTATGTTTATTGTTATGATACATATAGTTTTTAATCTGAAAGAATATAAAGAACTAACTTTTGAAAAATCGGGTTAACCCAACCTGCAGGAATCTTAATTCGGCCCGAACCAAAAGCAATCAGCTCCCGATTTGCAGCGTAAAATACAGCAACCAACCAACCAACCAACCTCTAGATTAATTTGAATTTTGGGTGCTATGATTTCTCATTTTCAAAGGTTGGCAGGTCTGCAGTAGACTCCCTAAAATCTGCACAACTTGGGACCAAAGATTGTGCGGATTTTAGAATTTTGCAGATTTCTGGTCATTGCTTTGTTTACATTTTTTTAAACAGTAATTTGAATGTTATAATGCAATCAAAATTATAATGAATGCTTACAAACAATATAGTAAAATATTAAAATAATTAAGAAAATAATAAACTGAAATAAGAAAACGTAAGATAACTTTAAAAATGATTAAGTTATTAAAAGTAGAGGTCAAGTAAATAATTAATAATGTATAATCAAATATGCATAATAAAGATGAAATACATTTTTTTTTTAAATTATTCGATGAAACTTTCCTGTTAAAGGTATCTTATTAATTCACATCAAAATCATAAAGAAAGGAAATTTTATTTCAAGTTTAGCCAATCTTAATAATCAAAAAGCTTGATTAATACATAAATATGTATTTGCTAAAAGATTGTGATTAGGTACCTATGATACTTGCAATATCTTTATTTTTCCAGAAATAAATTTATACTTCCTTCATGAAAAGCCATGTATTCAGTCATATTATCAAGAATTACATATTAAATACATATAGAACAATATAAAACTAAAAAATTCTGTAATTCTGTCCTTATATCTGAACTGAAAATTTCATTGTTTACATCTGTGACGACGTGCAGATTTTAGGCATTTGTGGATTTTAGGTTTGCAGATTTGAGGGAGTCTACTGTATTTATACTCATGTACATGAACGAAGTTAAATAAAGCATGTAATATGCACATAAATTGACCTTTTGTAGATATGTATAAAGCATTTACGTATTTATCTCCTATCTTAAATAGTATTACAGTAAACTCTCTGTAAGACTGAAATCTGTCTAACTCGGAAAGATTTTGAAGTCTCTGCGAATCCATAGACATAGAGTAAAATTTGTCTAAGGTGGAATATTGTCTACTGCGGAAAATTTTCTTGGTCCCAAACAATCCTGCCTTAGACAGAGTTTACTATATTTTTATTTTGGATATATTGTATTTATTTCTTGTCTCCCAGTGTGCATGATAAGATAAGTGTATTATTAAAACATCAAAAATGATTTTTCATGACATTATTTCAGTCACTGCAAAATGAGAAATAGGAAAATAGGTGAATTTTATTGAAATATAAAAGTAAGTTATCTTTTCATTAAAAAAAAAAAAAAAGGTTAAAAATTTCTCCACATTAGTAAAAAGAATCTGCAAGTTATATTTTATGTCTAACTTTTATAGTTTTGGTACAATATTGCTAGGAAGCACTTTGCATCCAAAAGTTTTATTTAGGTGGGAATAGTAAAATATGAGGAGAATTCATTGAGTAAAACAATACTCTTTCGGAAAAAAGGTGCAGTTAGGACACTCCTCAAGGTCATTAGTTTCTTATGATTAAAACTGATCCGCACACTCTTTTGCATTTTCAAGGAGTTTGCCAGTTATTTATTGTATACCACTATTAAAGATCTGAAAAATTCTATTTAATATTTAAATTGCAGACTTTGCAGTCACCTCGTTTAGCACAGACTTTTGAAAAAAAAAAAAAATGCAATTAAATAAAGCAAGAAATTCTATTAACAAATTCTTGTAAAACTGTACGCACTCTGATTTTAAAATAATCTGGATAAATTATTTATTGTGAAATATTTAAAATAAACCATGCTTGCTTGCCCTTTTTTTTTTTTTTTTCCATTTCTTTCAGAAATGAAGGTGTTCTACATTAAATAAATTAAAGTTGTTTTGCTGTTATATAATTCCTTTTTTTTCTGTGACTTTCAGATTGTAATGTATGATAGATTATGATGGTTGCTGATTTTAAGACAATTTTCAAACTCTTGAAAGTTTTTACCTATAGTGTTGTTGAATTTATATTTACTGAAGGAAAATATGACAGATGAAGCAAGTAAAGCACTTCTTGCTGAATGTTTTGAAAATTTAAACATCACCCCTGACTGTCAAAAGGATTTTAGAAAAAGTAATGATGATTATGGGTTTTCAAGTGCATGTTCTGAAAAGCCTAATTCATCTGTTATGAACTTAGACCTGAATTCTAGTGATAAACCTCTATCAACAGATAATTTAATGTGCCTACAATCTGAACAGTATTTTGATTCTTTAGAGATCTCCCTCTCAAAGTGTAGTAAAAAGACAATACAAGAATGTAAGTATAGTTATATTAATATTGATTATCACTTTTCAAACATTTTAATTATAATTTTTATACCTGTGTTTTATCACTGTATGTTGAAACATAGAAATCAGCAGACATGCAAACATTTTTCAAAATTGTATGTTGGTTGAAGTATTTCTTTTTTCATCTAAAAAAGACTTAAGTTCTTTTATATTTCATAGAAATTATTTTTTAATGAATCATTATTTTTTAGAGTTAATCAAAAATCAGCGAAACTTCTGATCCAACGATTTGTGAATTTCAGAAAATGTACAGTAGTTAATTTCTTGCTGTTTGACATAGAGCTTTCACTTATTATGATACTTTTCAATTGTCACACGGTAATCGTTTTTTTTTCTCCTTCCCTATTGGCAATAAAATAAGATATCCCTGACACCATTTGCATTCGATATGCTACAGGGACATAGCTAATATGGAACTGTTGGAGCACATTGCTCCAGAATCATAAGGGTGCAAAATTACAAAGGAATAAAATATTTGTGTAAATAATTTTTCTAATTTGCCAGGTTTTTGTAAAGTAAATAAAATCTGTAAAAGCAGAACCCTGTCTTCAACAGGATTTTTTTCTAGTTCCAGGCGATTATACCTGCTAATATGTGAAGCCTTGTCCAAAATGGAATTTTTAAAAAATTCTTTTAGCAGACAGAATAAAATACAGTATATTTCTTAAACTTATCAAAAATTTTTTTTCAGAGAATTAGCACTATAAATCTAATATTTTTATGCCTCTGAATTTATTAAAAAAATTGAAACGGATGTTTAAAAGCACTATTAAGGGCTGTTACAAGCGCATTGCAAGTTGTGTTTTACATATTAATTTGAAATAGTAAGTAAAATAAAGCCTGCTAAGACAGAATCACAAAGGACCGGAAAAATTCCATTTTAGATATAGGTTTCAGTCTTAGCAGATATAATTGTATGTCATTCCTTCTATCAGCTTCATGAAAATTTTCAGTTTATGGCAGGATTCCTTTATACGCAGATTCCATTTTTGTAGTTTTCCTGTATTATATATGTGCTTTAAATCTCAAAACAAATTTTGGGAAACTTTTTCGGTAGAGAACGGGGGCATACCAATTATACTTGCTCCAGGGCACTGAATATGTACCTACGCCACTGGTATGCTAAAATTTAAAAATATTCTATAACTACCGTAAGATGAAAGAAAAAGTAGAATTTTTACTATTTTATTTTCCAATTCAGCCAAGAATGGATAAAGCTCAAAAATTGATTTTACCAAAACCCCTAATCCCTTACTGCTTTTTCCTAACACTCGTGCCCTTGAAGAGAGGAATGAAAGGTTCTGGCATAAATTTTCTCTCTTCAGTCAATGAGGAAAAATTCTGAGAATGTTCCGTATCCCATCTGAAACGTACTCAGAACTTTGCCTAATGGAAAAGGTTAAGCAAAGACTTTGAGGCCTTTCTGGAAGATTGTGCCTGTCTCTTTGTTCTTTTCCTTCCAAATATCAAATGTCCCCTCTTTGTTTTCGCTTGACGCAGTAGCCATGACACTTCCTCTAGACGTCATAGACGTTGCTTCTTCTGGCTTTTTGGACATCAGTAGCACTAATGCTTCAGCCCAACTGGACATTCAATTTTTTACGTCTCTAGTGACCTGAATTTTTGCAATTTCTCCCCTTTTTTTGTTCAACTCTTCCAAGAAATCTTTTCTCACCTGTTTAGTCATTGATCCCAATTTTTCTTCGAGGACTGTCTTTAGAAGCCATTCCAAAACTTTGTTTATCTTTAGTGGATAGATTCCAATCACCCAAAATCCTGACTTCAGATTTTTCTTGATATGAGGCCTTTTAGAAGACTCAGAAATTTTGTCCTTTGGTATGTTTGTACGTCTACTACGAGATGTAGTTTTTTTTTCAACTTGACAGCACTTCTCTTCAGTGGGGTTTTAAAGAATAGAAAAAGGCCTTATCAAGCGGCTGCCAGAAATGAGTCGAATTTGGAAGAAATCAGAGATGAACTTGATGTGATTTTTCTCACAAAGACGTAGCAATTCTAGACAGGGTTGGCATGTTTTTGACGCATGACGGTTTTTACCATGATTTTTGCCGTCATGTCAAAAACCTCTTTGTCAAAAATGTCAAGAATCTATTTTTTAGCAGTAGTTTCTTTTTACATTATTATTATTTTTTTTCATTTTATCTTTAGTATTAAGTTGTTTCACATGAAATATTCAATATCAAAAAGACTAAAGTATATTTATCCATCCAAAAAAAACAAAAAGAATTGCATTAGAATAATACATATACATCTCTGTTAGCAGATCTCTACAATAATCTTAAGCTATTTGGCATATTCTATAAAAATTAGAGTTTTTGAAGAAATTTTATAATACATAATTATAAGATTAACAAATGTGTATAATTTCGGCAGAAGCTTTTTGAGAAATTTCCTCCGAAGTAAGTTTTCTCAAAGTGTTAAATCCAAATTGTTCATTAATTATTTTTATTTCTATATAGCAAAACTTGATTTATATAAATATATATATATAAATTAAATTAAATATATTTTAATAGTTGAGAATTACATATATTGTTTGGGAGAAAGGAATAAGACTTGTTCTTCAAAGTTAAATCTTGTAGAGATTAAAATTTGCAAATCAATATTAAACTTTAAACCATGGGAAAACTCAATTTTTAACTATATTTTTGATAAGTAATTTATTTTAGTCTTTTTTTTTTCTTAAAATAAATAAATAAGTAAATAAGCAATTAAATATTATTTTAAAGCAGAAATATAAAGATCCATTAATTAAAAAGTTAACTGGATTAAAAAATAAATAAAACATTTAAGAATCTCTCTAAATTTAAGAATAATTTTAAAGGTAAAATATTTTTACTCATACAGTCATATGTATGTAATAAAAATATGCAATGTGTTATTTCTTTCAATTCACTTCAAATAATGCCTAAATAATTTAAAAATGTACACAGGACATAAATAGTTAGTCTTTATGGTAGCTTTAATGAATTTCGATTTAATCCCCTTTGCGATGAATGTCTTTTACAGAATTTTTAATCTTTTATTGCCGGTATTTTAAAATAGAAAATTTTGACTAGATGAATTGAGAAAATGCCTTGATGAAATAAGGCAAAATTTGCAAGAAAAAGTAATTGGTAGAAATAATCACGAGCATATACTTGATGCTCATCCCCAAAGGGATAAAAATATTTCATGACTATTCAGATATAAATTTATATCTAGAAATATAGGTACTGGAATGGTCTGTCTATAAGGTTCATATATATTTGCACTCATGTTACAAAATAAAACTGCAGTTTTTATATAGGGTAGATGTGCCAGTAATGGACACCCCTTTATGTTTTTGGTTCTTAAAAAAATAACTAATAAATATTTAGCTTTAATCATTTTTTTTATAATACCCCCTTGCATATTTTATAAAACTGGGTTATTGTTGACAATTTTATTCAAACCAATCAGGAAGCAGAAAATGTTTCAAAGTTCCACTGTTTTTCTGTGAAAATCTTAACGAACAGGCTAAGAGCTGGCTTTGTTTAATTAATTTATATATCATTTATTTTCTTGCAAAATTTTAATGTTTTTGTTTGAGTAGCAATAGAAAGCTTAGAATTTTATATACTAACGGCCATTTAGAATATTTCATTTATTTTTAAGATTTTAAGAGGGTGTGTCCATTACTGGGATGGCTAATTAGTCATTTTCCAGTAATGGACACCCCATGTAGACATTGCTAAAAATGCAATTTCAGTAATGTTTATAGTGCATAAAATATTTTGAATTAACTGCAAACCCAAATAATCAAATTTAATTTTTAAATTATGCTTACCAAAATGTAATAACACCAAAACTTTTATAAATAGCTGCTTTTAAGTTATTTTATATGATTAATAAAATTTCAATATTTAATTCCTTTTTTTTTAAATGTCTTTCAAAAATTTGTTTTATCTTTTTTATGTATGCAATAATCTGGCAATCAAACCAGCCAGGATTGAATTATTGAAGCAGAAAATATTGTTTAAGGGCACAGTCAAAGAGGGGCTCATAGGGCTTAATCCCTCTCCGTTTAAATAAAAACAATTAAGTTACAGAAGCTATTAAGAATCTATTTTCTGTCTTAAATGTTTCCTTAATCACCTCTGACAAAAATAATAATAATGAAAGTTATTGGTAATATTCATGAAACTAGTAAATCTGCAGATCAGTGGCCTCAAACATCAGTTCTACAGTTTTATTTTGAAATTATTTTATTTAGTATTTAAAATATTCAACTCACAATATCATTTCTTTCATATTTGTAATATTAATTACTATAAATGATATATCCAGTAGTCTCTGGAAGATTAATTGTTAAAAATAGTGAGACAAAACTAAGCACTAATATTCCCAAACTTTTTTTTTTTTTTATTACCTTTTAAATCCCCCACTGTTTCAATAATTTGATAGGTGTAATTGCCTGATATTTAGTATTTTAAATTATCCAGCCAAAATAATTAAAACATCGATTTTCTGATAATTACAATAATTGATGCAAAAACAGTAAATGAATATCGCAAATATTTTATTAATTACTGGTATCCTAATTGTTAAATTTATTTGAAAATAACTATTTTGTTTCATTAGTATGTAGTCATTAACTTCTGGTTCTAAATGCAGTCATAAAAACAATTATATTTATTACTTTTTATGGGGTGTCCATTACTGGAACTGGAACAGAGAATGTCCACTACTGGGTCAGAGGGTGTCCATTACTGGGCTTTTGGGTGTTTTGATATATTTCTGTTATTTAAAATTAAATTTCGATTCATATTGGGAAATGAGACTATAAGAATGGCTAAATATTGTTGATAGGTTAACAAATATTGAAAAAGCAGGAATATAATAATTATAACTATTAATAAAAAAATAATTTTAAAAGAAATTCCTTAAGGGTGTCCATTACTGGCACATCTACCTTATATATAAATTATAATATTCTGATTTTTCTTAAATAGCTATTGTTTTGTTATGTGTTAAATTTTAAGTCTAAGAGACTTCTCCTGAAATCAGGTCCTACAGGTTTATATAAAAATTTTAAGATTCTGCTTATTGAAGTAAAAATGAAAATCACCATAATTGCATTTATGAAATATATAAGATATGCATTTTAAAATACTATATCTAAGAATATTCAATGACTACAATCCATGCTTGGCATCTATTGTCATACCATATAATCCATAACTTTAAGTTATTTACCTTAGTATCAGGTTTTACTTTATTTTCCATGTGCAGCAATACTTTATTTTGTATACATCCTTCATATATTTAAAAGCATTTTCATTTTGTTAATGTTTTCTTTATTTATATTAAAAAAGGCCACATCATTTTAAATTGTTTTTAAAAAATATATATTATTTTACAATTCTATATAAAAAAACCATTACATTTAACTTCACTTAGTATTCCCTTTTATTATCCATTTATATACTTTGTATTTCGTCCATTCACAAATATTTCATAAATTTACACTTCAATTCATTCCAAATTGTGGATATAGTTTTAAGTAGGGATTGACCGAATCAGCAATTTTGCCGAATACCGAATACCGAAGCTTCGGTCGAAGTGTATACTGAAGCTTCGGTATTCGGCAACCGAATACTTGAAATTTTTTAATACGCATTTTTGCATATATTAGCTTTTTTAATAAGCTTTAATTGAAATTAAATTCTCAATAATTTCATTCAGTTACATTTTTATTCTAAAATCTAATTACACAAAAAAATTTAATGGCTTCTTTCCACTCACAAATTCATTAACACATCACTTATTTTTTATTATTTTATCACTAGTCAATACCCAAAAATAACCTATGAAAGTATCAAACTATACGGGCTATTATTAAGGATAAGGATTGTCAGAAAAACAAAAGTTCATTCAAATAATAAGAAACAATGTTGTCATTAATCTGATTTACTGATTGTCTAACTCTAATTATAAACATATGAATAGGGATGCTCTCAAAATACAAAAAGTATTATATCAGTTTGTACATTTAACTATTTTCTGTCAAATTATTGATAGAATATTTTGATTAATATTTTAACATTGTGGTGGTGAAGATAAGAAATTTGAGCGATTTTGATATAATGGTTATAAAAGCGGATAGGCATAGGGGTATACTTATTTCATGTGTGTATTTTCTTTAATATACACCTTAGATATACCGATGTGAACTCTGATATACTTATTTGATGTGTATATTAAAGAAAATACACATTAAATAAATTTAAATTAAAAAAAACTAATATAGAAGTAAGTAAAATTAAATGATAAGGGAAAGATGCGCATCTTCCTTACTTTCTTTTTCTCTGTTGTAGACAGAGTTCTTTTGATTTCGCACCTATGTAGACTGTTTTAGGAAGGGAAAAGTTTTTTTTAAATAAAAAATGGCCTTTGACACTTGTTTTTTGTAGTGCAGCTGAACTCTGAACTCATGCACATAATATTGAAACTCATTGTTTAGCCTATTCTACTGCTAAGTAAAAGAGAATTCTTCTACTTCTAAGAAAGTACTTATCTGCAATTATTCGGCCAAATACTTAAAAGAATTCGGCCGAAGCCGAATATTCGGTTTACCTGCCGAACCACCGAATACCGAATCAACTATTCGGTATTCGGTCAATCCCTAGTTTTAAGTCTATAAAATCTCTTCAATTTTCCATAATAAAAATTTTCAATTCTTCTAAGTATCTTTTTATAAAAGTTCGTTCCTTTATAAGTTATTTTTAACACATTATCCTATTTTCCATTCTTGTCTATTTAAAAGTTTCAATTTCATTTAATCCTTAAAAACATAAGTTCTAAAATTCATATATAACTTACTATATTATTTTCCAACATTCATAGTTCTTTCGTCTTATCCTAATGTTTTTCTAGCTAACTAAATTCATCATAAGTTCAGATGTATACTATTATGTTTGCTGCATTATATAAAGAGAAATAACGTTTTCACCCTTCACTAGGGCGTCTTCAGTTTCAACTAAAGATTCAAAGTTTTTCTGGCCTGAGATCATTTCCATTTTCCCTTTCTTTTCCCCCTTATTTTCAAAATTTCCCCTTCATGTAAAATTTTTTTCCATCTGTTATCTAGCGTAGCATGTGTCATATCGTTACATAAATTCTCATCCTCTAAATCGATTTCTATTGCCTCTCGTAGTAATGCGCTCTGGAAATTGTTATAATTAATAAACTTTTCCACTGTTATTGTGTTTAAGTCCAAGGGGGTTCTTATATTTAGTCTTGAAATAGCGGTTTTCTGGCTTTTGGTTTTTAAATCATATATATGCTCTTTTAATCTTTCACTTATCTTTATTTTTGTCATGCCAATATATTTTATTTCTTCATTTTCAGTATTTTTTCCTTTAATTTTGTAAATTCCCGCTGTTTGTAGTTCTGGGTATTTTTCAACATCATTTCTTAGTAGATTAAATAAAGATGGGTTGGGAGTTATTGGGACTTGTTTCCCTAGTTTTTTCATTTCACATTTTAACTTTAAAGATAGTCCATTCATAAAGGGGAGGGGGGGGTGTGTGTATATTCTTGTTTTCTTTGAGCAGGTTGAATTCGGTTAACTCTCTCTTTAACCCTTGTAATCAATTTATGTATTGTCTTTTGTGAATGTCCTGCCTTTTGACCTATTTTTTCGATTATTTTTAGTTCCTCGTTTAGTAATTCTTCTGTTGAACATATATAAATTACTCTATTAATATAAGTATTTAATGCTGCTAATTTATATGTAATAGGGGTATTTGTTGTTCTTGGGATTATTGTAAGGAAATATTGTAAGGAGGGTATAAATAAAGAAAATATTAACAAAATGAAAATGCTTTTAAATATATGAAGGATGTATACAAAATAAAGTATTGCTGCACATGGAAAATAAAGTAAAACCTGATAATAAGGTAAATAACTTAGTTATGGATTATATGTAAAATACAGGTTTTAAATAAACAGATTTATCTGTGAATAACTTATTAATGTATTGTCATACCATATAACAGCATTTTTGCATCTCTAAAATAATTTTAATGTATTTTATTCAAAATGTATATTGAATGTTATTTAATAACCTTTATTTTCATTTAATATTAATGTTAATTGCAGTTAGTAGAATCTATATTAGTGGAGATTATGACCAGAGTTGCATAATATAGACGCACGCGCGTGGAAAATTTTACGGAAAATTCGAGACTTTGCGGAAAAAAGTTATGAAAAGAAAAACGTATGTTTTGTTTTTGTAACTTGTTTTAATACCAAAAATTTAAAATATTCCCCATTTTTATATACGATTTATATATTGTTTGTCCTTAATTCAAAGTTTAAAGACTCAAAACATTGTTGTGACATCACAGACCCTTTTATTCCTATTTTCCACAGACTAAAACTTGTTGCCGATCGGTTTTTCTGTCGGCGGCTGCAGTGACAATTTAGCATGGCAACGGCTGTTAAATCGAATAATTTCATTGTGTTATAAGAGTGACTGGCATTTTGTGCAAAGAGATCACAATATTAAGGATTGGGTTGTTTCTAAATGCATTGACAAAATAATTGAAAAGAATTCACCTTCCTATCATTGATTTTTGCTTTATTACTTATAAATTAAATTAATTATTCTTTAATTAATACTAATTATTTTTTAATTTAAATAACAATTATTTTAAACTATGATTTTTAGCTCATATCGTCAAAATAATATAACACGTAATTTTATTAAACATTAAATTAATTTGCAGAAAATTTTTGACCTAATATTTAAGTGCACGGAAAGTTTTTGTTTTTATACAAGTCTGATTATGACTATATTTTCTTTCCTTTTATTCTTGTATTTTTTAATTTTTCCCATTTAGGGAATGCTCTTCTTTTAAATAAATTTAACAAAGTAATTGTGAATAATAATAATAAGAACAACAAGGAAAAATCAATGTTGAAATGTATTATATGCTACACTTACACTATAAATTGGGGGAAAATCGGAAATGATAGGTTTTTGATGGAATAAACCGGTAAAAACATGATTTTTACTACTGTCATGTCAAAAACCCAACCCTGATTCTAGACCTATATGAGAGCTTGTCCTCAGTTATTGCCTTCTCATAATGTGTCACGTCTATCTTGACACTGAAAACAAAAAAATGTCTTTAATTTTTAAATGGTAACCTTGTACTTTACGAGAGTGTCATCATGTCACAAAGTTGCCCCATCAAATGTCTATATTTTGATTATGCTGCTATATCTCTCAGAAATATCACTTGACAAAGGTTATATTACTCCACAGTCTGACACAATAACAACAAAGAGTATTTACCTCTGTTAAGTGATTGCATATGCTTTGTTTCAACACACAAAGTATCCGGTTTTCGAGACAACAATGCAGGAGCAGGTTGCAACTTACATCTGCCAGAGAGAACAAGCGAGATGTTAGAACTTTGGACAATGTTGTTAGGTGATGTGGTACACCGTACTAGAAAGTGACACTGCTGTTTGTTTTCCTGCAATCGCAGACAGGGCTGAAGATTCAAAATATGAAAACTAGACCATGTGTCACAAAGTAACTCTTACAGTCACAAAGTCTTATGGTATCTTAAGTACTTCCTGACCACTTGTTAATTGTTTACATAAGCAATTTATTCAATATTTACTTCATTATTTCATTTCATTTACTTCATTACTTATTATTTCAATTATTTTATTAAATATTAACAGAAGTAGTTTGTTTAATATAAACAAAAAGATGCAATTAATCTAATATATATCAGGAAAAAGAATAATTACATAGGTATTGAAATGGAGAAATCCACGAACTGGAACACTATTTCAAATTTGTTGACTAAAACTTTTTTTGAATGTACAAATTTTTATCTAACCATACAAAAACAATTTAAAAAATGCATGCAAGATTCTAAATACAGTAAAACCCCAGTTATCCGAAAAGCATGGGACCAAAGCTTTTTCGGTTAACTGTGGTTCCATAGAAATTGTCAGATAACCTGGTGTTCCATAGGAATTTTCAAATAACCAGGAGGTTTATGGTGAAAACTCATTTGATGAAAATCTGTGATTGTAATTTAGAACATCGTTGTAATAAAAATGTTGTGGTACTGTATTCAAAGCACCCTGAATGACAAACCAAAATTATGGAGCACAAGTTGTTCAACATTTGAAACTTGCAGATATGAAGAAAGTTGGCTATTGGGTAGCTTCTTGATGGGATGAAATTCAAAACAAAACGTTAGTGAAATCTTGCTGTAAGTTATGGCCTAAGGTTGAATCACTAGTCTTTGAAACTAGTTTGCAGAAACTGTTGTCATTGGAATTGTTGACAGAAATGATGACTAATGCCGAAGTGCTTTGGACATGTTCAAGCAGCGTCCCAGAGAAATATCAGAAGTTGAAATTGACGCCTGGCTTGGTCCAACCACTGATGACCAAGATTTGACAGATGCGGAAATAGTTTCTGTGGGGAATTGAAGAAATACTGATACTGAAGATGAAGAGATTGGTAATGCCAGGATTACACATAGTGAAGCTACTAAGATCTTGGATGTGGTACTTTGATACATTGAAGTACAAGAAGATGCAACAGCATCAGATGTTATTTAAAAGATGGCGTGATAAAGCAGCATTGAAACGATGCAAAGTTGAAAAACAAAAGAAAATCACAACATATTTTGTAAAAAAATAGTGTCATACATGTCTAATAAAGTGCCCAAAATTACGCAATGGACCAAATAAGCAAGTTGACTCTGTTTATTTTATAAAGAGCATGCTTTTTTAACACTGTTTCTATCAGTGTCCAATAGCACCTTTCAAAGTTTTGATTTTTACATATTTTGCTTCTAATTTTCAAAGCTAATAAGTATTAAAACAATTCTTCAATGTATTAAAAATGATTCAGAAATGTTTTGATCTAAAACTTACAAATAAAATAGTAATCATAAATCAAAATATGTTGAAAGTTGATAGGTGTCATTTGAAATTGGTAGTGTTGACAATAAAAATTTTCATATCTAAAAAGACTAAGAAATTTTAAGGCCTTTCAGTTAAACCAATTTTCTACTGTAATTAAAAAAAAAAAAAAAAGTTGCAGAGAATACAATAAGCTATGTAAATAAAACAGCAATAATATGTTTTAATTGCACAAACCAGAACGATATTCACCATGTATTCATGAACTAGAACAATATTGGTCATAATTTCACGAACCAGAATATTGTTCTGTTTCCTCCGATATATTTTGAGCCCTGTAATTACATAAATAAGCAAGCATAATTCTTTATCAATTTTATTTTCATAGCTGTTTATATCATTTGACAATAAATCACACTTTCATTAACCCAAATTGTACCAATACTATTTTTAAAACACTTATAATGTAGAATGCATGGTATTTTTTTATCAATTTAAAATACAATAAATTTAGTTATTTTTTTTTAGAAACATTTATTGTATTTTCCATTACTACAAATTATTCTTTATCCAAAATCTCCAATCATTTTCTTACTGTTTCAAAAAGAATGACTTATTTGTATTATTCTAATCATTAAAATTTTGTTTATATTAATTCTACATTATTATTATTATTATTATTATTTCAATTTTGTGTAGGTACATTTTTTATGTACTTGGTAATAGTTTTTGTGAATTATTGCATATATTATATTTGTCTTTAACAATGCTTAAAACAGAAAAAAAAAACATTTTTAAAACTACTTAATACTGGCCAAGTCAAATACTGAGCACTTGGCAAATTAGCTGAGTACCAAGTACTCTGTACACCTCTAGTACTTATAACTGTTATTTCTTTATAAAATTTTTAATTTTCAAAAATTAATAAGGATTATTTTATTTTTAGTGAATAAATATTCATTGAAGCAGCTCCAAGTTCTTGTAGAAGATTTAACACATTCTGTTGAAGGTAAATGTTATTTTTAAAATCAAATTAGCATATTTAAAAAAAATTTATTTCAAAACGTTAATAAGATTAAGAATTATGAATTTTAGTTTTTGATAAAATTATAAAATATGTATTAGGACCATTCCATGAGAAACAGACAAAATGTCCCGCACATGATGCTTACATAAATATACTTATATTTATTAACTTATAAGTTGTTAAAATATAAACTATACATTAAAATTAACAAAAAAAATCTATATTTTGATATTAGCATAGTTGTTTTAATTTGAGGATACAATAGCATTGCTAAAACAGGAGTAATATGTAGAAAAGCTGTTCCTCGTGTGATATGGAATGGCCCTTTAAACTTTAATAGGTTTAAAAATCTCCACATTTTAAATCCTAGACCTAAGTAATCTGCCCGTTTCAGGGCCATTCCATGGAAAACTGACAAAATGTCCTGTGTGCGACACTAACATAAATATCTATATCTTATCTATTGGCTTATAAGTTGAAAGCATAAACTATACATTAAAAATAAAAAAAACCTCCAGATTTTCATATTGGGCAGCATGTCCCTTGGGGGATTTTGCGCCATGAAACCCCATACAACCAACCAACCACATTTTCATATTAGTACGGTTGTTTTAATTTGAGGATATAATAACGTTGTTAAAACAGCAGAAATATGAAGAAAAGCTGTCCCACACGTGACATGGAATGACTCGTTACAGTTATTTTAAAATGTGAAATTACCCATTAGTTTGAATTTTGAGTACAGTTTGCCCATACCTTTAAATTTATCAGAAGGGAGAAAATAAAGCTGGTAAATCCTCCAATTAGGGGCCTCAACATCAATTTTTCAAGGCATTTTAATTTTCATCCCACTTTACACAATATTTAACATCTTGCAATCTGCAATTTAATAATGCTAGGTTATATGTATATTTTTGAGCATATAAGATTTTCCCAAAGATTCAGAAAAACTAACTTTTAAGAACTGTTATATTAAGCACTATTCTATGCAATTATACTTAACTGCTTCGTTGTTTCAATTTTTTAGAATAAAAATGTACATTTCTTCAGGGGGCCAGAGACCACTTGAACCCTCCCATTATCCCATTGAATTTGCTTCATTTGCCAATAGTTGTGCTATTTCAAAATTCTAGTATAATTAAAATACATTTTATTACAATAAACCAGATCATTGTACACAAGATTTTATCATATTGTAATAAAATACCGACATATCTGTCAACTGTAAAACTTCAGCATTTGTTGCAAAAGCTGGATAAAATTGTGGCATTATCCTGAACTATGAACGATAGTGTTAAGTCCGAACTCTGCATTTAGCCTTTAGAACTATTTAACCGGTTGCTAACTGTAACTTTAGTTGTGAAGTATGTTTACCGTTTGTATTTGTCTGTGTGCTTATTAAATGTGTCGTTCGATATTATGTTGTATTCAATAGTATTTAAATACACAAACACGCCAAAATGCTCGGTATAATAACTAGTAAAGTTAATTAAACATGCGTAACAACACATGGCGGCAGCGGTTAAAAGTAAAGAAGTAACTTAGCATATTTTACGTTGTTCAAAGTTCAAAATCAACTTATAGTTTTGTTCTGCGAACAGTTATGGCAACTGTGTCGGCATATCACATAACACCACCGGATTTATTTCAATTTTCGACTCCAACGGAGTGGCCCAAATGGAAACAGAGATTTCTTCAATTCCGAACTGCTTCTCGTTTGAATACGAAGACACAAGAGAAACAAGTTGATGCTCTGCTATATTTCATGGGCGAAAAAAACGAAGATATTTTTCTCTCTTTCACTTTAACAGAAGATGAGAAGAAAAACTTCCAGGTTGTGTTAAGTAAATTCGATGATCATTTTATTGTAAAAAGAAACGTAATTTTCGAACGCGCACAGTTCAACAGACGGCTACAGAGAGGTGAGTGCGTTAATGATTTCATTACTGATTTATATGCACTTGCAGATAAATGTAGTTATGGTGCATTACATGATGAATTATTGAGGGATCGAATAGTTGTTGGAATTACTGATCTGGCTTTAAGTGAAAAGTTACAACTAGATCCTAATCTTACTTTGCAAACAGCGATAGACAAAGTTCGTTTATCCGAATCAATTAAAAAGCAACAGTCTGTTTTAGTAAATAATTCATCAGTTAATGCAGTAATTCATAAAAAGAAATCTGTTCAATTTTCAAATAGAAAGAATTTTCTTGATAATAAAGTTAATGTAAGCATTTCAAAGTGTAAATGGTGTGGATTTTCACCGCACGATAAAAAGAAATGTCCCGCCAAGGACTCTTTTTGCAGAAAATGTACGAAGAAAGGGCATTGGGATAAAGTTTGTTTATCCTCCACTAAAAGAATTAACGAAGTTAAATTTGAAGCAGGTTTTGTAGGCTTAGTGGGAAATGTCGAAAATGAAGATGATTGGATTATACCAATTAAGATATTAGGAAAATCTGTTAAATTTAAAATTGATAGTGGTGCTGACCACACTGTTATTCCTTCTCATGTTGCACAAACAGTGTTGAAAAATGTTCAAATTAAAAGAACAAATAAAGTAATTTTGGGTCCTGATAGATCACCTTTAAAACTTAAGGGGAAGATTGTTGAAAATATAGAGTATAACGGAAAAAATTGTTTGGAAGAAATATATGTTATAGAAGGTCTCCAAACGAGTTTGTTGGGGAAACCAGGCATAAAAATGTTTGGGCTAGGTCCTAATATACTAGGCCATTGTGTGCGTAGTATTAGTAGTTTCGATCCTGTTAATGAATTTCCTTCTCTATTTCAAGGACTTGGTTTACTGAAAGGTGACTACCACATAGAACTTATCAATGACGTTAAGCCTTATGCTCTTACTTCTCCACGGCGAATACCTGTGCCATTATTAGAAAAAACAAAGTTAGAAATTAAAAGAATGCAGGAATTCAATGTAATTCAGCCAGTGGAAAAACCAACTGATTGGTGTTCTCCTGCCGTCGTTGTAAGAAAAAAGGATGGAAATGTCAGGATTTGCATAGATTTGACAATACTGAATAGAAGCATTCGTAGGGAATGGCACCCACTGCCAACCACCGAATACAATTTATCTCTTGGCAGGCGCAAAAATATTTTCGAAATTGGATGCAAATTCCGGGTTCTGGCAAATACCTCTTGACGAAGAATCATCCTACCTGACAACGTACATAACACCCTTTGGCAGATTTCGTTTTTTGCGTCTGCCATTCGGAATTTCGTAGGGTCTGTGAGACTGCGTGACGTCAGTTAAAGGTTGTTGTTTTTTGCTAAATTTATAAAAATGTATCTAAAACTTTTGGAATATAATATTTTTAAATTAATACTAATAAATCAATATATATATATTTTTAATTACAATATCAAAGCAAATTTTTGTATATCTGTTTAGTCCTGAAATTTTTTTAGATTTGGTTTAGGGAAATTGCCAGGCATATTTTGCTGGGATCCCTGCTTAAATAACTTTTCCCTTTATTAAAATTATTGATAAATCATAGAATATAAAAAAGAAAACTTGTTGACTACTGAGCAGACATGTATGAACTTTAAAATAATGCATGATTTCAAGGCAAAATAAAACATAATCTAAGCATTCATAAGAGTACAGAAGGATCAAGATTTTTGTAGATTGTTTGTTTACATATTTTTTAATTCTTATTTATACTTTTTACAAATTTATATTATTAATATATATATATAAATAAAATATGTACATGCATGTAGATGTGAATTCATAAACTAATCTATTAATTTTTTTATTTTTGCAATATTGCTCAAAAGTTGTTGTGCAATCTTGCACATCATCTCACTCATACATATCTCTCATATAAGCTTGGCAAGCGTTTAACCTGCAAACAGATTTATTCTATCAAAATGTGCACTTTATGTAATTGGAAGTATGTTTCAACTAACCTCTGTATGTATTGTTCATTTTAGTTTTCATGGTATTTTTAAGAAGTTATAAGTGTATAACATTGCGAAATCTCTCAATTTATTGTTTTACCAGGTATTTCAGAATTGAGGTTATGGCAATTATCTTTTAAGCCGCTGTTGATAGAAATATACTTCCAATATCAATTTTCGACTTTTAGAATTGCTATTTGTTTAGAAAGAGGCTGTATACATACTAAAATGCAAAATTTCATTTTTCATTTAGCCTCCTTTTACTGTAACTTATATTTAGAAAAATGTTGTTCTGTGTTTATGGACATAACAAAATATCCCATTCTTTTATGACCAAAAGTCACGGAGTTATGATATTTCAAATTTTATGAATTTTCAGTATTTACCAATATTAAATGAACATCTTTCCATTTTTAGTGCCAGAAAATTCATAAAATTCAAAGTATCATAACTTGATAAGTTTTGATTATAAAAGAATGGAACATTTTAATTTATCCTTAGATGCATGGCAACATTTTTCAGTACTTCTCTTCATAGGGGTCTTAGCATGATTGAGAAAATGACCTTATTAGCAAAAGAAAATTTTGAATGTTTCTGGTAATCTAATAACTTTTTCATGCACACAACTTGTATAATATCTTCACAATTTATTTAATATTTGTTATAGGCTAATTGACAAATCCAGAACTAAATTTTCTAAGAGCTAGGCTAATTGGAAAATGATCTGCCATTTTCTAATCAGCCTGGTATTTTTTTGGCTTATTGCAAAGAACCTATGAAGCTTTAGGCTAACAGGAAAATGACCAATTGTTTCCCCTATCAGCCGGATTTTTTTCAAACTCATTGCAGTGAGCTTTAGACTGATTAGAAAATGACCATGACCAACTGCTTGTCCAAATAGCCTCGTTTTATATAGGTTTTGAAATAAGGAATTTTTAAGCAAAATTTTAGTATTTTAAAAAAACAGTAGAAATATGATTATTAAAGTATAAGAAAACTATTATTAGCCCCCGATGTGCTGTTTCTTTCGGGCAACAATTAAAATGTCATTCCTAAAAAATAACGTTGTTACACAAGCCAGTCATAAAATGAAGCAGATGTATCATTGTATGGTTAAATACTGATAGTCTCTACTGCAATTTAACTTCTAAACATTGCACATTTTCAATTCTTATACCTTCGTTTTAAGGGAAAAATGTATTTTTAAATGTCATTTGTTTGAAAACTGCATTTCGATTTATTTTTGATAGATTTGTATACTCTTAAATGCCTTAGTGAATACTTTATTTTTTATTATAAAGCTATATTTTGTGCAAATACCTTGTGCAGAAATATCAATAAAATTTCTAAATTATATTGATTTTTTTCTCATCATTACCTATGTGGAGAGAAGATGGGTTGATGAATGATATAAGATAGGTGCTTTGTCAGATTTGATTTACTCACTTGAGTTCTCACATTAGTAAATACAGTAAACTTCCAATTATCCATCACTCCATCAACCACCAATTCGCCTATTTTTTATTTACTTATTTTTTTTATATCAGAAACAAACATTGGCCTAAAACTTTTGATAGCACACAAAATGCTGAAGTATCTAGTGATAGTTTGAAGATAATAACCTTGTTGTGAAACATACCGTGTTTAAAAAATATTTCTACGAATGAAATCCGACTGGCTTGATTGTGGCAAGAATTATATTTGCTATCAAAAATTAACAGATGATGAAATTATTCAAAATGCTTTTTATCCAGAGAAGCCTACAGCGGATAGATGTGATGAATGAGGGAATAATGACATAGGAATCAGTCATGCAGAAGTGAAGAATATGCTTTCTAAAATGCATTAATTGGTTTGAGATGCAAGAGAAAGCCGATGCAACCCAAGTACTTTTATTATGTAGAATTCATAATCTTGCTGCAGTAAAAGTTCAAGCAAAATGCAAACAAAAATGTATGATGTGCTACTTGGGATGAAAACAGGTTACTACATATCTATTCTGTAAAATTCTAAATTTGTTTCCTTAATTGATTTCTTTTTAACAATTAGGCTTTTTTATTAATGAAAGTATACAACAGATAAAAAAGGGTATTTAATATTCTTATTTATAAACTGACAAATAGAAATGTAATTTTTGTAATGGTCTTGTACTGTCTTTCGACGCCACACTGTCGGTCCCGTGAGTGATGGATAATCAGAAGTTTACTGTATCATATTTACTTGTGTATAATGCTCATTTCCCCCAAAAGTTTCAGGATTCAATTGCACAGTATACTATTATACACGGAATAATTTTGACAACTATATGAAAGCATATATGCTTTTTCTAGGATTGAGTTTTTACTTGTAGTTTGAATGCAGTGTTTTTTTAAATATATATATATATATATATATATATATATATATATATATATATATATATATATATAATCGCACAATCTCTGAAAACAGAATAAATGCAAATATGCAGTACTTAACCTTTAGTAGCATTATATTTCCTCTTTTGATAAATATTTTAAAACAAAGTTTCTATTATGAGAAAAGTATGTATTGCGGAAACCTGTAATTTATTTGCATTTTATAGTACAGTAAATATACAAGATTAAATACAGAAATTTAGGTTAAATGTTTTTCTTATGTTCTTTTATTTATTTATGTGAGTAAGGATTTTTAAAGAATTTTCTTCAAATTTCTCCATTTTCTGCCATTTAGATACTATAGGATGCATTATACACTAAGCATTTTTTTGTTCATCACAATCAAAAAAGATATGAGCATTATACATGAGTAAATATGGTACTTTATTTTTAATTTAAAAGTTACATTTTATGCAAACAAATTGCACAGATTTATTAACCACTTCACCGTTTGCCTCAAGATAAGTTGGGCGTAAAAGCACTGTATCCCCATACCTGTCGCCAGTGAAGTGGTTAATAAAATACACAAATAACGCAAATTTTTACCATTTTCTCCAGCAAAACTTATTCAACCTCATTTCATAAAGGAAACTATAAATTTATTTATCTTGAAGTGTAATTATGCTTTTATTTTTATTTATAATATTAAAGTTCTCACCACATTATTTTTTATGAACAAGTCATTTGACAAATAATTATTTCATTTTAATATGATGTGGTTTCCTTTCTACAGAGGTTTCAAGTGAATTAGTGCAACTGCTTTTGGAAAATGATGCTCTTCAGCAAGAGAGTGATGCCCGTAACATTGCGATTGAGCAGCTTTTAAAAATGACTGTAAAAATAAGTGACAGTGACTTAAAACCTATCCAAATGTCTGTTATATTACCAGGTGAAGACTGTGATGAAGTGATTTAACAAGAGCTTTTACTTGAATGGTTTGTCAAAAATATGCATTTTGTTTTGAAATCAATGTCTTACCATGTTAAAATTGAAATGTATTTACTAAACTTCATGCACTCGGGTGAATTTTACACCACCTTAGTCATGTTTGGGCATTAATATTGAGTATTATTGATTTGCTGGGCAAATTAAAGAATTCTGTTTAAATTTCTAGAAAAGTTTAGTTTTAATGCATTTCCTTCAACATTTTTTTTTCTAAGTGCTTTTCAAGCTGTTTGATCTTGCATTTTTAGATCAGTGAATTTATGTTTGTCACTCTAGCCTAATTTTAGAATATAATAAAGATTTTTGTACTTTTTTTTTTACTTTGCATGTTTTATTACTTTTATGGATAAATATGTCTAAAATATTGTAAGCTTTTGTTTTCCTTGTACAATTCTTGCACCATGCATGTAATGATGATTCATTAAAAGCAATTTTTAAACCTATTTTTCCAAATTGTTGATTCAATACTAGTCATTTGTTTCATAAAAATTTAAACGACTTTTTAATGATTTTTTTTTTCAGCTTAAAATCTGAAAGCATTAAGACTTAATAATTTGGTGTTAATTTATTCAACATTCAAAAATTAGAAAATATGCTGTGACAACATTGATTTTACAGAAATCTTTCATTTAATTATTTAAAAAGAACTCTATTTGTAGTCAAACATATGAAACGCATGTAGAAAGATGGTGTAACAAGCCATCCTGTATTGAAAACTTTAGTTAGATAATATTGCTCCCATACAGCTTGAAAGTCACTAATTTAGTTTTAAAAAATATATATATTTATTATAAATTCATTCACCCTACTTTTTTTATTATTAAGAAAAATGAAATATATTTTTGCTGAAAAGCGAATTATTATAAAAACATGTTATCTATCAATGCCAGTCATAGTTGAAGGTTTTGCATTCTTTTTGTACATTCTAAACATCTGTGATGCATCTTATTGCATTTATTAGAGTATAAGAACTAATATGACTATTATTTGTCTTCAATAGTTAATATAGTCAAGTCATTTTGCTGAGTAGAATAGTATTAATCAGTATTTTTCATGCCTGCAAATTATCTTTTTGTAGTGTGAGTATCTAATAGCTAAACCTGTAATTGAGTTTTTTTTTTTTACTTTTCATGCAAGTTATTTAAATTGACATTGATAAAGAAATATTTGTATGCTTACTATTGACTATATTTGTGATAAACAAATATCTTAAATATAGTTATTTTTTACAAAAGTTTTGAAAACTTATTTTAAATATGTATATGTACTTAAAAGTTGGTTTTATATGTTTGTATGCTATTATTGAATTATTTTAAATATATTTATGTACTTATTTGTTTTTAGCTATTTACATCACACATATTCTGTTAATATTTTATTGAAATTTGAAATTTCTAACAAATTTTGTGAGCTTATATTCAATGATATTTAGAATTAGATTTGAATTTACAAAATTAAGCATAACATTGTTTTATAATGATTTATTGTTATATCTTCCTTATTAACTTGATTCCCATGTCTATAAAATAATTAAAAATTACCATATTTTTTATTGGAAAAATTAATTTATTTAAAAACCAAAGAAACTTTAAGAAGTATTTATTACATGTATGGCAAAAGAATTTTGGATATACAGTCAACTGTCAAAAATCTAACTTTAAAATCCACAAACTCTTGAAATTTGCATATCATTTGTGATATAAACAAAGAAATTTTTAGTTTAGATTCAACTAAACAAATCAAGATGGGAGAATTTAATTAGTGGATTCTAAGCTGGATGATTGTACTGCAGAAGCACCAGTCACTACATTGTCAGTATTGTGTATCACAGATGAAACAATTAATAAATCAGAAGAAAGAGGAGAAAAATTTACTTTCAATGAAGAACCTGCTTATGTAGATAAATTGAATTTTCTAATGACAGACTTTAGTGGCTGAGTAGGAATGCCTGACTGTTTGCAGATTGCAAAAAATAGATTTAATAATGTAAACTTTTTAACAAATATATACATATATATAATAATAAAAACAGACTTTAAAAACTACTACAAAATCAAATATGTCACTTGATGAAAATCATTGAAAATGAATTATTTTAAAGATGTTTGTTTTATTTTTATTTTTTTTGTTGAATTTCTAAAAATGTACTGAACCAATTTTGATGAAATTTAAATGGGACCAATTCGAGAGTGTCCTCTTTCAATTAAAAAAAAAAAAAAAATTATATGAATCACTTGCATAGTTTTGGAGTAATCAGTGAACAAATACGTTTTTTTTTTTTTAAATACATATGTGTTGAATTGAGAACCACCTCCTTTCTTTGAAGTCGGTTAAAAATATGAAATAGATGTTCTTAATCACACTGCTACAAAATTCATGTTATAATTTGTAATAATAATTATAATATATAAAAAATATTCATTAAATCATTTTTTGCCTTGTATTTTCATTAGATATATTCACTTTTATTAGCATTTTATTTTTTTATAACATATAGTTATTTCATAAAGAAGTAACTATTCTCATGAGGTTTTGATATATAAACAAAGCAATGATCTAAAATCTGCAAAATTTAGAAAAGTTCTTGGTCCCAAATTGTTTGAATTTTTGAGACTGTTCTTGTAACTATAATGTTAATCTGTTTATTTTTATAGTAATTATTAACTAGTGAATATTATGTAGTAGACAAAGCTCAGAATTTTCTTTTATAATTTAGACTATTATGTTGTGAAATATTAGTGCAATTAATATTCAGACATATTTTAGATCTTTCTTTGTAATTGTTATTTCTTCTTAATAGTAGCCTATCATTTAAAATAAGTGAAATGCCACAAAGCAACCCCAGAGCTCATCTGCACACAAGAAATAGCTGAAGCACTAGCAAAAAATTGTAGTTACATAAAATTATTTTTATTTTGTTTTAAACATTATTTCTTTTAAACTAGTTTGCTTGAACGTTCCAATTGCATTAGCTAATTATTTGAAATAAATCTTTCTTTTTTAAAAATGATATAATTTGCCACTTACCATATGATATTTCTCTTTAATTTCGAAATATTTATCTATGGAAATATATAATAATTCCTCTATTTTAAAATTTAAAGCACATATTACCCTTTTTAACACAATTTTTGTAAAACTATTACTATTGACTAACTAATGTTTTTGCTACAATATATACAACAATAAATGTTTACTATTTTCTTATTTTGTACTTAAAAATATTGTGTTATTTATTCTCACTGTGAAATTTTGAGCTGCAAGAAAGATACTATTTTAAATGATATCACATTGCATTTACAATACTTTTTCTAGTTTTCAAATGTGTCCTGTAGCTTTTTATTACTATCCTTTGCAAGCTTCTTTTATTTTTGTTGGCTTGTATGTGTCCAGTATCATTTACAGTAAAATTGCTCATAAAGTGTTCATTTTTTATTGATATACACATTACTCTTCAAATGAAAACTATTTGAATAAATCTTTGTTTACTTTTTATTTACCATTAGATTTTTAATGATGCCTTTGTTTTTAGAAGTGGATAATTGTCAAAATAAGTATTCATTCTATTAAAATATAATTTGATTAAAAAAAAATTGAAAATAAAATATAAATTCTTAAAAGGTATCATTTTATACTATTGGTTAAAATGATATTAATAGATTAGTGCATACAAACGTTTGATTCGGTATTGTTTTATATGAAATGAATGATTTTCTACAGCTTTATAATTTTTTTTTAAATAAATTTTTCATGCATATTTATATAAATTCATCAAATCTTTAATTTTGATGCTTAGGACTATTGATAGTATCTGTGTTATTTAATATGAAATCAATACATTATGTATTTACACAACTTGTATAACTCTTGCTATTTAAAAAATATTTGATTACGTAATGTACTTCTTTGTGACCAAAGAAGTCTCTTTATATGATAAGTGCATAAGTTTTTAATGAAGGGTTAAACAGAATTCATTCGTAAGTCTATTATTATGGATATGGGTAAATTCAACAGATTTCAAAAGTGTGTAATAACAATATGTATCCTGAATATATCTTGTATTGTGTTTTATAATGTAAATATTTTTAGACTGAAATATTGTTACAAAGCATGATAAAGTTCAATGCATTGTCTAAAATGATTGAAAATTCCTTTAATTCTAATTTTCCCTTCAAAATGTTGTAGGAATTTTCAATTATCTCATTTTTTTTTTGTTATTCTTTATATTCCAATATTTCTAAAAACTATATGCTAGTTTTATGTGTCTTAAATGTAATTTTGGTTTTATGTTTATAACATAGTTAATGATTGTCAGAAATTGTGCTTTTTAAATAATTAATATTTTAGATTGTTTGTTTTGAAATGTTTATATGTATTTATACACATTCTAGAATCTCATTAATTATTTCATTATCAGCTGTACATTCAAGATATGATGTATAAACCAGACTTTTGAGCTCTACCTTCCTCCCCCAGTCAGTAATATTATTTTTTTTTTTATAGTTATTACATTAATTTGCAATACTGACAAAATGGGAATAACACCTTTTGGTTCCAGGCTTATGGAGCCCTTATGCATATGTGCCTGTCGGACCCTGAAAAACACACCTTCAAACGGGATGGGTGTGATGCCACCATGATATCAGCATACTGTCTGAAACTGAGCACTGACCCCAACAATAAAACTCCCAGCTGAAAAGGGTCTTACTGCTTAGTTTGGGGTTTGCACCCCAGTTCGCCCCAAGGTCCTTGAGCAGACCAGACAACCACAAGGGAACTGGATTCGAAACCTTAATCCCGAGGTACCCCAAGTCACTTTTACTGCAACGGAACCTTCGAAGATCGAACCCTATGCTCACAACTACTCCAGCTACGGGGGGTCCAGAAGATGAGCTGACACATGAAGACTGAAGGATCTCCATACCGCTGTCTAGAACCGACACTGACACTGGGAGACACTGCATGACTTCCTGTGAACCGTGCCAACACTAAGGAGTCACTGGGCTTGTTCTACAGATTTCGATCTTACCTCAGTCTTTGCCCCAGATAATAGTTAGGCATGCTTCTATCTCATTAGAACCTTTGGTCAGAGTCACCATCCGACCATGATGAACACTGAGATCAACCTACGAAGCATCATTGTCCACCTTGCCCGAGAACCATGTGGTGGGGCTGCATTCTCATCTCCACAACCATGCATAACACCCCATTCCCACCAGCTGCCAACTTAGAGGCTTAAACCCATGAACACTGGGACCCCCACCGTGTGAAACGTTATGTGCTACAGGTCATCTTTCCCACTCAAGCAGACTATTTCGCACCACTCACGGGGCTGCTGACTTGCAATACTGACAATGAAAATGTGTTTATCTTTTAAAATTATCAACTGAATATTAATACAAATTTATATATTGTTAAAAAATGATTGTAGAATATCATAGTAATCTGAAAAGAAAAGTAAAATAAAATCAGTTCTGATATTTTTATGAAATCTAGAAAAATATTTCATTAATAGAATCCTGATATTCCATCTTTTTGTATTTAAAATAAATAAAACAAAATAGTTGAAAACAACTTTCAAGTTAAACTTCAACAATCAAAATTATATCATATAACACCAATGAAGAACATATAAAACATCATTTTTTATTTATTTATTTTTTTTTCACCTAACAGAATGATTATAGAAACCAGTAGAAAGTTTAAACACATGTGATCAAAGATTTTTGTTATTATTATTTCATATGTGTGCTGCATCTATCTAGGCAACTATAGTGTTGTCTAATGAATAATTGAGGTTTCTAAATTAAATATTTTTTATTATTTCTTGACTTAATTCACAATTTTCATACAGTATTAGAAGCATGCTCATTTATTATCCGATGTATCAGTATTATATGTTTAGAATTAGTTTCTTGAAAGTAAACTGAAAGAAGTTTCATTTGGGCATTACTCACAGAAGTGTTATGTGAAACAGAAAATAACACACTTTACTTAAATGTAGTGATAGAAATTAATTGATCATTAAAATGATCAAAATTTGTGAAAAAAAATAGCAGTAAATTGTTCAAAAAGAAAAAAAAAATGACTTTATTTGTATATATGAAATGACGAATGTTTCATGTAAAAACATATAATTCCAAAGTTTACATTTGAATCATGTTTGTCATTTTCTAATGTAATTGTATGAATTTATGTACCAGTGTATGTTTCTGTATAACTTAGGAATATTCTTTAAATATAAGTGTTCTAAATTTTAATCTTTATCTTGAATAAAGAAATTCTGATATTTTTTTCCTACAATTATTAGCCTTTAAACTATTAATAAAATATTTTTGTTGTTTCTTATGCTGAATGTTTAATTTTTATGAAAGTTAATAAAAACTTTGTAGGACAGCATTAAAAAAAAAGGATTTTAGAGTGTAAAGTAGGGATGGTCATTATTTAATGTATTAAGGTAAATAACACTAATACCACATTGAATTCTGATACTGCATTAATATGTTACTGAAAAGTCCTATTAACTAAATAATATATAGCATTTAAAAGGTAGAATCTTTGTTCAATTTTCTCAGAAATATTTCAATGTATACCTAACTATATTCACTAAAAGTATCCTCAATTAATTTGTTTGAGACCTACGTCTCCTATTCTCATCACCTAATCATGGTGCTCAACATTGCAGTAACCCTATTAAGCATGTGGTGCTAAAAAAATCTTTTCTATTTCCATCAATCAATAGTGCATGAGTGAACTTTTGAATGCATGAGTGTGGCATAAGTCGGTCAGTTCTGACAAGAAAGAAACCTCTGATGGGTGCACAGGTGCCTTTACTGCAAACTAGTGGCAGTCGCCGGATGTATTAAATGCCCTGCCTACCTGAAACTTGCCGGTCAATGTCTTATTGAATTTAGCTTTAAAACTTTCCGGTGGCTATCTTCCATATCAGGCCTTCTGCTACTCATCCAGGCAAGTGTTGAGAGGGAAGGACCTCCAATGGTACTGCCTTTTCTGTGAAGTAGCGGCAGTTGTAATTAATAAGGTGCTTAACTTAAGACGCTAATGAAACACGTTTTCAGCTTGCCAATAGGTCACTTCCTTCAACACCCTTATTCCGACTCTTAATGTTTCTGTGTAGGATATAAATGAAACACTTAAATAAACAGTAGATCAAGGAAACATCTAAAATATTTTATGAAAAGATAGAACTTATGTTTGACTAGTTTACTGCTCATAAATCATATACACATATATATTGTTTTCATTTGAAATTTTAAAACAAAAAGTTAAGTCTGACTCATAAAATTCAGCAATACATTGTCTAATTTGTGGTTGGTTGAACAATTGCATTTGAATTAAAAATATATTCTAGTACTTTGTACTTTCTTTTTTGCTTCTTCTTTTCAATGACATTTACAAATAGATAACTAAGTTTTACAGCAACAATTAGAAACAGAAAGTACAGTTCATTTGTTTGATTTTAACATGGAATTACGGTGATCAGCTGATAAAAAAAAAATGTCCCTATTCATCATACAAAACCAAAATTGATAAACCAATTTATAGTAAGCATCTTGTAGTGAACCTTCATGAGATATATCAACTTCAATATATTTGAAATAGTGTAACACTGTTAAAATGTGCTAAAAAACAGCTTTTTCCCCATTGACCATACTGTAACTGAATTATTTTGAGTTGCTCTGTAAAAGAGTTATTAATGCTACACACTTCATTTTCAATACTGAACATGTCATTGTAAACCTCAATAACATACTATATAAATTACATGGCAATCCAAGCATATTGATGCAAGTTGGAGCACAGACAGATAGATGGCCAGACAAACCGAATTCATAAAATGTTAACAAGTTATTGGAATCCTTTAACAGTGCTACTGTGGATTGATGTAACCTGTTAACTAAAATTAATTCATTTACCCATCCCTACTGAAAAATGACTCTGTCCTTGATTGGTTGAGTATTGTGGAAACCAATGCAATGTTTTCAGCAACTTGATGAACTGTTTTTTTTTTTTTTAATCCAGCATAGTCATTGTTGTTTATTTACTGCTTTGTTTTCCTAAACAAAGGCTTTAGTACTTGTTTCATCAATGTCAATTTTTCTTGGTGCTTTTTTTGTTTTAATATTCATATGCTGTAAGTCAGTATTATATACATATCACTTCATCTACATTTTTTAAATATTAATTCCCTTTTTTTCAGTGATTTTTGACATCATTCTCTTACTGCTTAATGTCTTTGCCCATGTTTTAATGACTATTTTGCATAATTAAAAATTGTTTCTTTCTAAATGTATTCTTATACGTAATGCTCATATGTTTTCTAATGTACTTCACTGAAGATACTTCATTTCTGATAATTTGAACTTTGGTGCTTTTTTTGTATATTTAATTTTTTTTTTTTTAGTTGTATAAAAATAAGTGATTATTTAGAAAATTATAAATAATGCTATAAATAATGCCCAAACTGGTTTACTTTAAAAATATTATTTTTCTCTTTAAATATATATATATATATTTTTTTTTTCTTATAAATAAGTTTTTTTTCTTTTTGTCATTAAGGTTTTGAGTACTTAAAAAATTGTATTTTACACTTATTTCATATACATGTTTAAGTTGGACTTATTTTGTTGTAAAAATAATTGTAATTTCTTTATAGTTATTGCTTTGGTTTTGATTACATATTTATCTATGTTGTATCATTCTTATGATTTTATGCTATATTTCTCACACATCAGTGTTTTTAATTGTGACATTTTTGTCATTTTTTTTTTTTTTTAATTATTGTTATATTTAGCATTTTGAGATTCATACATTTGCAGATTTACATTTCTCATTTATTTGTATGTCTCTCAGTTTTAACATAATAATGCCCAACTTAGTTTGGATATCCATCAATAAATGTCAAAATTATCTAGAAGTATGCTTTAAAATAAATAATAATAAAAGCAATGATTTGCAACTCTACTAAAAACAATTTACGTGATATAATACTGTCACATCTGACATTAAAATTCTTCATGAAATATACTAATGTTTACAATTTAAAATTTTTGAGTAATTCATAATGCATTCTTTTGAATGAAAAAAAAAAGGGGGGGACTTTTTTTTCTACCAATGGCCAGTATTTTAAAAATGGAATTGTCAACAACATTCAATGTACAACTGATCTTAAAAATTAACATAATTATATCGATTATATTGATGTAAAAAAAAAATCCAAATTATGCACAAAAGAAAAATTACTGCACAATGTTGTTTCAAGACTTCTGAAATTTTTAATTTTCAAACAGTAAAATTAAAATATATTTTCACTACACATAATCATGGTTTATACTGTTAAGGTTTTTAAAAATATAACTTCTCTACACTTTATTTATTACTTCTGGGCTATGTTCTTTAATGTCAGACTATAGAACATGTAACATATAAAATATATGTTAAAAGTATACATAGAAAGTCTATTATAGGAAAATTCATCATGTTTAGAATAGAGAAATGGAAAATAATGCAACAAAAAGATTGGCAAATCCCTGAAAAATTTCCCCGACAAGTCAAAAATTGCTCATTTCATACGCTATTTTCTGTGCGTGCAGTTTTCTAGAGTAATTAATACAATGTGCAAAGTTTTGTTATGTACTTAAGAGAGATGGACATTTCAACACAGTTGGCAATCTTGTATACTTAGAAAAATTCTCAGATTTGACTTAATTTACACATCACATTTTTGTTTTTCGCTTTTAATTACAATCTGGTTGTCCTGTTAGCTCTGACCTTAACTTTTGTTTTTAGCTTATTTTGTGTGCCCTTCGCTGCGTCTTTGGCCTGCCACTACAATAAGCATATGTGCTGATTTTCTCTCTTTTTGCACTTAAAAAAAAAGCTCTAGAAATACTTTCTTTTTCTTGTTATTGTACTTTTTACATATTAACATTAATAGTAATGCAGACCCACCTCTGCCGATGCAGTAACCATATGTGCACTGCTTCTGCTGTTTTCCATTTTCCCAATCAAACAAACAAACAAAGAAACAAACAAAAAAATCTCTAGAAACCCTAAAATAGCAGAACATGCTCTCCCCCATTATTAACAACAGCATTGAAATACATTATCTTATTATTTGTCTTTCATAAGCTTTTGTAATTGTATTTCATTATTCAGCTAATAAAATTCTAGATTTTTATATTTTAGTTAAGAGAGTTGAAATCTTCTTTTTTTTTAAATTATTTTACTTAATTTATCCTCATATTTTTGTTTATTAAAGCAACTTATAAGTACAGTAGAAGGCCCAAAATCTGCTCAGTCTCTCAAGTGTAAACAATGAAATCCCCCACCCATGATGTTGCAAAACTGCAATATGAAACAAACTGTTTTCATGAAATCGGTGGAGACATCAAGTGCTAAAGATTAATTCAATGTGTAGGTGTTCAGTTAGCAAACTTGCCAAGTCTAATTTAGTCTCCAGATTACTACGAAATAATTTTACTGCTTTTTGATAATTGTACTGCCTATCCTGATCAACCAGTTTTGTCCTCAGACAATGTGGTTGCACGTTTCTTTTTTTTTTTTTTTTAAACATAACCTTTTTAATTCAATCGATGGGCCAGGGTATCATTCAAAGCCTTAAATGTCACTACAAAACCGGATTTTTGAAGATTCTTAATTCTGAGCCACCTTTCAAACTTCAGGAATAATAATAAAAAAAATACTATCAAAGATTGCATTTATTTGATAGCAGAATCCTGGAATTCATTAGTGAACAGGTGGCTTAACTTATAGCCATCAAATCTTTTTATAGAAACAGATGATGATCATATTGAATTTTCTGGTTTTAGAGGAACCCAATTTAGGCTAAAGCTAAAGAGTTATTACTTTATACTAAGCAGATAACTGGAAACAAACAGTTCTTTGAAGAAAATGATATTGCAGATCATATAAACTTTGATGTCATTGATAACTACCAAATGACTGATAGTGAAATTACTGATATTGTTACTGTGGATTCCAATAGTGATGGTTCTGATGATGCACAGGATAGTGACAGTATATATATATATATTTTCATGAAGGTTTGGCTCTAAGCGAAAAATCTGATAAGATGTACAGCAGCAAAACTGTATAAGTGACCAAGAAATAATGACAATGTATAAGATGAAAAAAAAAACAAAAAAAAAACTGAAATTACAATTTCCAAAGATATAAAACAATTTAATGTACAACAAATGTTTGTAAAATTAAAAAAAATAATTTGCATATTCAGTTTCCAGCATCCTCATAATAGTGCATAAACAATTCCTCTGTTTCTTTATGAGTTAAAAATTAAATAATATATGGTTCCTTTCATGTGTTTTCATTAAGTATTTTAACCATCTTTACATTACTTTCATGTGTTTTTTATTTTTCTTTTATGTAGGGCAGGGGGGGGGGGGGGGAGTAATCAGGGCTTCGGAGTCGGGCCCATTTTTTGAGCAAAAGAGTCAGTCGCTAAAAAACAAGCCGGCTCTAACTCCAGATTTTTATGTTAGACATTAAGTGGAATTAAACTAATTATATGTAATTTTAAATCTATAAAATGAATTATTATTGTTATTTATTGACTACATCAAGCTACTCAAGTTAAAGATCACTGATTTACTGCGGTGTACAAAGTAGTTACAGTTTAAGTACTGAGTAAATACAGAGTACTACCCGTGTACGGAATAGATGAAAACTGTTTTTATTTATAATTGTAGTAGATATTTTACATTTAGTGCATAAGTACTTCTCCTTGTATTTTTGGGGTTTGCGGAGAGAACCCGGGGTAAAAATGTCTGCAAGGACCCAAGGCCTTGAAAATGAAGGCAGTTTTTCAAACAGGCCATGTAAGTAGAATTAAGACAATTTATATTAATGAGCCGGATCAGACTGTTAAAAAAATTGAGCAGGCTGACAAGCCTATTATAACAAATTTGAAAGAATCAAACTACGCCAATAAAATAGGAACAATTACGATGGACATGATTGAGATGAGAATAAATACAAAGGCATTGCCGAACTTTTTAGGAGACGGGCCTTAAAATTTCAGCTCATGCAGATTTCTTACCGGAGGTAGTGCGAAAAAAAAAAAATTGCTATTTTTGGATGCAAAAAATTAAACCGGTATAGCATTGTAATAGAAGCCTTTCCCCCCCCTCAAAATTTTCCCGTCTGTATGACCAAAAGTCAAAATTCTAAAATACCCTTCCTTTATTTTTGTACACAGGAGCCAAAATAAGATGAAATTGTATTTCTTTTTTTCTAAATTGGCGGTACCTAAAATAATGATAAAATAGTGAAATTTCATTATCTTTCACCTTTTAAATTTCGGATTTTTTAAGTCTGCAGAACCCAAAATAAAGCCAAAATTGTAAAATTAATTCAAACTAGTCGGATATGGCAATCCCAAAACTTTCTTCTATCTCATACATGTTAACACTTTCTAAAAAATGCAGCATATCAGCACCACCTGTTAGATGATATACACCAAAATCTAATTATCAACAACTTTGATAACTTCTAACTGAATCTGAAGTTTGGTGAAAATCCATGCATTAGTTTTTTAGATAGAGCTATTGTGGAAATTGTAAAAAAAACTGCATAGCAGCGTCACCTGTTGGGCAATTTACACCAAAAACTAATTAGGACCAATTTATACCAGGAAGTAACTGAATCTGAAGTTAGATGAAAATTCATGCATTAGTTCTCGAGATACAGCTATTGCAGAAATCGTGAAAAATGCAGCACAGCAGCGCCACCTGTTTTGCAATTTACACCAAAATCTAATCAGAACCAGTTTAGATCAAAGTCTAACTGAATCTAAAGTTTTGTGAAATTCTGTTCATTAGTCAAAGCGCCCACAAAATTTTTGTCACATACAGACTCACAAAGTGACAGACAGACTCAGACAGACATTTTCTAATAACCATCAAAACATGTTTAGGACATTCTAAAAAGGTATAAATTTGTCAAAAACCAGAAGTCGAAAATTTTCACGAATCCAATACTTTCTTCTTGTAAAAATAGAAGAAAGTAAAAATGTAATTTTTTTTAATTAGAATCCACAGAATCCGAATTACATCCAAAATAATTTTCCCGACCCAAAATCATCTCTATTTTTCCTACTTTCCATAGACATTTTTTGAGTCTGTAGGATACAGCAAAGTAACAACTAAATTGTAATGATTTCGCCTTTTCTTCTCAGCCCGCAGATCCAAAAGAGTAAAATTTCCATTTTGTGTTTGATCATTCCAACTATTAAAGTCTAAGAACTTCAATAGTTCGATTTTTCGGCTTTGTGGACGCGAAATTGTAAAATTAATAAAGTGGAAAATATATATTTAATTTTGAAGCCCTAAAAGGAGAATCAATGCCAAAATAGTGAGATTTTATCTTTATTTTTCTTATATTTTATTATTATTATGACCAACAGGCAACATTAGTACATTAGCCAGCCCTGCTGCAGCGAAAAATCTGATAAGATGTACAGCAGCAAAACTGTATAAGTGACCAAGAAATAATGACAATGTATAAGATGAAAAAAAAAAAAAAAAAAAAAAAAACTGAAATTACAATTTCCAAAGATATAAAACAATTTAATGTACAACAAATGTTTGTAAAATTAAAAAAATAATTTGCATATTCAGTTTCCAGCATCCTCATAATAGTGCATAAACAATTCCTCTGTTTCTTTATGAGTTAAAAATTAAATAATATATGGTTCCTTTCATGTGTTTTCATTAAGTATTTTAACCATCTTTACATTACTTTCATGTGTTTTTTATTTTTCTTTTATGTAGGGCAGGGGGGGGGGTAGTAATCAGGGCTTCGGAGTCGGGCCCATTTTTTGAGCAAAAGAGTCAGTCGCTAAAAAACAAGCCGGCTCTAACTCCAGATTTTTATGTTAGACATTAAGTGGAATTAAACTAATTATATGTAATTTTAAATCTATAAAATGAATTATTATCGTTATTTATTGACTACATCAAGCTACTCAAGTTAAAGATCACTGATTTACTGCGGTGTACAAAGTAGTTACAGTTTAAGTACCGAGTAAATACAGAGTACTACCCGTGTACGGAATAGATGAAAACTGTTTTTATTCATAATTGTAGTAGATATTTTACATTTAGTGCATAAGTACTTCTCCTTGTATTTTTGGGTTTTGCGGAGAGAACCCGGGGTAAAAATGTCTGCAAGGACCCAAGGCCTTGAAAATGAAGGCAGTTTTTCAAACAGGCCATGTAAGTAGAATTAAGACAATTTATATTAATGAGCCGGATCAGACTGTTAAAAAAATTGAGCAGGCTGACAAGCCTATTATAACAAATTTGAAAGAATCAAACTACGCCAATAAAATAGGAACAATTACGATGGACATGATTGAGATGAGAATAAATACAAAGGCATTGCCGAACTTTTTAGGAGACTGGCCTTAAAATTTCAGCTCATGCAGATTTCTTACCGGAGGTAGCGCGAAAAAAAAAAAAAAAATTGCTATTTTTGGATGCAAAAAATTAAACCGGTATAGCATTGTAATAGAAGCCTCCTCCCCCCCCCCCCCCCCCCCTCAAAATTTTCCCGTCTGTATGACCAAAAGTCGAAATTCTAAAATACCCTTGCTTTATTTTTGTACACAGGAGCCAAAATAAGATGAAATTGTATTTCTTTTTTTCTAAATTGGCGGTACCTAAAATAATGATAAAATAGTGAAATTTCATTATCTTTCACCTTTTAAATTTCGGATTTTTTAAGTCTGCAGAACCCAAAATAAAGCCAAAATTGTAAAATTAATTCAAACTAGTCGGATATGGCAATCCCAAAACTTTCTTCTATCTCATACATGTTAACACTTTCTAAAAAATGCAGCATATCAGCACCACCTGTTAGATGATATACACCAAAATCTAATTATCAACAACTTTGATAACTTCTAACTGAATCTGAAGTTTGGTGAAAATCCATGCATTAGTTTTTTAGATAGAGCTATTGTGGAAATTGTAAAAAATGCTGCATAGCAGCGTCACCTGTTGGGCAATTTACACCAAAAACTAATTAGGACCAATTTATACCAGGAAGTAACTGAATCTGAAGTTAGATGAAAATTCATGCATTAGTTCTCGAGATACAGCTATTGCAGAAATCGTGAAAAATGCAGCACAGCAGCGCCACCTGTTTTGCGATTTACACCAAAATCTAATCAGAACCAGTTTAGATCAAAGTCTAACTGAATCTAAAGTTTTGTGAAATTCTGTTCATTAGTCAAAGCGCCCACAAAATTTTTGTCACATACAGACTCACAAAGTGACAGACAGACTCAGACAGACATTTTCTAATAACCATCAAAACATGTTTAGGACATTCTAAAAAGGTATAAATTTGTCAAAAACCAGAAGTCGAAAATTTTCACGAATCCAATACTTTCTTCTTGTAAAAATAGAAGAAAGTAAAAATGTAATTTTTTTAAATTAGAATCCACAGAATCCGAATTACATCCAAAATAATTTTCCCGACCCAAAATCATCTCTATTTTTCCTACTTTCCATAGACATTTTTTGAGTCTGTAGGATACAGCAAAGTAACAACTAAATTGTAATGATTTCGCCTTTTCTTCTCAGCCCGCAGATCCAAAAGAGTAAAATTTCCATTTTGTGTTTGATCATTCCAACTATTAAAGTCTAAGAACTTCGATAGTTCGATTTTTCGGCTTTATGGACGCGAAATTGTAAAATTAATAAAGTGGAAAATATATATTTTTTAATTTTGAAGCCCTAAAAGGAGAATCAATGCCAAAATAGTGAGATTTTATCTTTATTTTTCTTATATTTTATTATTATTATGACCAACAGGCAACATTAGTACATTAGCCAGCCCGGAGTCTGAATAGGAGTCGTAGTCGTTAAAATATCCCGGAATTGGAGTTGGCCACTTTTCCCACTGGCTCTGCAGCCCTGGGAGTAATTTCCTTTTTATAATCCGAAAACTGCAAAATTCTAAAATCTGCACAAGGTCTAGTTCCAAGCTGTGCAGATTTTGGGTTTTCTACTGTATTATAAATTGCTTGATGGCAACTATTTTAATAATAATCAAAGCTGGATTTAACGATGGCTCATATGCTAGCATTTAATTACATATAAGTGAACTTTGGTTTAACTGTTATGTTGAAATATAAGTGAGCAATGTAAATTTGCATGTATTGTCAATTCTGTCAATGTCGCTCATAGGATGCAGAGACACAATAACTGCTGTCTGTTTAAAGTTGCTTACCTTTATAAAATTCTATTTTATTTTGAATTGAAATTACAAGATCGAATCATTTTCATTTCATACTAACTTTTTTCAGGTTTTTATTTTAATATTGTCTTCTTTAATGGATATTACAGATTTAACATCATGAAAATATGCAAGAATGAAGAGCATGCTAATAACTTTATTACATTTATCATTTAAATGAAAGATATATTTGATTTTGGATGCTGTTTCATAAAAAAATTCATGTAAGTTTTTATTAGAGACAGGAAAGTTTGATTAGTGAATTTTTCTAATATGTTCTGTTTTTGTGGTTTTTATTTACTTTTCGCAATATTCTTATAAAATAGTTTGCACTTGCCTTATTCTAAAATGTTTTCACAATATTTAAAATCTATGGTGCACTTATAGTAATATTTTTATGGATTCCAGCATAGTTCTGTAACACAGTTTATTAATAAAATGTTTAAACTGAATTTTGATTGTCTCTTTATTTTATATGCCTAATTAAAATCCTCCTGCTACAAATAATATTAAATAAATTAATGTCGGAATGTATCTCCAGTTACTCGTAAAAGTTGCATCGTACATCAGTCATTCAAATTAATAACAAAGCAGAAAACTGCTAAATTATGCTTAAGAAAAGAAAAGAAATGCTATAAAGTTTTTCGCTGGCTATCCAACCATATTGTGTGTGGGAGCAGAGTATCTTGCATAAATTGTTTTGAACTTTATATACATTTCTAAAATTTGTTGACTTTTACATGTAAATATACAGTAACTTAAAAAATGATTGAGCATTTAAAAAATAAATGTTGAATATTTAAAAAAGCGTTAAGAGTTTATAATGATTTTTACGCACATCTTCAGGTATAAATGAATATTTATGTTCCCACACCCTAAAAGATGACACAATAATGTGAAAAAAATAACGATAATGCATGTATTGTTTTTATTTGCCAATAAAAATTCAGATTTTCTTGCTATATTTTTGCAATTTTGAAATTGACGTCATTCTAAACAGAAAATGCACATTCTTTTATATATAAAATAAAAACTTAAGAATAATAGCTAAGAGCAGTAAAATGACGTAGCACCTTAATTTGAATGTTTTTTAAAATTAAAACATCTACTTTAATACAGACAGTCAAATTTCATGAAAATAATTTAGGAAAAAAAAGGGCTAGATATGACGTCATATTTTATCAAATCTTTTCAACGTGTAGTCAAACTTACTGTAAATAAATGGCTCCTATATTTTTACTACTTCGATTGTATACTACAGCCATATCTTATAGCTATACATTATAGCTAAATGTTGTATTGGTTTAGATTCAGTGGTAACATTTTCTGTGATTTATAGTAAAAAGAGAGAAGTTATTTCCCTTTTCAAAAAAATTATTGACTGATGTCACAATTTAAAATTTATGTGAAATGATATAATTTCATCTAATCATTGTAGATTTACTTTCTATTAATTAAAAATTTACGTTTACATTTAAGAGTGATGTTTTATTCAGAGTGGAAACCCTCTTGATTTAATACTTTAATTAAAGCTTATAATTACATGTAAAGTGAAGGTTTCAGTTTTAAGCAAATAAAATTTCAGTAACTGCTACCTCATTTGGATGCATTTATTGTATTTTTCCCCGTATTGTGAGAAATTGTATACTTCTGTTACGTGTGCAAAAGAAAACATGTATTTTAATTTTAAAAGTTAAAAAAATTACCACAATGTGTCAAAAGAACATCCTTTTTCTGAATTTAAATTTTGCGAGTTCCAAAATTAAAACTAAAAATGTAAGTTTTTTCATAAACGTCAAGTTAAGGCTGTTCTTAAATCCAAAGGAGCAACTTTCTGACATAGTCTTTAGTTCATTTTTGTTTGGAAATGCATGAAATTGATAGGAGTTCTTATTTAAAAACTATGTAATCGAAAGATAGTTTATATTTTTTGGTAAAGGTATAAGATCTTTCAGTTGGTGTTTTGAACTGAATTTCGGACGCAACACCGCGTTAAAGGAGAAAAAGCAGTCAACACGTGACCAGAATTGCTCATAACTCGATAAATAATTTATTTATCAAAGAATGGTAAACTCATTTCGATTCCAAATCGCTTTAATAGTCAGGCCTACAAATTTTGAGCCTTTATTACGTTTAATGAGTCAGAAAATGTGTCGGTAAGTTTCGCGTTGTTGAGTAGGAAACTGGAGAACCACCTTAAGCATTATAGACGCTTTCAGTGTGACGTCAGTCATGACGTTTTGCATGGAAACTGACTCCAAACAAACGGTTGCTATGTTTCGTTTCTTATTAAATATAAATCGTAGAAAATGTTACCACTGCATATAAAGTATCAAAACATATATCTGTGAGATATAGTTGTAAGATGTATCTATAATATATAATAAAAAGAGAAAATACACCATAGCAACGGTTTGTTTGGAGTCAGTATCCAAGCAAAACGTCATATCTGACGCCACGACTGAAAGCGTCTATTGCAGGTTAGTATTTTGTAATCGAGTTGCATGCCAAATATTCGCTTAAAAATTAACTCATTCTATATTGTTTTAAACAAAAGTGCATGCCATAATAGGTGCGAGGCAAACTCATTAAAATACGAATATGCCAACTAGCGCACAGCCCGTTTACTGAAGTCTAATCAGTCAGTACTTAAAGAGATAAAAATAAGTACTGCATTTTTCATTCAGGTAATAAGACTAATCTTTCATAATTGGGTTCACATGATTATATAACTTCTCCCTATAATTCTATGACTAAGCAACAGAAAACAATATGTTATGCACTAAAATCTTCCCCGAAAAATTAACAGTGCAAGTCGCATGGAAATCTGTTCTGAAGAATTCAATTTATATGCACCCGGAATGAAATTCCCATTTGTATTTTATATACTTATTAGATTATTTTGAGTAGTTTGATTTGATATTCGTTAAATTTGTGTTTTATTTTAGTCGTTTTAATTTCATTTGCCAATTTAGTTATTGAATATTACACGAAAACAAATTCTGAATTATTTACAATGTTTTTGAACAATTGGGTTAATATTTTGTAATTGGGTGCAAGCATATTTAAAAAATATTCATGCTTGAAATTTACTTTAAAATCCATAAAAAATCTGTAAATTGAGATAAACATTATAAATATTATTGAAAATACTTTTGTTTTCTATAAGACATTGGAACAATCAAATGTGTGATGTTTAGAGGTTAAATTACAGTAAAAGGGAAATTTATTGTTGTGTTAAATTGTTGCCACCGAAAATATGATACCAGCGTTATTCATAGACATGTCTTTTTAAATGCTGCACAATTTGGTGGATTTTTTTTTTCCCCCCGGATTGTCAGGAAAATCACATTTTTCCTCTTACACCCGACAAAGAAAATGCACATTCTATTATTAAAGCTCGGGGATTTTACTATAGTTGAGAGAATAACGTCAAGTTTTCTGATTGTCTTTTTAACAATTTGTGGATGGAAATGCACAAATTTCAGTTATTGTGATTGCCGTATTTTTTTGTTTTATTTTACCTGGAAGACTTCTTATAATTGACATGGGTGAAGCCGGGTAGTTCTGCTAGTTTGTTATAAAATCACCGACACACTTGGAGCATATGAAAGTAAGTTAAAGGAAACAAAGAACCAAACAAGTTACTTTGGATACACAGAACTAAACTGGAAGCTGACTTTAGATGTGATTATGTAATCAAAATTGCTAGAATATCTTTGGTTAAAGTAATATGAAATCCTATTTCTTTATTTCAGACTCTCCAAAAATGCTTGAATTGAAAAATATACACATTTTTTTTTTTCAAAAATTCTCTTTTAAAAGTAGGAGGGGGTATACAATTTTTTTTGTCAAAATTTTCTTTCCAAAGTAATTTAAGGACAATTGAATAAGTTAAGAAAATCTGACCATGTACAAAATTAAATTCCATATTGTAAGAGGTATGCATCCCCTTGTAAAACAAATACCTCATTGAAAAGCTATACTTGATTGGTATAATTTTCGCAACTGGAAGTATGTTTCTATCAGTGGCTTAAAGCAGCCTTTCTTAAACTTTGGTATCTCGCAGACCCCTTTGATGTGCTATGCATTTCAGGGACCTCCAACAAATGTTTCTTAATATAAGAGAAAATTAATTTAATGGTATAGACCTTATTTATTTTTCATTACAGATATTATGTATTTTAGTTGTTGAAAACATCAGTTGCATTAGCAAGAAAAATGGCACGCATTTTAAAACGGTTAAAATATACAAACTAATATTTCGCATGAGAAGGATTCTGCTGTTTTATTTTTCTACTAGATGTGCAATGTTTGGTTCAATGTTCGAAACACATATTCGCCAGTGTAATTTAACATTCAATCGATTGCTATATTTGTTTTTCATGTGCACAAGGCTGGAGAAATCTTTTCACAGAAATATGTTTACAGAAGGGAAGCAAATGCTTGATAGCTTTATCTGCTAGTCCTGCATACGTATTTATCATGCAAAACCAAAAATTATAAAGCCTATTCACTTGGAAAGCAATTTTCAAGGAACCATCGCATGATAACTCGCAAGTTTTTCCTGCTCTAAGAATGTTAAGGATTCCATTTCACTAATGTCTTGGAAAGGAAATGGATCCTTCATCCACTCAATGTCTTACTCTGGGAGAAGAAAATAAAGTCGAAAAGCTTCTTTCAAGTTTTTCAGGTGTACAATGAAATTTTCAACAATATCAGAAAAAATTGTATCGCCAGATTTCCAAGAAATCAAATAATGTTGGGAATGATTCAAAATTATTATGTTCAAGTCGATTTGCCTATAAATCAATTTTTTTTTATTGTTGCTTGCACTTTGTCCTATACTTTGAAAATATGTACCGATGTTCCTTGTAAGCTTAAATTCAGCTCATTCAAAAAACTAAAAATATCTAACAAATATGCCACTCGACAAAGTTGACAGTGACATACATTTTTTGAGGCCTATAGTAACTATGGCTTTCGCCTTGAATAGTCCTTTTTATACACAGAAATAACAACAAGCCACAATTATTTCTTTTTTCATTACATATTCATATAACTACAAATGGACACTCACATCCATGTCTTAACCATGTCGAACCCAGGACCCCAGGGTAGCAGCAGCTGTCTCTACTGATCACGTCATTGGGCGATAGCCACTTGACAAACCAGGAGAAATCATTGAAACATTCTTGGTATCCAATAAAAAAATAGCCTCACTTTATCACGCAGTGCAAAAATGCGATTTAAAACTTTTCCTCGTGACATCCACCTAAATTAAGTATGCAAAAGTAACTGCTTGTGTTCACTCGGAATTTCTTTGCATACATTTTTAAAAAATCAAGAATTCAATAGGTGAGACCTGATATAATTTACTACTGAAACAACTTAGTTGAATCTAGACTACAAATTGTCAGGCATTTTTTTCGCGACCAGCGATTCACGGTGAATACAACAGTGTGTCCAAACTGCATACGGTGTTTTATCTTTAACGAAGCTGATCAAGCCATTAATAGATTCAGTCATAGTTCGAGCCTGATCTTTACTTATTCCGACACATTTTGAGCTGTTTATTTTTTTTCTTGTATGAAACCGTCTAAGCTGGTAAATAGCGCTTCACTTGTTGTTGTTGGATAAGATGGAATGGCTTTGAAAAGCAAAAAATCTTCATATACCTTACCCCCAAATTCATAACGAACGAAAGCTAACAAATTCATTTTATTGGAAACGTATAAACTCTCATCCACCTGTAATGCGAAATAAGGACTTATTTTTGCATGTTCTATTAACTGGCTCTCAATATTTTCACATAAGTTGGTGATTCTGTTCTTAGCAGTATCGTTAGATAGTGAAATTAAATTTAGATCCTTTGCTGCTTTTACTCCTATCATTGTTGTGACCTTTGCTTTAGCAGGAAAAAAAAAAATGTTAAAAATGTTTGGCTTGCACAGAGATGAATTCAGAGGGTGGAGCGAAGGAGAGGGATGAGGTTCCCTTCCCCAGCATCGAAATGTTTCCTCAAAAGATTTAGATGTAAGTATTCATCCTATGCATATTAATAGACCTAGATTAGAAGTTCTAGTCCTGCATTTATCTACAACTATAGCTATAGAAATTCCTGCCAAAGACAAAAGATCTAAATTCAACACTGGGCTTGAGAACCCCCATCGGTAAGCTCATGGGCCCATAGGGGTCCGTGTACCACAGTTTTATAAATGCTGGTTTAAAGGACAGTTATCATAATCTCTATTTTAAATCACTGGTATATAATACATGTATGTTTTCTACAAGTATTCCTATTTGCACATTTCTTGTGTGCATTGGCAACAAATTTTCCACTCAAAATAACATGCAGCATCCCCATAATGAAAAATCACAGGTCAAAGCAGACTATCAATATTATTATTTCTTATACTTGTGTATATAAGCAAGAAAATAAATGCAAATAAGAGAGGGAAAATATTTGAAGAAAACTGCTGTTTCACTGTTTTTATTATTGGTTGTAGATTAGAGGAATATACATTGAACAACTGAAATTTGACAATTTATTATTTGAACAGTATCACAGACTACTTACAGAGGAGTGAGCACATAGAAATATGCTGTATCAGGCATGTCAATTATGTTATTTGAGGACTATACATGCTCTTAAAATAAAATAAATGCACAAAAGTCTCACGGTAGAGAATCTTTTACAACGAACGGTGAGGCACTTATTATTTTTAATAGGTACTCAAACACACTTTAAAAATTAACAGAAGGATTAGTTACAGAGCCTATTTATCTAAACAAAATAAATAGATGATGCCATTACTTTTTAAAGTCATAGCATTCTACATCATGAATATGATAAAAGCTACTTAATATAAATGCTGGATAATGTAGTAAATTCTCCATGTCCCAAACTACTCTAAATGATTTCTATGCTGAAATTTCTGGTTAATGTTATACGTATTTTATAGGGCATAGTTTAAAGAATTATATTAATGATGCAGAAGCTAATTTTGCTTTTAATTCTGACAATTGTAGTTTTTTATGTATATTTTAAAAAGTGCAGTCTTGGGAAAAAAAAGTAAACACCCCTACTAACTCTGCAACAAATTATTGTAGGAGAAAGTTACTGGTACCAAATGATTGGAAATAAAGTCTACTTTTAAATGATGTATATAAAATTTGCTTAGGGGGCCATCTACATATAAAAATGAACCCAAACTTTTTTTTTTCAATAGCAATACCAAAGTTTGATACGATAAATAGATTTTTCACCCTTCAATTAGCCTAAATCCAAATTTCATTAAATTCGTATGATTAGTTTTCAAGAAATTGTTTTAAAAAAGCATATTTTAGGGGCTGTGCCCAAATTGAAGTTCAGTACTCAATTGTTGAAATGTTACAGAATGACTCTATATCACTTCTATAATTTTATTCTTTTTTGCTAATATGAAGATCTCACTCATTTAATATGTTTCAACTATTGCCAGTTCAAATGTTTCATTAAAATAAGTAAAATATATAACTTTCAAATTATGCTTTTCTGCACATCATAGACGGCCTCTTAAACTGTCATTTTGATGTTTCTTACTTATTATTCGAAAACTACTTGGAAGAAAAATTTTAAATTTAGAATCTGCATAAAGCAGGACATAATAAATATAAATCTATCAAAAAAATTGTAGGTTGCAATTCATATTTTTTTTCAAATATTAATTTCATAATTCATACTATAAAATTTTTAAAATTACAAATTCATGTATTTATGTTTGGGTTTTTTAGTAGTATAATTAAACAAAAAAAAAAATTAACATTAGAATTATAATTTCAGGAGATATTAATAAAAATATGAAAATGTAATTTAACATTAGAAGCTGTAAATTTTGAATGTTTATAATTAAAAAACTTATTGTCCAAATGACTTGAAATTTCATTTCTGGACATAGTTTGAACTGAAGATTTAAAATATACTGTCAAAATTGGGTGTTGCCATTGAAAAAAATGAAGTTTGGTCTGGTTTTTATTTGTAGATGGCTCCCTAAGCAAATTTTATATACATCATTTAAAAGTAGACTTTATTTCCACTCTTTTGGTATCTGTAATTTTTTCTATTGTAATTAGTTGCAGAGTCAGTAGGGAGTGTTTACTTTTTTTCCCCACAACTGTACATACTTTTAGGTAGCACTGCTTGCAGTAAAATTTAGTACTCAATCGAAAGAAAGAAAAGCAGAGTGCTAGTCATTAACTGTAGAAAAAGGTATTGTTTACAACAGAAAATGTATTATGTTTAAACAAACACTCAATTTTAACAACATATTTACCTTTAGTGATAAACTTAATCTTGGAATACCAAATAGAAAGTCATTGGGTCAAGTAGTTTAGGAATTTTATGGTTTGGAGCTCATAATGTTAAATTCATTTGTAATTGTTGCAAAACAGATTGCAGTGAGAGTACTTTTTAAGTATAACACAAAAACTACTTAGAAGAATGAACTGTAATTCTTTATATTTAATGTTTCTAGAAAACAACAGTTTGCAGTAGACTCCGTTCAGCTGGTTTCAAGGCACATGTGCCTGGGAAAAAACCAGTTCTGACCAAAGCAATGTAGAAAAAATGATTGGAGTGGGCCAAGATTCACAAAAATTGGAGTATTTCAAAATGGAGGCAAGTTTTGTTCAGCAACAAAAGCCTATTTTCTTTAATGTCTGGCAAACCTGTCCACATTGTCATAAAATTAAAGAGAGCATGAGCCCAGACTGCCGGGTTCATACAACAAAGCACTCAGAAAGCCAAATGGTGTGGTGTTGCATGTCATAGAAGTCAACTGGATGACTCCATTTTGTACAGGGAACTATGAACGGTGACCAGTATATTAATGTGCTGAAGGATCGATTGCTTCCAAGTGCTTATGATCCTAAAGCAGAAATAGAAATTTCAACAAGACCTAGCATCCTGCCATGCATCGAGAAATGTAAGAAAAACATTAAAATTAAATTAGATTTCATTAAATTAAACATTAAATGTCATTTGTTCATTATTTTAGGTTCAGGCTGAATTTATAAAACATGGTATGAATTTTCTCCCATGCCCAGGAAACTCGCCAGACTTAAATCCTATTGAGCATTTATGAAGTATAATTGGAAGGAAAATATCCCAAAACAAAACGAGAGCTTCAGGAAACCGTAATTAAAATTTGGCACCATGAAATACTGAAAGAAGTGTTGCAAAACCTTGTCGATTCTATGCCTAAATGAGTGGCTGCTGTGATAAATCCAGAGTCAGTCTGACAATATATTAAACGCTTTTAGGTTAAATTGCACTCATTTATAATATTTTTTGCTAAGGATAACTTCGGTAAACTCTAAATTGTTTATTTCATTTTATTCTGAGATACCAAAATGTATGCCGATTTCTAATAACCTGTAAATTTTTTTAATGCTATTTTTTATAAAAATAAATAGTTATTTTTGTTCAATAACTTACCAAATCTTGTCTTTAAACTAACTTAACATATTGACATTAAAAAAATCCATTTATTTTTTTTAAATATAAATTTTTGGGGGCTTCTTCAAAAAAAAAAAAAGAATTTTCAATCTTGCAATACTTTTGGACAGTAGTGTTAAAGAGATGAAATATAAATACAGAAAGGAATTACCTTTTTCATCCACAGAATTAGTAAATTTATGACTATAGTTTCAGGAGTAGTCCTCATAAACGACACTCCTCAAATGACAAGTAAAATCTAGGTATGGTTGCTAATATTTGCCTATACCAGCCCCTGTGGCAAGTGACATTATACACTGATGACCTTCATCAAAATATTTGAGAGTTGCAAAAACAAAATTGTTATCTGCTTTTAGAATTTCCTATCACTGCATGTGTAAGTGGAAAGAAAGTTTTATATGGGTCTACCCTTTCACTTGAAGTACAAAATTCTGAGATCATGGAAGAAGAAATTATGATGACAAAAATAGGCACTGTAGATACATAATTTATTTTATTTTATTTTTTATTTAACGGTTGATGAAATTTTCATTATAAAGATAATCATCCTTTGACACAATTTTCTTTTAAAATCATTATAAATTGAAAAGTATTTTTTTAAACATGTATCTTTCCACACAATTTATGGCTGGTATATTTTTGCAACTGTCTGATAAACATTTTCACTTCTGAAAAGACAATTTATTAGCAGTCTCGTTCCTTACATGTAGCTGATTTACAAATTCTCTGGAAGGAATAGAAAATCTTCTGGATTACTTCTTATTGTTGTTCTTTTTAACAATTTCTACTTTGTGTACTTTTATTGAAACATATTACTTGACATGCCTGATAATATGTCATAATTATCAATAAAATGATTAAAAATAAACATTCTCATCAAAAAGTATTTTTTTCTATGTTTTAAAGGAAAAAAACATCCCATGTACAACATATTTACTAATAAGAAATAAATTATACCAAATAATAACAGAATGCATTTGCGAAAAAGAATTAAAAAAAAAAAAAAAAAAAAACAAATACTGATATAATACTTGGCACTAATGCAAAAATAATACATCATTTAACTTGATAAAAATTACTAAGCCCAGAGAAATCAGGTATATATAATACTTATACAAAAAATAACAATTGATCTGAACGAAAACAGAGAAAAGAATAATAATTCTTCATTGGTATATATATATTTTTATATTGATAAGTTTTGTTTTTAATTGCAAAAATTTTCCGTCTAAAGTTCATTTAATGTACTTTTTATTTATTTATTTTTTTATAAAATATCACAGTTTATAAAAAAAAAAAATACATGAAAATATAAAGAAACACATAAAAATATAAGAAAGAAACATGTTAAATCTTAATAAATATCAAACATTGTAATTTTTAATTTTATGCTTTTTTTCTATCAGAAAACTGTAGAAAATTACCATTTTAATAATAATTATTTTTAATAAATCATGAAACATAAATAAATGTTTGTGAAATAGTAGCAATTTAAAGAATAAGACATTTTAAAATGTCTAATTATAAATGTCTAGTGTTATCTAGCAGTTTTACTGAGCTTACTTCAAATTTCTAAATAAAACAGAATCTGCCGGGAATAGAACTAAAAGATCTAAAACAGGAGAATATGAAACAGAAAATTTTGAAATTTACTGGTAGGTTTTTTGCATAAAAACTAGAAACATTGACATTTTTAGATTTCTCACAGTAATTTATTTCTATTGATATATCAGATGACACAATAAAAGCTTTTAATTTTTCTTAAAATTTCATGGCCAGGCCATAGGCCCTCATGGACTCATATGATAATCAGACTCAGGTTCTAGCTATTAGTATTTAAAATATACATATATACATAAGCTTACTTCAAAATTCTAAATGAGACAAAATCTGCTTGCCTGGAACAGAAGAAAAAAGATCTAAAAGAGGAGTGTATGAAACAGAGATATTCCAAATTTAGGTTTTTTGTATAAAGTCTAGAAATGTTGATATTTTTAAGATTTCTCACACAAAGTTTTTTTTATAGATATATCAGAGGACATAACAGAAAATATTTTTTATTTAATTTTCATATCTAGGCCATAGACCCTGATGGATTAATGTGATAAAAAGACTTTGTCATGGCATACATAGATATAATAATAACAACACATACTTAATATGAGATTCTGTGAGAGCTTTGTCATGACAGATATAAAAATAAAATAAGTAAAATTTTTATTTCAATTAAAATGGCAGCTTGATGCATGTTTAAAATGCAAGATTTATTTTAACTTGAAAGAAGTCTCAGATCGAATATAAACCCAAATATTTATACATTTCAGATCAAGTGGAATTTTGTATGCTTCGATTTTAAAAACTTCTACATAAAATGAAGTTTTAATTTCAAAGTTTGAGATTCGCTCTAAGTCAAAGGAAACAAAATTATTAAAACTCAATTCATAAAGCTTAAGTGTTGTGGAACTACAGGATTTTAAGAGAAAATACCTTAACATTAGAGAATCAAAATTTTAATGACTTTTGCATATTTCATTTCAATATAAATATAGATGTGCTGTATCTTTTATTGGTGCAATTTAATGCAGTCTTTGCACAGATATGGACAACAAGTTAAAATATTTCAATAAATTCAAATAGTATTCCCATACAATAAAAAATTGTTTTCAACGTAAGTTTATTAGTAACTTTTGCACCATTTTTGTTACTTGTTGATTAAAGATGGTAAAATCGCTGCTTATAAAGTATACCGCTAATATGGAGCATGACAATTAAAACCATATTAAAAACATACCAAAACAGAGTTTTAAATACTGCTTTGATGTAAAAATATAATAAGGAAATAATATTAATTAAATTCAACAATAAATTAATAATACTCAAGTGTTAGAGATAAATTCAACAACTGCAAGTACTTGTAAAACATTTCACTAAATTAAAACACTTTAACAATCACAAACATGCATTTATGCATTGCTGTGACAAAACATTTGCACTAGCAAGTTATAATTTTTGATTTACATAACTGGAAGCATTAACAATAGATTTTTTATATCTGGCACTTCTTGAAAGATGATTTTTGTTGTCTTTATAAAGCTTATAAATGCAAACCACAATTATAACAAATGCTTAATTTTAGCTTAATAATATTTGACAATCAAAACCTAGGTTATCACAATGTTTCATAGGTGGAAACGGTGGACTGATAAGATGCCAAGTCTTATCAGGAGTTTCTTCAACAAAACAAACACTAGCATATGGGACTCTTGGAACAAAACACGTTAACTCTTTTTCCACTCGTGGCGCCCTTCCTGTTAGCTGACGACTACATGTATCTAAAGTACCAGCATGTCCAACAAAAAAGAGATTGCCTAAAATAAATTAATTTATGAATAAGAACTCTGTGAATGATTATTTTTCTAGAAAAGCAACTACCAGTAAAATATAACATACTTCAAAAACTGTAACAAACACAATCCTCCCCTGCAGTAGATTGGTTCTAATTTCAAATATGATGCACATTATTCAGACAATAACTATCTTAGATAACATATTTAAATCTTTTGAAGTATCATTAAAAATCTATGTAAGTTAGGATGACCATTTTTAAACCAAAAAAAAATATTAGGTTGTTACAGATGAAATGTCAGATTTGGTAGATAAACTTCAAGCAACAAGAACTGTGTGGAAATTGACTTTTAATCATCGAAATAGGCATCATTAAATGCAATACATCTCTCCCATCAAAATACCAGAGTAGTTATGCCAGTTACATAGAAGTCTGGTGTTTTGGACCGGTTTCATTGGTGAACTTTTTCCCTGCCAAAAAAATAATTCAAATGCTTAAAAAAGTGAGAGTCAGTTAGTGAAAGGTCTGTAAAATATGGAACGTGAATGGAGAGCATGTAATTTTTGAACAGTTGTTCTGAAAACGTATAGTCTCTGTTGTCATGAACAGGGCTGCGGAATTGGGCCCATTTTTGAGCGAAAAAGTCGGAGTCATCCATTTCACAAGCAGGTCTGCATTGTTGGAGTCGGCCCGTTTTTGAGTGAAAGAGTCGGAATCGTCCATTTTTCTAGACTCCACAGCCCTGGTCATGAAGCAGTAAAATTTAATTTCTGTTGACCAATCTAGGCTGCATAACACATAATTCTTTATACATTGTATCAAGCCAGGTACAGTATTTCTCTGTATCAATAGTTTCACCACTTTTCAAAATAAAGTGTGGGTACCAACATTTGTATACCGCCAAACAATCACCATTATCGTCTTTGGATGAAGGATTGGTTTTGGCATACCTTTCAGGGCTCATCCACATCAGAATATAGGCATCTTAGATGTAGCAGTTAGGCGTCTAACATACTGATGATCACTGATGAGTATCGTATCAAATCCACTTTTCATCGCTAGAGATATAAATTTTCTGAAAATTTTGAAGTGACAGAAAAAAACTTTTTGCTTCTGGAAAAATTGATTTTTTACAAATGTTTCTCAAAATAAGGCCAATAATCAAATTTTCTAATTTTTATCTTTAGTTGCTATGTCCAAATGAAGAGTATGTCGACACAGAAAATTTTCTCCTTGTTCTGTCACTACATTACTGAATACTAAGTCCAGCAAGAGAACAAGGACTTGGAAAAGGGTTGAGTTTACAGATATGCAATGTTACTGAGCAACATTTCAAAATGCTCATACTAAAAAATGAATTTTATAATGCAGTTCAAGTAATAAAATGATCGATGGAGTAATTTCTGTTTGCATCATATTAACAAAAATTGTATATATTATGAAAAATTATAAAGTGTTCAGCATTGATGCAGCAAATATATCATTAATAAATTATTAATGTTCATTTTTCTCCAACATGAATTACTGCAAGAAAGGAGGTGAATTTATGATGTTTAAAACTATTTCTTTAAAAGATTTGTAAAATTTTATTTCTTATATAGGTCTGTTTGTTTATTTGAATTACAAAATGAGTTGAAATTTAATTAAATTAACCTGCTAATTTAAAGGCACAACAAAAGTTTCATTATTCTTATTTTCCTGGATCATTTGACTGAAAAAAAAATATTGGTTCTATTATTAAGAAGAAAATCATATAAAAGAAACTTACTGCTACATTTTTTTTAATAATAAAACTTGGCAGGCACATTAAAGTAGAGATACATAATGATGAATTTTAAGCATACAAATTCAAAAAAGTTTGAGATAGCTGGGAAATATTACAGATTGAATTGTACCCATACTATTTTCTCAGGGTTCATAATCAAATGTGGGAAAAAAAATACCCGATTTTTCCAGGAAATTTTGCAAAAAATCAAATATAAAACAATCATAATGTAAAAAAAAAACAAAACATATTACTAGTAAAATACATTCCTTTATACCTACAAGGATTTATGCTTTTTAGGGAATATTATTTCAAAAACCTATTTTAAAGTACAAGACTAGAATTAAAAAAGAATTGTTATCCCACATGAATACATGACAAACAATATTCTGTATCCAGAAATATTTCTGAAAATATGATACATGCTATTTGCTGGTAAAATTTCTTTTGACAGGAGACATTTACTGTATTGGCACAAAAATTCACATTACAACAAGTACACACCATGTACAAGTTACAGAAAAAATAGAAATTAAATAATTATGGTCAGTACAAATGATATAGTAGACCAAGTCCATTAAAAAAAAAAAAAATATAGTCTGTTTAGAAGGTGAATAAAGTCTTTTTTATTCACTCCCACAGTGAACCAAGCCTGTTTTCACATACTTTCTCATATATGACATCTATTTTCAGACTTGGTTTACTGTGGGAGTGGATAAAAGAGATTTTATTCCCCTTCTAAATGGACTATCTCATTTTTTTTTTTAAATAGACTTAGTCTACTATGGTTGTGAAGACATGTTATGGCCAGCGTCCTACAAACCCCGGGCGACTAAAAAATTCCTCTTGGCAACTAACTTTTTTTACCTACTTATTAATTTAAAATTTTTTCCTTTAACCAAAACAATTTCCATGTGCGAAAATATTTATTTTTAATAGCGTGATTATTCGAAGTGGAAGAAAATACACCACACTGGAGCAACAACTCCCCCTAATTTTTCAGAAATCAGAGTTTTTTGCTAAGCCAAACTAAAGTGCAAGTTGAAAGAGCACTGCTTAGATTAGAAAACCTTAAAAATACTCCAGCATAAAATGAAAAAAAAAAAAAAAACATTGAATGATGTTTCATTAAGTGGAATGTACCAAAATATGCAGTTGTCAGATATATCTCACAAAAATGACAAATGGTATTTCAAATTAAAATCTCAAAGGCATTGTTAATTTATGTATATAATTTCTTGTTGGGAATTAAAGGTAAGGATATTAATTTATCTACTGTTTTATCGTTTAATTTCATAGTTTGTTTCTATTTAATTTTTATAATGCAACAGTGGTATTACCTTAAAATTTTTGCTGAGTTTGATTTTTTTTATTGAAAGTTAACTTATTCACTGCAAAATAACGCATAGATCACTCAAAAATAGCCAAATACGACTATGAGTTTCCAATTTTTCATTTTACAGTGAATGCGTTAATGTCAGAGAAATGATTCTTCAAGCTGGCTCCTAAGAATTTTTTCCTGGCGCCTAAGAGTTTTCAACTTTTGTCAGTCCCTGGTTATGCCCCAAGGAAATGTAAGAATTTTAGAAAAGTTCATGCTTGTGAGAATAACAGTGACATGCGAGGGTGCATAAAAAAATAAATAATAACAATAAAAAAAATATTTCCTAACTGTTACAAGTTTCAGGCAAAAATTAAAAATTTTCCTGTCTCTTTCATGACTTTTTTAGTAGTTATCATTTTCTTAGACATTTTCATGTTTTCCTGGTGCACATGAAGAATGACATTGCTAAATCCATTTTTTCTGTATTATTTCTTAAATGCAGAAATTTTTTTTATCATTATTGACCTTTGAATAAAAGTGCTCTGAAAAGAGTTTTCAACTTGATTAATTAAGTAAATCTTATTAAAATCAAATTACACTTATAATGGTTATAATCTTAATAAAAACAACTTAAAAAAAATTGCCCATATAAAACCTATTTGCCAAATCACAAAGAAAAAAAAAATCGTTCATAAACTTTTATCAAGTGATCATAGAATCTGAAATAAAAATATTTTTTGCAAAGAACTTACCAGGATAAGACTGAAGAAGTTTGGAAGATGTAAGAAAACTCCTCATGTAGTACTCCTCACATGATTCCATCACATTAAGCTCTATAATAGGTTTATAATCTAAAGAAACATTGAAACCATAATTCTGAAGTTCTTGTAGACTCATCCAAGCAGGCATACCATTCCTGTACCAAGCACACCACTCAAACAGCCCAGGTTCAATGTTGATTTTTAAATGTTCTTGATTACTAGCTATTAAAAAATATGGATATACATTAAATACTTCAAAATAGAGATGAGAAATAGAATTACTTTTTGTTAACAGGTTGCACTGTTCCACAGTTTCATGGCAACAAGTTCCAACAACTTGTTATTTTTGTATTGTATAATAAGGATGCAACAAATATTCGGTTGATATTCAGTATTCGGCTTAAAAGCCGAATACTAAAACAAAATCATTTACATTTACAATAAATAATATCAATTGATATATTCCTCCTATAGTGTCCTCTTGGGACAGAGGAGAAGAAGAAACACATGATTATGGGTAATAAGACAATACCTTTTTTATTAACTGATTATTGAAGAATTGACCATTCAAAATATTTGCTACTTTACATAGATTTAAAAAATAAGATGTAAGTAAATCATTTTAATTAAAATTATTCTTTAAATATAAAAGTGTTTTTGATTTTTTTAGAAATACTGGTAACATTAATGAAAACATCAAACTGTAAAAGTGTATAAACAAAGTAATCTTGCCTCAATTTAGAGTTAACAGAAGTACATTGTGCATATTTTTAAATGGATAAAGTATTTAAAATTAAGTAAATACGAATGTGAGAACAACTTATATTAAGGATGCACAACCTGTGGCCCATGATGGGTTAACAAGTGGCCTGCGAATTTCGTCAATTTATAATTGACAAAAGTTGCAATTTTTGACCATAGGTAGAAGGAAAAAATCGTCAATTTCGTCAATTTGAGGCGGAAAACAATTGCAAATTTCGTCAATCAGTAAATATCGCGAATTTCATTAATTGCCCAGCCGATAACATTTGTATCAATATAGGAAATTTCCAAGTTGCTGATTTCGTCAGTAGCTAGCCGAAAAATACCTCGAATTTCATTGTTTGGGCACGGAAAAATAGCATGGTTTGTCGATCATGCACAAATTTTGTTGATCAAGCATGGAAAAATCGTGAGTTTCGTCAGTTTATCGTGAGAAAAAGTGGTGAATTTCACCAATTTGCCGCGCTAAAATTGCAAATTTCGCCAGTTAAGAAGCACGAATTTCGTTGACTGAATGTGGAAAAATCACAAATTTTGTCGATCAGGCACGGGAAATTCTAAAATTTTGTTGGTCGGCTGCAGAAAAATTGAGAGCTTCGTCAATTTAATTTCGTTCATAAAGTTCGCATTATTTTCGGCACTAACCACTTTCATGCATATGTTTTTAAGCACTTTTAATAAAGCAAGATTTAATCCCCCCCCCCTCCCCCGAATAAAGTTAAAGAATATTTTCACTCCTTGAAAATAATCTTTGCTGTATTTCTGTTATGTATACAAACATAAACTGTTGATATATCCTTGCCAACTGAATTGGATATGGTATGTTGACTGGGTAGGAAAACCTAAAGGAGTAAAACTGTCACTCCTCTGAAACCATGTTTTTTATAGGCCACAGATCTCCCCACCGACGCGCAATAGAATATCTCTGTGTTACTTGATGTGGCCCACAACAATCCAGGCATTTTTGAAAGTGGCCCTTCTCTCAAAAAGGTTGTGAACTCCTAATTTACATGAACAATTCTACTACTTAATTTACTATCATATATAACTAACAAATAAAGTAAGAAAATATCACAATAATTTAAGAACAAAATACTACTAATTAGTAGTTAGACAATAATTCAAAACTTTTGAAAGAATTCTATTGAATAAGAAAATTTAAATAATTGACTATTAAAATCAATTTTTCTTTGTAAAAGCAAAACAAAATTTTAGAACATTAATTATTTTTATGGTCATAAAATGTTTTAAGACAATAATTCCAAACTTTTGAAAGAATTCTATCTGAATAAGAAAAATCTAGTAAAGCAAAAATTAAATAATTGACTATTAAAATTAATTTTTCTTTGTAAAAGCAGAGAAACAAAATTTTACAACATTATTTTTATAGTTATAAAATGTTTTTAAAAGCATTACAAATTTTAAACTAACTTGCAAAACTTTCAATATTAATAAAGGATTAACTTTTTTTTTTTTTTAAATCATCCTATTAATTACATACATCCTGTTACAGAACAAATAAAAGGGCAGCCTGTCCCCCCTCCCCTAAGCCAGAAATAATACCATAATCCTGAAAAAAAAAAAGAGCTGAAACACTTTTCTAAAAAAAAAAACTGGGTTTTTGCCACCACCACCCCTCCTTCCTTCGCACAAAGAGAAAAAAAAAATGTCCCCACATACTATTCAACTACCAGGGAAGATGTTCCTTAGTCTAAAAGTAAAATAAAAAATAGAAATTAAACTATAAACAACTAATAAATCAAATGAATTGCAAATACAAACCTTTTAACACATTTCTACAAGTTTCAACACATCTTAACGATGGAGAACAAAAAACATGATCAAATTTTATATTACAGTCTTTCATGGCTTCTCCTAAAAAATAGGATAGTAGTCTAATTCAATAATAGTATTAAAAACAGAGATACAATAATGCATATAAATGATCACTAAACATAATGCAACATAAACTAAAATTAGAAGAAAGTTAATTCCCAAAATTTGAATGAATAAAAAATATCTTCAGCTGAATAAAAGCCATTACAGAATATCAACCGCCCATTAGCTATAACAGCTCTGGCTCAAAATTTTCATGATAGTAAAATTTTTCTTAATATCGCCATGTTAATTTTATCTTTCAATTTTTGAATGGCTTTCGGAAGTTTTTCAATGTTCATGAATGGTATCTTCCTAATGCTTACTTTAACAAACACTTAATGCAAAATGGAAATTTATAATACCACTGGTTTATTAAAATAGTTGTAATAAAAACAGTGTATTTTTCTATTAATCTTTAGAAGGAAAGAAACCCAACAAAATGTATTCATTAATGTAAAGAAAAGTTTCTGAAGAGATTCATTATTGCTGCTGGATTTTATTATGAAGGTAAATTTAAAGCTAAAAAACATATCAAGTAAAGCTAAAATAAATTCATTCTTCCTTATCCTAATAATGCTTATGCAAATAGAAATCTTTGTCTAATTTTAGAAATTCTATGATTAAATGAGGCAAAAATTACTATTCAAAAATTCTGGTAGAAAAAATTAAGATTTGTACACACCCAATGCATCACACATATATATGACACTCCTTATAAGGAAGTTAATTATACAACATTTATTTAATCAGCAAAATGTTTTGGAATCCATTTTCGCAAAAGAAGTTCTAGCTTGATATGGAAAAGATATCAACAAAATAGGGCTGTATATGGACAAAATCTCCGGTCGCATTTGAGAGTCCACTGCTACATCACATTTAATAAAAAAAATAATCACAAACAGGAATAAATTGTGTCCTATTTGAAGAGATAGTTATAAATTCAATTGACACTTTCCCCATGAACTTTTCTACAATTGGTTTGTTAAAGCAAGCATTAGAAAGGATAGAAAGTAAGCCATTCATCAACATTGAAAAGGCTTCAGAAAGCCATCCAACAGGTGTGGGAGAAAATTGCCATGATTATACTAAGAAAAAATATACTTCATAAAAGTTTCATAACTGCACAAAAAAATTCATCCAGCATATACAAATGAATTGGTATTATGTTAAAATTATACAGAACTTTTAGAATTATTATTGTTTTTCAACTGAATCTCTTTTTTTTTTAATTGTATTTCATATAATACCAAAAACCTGCAAAATTCTTCATTCGTTCTGGGAAAATTTCGAAATTCGTCAATTGTTTCTTTTGTGTGTGTATGTATCAGCATTTTATGAAATGTCTTTCATATTTCTATAAAAGATTAAATTGCACTCCTACATACACATGAAAAATCTCTATGTGCATTTCTTGTTTATTCCCACAGAGCATTTTTGATCAATTGAAGGTTCATTGCAGAACATTGCAAAATGTTCTGCTTTGGGGTTATTTACCTGTTTTGCAATATTTCAATTTTCCCTCATTTACCATGACCTTGTTTGAATGCAATCTGCTCTCCTTCATAGCTGGTGACACTCTGTGGTCTTCAAGCAAGCTTTCGAATCATCTCAAATTATTTCATTTTTTAAATTTTTCTGATGTAATTTTTCCATTCATATAATTGACGAAGACTCGACAGGAAGCTTTCGTCTCTGGACTTTTCAGCATTTCAACCTGATATTTATCCTGAAGATGACTGCATAAGCAGTTCGAAATATCAATATTATGCTTTATCATTAATTTTATTTGTACAAGTTAAAGTTGCTGTTTATGTGTATCATTGAGCAAGTTTATGTGTTTTTAACGTATACATCTTATTTTTTACCTATGCAATAATTATATGTTATTTCTTTTATCTCTTAATTTATTACGAGTTTCAATGGATTATATTGGCAAGTAACATGTTATATTTTGCTTAATTTAGCTACCTGTTACATGAAAAAGTGCATTTTTAGCAATATGTGACATTCTTGCCAACTGAAGATTAAATACTACATGTTGCTATGTTTGTCACCTTTATTTTCCTTCATTATATTTTCTACTACATTTTGTTCTATTTGTGATTATTTCCTTTTTTATGTCAATTTTATCTAATATCCTCAATATATTGATAATACTCAATATAAATAATTAGGATTGTCAATATTTTGAGATTTCTTAGCAGGTTCTGTACACCAATTAGCTTTACTTTAATATTATGTTTTAGTATAACAATTAATGTATAATATTATTACACGCCATTTTCATCTACAATTTTGGTAATATTGTTATTTGAACTTGTATGATAAATTTTGATTTAAAAGTATTTTATATATATATATATATATATATATATACACATACAGTAGACTCCCTCAAATCCGCACAGCTTAGGACCAGAGGTTTTGCAGATTTCTGGTCATTGCTTTTTTTACATTTTTTTAAACAGTAATTTGAATGTAATAATGCAATCGAAATTATAATGAATGCTTACAATATAGTAAAATATGAAAATAATTAAGTAATAAACTAAAATAATAAAAATTAAGATAATTAAAAAAATTATTAAAAGTAAAGCTCAAGTAAATAATTTATAATTAAATATGCATAATAAAGATAAGATACATTTTTTTACTTTCTTCTATCTTCAATAGAAGAAAGTATTGTAATCGAAATTTTTTTCGACTTCCGGTTTTCGACGGATTTGCATGTTTTAAGGGTCAGAGATTCCAAAAAACATGTTTATAGAAAATGTCTGTCTGTCTGTGTGTCCGTCTGTCCGTCTGTCCGTCCGTCCGTCTGTCCGTCCGTCCGTCTGTCCGTCTGTCCGTCTGTCTGTCGCCATTGTACCATCAAAAAGTGTATGAAGTTATGTATAGAATTAAACCAAAATTTTATTATAAGTTTTTGGCTATGGCAAGCATGTCCTCCCGGAATTTGGAAAAAAATCGCCGGTAGGGGGCGCTGATATAACAATTTTTGTGCGATTTTGAATATTGTACCATCCAAAAGTGTATGGAGTTATGCATAGAATTGAACCAAATTTTTAGTTTAAGTTTTTGGCTATGGCAAGCAGGTCCTCCCTGAATTTGGAAAAAAGTCGCCGGTAGGGGGCGCTGTAATAGCGATTTTTGTGCGATTTTGAATATTGTACCGTCCAAAAGTGTATGAAGTTATGCATAGAATTAAACCAAATTTTTATTTTAACTTTTTGGCTATGGCAAGCAGGTCCTCCCTGAATTTGGAAAAAATTCGCCGGTAGGGGGCGCTGTAATAGCGACTTTTGTGCGATTTTGAATATTGTACCGTCCAAAAGTGTATGAAGTTATGCATAGAATTAAACCAAATTTTTATTTTAAGTTTTTGGCTATGACAAGCAGGTCCTCCCTGAATTTGGAAAAAATTCGCCGGTAGGGGGCGCTGTAATGGTGATTTTTGTGCGATTTTGAATATTGTACCGTCCAAAAGTGTATAAAGTTATGGATAGAATTAAAGCAAATTTTTATTTTAAGTTTTTGGATATGGCAAGCAGGTCCTCCATGAATTTGCAAAAAATTTGCCGTTAGGGGGCGCTGTAATAGCGATTTTTGTGCGATTTTGAATATTGCACCATCGAAAAGTGTATGAAGTTATGCATAGAATTGAACCAAAAAAAATTTTTAAGTTCTTGGCTATGGCAAGGAGGTCTCCCTTAATTTGTAAAAAAATCGCTCATAGAGGGCGCTGTAATAGCGATTTTTGTGCCATTTTGAATATTGTACCGCCGAAAATTGTATGAAGTTATGCATAGAATGGAACCAAATTTTATGTGTTTATTTTTGGTCATGTCACGAAGGTCCTCCCTGAATTTGAAAAATTCTGCCGGAAGGGGGCACTATAATTGCGATGTCTGTACCATTTTCATTATTGTACCATCGAAAAGTGTATGAAGTTATCCATATAATTGAACCAAATTTTTTTTGCATGTTTCTGGCTATGCCAAACAAGTCCTCCCTGAACTTGAAAAAATTCCGAAAGAAGGGGGCGCTATAATTCCGATCTCTGTGCCATTTTCATTATTGTATCATCGAACAGCGTATAAAATTATGCATACAATTGAACCAAAATGTTTGTGCTTGTTTTTGACTTTGGCCAACAGGTTCTCCTTGAATTTGGAAATATTGCGCGGTAAAGGGGCTCCGTGGTAGCGATTTTTGTATACTTTTCTTGATTTTTCGTAGTTCTATTGTGCATCGGCGGCTCATGCAGCGGCGGGAACTCGCTTCCTGCTATGCCGGCTATTCGCAAACAGCTGATAACGACAGAATAAGGAAAAATTAATAATTTTAACAAATATCATGATATAGATTAACTCGTTTTTAGTCCATTTAATTGACTTGAGCAGAAATTTAAGATGAAAATCAAAGTTGGTATAGTATTGAACTAATAATATTGAAGTATTAACATGTGTAACTAGGTTTTGAAATATTAAGATGTATAAGATAGAAGAAAGTTTTGGGATTGGCACATCCAACTAGTTTTTTTTAATTATTAAATGAAACTTTCCTCATAAAGGTATCCTATTAATTAGCATAAAAATCATAATGTAAGGAAGATTAATTTCAGGTTTAGCCATACTTAATAACCAAAAAAACTTGATTAATACATAAATATATGTTTGGTAAAAAGATTGTGATTGCCAGTGATATCAGCAATATTTTAATGTTTTTCAGAAATAAATTTATACTTCCTTGGCGAAAAAGCTTGAGTTCAGTAATATTAAGAAGAATTATATTAAAATACATGTGGAACTGATATCTCTATATATATTATGCTATAGTATGTGGCACAGAAATTGCGATTATTTGCTAATTGTTTGATGGCAATGCCTGAATGAAACGCATCTCACTGTTATTGAACAACATTTAATGCATCTCCATACCTATAAGGGGGGGGGGGGGGACCCTGTTCCGTCGCCAAATGCCACCAAATTTGGCAACTACAATTAGTCACCAAAAGTGATGCCAACTTGGCGATATCTCTAATATTTCACCAAATTCCCATAGACTTCCAATATAAACCAATAGGGTTTACTTGCTTACAGAAAATCAACAAATTGAGATATTTTAATGCAACAAAAACTAATACAGTATGGAACCATTTATCTGAAAACCAGTTAACCGGAAAACCAGTTATCCGGAATGATATTTCTGATAAACTGATTTCAGAATCTTTGCAGAAAAAGGTGTCATACACTGCCAGTTTGACATAGGCTTTGCTTGAAACAATTGTATAATTTGATGACAACATCTAGCATTTGAAATGAAAACATATTTAGTTGTACTTTAGATGTTTTAATTTTTATGCAGAAGAAACAGGAGAATTTTTGTTCTTAAAGAATTCCCATAAATTTCCTTCTTTTAAACTCTGGTTAACTTTTGATCTTTCTTGCATTGATGTTTAATCCAAGTAATCTAATAATTTAAAATCAGAAATAATGTCACAACCACACATATTCCACAAATCTTATCAAATGGATGCTGCTTTAATGCACAACCAGTTAATTGGAAAAACCAGTTATCCGGAATACATCTGACCCCAAGCATTCCGGATAAATGGTTCTGTACTGTATTAGCTTAAGGGATTATATTAATTATATTTAAGGGAGTCCAAGTAAATTAAATTATGAATAAAAGTAACACGATACAATGCTTAGTATGCTTTCCCAAACATAAATTTTAAGGAAGACCAAACTGGTCACCAAGGGTGGCTAGAAAAAATAAAAAAGTCTAATTTTGTCCCTACATCTGAACTGAAAGTTTTACCGTTTACATCTGCGATGATGTACAGATTTTAGGATTGTGGACTTGAAGGAGTCTAGTGTATTATTATTATTGTTTTCAAATACAAATTAGTTCCGTTTGTACATAAAAATAATAAGGTTGCCAGAAAATATGTTTCCAAATTTCCTTCTCTCACCAAGATGCCTATATACTGGAAAAGTACCAAATTTTAAATATGCGCATTTTTGTAAACAAACCTCTCATAAAAATCTAATTTCCTACCCCAAAATGCATTTTAACATTTTCACAAAACATTAAATTTAGTTAACAAGAAACATTACAGTGCACCTAAAATTAAATTCCTATCTTTACATAGAATCACTATGTTTAGTTGTTAAATAGTTTTAACAGAAAAGTGTAAATATATATTAATACAAGTACATGCATGTAACAAAATATAAAATTTTAATACAAAAATTAAAACCTGTTAGAGTTGCTTGATGCAATCCAATTCGGGTAAGAGGAGAGTCTTTAAAGAAATCCATAGGACCACCAATTCGCTTTGGTACTGAAACAGGCATGTTGAGGTTTTTTCTAATATAATTCCCTAGTTAGACAAAATAGTTTATCTTACAGAAGGTTTCAAATGATATTCCATAACATTAAACACAATGTCCCATATTTACACTATATAAAGTCAAGTGAAATAGAAGAAGTATAAATGTCCCTAAAAGGTTGAAACACACTTTAATTAAAAAGCAGGAAACCAATGTTTAAAAATGCACAAATAATACGTGAAAAGCAGCAAACAGCTGTTTCGAATTTACTAGCGAGATTCTTCTTCAATGCAAGATAGAGCAAGACACAGCGTGCTAGAAAAAGCAACGCTGAGCAAAATGACAGAGATGCGCCGGCTTATATAGGGGAGAAGGGGGCACATGTGAACAGTAGATATTTTATTCAGTTAATTTAAAATAAAAATTCAAAAAATTACCAACTGATGGTAGTACTGGTACCATCTTTTGACTGAATTTTCAGAACAATAGGCCATTTTAATTTCTGGTAGTTGTAATTTGTTTGTTTTAGAAGGTGTGAAGTAAAAAAATCTTCTAAGTTATTGAAGTAAAAATTCATTCAACACATTTTTAAAAGAAGAATATCAGCATTGCATTGTATAGTGGCATTAATTAGATAAGTCTACAAAAAGTTTTGTTTCCTTATTTCAATTAAAAATATCTTTTTTTTTATAAGTTAGGCTGAAGTTGGTAGATGGGACACTTGTAAACAGAACATATGGGGGCAGATGTGAACAGTTCACAAGTGTATTTTTTAAGTCTGTGAATGCATTATTTTTTTTTTTTAGTTTAAAATTTAATTACTCTTGTCAAACATTGAGCTATATATTCAATGTTTTTAAGATTGCTTCACAGTTTTAATTTACTGGAAGTTAGATATCAATTAAAAGTGACTCAAAAGGAGTAGGCATATTAGTGTACAATTTTACGAATAATTTCTTGTATCTATGTTAAAATATTTATTGATTTATTTACACAACTAGAAAGAGGGCATCTAATTAGTTTTTATCACTCTTTTTATTCACAAAAAATTATTTTTCTCTTATTTATGCATGTTCACATGTGCCTCCACCGGGGCACATGTGAACAAATTTAGACAATTTTTAGAATGATGATATAAGTTAGAAATTCTTGATAAATGCATCCAAAAGTTTCACCAAAAGAACAAACAAATTCTAAGTATTCATATAAATCAATTTTTGTTTCAATAGCTCATAACAATTTTGAGAAATAGTCAAAAATGTAAAAATTGTTCACATGTCCCCCCCCCCCCTCTCCCCTACCCAATACGAGTAGTGAATGCAACAAAGCAACTAATGAGACAGAAGCAGATGAAATGATTGAGTGGACAAGTAGCAACATCTACCGGAGAATGAGAGAAAAAGGAACCAAAAAAGGGGAAATTAAATTAATGCTTTCCAAATACTTGGAAAATCAGGAGTACTATAGTCATTGACTAAAGAGTGAGAATTTTTAATGATGTGGTAAGCTTCCCAAAAATCAAGATCAAGGTTAGAAGAACATTTCTGAATAATGATGGCTGAGGAAAAATTAAACCTACGTTGAAAAGACCAACAATGTTGAGCAACAGAAGAACGTTTAAGCTTCTGATTTTTAACATAACCTTCATGCTCTTTTAAACGAAATCTAAGAGCATGTTTAGCCTGACCGATATAAGATAGACCACACTGGCAAGAGATTTGGTAAATACCCCAGTTATCTAGGTGATTAATGGGGTGTTTGAGATTTGTAAAAGAGATTTAGTAACAGGAGAAAAAATAACATTAAAATCAAACCTTCCTAAGATTTTAGCAACTTGCTGACTGATTTTAGGAAAAAACCCAGTAGCAGAAACTGTCCAGCATAGCAGCGGGCACCTTTAAACCTTGCAGATTAATCCACCAGCTTAAAAAGAATGGCTGGGCTTAAAAAAAAAGCTGAAATTTACTTTAAGTCTCTAGATTTATGGTATTTGTTTCATAATTTTATTATATTTTCTTTATAAAGGCAAATTTTTCTTATTTATTGGGATATTGTTGTTTTGGCACTATTGGGTCGCAGGTCAATTTTAGTATGCTGACTGACACAGAAAATTCTGCTTCTGGGGGAAAAAATAGCAACACAACTGAAGTATTGGAGGTAAAATTAGAATGCTTTTCAGAATGGACGAGTTTCGTCAGTTTCTTATAAGTCTTTGTCATTTTGCTCAGCCTTGATTTTTCTAGCACGCTGTGTCTTGCTCTATCTTGCACTGAAGAAGAATCTCGCTAGTTGATTCGAAACAGCTGTTTGCTGCTTTTCACGTATTATTTGTGCACTTTTAAACGTTGGTTTCCTGCTTTTTAATATTCCTGCACATAGGCTTTAATTGCTATTTTAACAAACTTTAATTGTTTACCTGTTGGAGAAAATAAGCAATGTAAATTGCAAAAGTTTTCATAATGAGATATGAAATAAGATTATTATGTTAATGAAATAATCCTCCATTTATTATTATTTCTTAAAGTTACAATTAACACCTTTCTAGACAAAATTGATCAATTAAGAATTTTATTTTCCTTTTTACTGCAACAAGTTCATAAACAAAAAACTACATATCTGCAGGGGTGCAGAATATGTCCAATCTGCCGATCTAGAATCGGGGGGAATTTTTGCCAACTGGCAAAATTCTGCAGAAAAAATATGCAATTGATTTCGATTTTAACAATGAATTACATAATTCTCTGAGATAGAAAAATTTTCTCTACAAATAAAAAGATCCGTACGGTGACCTTCACAAAATCGAACTCAGGATAATATGCACCGTATATACTTGCGCGTAAGTTGAGAAAGTTTTGAAAAATAAAAAAAAATTCTATACCTACGGTAACACAGAATTTATGTAAGCCTATAACACATTGTAAAATTTTGAGGAAATTTTCATATGGATTCGGAGAAATGTTCGGAGTGAAAACATTTTCTGCACCCCTGCATATCCGTATTTTAAAAATTGAAAGAGTTAGGATGTTAATTAAAAATTGAGAATTTTAAGGACCATTATGTCAAATAAGAAATGCAAATGCATGAGATAATCCAAGAAAAATGAAATATGATAATACATAATTCATAATGCATTTGAACTTAAAAGATAAATGATTCGTGATGAAGAATTCCAAATTATTTACAGAAATGGTATTAGAAGAGTCCATAATGTATCAAAAATGAGACAAACTGTTTATTTCATTTATTTATTTTTATCATATTACTAGCATTTAAAATTACATTTGTATCTTTACATGATTTCTGCCTTATTTAAATGTATATTTGTGGAATTGTGTTGCAATTTTTTCCTAATTGTTTGTGTTGGTATAATACTTTTGATCTAGATAATGCCATCTCATCAACTTGTGAATGGCCCTATATTTTTACTGATGAAATGTCCTTTTTAACGATGTACAAAAAAGTGGTAGTATGAAGTATAGTATCAGCTTTTTTCATCTTCAGTTAATTTTAAATCCATAAGTATGCAGTTTTTTTATAACGATTTTCTTCAAATAAAATTTTAAAAAATTCTAATTGACCAATTTTGCCTAGTTAGGTCATATAATTTTTTTTTTAAATGTAACTTTTTGAAAATTAATGGAAGGACTATTTTCATTAACATAATCTTATTTCCTGTAATATTTTGAAAACTTTTGCAATTTGTATTGCCTATTTTATTTCCAGCAGGTGCGTGCTTCTCTCTTTTTGAGACATCCTGCCAGTGGCATATCTAGACTTATCATTTTGGAGGGGGCTGAGATGCAGTAAAAGTTTCTAAAAAGGAATAACAAGAAACGGAAGAAATTCTGCTTTAAACAGGTTTTTATCTTATTAGCAGGTAACACATCTATATTATACAATCAAACGTTCTAAGATAAAAATTGTACGGGACTGAGAAAAAAAAGCAGACTTTCGTCTTAACAAATATAAATCAATGGTTATACCGCATTTTTTAAAATGGAATACTGAAAATTATCTACTAAAAGGTATCTCGATAAATATTAAATAAAACCAAAATAAACAGCAAATTAAAAATTATTTAAGAACGTTCTCACTTTACCCCACCACTCTCAGCACATTCTCAGACTCATTTTGGAGCATACATGCACAACATTTGTAATACTTAAGTATTGAATAGCCTTTTTCATTTTCTCATAAATGCGATACATTTGATACATAAAATGCGTGTAAATCTGAGGCTGTGTATAACGAAAATTTGATTGAAATGGAAAATTTTGTAGTGCCTGTGAAATAATTCATTTTTTAAGAAGAAAACCTGTCTAAAACAGAATATTTTTTCTGTATCCTTTTTCCTTTTGAATTTTATCTTAGCAGGTTTCATTACATTTTACTAAACGGAATTAAACTTGATATTTTCTACAAATTTCAGAAGGGGCTGCAAGGTTGCAGCATTAATAAAATTTATGAATAGTCACACCCAGAATAGCATATATATGTGGTTCTTCCAAAGAGATTCAACAATAACATATCAAATCCCAGTTTTTAAAGCCTACTAGTCTTGTCACGCTGCCAAGAAAATGGATTAGTCTGCAGAGAAGGAAGCTGTGAATATGAAAAGGTGAAAAGTTACATATTGATTTTACAGTGAAACAAAACAAGACTAAAAAAGTTCTTCCAGCAAACATGTAACAAGAGGAACAGGTGGTGGCACAGATGTCATATATGCACCACGTTGCCATGATTTTTTTCTGACGCCAATGTTATATACACACTGGGGTACTTAACTGGCGCCAAAGTGTCGTTATTTTGCTTGATATGGTAACTTGGACGTTGTTGTTTATTTATTTTTATTTTCTTTTTTAAAATTATATAAATTGTTTTGTTCTATAGTTATTAATGAAACTCAGGGTCAGACTGGGCCAGGGAAAAGGGCGCAGACCTTAGATTTATAGAGGGCGCAAAAAATTTAATGAATTCAATGCCCTATTTAAGTTCCCTGGATCAAGACAGCTAGTAAAAAGATATAGTTTATATACTTTTCTGAGTTATAAATAAAAGAAAATGTGTTAGTGTTAGGGGTTTAGCCTTAAATTTCGGAAAATAAATTAAGATCATACAAGTACCAATTAGTCCCCAGTAAAAATATACACAAATTATAAATTTAAAATAAACTGTATAATAGAAAAACTTAGAAAACGTTTCTGAAACCATTTTTTTCTGTTGATCCGTCCAAAACAGAAGACAATCTCCTTAGAGTGCCGAAAGGTAATCCATGTCTTGGTGGTATCCATCTCTCTATATTTGAGAAACTAATTGAACAGACTAAACTTTGCCAATGTCTTTGATGATTGTGGCATGTTTAATGCCAAAATTAATGTAGGTCATGATTCGTAATTTTTTAATAATTGTCATAATTAAAAAATGTTATTGAATCTGAAATAAATTTGGGTCTACTCAATGTATTTCACTAAAAATTAATAAAAATTCATTCGGATGATTTTTATGAAGTTATAAATTAGAAGTTTGTCAAGTGGATTTAATGTCAAATTTTAAACTCTTTTAACGCCATGAAGATTTAAGAAAAAATATATAAACTGTGCATTTTTTTTATGTTTGTCTCCATCCAAGTAACTAAAATAAGTAAGGTCTCAGAAATGGGTGTATTGTTTGAAAATTCAAAATTGGTATAAATTTTAATATGTAGATGATTTCTGAAACATAATTTATGCATTGCACAAATTAGTAGACATTATTTCCAGTTGATTTGTACATATAGATTTTTTTTTCCAATTATTTTTATCAGAATAAGCAGGGGCCCGGGCGCAGAATAGGCGCAACGTTGCGACGCACGTCGCAGACTCTTGAGAAGGTCTGCAGACTATTTTTCAACTGTTAAAATTTAGAAAAAAAAAGTTTGTTAGAAATTATTTGCCATGTGCCATAATAATACGATCCATGCCACATGCGATTGACGAAGCTCCGATTCCCTTCAAAATATAAATAATTCACGGCGAAAACTAGACACGCGATCATGAAACGCCCATTATTAAACGAGTCAATCCTCGTTGGGTTGATTTCTTTAGAAATTAAAAAAAAATCGTAATTAGTCCGAAAATTCGGACGTAAATATCACCAATTTCGACAAATGTTCGAGGAAAAAACAATTTCGTCAATCGTTTGCAGTTAAAATAGCCAATTTCATCAAAGGATCGCGAAAAAGAACGAGAATTTCGTCAAAAGATCGCGAAGAAAACTCGGAATTTTGTCATAAGATCAAAAAGGAAACGTTTCGTCAAAAGGCTGCGGAAAAATAGCAACTTTCGTCAAAAGCTGGTGGGAAAATGCAGTTTCTATCAAAAGATCGCGGAAAAAACACGAACTTCGTCAAAGGGCTACGGAAAAATAGCAACTTTTGTCAAAGGATTGCAGAAAAGCGCAAATTTCATCAAAGGATCGCGGAAAAAACAGTAATTTCGAAAAAGGATCGCGGAAAGAACGCGGATTTTATCGAAGGATCGCTAAAAAATGAGATTTTCGTCAGAAGATCGTGGAAAATAGGCGAATTTCGTCAAAAGATGGCGAAAAGTTTGTCACAAGATCGAAAAAAAGCCCCTTTCGTCAAAGAGCTGCTGAAAAATAGCAACTTTTCACAAAGGATGGCGGGAAAACGCGAGTTTCGTCAAATGATCTGGAAAAAACAATAATTTTGACAAATGATCGCGGGAAAAGCGCGAATTCTGTCAAAGGATTGCGGAAAAACAGCGAATTTCGTCGAAAAATCGTGGGAAAAAGCGAATTTCGCGCAAAGATCGCTAAAAAAAGCGAATTTCGCGCAAAGATCGCTAAAAAAAGCGGATTTCGCTAAAAGATCGCGAAAAAACACATATATCTTCAAAAGATCGTATAGAAAACGCAATTTTTTTTCAAAGGATCGGCAGAAAAAACGTGAATTTCGTCAAAAGATCGCGAAAAAAACACGAACATCGTCGAAAGATCGCGAAAAAACGTGAATATCGTCGATAGATCGCGAAAAAAACGTGAACATCGTCGATAGATCGCGAAAAAACGTGAACATTGCCGATAGATCGCGAAAAAAAAACGCGAACATCGTCGAAAGATCAATCGCGAACAACGTCGAAAGATCGCGATAAAAAAGCCGGACATCGTCAAAAGATCGCGATAAAAAAAGGCGGACATCGTCGAAAAGTCGCGAAGAAAAACGCGAACATCGTCGAAAAATCGTGCATTTCGTCAAAGGATCGAGGAAAAAAAGGTGAATTCCGTCAAAGAATCGCGGTAAATTTGCTGAAAAATTGATGTTTTTACGAGATTTTTTTTACAGCTGAGTGGCAGGTTAAAAATTAGTTAGCCATGTTTTGAGTGAAAGCATGTTAAATTTTGAATTACACAACTAGCTAAGATTGATAAATAAAACATTGCAATAGAATTACTTATATATTTGCATGAATTACTCAAATTTGATTTTCTAAGAATTTCATTCTGCACCAATAACAGCTTTTATTGCTAAAAGATTCGATTTTTGCTGCTACAAAAATGGATTTTACTGATACAAAATTAGATTTTTGCTGCTTCAAAGTGGCTTTAGTACACTTTCATCCCTGTATCTATATATAATTTTTGGATATTATCACATTGTGTCAATCTTTTCAAAAAATTTTGAAATTGCTGTTCGTATGTTACTTTTACTGTTATTCTGTTTCAGACATTTTGACAAATTTTATAAAAGATTTTTCCGATAGTGGTGTTAAAAATTTTGAGGACAAAGATAAATTATTTAAAAAAATACTTTCCTTTTATGTTAATTACAAATACTGGGGGGGGGGGGGGGGTGAATGCATGAGGGACTGGAAAGAGGGCGTTTGTCCTTAAGTTCTGCAGACTGTTTTTAAAGTTTCTACTTGCGTTGCAGACTGCAGAAAAAAATTCTGCTGCTGGGAGCAGGGGGTGACATTCCCCAGGGATTGTCAATGTATTACATTAATCTTACTTCATACATGGGTCATTCCACATGAATTCAACCAATGGGTGTTGCACCATAGTCACAGATTTTTTTTTAATTTTTATCATAGACAGACATAGTAGTGAAACACACAAATCTGAAATTTAAAATTAATTTTTGCAATATTGGCTGAGATATAGCCATTTGAAAATTGGTCATTTTTACCAAATGGCAGCCATCTTGGAATCTTATCAGTACCTATAAATGGCCATAACTTGACAATTAATGGCTCGAATTCTACGTTTGTGGTACCAACTTGAAGCTATTTGTATAAAGAATGCATATTTCACATTAAAACAATAGTAAATTTTCATTTTTTTTACTTTTGTTTATGTGCAAACTGAAAATATCGGCTGACTGTAATGGCCCATAAAAAAAATGAATCATCATGAATTTTTCTGAAACTTGGTAGAAACATTGCTCTATCTGTGTGCTTTAAATAAAAAAGAAAAAAAATTGCAGAGGTAAAATTTGTTGTTTTAAAATTAATGTTTTTTTACACATAGGGTGTCATTAACTAAATAATTATCATTTTAGAATCTGTAAGTATTCCTATATTAAGAAATAATGGTTAAAATAAAATTTTCTAACATCTGAATTAATGTAAAAGTATATTGAAAACCTCATTTGTACTAATTTCATAGGAATCCCTTCCTCCTCCCCCCCCCCCCCCAAAAAAAAGTATACAATTGAAAAAATTTTACACTGAACAAGATAAGAAAATAACTTAAGGAATATAATGTATAATTAATTATAAAAAAACCTATAAATGCAATACATATAAATGAGGATTTATTTTACATATAGGGGAGAGTGGGGTCAAATGGGACAGTAGGTTTTTCTCTTTATGTATCATGCTAAATATTTCATCAATCACAGATTAGATGAAGCAATGGTACCCCAATCTTCAATTGAAAAGTAGCTGATCTACGTAAGCTTGCAATTGTATAAAGAAAAAGATTATTTCAAGAATCAAAAGTAAATTTGCTTCATATACTTTTTATGCTTTCTGTATATTAATGATTTGTTTATGCATAGGTGAAATAATTTCCCTATTTATGGAATATTATACTGTATATTATCCATAATTTAAACTATGCCTAAAATCAGTATTTCTGTTCATACAAGAAGTTTAATATAAAAGAAGGTAGACAGAGGAATGGGACATGCCAGCAAAGGGGGGACTGGGACAAGTCTAATTCTTACTTTTTAATAAGATGAGCATAAATTGCTAATATACAAATATTTTTAAAGGGTAGTATATTAATTATAACATTGAAAATATATTCATTTACTTCAAAATATAAATAAATTGAATGGATGATTTTTACTTTCTTCTATCTTCAATAGAAGAAAGTATTGTAATCGAAATTTTTTTCGACTTCCGGATTTCGACGGATTTGCATGTTTTAGGGGTCAGAGATTCCAAAAAACATGTTTATAGAAAATGTCTGTCTGTCTGTGTGTCCGTCTGTCCGTCGCCATTGTACCATCAAAAAGTGTATGAAGTTATGTATAGAATTAAACCAAAATTTTATTATAAGTTTTTGGCTATAGCAAGCAGGTCCTCCCGGAATTTGGAAAAAATTCGCCGGTAGGGGGCGCTGATATAACAATTTTTGTGCGATTTTGAATATTGTACCATCCAAAACTGTATGGGGTTATGCATAGAATTGAACCAAATTTTTATTTTAAGTTTTTGGCTATGACAAGCAGGTCCTCCCTGAATTTGGAAAAAATTCGCCGGTAGGGGGCGCTGTAAATGCGTTTTTTGTGCGATTTTGAATATTGTACCGTCCAAAAGTTTATGAAGTTATGCATAGAATTAAACCAAATTTTTATTTTAAGTTTTTGGCTATGGCAAGCAGGTCCTCCCTGAATTTGGAAAAAATTCGCCGGTAGGGGGCGCTGTAAATGCGTTTTTTGTGCGATTTTGAATATTGTACCGTCCAAAAGTGTATGAAGTTATGCATAGAATTAAACCAAATTTTTATTTTAAGTTTTTGGATATGGCAAGCAGGTCCTCCATGAATTTGCAAAAAATTCGCCGTTAGGGGGCGCTGTAATAGCGATTTTTGTGCGATTTTGAATATTGCACCATCGAAAAGTGTATGAAGTTATGCATAGAATTGAACCAAAAAAATTTTTTAAGTTCTTGGCTATGGCAAGGAGGTCCTCCCTTAATTTGTAAAAAAATCGCTCGTAGAGGGCGCTGTAATAGCGGTTTTTGTACAATTTTTGTGCCATTTTGAATATTGTACCGCTGAAAAGTGTATGAAGTTATGCATAGAATTGAACCAAATTTTATGTGTTTATTTTTGGTCATGTCACGAAGGTCCTCCCTGAATTTGGAAAAATTCTGCCGGAAGGGGGACTATAATTGCGATGTCTGTACCATTTTCATTATTGTACCATCGAAAAGTGTATGAAGTTATCCATATAATTGAACCAAATTTTTTGTGCATGTTTCTAGCTATGGCAAACAAGTCCTCCCTGAACTTGAAAAAATTCCGAAAGAAGGGGGCGCTATAATTCCGATCTCTGTGCCATTTTCATTATTGTATAATCGAACAGCGTATAAAATTATGCATACAGTTGAACCAAAATGTTTGTGCTTGTTTTTGGCTTTGGCCAACAGGTTCTCCTTGAATTTGGAAATATTGCGCGGTAAAGGGGCTCCGTGCTAGCGATTTTTGTATACTTTTCTTGATTTTTCGTAGTTCTATTGTGCATCGGCGGCTCATGCAGCAGCGGGAACTCGCTTCCTACTATGCCGGCTAATCGCAAACAGCTGATAACGACAGAATAAGGAAAAATTAATAATTTTAACAAATATCATGATATAGATTAGCTCGTTTTTAGCCCGTTTAATTGACTTGAGCAGAAATTTAAGATGAAAATCAAAGTTGGTATAGTATTGAACTAATAATATTGAAGTATTAACATGTGTAACTAGGTTTTGAAATATTAAGATGTATAAGATAGAAGAAAGTTTTGGGATTGGCACATCCAACTAGTTTAATATCATCTCTGATTAACAATCCTGAATTATCCTTCCAGCGATGAAGATACTGGAATTTGATATTGTAGCACAGACATTATCAACCTACAGTCTTTGTTAGATTGTAAATATAGCTGACACTAGACTATTTGCTTCTTATAATACATTATTTTATAATTGTCCCATACCTCCCTGTTAGTGTGTATGTGTGTGTGTGTGTGGGGGGGGGGGGGGGTATGGGACACATTTTGAACTTTACAATTTCTTTAATTATAAAATTGTTTCTGAAAATTATGTTTCTATATTGTTCAAAGACATTAGAAAGTGTTTCATTTTATATTCTAAAAATCAAAATTTTTGTTTTTGTGTCAAACAAAAATGATTTTCTCATTTTTGTAAAAAGTGTTTCATTCCTCCCCACTCTCCCCTATACATAGAACCTATTTAAGACCTTTTTCCCACTTAAAAAATTAAATTTATATAGCCAAATTTTTACTTCTCACTTTACAAATTTTCTACTTAAGTTTAATATTAGTGTGTGATCCTTTACAGTAAAAAACTTCTACTGTACATATATATAGTATATATTTAAATCATTCAGAATGCATTAAATGTTCAGATGTAAGTATGTCAGTGTATAATTTTTATTTCAGTTTATTTAGTATAACTGGACTTACTTATAAAACTGATAAAATCCTTGGTAGTTTAAATTTGAAGAAAAAAACTTATATTATAAAGTTATATGCATGTAAGTAAATATTTTGTTCATATTTTGTCTAGATTTGTTCCATGTGTAAGTTTAAACTTAGGCTTATTTCTCATCACATTCAATGTTTTGCCCTGGATTTGTATTTATATTAATTTTTTTTTTGTCTCACTGTATCTAGATTTTTGTTCATATAAATTGTAACTCAGTGTGAACTAAAAACATCAAATGTCAACTCAATTAACTCATTTATATATTTTTATTTTATTTTATTTAAATTACACAATTGAATAAATTCAACTGTAATTAACAACTAGTATTTTTCCATCATTTCAGGAGAAAATATTATGTGGCTTTTTTTTTTTTTTTTTTTTTTTTTTTAATGTAGTCCATTATAGTAAGGGATTTAATATTTATGTACAATTATGTTTTGAGAATTACATTCTCACATTTTAAATGAAATAAAAAGTACTGTAGAAATGAAAATTTACTAGTATTTTAATACAATATATGAATATTTAGTATAAATAGCTGCAAATTGATGTTTCTTTATTTAATTATATACAGGCAAAGTTCTTTAATCCGCACAAGTTGGGACCAAAGGTTGTGCAGATTATGGAATATTGCGGATTATGGAGTATTGTGGATTATATCTCCATTTTCTTATTTCCGGACACTATTTTAATTCCATATTCAGTATAACATAAAAGAAAAATATAATAATTAATTTTTCTGGACAGTATTTTAATTCCATATTCAGTGTAACATGAAAAGAAAAAAGTGAAATATACTAATTAATTTAATATGCTATCTCAAAAAAATGCATTTTTCAAATTCTTGTATTAAAACATTTATTCTATTCACTTTTATATTTAAAATTTTCAGATATTTCTTTTAAAAAAATCATTTTTGGATCAAGAATTTGTAAATTTGTTTAATTGTTTACATTCATTAAGCAGTGCGAATTATAGAAAATTGCGGATTATGGGAGTGCGGATTATAGATCCTTGACTGTATATGTAATGATTCCAGTGGGCTGGTCCTGGATGATGGCTCAGAAAGTGACTCGGGAACCTTTATGCGAATCGAACTCATTTATTAGACGCTCATCATACATCTGATTCGCGAGTCGATCGCCAGTCCCGGAGCCAACAGCGTATATTTTGGGAGGTTACATTGGCGTAAGTTTAGCCAGCATCTCAAACGGCCAAAATCCCCCTTTTTTCACGCGTGTTCGAGGTAATATGGTGAAGATTCTAATATTTTCCAGCAGAGGGCAGAATTGTTAATTTGGGAGGAACATTTAATTGGTTTATTAAGTTTTGATTGATCTGTGGTCAAGGCCCGCACAATTCCCAGGGACTGTGACGTATCAGCCCTACCCACAGATGCAAAAAGTGCTTAGACTAGCAGTTTCACTCTTAAGAATCGTCCTAAAATGATCTCTGAAAGTAATAAGATGTATTGCTGGGAAACAAAGTTGCAAGGGGAGAAACTGGTTTTAGAAATAGATTTAAAGTTGGGAGAAAGAAAATTCTGATTTTAATTTAAATTTTTGAAATTTTAAAGGGTTTTATCCTTTCAATCCCCCCCTCCAAGAAGAGGTCCACCCAGATTCGCCTGCAAATCTGGGGGAAGGGGGGGGGACTCACCCAGGAAAATGGTGAATACAAAATCAGATAAGAAAGAATTTAATTGTGCAACACTACAGATTAATGTTAAAGTTAAGTCTAAAGTAAAATGTAAAGTAAATATAATGTTAAAGTAAAGTTTGCTAAGACATGAGGGCTGAATTTTGCTGCTGGAAAATATATTTAAAATTTAACTTTGAGTTGTAAACTTTAAGGAAAAAATTGAAGATCTTAAGTTTTAATGCAAAAATATCTAAGTTTGGGATATGGCTCTTGGGACAACCTGACCGAACTTTACATAATACTTGAAAAATTTAGTGGCATAAAATATAAGAATACCTTAAAATATAAAGAATACCTTAAAATATAAAGGAGGCATTCACTAGATTTTTCTGCAGATCTGCGATTTTCTGCTTTTTTGGCATTTTGCTATCATTAAAAAAAGATATATTTTAAGATTATATTTTATTACTAATCTTAAAGGATGGCAACGGCCATGAAGAAATTCAGTAATGTGCTCCAAGGCTCACACTTTCAATTCTTCTCCATCCGCTATATAAATGTCAGCATTTATGTTAAATAAATCTTATTATAATCTAAAAGTTAAAAAGATATAAAATTACACCTTATTTCTCATATCTCCACCCCCCCCCCTTTTTTAACTACTTTTCTTATTATGGTAAATGAATACTTAAATTCATCATTGAATTCTTTTAATATGCTGCTGTTTTACCTCAATAAGTTTTTAAATCTGTGTCTGTAAAAAAAAAAAGTGTGTGTAGGTTGTTAGCAATGAAGTGCTATTTGGGTGGGCTTGGGGAAGTCCCCCCCCCCCCTCTTAAGGATAAATTGTAGCAGGCATAACAAGTCAGACAAAAAAAAAAATCATTTTCTTTTATATTACTTCTTAAAGAATGAGTTTATAAAATGTATTAAAATAGGTCACTAATTTTTAAAATGGAAAAAAAACTAGTGTTTTGGGACATTCAAAGTTTTTTTATGTGTAAAATATACCACTTTTCAAAATTATTTGAAAAATTAAAAGCTAAGTATACTAAATAATACAGGAGGGGGCGGGGGGGGGGCACATAATGACCGTATTTTGTTACTGAAAATTAAAAAATAGGCTTCCAGATTCTAAAAAGTAAAATTGGTGTTAAATCGCGATGTTAGATGGATGATAAATCGATTTAAGAAATTTCTACATCGCCCAGTCCTAATGACACAGCTTTTGAAGCGCATGGCAACCCATTGACAAATTTTTGAATGGTCTTGTATTTTGTTGAACCCCTATTTTATCAACAGTTGCCACCTTTGCTCAGATTGTGCAAGTCACTGAATCCCCTTTGTTTGTGGAGGGTTATTTTCGGTGGAAGTTACTTAAAAAAAAATATTTTGTTTAAAGACTTAATGGGGTGGAACCATGGCCATCTTTAAAAATTGAATGTGTGGAATTAGACACTAGTGGATTTACCATGGTTAAAATGGGGTTACCACGGTCATGTCTAAACCAATGATTGAATTATTGAACATATTTTGAACATGGTGGAGGCGGGACCTTCATCTGTTTCCTAGAAGTGACAGGGGTTAAATACCTGCTCATATCTTGTTTTTATGAAATGGTAAGGATGGGACCTTCCATTTTGTCTCTTAAAAGTGGTTGGGGTAGCCAATTCACTGGACTCTTTAATGTGATTAAATATATTATTTTTAAAGAAAAACTGGATAAAAATACTAAAAATTAAAAAGCCAAATATTAAAATATAACATATAAAATGTAATATTCATCTATACACAAAGATATAAAATGAGTAAGGATTCACATAAGATTCAATATATAAAAAGAAATACTTGAAAAGGCGGATTGAGCTTTTCTCATTATGCAGAAAAAGGAACTCTTTTCTACACACAAATGATTAAAATATGGACTGAAATAAAATAACACACAAACTGACAAATACTGATATAACTGACTTACTATTTACACACATGTAGAACTTTCAGGATGGTCATCCCTATTTAAAAAAATAATTAATGGAACAGGACACTAAATATTCGCACATTTTCAATTTCATGTGCATTATTTGATAGCTTTTACTTTAAAAACATGTAACCAATTTATTCACAGTATACCAAAAACATTAAAATCAAGTGACTTTATTTTTTTGGTGATCGCACGTATGCGTCACATGATGAATAAGAAAACAAAACTACTGTTACCTCAGTTTATCATTATTTTAATGCGCATGTAAAATGTCAATCCCAAATTTTTCTAAAGTTTTTAAATAATAAATCTTAAATCTCACAAGAAATGAAAATAAAGCTAATAAAAATTTTAAAATAGAAAATTTGAATTTGTTTAAAATCTTTAAAATCCTTTTAATACAGTTTTCATATTTGAAATAACTAATTGAAATCTTCATGAACGCTGTCAAAATTTTAAAATTTACACCTTGATAACAGTAAATTTTTGTTGTCTTTTTCATTCTAAAATAATTTGCGTTCTCGCGACGAACCTTTTTTATTTCCTCTTTTGCACGTTCGGCATTAAATTTCGTCGTTGATATTTAAGTAAAATATAATAATAAAACTAAATAAAAACATCGTTTAACCTTTTTTTTTTTTTTTTTTTTTTTTTTTTTTGTAACGAAAATATTCCATAAAATAAATAATAAACATGAGAAATCTGCAGTGTTAGTTAATTTCACAAAAAAATTAAGAGAAATATACTTAATCTTCCTAATAAAGTTCGCATATTTTTTTTTCCAATTATAGTTACTTTTAAAAACTGAAAAAACATCAATCTGAAATAAAAATAAATAAAAAGAAACATACCTGTGAATTAAGATTATCCAATGCATTTTACAAAAATAAACACTAATAATAAAACACTGATTAATTACTTTTTTTTTTTTTTCCAAATAGATTCTTACGATAAAGAAGAAAAACTAAATCATTAATTCATCCATTACCAGTCCTAAAGCAATAAAAACAAATGAGTTTGCGTACTGTCTGTTGCGTGAATCATCTGCTAACACAAAAACGAAAGTCTAAGTGACCTTTGCTCTTGAAAATAGCTGGTGAACTTGACAGTTTTAAGTTATCAGTTAATCACAGAAAATCCAAAGGAAGACACTGAGTTTGAATCATCTTTAGTATGTACAGTTTGAATCATCGCTAAACCGCAGATGTTCTATCTCTTTGAAGAGAGTGGAATTAGCATTAAAATTGCAGTCTAAAATTATATTTTCCTTTATCATTGGAGATGAAATAAATTTCAGAGTGAATAAAGTTTTTTTTTTCTTTCTTTCTTTTTATGATCGTTCGATGATTCGGTTGAAACTTAGGGCGCATAGTATTTCTCGGCTCTGAGGTCATTACTTTTTCTTTTCTTTCTAATATTTTAAAGTGCAGGCTGGCTAAAGTCATTTTTTTTCTTTTCTCACTGTAGTAATATGCTTTTCGCGTGGATCTTTGCAGGGAACTGTCCAAATCGCAATAAGTCCAGATATTTTTTTTTTTTTTTTATCGCCGTATTCACATATATTTCATGGCAGAGCAGAGGGATCTTTACGGCAGGTAACCATCCTCGCAGACTTTAAAAATATAATGATATCGCAAGCGTTCCAGACTTGTATAGGGAGTCGCGGCCCGTTCACTTCAAGGCATGTGTCTGTACAGAGATGTAAGTCAATCTTGGGGTGTCATACTTGTAAAATAATTGGAGTCGGGAACCTTTTGGTAGACCGAACTCATTTATTTGGTGCTCCATCTTACAGTCCATTTCGCGAGTCCGGTCGGAGGTCCTCGAGCCTGTTACGTTGATTATGTTAAGAGCGCTACATGGCCGTAGGTTTGACAGGCTTCTCAAATCTGCAAGTTCTCTCATTTTTGGCACGGGTTTTAGCTAATATCTTATTGTTTATCATAATTTCCAGCAGAGGGCACAGTTGTAAAATTGGGAGGAACATTTCTTTAATTGGTTGATTAGCTTTTGATTGATGGCCTAGGCTCAGATGCCAGACCTAGGCTTGGCCGGCCCGGGAATCGGCTAACCACAACTGAATAAGAATATTCCGAATGTCAGCATTTTTACTCTTAAAGATCATTCGAAAATGATCTCTGAAAGTAATAAGATGTATTGCTGGGAAACAAAGTTGCAAGGGGAGAAACTGGTTTTAGAAATAGATTTAAAGTTAGGAGAAAGAAAATTCTGATTTTAATTTAATTTTTTGAAATTTTAAAGGGTTTTATCCTTTCATATATATATATATATATATAAAATATACACACAATACCTTAATTCAGATGTTAGAAAATTTTATTTTAACCATTATTTCTTAAATTAGGAATACTTACAGATTCTAAAATGATCATTATTTAGTTACTGATACGCTATGTGTAAAAAACCATTTATTTTAAAACAACAAATTTTACCTCTCTGATTTTTTTTAAATTTAAAGCACACAGTTGGGGCAATGTTTCTACCACGTTTCAGAAAAATTCATGATGATTCATTTTTTTTTTATCGACCATTACAGTCAGCGCTTTTTTTGAATGATATTTTCAGTTTGCACATAATAAAAAGTAAAGAAATGAAAATTTACTATTGTTTTGATGTGAAATATGCATTCTTTGTACAAATAGCTTCAAATTGGTACCAGAAACATAGAATTTGAGCCATTAGTTGTCAAGTTATGGCCATTTACAGACACTGATAAGATTCCAAGATGGCCGCCATTTGGTAAAAATGACCAATTTTAAAATGGCTATATCTCAGCCAATATTGCGAAAATTATATTTAAATTTCAGATTTGAGGGTTTCATTACTGTGTCTGTCTATGATAAAAAAAAAAAAAAATCTGTGACTATGGTGCAACACCTTTTCTTTAAATTTGTTGATTTCACGTGGAATCGAATGACCCACATCCATAGTTGTGTACATTAACACAAAAAAGTATATATTCCTCTTCTTTGTTAGCAATTTCAGACTTTAATACAAGCCTGTTGAAATTTAGGATTTTTTTAGCCGTCATCATGCTGTGAAATATGAATTGACTGAATCTTTCCTTTTTTATACAATTCTTTTTTCCTTCAAAAGCACAAGCTTAAGCAACAGATAATTTTTGGGAAATCATTAGTCCATTGTTTTTTAGATTCGATGGCCAAGGATTGAGTTTGGCTGTTTTGTCTACATTGGCCAAATATCTGTCAGTTGGACCAACAGCTAATATTGCATCTGAGCCTGAGCCAATTGATGACTAAAGATCTGAAATGTCATTTGACCAATATTTATGCTTACTGGCAAAACTGCGGTAATAATAGCAATAATAAAATATTCTATTAACTGATCCTATTTTAATTAGAAACTTCAATTGCGTAGTTGATTTTTTAGGAAATAATTAATGATGTTTCCAGAATTACCGATTAAAATTGCTTATAATTTTTTTTGTTTCAGAAACATTTACCCTTTACTGTTTGTATTTTAACAAATATATCTAAAACTATTTTGCAAATAAATTTTACTTTTATGACTATTAAGATGCAAGCATGTCAGTGCTGAGAGCTTCAACCTTTTTAAATTACTAAGTTGTCACGTCAGTTATAAACATGACCAGTGATGTAGTCGTAATAAAACCCAGAGGGTATACGCTATAGGCACAGGGTATACGCTAAAGTCATGCCTAGGGTATACGCTACAGCTTAATATGAGAAACAGAGGGTATACGGAGCTTATGAAAAAAATCCAGAGGGTATACGACGTATACTCTCCACTACATTCCTGAATGTGACAGATACAATTTTTGTTATAATCTGACAGCAAACTTACTGTTTATTTACTTTAGCTTTTTTCTCTTTAGCAAAGTAGCATCTTCAAATGTGGTGTCTGCAGGTGTCTCCATCATCACACACACAAAAATTCCATATGCATACTTTGTTCAAAAAGTATTTATTTCTTTGAACAAAAATATACTTTCTGTATAGAAATGGAAATTTTGAAAACTAAAGCTCATGCTTCTTTTATTCTTTTAGAAAAATGCCGCATATTATAGGAGTATTTGAATAATGAAATATTCACTGAGAAAATAATACTTGCTTGTGAAAATAATAATACACTTGCAAGACTTAGTATAAGGAGAGGCATGAGGGGAAGAGGTATTTTATACCCTTAAAAATGCATTTATACATCCTTAAAATGCTAAATTTATATTGCACTACAATAAAGTTTCTAGAAAAATCGTACATGAAAAATAGTCCCTTTAGTAGCCTTAAATCACTACAATAATTGAGTAAATTTACTTTTCTCTGCACACTCTTCCCGTGATTTGTAAAATTCTTATCATAATTAGAGGTGTATAGGTCAAAATTAACATTTTTACCCACTAGCCAGTACAGTGTTTTTTTTTCACTGGCGAGTTTTTTTTAACCACTGGCCAGTAACAAAGTTATGTATGCTCCATACAAAATTGTGTTTGTTCAAACTATCAACATTGTAATTTACTAATATATATATTACTTACAATTTGATATGATTACACTCAACTGAAAAATTTTATTTTTACTATTAATTGCAATGAAATAAATTCACAGGAAATTCCCTCTGCACTAACTAATATGCATGTTTCTGCGACCAATTAACGAATTTTGCGATCTTTTGATGAAATCTGCATTTTTTCTGCAATCTTTTCCCAAAATTGCGTTTTTTTGTAATCTTTTAACGAAATTTGTGGGGTTTTTTTCACCATTTTTTGACGAAATTTGCGTTTTTTCCGCGATCTTTTGATAAAATTTGTATTCTTTTTGCAATCTTTTTGTGAAATTTGCGTTTTTTTTTTTTCACGATCTTTTGGCGAAAGTTGCATTTTTTCCGTGATCTTTTCAAGAAATTTGTGTTTTTTCCATGATCTTTTCACGAAATTTGTGTTTTTCCGCGATGTTTTCTCGAAATTTGTGTTTTTTCCGCAATCTTTTGACGAAATTTGCGTTTTTTCTGCGATTGTGTCACGGAAGTTGCGTTTTCTCCGCGAACTCTTCACGAATTTTGTGTCTTTTCCGCGATCTATTCACAAATTTTGCGTGTTTTCCGCGATCTTTTCACGAATTTTGCATTTTATCCGCGATCTTTTCACGAATTTTGCATTTTATCTGCGATCTTTTCACGAAATTTGCGTTTTTCTGCGATACTTTGAAGAATTTTGTGATTCTTTTTCACGATTCTTTGTCGAAATTTGCATTTTTCCCGCGATTCTTTGTCGAAATTTGCATTTTCCCCCGCGATCTTTTCACGAAATTTGTGTTTTTTCCGCGATATTTTGACGAAATTTGCGTTTTTCCACGATCTTGTCACGACAGTTGCGTTTTCTCTGCGATCTTTTCATGAAATTTGCATTTTTTCCGTGATGTTTTGACTTAATTCGCATTTTTTACGTGGTCCTTAGGCGAATTCACGTTTTTTCGCGATTCTTTGACGGAATTGGTGATTTTTTTTCTATGAACGATTGACGAAATTGTTTTTTCGGCGACCATATTGAAATTAGCGATATTTTTATGTCTGAGTTTTTGCACTGAGGATGTTTTTTTTTTATTCGGAACCGAATGCCTTAAAATTTCGGAAAATTCGAGACAGAATCACCCGTGCTACTTTCTTTTCTTACTTTCGGGAGAATCGCCGATTTGGACACCGTAAATTCTGAACGAATTTCACCCCTTTCCTCCCTGGCATTGATCTTTCAACCATCGCGTTTGGCAAGTAGTGCCCATTGAGTTTGGCGAGTGAGGACAATAAAGTTAATCGCCACATTTTAAGTGTTACTCGATGCCTGGCGAGTGGCGAGTGCTAATTTTGTGCTATATAGAGATGAGGTGAAATATTTAAGTTTCCATAATTGAGAGAAATTCTCCAGAGATTGTTATCATACACGATGCAAGAACTTGCGGCCAGTGTTTTTATATTAAAGAAACCTATCATAATTTCTGAATAGTAATCATAACTTTATTTAATGATACCTTTTTGTACAATTAAATAAGACATTTTTTCATATATAAAATACATATGAGAATTTCTGAATAATTATTTGATTGCAAAATCATAAAATAACGCAATGATTACGACCCAAAAATTATGGTAGATTTTTGAATGAAAAGAGCACTGGCGCAGTATGCTTGCAAAATTACAATTAAAAATGATGATTATCGCTGCATTCCTCCAAAAGAAACATTCTGTTTTCCAAACAACAACAAAATTCACATAAAAAGTTTTTGCTTTCTAACATTATACATTTATTTTCTCAAATTCTTTTTCAAAAACCATGGTTTCAATTATAGGTGGACTCATGGCCGGCTTTAAATGGGGGAGACAAGATTGGGCAACCTCTCCGGAATACTAAAAGTTACGGGATGGGAAATATACAAGATATTTGATCTAAGGATAAAACCTAAAAGACTTCATTCTAAAACAGCAATGAAAAAAATAATATCGCCCATGACACCGTGAATACTAAAATTCCCCCTGAGACCTGGGTGCATGTTTTTTCCGTCAATCATATTCAAAAATGTCCACCTTGGCATCAAATCCTACAAATTTCTTCGATGCAGCTTCAATTTCTTTGTGATTATAAAAATCCCTCTCTTGTGCTATTTGTCTATTAATTTATAATTATTCTTTAGCAAACCCTCGAAATTTAGTATGCTAATGAGAATGTACGTGTACAGTTGGGGGAAAATATTGGAGCGTCTTAGGGACGTGAAAATTTTCCTAGGTCAGGGCATAATGGCCCTCAGGCCGATGGGCCAGTCCGAGCCTGGTGAAACTTTTTTATTTATTGTTATTCCCTTTTTAAAAATATATACGTAAATGGTATTCACAAACGAGGTTTTCGCCAAATTGGCATCACAAAAAAATCATGCCAACATTGTGCGTATATGACATCTGTGCCAGGTGGCTTCCCTAATTATACAAATTCCTCCGCATAAAAAAGAACAGCTTTTTACACACATGCACCTATATATCCTAATTTTAACGGTGAGTATTTCAAGAAACAGAGCTATTATTGGAAACAGAAGCACTTTTCAGATCTATAGTTTGAAGGATGAGCACAATTAGAAAAAGAAAATAGTTAATGCTATTGGTGTGGTCATTTAAGATAAGAGTATGTTGAGAGGGTATGCAAGAGTTGTATGTAAGAGTAATGTAGGATTTGCATTTCACTAAAAATTTTACGAGTTAGCCGGACTTGCTATCATAAAACTGCGAGTCAGCCTGACTTGCTATCATAAAACTGCACGTTAGCCAACAAAAAAATACGTCAATCGAGAAAAATTACAAATCACAGATTTAACAATCCAATAACAAAAAAATCTAAATGACAATTAAAACATTGGCATATAAATAATATTAATGGATGCTGTAATTGGAGACTCAGTTGCAGCTATCAGAAATAAATAAATATTAGGAAAAATTGTGTTTCCACCCCCATTGAAATACATGCAGAACCCCTAGACACGGTTAAAGCAGGCGATAAAAACATTGCATATAGCAGCATTTTTACACAGGCAAGATAGAAACAAAAAATAAAATTAATAATACTTCATTATGTATTATGCGAGTAAAATTAAATAATAAACCTTTTTCATCAAAGCATGACGGTATCCATGATCCAAAAGTGAAGTCCACTCGTTCAGCATGTCTCATTATAATCAATTTCCTTAAAGAACCCATAATTTATGTTACAAAAAGTTACAAGATCTCCGTGACAAAATGTAAACAAAACAATACAAAGAAAAGTATTGGTTGGTTAACTGTATTTTGTACTGGCTTTTAGAAGACTTCCCAAGGCAAAAGCCATGGAGATCAAACCTGTTTGAGTTCATTGGCTTGTCAACTGTCAATCGTTCTTCTCTTCTCCAGACAACCTTTTAATCAACCAACCAATGATCTACTGTGTTTGTTGTTTGTTTTTATTTTGTGTCTTGTTGAGAAGAGAAGTTAAGCTAATTTTTGATTTATGAATCATAGTTTTTTTTTGCTCTGTCATTAATAAATATATGAAATGAACCCTACCAAGCGAAACGAAGAATTGTTGCGTGAAGCTTCTGCATATGGAGATGAAGAAAGTATTCGTGCTCTCATTGAGGCTGGTGCTGACATAAATTCCCAACATAGTTTAAATGGATGGTATTATTTTTAAGTTTATTTAAAATTTCAATAAGTTTTTGTCTATTCCGAATCAAAATCGGCACAGATGTCATATTCGCCCCATATTGGCGTGATTTTTTTCTGACGCCAATGTCATATACGCAACGGGTACTTAACTGGCACCAAAGTGTCGTTATTTTGCTTGATGTGGTAACCCGGATTATGTTGTTTATGTTTTCGCCAAATTGGCAACCGAAAAAATCGCGCCAATATGGGGCGAATATGACATCTGTGCCTCAAAATCAAATTCTTTAAAGACTGTGGACTTAAAATTTCAGTTCTGAATGACGCATATTAAACACATATACAACGCATATTAAATTCTGAAAAAAAAAATGCTCAAATGCATTTCTCCTTCATTTAGTAAAAATTCATTCGTACTTCTTTGTTATTGCGGCTCCCATAGTTATGATTACATCAAGTTGCAGTCAATTCCGCCTAGCGCGAACGTACAATAGACATAATTACCATTGCATTAAATAATATAATATTTTATAATGATTAGAATATATTAGGGGAAGACGGGGTACAATGAAACACGGGGTACAATGAAACATTACTTGTAAAATCAGTCAAATTTGTCATAGAGAGTTGCAGTTTATATATATGTTATACAACTATATGTTCCAATTACTGATGTGATTTGGATACATTCACACTTCTACAACAGTAGCAATAGAAGATTATTGCTTTTACGCCATTGAAAGGAACTTTCTTTACTAAAAGTAATTTAGTTTCTTTTTCCTTGTTGTTATATGTAATAATTATTTTTTCTATACATTGTTATCTTTGGGTTGTTGTCTTCATACTTCCAAAACCAAACTAAAAATAAATAAATATTAGAAGTTTGAAAATAAATTTTTATTTAGTAACCTCAGTGCGGGGTACAATGAAACACTTGCAGACGGGGTACAATGAAACATGTTTTATTATAGTAATAAAAGTAGTAAATAGAATATATTAGAAGTAAGAGTAGGAAAACAGAAAAAAAAAAAAGTTTTATTCTAACCAGGTCAGTAAAAAATGCTCTTGTTAAGCAATTAAAAAATAGAAAGAGAAAAAAAGCTGAGAAGGGATTGTTTTGTAAACAAACTCTGCCTGCTACAGACTCTGATGATGATCCAGATTTTTTTCCAGGCCCAGCTGGTCATCGAGGTACTAAGAATGAGATATTCACACACAACATGTATGGCACAAGCAGTATCCGCATAAATGAAAACATAAGGAAATATATACTGTTGGGGAAATCATACATTTAAATGAAGTCAAATGTGAAATACTTGATATAAAGACTCCAACGTAGTTTTTTTTTTTTTTTTTTTTTAGAAACTTACATTTAAAAAAAAACTCATTCTGTTGAAACTACCACCCCATATTCCTTCAGGATCAACTGAAATATAAACAGAAATGCTAATTTTTGAAACTGACTTGCGCCAATTTAATGTAAAATGAAAGGTATTTCTTAAACTAATAGAATTTTCTTATTTTTCATCTTAGACTATAATATTTTTATCAAGTTCCTTATTAATCAAGTTTTGTTTTTGTATTTATCTCATTTTTCATAAAATAAACTATACTGGGTGAAAATTGCTTCTATCATTTGGAGTGTTTCATTGTACCCCAGTATGTGTTTCATTGTACCCCGGCATACGGGGTACAATGAAACACTGTAAGACATTTATTTTTTGTTATTTTTCAAGCATAAAGATATTGTTTAGAACCTAATAAAAATTTATTTAGATGGGGAAAATACAAGATTAAAAATATGCATTAATTATATTTTTGTGCATGCAAAATTGGGGATAGGAAAAAAAAATTAGTAAATTTTGTTTCATTGTACCCCGTCTTCCCCTACAATGTTTCATAACAATTTCTTACAATGCTTCACAAGAATAACAACTTTTTAATTTTTTAACACTTCTCAGTGGTTTAGTCGTAAAAAAAGCAGTAGGTAATATGCTTTAAGCAGAGGAGAGGAGGCTATGCGCTAGAGAGTTATGTGCTACATAGCTTTACTTAAGAAAGATAGGGTGTATGGTGTTTCTTTAAAAAATCCAGAAGGTATATGGTTTATACCATTCTATACACTCTACTGCATCCCTGACATTTAACTATTCCAATCAACTGTCGCATTTTCATACATAGGGTAGATGCTCCAGTTGTGGCCACCTTTAGAGAAAATTTTAAATAGAAATTTTACAGTTATTGACCGATTGAAGCATATTAAATCATAATAACATCATTATTTAGCAAATTTAATTGGCTTTTTGTGAATTATAATAACTTTCTACAGAATATTTTAGATTGTGAGTAAAAACTCATTAAATAATTTATTTCAGTTTGTACCAGTTGTGGCCACCCCTACACCAGTTTTGGCCATCTCTATACACCAGTTTTGGCCACTCCAATATCATGTAGTTTAACAAACATTTTAATTGATAATAAATAAAAATAAAGCATTTTTATACAACATCTATTTTACCACACATACTTGTTTGCTGTATTTAAAGAATTTTGCAATTTTTTTATGAATTGATAAGAACATCAAGTAAAATATACTTATGTTGATTTTAACTGAAAATTTCAATTAAAAAACCAAAAAAATATTTAATTTGATACATAAAAGGGACAACAGTGCCTTCTAGGACATCAAGATTAACATTAACTATTTAAATCAGTTTTATAATTATTCAATGGATTGTGGATTGATTAAAACACTTGAATCATCACCAAAGAGTTATATTTCTGGTGCTCCAAAATTTTACTAGCTTGCATAGTGCATTATACATTTTGAATGGTCTTAATTTTACTTCTTATACTAGAACAGTGTTCCCTCTAGGCCATTTTTTAAGAGCACAGAATTCTGTGTTTTTTAAACTTGGTAAAATGAATGTTGTTCTTTTTAAATTTAATCGGAAATGCATTCTTGCTTGTATAGATATCTCTTGTTAAGATTTTCACAATATTTAGTATTTCTAAACTTGTTTGTCCGAAATCTGGCAAAAATTATGTAACTTCTTCATTTCTTTAAGAAAAATACAAGAAATCATGCTGTAATTTTATCGAAGTTTTTAATTTATAATTTGTAAAATCATTCAAAATTTATGTTTTAATTTATTTATCATATAGGGCATATCACCCCTCCCCTTCGGTTTTATCAATGCTAAACACAATATACTATATTTTCTTTAGCAATATCATTCTTTAGTTACTAGCACAGTGTCCTTTCTAAAGTGAATTATCTATTGGACAGAGAAAACAAAACCTCTTTGATAGAACTGCTATTAGCCTTGTTTTATTATTATTGAAGCCATTACTATATAAAACAAAACTAAATTGATTTTATTTTATCCAGATGTTCTTAAATTTATTTAATGGCTAAAATTCTCACTATAATGAATCATGTGGCTAAAAGTGGAACATATGTTGTACCCTTTTTGCTACTTCCAACTTCCATGGCCATAACTGGTACATATAGCAAATTTAAAGCACTAGTTTTGGCCACCCTATATTAAACTGTTAAAATAATTAATTTAAATGTGAAATTGAAATAGAGAGGAAACTTACCTCATAAAACCTAATAGTAATTTGTATCAGGACACACGGAACCCAATAAGTGCCTAATATTGAAAGATTTGGGAAATTTGTCAGCTAAGCAAAAATCTTAATACATGTGAGCACACACTGCAGTTTCACACTTTTTTTTTTTTTGCAAGTCACATATTTTATTAAAAAAAATAAACAAATGAGATTGTAAATAATAAAAGGGTGTTTGCTTAAGGTTTAAGAATGCATATTATTTGTCTGCATCAGTTCACAGCCTAAATATTGGACAAACTGATTCAATGTGGCCACAACTGGAGCACCTACCCTATATAGTTGTTTCTTATACTGTTTTATGGATGTTAATTCGTCTGACTGATAGTAAATAAGTCTTATAGCTGTTACAAACAATATTCTTGAATCAAAGTTTCCCCCAGACAGTTTTAGGAGGGTGCTGCACCTCACTTGCTCTTTGGTTTACAAAATAGCACCACTCTTGCCCCTCATTCAAAAAATTAGTAGGGAGGAATGGGACACTTTTAAAAAAAATTAAAAATTCAACTTTGTTTGACACAATAAACAAAAATTTCAATTTATAAAATACATAATGAAACACTTCTAATGTCCTTGAGCAATATAGAAGCATAATTTGCAGAAATGATTTTATAATTAAAGAAATTGTAAGTTTAAAAATGTATCCCATATTTTCCCACTAACAGGGTGGTATGGGACAGCTATAAAACAATGTGTGATAAGGCACAAATAGTCTAGTGTTTACTATATATACAGTCTAACAAAGATTGTAGGTTGATAATATCTGTGCAACAATATCAAATTCCAGTTTCTTTATCACTGGAAGGAAAATTCAGGATTGTCAGTCACAGATGTCATTAAAAAATCATCAGCTCAATTTATTCACATTTTGAAGTAAATGAATATATTATCAATGTTATAATTAACAGCGTTCGATATCCTTGGTGGTCCACTGGTCCAAGAACACCAAAAATTCAATCGGACCACTAATTTGAAAAATTTAATGGTCCGCAGGACCAGTAACTTTCCCCCTCTCTGACAGGTAAACGTAAACTTTCCTGTCCTTGAGAAAACTGCAACCAAACACAAATTGCATTATTTTATTTTATTTTAAAAAATTGAATTAAACCTTAGTCGGTTGAAATAGATTATCTGAAATGAAATGTTTAATTAATAATTTTATAGTTTTTCTTTATGTACTGTTTAATTTTTAGCAAATTATAATTTTAAATTTTATTATGATGAAATTTTGGATAACTGCAAAGGAAGTTTGATTTATATTCTAGGAAGGTGGGGAGGACACTCAAAGGATTAAAGGGACTTAATAGAATTTTATGTAGCAGGCCAGTGATGATTACTGCGGACCAGTAAATTTTTATGCTTACTGGTCCTTGGGACCAGTGCCTTTTTTATATCAATTCTACCGCTGATTAATATACTACCCACTAAAAATATTGGCATATTAGCAATTTAAATTCATCTTATTAAAAAGAAAGAATTGGACCTGTCTCATTCCTCCCCCTACCCTTTTTTATGTTAAACTTCTTGTTTAAACAAAAATTCTATTTTTACACTAAGTTTAAGTTATGGATAATATACAGTGTAATGTTCCATAAATAGGGAAATTATTAGTATTACATCTACATCTATGTATTAACAAGTCATTAATATGCAGAAAGCATAAAAGGTATATATGAAGCAAATTTACATCCTTAAAAAAATCATCATCAGATTTAAACAGCAGCTGATTCGGCCTTAAAATCTCTCTGTAAAAGGGAAATGAATGGAAATCCATTAACAGGAAGATCGAAAAAGGTTTTAGATTATAATTTAATCTTCCATAATCTTTTATCATTTTATTTTACAAACTAGAAAATCTGGAAAAAAAACTCAGAGATATCCAATGTTTTAGGGTACTTCTACAAAATTTAGCACAAAGATGCTCCAAAGAGGGACTGAGAACATCTTGAATTTAGGCTTTTTTAAATTTAACTTTGAAAATATCTTTTATTGGATTTTTGATCTTACAATCATTTTTAATTGGGCTTTGCTGTTACATATTTCAGAATTACACTTTTAAACCCATTGAATCTCTCTATTCTTTAAAAAAGTAACTAACGCTATCACCACCAATGCCGTAAATGAATTTTTTGTGACAGAGGTTTTTTCTTCGTTAATGTTAATATTAAGAAAACTACTGCATACAAAAATATGCAAATTGGTAGTACTATAGAGAAATGTTTGATAAATATGCTGAAACAGACAGTTTTTAAATCGAAGAACTATTTTAAGAGATATTTATTGTTAAGGTTGGTCAAAATCATTCCATTAAAAAAGGTTTATAAGAGCAAAATCTATACATAGGAATTTAAATATTTTTTCTAAGGATATATACATTAAAAGGTCTTGGTGTGCAGACTGCATTTCTTTTTTTAATTTGACTAATTTTTTGAGGTTTTTTTTTTTTTTTTTATTCAAATTTTCAGCATTTCGAGAGATATTTTTTACATAATTTTAGAAAAGGTTATTATTTTAAATTGTTGCCATTTGTAAAAACATCACAAAGAATAATATTTCCTTTAAATTAAAAATTTATGTACATATGACTATTATAAACAGAAAAAAAAAACTTTCAAATTAGATTTAAATGACTATGTGTTACAAGTAGGAAAATGTTGAAAATTACATTATAAAAATTGTATTTACACATGAATATTAAAAAAGAAAGAAAACTTAAAAATAATGAAATCATTAATACATGTTAAAACTTAAAAGCAGTAAGTGGGGGAAATTATGTCATATTTAAAATGGCCAAATAAGAACATTGCCAAACAGTTTAAATTTTAAAATATATTTACACGAGACATTTATTCCATATTTCAAGATGATTTTTTTAACAATTGTTGCTAATTCTAAGACAGTGCAAAAATGATAATATTTCCTTTCTAACAATGAAAATATTTTCACATGAATATTAAAAAGAGAAAGAAAGCTTTGCTAAAGATTGAATCAGATTTGAAACAATACATTTAAAATGTCTTATTTAAAACGATTTTCTTATAGCGCTGTTAAAAAATACCAGGAGCCAAAGACTCTGTTGACTTAGTTCATTTTATATTAGCTGATTTTCAAATGTTTAACTAATCTTATTTAATCAAACACAAAAACAGCTATTAACAGCAGCTGATTCGGCCTTAAAATGCCTCAGTAAAAGGGAAATGAATGGAAACTCATTAACAGGGAGATCATCAAAGGTTATAAATTATAATTCAATCTTCCATAATCTTTTTTAAATCTGATCAATTTAGTGTGTTTTAAGAGCTTTGTTGACTAGTTTAAGAGCTACTGTACTGTACTAAGAGCCACTGTTTTAAGAGCTCACCAACAGGGTTGTGAGCGTAGCTCGTAGGAGGCTGAACCCAGTTTAAAAAAAAAAAAAAAAAAAACTTTCAAATAAATTTTATTAAAAATTTTTTTTATTATTATTTAGGACTGCATTACATTGGGCAGCTAAAAGAGGGCATTCTTCTGTTGTGAAGTATCTCCTTGCCAACGGAGCTGATCCGAGTTTAAAATCTCTCTATGGTGAATCTGCTTTTGCTGTTGCAAAAAATGATGAAATAAAAGAATTGTTATGTAAGTATATGGTATTTTCTTGTTATTTAGCAGTCAGACATAAAAATTATTTTTGTGAAATTAAATGTATTTTTTACTAAATTTATGCACATGAAATATAATTTCATGAAATTATATTTGTGCAACATAATATCATTTTTAAATTAAAAAAAAAAGCTGTGGTGAAACTCACTTCTTCTAACGTCAAGAAAAATGTCAAATATTATGTATGAACTTCGAGAGAATTAAGAAAATTTTCAATATTTCTATAGTGAATTTTGTTAATAGTTTTGACATTTTTTAATTTGTTCTTTTTAATGGCCAATTTTTAAGACATTTTATTTAAAAAAAATAATTACTTTGAATTGGCTTTAAATTATTTTGCCCATCTTTCTATTTTATAAAATGCTCACATATTTTTTACTCTTTCTAAAATATTCTAGTACGTATTTTTTCCTCCCTAATTGGATAGTTTTATTAAAAGCCTAAAATCTTTAAAGTTTTAATATCTTATGTTGTAATATATATATATTTACTTTGTGGTGCTTTTTCCAAATGTGTGTGCTTTAGGAACTATTTTAGCCTGTTATCAGGGCTCCCACTAGGTCTGTTTTTTTGCTTCAAGTCCGTTTTTCGGCACTTTTAACCGATTTTTATTTTAAATTTTAAAGATGTTTTTGGCATTCAGCCGAGCATCGCGGAAAAATTGCGCTTTGTCGCAAATATGTTCCGAAAAATATTATTAAATTTCGTTACGGAAAAAGATTGCTAAAAAACGCCAATTTCTTTAAAAGATCGCGATAAAACGTAAATTTCGTTAAAAGATCGCGAAAAAACGTGAATTTTGTTAACAGATCGAGATAAAAACGCGGTCAAAAGATCGCGAAAAAGACGTGAATTTCCTCAAAAGATTGCAAAAAAACAAAAAATTTTGTCAAAGAATCGCGGGAAACGCGATTTTCTTCAAAGGATCGCGAAAAACATGCGAAATTCGGCAAAGGATCGCGAAAGACACGCGAATTTCGGCAAAGGTTCGCAAAAAAAACAAGAATTTTCTCAAAAGATTGCAGAAAAAAACGCGAATTTCATCAAAAGATCAATATAGAACGAAAATTTCGTCAAAAAATCGAAAAAACATGCAAATTTCTTCAAAGGATCACGAAAAACACGCGAATTTCCTTGAAGGATCGAGTGAGTTTCGTCAAAATATCGCGGAAAAAAAAGCGGGAATTTCGTCAAAAGATATAAAAAATGCAAATTTCGTCAAAGGATCGTGAAAAAACGTGAATTTCGTCAAAGAATCGGGAAGAAAAACGCAAATTTCGTCAAAAGATCTCTAAATAAAATGCGAATTTTGTCAAAAGATTGCGAAAAAAGCACAAAGTTCGTCAAAAGATCGCGAAAAAAAATCGTCAAAAGATTTAAAAAAACATTAATTTCGTCAAGAGATAGTGAAAAACATGCAAATTTCTTAAATGGTCATGGAAAAATTCATGAAATTCAACTGGTCACGTTTTAATTAGCACACAAATATCATCAGTAGGTTGCAAATGTTTTGCTCCATAAGGAAAGAAAATTTTCGTTATTGATTTTTTGTAAATAAAAATTTTCAATACATGATTTTCTGTCTCCCTTTTCAGGCTATGATTTAAAATCCATATAATTCAGAAATCTACAGAGCCTTTTGTCTCGGCATCCTACCTCGGTTAGGTTGATGCTGCTTTTTTCTGTTGTGGGTCGTGTCGGCTTTAATTGTTTCAAGTCTGTGTTGACATGATCTGTTTAATGAGAATTCTTTCCATTTCAGAAAAAAAGTATCAAAATCGTTTTGAAATGCAAAAAATCACAAAGAACAAAATTTACTGCATTGTGCTAAAAGATTTAAATTGGGTTCCTTGTACGAATGTCAACAATCAGCATGAAACAAGGATACTGTTAAAAATCTAATAAAATCGGCAAAGAATATAATTTGTGATATTGAACTGAAAGATTTAAATGGGATTCCTTTTATATCTCAAAAAATCACTACAAAACACGAAATAATTCTAAAAATCACATAAAAAGCTGTAGCAATTTAGTATAAATTTTATTTAAAAGAGGGCAAAATTTAATATATTGGGCTAAAGCATTGCAACCAGACTCCTTTAGCTAATGTAGAAAATTCACTACGAAAAAAACGCATAAAAAAATAGAAAATCCAATTTAAAAAATTCAAAAACTGGCTTAGAGGTGCATAACTTCAGGCATACAGGTACCTTCTTGCCAAATGTTTTTTCTGCATGCAGTGCTCTCTTCAAAAAACATCGCACTCATAAACATTTATTTTTATTGTTTTTATAATAATAGCTGATATTGGAAAGTGAAGAAGACTGGGGGTGAACTTGAGGAACAACCTTTTAGATAATAAATTTCAATTGGAACAAGCGTTTTCTTTATAATAAATTATACTTTGATAATTTATAAATAAGTGACAAATGAAGGAGAGGAGGGTTTCTGTGTTTATTTTATTTTGCGATTTGCTAAAATAGGTCCCTTTTCTACAAAATATGTGGTCCCTTTTTTGAAAAAAATGGTCCCCCTTTTTTATCACAAAAGTTGAGTGGGAGCCCTGTGTTATGCTTCTTAATTCATGTGCTTTTTTTATTAAGTCTATTATTGTTTTTTTTTCTTATTCAGTATAAAATTGTGTTAATTTCTAAAAATAGTTACTTATGTTTTTGGTGGTGAAAATAAGACTTGATTATCTGCAAGTTGTGATTTATGATATCTACAGTTCAGTGGATGATGTTATGATATCTACAGTAGGTTCAGTGGATATATTATCTTGATATATATTAAGATATTATATCTGATTTTTATTTTTAATCATGCTTGATATTTTCATCTGTTGATATTTATTTTCAAAATATGCATCATGTATAATATTTTTAGTAAAAACAAGTGTTAATGATTTTTTCAACTGTTGTTGACTGTGCTGTTCTGTAGATAAAGAACTTTTGTTGTGGCAATTACTTTTTTAGCTAAAAAAGAAAAGCCTGAAGCATAAAGCATGTGCTTTATTATTAAAGTCTATTGTTTTTTTCTTATTCTGTAGAAAATTGCATTAATTTCTAAAAGCAATTACTTATGTTTTTGCTACTGAAAAGAAGACTTAAATATCTGAAAGTTGTGATTTACGATATTTACTCACAGGGTTCAGTGGATATATTATCTTGATATATATTATGATATTATATCCATCTTTATTTTTAATCATGTTTGATATTTTCCTCTATTGATATTTATTTTCAAAATATGCGTCATGTATAATATTTTTAGTAAAAACAAGTGTTAATGAATTTTTCAACTGTTGTTGACTGTGTTGTTGAACTTTTGTTGTGGCAATTGCTTTTTTAGCCAAAAAAAAAAAAAAATTCCAAGTAAGTCTGAAGCTGAATTTTTAAATGTAGAACCATTAATTATGTGGTACAATATTATACTAAGAACTTGAAAGATAAACTGTCTAATTTAGATAAGTTATTTACATCTTCGTTTAAAAAAAAAAAAATCTGGTTTTGGTTTCTTTCAGTTTAAACTGTACAACAGAGGGAATGAAAAAGCAGACAATTTATGTTGAAATTTCTTAATAAAAACAAATTTTGTTGTATAAAACATAAAATTTTCTTAATACTTGATACTAAATTCTATTGTGTGTTTCTTGTGAGTGTAAAAAACAAATTGTCTGTTTTCAATTAGTTGATCTTTAATTTTGTTACTTAAGTGAAATAAAAAGAAAAGACATTAAGAATATTTTTGTATTAAGTTTTCATGCTAAGTACAATATGTTTTAATTTCTAATTTATATTAAGTCTGAAAATATTTATAATCATCCACAAGTTCATTATTCTGAAAATACTGGATATACAGTACAGTGCCGATTATCTGAACAAGTTGGGACTGACCTTAGTTCGGATAAGCAAAAGTTCAGATAAATGGACAGGTAATTTAAGGAATGTCCCTGATTATACTAAAACCTTCACACTTTATCCATGCTTAGGACTACTAGCACCATTTAGTGCTGGAGTGTTTAAAAAAAAAAAAATCTTAATTTTTTTTTTTTTTTTTAATTTTTTTTTTTTTTTTTTTTTGCCTTTTTAATTTTCTTTATTTACTTTTTTATCATTTAAAATTTTCTTTTTTTCTCATCTTTTAAACTCCAGAGATTATAATTTAAGCAAAAAAAGCTTTCGATTGTTGCTTGCATCAAAGAAGACATTCTTTTCAATGCTGCCATATCTCAAGTTATTCTTAAATACGTTAGTTGAATAAAATCAGCATTCTTCTGCCGTTCGGGCCATTTCATATCTGTATCCCAGCATTCAAAGGCTTCATTATGTGATGGACCTGGGTCATTTTCAGAGCATTCATTTTCATTTTCTTCAATTTCTTTTTCGTTGTTACTGCACTCAACGATAGGAGAGAGTGGGGTAGAATGGGACAGCAGGTTTTTCTCTTTATGTATCATTCTAAACATTTCATCAATCACACATTAGATGAAGCAATGGTACCCAAATCTTCAGTTGGAAAAAAGTAGCTTATCTGCGTAAGCTTGCGATTGTATAAAGAAAAAGATTATTTCAAGAACCAAAAGTAAATCTGCTTCATATACTTTTTAAGCGTTCTGTATATTAATGACTTGTTTATGTGTAGATGTAATACTTTCCCTATTTATGGAATATTATACTGTATATTATCCATAATTTAAACTGTGCCTAAAAGCAGCATTTTTGTTTATACAAGAAGTTTAACATAAAAGAAGGTAGAGGGAGGAATGGGACTTGCCAGCAAAGGGAAGAATGGGACACATCTAATTCCTTCTTTTTAATAAGATGAATATAAATTGCTAATATGCAAATATTTTTAGAGGGTAGTATATTAATTATAACATTGATAATATATTCGTTTACTTCAAAATGTGTATAAATTGAGCTGATGATTTTTTAATGTCATCTGTGACTAACAATCCTGGATTTTCCTTCCAGTGATGAAGATACTGGAATTTAATGTTGTTGCACAGATATTATCAACCTACAATCTTTGTTAGACTGTACATATAGCCAACGCTAGACTATTTGTGACTTATCATACATTGTTTTATAGCTGTCCCATACCTCCCTGTTAGTGGGGAGGTACGGGACACATTTTGAAATTTACAATTTCTTTATTTATAAAATTGTGTCTGCAAATTATGTTTCCATATTGTTCAAGGACATTAGAAAGTGTTTCATTTTATATTCTATATATCGAAATTTTTGTTTTTGTGTCAAACAAAGTTGATTTTCTTATTTTTGTAAAAAGTGTCCCATTCCTCCTCACTCTCCCCAACACAAATCGGGGATTTGATTTCGCATGTGAAATCTGAAAGGAAAATAATGAGAGAAACAGAGTGTTTATATAATTGGAAGTTTGGTTTAAAAAAAAAAAAAATTGAGAGAAATAGGTTGTTCAGATAATTGAAAGTTCAGTTTAAAAAAAAAAAAAAAATTGAGAAAAATACTCTGTTCGGTTAATTGGAGTTCCAATAATTGGCACTCTACTGTAATATAAAAATATGGTATAAGAATAAGTTTAGATGATCATCCATGTATCAAAATTGTAACTAACTTATTAATTTTTAAAATGAGCACCAAATTTTTAAACCATATTTGGATTTTTCAGTACATTTTACCTTTGGATACCAAACGGGATGTCGCCTTGTGAAGTTGTATAGGAATTATGCAGATATAAAATTTGAAGTTCTTAATATTAAATTATTTTTTAATAGTTATAAAAAAAACTGCAATGTGTTTAGTTTTAAAAGCATAACTCAAAAGTTATTTGGCAAAATCAACTGTAATTTTGGATTGGTATATTTAACATTTCTAAAAATCTATTTCTGTTAAAATTTTTACAGGTTACAATGCATATCTTTTTTTAAATATTAATTTCATAATTTATATATTTTGTAATTAATATTAAAAAAAGTATGTGTTGTAATTTGAAATTTTTTTTGTAAAAATCTATTTCTAAAATCTTTAAATATTCAAATCTAAAGTTATATGTAGCTCATTCTGCCTAGTATTTTTTGAGTTATGTTATACTTAAAAAATTACCTACATTGTAATTTGTTTTGCAACTATTAAAAAATAATTCAACATTAAGAGTTTCAAACTTTACATCTGCACAATTTAAACTACTTCACCGAAAAACTTCCAGAATTTGACAGTAAAATTTATTGAAGAATCCAAATATAGTGCCGTCCGAAATTGGGTGTTCGCATTGAAAATTTCAAAGTTTGTTACATTTTCTATAGAAAGATAACCACCTAAACATATTTTTTAACATATATTTTAAAAAGATGTTTTTCTCAATTGAATGTTTATTTTTTTGTTTTTCTGGGTATATTTGGTGATAAAATAGATAGGAAGTTCCATTATTTATTTTATGTATTTTATGAACTGTACATGTGTTTGTATTTTTACAAATTGTGAAAAATGTTCACTAAGTAAATTGAGTGTTTTTTACAGCAGTGTCTTCAGATAGTGTTGAGTCTCAGAACAATCCACCTTTGCCTATTACTCCGAATTATTTAGCGAACGCTCCTTTGGCAGCAAAAGTGCAATTGCCAGATTATAAAAATTCACAGTCTTCAACTACATCTTCTAATTGTATATCTAATAGAAACACAATGAGTTTTGAAGAAGGTAAGTTGAATGCTGTTGTCTTCTTTACATATTTTAATTTTTAGAAGAAGATTTAAGTAACTAGTGAAATTAATTTCCTGTAATTGTATTGAATTGAGAATTATTTACATTCAAAGTTTTACTTTCCTTTGTTTTTAAGAATAAAATATTTTTAAGTCAATAATGTAGTAAGTAATAGGGTCAGGTGGGGGAAAATAGGTAGGTTTCAAAAATAAATTTATAAAGAATACAAATTGTAATTTTTTGAAATTGTTTTGCCAAATTAGTGTGTTACTACCAGGGCTGCGGAGTCGGTGGGGAAAATGGACGACTCTGACTCCGCTAATTTTAACAGATCCGACTCCAACTCTTTCGCTCAAAAATAGGCCGACTCCGACTCTGATGACACAGATTTGCTTGTAAAATGGATGACTCCAACTCCGTAAATTTTAACAGCTCCGACTCTTTCGCTCAAAAATGGGCACAACTCTGACTCTACAACCCTGGTTACTACAGATATTAGTTATCATTTTCCAATGAATAAAAAATGATTTTTTGCTATATTATTATACAGTGTGACCTCAAAAATGGGGGGGGGGGGGGAATTGCATTTTTCGACCGTTGAAAACCCAAATTCTCAAATCTTCTGTGGGGGGAGGGCATCTCATCCGGGAGGGGATGTCCCCCCCCCCCTCTGGGTCTCCCCCTGAATTCAACACTAGGACGAGGAGATGGCAGAAGAAAAGGTGTCACTGGAAAAATGCTTAAATTTGTCTGGAAAATGAAATCTGCTTCAGAGTAGGGATGCACCGAATAGTGATTTTAGCCGAATACCGAATATTCGGCCTTGAGGCAAACCGAATATTTGGCTAGCTGAATAGTAACTGCTAGACCAAATATTGAATATTTGGCCTGCCGAATAGTAACTAATATACCGAATATTTGGCTTAAATACTTTTATATTTCAAAGCTTAAAGGCATTAAAATGTTAAATTTTAAAACAATTTTACATAATATTTAAAACAGTATCTTTTATTCTAATAAACAAGAGCTTTTTTCAAGTAAACTTTATTCTGAATAAAATCTGCTTTGAGTTATTTAGCAAGAGGATAGATATAAAACTTTTTTAATTAATAAAATTTTAAATTTCATGGCTTCTTCTAAGAATTAAAACAAATGAATAAAATTTTCTTAAATTAAACAAACATTTTAAAATCAAAGAGAAATTGTGAAAAAATTGGAAGAAAAATTGTACAGGATCATATATTATTTGTTACTCAGGAAGCGACTAAAGTAAAAGTAAATAAATAATGCAATCTATTCAAATTTTATATGGTGCCAACTTAGCAAGAATAACTGTTCTACTCCCCTTGATTAAACAAGGAAGTTTTTAAATGCATCCTAGATCAGTGTCTGGAATGGGCAATCATTTTCAGAGATTGTAAACATTGTTCTTAAAATCTTAGCAAGAAACAAATTATTTATTGGATAATGTTCAGAAACTTGCATTTGTGCATAATTAATTCCTATGAAAATCCCCGTGATTGGTTAATTTTCTTAAATAATATTTAACAAACAGCAAATAAATAATGTATAAACATTCTCTTTTGTTTAAATATGATTCTGTTTCTAATTATTCTGATTATCTTTATAAGTTGACTGTTAAACATAGAAGTTGTATAAAGTTTTTGAAAATATGTTTTAAAAGTTTTTTTTAAGTATTTGGTTTGACCGAATAGTTTGATATTTGGCCAAACTGAATATTCGGTAACATGGCCGAATACCGAATAAATGGTGCATCCCTACTTCAGAGAGACAAGACTCTATTTCCAAAATCAATATTCTTCACTTGTATAAAACACAAGTAAAACTTGTTAAAGACCGGCCAAAGAAAAACTGAAGAAAATAAAATTGACTTTGATGTTTTAGAAATTACAAGGAAAGAAATGACTTCACTGTGTATTAGAATTTTTTTTTTTTTTGTAACATAGAAAATATCAATTAAAATAAGTTTATCTTAAATAGTTATTTTTCTTTTTTCCTCACATAAATATCACTTGGCTATGAATTAAATTATGATTAATTGCACCATTAAGAATTTTGGAAGTACTTTTGACATTCTTTCAGAAATCCGGATTTTTCAAAAATGATCCCGGCGATGCCAGATTTTCGAAGTTATACTGTACTTGGTGGCCAATTAAGAATTTTGGATGATATAACTTGATAGATTGTAATCATGAGAAAAACTTTGGATTTAAAGTAAATAAGAACTTATTTTCAGCATATTTATCCATATTGAGGATAAAATTTCTGCATTTTTTATATTGCAAAATAATGTAAAATTAATATTTTAGATAAAAAAAAACCTATGTAGGATAAAATAGTTACACTGTCAGGCTTAGAAAATAAATTGCTTTTTTTTTATGCTTTTTTGATAATTTTATACCTATATATATATATATATATATATATATATATATATTATGTAACCAGGAACATTCAGACCGCCGGGAATTAAGGGCCGTGATTTATTTTGTGAATTCATGGTAAAATAAGGGGGATAGGTGGCCAAATTCCTCCACGCTGGCCAAGCGGGTTGGAGGAAGCCCATCCGCGTTCGTTCCCCATGCACTAGGCAAGGGTACTAACAGGCTGTACCGGTGGAAGGTGCGAATTGGACATTAAGTCTCCGCTCCCAGTCGATTCCTTTAAGTCCTCCTCGAAGGCAATTAAAGGGTCTTCTCCTGGTTAGGCTGCCATAAGTTGATGACCTTGGCTATGTATAATGGACGATCCCTATCTTCGGAAAATCGTTTTCAGGAACTTGAAGAAGAATTAGAAAGAATCAACTGGGACATCCTAGGATTATGTGAAGTAAGAAGAAAAGGAGAAGAGAAGATAGATCTTGCCAGCGGACATGTATTATACTACAGAGGCACAGAAGATGGAAGAACAAGCGGTGTAGGATTTCTGATTCATAAAAGGTGGAAGAATCACATCGTAGAATATGATAGTGCATCAGATAGAGTTGCAAGGTTAGTAATACAAGTGTCCAGAAGATACAAGCTGCAAATTACCCAAGTTTATGCACCAACAGTAAGCTATACTGATGAAGAAGTTGAGGATTTCTATGAAGAAGTAGCTTCAATGCATCAAAAGGGAAAATGCTACATAAAATTAATAATGGGAGACTGGAATGCTAGAATTGGGAAAAAAGAGAAAGGTGAGTTTTCAGTAGGAAATCATGGATATGGGGTGCGAAATGAAAGAGGAAACAGATTGATTGAGTTTGCAGAATGTGAACAGTTGTATATCATGAATTCATTTTTCAAGAAAAAGCCACAAAGAAAATGGACATGGCGTTGTGCAAATGGCTCAACAAGTGAAATCGACTACATCTTAACAAACAAAAAGCATCTTATTCAGGATTGCAGCGTTCTCAATAACTTCAATACAGGAAGTGATCACAGGTTGGTTAGATGCAAACTGCTGTTAAATACTAAAGTGGAAAGAATGAAGCTTTTGCAACACTCAAAGAAATCAATCGATATAATAAATCTCCAGAAACATAAAGAAGAATTCCATTTGGAACTTAAAAACCGTTTCCTAGTACTTCAATCAGCTTTAGAAGAAGAGCAAGATGTTACAGTAGTGAACAAGAAACTAACCAGTACTCTACAAGATATTGCAAAGAAGATAGCCGGCGATGCACAAGTAAAGCAGACAAAGAAAATAACAGAAGAAACAAGAAGATTGATGAAGAAACGCAGAGAATTTAAAATGAAGAAAAACGATCCTAAATCAAGAGTTGAATATGCTGAATTATGTAAAACGGTAAGAAAATGTGTTACAGAAGATATCAGAAAATTTAACTCTGATCTTGTCAAGAAAATTCTAGAAGATAACAAAAGTTTAAAATCAGTTAAGCGAAAACTTTGTGTTGGAAGAAAAGGTATTTTTGCACTAAAGAGGGCAGATGGAACAATCACCAAAATCAATAAAGAAATAGTACACATTGTCGAAAAATTCTATAACGATTTATATAAATGTGAAGATCAGAGGGAAATCAACTTATGTGATCCATGAGAAAACTTAACAGAAACCGATGCCATAATCCCAGTGACGACAGACGAAGTTTTACAAGCCATTAAATTTATGAAAAAAGGTAAATGCCCCGGAGAAGATGGAATTACAATCGACCTTATCAAAGAAGCAGGAGAAGAATTTGCAAAAATGCTATCCTTACTGTTTTCCAAATGTCTCCAGAAGTCAGATGTACCAGAAGATTGGAATAATGCTGTGATGGTGCTACTTTACAGGAAAGGAGAGAAGGAAAACATTAAAAACTACTGTCCAATCAGCTTACTGTCAGTGATCTATAAAATTTTCATCAAAGTTTTAACGACAAGACTTGAATCAGCTCTGGACTCAGCTCAACCTAGAGAACAAGCAGGATTCCGAAGTGGATTCAGCACAATGGATCATATCCAAACGGTAAGGGAACTCATAGAAAAACATAAGGAATATAATTTACCTCTTTGCCTTGCCTTTATTGATTATGAAAAAGCATTTGATTTGGTCTACACATCAGCAGTAGTAGAATCTCTCGAGGACATTGGTATAGACAAACCTTACATCAATATTATAAAGAAGATTTACAAGAAAGCAACAGCAACCATCCGCTTGGACAAAGAAAAAGCAAAGATCAAGCTTGGAAGAGGGGTAAGACAAGGAGACACCATTTCGCCTAAGCTTTTTACTGCTGTCTTAGAAAATATCTTCAAGAAGCTGGATTGGGAAAACAAAGGGATTAGAATAAATGGGGAATATTTAAGTCATCTCCGATTCGCTGACGACATTTTAATTTTCAGTAACAGTCCTGAAGAATTGGAAAATATGCTAAAAAATTTGGCAGAAGCTAGCATTAATGTGGGATTAAAAATAAACTTGGAAAAGACTAAGGTGATGTTCAATTCATTTGCATCAAAAAAGAAAATCGTCTACAACAACACTGAAATTAAAGAAGTGCAAAGTTATGTGTACCTTGGGCAAGAAATATCATCTGATAATAGTATCATGAATGAAATCAATAGAAGAATAAGAAATGGATGGAGTGCTTTTGGAAAGAACAATATTATTCTGAAGAGTAGCATGCCCCTGTGTTTGAAAAGAAAGGTATTTAACCAATGTGTTTTGCCTGTCCTAACTTATGGAGCAGAAACATGGACGCTAACAAAACGGATGGTACAAAGATTACAAACAACACAGAGAAGTATGGAAAGATGTATGCTAGGTATAACTAGAAGAGACAGAAAAAGAATAACCTGGATAAGAAGTCAGACGAAAGTTTTTGACATCATTGAAAGAATTAAACGGCTAAAATGGAAACGGGCTGGGCACATCGCAAGAAGACACGACAATAGATGGAGCCCAAACACCCTACAGTGGTATCCCAGAGATGTAAAACGGCCAAAAAGACGACCTCAAGTAAGATGGAGTGATGAAATCAGAAAAGTAGCCGGTGTAAATTGGATGACTAAAGCACTAGACAGGAAACATTGGAAAAATCTGGGGGAGACCTACATCCAGCAGTGGATTGAAAACGGTTGATGATGATGATGATGATGATATATTATGTAACATTTGACATTAAAATAATACAGTGTTCTAAAACTATTTACTTTAATAAGTTTATTAAAAATTAATTTAATATGATAATATACATTAAAGCAAAACATGCAACTTTTAGCTTCATGTGTACTTTGTACTGATTGTTATACAAGATTTTTTTTATTATTATTATTTAACAGGAAAATCTTTTTTCCTGTTGGAAGAAAGAGAAATATAAGCCCAAAATAATAACTAAATCATGGTTAAAACTTAAAAGCCTTACCAAGAAAGCTATTTTTAGAAGAGGTTTTGTTTCTTTAGAAGAAGAAAACTTATCTAATTTAAATAGTAATAGTAGAGAACAAACTATCAGAATTAGATTTTAGGTTAGAGTTTTTATACAAGACAAAAAAAATTAGATATTTTCATGCTTCCTGAAAAAGATGACATGTTTGATGTATCACAAATTACAGCTGTATGATCTACCAATATTTATGACCCATCATAAGCGATATTTATGATCCACCAATGAACCATAATCCAGATTATTTTTTCTCTTAAATCTGTTGTTTAAGACTTTCAGCATTCTAAAGAACACCTTTAATTAGATTCATGTGCAATTATTTATTTAACTAAATAAATAGGAAGCTTTATCCCACAGCATGGGGTAAAATGGTTAATTGAAAATGTGTTTTAAAATATCATTATCAGAAATAATTTGCAATTTTATTAATGAAATTGCCCTAGAAATGTTGAGAGCAATGTTCATTTGTACGTTCTGTGTAATTTTTTTGCAGATTAAAATGATATATTTTTGGCCAAATAAGTATGGATTTTAAAAAAAGTGCTGTTTTTATAACTATTTTATCCCACCTGACTTTTGGGAGGTTTGAGAATATGTCATAAAAATATGTGATTTGTCTTTTTTTTGCTGTATTTTTTTACCAAGTATTATTTTCTGTTTTTTTTTTTACTCATGTATCTTTCTCATAAATACACTAGCAAACATATACAAAAATTATGAAAAAGTGCCGTCTATTAAATTCTAGTATGTTTGTTCTTGATGTATATTCTTTCTCTCTCTTCCCCCACTTTTTAGGATTTTTTAATATAACTTGTTATTGTGACGGTTTCTTTAAAATGAAACACACATTATGTATGATATTTAAAAGTGTCATTTTGATAAAAGTAAATAAAAATTAGTTGTATTTAATAATTATATTAATGCTTATTTATTGAAGGAGTTTTTAATAAAAACAGCATTTATCTAAAGGAAAATGAACTAAAGGTGCAATATTGTTGTTCACAATGTTATTCTCAATCTCAACTCTCTGAAACACTTTATATAAAATCCTTGTCATAAGGCAGAAAAGTTTTGTTTACACCATAGAAATAGTGCTTGTTTTTCTTCATTCTGGGAATTGTGGATTTTAGATAACTGCTGTTTTTGTTGAGAACCAACTCTTCAATTATTGGGAATTAATTACTGGTAATTATTAATCCCTTTTCTTTCTTCCAGAATTAGTTTTAAAAGTTCGAACATCTGATCCTCCAGATCAAGATTTCATTGAACTAGAAATTCCTCTAAAAGACTTAACATATGAAAACGTTTTTAAAATTTGCTGTGAAGAATTACAAGTTTCTCCTCAAAATGTAGGTAGTATGTTTTTTGTTTTAATTAGTAAAATGTTTTATTATGCTTATCTGATTTAAATGCTTAAAAATTCAGAGCTTATTATTTTTTTTTATTTGGTTATATTTTGTTGCTTTCAATATTTTGGACAAAGCGTTTTTTAAACAACTAAAAAACATCTCATAACTGATAGATTCACCCTGCATTATAATATTTGTTATTATTATTATTTTTAGATTTTACTATAGTGTAAAATTTCATTTGTGTACATATGATACATTCTTAATAATAGTTTTGACCCTCAAGGATGTGTGGGGGTGTATTTGAAAACTCTTTGGCTCTTTGGCTATGTCTTGAGTAGGGGTGCACTGGTGCTGGAGCACTGTTCTTGTTTTTATTTTTAATTGTTTGAGGGAAAAAACTTAAATTGTCCTTTCACATAAAAATTATTTTAACCTGATGTCTAGCTTATGTTTTATTCTGTTTAATGTCGAATTATTTTATCTATGTTTTATTTTTTATTTTAAATATTAATTCAAATCGGACTATTTCAATGAATAAAACATTTTATACTTTGACGCTGTAAGTGTTTAGAAATTGCAGGTTGCTTTATTGTAACAACAGATGCTAAGTTTAAACTAAATGTTTCAGCTATTGAATATTTTTGCAGATATTAAAAATGTTTGATGTGGTTCTAATCCTCACTTATTCTTCATTAATATATTGCTAACAAACTGTAAGCTGATAAAAAATATAATCTAAATTATAAAAATCAGGCCATACAAAAATGGTCACTTGCTTTTGGGTATTCAAGTGCAAATATGACAAAATAAATCACTAAAAATATAATTTATGAAAAATAGTTAAACATTTGACATGAAGAGGTATGTTTTGTTTCTTATCAATCTAAACATTGAAATGAAAACGTGCATTTTTCATAACACTGTCAGGTTGTCAGCTGCATGTCTTTTTTGGCTATATTCTTGCAGTCTGTTATAATATAAAATCAAACATTCTAATACTGGAAATTTTAAGAGTGAACACTTGGTCCTGAGATTGATCATTGTGCAAATTTAATCATTATGGCTCTGATACATTCTGAGATATGACATTAATTCCCCCCCCCCCTTCCCCCTTAATGAGTCCTGGGGATTTAATAAAAGAGCTTTACTAAAATCCCTTTTCAAAGGATGTAAAACGAAAACCACACTTGGTGTTTTAATCTTAAATTTACCACAGAGGCAATTATGCAACAATATTTGACCATGTGTCATTAAAAAATATATGTGTTATACGTATTCTGTGCGCAAAGCAATAGCACATGGTAATGAATAATTTCCAAAGTCTATGAAGATTTTAATAAATTGCAATTTCAATGCATTAAATAGTTTTAATAAATTGCAATTTTGATGCATTAAATAGTTTTATTTGAGTTAAATAATTTATATTATTCATTAATTAAAACAAAATATTGTAATTTGGGTTTTAGCAAATTGTAATTTGAATGTATTAAACAAATTTTCTTTTATACCTGCTATATATATTTTTTATGCGACAATTTAGGCTTTAAAGCAGTGTTTGGCATGAAATTTTTAAAGTATTTTACATTTTAATAATTTAAAGTAGCATTATTAAGTGTGATAATTTAATCCTGTTTAATATGATAAACTGATTAGAGTAGGCTTATTTGTCCTTGCAAAATTGCTATTACTGTAAAGGGGTGCAGTTGTTTGTCTATATTTATTGTTTTGGTAAAAGTTTAATGCTGTTTTTAAGCTTTTAGGGACACAGATGATATTTTGACAATGTAACCAAAGGGCCTTTCCATTGTGACGGGTGTGGCATCCAGACACAATTTTAAGAGGTTATATCTATATTTTAGGCAATAAATTAGCTAATAAATCCCTGAAAAGTATTTAAAACATGTTTATCCATGCATATGCTTGTATAATTAAGCAAACATGAAACTTTAATAGTTTTCAAAATTTTTAAAAGAAATTTTTAAATCTTGTGACGGGTGTGACTCTCTCCGAACATGAGTTTTCACTTGCATACACATTTGTTAAAATTCCTGTGAATATTTAAATGTTTCATTATTAAAACAATTTTTTTTCTAATAAAAGAGATTTAGATTAAACTTAATGTATAATTTTCATAATAAATTTTAATTATTTTAATGTATAAGAAATTTTTTTCTGCTGTGGCGGGCGTGACAAAGTTGTGACGGGTGTGACATCATGCAAAGTATACAATTTCAAAGTTATTTACAAAAAAAAACAGTATTGACAGAAAACTTGACAATAGCTAATATACAAACAAAATTTAATAAAACTAACATCTGTATGCTATTAGTTTAAAATTTGTAGCCCCCTACTTGTTATAAGTGATGGGGTAGCTACTTTTTTTTTACAGTGGCAAAAAAGCTTTAAATTGAGATGTCATCTATATCTGGCCAAATCCAGTGTGGTCCACTGGCTTGCATGTATTTTAAGCTTATTTTTTCCTTACGGAAGTTGATATTCAAGACATTAACGTAGTACAAGCTATTGTGCTTTTTCTTACTCGCCAGGGAAACCACAACATAGTCTCCGATATTTAAATCTGATACTTTCAAAATCTTTCTGGGGGGGATATTCACAATTAGCAGTGACTTACCTCCCTTACTGTTGATTCCGTAGTTTGTCCAATCAAAAAGTTGGTACTATCTACTATCAGCACTTACCTTAAAGTGGTGATAAGGCTTGATGCATTCCCATCCTTCTGTCAGTATTTGTTTAGTTTCCAGTATTTTTTCTCTACTGACACATACAATGTCTTTATTGCACCAATCTCCTGTGCACATTTAAAAAAATCCAAAGCAGAATAAACTAATTGCTTTTCTGAACTTAAGCAAAACCCCTCTTGAGTCTTGACTTTATCAATCCCCCAATTCCGTCAACCACTCTTTTCCCATGAGAAGTGGCCAAAATGTTCCATTCGCATGTTAGTTTAAAATCTTTGATAAAGAAGCACAAGTTTGAAATGTTATATTTGTTTTTAAACAGGGCTGCACAAGCCATCAGAAAAAAATTTCACCATTTTGAGATGGGGAAACTGTTTTCAGTCTAGTAGTAATGACATTTAAAAATGCCCATACAGTATACTTACTTAACATGCTGCAATTCGTTATTGATTACTACAAAAGAGCGAATCACATTATCTTTCAACAATGCAAAGCATGTAAAAATGGTGATTTGAGGACAAGTTCAGTGAGGACTCTGGGTCTCATTTTGAGAAACAGCACTATAGTTCTCGGCAAAGCTCACTTGTATTATTGCTTCAGTGTCTTCCATATTATTTTTGGCTTCTTCAAAATAACTGGATTGAGTTACAGTTATGTAAAGAATATTAATAAAAAATTTTCATTTTCTTGAAAATCTATCAAAAGTTAAAGTAAATTGCCACCAACTCACCATTTGCTAAAATAATTCAAACATACATGTTTTATGATTTATCTTTTTTTAAGTCACATTTGTCTTAATATGTTTAGAAACAATAGTGATTCAACCTTACACTTCATTTAAGAAACATTTAAATATATTTCTAAACAATTTAAAATGTTGTCACACCCGTCACACTAAAATTCTACACAAAATAAAAAATTAAGGAATTTTTAACATTTCATATTTATTCGGACTTGCAATAATTAGACTTTCAGAAAGTTTCATGTATTTTTGAGAAAAAAATGAACATTGTATAATAACTTGAGCATCTTTTTTGTGATGGGTGTGACAGAGAGACAATATAAATATATTTGTATTAAAAATCGGGTCTTTTAAATTATTTTGAAAAATTAAGTGTTTCAAAAGGTAAACAAAGGTCACAAGTAGTAATATATGCTCATAGAGTGAAAATGCTGTTATTTTAAATATTGCATCTGGTGGAATGAAAATACCTTATTTTATATACTAGAAAGTTTTTGAAATTTTTCTAACTTTGAGCCTAGATAAATTATAAAAGAATAATTTTTACAGCTTAGTTCTCGGTAATTTCATCTGTATCATATTTTTACCTTTAATTTGATATATTACTTGTAATAATAAAAGAAGTTTGAAATTTCAACCCTCATGTCTACTTTTTCATGGAAATGCCCCAAAGCAGATTTAGAATAATTAATAATAATAATAATAATTTATTTGTTAACTGTTGTGCATGTTAACTTTTTTTTTTTTCTCATTTAAAGTAGATATATTTTAGTTTATATAACTTACACACACACAAGAAAAAAGAAAAGAAAAACTTTTTACATTTTGTAATTTCATTTAGTGTGAGTGTTCAATTTTTGTTTTACTTACTTGTTTATGACTATAAGTCAGTTAGATATACATTTCTGAAAAGATATTTCAGATAATTTTGTCACATTTTTTATGCAGGTTAAAAACATATTTAAAAATGATGAAGATGAAGCATTTTTTAAAATGAAATTAATTAAAAAAATAATAATTATTGAAAAGTCACTGATGAAAATTTCACATTTTTTCTGCATATCTTCTGAAATATTATGGTTAAATTCATAATTTTAGGTAATGCTAAAGAAAGAAAGCATTTAAAGTGAGCTTTAATAGATTTTATAAAACATGTACCTAAATATATAAAAAAAAATGAAATATGAAAGTAATGCAAACAATTACATGTGTGTAATTGTTTCTTTATGAACTTATCTAAGGCTCAAGTGCAAAATTGAAAATTCTAAAATTTGGAACTTTCTATCTCATCTGTGTCCTTAAATTATTTAAATGGTCTTTTTCTTTATTTCCTTTATTTATTTATTAGGTTGATTTGCCAATAGTGCACAGAATTAAAATAAACAAAAAAAAAAAAACATACAAAATAAAACACTTTTCACTTGTAAATGATATTCTGCTTTTTTCTGCATAATATTTTTCAAGAAAATATAATTGTTACCCTAAACATTGATATTAATCCTCAATTATTATGACTTTTAGGGAACAGTTCTATGTCTCCAGAGTTTTAGACAACTTTTAACATATTAATGAGTTAGCTCCTTTTGTAATCTTGGTGTTCTAGATTTCACATTACTTCTGTAATTTTCTTTATTGTATTGTTTTGCTCCAATAGAATTATCATTTTTTAGCATTATAAATTATATTTCATAAGACCTATTATTATTTATTATAGTATACAGTTTTTGGCCTTTGCATTTTAAACTGGTATGTTATAGCCGTCATAATGTAATTATTTAAATAGTGCAGTTACACATTGGCAATTATGAATGAGAAGTGTACTATATTTTCCTGAATTTAACATTGAATCTTAGTAATAACTTTTAAAATAAAAAAAAAAGTACAGTATAATAATGACCCTGTGGGGCGTTTAAAGCCATAATTGGACCAACTTATATATTTTTAATTAAAAACTTTAAATATAAAATTTGATTCATTTTTACCTAATATAAACTGAGCTATAACTGTACTGTTCATCATAAAAAGCCTTGCATAGTGGCGACCCCTGTTGAAGGATCAAATCTAAAATTGTATCAGCATAATTTTTTTTCATGCATCTTACATATTAAGTTTGGTTTAATCCCATCTCGTAGATTGCTGTGGTGTAGATATCACATAAATTTGAATCACTCATTTGAAAGACAGCATAGCAGCACCACCTGTTGAATGGTATATACCAAAGTCTAATCAACACCAATTTCTATCTAAATATGAAATTCTGGGGGAATACTGTACATTAGTTCTTGAGTTACAGTGCCCACATAATTTGTGTAATTCACATACAGACATTCTAATATTTTCTTCTGAATATAGAAGAAAGTAAGAAATACCTTTATATCAATGTCTTTTTAAACAGTTCAGTTCTAATTAATACTTCTATAATCTAATTTTTTCATATTGCATATAAATTCATTGCATATTATTCACATACTAGTATATAATCTCCGTCAAAAATGACAGAAAGTGAATGATAAATCTTCAAAACAATAGTTAAAAATATATTTTTCTGATTAAAAAAAAAGATGCCTCATGCATTTTGTTAATCAAAAAGTATTATCCTTTGATTTTTTATGATTACAGCAAAGAAATTATGTAAACTACAATTTAGTCACCAGCGCTTAAATGCACCATTTCCAGCTACTCATTCTATGACGAAAATGCTTGCTTTGGTTCTCTCTACATTAAAAATTTGTTGTTTAGCGGGACTTTTTTTTTTTTTTTCGCTACAAACTATGTTAAAATTGATAATTTTATCTGCAAGATAATTAAAATATGTTGTACTGATAAGATATATTCATTTTATTTGCAATGTCTTCAAATCTGATGAAATGCGTTGTAAAAAAAAGTACCATTACAACAGAAAGTTGACGCCAAAAGAATTAGCAAGAAACATAAGCTCCTAATTTATTACAGAATTAACAAGGCCTACAGACACGCTGCTCGCAGCCTTCAGTGCAGAAAAAATTGTCCCTTTAACCTTTTATCTACTGACAGTACTTATAAGTACTTAAAATAACTTGTTATAAAATTAATTTAATACATCGATTAGTAGTAATACAATTTAGAATGAGTTATAGATGCCTTACTTTATGATGTTCCAAAAGCATTATGGGTCACACAAAACAAAAATACTTTTTAAAGGATGATTTCTTTGGCCTTTGCATCTTTTCAGCTTTCTTGGTGTTGAAGGTCGGGGGGGGGGGGGGGTTCAATTCAGAAATATTTCTATTGTAAGAACATTATATTTGTAGATTTCCTAATTCCTACAAAATACTAAGAAAAATATTTAAAATAAAAGATTTGAGTGATGTTATAAATATTACACAAAATCCCTATAAATTCAAATTTAATGAATCCTTCTAAAATTTATTAAATGATTATGTAAATCTTCTAATTTTGTTTAAAAAATTCACGAAAAATGCTTTAGAAGATGAAATTGTCATAATTCAGTACATAAAGGGTTAATTTCCCTTTAAATAATGCTAAAGTGCCATTAAAATAATTCTTTATTGTAAATGCATTTGAAAGTTTTAGATATTCAAATTCGGATAATTTTTACTTTGTCGTATAAGACAGAAAACAAATGTCACAGGAAATCTGAAATTGTGCAATTAAAAATACATGTAATGTGCTTGCACGGAACTTTTTTAAGCGAAAGTTCTATTTTTTCTACATCAGATGTCGATAGTTATCCGTTATTTTTAATTTAGAATTTGTTGTTGTTGATGATGATTTGGCCCTTAAATTTAGAACTTAATTGGATAGTTTTTGAAGGTTTTAAACAAAGTTAAAATATTTAAAGGTTTTAATATGCTATTACAAATATTTTAAGACCAGCATCTGTGTTAACCAATATTTTTTTTTTAAAGGAAGCGTTCAAAGAGTCATTCATTTGTTTGTAGATTTGCTAGAATTTGAATCTGAATGGCAACTGTATCATTTGTTTAGATCTTATTTCTATGTTTACAGGGATATGTTTAGGAAAATTTTAGGTCCTTTAAAGGAATCTTCACAAATTTTTTTATCCCCAAACAGGACCCTTCACAAAACCTTTTATCCCAAAACAGGACCCTTCACAAAACATTTTATCCTAGAACAGGACCCTTCACAAAATTATTTGTCTTTTAAATAGACCTTTCACAGAATTTTTTCAACTTCAAATTGAACTTTTCACAAATTTAGTCATTTAAAAATAAAATCTGGCCTTTAGGTAAGCAGTTTAACTCATCAAAAAGCATATTACTTCACTTTTTATATATGAATGATGGAATATGAAGACACCGATAATTTAAAATTCACAAAATTATGACTAGAATTTTCACAAAAATAAAAATAAAACTTCACAATTTCACAAAAACAGGACCCTGTGATAAAAGGCTGGACAGACCCCTGGTTTATAATAGCTTAATTTTAATTTAGAACTTAATATATTATAAATGGATATGATACATATGTTTTATGTGAAAATATGCTGAACAGACATGATTTCAAGTAGAACAAATTATCATTTAGCCGTCATATGCTAGGATATGTTTTTCATTAAGCCTAACATGGTTTAGCTTCAGTCGATTCACAGACCAGAGTGGTTCGCATCGGCATGGTTCCGAAAGTTTCCTGCACTCAGATTTTATTGTAAGTAGATATGTAACCTACTTTTAAAAATATGTGGATTTTTTCTCTGTAACGGAGTTTAAAATATTAAAAAATTTACTATATATGTTACCGTTAAAGTGTATAATTCAGTTATTTAATAAAATACATAGTTATTTCATGAAATAACAAACCAAGTCCGTTAAGGTGTATAAAATTATTGGCTTCTACGATTTAACTAGTTATTTTATAAGATAACGATTGCCTAATCGTTAAAGTGAAAAATAAACAATTTGACATTAAAACAAGTCCGTTGTCTTATAAATTAACTGATGATAAATAGTTAGTCTCTTGAAGAATACATTTCATATTACTGATAGATAATTGATAAACAATAAAAATAAGCAGAATATATAATATTAGATGACCCGCCCCGCATTGCCTGAGCCTATAATAATAGTCTTAAATGAATCTGAAATTTTATTGCGGGCTATTTTAAAGCTAAATAATTGCAGCAAAAGAGATTGCAGCTAAAGAGCGAAATGTAAATAAACCCGATCGTCCTAAATCCTGCCAAACAACTTTTACACAATAGCTAATCAGATGCGTTTCTCGGGCATTGCCATTAAACAATAACAAATAATCGCGATTTCTGTGCCATGTACATTAGCATAATATATATATATATATTATTTTTAGATTAGTTGAATAGTAATAAAAAATAACAGGATGTAATTCAGCAATAGTTAAATTTTTACAACTTATAATTATATAAATTATTAGGCTACTTAGTCTTGCTGTCAAAAAATCTTATGCTGTTTAAAAAATATTACAAAAATTTTATACAAAACGCAAAATATAAATAATGTTTACAATAGAAATAATAATAATAATTTTAAATATTATTAAAAAATCACATGCTGGGAGGAACAGTTATGTTGTTTAATAAAAACATTGCATAAACTTTTTTAAAAACAATAATTTGAGAGCATATTCATTTAAACTTTATGAAATATCTTCATTTTATTTTCCATTATTTATTAGAACAAGGATTACTGGGGTGAGACCTGGAATTATAATGCATGTTACTTTTGAACCAGGCACACTTTTTATTATCACACAGTGTTTTTCACAAACACTTTTTAAATCCTTGTCCAGTGCCGCAACTTTGAACTGTTTCAACAAATCGAAGCGTTGTCTCAATATTTGGAACCTCTTCAGTAGAAATTCATTCTTGCTCATATATACTGAACTGAGACCTAGAGTACAGCTGTTTGATTCAGCCATTCTTTGTTCCTAATTGAAAAAAATCAATCTCTAGTTTTTTTTTTTTTTTTTTTTTCCATGACAGCTGAAACAGATCTAGCATCTCCTCTTCTGTCAATTTCAGGAACTGGAATACACACTGTAATACCTGTAGATGCTTCAAAATAAGATTTCTCTACAAATAATTTAATTTCCGTAGCTTGAATTTCTAAACATTTTTTTAATTCCTTGTCTTTCTTTCTCTATATTTTATTTAGACACAACCTGCAGGCTTCCTTTGTCTTCTGTGTAACAGACTTCTAAGCTTGAAACACGGATAGGCTGCTCACATTTACAACAAAATAGGTTGTCTTCGCAATTTTTTGAACACACACAATTTTACTGTTGCATTTGGAGGTGTATCTTCAATGGAAACTGCATTATCAAAACACTTGCAGGTCACTTTCACAGTTTGATTCAAAGGTGTTTCTTTGGCAAAAACAACATAATCATCACATTCAGAGGATACAGTCAGAGAAGTTAATGCATTTTCAAATTGTTGTTCATCCTCTACTGAATCAAACACTTGGAATAGGAGTTGTGGATAGCTCAACTCTAGAAGCACAGCCAAACATAGCCTCATAAGGCATTCTCTTCAGGGCCGAAACTAGGGGGGGGGGGGGGGGGGCAGAGGGGGCATGTGCCCCGGGCGCAGGAACAAAGGGGCGCCAAATGAAGATTTTGTTTGTCAATTTTTCTCACATCTATGTTTAGCACAATATTGTTTATTATCAATTTAAAATTACCCTGTCTGGCATATGACAAAGCATAAAAGTACCTAAAGATGATATGGCATAAGGATCCTGTATAAAGTGGGATTTTTTTTTTATTCTTTTCGATTCCGTTTTCAAGATTTAATATGGCAAAAATTTGTATTTAATTTTAGAGGTAACTAAACCATACACATTGGCAGCTATGTGATTCTATTAGTGTCATGAAAATTGCAGGTGTAGCCTCTTCTTTCTGCTCAAAGTAAATTTTTTTTTTTTTATTTGGGGGGGGGGGGGGGGGGGTTGCCAAAATCCATGTTTGCCCTAGGTGCAAAAGAGGATCGTTTCGGCCCTGATTCTCTTTATACTAGAATGAAGTGCTCTGTTTTTCAGGAATTCGATAATTTTAAGCCTGTGACTCCATGAAGTAGATTGGTTGTCTTGCATCCAAGTTGTCAACATATTTTTTTATGTGAGAGCATAAAAAATATCTTGGTTGGCCCTCTCAACAGGACCTTGACTCTGGTTATGTCTGGGTTTGCCATACCATATAGGATCTTAAGTTCCGGCCAAGCTATTTTCAATATGCCTACAAGTTTGTTACAGAATTCCCTGCTGTTGTAGGATTGCAGAATACATGGAGCACGAAATAATAGAAATATTTTAAGTTACTGTGTGGCGACTTCTTCTGCTATCTTTGTTTAAAGTGGTCTTAAAATCACAAACTTCGTCAAATGATCTTGATAAACTAAAATAAATTTAAGCTTCCATCGGGTTGAGTCTGGAAATCTATAAGATCTACTTGACATCTTGATTTGAGATGCAAAAACACCATGCGTTTAACCACAGCCTTTCTTCTTCATATTTATTTTTTGTTGACAAGGTTCAGAAATATTCAAAAAAAGCTTTATGTCATTCTGAGTAATGTATATTTATATTGATGATTCAGTTCTTTTATCATAACGGTATTTATCCCCATATCTAATAGATATATGAGTTTTATATAAAATATCGAACAGCATATCACTTGAGCAATAAAATATGACATCAGGTTTTACATCTGTTACTGGCACAATTAACTTTTCTACTGCCTGAACTTCAAGGACATCATAATACTGGAGTAACCAATAGTCATGTGGCATTTTTTTCTGTGCTGTTTTAGCATTTTTTACTTCTGCTACCAAATGTAATAGTTTTTCACAAGTAAGTATCGCTATGGTTAGTTATTTCATGAAATAACAGATTCCATGCTTAAATGGCAACATATAAATAATATAAAAGTAATATTTAGTATTTTTCTATTCTGTATATTTTTAGGTGCAGAAACTAAGAAAGCTTCCTAATACAATTGTTCGAAAGGATAAAGATGTGCAAAGATTTCAGAATTTTCAGGAGTTAGAGTTAGTTATTGTTGGAACAAGTAAATCTCCTTCTGCAAAAACATACCTCACAAACTCTGTTGCAAGATTGGAAATCAATGGATATGAGAGAAATAGTTATGATAATTCTTCACCTTTAGCATCAAAATATTGTAAGAATGGCACTATATTATACTAACTGATTTTGTATTTTTTATTTTATTTTGCTAACATGTTTTTTTTTTTTAATTTATTGCTTTGTCATGATAGCACATGCTACATGTTTAATAACATTTGTATTAAAAGCTTTTCTTCTTGCATACTTTTGTAGTTCATATGGACATGTTTTACTGAAGAATACGACATAAAGTCAAAAATTTGAAACAGAACCATATTTTGTTCAAAATATGCTTCCATTACTTGGATTATGCATATACCTGCATAATCCAAGATTAATTAATAATTAGAGGCTAAAATACATATACTTGCATTTTAGTCTCTTAACATGCCTCAGTCAAAGTTACTAATGAGATCAAATAAAAATTAAACATTTATTAATCTAAAACCTATGTAAGATTGTCAGTTTTTTTGTGAATTCATTTAATATTAATAATAATAATTTTTAAAATGCTGAGAGCTTTCTGCTTCTGAAATTTATTTTAATATGAAGAAATATAGCATGTAATATTTTATTATTGTTCCTAAAAATAAAACCATGTTAAAGATTGTTGATTTATTTTAAAATATTTTTTAGTTTTACTTATTTATTTATTTCTTATTATTATTATTGGCAGCAGCAGCAGACTAAACACCCTCATTCAGTTGCAAAAGTATTATTTTTTTCCCCTCCAAATTTCTATGTTTTTTGATAAATCTGATTTTTCTTACTTTTCTCTCTCTGTCCTTTTTTCTTTCTTTTTTTTTTTTTTAACTATTATTTATGAGATCTGTATTGATGTATATGTACTATGAATTTATCTCCATACAATTTGGTATATTTTAGTTAAACAGCTTTTAAAACACATATGTTTGTAAATTATTTTTTAAATCACCTGAATTTAAAATTTTCTTTTTTAAGTGGTATGTGTATTGAAACTCAACTACAGAAAGAATTATTGATATATATATTCAGCTTGCATTTTAAAGCTATATCAATTCTTTTGGAAAATTAAACTTCCAATTTTTATAATAATATATAAGATTTGACTCATAAAAGTAACAATACTTAGTGATCTGAACCATACATATGAACTGAACTGAACAGAACATTACATTCCATCACATTGTTTCTCTTCCAGTTATTTATATATTTATTAATTTTATTTTTATTTTACTGATTTCCATGAAATGTCTTAGTCTGGTGAAAATGAATCTTCTGCTATATCAAAATCAAATATTTAAAACTTTGTTTTATTTGTGCTTAATTATATTTTAAACTAATCCAATACTGTAGATTACTTTAATTTTTATTCTTTTTCAATTTCTAACTGTAAAATATGTATCATAATTTTAGATGTATGTTAGCTGAGATTTTTTTTCATTGAATATGTAGGAAAAGTTGACAAATGCCTTACACTTTTCGCTTCATGTGCAAAATTGATGACTTTTAAAGTTGACTTACATTATTTAAAATTTTGCATCACATTATTTAAAAATTTTTATCACATTATTTACTGACTTGCAGACTAGAATAAGGTCTTTTCACAAAAATATATTTTTATGTTCACACAAAAATAAGTGAAAAGTCTTTTGAATTTAGCATTTATGGAATATATTGTTAATCTGAGATTTACAATGAGGGGAGGCTATTTTTAATCAAATGACATAGTGATTCAATTTGTCCATGCATATATTAGGCAAAAAAAAGTAATTGAATCGGGTAAAATTATGTTAAAAGTGTTTTGAAAAAATAATTCATTTCTATTTTTAAAAAGCAGCTGTAAAACTTTCTGCACTTGGAGCAGTTTTTATTTTTCATGAAATTACTTGTTATTCTATACTGATCAATTTTGAGTTGTAATCAATTATAAAAATTAATGATAAAAATATAATTAATGCTATCATTGTATATTTTCTTACTCAAAACTTTTTTTTTTTTTCTGCTTTATTATTCGCATTTTTTATCTGCCAGTGGTTTCTGATTTTTATGTACTTGGGTGGATTCAAAACAGATTGAAATAGATACAGTAATCCATATTCGGGGGGGTTAGGTTCACAGAAACCTCTGTGAATGTCAAATTCGCAAATATTGATACTATCTTTTCATGCATAAAAGAAGGTTAGGTTTTAGGATTTTTTTAAATGAAAAAAAAAAGCGATTAAAACAAAAAATAAAAGTTATTTCATGCGGACCACGGCCAAATCGAAATACGCGAAACAATACCTTTATAATATTTTCATTAAATACAAAACAATAAAAAAAAAAGCAATTTAACAAATTACAATGACCATTTGGAAAATGATTTTTTCGAAGACTAAAATTTCAGACATAAAAAATCACACGGAGTTGATCATACATTACGTACACCGTGAATTAAACATTAATAGTGTTATTACACGTAAAAGTTGCAAGCAACAAAAATCGCCTGCGACTCGTCAGATTTCCTGAAACTTACGTATTATCCAAGCATTTCATTGGCTGTTCGGGAAAAGGCTTTTCCAGTGTCCAAGAAATCTGACGACCAATTTTAAATGAAATTTCATTCTTAAACTTCTAAACATACCACAATATTACTTTTTACACCGTCGTATAGAGAAAAAAATGTACTTTTAAATGCAATTTGCTTGAAAGCTGTACCTCAATTTGTTTCTGAGTTATTAATTTTTTTCTGTGGTTTTTATTACTTTTTTGTCATAGTGGCAATAGAAGTATCCATCTCTGTTGAAAGTAAAAGGAAATACAGATTACTGTATAGACCAATCAGAAAACGAATAAAATGTGGATTAAACCAATAAAAAGCTTCAGATATGCTTTTGATTTCGTACCCTGATGAGGACAATAACCATTTTTCCAAATGGTTAATAAAACTATATTTATTAAGCCTTAAAATGTGCATGCTGTAAATAAATTTGAATAATTATAATCATATTGTGCAACGTTTAATTGCTAGTTGATGGCTAAAAAAAAGTATTGATATACCATTGTTTGGCAGAACAGATCTTTTGTTTATGAATTTCCATACAAGGAAAAATTGTGGTCTCGATTTTTCTTTTAAATTTAAGACTCCTCACCAGTGAAGGATTGCATTCCATTGCTTTTTCAACAAGTTGTTGTTGAAGCTTTAAAATTTCCCATAAAATTTTTGCAGAAAAATTATTACTTGCAATAAAAATTTTGAATTTTAGAAAATTTAGGATTTTTTAAATTTTAGCATCAAGTCATGTTTCGGTTTTCTCGGGATTACTGATCTATATTTTGCTTCAGTACAAGGGTTGAAAGCCTCGGAACTTAGGTTATATAGTACAATGCAGCTGTCCAGTGTCAGATAGTTTATGAAATTGGCAAAACAAAGTGAGTTTACTTTGTAAAAAATATTCTTCATAAAACAAAATTCGCAAATAACCAAGTTAAGTATTCACGAAGGTTGAAACGTTCCTTATTTTATTTTGCGAATAATCAAAACTCGTGAATGTTAAGGAATTACTGTATATTATAAAGTTCATTTATCATGGACATTAAAAAAAAAAAAAAAAAAAATTAAGCGTTCTTTATGGATGGTATGAATTTAAAATTCTTGACAAGAGAATGAAGTTAAGCAAACTTTAGAGCAAAGTTGTGTGAAACAAAGACACATTTCTAATTTTAGCCTAGTTATTTTGTACTGTGTCAAGTGTTTGTTGTGATAAAGGGTTTAGTTTGCTGAAATTAATCAGCCTATGTATGAAATTGTATTATTGTGGCACCTAGTTTTCAGAGTTGGCACTTCATTCAGTAGAACATTTTTCAAGCCCTGTGAATTAATTAATTATTTTTATAAAAGTTGGAGGAAGAGATCATCTTATAATTTGACATTGATTATCTGATTATTTTTATCAAAAGTGAAAGTATCACCAATCAAAACATAACCCATCATGTGCAATAATTTTTTGTCATTTCTTTGCAAACTGAACAAATCTTTGGCTTTCTTTCGGTTTGGATGCAAAAAATAGAACATAGCACAAACCTTAAGATTGTTTTTTTTTTTTTTTTTTTTTTGGTAAACTTAAACTTGTGTTCTGGATTTTCATTTGGCATTTAATTTTTTCTACAGTGAATTTGATGCAGTATATTCCTAAAAGATCTTCATTTTTTAAAATATATGTATATGATAGTTGGTTTGTAATATTGGTCAAAAAGAAAATGCATATTATATGTGAAAAGTAATGTGTTTTATCTAAGAACAAATTAATTGTAATGTTTAATATTCTTTTAGGTTTTGTTGTTTTGTATTGTTTATAGAGATATGTTTTTATATTTTTTTAGTTGGTACATCAAATGCTTTTATGATTAAATATTATTCTCTTTGCTTATATTGTGTTAAATATGTTATAGTAATTTTTAAAAAATAAAATAAAAAATTACTTACTAATTTATTATTACTGTTATTAGTTTGCTATTTTGTAATTTTTTTTTTATCATTTTAGTATTGATTGTTATTAATATATCTTTCATTTATTCCTAAAAAATTATTGAGACTTAAATATTTTATTCTATATTTAAATTTTCCCTATGCATTTTTGTAGTAGATATTCAGTAATATTTTTCCATTAAATTAATAATGATTTTGTTTGCAGTATACGATACTTCTGTTTTATCATTTAGTCAGTTATTACTGTATTGCATTACATAGGAGGCTTGAACCCATGGCTTGCCATGTTATTTTGAATATTAAGAATGAATTGATATTGAAAAAGCTTTTTACTAGGGCAACTTTTTTTGCATCAAAAAACTTGTTTAAAACCAGAAAATTTTGTTAATAAATTTTTTCTTTTTTCTATGTGCCACTTATGATATAGTAATCATTTATTAAGTAAGACTTCTGGTTCAAAATATTTATTTAACTTTAAAAAAAAAGCTTAAAATTTGGTAGCAATAGCAAATCTCTTCTTTAAATGAAAAAAAAAAAATAACAATAAAGAAAGAAAAAGCCACCCAATATGCATCATTTTCCCCCACTTCCACTCAAATGCTGGTGAAATGTATTTGCTCCTTTCATGCCATAAAAAGTTGAAAATTTTTGAGCCCAACAGTATCATTTTATGCTAATAATTCCCCTTGGCATATATGTATGCAAGTAAACACAAAAAAACAGTGTCATAGCTGTCAACGTTCCAGGCTTTTTAAGTCAGTCCACTGATCAAGAAATTTTTATTAAAAAGGGAAATCAAATAAATGTCACAGAGAAACAAGTAACAATTTTAAATAATTTTATGGTGCCTTATATGTTTTTTGACTAGAAAAAAACTGGAAGTTTGCCAGTTATGTAGCATCTTTCACTTTTTAGAAGACAGACAGATTACCCCTACATATTTCTAATACTATTACAAAATCATGTAACTGTATAGAATTTCTGCTGTTAAAATTAAATATTACATGCAATTAATTTCTTTGTTTATGAATCAGGAAGAAAATGATAATTTTGTATTTCCTTTTATGCCATAAAAAATTGAAACTTTTTTTAGACCAACCATTTTACGCTAATAATTCCCACTGGCATATATCTATACTTTTTCATCTATATTTATAGTATAAGTACAGTAAACTCCCGACTATCCGGCCCTCCATACTATCTGGCCTAGTAAAAAAAATGAGGAAAGTTGCAAGTGGCCGAGACAGGCACGTTCTTGTCCATAGGAAAGTGGTAACACACGACAAGAAGGAGCAAGAAAGGATTGCAGAATGCAGTAGCACAGACAGACCGGAAAAGGGGGGGGGGGGTGGAGTTAAGGCTTGATAACCTGTTTCATCAGTTGTGCAATGTATGTTAATAAGTGCAGACGTTATTTTCTGCTTTTCCTGGTTATTTTCATATATTCTTTTAGTGTGCTTCGTGTTTATTTATTAAAGATTAGTGAAATAGGTGATAAACGAAAAAAGTTGTGGTGACTATGGAGGAGAAAATACGAGTCAGTAGGAAGGAGCGGCGCCAGCTGGTATTATCTGCTTGCGTAAAATGAGTGTCATTGCGTCGCTGAAGAGGACTATCAGCAGTCATCTATCAACTACATTTTCAAAAACTAAAAACTAATTTTTGACTCTTTTATCTTATGCATAACATTTCATATTCGTGCAATCATTTAATATTAAATAGTAAAATAAGATTTACTCATTTTTTTTTTACGAATTAGGCTTACATTTTACGTTAATATTTTGCTTATTTTGAAACTGTATATATAAAATTTATCTTAAAATGTGTTTACATGCGTTTTTAATATAATGGGGGTTGTTGAAGATTGAGTAAATATTTATAGAACTCCGACCTATCTGGCTTTTTTGTTATCCGGCCTACCCTTCCGCCACATTAGGTCGGATAGTCAGGAGTTTACTGTAAACACAATAGTGGTGGGTGTCATAGCTGCCAACCTTCCAGGTTTTTTAAGTCAATTCACTGAATGAGAAATTTTTATTAAAAAATGAAATCAAATATTTATGGTACCATGTATGTGTTTTGACTAGAAGAGAACTGGTAAAAATATTGCATACAAATATAAATAAATAATTTATTGCTTAAGAATCAAGAAGAAACTGAGAACTTTGTACCACCGCAGTACCTATGTACAAGCCACACTTGGTCATGAAACCTAGGCAAGTACATTTCTTGCCTATGCTATTTAATTGAATTATGAGTGGCCCATGGAACTATAAATATGTCCTTCGAGCATGAAAGATTGAAGACGCCTAGTCTAATGCACCTGCTTGAATAAATTGATTTTACAAAGTCAGGAGTTGATCTGAAAGTCATTCATGTAATTATTTCATGTATGCCTCATGGTTATTATTATTTATTTTCGATGTAGTATAGCATATACATTAAGTATTAGAAGTTATGTTGATTACATGTTGTAATATAAAACATTATTGAAGTTATCTTCATTTCACATTTTTAAAACTAAAAGGATGTTTTCTTTGAGCAAAGTAACAATTTTTTTAAAAGAAAATAACATCCTCTGTATCATTATAACTTCCTTCATTCTTTATATTAGTATTAGAGATGAGTTTGGAATCTTTCCTTGGAGTCTGAGCACAATACCACAGTAGAAAATTGTTAATGACATTTTAAAAATTGTTTCAAGATTAATTTTCTCATTTAAAAATTTCTTCTTACATAGGAATAAGAAACGCTCCCTCATGACAATGTTTCGTGATTTTCATGTCCCGAAAAATCTGTTTAAAATAGCAAGTTTGTTATTTATACCCAACCACTGGTAGAAATCCACAAAAGCCACAATTCTTTTTTTTTTTTTTTTTTTTTTTTTTTTTAATCATTGTACAAATATGGCAGAAAGATAAGAGATCTGTTGTTCAGTAATTCTGGAAAAGGAAAGAGAAAGTGCAGATAGGCAAGGGATATGCCAAGGCGTTCTTATTTTACTACCACTGTATCCCATCAATAACAATTCAATTCCTTTTCGAACTGATTTTTTTTTAGGATTATAAAACACTTCGAAAAACTTAGACTACATTCTTGTTTTTCCAATAGGAAGTTTGAGTACAGTTTGAGATGTATCCCCCTTCCCTTTTTAAGAACTGATACCGATGAAGCATTATTTGCATAAGAGGATTTTTAATTGCCACATTGCAAAACACTGATAAAATTGAAAATCTGAATAATGCATAGATTAATTTTAAGTAAATGTAGGTTTGTTACTTTATTGATAGAATAATATTAGTTTTGAATACAAAGTTTTAATAATATTTAAAGCTACCTTAGATGTATGTCAACATCACAACATATGAACATCATAATAGACAGGAATATTAGTAAGCCCATCCACAGAACCTAAGCGACAGGAGTCATGACTACAGGCCCCCTCTAATGCTCAAAATTCATAGTGCCAAGTAAGAAGGTCGTGTTAAAAAAATTCATCATACAAACAAAATTCTTTCTCATAATTGATTCTCATCTCATATTTAATTTTTTAATTCTGGTTTCTGAAATTACTCTCCCATTTTAAGATTAGTACTGTAATGCGTGTCCGCTGATTGGTGCTAACATGCCACATCTAACACATGACTGGTGGAGCCACTGCAACCTGTAGCAGCTTGTAGATGGCCTTTCTTGCCTTTCTTTCTTATTGTAAATCTAGGAAATGGAAAACTGTCAAATCCTTTGTATTATATAAAACTCTTATCACCAGCTGGAAGTAAATAGTTTTTCTCATATATGGAATCCCCATAGGAATATGAAAAAAATACATAAACACAGTAATAATATTATACAATTGATATAAAAATTACACATGCAAAATAGTACTTTATACTTCTATGCAAAAATCATACATCTGCCACAATTTCTTTGGGAGTTATGAGTCCTTGAACTGTGAATCTCATTAGTTTTTCGTCATCACTAAAAGGTGATGTAAGGGGAATTAGAGAAATCTGATTCTCCTCACTACCGCTATATAAAAAATAGTTATATATTAAATTAGTTTTATGTCTGTTTTTTTTTTTTTTTTTTTTTTTTGTGGTAAAATTTTTAATCTATGGCAATTATACAATCTAATTTATATGATGGTTTATTTTTCAGAATTAGTAATCAATAATCGATTAGTAATTAATAATTTAAATAATCAATAGCTATCACAAATTTAAATAAAGATGTAATTTTGTATTATTTAAAAAAAAATGAAAAAAAAATTACAAAAATAGTTAAATAATTCATAGATGCTTTAAGAATTGTTCATTCTAATTTATTCATTATTTGAATAATTATAATTGCAGTTGAAAATTCTTTTTTTTTAAAATTATGTATTAGTGACAATTTCCCCATTTTATTATTACTATTTCTAAAATATATCAAAGCCAAGTTCATCATAAAAATACACACAGAATCTTTTCAACTTTAAAAATAGTTTTTATATGTGACAAAAACAACTTAATTTTATTTGTAGAATGTTTTATAATTGTTACAATTAGTTTTGCCAGGTATATTTATCCTTAGTTATTCTAAAATCTGTCCTGTCATTTTTATACACACACATATATATATGTTTATATATATATATATATATATATATACACAGTCAAACCTCGTTAAGACGAAAACGCTTAACACGAAATTTCGCTTAAGATGAAGTAAAATAGTTTCCCCATCATGGTATCTTAGAAAACAATAATAATTGCACCGTTTAATACGAACATGAAGACAAACTTCTCCCATTTAAGATGAAGTAAATATTGGACATAATAAAAAAAATTTCCTTGTTGTGATCTTTACAGCGACCTTCCACCTCGAAATAAATTGATCGCTTTTCCTGAACTGGACGGGGGAGGATATGCGTTGTTCTTTGAACTGGGGTAGATGAAGAGAGGTGGGTGTAGTAGTCACCGTGGGGGACGAAAAAAGAGTTTCATTCTTTCTCTGCTGAAGTTGAAATTCTTTTGTGAGCGATTCATTTCGCTGCTAGCATATGGTTGATCATTTAATATGAATAAAGTTTTTTGCTAGAAATACTTTATGGATTGAATTCTAGTTGTATTAGAGATCTAGCTGTGTAAATGAGTGGGTAAAAATAGGCTCTTGGTCTGGAAACTAAGCAGAAGATTTTATGTGATGTTAGTGATGGGATTTTAAAAACACTTCAACGTTTACCGCGAGATAATTCGAGGTCTTAAGCACTGTTTCCCTATACCTGCTGCCGGTGAAGTGGTTAAAAAATTCAGAGATTTCTGCAAAGTACAAATTACCTGCTAGTACTCTTTCAACAGTTATTAAGAATCGAGAACAAATTGAAACGGCTTGTGCTATCAATCAGTTCGAGCCTGCAAGAAAACGAATGAGAAATGCTAAGAATGAAGAAATTGAAGTTGCTTTATTAAGATGGATAAGAGAAGCTAGAAACCAAAATAAAATTTTAACTGGTGGTGTTGTACAGGAAGTTTTTTGCAGGAGCCCTTGGTGTCAATGATTTTACATGCTCAAATGGATGTCTGACGAGGTTTAAAGAATGCCATGGTATTGTCTCCAAAAGGATATGTGGTGAAGAGTCTGGAGTTAATCAGGGTAGTGTAGACTTGTTGTTCTCTAAAGAATGGCCGTTTGTTAAAAGAAATTATGCACCCCGCGATATATTCAATGCAGATGGAACTGTGCTTTTTTATAAAGCACAACCTTAATCTACATTAACTTTGAAAGCAGAGATGTGTTCCGGGGGAAAATGTAATAAAGAGCTTCAGCTCTGGTAGTCTGCAATATGGATGGTAGTGAAAAATTACTTATCTATGTTATCGGAAAATTTTCAAAAACACGCTGCTTTAAGAGTGTAAAGACACTGCCTCAGTACACATTCACTAAAAATGCTCGGATAAATAAGGAAATTTTTGCAAAATGGTTATTAGAATTAGACTCAAGACTTACCAATCAAAAGAGAAAGATATGCCTTTTGTTCGACAATTGTACAGCCGACAATGATGTAAAAGGGCTAAAATCAATAAAATGCTTTTTCCCCCTCCAAATACTATAGCAAAGCTTCAGCTGTGCGGCCAAGGTATTTATTATTCAATGTTTAAAAACTCGCTAAAGGAAAGAAGTAATCAAAAATTTATCGAGTTCTTTGACAAACAGATTTTTCTGTCGGTCTCTTAGAAGTTATGTGTTTCCTAAGAAGTGCATGGAACTCTGTTAGTCCCACTGGTATAAAAAACAGTTTCAGGCATGGTGGTTTTTCTGAGTTAGATGTTGCACAAACAGATGAAATGGAAATGGACGGTGTGATAGAAAAAGCTGAAAAAAGAAGACTAACTTCTCTCCTGTCGTTTGAGGATTACATTCGATCTGATGAAAATGTTATGACTTCACAACCCATGACAGATGAAGATATTCTGGCTGATTTAATTGAAAAGGAGAATGAAGAAGAAGAGCATAATAAAATGGAGGCTTATGCAGATGTCAATCGCTTTTGTGTCCTTCAATGAAGCGACTGAGTCTTTAAAAACCCTTTAGTGGTTCTGTTTCAATAAGAACATGCCTTTTGTGCTGTAGGCAATTTGGAAAAGGTGGATGCATTTATAAACAAATGTAGAATGCAAAAATTGAAACAAAAGTCAATAAAATATTTTTTTAAGTCTAACTTAAAGGGGTAAATGTATTTTTACATTTTATTTCTCATTACTCTTTTTTTTTTTTTTTTTTTTTTTTTAAATAAGTATATAATATAGTACAGATAGTATTACTATAGTCATGTGTGTATCTGTGTAAGTATGGGTTTTGTGTTTGTATGGTGATATTAAAAAAATATCTTTTGCACAGAAAATACTGATTAACATAAAATGACTATAAAATATTTCTCTGGAGATATCATTTACATTCTTTGATATCTTTGTTTTATTTATTTATTTTTTAAATCATCCTAAATGCCTTTTGCTATTTTATCGGTTACTACGAATTTCGGTTAATACGAAAAGATTTTTGCTGCCCTTCGACTTCGTCTTAATGATGTTCAACTGTATGTGTCTATAAACAATTGACGAATTTATAAAGAGGCAAAAATTATGAGTTCCTCTAAAAATCTGCATCTAACATTAACAAGTTTATTATTATTATTATTTTTTTTCTTTCTTTTTTTTTTTTTTTTTTTTATAGCTATTAAGGCTAATACAAATTGGCTAATTTTCTGACATTTTCTGAATTCATTTTTGTTTGCAAACATATGAAATTAGCAGGTGCTCTTATTTAGAGACTATGTAATTGAACAGTTTTTTTTTTTCCATCTAAAAAAAAAGTGGCAGTAGATCTTTCAGAAAATGGTCTCAAAGGTGGTATTTTGAACCGTATTTCTGGACATAACAGTAACAGAAAATTAAAATCGACCGTCATGAGAAAACAATTACTTGTAACTCAAAATGTAATTAATTTATTGAAAAGTGAAACAAATTGTTTGATTACAAATCACTTCAATAATCATGCCTGCAAATGTCATGCTTTTATGTAGCGATTGATCGAAACAAAATTTCGGTAATCTTTCTAGTTTCGGTTGAAAACAAAAACATAAAAAAAAAATAAGTAACTAATATATACATAAATATATATACATTATTAATTAATTATACATGTATTCAAACACATTTCTAACAAACAAACATACATATATGTATGTATGTATGTATGTGTATAAGTTTCAAAAAAAAAAAAACCATAAGTAACAGTACAACTTTTATATTTTATTACTTTATTATGGCTAACAATCATAAGCATTTATCAATAATTAAATAACAATGTAATTAAAAAATAGAGAGCAAATTCAATAATGAATATTTAACTATGTTGTTATAAATATATAAAATGATTAAAAAGTAATGTAATTTAAAATAATGAATTTAATCAATATTATTAATTTTAATACCTTCTAGATTTATCCCATTTTATGCGAATACATATGTGGGGCTCTTTGCAAACAGGAGCAGTAACACAAACTTTTCAAAAATGTTGGGTGAGATCAAAAATCTTCGAGTAAAATAACACTGTGTGTATGAAGAGAGAGGGGTGGGTGCAAAAGACTAAAGATGATAATTGGAATTTAAATTACGTTTTTGCTAAGCAAAATATAAAGTTGTTGTAATTTAATTGTAATTTAATAAATTATTTTATTAAGTTATATTCTCATAAGTTCTTCCTTATAAGTACAGTCGTGGAAAAAAAAAAAGTAAACACCCCCTGCTAACTCCTCAACAAATTATCATAGAAGAAAGTGACTGGTACCGAACAATTGGAAATAAAGTCTACTTTTAAATGATGCATATAAAATTTGCTTAGGGGGCCATCTACGTATTAAAACGATCCATAACTTTGTTTTTTTAAAATAGCAGTACACAATTATGATAGCATAAATGAACTCTACACCCTTCAATAAGCCTAAATACAAATTTTTATGCAATTCGTACCATAAGGTTCTAAGAAATTATTTATTTTAAAACGAGCGTATTTTAAGGGCTGTATCCAAATTGAAGTTCGGTACTCGATTGTAAACCAAAAGAGCCCCCTTCTTGATCAAGGCATCTTATGTGCCACTCAAGCACACCCTGCTAGAATGCGCTTGAATGCACATGAAGCCTACTAGATTACAGGACAGAAGAAGAAATTTCAAAATATCTAGTCACTTCTATCATAGATGGCCCCTTAAACGTTCATTTTGCCGTTTTTAAAGCATAATTTGAAAACTACTTGAAAGAAAAATGTGGAATTTTGGATTTCCATAAAGCAGGACGTAATAAATCTAAGTCCATTAAAGAATTGTAGGTTGCAGTTCATAATTTTTTCGAATATTAGTTTCATAATTCATATCATAAAATTATAAAAATTGCAAATTCAACGTATTTATGTTTGGGTATATTAGTATTATTGCTACAGAAAAAATTAGCGCATTAGGAGCATAATTTCAGAAGATATAAATAAAAATATGAAAATGTAATTTAACATTAGAAGCACTAAATTTTGAATGTTTATAATTTAAAAACTTATCATTCAAGTGACTTGAAATTTGGTGTCTAGGCATAGTTTGAACCGAAGATTTAAAAATCTCGTTAAAATTGGGTATTGCTATTGAAAAGAATGAAGTTTGGATTCGTTTTAATATGTAGATGGCCCCCTAAGCAAATTTTATATATATCATTTAAAAGTAGACTTTATTTCAAATCGTTCGGTACCAGTAACTTTCGTCTACGATAATTTGTTGAGGAGTTAGTAAAGGGTGTTTACTTTTTTTTTCCATGACTGTACATTAATATGATAACACATAAAAATTGCTAACTATTGAAAGTGCAAAAAACTAAATGTCAAGAAAAACATACATTTTAGTCATCTAATTCCTTTATCAATTCAAGACATTAAAACAAACAAAATTATTTTAACAACGTCAATAACACTAAATGTCATATCAGCTATTAAACAAATAAATAAATAGATAAAAAATAATGAAGTAAATCAAATGAAATTGCATGGGCGGAGAGATGAGATTATTGGGTGGGCTCGCGCCTATATAAGTTGGTGCCATTGAACAGGAGTGCCATTAGGGAAGGCTAGGGGGAAGGGGCAATTGCACCTTCAAAGAATATGATAAGAATGTATCAGTCATTATAGGTCAGAAATAAAAAAGGCACAAAAGGGAAAATAACTTGTTAAATTTGACTAAAACAGCAACATTAGCATTAAGACATACTTAACATAGGTATATTTAACAATATTGAGTTCTTTAGCTAATTTGAAAAATATATGTGAGAATAAAAATGCATCTTTTTTTCTCATATGTGCAAAAGAAGATCAAAAGAAATATTTGCTCACTCTTCTCAAAAAAGAACTTTGCCCCCACCCCACCCTCATAAGAAAATTTTGAAATTGCACCCCTGTTTGAAAATTTTATCCCCAGGGTCTAAGTTGGCTCACCGTGCCTCTAACCAAAACTTTTTATTTTCATATAAAATTGTAATTAATTCGGCAATAACGCAGAATTATTTTCTAATTATACGAATTTCATCTAATTAAAAAATGTTTTAGGTATACATACCTTTATTTATCTTTTTAAATAATTTTTGTAAATGATCTTCATCTGTTTTGCTACACTTTTCTTAGAGAGCATTCAAAACACTTCTGCAGTTTCAAACTAAAAATTTTTTAAAACTGTTAAGTCTGCAGCTTTTAATGAACATGTGGGAAGCATCTTCAAAGTTTAATCATATGTGCATTGCTTGCTTTATAATTTGCACTCATGTCTTGAGTTATTGAGGACTGATAATTATAAGCAGTAAAGTTTATAGCAATAAATAAAGAGTGTCTCATTCAGTGAGTAATGTTGAAAATTTCTGAAGGAAGAAGCGAGATTTTTGGAATACAGATAGTTTTGGTCCCGGCCGAATTTTCAGCGAAATTCAGATTTTGGGCTGAAAACAAAACCGAATATTCGGCCGATCTCTATTTCTATGTTTAAAAATCAGTCCGTAATATGTCAAAAAGTTTCAAGTTGTTGAATGCTGTAAATTTTTTTGAGAACCGCCTTAATCTGAGAACTGATATGCATTTCATTCTGTATTTGCAAGGATTTATTTGACAATATTTTAACTTAAAATCTATTATAATATAAAATATTGGTTGGCTTTGTTTTTCCATATATCATTTTAATCTTAACATGCATACCACTAACACAAGTTTGTTTGGCAAGATGCTAATTTAAATTACACCAGATCCTAGCGATCTGGTGATCTTGCTCCACTTAGGAATAAATAAATAAATTAATTAATTAATGTAATTAGCAAATAATACTTAATTTTGTTTTTCACAATTACCATGCATACCATTTTCTATTGATAAAAATGCTTTTGGATAAATCCTAATTTAATATGATTGTCATTAATGCTGGTTCTTTTTTCTCTTAAATCTAAAATCAGTTAAAGTAATATCAGTTAAATTTTTTCCCTTTTTTTGTGCAATTCAAACAATTTGCTATGAAGAATTTTATGCATAATTTTTTTGAAATTCTATTCAAAGTCTCAACTTTGCATCATGTATGTAGGTACCCTGTATGTAGTGTTTGCTATTTTTTTAACCTATTCATTCACTGTCTTTATTTATTCCAAAAGTTATAGATAAAATATATTTCCTTACTTAGTCATAAGTGCAGTTAAAAAGGTGCTTTTTTGCAGATACTAAACATGCTATTAAAAGTGAGCTTTGTATGTTGTTTTTGTATTGATTTTATAATAAATAATTTTAGTACTAATAAAAGGTTGGTCTTATTCACTTTATTGATTATTAAATTGTTTTGTGCTTTAAAATATAGTGCCTATAGTACACAGAAAGAGTCATTTTTAATACTAGATTTATGGGAACCCATTAATGTGATTTTTGAAATTTAAACTTTAAAATATCCGAAAATGTTACTATTATTTGTATAGAAATGTAAATTCGAAAGTGTTATGATGTGAATAATACTTTATTCCATTTCCTCCGCTGGCCTTCAAATTTCATGCATCTATCTGTATAAAATGAACAAAAATTATTAAAAATATTCATTTAATCGTCAAAGTGATAAATTCCCATAAATCTAGTGTTAATGTTTTAGAATATATACTAGCAAAGCCATGCTTTGTTTGGATTCGCAAAGCATTATTTAATGAGATAAATATTTGAAAGTAACAATATTTTTTTATATTATTCTTGCATCTTTATTAAGCAAAAACGTTATTTTATGTCTTGGTTCATTTTAATTTTACAAATGTAAATTCAGCCAAATAACTAATTTCCTCGGAATTTTTTATTTATGATATAACGAATTTGACAATTAATTTTATTTTCTTACAATTCTTTTGTTGTCACTTTACAAAAATATATATATATATATATATAATTCTTTTAAAATGCATAAGTATCGTCTGCATAAATGATTTCACATAATAAGAATAAATTGTGTATTGGAATTCTTAACACTGAAAAATACTTTTATAATTGAATGTAAATAATTGAATTTTCACAAATTTTAATTCATTAAAAATATGCTATAATTTTCATAAATAAAGGTATTTTAAAAATTTCATAAAAGAAATCGTGAAACTATTTAATTAATCATGATTCTATCTATAATGACTAACTCCATGATTTATTTTTTCTTCTGAAAATATAGGTGTTTCATTTTTTATTTGCAAAAATGTGTTCGTAATGGATAAACATCTAAAATAAATTAAATAATAAATTTTTTAAGGTTATTCTGTAAAAAAAATAATATTGTGCAAATCTACAGATCATAATTTATTTTTATATTTAATTTCAAGTCAAAATACTGAATAGTTTTTTTGTAAAGTGTACAACAAAATGTAATTTGTGTAGCCTAGTAGAGGATTCGCTTCACCCATCCTAATGAAAAGTCAGACACAAAAAATACTTTAAAAAACTGGTGTCAATGAAATAAGTTATTAAAATTTTGTTAAATCATCATAAAAATTAAAAAAGGCACAATGTGCATTCATTCTATACCTGGCTTTCTGACAAAACTTTACTTATTAAACGAAAAATATATATTAAACGGGAAAAATATGTCTAGCTAGGAAATTTAATGAATATTTGAAGAGAAAATTAAATTTTCAGTTATCTTTTAATCGAGTCATTGTATGAAGCAAAAAGGAAAACAAAACAAAATAAAATAATACCTGTGGCTTAAAACAGCCTTCTTCATTAAATAATAAAACACATGCTTTTTTTTTTCTTCAACATCTTGACTGCTGTATAGGTTCCTTTAATATGGTGAACACATGTTTTTTATTTTATTTTTCTAAGACCAGAATGATCATAGTGCTTTTATTATTTTTGATAACCTCTTGATAAAGTTTTAATTACTAATAGTTGAAAAGTGTTCATGACTCGGTTTATCTATTTTTGTGCCTATGCTCCAACTTTCATAAATCTGTTTGGATAACTATGAATAAGTATATCGAGGCTCACTTACAGCATGTTTCCTGTTCAAATTGATGTGTATAGCATTTATAGTTAACACAGAAGAATCTGAATATACTATCCCTTATGGTCAATTTTTGCTGAAAATGTGTTTTAGCGATGTGGTATATTTCTGAGTTGGACAAATATGTAGTATGCTGTCTAATATCTGAAGCTTCTGGTGGTCTTATAGAAGGTTGCACAAAAAAGAAAAAAAAAATGAATGGAATCTATGAATACTTATTTATTCGAGGTGCATTTTAATATTATTTGTTTTTAAAACTGATTTTATTTCACTTTGCTACTAGTAAAACTTATGGTTTCAGTTTATTTATTCATGACTTGTTTGTTTATGATCAATAAACCCACTCATAAATTGAAAAATTATCCAGATTCTTTTGTTTTCTGAACCCCACTTATTTTAACATTAACTGTAAAACAGCTATAATGTTACATGCACCACATTCTGCAAGGAACATGCTGTACCTCTACAACATATTTTAATTTTGTTCTGTTTAGATTGAAACAGCATTAAAAATGTTCATAAATTAATTAATTATCCATATTCTTTAATATGGCCATTTGTGTGTATATGTGTTGATGTAAAAGAAGCCTTAAAACTATGTATAACACTTTCTATACTGAACATGTTGTAGTGCATATCATTACTTACACTTACACAATGGTGCTACAATCCATGTAGGATTTTGACCCCCCTCAATATACTTCTCCAGACCTTCCGATCTCTGGCCTTTACTTTATAATTTATAATTTGGTTTTCTGCAAGATCTTTTTCTATCTCTTTTATCCAACTCTTCCTGGGTCTACCAATACTTCTTTTTCCAATTAAATTACCACTATAAATCTTCTTTGTGCTTCGCTCATCCCTCATTCTGATTAGATGGCCTAACCATTGCATTCTTCTTATTTTTATAGTATTTATTATATCTTTTTCATTATATAACTGTTCTAACTCCATATTTGTCCTTATACGCCATGTATTGTCTTCTTTAATAGGTCCAAAAATTTGTCTTAGGATCTTCCTTTCCCAAGTGATAAGTAGCTTTTCATCTTTTTGTGTAGTGGTCCAGGTCTCACTACCATAAATTACTATTGGTTTTATAACAGTTTTATAAATTTTAAGTTTGGATGTACGAGATATTCGAGATGATTTTAGAATGTTTCGAAGAGAAAAATAGCATCTATTTCCTGCTGCAAGTCGGGTTTTAATCTCTGCTTCTACCATATTATCACAGGTGATCATAGATCCTAAATATTTAAATTCTGTTACTTCATTAAATTGTAATTCATTATTTATTGTTAAAGCTGCTGTTGCCTGTGATTTCATTCGGTCCATTTTCATGTATTTTGTTTTTTCTTTATTAACCACGAGGCCTAGTTTTCTTCCTTCAGTGTCTAATTTATTGTATGTTTCAATCAAGACTTTCTTATTCCTAGCAATTATATCAACATCATCTGCAAATGCAAGGATTTGGAGGGAGCGATTCATAATAGTACCACCTCTGTTGTTGTAAATACTTCTAATTATTTTCTCCAGGCATAAATTAAAAAGAATTGTCGAGAGAACATCACCTTGCTTTAGACCTGAATTCACTGCAAATTCTCTTGAAAGTCTTCCCTGTACCTTAACTTTAGCTTTTGTATTTTCCAGTGTTAATTTTATAAGCTTAACTATTTTATCAGGTATTTTAAATTCCTTTAATATTTCAAATAACTTATTTCTGCTTATACTGTCATAGGCCTGTTTAAAATCAACAAACAATTGGTGCAAATTAATATTTTGTTCATAGAATTTTTCAAGGATGTTCCTGATACTAAAGATTTGATCCACTGTTGATCTTCCTTTCCTAAAACCACACTGATAATCACCTATCACCATTTCAGCATACGGTTCTAATCGCTTTGCAATAATCTTTGCCAACACTTTATATGTAACATTTAATAAGGCTATGCCTCTATAATTCTGGCAATTTAAGATATTTCCCTTTTTATGAATTGGGATAATAATAGCACCATTCCATTCATTTGGTATATATTCATTCTGCCAAATCTCTACTATTAGATCATGTAACATTTGTACCAACTTCTCTCCACCATATTTCAAAAGCTCAGCACTTATCAAATCTTCACCAGGTGCTCTTCCATTTCTTAATTTTGCAATAGCATCCCTTACTTCTTCTACAGTTGGTGGTTCACAGTTTTCTTCATTCATGTCATAATCATTATGATTAGATTGTATTTCTCTTTCGTCATTTGACTGCCTGTTTAACAATTCTTCAAAATATTCTGCCCATCTATCTGTCACATTTGCGTGTCCTCCAATAAGTTTATCATTTCTGTCTTTACAAAAAAGGGTGCGTGGTTGATAGCCCTTTTTGATGCCTTTAAGCTTTGAATACATTTGGCTTATATCACCTAATACTGATAGGTCTTCAATTTCTTGAATTTTACTCTGCTCTAAAGCTCGTTTCTTCATACGTAACAACTTTTGAGTATTTCTTCTAATTGTTTTAAAGTGATTTTCACTCTGTCTTGTTCTATGTTTCAGCATTTTTTCTCTTGCTTTATTCTTTTCCTTAATCAGTTGCCAACACTCATCATCAAACCATTCATTAATTTCCCTCCTTTCTTCCTTTCCAACTACTTCCTCAGCAGTTTTTAATATGATATTTTTGCATTTAGCCCATTTACTATTGATTATATCTTCCTCATTAAATTCAGCATATTCACTAGCAATTCTTTCTGTTAATTTACTTTGATAAACCTTTCTTCTCTGCATGTTTAGTAAATCTTTTGTTTTAAATTTTACTTGTTTAGTTCCTTTTGCATCTCGAAATCTTGTAACTCTTTGTCTGTATTTCATAATAACAAGGAAATGATCAGTATCTAAATCTGCACCTCTATAACTTCGTACATCCATAACATCACTAGCATGTCTTCTGTCGATCATAATATGGTCAATTTGGTTTTTTGTCTTTCCATCAGGGGAAATCCAAGTTTCTTTATGTATGTTCTTATGCTCAAAACATGTGCTACTTATGATTAAGTTGTTAGAAGCAGCAAAGTCCCCAGCTCTTATTCCAGTGCATATCATTAACATATATAAATTTTGTTATATTTTAAGTAGCATAATGTCCTAAAAATATGCTTCAAACAACTCTTGATACTCAACCAACTTGATACTCAAACAACCCAACAATACTACATGCTTCAAACAATTAGCATTCATAGAGCATAATTTATCTGAATTCGTTTGTTTCACCATGTAAGCAAATGATAAATCCTATGCGTAGCATTTTGAATACGAAACACACTTTCATAAATATTTTCGTGAACTTTGTGGGTATCCAAGCATATTTTAAAAAAAATTAAATTGCGGAGAATTATACTGTTGAACAGAAGTTATTAACACCTTTTAACTCTATATTGGATAGTGTTGAGTAGAAAAAAAGATACACATAATGGTATCGTAATAGGAGAACTCAGTAAATGCTCATACTGTACTGCTTGACCAGCTTTTAAAGACCGGCCTTGGCATATTGCCAAAATAATGGACCTTTCCGAAGGTAGGGAAGAATTAGGAGGAGACGAAATTCAGGTTTCTCTTTCTTAACCCGTCTGACCGGACAGCTGACCGCATGTCATTCCCACACTGGCTGTTGTACTATTAACGTTATTTCTTACTCGCCTTATTCTGTTTTCTATTTTCAGAAAAGAAGCTTTTTCCTTTTGATTTTGTATTTGCTCCCATAGGTTTAACATTAGCGATCCAGTTTCTTATCGAGACTAGTGTAGGCTCTTAACGCTCAAGCTAATGTTAATCCTATGGGAGCATTGTTTACGTATTTCTTGCTAGCATTTTAATTATTATTAAACGATTTTTATCTTTTAATGATTTTTCTTTCTTTTTTTGCATGCTGTACCTGCTGTCGATAGCTTTTATTGTGTGTGAGAATGGGGGGGGGGGGGGCAAAATCCATGTTTGCCTCGGGCGCAAAAATGACTAGTTTCGGCCCTTCAAATAAGAAAGACTGCAATTTCCCCTTATTCATGGACAAAAATGTCTCCGTATAGGTATAAGGAAATTGAATTTGAAGACAAATTAAAAAAATATTTCAGTGTATACATATTTAATAAGAAATTTATACTTATAAGTGTATCCTTTAACTTTAAGGAATAGATATTTAAAATATTAATTTATTTAAGAAAAAAATAAGTTACAATGACATACGTAAAAATACAGTAAATATGACAGTTTATTTACTTACCGTTATTGTTTAAAATAAGTTATTTATATAACTGAAAACTCCATCCTTATTTATATTTTTTAATGCACCTTAAAGAATAATTGAAACATTTCTTTCATGGCGGTGTTTATACCATTTAAAAATGTTTCATATTTTATAAATAAAAATAATAATGTTTATATATCTAAATTATCCTAATATGTTTCTTTAGATTGAAGATATCGTCTTCATCGAAAAGAAAATAAGAAGAAAAATCCTTTTTATAATCTTGGAGACAAGTGAATACGAAACTAGTATTAGTAGTATTTATTCTCCCCATTCTCCACAAAAGCAATACTAGGGGAAACTCCCTTTTCATTGCTCTCAGTCCTATTTTGAAGAATAGAATCGTCCGTCTTAGACCTGTTACTCACGTGACCGGTCTTTAATGCTTGGCTCAGCAGTACTGGGTATGAAATATTATTTAATTAACTCAGGATTAACACTTATAATTAATAGTGGGTTATTTACAACTTATATACAAACTTATATTGAAAGGGGGAGTAACACAGCAACAGCTGAAGTCATAGTATGGTTCGCGGTGTGTACTTCGAGCCATCTGCTCCAAAATACGTCTTACCTAGACCAGGCGTCAATATGCTCTGCCTTTTTGAGAACTTATTTCCCACGCTAAGATTTATAGAATTTGTACATCTTTACATTTTGATCTGGATTAAGCATCTAAGTCGCACAATAAGATACTTACTCTGCTTCTGTCGTGTGTAAATGCTGTATCGCCTGCTGCTAGGGTGCCCAGCATGAGAAACTATAATCACATACAAAAGAATAAAAGTATAAAAATTCCTTAATTGTTATAGAAATTACAGATTATGGTTTCCTCAAAATTTCAATTGAAAGCTATTTTAAATTAAATATATTTTAAAGAGCAAGAGTAGAATCCGGATGCTTCCCAGTTTACAATTTTTGTTGGAAGTGTGGTTGTCCTATGAATTACCCATTGACCATGTTGGAGTATTCTAATTACAGTTCATATAAATATGTTCAAAATAGCTTCTAAATAAATAAAAAATATTTCTGCTTGGTTTGTTGAAGTAGGGTAAAATTGAGTTATTTGACTTTCTTTTACTTAAAAAAAATCAAGATCAAAATATAATTCATGAAAAATTTATGATTGCAGTGTCTTACTCCTGGAATACTTTTACATTTAGCGATTTTTAATGCATTTTTCAATGCCGTTTTTCGAGTTCTAGGGCGATTTTTTGACATTCGAAAATAAAATTTGGTTTCAAACTTTTAGCCTAATATAGTAAATTTCGCCATTTACGATTTTGAATTTTAGCGATTTTTAATGCGATTTTTCAAAAAATTTTTTCGTGCCGCGCGGATTTTTTGTCATTCACGAAAGATTTCCGATTACAGTGTTTTACCCATTAGATTAAATTTTGACTTCTGCGATTTTCTAATATTTTGCGATTTTTAATACATTTTTCAGTGCGATTTTTAATGCATTTTTCAATGCGATTTTTAGCATTTTTTCGATCCGCATAGGGATTTTTTGGCATTTAAGAAAGGAATTTGGTTTCAAACTTTTAGCCTAATATAGTAAATTTCACCTTTTTACGATTTTGAATTATAGCGATTTTTCGAGATTTTTATGTTCCGCTTCGATTTTTTGTAATTCATGAAAATTTTACGATTGCAGTGTTTTACCAAATTTGAGTAAATTTTTATTCCTGGGATACTTTTATATTTAGCTATGTTTAATGCATTTTACAATGCGGTTTTTAGATGTTTTTCGAGTCCCACGGCGATTTTTTGATATTCGGGAAAAGAATTTGGTTTCAAACTTTTAGCCTAATATAGTAAATTTTGCCATCTAGCGAATTAATGCGATTTTTCGAGATTTTTTACGTTTCTCGTTGATTTTTTGTCATTCATAAAAGATTTCTGATAACAGTGTTTACCCTATTATAGTGATTTTTGAATATTTAGCAATTTTTAATGCATTTTTTAGCGATTGTATGAATACCGCTGCGATTTTTTAACATTGGTAAAATGAATTCAGTTTCAATATTTTAGCTTAATGTAGTGGATTTTATCCTCTGCGAATTTTTAATTTTAGTGATTTTTAATGTAATATTTAGCGATTTTTAAAGATTCTTTGCGCTTTGCGTCGATTTTTTGTTTTTCTGAAAGAATCCACATTACACTATTTTACTCCATTAATGTAAATTTTGTCCCCTGCTTTTTTAAATTTTAAGCGATTTTTAATGCATTTTTCAATGCTATTTTTAGAGTTTTTTCGAGCCCCACGGCGATTTTTTCACATTCGGAAAAGAAATTTTGTTTCAAACTTTTAGCCTAATATAGTAAATTTTGCAACCAACGATTTTTGATTTTTACCGAATTTTAATGCAGTTTTTAGCGGGTTTTTTTTTTCGATATTTCTTACGTTCACGTCGATTTTTTATCATTCTTGAAATATTTCCGATTACAGTGTTAGTCTTATTATTATTACTAATTTTTTTTTTTTTTTTTTTTTTTTTTTGTAAAATGAAAGAATTCAGATTACAAAATTTTACTCCGTTGTAGTAAATTTTGTCCGCTGCTATTTTTGAATATTCAGCGGCTTTTAATGCATCTTTCAATGCGATTTTTAGCTCTTTTCGAGTTCCACGGCGATTTTTTGATATTCGGAAAAGAAATTTGGTATCAAAATTTTATCCTACTATAGTAAATTTTGGTCTTCCGCGATTTTTGAATTTTAGTGATTTTTAATATGGTTTTAGCAATTTTTTTAACTTTGGTAAAAGGATTTCGGTTTTTAACTTTTAGCTTAATATAGTACAGTTTGTCCTCTACGCTTTTTTAATTATTACCATTTTTTAATGTGATATTCAATGTTATTTTTAGAGATTTTCGGCGTTCCTTGTAAAATTTTTGTTATTCATGAAGTATTTCCGATTACAATATTTCCCATTTAATATTAAATTTTTACAGCAGTTACTTTCAAACATTTAGCGATTTTTAATGCAATTTTTCAATGTGATTTTTAGCCATTCTTCGAGTTCCGTGACGATTTTTTGACATTCGGTAACTGATTTCGATTTGAAACTTTTTGCCTAATATAGTAAATTTTTCGATTAAAATTTTTATCCCTTAATATTAAATTTTTCCCCTATCGATTTTTTAATATTTTGAGACTTTTAATGCGATTTTTGGGGTTTCACAATGATTTTTTGACATTTTAAAAAGGAATTCTGTTTCAAACTTCTAGACTAATAGGAATTTGGTTTCAAACGTTTAGCCTATTATAGTAAATGTTTTGCTATTTTTGGAGTGTAGCGATTTTTAATGCGATTTTCAATGCAATTTTTTAGAGTTCACGGTCATTTTTGGAGATACGGAAAAGGAATTATGTTTCAAACTTTTAGCCTAATACAAACATAATAAATTTTCTCCTGTGCGATTTTTGCTATTTAACCGCCTTTTACAGCGTTTTACCGCTTTTCACGGCTTGACATTTATGAAAGGAATTAGATTCAAAATTTTTATACAAATGTAGTAAATTTTGACTTTCGTGATTTTTGAAAAATTTCCGCTTTTTATTGCGATTTTCACGTTTTTTCGCGGTCTGCTGCGAGTTTTTGATATTCAATTTCTGGCCTAATATAGTAAATTCTGCCCTCATATCAGTCAAGTTTATTCGGCTTTGGTACAGCAGTTTTCTAATTTTTTATGTGATTTTTAGTGTGTTTTCGCGATTTGCTACGATTTTTACACATAAGTAAAAGGAATCCAGTTTCAATCTTCTAACCCAAAATAATATATATATATATATATATATATATATATATATATTTTCTTTTCAATAAAGTTTATTCGAAATTCGTGCAGCGATTTTTTATTATGATTATCAGAGCTTTTTCGCAATTCGTGCTGTTTTTTGACGGACCCGGGCGGGCTAGATAGTAAGTGATATAAAAATAATTTTAAATCAGGATTCTAATATCCGTAAGCTACTCGATGAAATGTCGAAAAAAAAGGGGGGGGGGGGCAAGGGAGATTCCAAGGCTTTAAGAAATCATTTACGAAAATGTGTACATTTTGTTTGCTCGGCACTTTTTCTTACCCTTTAAAATTTGATTACGTTTTATCACATAAAATAACTTCTTATACATATATTCAGGTATTTAGGAACCGGATAATTGTTGATTTTAAAGTACATTAATCATATTTTTAAACAGTGACGGTTTTTACAAAGCTGTTTTCTTTTCTTTCTTTTTTTTTTTTTTTTTTTTTTTTTTTACTGTATGTAGAGATAAAAACTAGCAACTTTCAACTTTGAATTGATAAACGTCTGTCCTTGAAAAATAGAACAAAAGCTCTCGAAGTAGAATTTTTAAACGAGGCGTCATGATTTTCTCTGAAACTTCGCCTTAATCTATCATTTTTTAGCTCCCTTAAATTAAAAAAACAAAAATTATTTTTAAATGGATGGCTATATTTTTCCTCTCTCTCTCTCTTTTCATTGTATTGTTTACCTGACCATGCAATTTTTCGGATACATGAGTTTTAAAACCTTTAAAAAACTACCATTTAGAAACGCCCAGCTTCGAAAATAGATACGAGGGGTGGTATTATTAAACAAAGACCTGAGTTTGATTTTGGATTACAGAACACGCTGGAACAACTAACTCACTTAATATGTTGGAACATTTTTATTATCTTACAATGTGCACAAGTAAAACTTTAATCAATGGCACACCTACGTGGTGGAGCTAAGGAACCTGAAGTTCTTCCAAGAACCCGAGACTAGACTAATGATTTAAAATTTTCTAAAATTATTGTCCGACAACTATATGACATATCTTTGTTATTGATGGTTATTAATTGATGTTTGGCGTGAAAGTATTAATTTCCCCCTTTGAGAACACATTGCGATTATGGCCCAGGTGAGTCGGAACTCACTGAATCTAAGTTAGTGCAAAGAATGTGAAATAATCACTATGTTTTGAAAGTTAAAACATTTATTAAACATTATACTTTGATCAACCATTAAGTAGTTGTGACATTTAGAAATTTCGCCTACATTAAATTATTAATCATTAACTAAATAAGACAATTTATAACCTGTCACGTAAAATATTACATTAAGTAATTATCTCTTTTAAAAGGAATGCCTCGTTAGGAATACTGTAAAAGTAAGACATACAGCCCACTCACCTTTTAAGTCCATGCTCAGCGCTGGGGACTAGTACCTCATCCAATATTGTCCACACTCACCAAATTTCGCGCTCTGCCTCAAAACTTTTTCGAACTCTCCAATTTCTGCTCCTATCCAAGCGCATCACTTTTTTCCCAAAAAAATAATCTCCCTCTTCTCTCCTGCTCACCTCTTTTCTTTCTCTCGCCCCCCTCTTAATTTTAATCTGTTTCCCCTTTTTCAATCCAATCCTGTGTAGCTCTGGATTTTATTGGATGTTCTCGTACAATATATTTTTTTCTATTCGCCTAAGCTCCCCTTTCCTTTCTATTCCTAAATTTCTTCATTTAATTATTTTCTCCGCCTTGAGAGGGGTGCATACATTTACGCACCTGTGAATTTTCTTTTCCCGCCTAAATTCCTGAAGACTAACCCATACACATCTGGGCATATCCATATGCATTATGCCCATTTTCTTTTTCTAAAAACGTTAACATCTCTGCTGACCGCTATATAGATGTCAGAACAGTTGCAATTTATTGCGTGCGTATTCTGCTTTTCCCGCTCTCCCTTTTATCTTATTCATATAAATTTGGACTACTATAACGCCCGTTCGTTACTTATATCTTATAGAAATGCATCTCTTTCTGTGACTTTCCTGTGATTTCTCTAAAGCACGCAGGTGTCGCGTTGTACATTTCTGAAAGCGTGGAATTTCAAGGAGTGTGTGCCTACCACCTCACCGATACTTCTTTGTAACTATTATTCCTTCTATTCCTTTTTCTTTTCCTCTCTTTCAAAAATTCCTTATCATGTATATATTGAGCCCTAGAAAAAAAACTTAGCTCGGCTCTTCGACATTGATACTAATACTCCAAAAGAAAAAAAAACTTAAAAAAAAGAAAATGATCTAAGATCCGCGAAATACTAAACACGAGGCATTCCCTTCAATCAAAACACAAATTAATAAATAATATTGATATCATTGCTTACCAGCAACACAAAATAATCCAAAATACAAATTTAATAAAATAATTAATGATAGAAATGCTTACTAGTGATGAGCAAATAACCAAAACACAAATTTAATAAAATAATACTTGACATAAATGCTTACTAATAATGCACAAATAATCAAAATACAAAATAATAAATGATACTAATACAAATGCATACTAATAATGAACATGTAATTCAAACACAAATAAATAAGATTGATATAAATGCTTAATAATAATACATTAATAATTAAAACAGAAATTAATGAAGTAGTGCGAACAGCAATGGTTTATGCTTCAATATTGAAGTTCAAAGTTAGAAAATTATATTAAGTATACCATTTAAGTATAAGCATGTAAAAAAAAAATTTCAAACTAAAATAAACGTATAATTTCAGTAAATTTACACTAAACAGGAAATAAATTAAGATACATTTCAAATCTCAGAGAAATTTATAAAATTTGAAGTTATAATAGCAGTTTATTACTGCATTTATATCAAAATGACTGAGTGAATTCGACAAACAAAACAAAAAAAAAGAAAAAGAAGAAAATATTTCCTGTCTAGTGCGTATGTAAAATTAGCGTGATCTACAACAGCATGTTATGATTGTCGCCATTGTAGTAATAATTAAACAAATGATAAATAGAGTGGATCCTAAAACTTTTAATATATAAAGTGGGGCATGAATGTTCGGGATTTTAAGCCAATCCCATGGCGATGAAACTGTGTGGGAACTATGCGTCTGTGTGTAGTTAAAGTCCAGTTGCATTAGCTCCACTGAGGGTTCATCAAGGCATATGCGGAAAGTTTTGCACTGCATTAGCGTTGCCGACTTAAGACACAGTTTTTCCGATATACACTTTTGTTCTGCGTGAAATCTAATGGTGTGAGTTTCTGATTCAGTTTTTAAAAATATGGCTTTAGTATGCACACTGGTTTGTTGGAAATTGACCGAGACAACTCCCGGCTGGCACGAGCTGTGAGCCTGGAACGACATACGAGCTAGGATCGGGCATCGGTAGCAGCCACTAGTAACTATATTGCTGTCCGCTATTTGCGGACAAACATTTGAGGTATGCAGTGCTAATTTGAAGTTTGAAAAATGCAGTTGAATTCTAACTGCAGAAGATAAAAGAAGATTGGACTGCAGTTTTTCCTCGTTTATTTTGAAGAGGTGTATATCTCTCTGCAGTGGGAGCGCATACTCCTGTGTGGATTGCATTCTGGCAATGGCGTCAGGCGCATGAACGCATCGCAAATTGTCTTCAAAATAATCACATGTTGAAAGTTCAGGGTCAAATATAAAATCGGTGGTGAAAGAGGTATTAGCCTGCACTGCTCCTATCATGTTGATCCGAGGAAAATTCCTTTCACAAGCTGGGATAAGGAATGCTTGGGATGGGCGGGCAACCCGTTGTACCAATTTTTCCTGTAAATGAACCTGGTGCTGGTCATATGCGCCCAGAATAGTTATTTTAATTCCATTTTCTGTGATAGCAGAGTCGGTGATTAATAGACGTGAGATAGTGTTATTTTCTACGTGTGTGACAGATATCTGGTATTGACAAGTATGACTCTTAATTTGCGAAACCTCATAAGTATTTAATAAATCAGGCTCATACCAAATTCTATGGAATGCGCAAGCAGGTCTATGGATTATTGCGCAACCAGCAGATATTCCAGCAAGACAATTAGAAAAACCCGGAAATTCCCTGCTCTCAGGTGTTTCCGCTTCGAATCTCAATCCCTCCTTACCTATCTTTTTCTTTTCACAATGCACCCCCCTTCCACAGAATTTGTTATATATGCAAGAGATCTGACTGATATGCTTGCTTTTTACTGGGAAAGTGAAGTATAGTCTTTCCTTCTGAAATGTACACAATACTGATTCGAGTTTGACTTTTAATGAGAACAGATGATTATCTTTGCCGTCCGTGAACCATAGACAGGTTTCGGCAGATATAGTTTGCAGCGAAAATTCAGCTGTTGAAAGGATTTTACATGTTCGTGTACCATCATTAAGTGTCGTACAAGAACGTAAATCAGATTTTATTATAGCATGCGTATTGCAGTCAGCATGGGTCAAGGAAATATTACAGATTAGCATGAGAATCACTATGGGTAGGACATTATTGCGACCTCTGATCGCTACCTGTCTTTCTAAGATTTGATTTCCTTGATGTAATAAGTCTCGAAAGGTGTTTCCGATTAAAGTACCTAACAACAGAGCGCATCTCACTGTGACTTTGGTAATGCGCAATGCACCACAAGTAAATAATATAAAAACTTGAATAATGTATCTTAGAGTTTTTATAATGAACTTGAGGCTCGCTAAGGCTAGAAAAATAAAAAGTAATGTCACACTATAAAGAGGAATTTTTATCAAGAGGGGATAACATTGGAAGTGTTTAAAAACTTCTCTACATATGAAACACTGTCTAATCTGACACACTGATTTTCCATTTACATGAATGAGGCCTGAAACAGTATGACCATTCGGGTGTATATAAATGACTTGTATTTCATTTTTGTATGCCAGGTATTCAAATGGTATTATGATCATTTTATCCATTGGAATCGTTAAGACGTTTTCGAAATCCGTGCTCCTTAAAATCACCCGGCCTTGATCTGGGAAAAACAGTATCGGATCCTCAAAAGTGATGTTAAGATTTGTGTTAGAAAAAAACGCCTTTTCACTTTCCAACAGTCTACGCCTTGCACGATACGAAGGTTCTGATTTCCTATCGAAGAAGCATATTTTTAGAATCACAATGTCAGGGTTGTGAATTGATTCTTCAGGTCTAATCGCGATTAATTCTTGTTTATTATATGTAAATACACATTTGCAATCGCTGTCATTCGTACAGTTCCGAATCTGACAGAAATCGGTCGCCCCATCGCATCCATTATCCCCGCACTCACAAGGCTGCCTGTCTTTGTTCAAGCAAGTATACACCGTTGACGAAATGTCCTTATCCGTTTTGACATCCTGCAAAATAAAGTCTCGTGGTTCTATTAATTTGTGGTTCGTGTCTATAATAAATGTACGATCAATAATAATGCATTCATCACAGTTGTGTATATGACAGGCTTGGGGTGGAATGTCCATTTTACTCCACAGTTGCTTAGTAATCTGTCTGCACTGGAATTCATTTTCAAATTTGCACAACTGTCCAGTATTGTGGCGATTTCTAGCCTGACACGCTTGTAAAAACAATCCAAAGAATAGAATAGCTAAAAGAGAAGGAAAGTGGGCTTTACCATACAGTATTCCGAGGAGTTAAGCATTTAAATAAGTAATGTAAATTGAATGAAAATCTAGGAGAAGCTGGTTTTAAAATTAAGTTACATTTTTTTTTTATGTAAATTTAATAAAATGCTTATTATTTCTTTTTTTTTTTTTTTTTTAATTATTATTATTATTATTCAAACATCTAATAAAAATGGTAATTTTTTTAAACAATTTGATTCCTTGGAATCTCATTAATATAATTATCATTTCGTTTCTATGATTTTATTTTAAAATTAACTACAACTAGGTATGCCTTTGTCTTTGCTAAGACGGCGTTTAAACTTAAATGTAAATCAATTTAGTACAGAATATTGAAGTTACTACTCATACTGCCATTATTTATGTGCCATCCTGAACTGACATTAGGAACTTTATTTATGTATTTTATTTATTTATTATTATTATTATTTTTTTTAATTTCAACTTATTCTCAGTGATATTCGCTGCATATTATCATTATCATTCAGTTGTAAAAATTTCATTTCTTCATTCCTTAAATAAGTAATAGAATCATGCTAAAAAAAAAAAATTGTCGTTTAGATGAATTCCGATTCAACTGTACAAACAAAACACTCCTCTACGATTGGCCATGTCGTAGAGTTGTAAACAACACACAGCTGAGCAAAATTCATCGTGTAATGTGCATTAGAAAGAGTAATTAAAGTGTATGTAGAGAATAAGGGAAAGAATAAAGAAAGAGAGAATAAAAAAATTTTTTAATGGAATGACAAATAAAGAAGGAAAATGGAGGGCAGTAGATCATTAGTTTTCAGTGATTCTGTATTAATCCGAAGAGAGACCATATATTAATTCCTAAAATTTGAATAAAAAAAAATTGAGTAGATTTTATTTATTATTTATTTATTTATTTTTAAAATAAATATTGAATGCAATGCATAAAATAAATACAACTTAAGTAAAATCCATTAGTCCATCTGACACGAAAGAAAACAAAGCAGACAAGCATACATTGCTTATTTGAAATATTATGCATTTGTAATTTACTAATTAACTTCCATCTATACTTTAATTAGCAGCATTAAATCCATCCAGCATAAATATGCCCTCTGGTGAATTGCTCACGTATCCATAAATAATATAACAATACCTAAAATGTATTTCCTTTCTTTTATCTGAAGTAAGTGATTACTTGAACAAATGATTTAATAATCAATCAGTTTCTATGCAACTAAAGTGTAGTTAGTGTTGCATAAAAATACCCTAACATCACATAAATAGTACGAAAATATTAACTGTATTGTAATACAGAAAAGAATGCAAATTTATTTTTATTTATATTTTAATTTTTTTTTTTTTTTTTTTTTTTACAATAGAATATACAATTAGAAAGTACCACGTAGATTCAAGAATTTATGAAATGAATTTAAAAGAAAACTTAGCAAGAAATGGTACTATTCAGTCATTTGCAGCGCCCAATCTAAAAATCGTGTTGCATTATATCGGGGTTGTATGTCTCTTAAATCATATGGTGATCTCATTGACTGATTCGTTTGACCGTTCGACACATTAGCGTCATAAATTATTGTCTGTTCCGAATCGTTACTATTCTCTGAAATGTGTCCATCCCCGACATCTGCGTAAGGAATAGGGGATAATGTGGTGTGTTCGTCTTGAGCTAATGTCATGTCCATTGATAGATTAGTTGGGGTGTGAAAACGGTCCGTTTTGACTTCTGTGGTTGAGGGAAAGGTATTCAAGTACAAGAGGTCAGTGACCCCGTCATCATCAAATACAGCATGCGGCTTTGTTGAATTCGTATCTTGTTGTGAAACGTGTGCTTCTTTATTTACTTCCGAGCAGAGAGTGTGAAAAAGACTCAGTCTTGGGTCTCTTTGCGTATATGGGATCAATCTTTCACAATGGACTTTGAATTGTGGTTTTGTGGGTTCGTGGGCGTCAACAATAGTATAATTTACTTTATTATGTTTTTTAATTATTCTGAAAGGACCTATATTGCTTCTTCTCTTGGTTGTGTCTCTGAAACGATCGCAGTCCCTGGTGTGCAGATATGCTAATTGCCCGGGGTAAAAGTCTCTGTATTTAGCTTTTGCGTGTTGGTAAACTTCCCGTTTTTGAGCAGCGTTTTCTAGACATTCTTTTACTTTTTCATTAACATATTGAAGTTGTGATGCTTTATGTTGTACAAAATTTTGATGAGAAACGTATTTCCTACTACGTGGTTCATCTAATATTTCATTTGGCAGTAAAGGTTCATACGCTAACTGTAAATAAGAGGGTTTCTGATTTATCGTTGAGTGGAGTGTATTGTTATAAATTAGAGAATAGTAATCTGTATATTCATCCCATTGGGCTGTGTCTTGTGCAAATATGGCAAGAGATTTCTTGATATTGGAATTCAATTTTTCTGACGATCCATTACATTGGGGTCTTTGGGGCGTGGTTTTTAACTTTTTAACTCCAAATATCTTACATAATTCCGTGAAGGTATCGCTTGTAAAACACGATGCTTTGTCTGTTAGATAATAATTAAATAATCCAAAAGTACCGATATAGTCCATTAAACATTGTACTGAACATTTCGTATCAGCTCTAGGTACTGGATATAGTTTTATAAATTTGGAAAAATGATCTATAAAAGTTAAAATATAACGATTGCCTTTGTTTGTAACATTAAAAGGCCCTACAAAATCTGCAGACACATATTGATTTACACCAGAAGGTATATAATGTCTTTGAATTGGGACAGGCGGTAATTTCTTTATCGATTTGTATGACATACAATCTTTACATGTTTGGACAAAATGCTTTGTATCTTTGAATAAATTCTCCCAAAAGTATTTTTCGCGAATTGCATTATAGGTTTTAAAAACTCCAAGATGAGAAATATGTTTAGCAGTAAGTATATGGGGTTTGTAGACGTCTGGAATTACTATCTGCTGGACATCAGTACTCTTTTTAATTCTGGGAATAAATGCCTTATGCATAAGTAGACCATCTTTTAAGAAATAATTGGCATATTTGTGGTTATCTGTATTACGACGATTTTTTAAAGCTGAGATAATATCCGAAAGCTTTTCGTCTTTGAGTTGTGCTTGTTGTACTTCTGATATTGTAGGTAGATCAATTTGAATTGAATTTATTACACAAGGATTTAAATTAGTAGTTTGTTCTATGCTGTTAGTAAGAACATATATTAAAATGTAAGCTTCCTGATTGAGTACTGTATCTAGTGTTACCTCCTGAACTTCAGAATCATTCATTTTATACCAATTATTATGCAGGTCTTTAACATAACTAAAATAATGACCCTCGTCTGCATAATTTCCAGAGTGAATGATTACTGCTGATAGTGTATAATTCAAGGGTTCTCTTATTTTATTTTCTACAGTAAAGGGTTTTAAATTTAAGGTTTCAGGATAAGAAATATGTTTAGTTAATTTAGTTGTGTTGTGTGATGCGAATTCAAATCTATTCATGTGTAATGTTAGTATTTGTGGAACATTAAGAATAGACATTTTCTTTGTGGCCTTAGTGTTTTCTTTACAATTAAAACATCTATAATTATCCGCAAGATTTTCTATTTGAGTGAAATACTCAAGTGCTTTTTCTAGCGTTTGTATATCTTGCGTAATGTTTAAAGAAATATCCATATAGGGGTCGAAGGCTAAACTCGATTTATCGCATTTCATACATTTAATTTCACTCTGAAAGCAACCTTCAAATATTTGTTTAATCGGATTCTTAATATTATTTAAACAATTAAATTTTTCTGTGATTGGATGGCGCGTAGCAGAAAATTCTAGTTTGTTTATTGTCTGACGAAGAAAATCATGTGAGTCCTGTTGAACGTCTTTCCGAAACTGATCCCCGATTTTCTCCAAGTTTCGATAAAATTCAATAGGTTCAACTATCATTGTCGAACTATTAAATACAGACTCCAGGTGTTTGTTTAACATGCATATCATACAGTTATCACTGTTAGTACATTTAACTGTAATTTTTGATAAATAAGCTAACAAAGGAGGTAAATATGAAATACTTTGTAATGCTGCGTTCATAAAACACGAATTCCCTAAATTCGCTAGACCGGCGATATTTGAAATCGTTTGTATCTTTTCCTTATTATCATATGTCTTAAGACTAGAAGTTTGCAAGTCATAATCTGAAATCTCGTTTATTACCCCTTTTTGTAAACTTTCTTTGTGTTTCGAGTCTGCCACGTTTAATTGCGCTGTTCGCTTAGTTTCTGAATGTATGTTATTTTTAGAATCTTTATAGAAATCTCGCGATAGGGTGTCCGCGATTATGTTCTCTTCTGATTTAATATGTTCAAATGTGTAGTTATATGTTTCTAATTTTGCAAACCATCTCGCTATTCTGTCACCGGGATTGTCGAGTGTTTTTAACTCTGTTACCGCTTTATTGTCACACCTTATGATGAAATGACGGCCATATAAATAATGTTTGAAAGCAGCTAATCCCTCAATGACAGCAAGCATTTCTTTTTCCATAATCGTATACCTACGCTGCGCGTCATTGAGTTTCTTTGAATAATACGCTATGGGTCGGAGAATACCCCCGGCATCTTCTTGTTGGAGAACACCTGACACCGCGAACTTTGAGCTATCCGTGGACAATACAAAGGTTTTGTCAAAATCCGGATGAGCTAAAATGGGTGGGTGTGATAGTGCTTCTTTTAAAGTGTCAAAGGAGCATTGCGCTTCATTTGACCACTTAAATTTACTATTTTTTTTTGTAAGATCCGTTAACGGGGCAGAAATTAAAGAGAAGTTTTTGATAAATTTTCGATAATAGGCTGCCATGCCTAAAAATCTTCGCACCTTTTTGACTGTGTTAGGTGTAGGAGAATCTTTTATTCTGATAGTGTTTTCTGCTATCGGCTTAATACCATATTCGTTGAGTCGGTGACCTAAAAATGTAATTTCTGGTTGAAGGAATGTACATTTTTCTGGATTTAATGTTATCCCAAATAGTCTAAATCTCTCAAATAATTGCCTTAGTTTATCTAACATTTGTGTAACAGTTGTTGCCCCAGCGCAAAAATCATCTAGAAAATTTGCTATATGCAAATGTGCTATAGGACCTAAAATTTGATCAGCAAGTTGAGAAAAGCACTCGGACGCCATGTTAATTCCTTGTGGAAGGCATACAAATCTGAAGTTCCCATTCTGAGAGCTAAATGTTGTCATATCGCGGTCTTCAGGTCGTAATGGCACCTGCCAGAAACTCGCATGTAGATCGAGAGTTGTGAAGATTTTATTTCCGCGTAATTTGTCTAGTAAATGTTGGATAATAGGAAGCTTATATCTAGGATATTTTAAATTTGCATTGACTTCGCGAAAATCAATCACAACCCTATACTTTTGTTTGCTCGGATCTCCTGACGGATTTTTCTTTTTTACCATTAATAATGGGGAACTTACATGTGAACAAGATCTTTCAATAATGTTCGCTGCTTCTAACTCTTTTAGCTGTTGGTTAATTTCTTCCTGTAAGGCTTGTGGAAACCTGAATGGTCTTAGTGAAGGTAGTTTGTTCATATCGACCTGTAAATTTGGTGTTATGGCTTCCGTTCTGCCGATTGTATATAGGCGTTTGCTAAAGATGTCAGCAAACTCCATTAATAAAGCGAGCAATTTAGATTTCGTCTCAGTGTCTAAATGACTTAGATTAAAATCTGATTCCTGTAACTCTTGGCGGCGAAATTGTCTTATATTTTCAATGTTTCTAGTATCAAAGTTGTTGCTAATAGCTGCGATGCGTGTATGCTTGTTAACAGGAATTGGTTTCGTAGATATGTTTGTAATTTGTACCGTTATTTCCCTATCTTTCTCGACCGAGCATGTATTATTAATGAATTTTACATTAGGATTTTTAATGCAAGAGAAAATTTTGACAATGTCCCCTTTCCTAGCTGTTCTGTCTAACGCTAGATGAACTGTTTTCGATTCCCCTGGTTTTAAAGTCATCTGTTTCGGCATATAAGCGTAAATAGCTTCGTTCATATTTATTCCTTCTGAGATTGCATCTCTGATGCGTGAAACTGAATTACCTGATGTCAGTGTATTTGTATCGAAACAAATTTTATAATTGCCGGATTTTAAAATATCATAACCAAGTATAGCATCGTAAAATTCCGACAGCGAATTTTTAACTACATAGAATCTTTGGCGAACTTCCTTATTTCCTATGATTACAGGTAAACTTACGCAATCTGTGACAATTAAATCATGGCCCGTGACTGATTTAATGTTAGCATCGATTGTTAGATGTATGATTCGGTCATCTGTCTTTAATTTCTGGAAGATTTTATCATTTAAAATTGAAATTGTTGCTCCACAATCAACTAGACATATAACTTTATGACCGACTATTTTTATTTCCGTAACTGGCAAAGTATGATTCCGTCTTTTCCCACTGCTAACAAATTGCGTGTTTACATTCTCAGTTGCCCTTTTAACAGACCTTTTAAATTTTCCATCATTAGGGGAAGATGTTAGCTTCGGGCTTGCAAAACACCCCCCCGTAGCTAGTTTTCCGATTTCTCATACTGACGTGTACCGCCTCGGGATTGTCTCGTGAAATTCCCTCTCCCTGCGTTACGTTGAGAATTATCGCCTCTTCCGTATCTTTGAAAATTGTTCCTTCCTCTAAAGCTTCTTTTGTTATCAGGATTATAATAACAGTTACTAGAATAGTGCGAATTTTTATTGCAAAATCTGCAAGAGAGCGAATTCCTGAACTGTAAATTTCTGTTTTGGTTTTGATAGCTATTGTTCGCAAATCGCCTCTGAGGATTATTTGAATGAGAGTTTTCTTGGGTTCGTGTAGAGTTTTGTTGCGTTTGTAGCTTTAGGCTTTCTATGTCCTTTGTCAATGTGTTTACGATTTGTTGTGTGTGTAGAGTGTGAGCTTCAATGAGTGATTTTAATTCATCTTTCGAGGTATCGACTCCTACATTATTGACAGTTTGAATGGGCTCAGTGTTTAACGGTGATGATTCATTCGATTGTAGCCTTTCTACAAATTCAACCGCTTCCTGAAAAGTTTTGGGATCTTTTAGCACTACGGATTGCTTATAATTTGGCAATAATCCCTCAATAAATTTAGCTAACTTGGTATTTTCGAAAATATTTTTAACTTGAGGGTTTGTGAGATCGGGGTTACTAAAGAAATTTTGTGTTGTAACCGCAACTTTGTCTGCATAAGTCCTCGCCAATTCTCTCGGTAACATACGACAATCGGAGAATTGACGTTGTCGGGCCCCTAGGCTGTATTTAGTATCGAAGTATGCCAAGAATTTCTTTTTAAAGGTATTGTAGTCCTTTTCCTGGTTCAGGTCCGGAGAGTGTATGATGCTCGTGAGTGCGTCGCCCCTTATCCTTGATCGTAAAATTAACAGTTTCTCGGCTTCCGTGCATTCAGCTAAACTTGTGATTTGTTCCACATGGTCTATAAAATATTTGGGCGTTATCGCCGAAATGTTATCATATTGTGGAATTAAAGTCTGGAAACCTGCCAATTTTCTAATTATTACATCGGAGTTGATACCGTTACCATCAACTGCATCTGGCATGTTGCTTATAAATGTTAGAAATTGTACAAAATGTATATTTACGCTCAAAATTCGATATATATAAATATTACAACGAAGAGATTCAATAGAAATTTTTTGATATTAATCCCTTGCAAAGATCGTACACATAAATGCATAGTTCGCGCAGATAAAAGTATACATGAGAAATAATTACAATGTAGAATTCAAATAAACCACAGGGAAATAGAAAGAGAAGAAATAAAAAAAAAAGGCATAAAAGAATATAAGCATATACACAAAGATATATCTCCCCATATTAATTTCAACATTTTTTTTTTTTGCAATAATTGTCAAAAAAAAAAAAAAACACAATAGAATGATATTTTTATGTAGAAAACTGTTAGTATACTATCTCTTTGTACTGCTCACTGCAATTCAACATGACCAATCAAAAAAAAATATTAAAAGGATTGAATTTTTTCATTCATTCGTTAATTTATTTATTTATCTATTATTATTATTATTTATATATATATATATAATTTTATACAAAAATACTGAAACAGCAAAAGCAGAATGTCTTGAAGTTCATTTATAAGTTATTTTTGTTGATAAAAAAAAAAAAAATACGTAATTTTATTATATTTAAATTTCCCTTGGGTCAATCCGAGCATGGCACAAAATAATTGTTTAAATAATTAACACAAACAAAATAATTAACACAATTTATTGATATATAAGGCATTCCTTACGAATTAAATATTTGTTATTTATTTAGTTACGCACTAATTATTATCTTATGTATATATATAATTTTACTTTAATTTATGATTAGTTTAAATTCCCAGTAAAAGTAAAGTACTGGACTGGCACGGGACACCATTGTCCGACAACTTTATGACATATCTTTGTTATTGATGGTTATTAATTGATGTTTGGCGTGAAAGTATTAATTTCCCCCTTTGAGAACACATTGCGATTATGGCCCAGGTGAGTCGGAACTCACTGAATCTAAGTTAGTGCAAAGAATGTGAAATAATCACTATGTTTTGAAAGTTAAAACATTTATTAAACATTATACTTTGATCAACCATTAAGTAGTTGTGACATTTAGAAATTTCGCCTACATTAAATTATTAATCATTAACTAAATAAGACAATTTATAACCTGTCACGTAAAATATTACATTAAGTAATTATCTCTTTTAAAAGGAATGCCTCGTTAGGAATACTGTAAAAGTAAGACATACAGCCCACTCACCTTTTAAATCCATGCTCAGCGCTGGGGACTAGTACCTCATCCAATATTGTCCACACTCACCAAATTTCGCGCTCTGCCTCAAAACTTTTTCGAACTCTCCAATTTCTGCTCCTATCCAAGCGCATCACTTTTTCCCCAAAAAAATAATCTCCCTCTTCTCTCCTGCTCACCTCTTTTCTTTCTCTCGCCCCCCTCTTAATTTTAATCTGTTTCCCCTTTTTCAATCCAATCCTGTGTAGCTCTGGATTTTATTGGATGTTCTCGTACAATATATTTTTTTTTATTCGCCTAAGCTCCCCTTTCCTTTCTATTCCTAAATTTCTTCATTTAATTATTTTCTCCGCCTTGAGAGGGGCGCATACATTTGCGCACCTGTGAATTTTCTTTTCCCGCCTAAATTCCTGAAGACTAACCCATACACATCTGGGCATATCCATATGCATTATGCCCATTTTCTTTTTCTAAAAACGTTAACATCTCTGCTGACCGCTATATAGATGTCAGAACAGTTGCAATTTATTGCGTGCGTATTCTGCTTTTCCCGCTCTCCCTTTTATCTTATTCATATAAATTTGGACTACTATAACGCCCGTTCGTTACTTATATCTTATAGAAATGCATCTCTTTCTGTGACTTTCCTGTGATTTCTCTAAAGCACGCAGGTGTCGCGTTGTACATTTCTGAAAGCGTGGAATTTCAAGGAGTGTGTGCCTACCACCTCACCGATACTTCTTTGTAACTATTATTCCTTCTATTCCTTTTTCTTTTCCTCTCTTTCAAAAATTCCTTATCATGTATATATTGAGCCCTAGAAAAAAAACTTAGCTCGGCTCTTCGACATTATGAAACTTAATTTTAGGAATTTTTTTAATTTTATTAAAGAGGTCATTAGAAAAATTTTCCTTTTGGGAAATATTGATTTTGTTTCAGAATATTTCATATTTTAAATAAAAAATATAAACACGTTTAATATATGGGGCATTTTCACAATCTTGTGACCTTTTATGTCCCTGAATAACAATTTTTATTTTAGTACATGTTCTTGTGGTTTTTTTTATTTCATTGTACTGGGGAACATCCCATTGCATGATTGCATAACAATATTAACGAGATAAGTTTTGGACGATGTTGGAGGTCCAAATATATGAGGAAAACTCCTATACCGTTCCGTGTCCCTGATACTGATTTTTACTTTCTTCTATCTTTACAAGAAGAAAGTATTGGATTCATGAAAATTTTCGAATTCCGGTTTTCGACGGATTTACACGTTTAGGGGTCAGAGATTCCAAAAAACATGTTTTTACAAAATGTCTGTCTGTGACTCTGTGAGTCTGTCTGTCTGTCTGTGTGTATGTGACACAAATTTTGTGGGCGCTCTATCTCAAGAACTAATGCACGGAATTTAATAAAAATTCATATTCAGTGAGTCCCTAATACAAATTGATGCTGATTAGTTTTTGGTGTAAATCGCTCAACAGGTGGCGCTGCTATGCTGCATTTTTCACGATTTTCGCAATACCTCTATCTCAAGAACTAATGCACGGATTTTGATCAAACTTCAGATTTAGTTAGTCCTTGATATGAATTGATGCTGATTACGTTTTGGTGTAAATCGCCCAACAGGTGGCGCTGTTATGATGAATTTTGTAGGATTTACACGATTTCCCCAATAGCTCTATCTTAAGAACTAACGCACGGATTTTCATCAAACTTCCGATTCAGTTAGTCCTTGATATGACTTGCTACTGATTATGTGTTGGTGTAAATCGCCCAGCAGGTGGCGCTTCTGTGCTGCCTTTTTCACGATTGCCTCAATAGCTCTATCTATAGAACTAATGGACGAATTTTCATCTAACTTCAGATTTACTTGTATGTTGACACAAGTTGTTGTTAATTAGGTTTTGGTGTTAATCACCCAATAGGTGGCACTGCTATGCAGGAATTTTCACGATTTTCGCTATAGCTCTATCTCAAAAACTAATGCACGGATTTTCTCCAAACTTCAGATTCAGTCAGACGCTGACATAAATTGTTGCTGATTAGGATTTGGCATAAATCATCTAATAGATGGCGCTGCTAGGCAGCATTTTGCTGGATTTAGACGATTTCAGCGATAGTCATATCTCAAGAACTACTGCACTGAATTTCATATCTTTAGAATCCTCATGAGATGCATAGATTGCCATTTAATTTTGGCAGTGTGATAGCGAATTTTGAAGTATTAACATGTATGAGATAGAAGAAAGTTTTGGGATTGGTACATCCGACTAGTTAAATTTGGAGCTTGTGAAGGCGCCTACCTTCACATATTAATATTAAGACCTTTCCTCTTTCCCCCCTTTAAATTTACATTTTTAAATTCTTAAATTTAATTATCTGTCTGCATTCGGATTCAATCTGTTTTTAGCGCTCTTTTCCCTTCATAAATTAAGCATTCAATTCTCAGTCTCTTTAATATTTTAACTGCAACGCACTGCTGTTAAAAGAAAAGAAATCATTTCCTTTTCTCGCCTAATAACTGGATTCTAATTTTCATCCTTCTGCCTTAGTTTGATGATATGCAGAAATTAGTCAGACATATTACTTCTACATTTTTAGCCGTTGGTCCAGATGTTAGATAGATGTGTCATTTCAGTTATTAACCCTGTCTTTATCTTGTTTTTGTTTTTTTTAACGTGCTCTTTCGGCCGCTTCAATCCCATGAGAACTTTAACAACCCCTATAGAATGTCTTTCGCGGTTTATGAGCTAGAATTCTTACACAGCCATTGGCGTTAAATATTTCTTATTACTCTTTTACATTCCCCATTCAATTTCAATTATTGTACTTTGACCACATGTCTTCCTCTCTTTAATCTCGCCATATAGTATATATATTTGGCGAAATTGTGTATGTAAGCTTGCCAACACTCCAGATTTCGAAAAAGTGTATTTTGAATGAGACTAGCTTCTGATCTCGCATGATGTGAATAAAAAAAGAAATGTAACTCTTCGCTCCCTTCTCCAACACCGGCTTTCGCCGGATAATCCAGGCGTGGTTGAAAGAATCCCGGAGTATAATAAAGGCCTTCAGTCATCATACCACTGAATCCACTTATTTTTAATGCTTCTTGTCTGATTACTCATAGTAATTAAAAAATTGATTTCCAGCCTCTTGATGTGTTTGACGTATCAACAAAAGGAAACATCCTACCACAAGATGAACATCTTCATAAACATTGGTGCTAATCCGGCACGCTGTGATTATATTTTATTGGAGGAGGGAAGCGCCTGATATTTATTTTATCGTTATACGTTCATACTTAGCTTGGATTATAAAAAACTGCAGTTTAAAAAAAAATAAAAAAAATCTCTGACTTTATGACTATAAATCATGCTACAAGTTACCGAGTGCCATATTTGGAAATATCTTATTTTACAACCAAGAAAAAGCCAGACTCTACCCTGCTTTCTATTGGTACTAAAGCTCCCAGCGACAAACAGTGCCGCATTCTACGATCGGCACCTTTTTCTACAAAAGAAAAGAAACTTCGCACTTCACTGAACACATATATTGACAATAGATTCCCCGTCTCAGAAAGATGCAACAGTTGCCTGATACATCTCATTCAACTTATGCTGTCCGGTATCCTATCGACTTTGCGTCCGGCTACCATCCTGAGATCACCGCGTCGGTTAGAGGTGAGTTCGACCGGCAAATGCAGCCCACAACATGCCCATGGTTACCGTCAGCCATTCCCGCAAAGATTAGTTGGTTCTCCCGGCAGAAAATTAGAAAAAAAGTGAAAACTCTGAGGATGAGTCATGGATCCTCCATCGCCAGTTTTTTTTTTTGTTGTTGTTGTTGTTGTTTGTTTGTTTTCGCTTCTCCGATTTGCTCCTAAACTACGCCGCTCTTCTGAAGAAAAACTGTTATTCTACGTTCTTTCGAATGGTCGTGTGTTAGTCAAAATAATGAAGAAGGAAAATTACATTATTTTTTTTACACTAGGGAATGTGCTTTTTTTTTTTTCTTCCCTAGTAACTATACGGAAACACGAACTAACAAACGCTTCACGTGTATTAACAGTGCCTTTTGCGAAACTTTCGAAGAAAATTACTAGTGAATTTATATTTTCTGGCAAAGGAACACTGTTTCAAAACTGTTTACACCACAGTAAAGTGAAAGAGTGAAGTGAATAATAATAAAAAAAAATTGATAGGAGATATCCGATTTTAAACTATGCATAGACACCTAAATATTTTTGAAGTTAAAAAAAAAAAAGAATGAATCATGTGGCTCGAACCATATACCCTTAGAGTTCACTTTAATTTTTTTCCCATTAGTTATAATTTAGAGATCTGCTTCTAATATTTTCTTTCACAGCTTAAGGTAAGTTTTAGTTAACGTTAGCTGTCATCATTTGAGGAGGCTTTCTTCAAGTATATATCATATTTTATTAGACCACTTTACTAGACGGTTCATATATAGATATTTAAAAAAAAAAAAAAAAAAATCATTTTTATTATGTTATAAGGTATGTGTTTATTTTAAATATATTTTTTACAAACACATTTATTGGTGGATAAAGAAAATTCTTTATTGTGATGAAAATGACTTTTCTGCTGGCTAAATTTTTAATGATGATATAAAAAAATTAAAGCTAGACATATTTTCGTTTTTTCTTTCTAAAAGAAAAAAGTATTGTGTTTTATCATATATGTACATTTTTTTAGAGTTATTTACTCACAAAAAATAAGTTTTTTTTTAAAAGTTTACCTTTTCATTCTACTGTCCTTATGGTAAGTGTTGAATTATATTTTAGATTGTCTATTGAATAATACAGAGTAGATAGTGGTTGGTTTAATTTTTTTTTTTTTTTTTGCTACTCTTTTTGTGCAGTAGATATTAAAATATTATAATAGGTAAATTAATGATGATTTAGTTATGAGGATTAATTTCCATAAATAATAAAATATAAAAAAAATCCTCATGACTGGATTATATTGCTCTTTTAATATATATCTATATACACTGCTCAAAACAATTAAAGGATATTTGAAGTTTTATATAAAATAAAGATATAAACGAAATTTTTTTTGCCGAAAATAGAAGAAAAGAATCACAAATGCAAATTTTTCTGGTTTTCAAACTGTAGAGTATGCAAATTTTGAGTTCGACGTCAAAAACGTCGCTTCAGCGGCAGCGAATGAAATTTGACTTTCAATTGGATAAAAGAGAATGAAGACAAGGATGATCGGCATTCAGTGATTGCTTTGTTTCGATGAGTACGATGTCTCAGCGAAGTCATTTGACAGATTCAGAAGCTTTGAGAATTGTTGGTAGGTTAGAAGGGGGCCAAACTCAAGCCGAAGTAGCGCAAGCCATTGGAGTGTCACAAAGTGTCATTTCCAGGATCTGGAACCGTTTTTTGGAGAGTGGATGTGCAGGCCGAAGACCAGGGCAAGGTCGTAGACGGGCAACAACGCCCAATGAAGATCGGTATTTAGCGTTAACAGCTCGGAGACACCGAACCATGAACGCTACTCTTCTCCAACAACACCTTCGCTCGGCTACAGGCACCACGATTTCAACTCAGACTGACCAAAACCGGCTAAATGCTGCAAGTCTGTATGCTCGCCGACCGATGGTATGTGTTAGATTAACATCAAGGCATCGTCGCGACCGCAGGGAGTGGGCAACCGAGCATGTCAACTGGAGGAGAAATGAATGGAGCAAAATTCTGTTTTCTGACGAGTCCCGTTTTTCTGTGCATCCGGATAATAGACGTATTTTCATCTGGAGGGACCGTGGCAGTAGGAATAATCCTGCGTTCGTGCACGAAAGTGTCAGATTTGGCGGTGGAGGAGTGTTGGTGTATGGTGGCATCTCCATTGACGGGCGCACTGACCTCTACATCATTCGAGATGGAGCTCTGACTGGTCGCCGATATAGGGATGAGATCCTCAGACCTATTGTAGTCCCTTACGCTGCAGCAATCGGAGATAACTTCATTTTAATTGACGATAACTGCAGGCCACATCGTGCAAACCTGGTGGAGGATTTCCTTTTCGAGGAAGGAATCGTTCGAATAGAATGGCCAGCGTGTTCTCCAGGCATGAATCCAATCGAGCACGTTTGGGACGCTCTAGGAAGACGAGTTTCTGGTCGCCAACAACCCCCACAAACTCTCCAAGAACTGGAAAGAGCTCTTCTGGAAGAGTGGGGCAAAATACCCCAACTCGTCATTAATAGCCTCATTGAGTCCATGCCTCAAAGGTGTTCAACGTTGCTGGCCGCCCGTGGAAACCATACCCCCTACTGAAAATGATTTTCTTTGAAGAAAACACCTTTTCTAATTCTTTTTTTCTCATATGCACAAATTGTGTTTTTTTCCTTTAGTACACAAATGCGCAATAAAATGCATTTTTTTCTGCCAAACATGTGTAATTTATTCTCATATACCCTACTATGTCTGTCGATCATGTATCAATCAGCTAAACAGTTTACCAGATACAAAATCCACCTAAAACTGCAATATCCTTTAATTGTTTTGAGCAGTGTATATTAGTTTTGATGGCTTCTTACTAAAAATTAAGCATTTATTTTTATTAGTAACATGCTAAGATTTTGTATGTCTAGGGATGCACTTCATATCCAGTTCAGTTTCAAAGTTTTTTTTTAATTTAGATAAAAGATTGTCCAAAATATTTTTTTTTCTTTTCACATTTCCGATTCTTATTTAATTCATTATATATATCTTGCAGTGTCACACAATGTCGCAATCCTGAGATGAGATGCTGTTTTTCTTATCTCTGTTGGCCTAGGGTTGTCGATATGGTTGTTCGCGCGTAATTAGGCGCTGGTCGCATTTTTTTTTCTTTCTTTTCTCCTTTTTGACATTATGCGTCGGCACCAGATATGTGTCACATTGCATCTTATATAAAAAATGTTATCTCTTATGATCACAGGCAGTATTTTTTCTGTTTTTGTTCGGGTAGCTTTTAAAACTCAGCAATCCTGTTGTAATCAGGCAGGCTTTCACAATGAAAATGAAAACTTGGTTATAAAAAAAAAGGGGGCATATTGTAAAAAAATATATATAAAATAAATAAGGTAATATAAAGATTTCTCTCACAGAGCATAATGTAATGTTATCCGACATATATAATAAAAAAAAAGAGGTAAAAAAAAAAAAAAAGAAATGAAACTGGACTGATATTATTTTTGATTTTTTTTTTCTTACTTGTTGTGCTTAATATGTTTCTTGTTGTAGCACTTCCTACAGGTAATTTCTTTTTATATATAACATTTTATATATTTTTTTTTATGTGTATATTATATGTTTTGTCAGTCATCCATATCAATAAGATATGAAACTTTTAATACTCTAGATTACTATAAATATAGGTCTTGCAACTTTTAATACTTAAGGATAAGCACTAGTGACATATAAAAAAAAAAAGAGAGGAAGTATCCAGTAATGGCAGTTAAAGTTGCTCAGTATTTAATCTTTTTCAGTTCGTTGCTACTAATTTGAGAAAATTCCATTTGCGATCTATAAAGTACACTGTTCTGTTTATATACATCTTTCAGATTCCAATTTACACGGATTTTATACATTTTTATTCACGTCTCATTAATTTATTTCTATAGCATAAGTTAGGCTCCTTCGTTTTCAAATATAGCTCGAGTCATCATATCTTAATTTTTTTTTTTCATAAAAAAAAAGTCTTTTTCCTTTTGATTTCTATTTCTACTTTATAAAATTTTTATAACATGAGTCGTAAACATTTTATGCATGTGTTAGATATCAGTATGCTTGTTACTGCATACACACACAATTTACACGCACACTACATTTTACATGTGATTATATGACTTGAGGTAAATTTTTAATTATGGTTTCCTGTGTTGTGTAAGTGTTTTTTTTTCATTGCGCTATGATCCGGAAATAGCCCAATGATTAAAGATGTATGTTTCAGTTTTGGCTAAGTGGATCGGCCGTCCACTTTCTCAAAAGTGGAATATATTACTTACATGATACAAATGTTCAATACCTCACATTAATTTACAAGGCGTTCGCGCTCTCTTTTATTTTTTGTAAATGCATAATGACGTATCTCTCATACTATTTGATACTCCGTACATGATTTTTTCCCCCCCACTCTAGCTTACTATGGGCAGATAGTGAAGTTAGATGTTTGTCTTCATCATTTTTTTAATCTCATGTACACATTTTTATGATTTCAAGTTTAACCTGGTACAACATACACACACATATTTACATTTGCATTTCATATGGTCTTGTTTTGTAATAATTTTATGACACTCACCTTGGTTAAACACAATCATGTGTGCTTGTGCATTTTTACATACTTTCTCAACATTAGTGTACATTTTCACAGATACATAGTTTTACACTATTTTAAAGTTTGCGTATTTTTTTGTTGCCTTGACATTTTTTTATTTTCGGATTGTTACTGAGTTTTTTTTACATAATGTAATTCAATACAATATTTGCACATGCATCTTAAATTTACATGCATGAGTTAATTTCTAGCTGGTATTTTTTACACATTTGTTAATTTTGTTGTTTACGCGCGGCTGGTGACTCGTTGCTATTTTATTTATAACATAAGGTATTTTATTATAACTGACATGATATTTGATATCGTTTAAAATGTTGTTTTTATAAAATTTATTCAAATGCATAATGTGAGCTGTTGTGTACATTTTATATATTAAAAGAAAAAAAAAAAAAAAAAAAAAAAAAAAGCTATTCACATATAGTCATTAAACTAATTCTTTGGCATTTTCTCACATTTTAATTTTTTTAATTAGTGAGTTATAGTCTCACAGGTGTCTTGTGACGGATACATACACTCATAGATCATAAAGTATAACGCTTGGTATTTTGCTATTCTTTTTTTTTTTCTCTTTTCCAACCCTTTACTTGGAACATGTTTGGCTTGGCATAACTGCTACAGTTTAGCGTAGAGTTATGCAATCTGTCGTGCACTCGTACATTTTATGCACGCTTCTTTTAACTTCATACAGTAATAACTCTCGCAAATACAACTTTATTTTAATTTTAACCCTTTGTTAACCATTTATGCAACTTTTTTTTTCTTTTTACAAGTAGTTCATGTGTTGGGTATTTTGTTTGTGTTACACAAAATGTGCTCATTTTGAATACAATTTTGTCCATTCATATACATACATTACACTAGTTCATGTGTTGATTTACATATTTTGTTCATTTGCTTTTACACATTGTACTTTGCTTACGATCTATTCGACATGTAGGGACTTAGATATCACTGGACAAGAGTCTATGGTAGCGTAAGTTATCAAAATCTAAGTCCTTTATTTAGTCTCGATTATATTATTAATATTTACAAGTTAAACAATATTGGTTTTGGTTCGCGTCAATTTTACAGGATAAAAAGTTCCATCAACGGGCTGCTTCCACAGATATAGTGCTTCAATCGGAGAAAAGACTGGTCGGATGACCATCTATCTCATCTCCTCGCTTCGCTCATTCACCACTAGCTCCAGCAAGACCTCCTCGCCAGCGTCCTCCCTCTCTCACTTCCTAACTGCTTCTCTCTTCCTCCCGCGTTGCCACCTCGCTTCTCTCCAAGGCTGAAACTCCCGGTCCTAGGGAAAACTAGCTTTTTCCCTCTTAGCCGATGCCACCGCCTATTTCTCGAAAGCTGAAGCTCGCCGCCCTAGGAGAAATCGTCTTTTCTCCCCCCTCAGCCGTTGCCACCGCTCACTTACTGGACGGCGGAAACACCTGCTCTCTGTGCAATTCAATGGAATGTTACGTTAGCGCCGGAACGAAATTGTACTGCCAGTTCCATTCATATTTGCAGACTTGACGGCACCATAGCTTTGTTCAGAGATGAACTATGAGTTTATGAGATTCCTCTTAGCGTGGGAAAGTTCAGAAGACCCTAGGGGGATCTTCTCCCGAATTAATAGTTCGTGAATAAATAATTTTTAGGGGTAATTAGTAAAGTTCTTACAGACAGTATTCCTTTTTTTTTTTTTCTCACAAGTAGTTCATTGAGTAATACACACTGGCTGGTTTAGAGTATAACCAGAGTTTTCACACATTACACGAAGTTCATTGCCTTTATTAACCCTTAATCATTACATTTTGATGATTAACTCATTAAGTATGTAATTGAATCTCACTCGTATGTTAATTTTTTTTTTTTCTTTCACACTCATATGTCAGGATTTTAAAGATTTCTTTTTGGTAAACAACACTTCTTTTTCTATATTTTGCAAGAGACAGTTTATCTTTTGCGGTAACACTCCTTTTTCTTTCTTTTTTTTTTTGTTTATTTAACTTAGAGGTATGGATCCTGTCAATTTTACACTGATGCGATTTGAGTAGGTATATATGTATATATATATTTTTTTTTCAACGAATGCAGCAATATCTTATGAGGTTTACAGTAAAAAAAATTAAATTTAACCCTTTGGTAGCGTTTTTTTTAAAATACGGTACACCTTTTTTCTCTTCAGTTACATTTTGCTGTTTGGTGCTTGGTGCGTGTACAGAATTTTTGTTCATAGTTAACACACACAGTAGTTCATAGTTTATCTTAGTTCATAGAAAAAAACCCTTACACGAGTTCATAGCTTTGTCAATTCTTTGCGTGCATCGGGGACTAATTGTCATTGTTTTTTCAACTGAATTTCAAAACACTTAGGCATTTTACTTCATTGATACATTTCTTTGGTGCAGTGTTATATTTTTTTCACTTGAGGTCACTGTGATACACTGCTATTGTTCATTTGTATACTAGCACACATTTGTTATTTTTTTTTTTGTGCTATATATTTAAAAAAAAGGGTTTCTTTTTTTGGTAACTTTACAGGATTACACTTTACTTTTTTTTTTTTTTCATTCGGTACCTTTCTTGGCTATTCAAGGTATTTCACGTGATAAGGTAGTTTTCTTATGCACGATTTTCCAATCACTCAGTACACAGGTGTGCATTATTTTTTTTGTTTTTGTTATGCTCATTGACACATGTGGTTTATTATTGGTATATACCAGTCGTAACACCAAACGGTGTTATTTATGACTACATTCACACACACACACATACTTTTGTGTCACCTGTTGTATAATGCTTATTAAATTTCATTAAATTTAATGTACATTTTTTTACCATTTTTTCAAGGGGTACTTTCTCGGGAAAGTTCTTACTACCTCTTGTTTATACCTTATAGGAGTGCTACGTGTTTTAAAATACACTTTAGTTAAATTAGGTTCTCAGTAAAACACATTCAGTCTTTGGTTACAAGATAAAATGATGGCAACTTTCAACTTTTAACAAATAATTTACCCCATCTTCCTCTCCTTTTACCAGTTATATCACTTTTAAAAACTTGAAATGTCACAAATAGTGCTGAAAATGAACAATTTTTATATTTACTATATTATGAAATGTTTTGTCTTTATATACAGTTCATGTCTCGAAAAAAAAAATTATTTTATAAGTTGGAGTATAACCAACTTTTGTAGCAATTGTGGAAATTGCTCTTGCTTGCAGTGAAAGTTCAAGCAATCTTATATTAAAATCTTCTGGAAATAATTAAAAAATATATAACTGTGTGCACACGTTAAAAAAAATAATAAAAAAATAAGAAAACAGCTGTCCAGAAGTATTAACTGCAGTTCAAAAAATTTTCAATATATTTTATTTTGGCAAGTCTTTGGTACCAACTTGCTTTGTCATGCTTATAGGCATGCTTTTTATATGAGACATGATTTATTTGTTCTTTACATATTTAGTATTTCTGTATATGTCTATAAACTGTTGGTCACCGGGTTCCCTCTACAAAATATTACATTTTTACATATTTTTCTTTATGTGTAATGTATTTGAGAGAAGACATGGGGTCAATTTTTTTTCTCTCGCGGTTCACTTCGTTCTTTTTCGGATGTTGGGGAGATATATGTGAAGGCGCCTACCTTCACATATTAATATTAAGACCTTTCCTCTTTCCCCTCTTTAAATTTACATTTTTAAATTCTTAAATTTAATTATCTGTCTGCATTCGGATTCAATCTGTTTTTAGCGCTCTTTTCCCTTCATAAATTAAGCATTCAATTCTCAGTCTCTTTAATATTTTAACTGCAACGCACTGCAGTTAAAAGAAAAGAAATCATTTCCTTTTCTCGCCTAATAACTGGATTCTAATTTTCATCCTTCTGCCTTAGTTTGATGATATGCAGAAATTAGTCAGACATATTACTTCTACATTTTTAGCCGTTGGTCCAGATGTTAGATAGATGTGTCATTTCAGTTATTAACCCTGTATTTATCTTGTTTTTGTTTTTTTTAACGTGCTCTTTCGGCCGCTTCAATCCCATGAGAACTTTAACAACCCCTATAGAATGTCTTTCGCGGTTTATGAGCTAGAATTCCTACACAGCCATTGGCGTTAAATATTTCTTATTACTCTTTTACATTCCCCATTCAATTTCAATTATTGTACTTTGACCACATGTCTTCCTCTCTTTAATCTCGCCATATAGTATATATATTTGGCGAAATTGTGTATGTAAGCTTGCCAACACTCCAGATTTCGAAAAAGTGTATTTTGAATGAGACTAGCTTCTGATCTCGCATGATGTGAATAAAAAAAGAAATGTAACTCTTCGCTCCCTTCTCCAACACCGGCTTTCGCCGGATAATCCAGGCGTGGTTGAAAGAATCCCGAGGTATAATAAAGGCCTTCAGTCATCATACCACTGAATCCACTTATTTTTAATGCTTCTTGTCTGATTACTCATAGTAATTAAAAAATTGATTTCCAGCCTCTTGATGTGTTTGACGTATCAACAAAAGGAAACATCCTACCACAAGAAGAACATCTTCATAAACATGTCTGTATAAAATTGTTTCAATAAAAGTAATTCGATGTAATTTTTTTCCGAAACAATTGTTTTATATAAATATGTAGCAAAAAATTAACCTGCACACATTTTTGTGGTTGATATTATTTTTTGAACTATGTCCCTGGGTTTTAGATTTCTTACCATCCTTATTGCTAAACTTATACAGAAAATCACTTCGAAAGCAGCCACAGAATTTTTTTCAAGTTTTTTCTCATTCAGAAGTATGCTAGAGAAAGACTGTCTAAAATTCTTTGACAGAAAATTTACTGCAGAATTTAAATCAGCATTTAAATGTCAGTTTCAAGCATCGTGGCTTTATTGGTAGTCTTACCGTCCCCAAGGTTTATTCCTGCACTTTTCGAGGTAAATTATTTATTATTATTATTATTATTTAATCCAATGTAAATAACTGTTTCTAAAAATCAATGAACATTGTGGCTATCACTTAGTCTTAACATGATTTGCTTAAAAATAGTGATAATTTTCCTTACCATCCCATCCTTACCCTCCCTTTTTCCCCCCCTTACCGTCCCTTTTTCCTATACCATCTTTTTTTTTTTTTCCTTTCTTCCCTTCTTTAACACCCCTTTAAGACAATGTTATGCCAAATTTTGTACTAAAAATTCTACATTGTTATTATTTCTTATTCGAATGTCCTGTGGGTACTTTGCAAATTCATTATAAGTAAATATTTAGAAGAAAATAAGAAGTTATAGTGGTAAAATGGTGAGGAAAAATTAAACTCGCAAGTTTAACTTAAACTTCAGTTAAATAAAAAAATGTTCGCTGCTGACCATTTTTTCTTTATTTTGAATCATTAAGGCATTCATCTATCAGATTAAAATGTTATTTTAGCAAGTTTAATTTCACCAGATTTTTATTCCCGAAAGTCAAAAGATTGTGAGAATGCCCCATATATCAATTATTAACTTTTAAACTTTTAACATTTTACAACGAAAGAAAGAATAGATTTTGTAGGTTGAAAATTTCATCTTTCTCACATTTATAGCTGCCATATAAAGTGTACTGGTCTAGTGATTTCCTCGATTAACCCTTTCAGGACGAAGTACCTCTGATGAAAAAATGTTAAAATGATTGATTGACACCAGTATTTACAAGAAAAATTATACTAAAATAAGTAAAAGCTTATCTTTACGTGCATTGCATAAAATAAAATTTAGTTTTAAAATTCTGTTGCTAATGTGGCATTTAGGAATTAAAATTATGTGGTATATATAATATACCGACGCCCTTTAAAGGGTTAAATAGATTAAGGGGAGGTTTTACCGATACAGGTTTTGCCGTCGCCAATTACGAAATTACCTGTGAACCTATGAGAAAATTTAAATAAATCATTACCTAATATATTTATCGAAATATGATTTTCACCATCAGAAAATAGAGGCCTGATGCCAACCTAGTGCTTTTTTCAAAATTATCTCCTTAAATTTTAAGTATTTAAAAACTCTACAAACTTCAAAATTCCTACTTGAGAATTTTTTCCAAATTTTATCATCTTTTTAAAAAAGTACTTAAAATTTAAGGAAACAATATTAAAAACGCACTACGTCGGCATTATTTAGATATCAACTTTCTGATGGTGAAACTCGTATTTCGGTGATTATATTAGATATTAAGTAATCACCTATTTAAATTTAACATGTATTTCGATATCGAGGAGGATTGCTGGAGAGTCTTCTTAATCGTTAGCTTTAATTGATTTTCTGCTTCAGTTAATTAACAAATTTTTTCTTCCAAAATGTTTTAAAAACTAGGGGGCTCGGCCCCCTACGAGCTACGCTCGCCAAATCCCGTCCAGACACCGCAGGCTCGAAATGCACGCTAATTTGATCGGCTTTAAAAAGATTTCGAAAGATTGAATTATAATTTAAAAAACAGTGGCGATCTCCCTATAAACGAATTTCTATTCATTTCTCTTTGATTGGGGAATTTTAACGCCAAATCCGCTGCGGTACCACTTGATTATCCCGTCGACCCATTTCGCCAAATTATATAAATCGCCAAACCCCTCGCCAAATTATACAAATTGACATAATTTTTATTTTAAATAACGAAAAAACAAATAAATTCGTACAACATTAATAAAAATACAAATAAAACGTCGAAATAAAAATAACTTGATGACGTAGACACGTGTAACAACATTTCAAAATAAGCTAATATAAAAGGAATTAAGTAAACAGAGTCTTTGTCTCCTGGTATTTTTTAACAAAGCGAAAAGAAAGTTCTTTTAAATGAGACATTTTAAATTAATCGTTTTTAATCTGACGTAATATTTACCAAGCTATTCTTTCTCTTTTAAATAATCGCGCGAAAGTACTTTTGCTAGCAATGAAATATTATTTGCGCTTTCCTAACAAAAATAGTTGAAAATATCCTCTCAAAATATTAAATAAATGTCTAGCGCAATTTCTAAATTTAAACTTTTTTGCAATATTATTTTGTGTTCATTTTATGTAATAACTATAATGTGACGTAAATATGACGTAATTTCTCGTAAGACTTCTAACGCATGTTAATGACTTTATTATTTTACAATATCCTTTCTCTTTTAAAATTCACGTGTATACTTTTTATGACGTAATTTTTAATAAGTTCCTGCTTTTTATACATAATTATTTAATTCTAATTTGAAAGTTTTTTTCCTGTTTATAATAGTCACGTGTAAATAAATTTTTAATTTGAAGCAAACATTATTGCTTGCGCTTTTTATACAGTTGGCAACAGTTTAAATTAGTACAATTTTCTGAAATCTGTAAAAAATATCTCTAGAAATGCTGAAAATTTGAATTTAAAATAGAAATAAAACCTGAAAAAATGAGTCAAAATAAAAAAATTAATGCAATCTGCACTCCGGCAAATTCTAACGCATAAAATGATCTAAAAATGATTACACTGCCATGCATAGTTTTTGCTGCTATAAAACTTTTTTAGTGGAACGATTTTGTCCAACTTTAGCATTAAATATCTCTTAAAATAATTCTTCGATTTGAAAACTGTCTGCATCAGCGTGTTTATCAAACATTTCTGTATAAAACCACTGATTTTCATATTTTTGTATGCATTATTTTTCTCAATATTAACGAAGAAAGACCTCCGGGTACAAAAAATTCAAAACCGGCGGCGGCGGCGGCGGTGACAGCGGTAGTTACTTTCTTTTAGAATAGAGAGATAGCTTTATTGTGCCGATTTCATTTTCTGTCGCCTGATCATTGATCATTTTCTCACGAATTTCACATAAATATAAAAAGTCTCAAAGCCATAAACATAAAAAGTCATAATCGCATAAAAGTTTGCACGAGCCGAAATTTTCCGAACTGCCCCAGCCCGATCCGGATGAAAGCTGTCTTGGTGTGGGTTTGGCCTTAGTGTAAAGGCTATAAGCTCAGCCCGAGCAAAAATCAACAAAATTAGGGCCAATCCGTCTTGGACCTTTTGAATTTCTGCCAAAAAAAAAACAGATTTTTTAACCAACATTGCCTACAACTTTTAAATTCTTTTAAAAGATTTCTGTATTAATGATCACAACGACGAATTCAAATTAAGGCGCACTAAGTAATTTAATATAGTTTAGAAAGAAAGAAAAAAGTTATTTAAAATAGCATAATTTTGAAGTTAAATATTCCGTATATATCACTATTTTACTGACGGTAAAAAAAAAAAAAAAAGCTCAGAAAGAATGAAGTCCAAGCCCGAGTCTATTGAAAGAAAAATGACCACAGATCTCTTAAAATGTGCTAGCCGCTCCCAAAGCATAATCTTAGGTCCAGGGACCGATTTACAAATTTGGTGGCCCTGAGCACAGATGCTTATGCCCCCCCCCCCACCCCCTTCATCGATACTTACAGGAGCCTTGAGTAAAAAAAATATTATTGTAAGTGGTATTTATTAAGATAACCAACCATTAATGATTTTAATAGTTTCTTTTAAATATCCGTTAAAAAAATTAAATTTGATAATGATTAACTTACTTTTAAGTAATTATTTTATAATTATGAAATTTTAGTTGAATAGCTGTTTTATAATAAATTGCGTGGTGCTGATTATCTTTCTCTATGCAAGTTCATATATCTGGAATGATAAAGTATGCAACAACTAATAATTTCTCCGAAATACCAAGCTATAATTACTAGGTTGAGCAAAAAGTTCTGGGAAATTTGTGAAAGTTGCTTTGTTATGCGCAAATTAACAACAAAAGCAACAAGAACTACTCTTCACAGTAGAGACCATCATAGTCCACGACTTTCTGCCATCGTTCTGCCAGATTCCGGATTTAATGGAAGTACAAAGTTTGTCGCCGTAACAGCACCTTCACACTCATTAGTCTTATCGACGGCTTTCAGAATCGTTAGACCTTTCTCCAATAATGCCGGATCAACACACGCAAATCATACTGTTCAACAGGCAGCCGAAATTCCTGAACTATAGATATACCACTAGTACTCCTACGATACAAATTATGGTAACTACTAGATTAAAAATTTCCCAGAACTTTTTGCTCAACCTAATATTTAAAATATTAGAAAATAACCTTCACTTTCAATTGCAAGCATTCACATAAAAAATAAAAGCTAAGTCCATTCACCGAAAAAATATTAAATTAACAACAAAAGCAACAAGAACTATTCTTCAAAGTTGAGACCATCATAGTCCACGACTTTCTGCCATCGTTCTGCCAGATTCCGGATTTAATGGAAGTACAAAGTTTGTCTCCGTAACAGCACCTTCACACTCATTAATCTTATATCGACGGCTTTCAGAATCGTTAGACCTTTCTCCAATAATGCCGGATCAACACACGTAAATCATACTGTTCAACAGGCATTTTGGAGCCGAAATTCCTGAACTCTAGATATACCACTAGTATTCCTATGATACAAATTATGGTAACTACTAGATTAAAAATTTCCCAGAACTTTTTGCTCAACTTAATATTTAAAATATTAGAAAATAACCTTCACTTTCAAATACAAGCATTCACAGAAAAAGTAAAAGCTAAGTCCATTCACCGAAAAAATATTGAAAGCTACACCCACTACACTACAAGAAATGTCTATAATTGAATAGTGTGTGTTGTGTTGTGTTGTGTTTATGACGGCCAATTATCAACACGAGGGATATAGGCCCTAAGGGGGGGGGGTGCCCTTCGTGGGGGTCTTTCTAAGGGAACCTAACCCGTATTTACGCTTGGGAAATCCAAGGTTCGAAGAAAACCACGAAAATTCCGAACGATTAGGACGACGGGTGGGATCGGGTTCGAACCCAGCACCTCCCGTCTACCAGCTTCGAGAGCAGAACCTCTCGGCCACTGGTGGGGCCCTATAATTGAATAGAATTCGTGATGATTCACACTTGCAGCCAAGTATGTTAAAAAGTCATTATCAAATAAAAAAGATGATGAACATATTTTTCCATATTAATTTTGTTTTTTAATAGTTAAGACTACATCAGATTTTGGACAATAATTGTAAAACCGTCCTAGCATTTGGGGGGCCCTGGGCCTATGCCCCTAATGTCCTGCCGTAAATCAGGCACTGGGTGCACCACTGGTTTTAATTCATATAGATCTAAGATACAACTCACTGAAAAAGAGTGAGTTTAAATTAGTGATTTAATTCTATGTTTACAATAGCTTTAATACTTAATTATGCGTTAAATGTCTTATGTAGGAAATATTCTATATTTGTAAGTAACTTCCAATAAAATTCTTATTTTATCGTGGAAATTCGGATATGTATGATACATGAAGGTATTTACTTAGAGTAGAAAGTCCGCCCATATTTAACTAGTATTTTATTTAAATTGTGCAAAAAATATCAGAAAAACAAAAATATTGATGACACATTTGTGTTATAACATACTCTAATACGTAAAAAAGTGGGAAAAAATGAAACAGAATTTACAAATTCAAAATCTGAAACGTGACCGAAAAAACTACAGATACAATAATTTTTTTTATCGTATTTTTATGAACAGAAGTGAAAAGACAGTGAGGTCTAAGGTGTTATCTCTTGTGATTATTTGTTGTTAAATTGTTAATGTCGATAAAATATTGTGCCGGTAGTTAGATTAAATGTATCTTTCTCATTTTTACCACAGTCATCCTGTTTTTCCCTTTAACACTATTTCTATTGGTGACAAATGACATTGTTTAAAGTTATGATTTATGTATTTATTACTTGAAATTTTTAAAGTTAATACATATAAAAAATAAGTCTTCAATATAGATTAAAAATTATTTGCGATTGTTTTTGTTTTAATCTTAAGAATTACAAAATAAAATAAACATAAATCGAAATTTTTTTAAAGTGTCATTTGACCACCGGTAGAATTAGTGTTATTAGATACTACCTCAATATTTTGTTTATATAAGAAATAGGTGCTTGTGCTGCAAAACTGCTTTTTTATACATTAATTAATTAAAATTGGTTCGAAAATATTAGCCTTTTTTTCATTTACTTACAGAAATTACATAGAATCATTTTAAAACGTTTTTATTTAAAATAGTTTAAAAAAAAAAATGCAAATTTAGTAAAAGCAGGGTCAAACGAGTGGGTAAGTGTGAACACAGATCGCACAGAGGATTTCGTTTAATATTCCTTTCAAAACACTTCATCCTTTTGCAAAATCTGTTAGTTCCACATTTCGCAATCAGGGGGCGCTTTCTATTCTAAACAAATCTCTATCCGAACGAAACTCCGTTTTAGAACCTATTCGTAGATATATTAGTCGAGGGGATCGGACCCATAGCACCCGAGATAGGTAGGCGCCCCTGGTTGTAAAAAGTGAACTAAAATATGTGAGGCTATGGTACATAATATGAAAGAGTGGTCAAAGGGCTGTTCAATGATATATCACGTGAGGTGTGTCGTCAAAAGTTAGAAAAATGTCCCCCCGGTTGAAAAGGGGGGAGATTAGAAAAATTGCTTAAAATACACAAGTTAGAACCCGGAGGGATAAATCATATAAGACTTTTTGTAAATTTTATGATTTTTCGTGGGATCGCAAGTGTTCTGCTATAAATATGCAAAATTTCAAATCTCCAATTTAATTAGGGGCTCAGTTAGAAATAAAAAGCTTAAAATACACAAGTTAGGAAATACTTTTTCAAAATTTTATGATTTGTAGTTTGATGTGAGGTGTTCGGCTATAAGTACGCAAAATTTCAAATATCCTACATACAGTAAAACCTCCCTAAAGCGACCACGCTCCGTTCCAATAAAAATTGGTCGCTCCGAGAGGTGGTCTCTTAATGGAGGTCATGTTTAAATCTAGATTTTAATTGTTGAAAAAAGGGTAACAATTAATGTTACTAAAATTTATTTTTCACATTAGGAAAAAATATAAAAATGTAAGTATAAAAACGAAAGTTAATTACTGCAGAGTTTTAAAAATGAATATATTGACGTTTGTTTTGATTTTACGGTTTTGTCTTTTTTAACTTTTATTTCCAAGTCCTTTCGGAGTTCAGTAAATAAATGCAATTTTTTTTTGGACGGGAAAAAATAATGACAATTTCATTAATTTATCTATTTCTTTGAGAGTTTCCTGACAGAATAGGGAGTTTATTGACCGTCATTCTTAATTTGTCATTAGAGTTAAATTCATTGCCTAAAAAGGCACAAAGGGATTTAAACACTTAAAAGTTACCGGAATAAAAAGAAAATTCTAAACTGGGTTTAGAAGTTTGATGAATAATGCGCTCTCCAGAATTACTTTTTTAATAAAAACCTTCGTCAAGAGACCAGGAAAAAACGGAATTTGTTTCAGTTTCTTCAAAGAAATGGGTCGCTCATGGAGGGAGTGCAACTGGGATGGTCTCTGAATGGAGGTAAAGTTAGTACTGAGCCTATGGGAATAAATTTCGTTCCATGAAAAAATGGTCGTTCAGGGAGGTGGTCGTACTGGGAGGTTTCACTGTATATAGTTTCTGTGAACGGGCTCTGTGACAGACGGATAGACAGACAGACAGAGGAGTGAGACGAATAGGGTTTCGTCAGATGAACGAAACCCAAAACAATACTCTTAAACAGGCCTGTCTAGGCGATCTAAATATGCAGGCTTTCAGAGTAAGGTCTAATCTTAGCTGCTCGAATGTATTAAACAATTAACGGTATGATAATGCTATGTCGGTTTTACAGTCCTTTTTTTTTTTTTTTTTTTTCTTTTGAATGAGGGAATGAATGCGATTTTTTGTTTGTGAACTACGAACTTGTAAACTTATTACAATTGTGATATTCAGAAGAATTGTGTAGCCCGGCGCCGTTGATTATTATCATCTCCCCCATTTGACATCCACCAGGGTCGCTACACCATCTAGAGAACCTGCAAAAAGTCAGGAAATTTGAAAATTGGCCAAATAAGTGAGGGAATTTCAATATTTTATTCAAAATCTGGAAAAGTCGGCGACTGAATAAAATTCCATGGTGATCCATTCCAGGTTTTGTTTTCTTTAGAGATTTCAGTTAAATCACCTCCTCCTGAAATTTCCACTTCCTACCTTTACCTCTGCCACTACTCACAGTTTAAAACTTTCAAAGCTGTACTTTTTAATGTACTTTTTTTAAAACATTGTAAAATTTGCTATTTAGAACTCACAATTAATATTAATAAATCATTTCAAATTTCACCAATCCCCACTCTGAAATGTCCACTTCCCCTATAAGTTGGGCTTAAGGGATTTTGTGATAGAAGTTGCTGTTATGAACTATGGCGTACAAATAATGCAGAGCTTTTTTTTCTTTTTTTTTTTTTACATGTTAAAGAAAATTTTATTCGAAACTTTGTAACTATCATAAATTATTAAGGAAAGCAATTCCTGTTTTTTAGGTGTTTGGTAGGTGTTTTCCACCAATATTTGATTTGGCAGACCGATTGCGTTTTAATATGCGAATCGAGTTTTAACTAATTCTGGAATTTCAGCCGCGAACTCGATGAGGTGATTGTCTGTGCTGCCGTCTCTCGGTCTATTAAGGATAGAACGAAACCGAATTTCGATAATCTTCCTATTTTCGGCCGAAAACGAAAACGTCCATAAAAACTTTTAAAAGTAATTAATAGTTGCATAAATATACATAATTATTAATTAATTATACGTGTTTATTAAATATACATGATTATTAATTAATTATACGTGTGGCCCAAGTTAGCTCACTGTGCTTTTGACCAAAACATTTTATTTTCATATAAAATGAAATGTAATTAATTCGTCAACGACTCGGAATGATTTCCTAATTATACGAATTTCATCTAATTAAAAAATGTTTTACGTATACATACCTCGATTTATCTTTTATAATGATTTTTGTAAATGATCGTCTGTTATACTAGAACTTTCTCAAAGGGTATTCGATAAACTTCTGCGTTTCAAACTAAAAATTTTCTATTGCTATTATGTCTGCAGCTTTTAACCTCTTCGGGCCCTGGGTCCCCATACGGGTACTTCTGTTTTTTCCCGTATAAAAACTAAAATGCCCGATTTATTTACATTTTCACATCACTTCTTAATAGCTGAATGTTTTTTGCGCTCAAAGGAAACGAATAAATGGCAGCATCTAAGCTGATTCCCACATAAAGTAAATGTTATTTTCATCTGAGTTTGCAAAATGCCTAAAAATACCCAAAAGGCAGTATGACCAAGAAATGGAAAATTTTTTCTAAGTACTTAACTTAAATCTTTTTCAATAAAAAAAATTTGAGGCTTTGTAGATTATTTACTTGTCTAAAGCTCTTAAATTTGTGATTGCGTTAGTTTAGGTTAATGGTTATTAAATTGATGCATGTTTCTAAGGGGTTCGTAGTTTTAGATCCATATTTTTTAATTTAAATTACTAAGCGCATGAAGGATCAATTTTAGAAGAAAAAAAAAATCTGCCATTTACGATGTCATTTAGTTTGGAAAAAACCGATGAATAAGCATTTGTATTATTATTTTAGCTTCGGAACTGAAGAGGTTAAGGAGCACGTGAAAACCATCTCCAAAGTTTAGTCATGCATGCATTGCTTGCTTTATAATTTGCACTCATGCCTTTATTGATAATTACAAATAGTGAAGTTCATAGCAATAAATAAAGAGTGTTTCATTTGTACCGATACAGCTCAAATCAATGAGTAATGTTGAAAATTGCCGAAGGAAGAAACGAGATTTTTGGAATTCAGATAGTTTTGGTCCGGCCGAATTTTCGGCAAAACTCAGATTTGGGAGGTAAAACGAATGTTCGGTCGTTCTCTAATCTTAATATATGCCTAAAGTGTTATTAAGTCAATGCAGATAATATCAGATGATCAAATAGCGTTGAAGATATAACTTTACTTTTTCTGATAGAGATGAATTACCTTTAAGAATTGGCATGCAAATTCTACTCACTGCAAATAATTATGCTTACTGCTTGAAAAAAAAAAAAGCTTCTTTTTAAACACTTTCCAACAAAGTTGAAAAGTGTTTATGCATTCGGTTTGCCTGTCTGTCTGGCCATCTGTCCACGCTCTAACTCCCGTAAATATACTCGGATTTTCATGCAAATGATAATCCATATTTAGGGTCACCTAACCATGTTTGGTATTGCATATGAAGTATGTGGGATTAATATTTCATTTACAGGGCTACCTAAAAGAATCCCATTAAATCATTGTACATGGTGAAAAATAGTTTGCAGAGTATTTTAATGACATTACGCTGTTTCAAATGTATTGAAACTGATATAAATCACTAAATTTCACTACGATCACGTTAGAACAGGGCATTCATAGCACTTTTTATTCATTTACAGGGACACACAAAACAAATTGGTTACAGTACTGTCTTTGAGTAATAATGGCTGGAGTGTGCAGTTTCAAATTCGGTATGCGCTTTTTAATTTAGATTATTAATTAGTTTATTAGATAATCTTTTGCACGTTACTCGTTATATATCAATTCTATACCTCATATACAGGGCTGCACAAAAATATTCAGGTACCATTCTCGTTATTAGAGGAACTTGCTGAAGGGGAGTTTTCAATTGAAGTATATGTATTTCTTAAGTGAACAAAATTTTGGCATGTATGTAGTTAATACATACAAATCTATAAATCCTATACAGAGCTGCTGAAACAATTCAGATGATTTTCCGATTGTAGATGAGAACAGCTGAAATTGGGTTTTGAAATGTGTTATGCGTTTCCATATGGCTGAATTAGACTTAATATTATAATTTTTTAAACGGTGCAGTTTTGTGACACTATTCTGAATGTGTTAAAAAGTGTTTCATAATCTATGCTGAACGCATGATTTTTTCTTTCTTGTTTTAAAAAATACGAGGAAGCATTGACAAAGAAAGGAAATTTTTGTTATATTCATTAATAATACTATATGTTAAAAAAAAATCGAACGTACTTTTTTTACGTTATTAGATAATACCTTATCAGTTGAGTCTTAGCATTTTATCAGATGTAGACAAGTTCGTAGAGTAGACTTTAGAAAGTGTCGCATTTCGGCGATTGTATACGACTTTATTGAAGCCTTTTTGACTTCTGATCTCGATGTGGAAATGATTGACAAGTGGATAATCGTAGGCGGTACCCACTTTGCAGTAGCGGCCGTCGTCCTAAAATTTCTGGGGCTTATACTACCAACGTGTATAACTTGTTACTATTCGTGCATAGCAAATTTTTTATTGTATCTTTACTTGGCCAGATTTACATTTGAGGTCACAAAAAGATGGCATCTCAATGAACGAATACAACCGGAAAACAGAGCTGTGTTTATAACAGGTAATGATATATTTCATATTACAGTTGTCTTCATGTAACGAAATCTAAAGATTCTGTAAAAAAAAAAAAAAAAAAAAAAATCTTTATAAAGGCAGAGCTGCCAACCATCCGGATTTTTGAATACCGCTGTTTTCGAATAGAAGTATTAGCTTTATTTAATGCAGAAGTTTTGAGATTAAATAAGGCAGAGACTATTATTTGATAATGATGGTACTTAAAAATCAAGAGGGTTGCAGCACTGTAAAAAATTCGTTATATAGGCAGAGCTGCCAACCATCCGGAAAACAGAGCTGTGTTTATAACAGGTAATGATATCTTTCATATTAAAGTTGTCTTCATATAACGAAATCTAAAAATTCTGTTAAAAAAAAAAAAAATCCTTATATAGGCAGAGTTGCCAACCATCCGGATTTTTGAGTACTGTTACTTTCGAATAAGAAATATTAGATTTATTTAATGCAGAAGTTTTAAGATTAAATAAGACAGGGACTATCATTCGATAATGATGGTACTTAAAAATCCAGAGGGTTGCAGCACTGCAAAAAATTCGTTATATAGGCAGAGCTGCCAACCATCCGGATTTTTGAGTACTGTTACTTTCGAATAGAAATATTAGCTTTATTTACAGAAGTTTTGAGATTAAATAAGACAAAGACTGTTATTCGACAATGATGGTACTAAAAAAATCCAGAAGGTTGCAGCTCTGTAAAAGAAAATTCCTTGAATATAATTCTTTATAAAATTTAACTACAAGAAAATGTTTTTGATCATTTCTTGCAATATAATTTATGTTGCGTTAATAAAATAATATTTCACACGATTTAAAACGACTAGAAATAAGGCAATATTTTACTTCTTGAATTTATTTATTAAAGTATGGACTCGTTGCCGCTGTATTTTATTTCGAATATTATCACATCTCCTTCCTCAACACCTTTTTAATAAACTTTTTGCTTCATACAAATATTTTATGATAAATAGATAATACTACTGAGAAAACTGCAAAAAGATGCTCTATACAAGTTAAGCAATGTAAAATGATACAAAACATACCACCAGCAGATTAAAAAATTAGGTGTCATTTTAGGTTAAACGCCAAAACATTAGGTGTAAATAAGATATTGATATATAGCAGAAAAACAAAAGTATGACTTGAAGGAATTCTTTCTAAAATGAAGAATTCAAGGTTTAATTATTTATGAAAAATTCTGAAGCTTTTAGCACGTATAGTCATGTTGCATTTTATACAGAGTCAAAAGCATTAATTTCGCATTTTTTTTTAATATAAAAAAATGCGAATTACAATCAAGAAAAAAAAAATAGTTAAAACTAGGGTGTCAACGATTTTAATCACTTGATTTAAATCAGCGATTAAATCGTGATTCAAATCAACCGATTTTTAAAAAAAAATCATTGATTAAAATCAAAAAATTTCTAAATGTTTAAAATGTCAAAAAAAAGTATTAAAATCTAAGATGAAAACATAATTTGAATATTTCTACAGGTATTTTGACTTATGAATAAACAAAAAAGGAGCTCTAAATAATTGTTTCTAAGCTTAATTCCTGAGTATTGTAAAAAATTAAAAACGGTTAAGTTTGTAAAAAGCATTGTTTTTATCCAGCATAAAACAGTTTCATTTAAAAATGATATTTAAATCCAATATAATTTGTAATGTCATAATTTCCTTTATGTAATCATAATTTATGCATTATTTTCTATAAAATACACATAGCAAGTGTAATAAATTTCTGCAAGTAAAAGAATAAATAGTCGGTGTCTTAGTTTCTCGTTCTACTTTTGTAATAATAAATTAAAAGCAATCTCGAGCTAAAGAAAAATGAAAGAGTGATGTCTGCTCAACAGCTAAATTGTAAATGAATGCATAAGAGAAAAAGAGCTAATTGGTATAAAAATGTTAAGCACAGCAAGAGCTTCTTCGGTATAGGTTGAATTAAATGTTTTTCTTTTTCTACTTTGTAACTCATATATACTAAATAAAAAAATTAATTAGGGGATTGAAAAAGGCAGTAAAACTTTTCTTGCAAAGAAAAAAATTGAACGATTGAAAGCTAATAATCCCCCCCCCCCCCCCCCACTGAGATGTAATAATGCTGTTATTTAAATATTTAGAGGATTTCAGATATAACTGGCTATCCTTATATTTATTCTGTATGTGTGTATGAATGGGTATAACTCATTTTCATAATTTTTTTGGTTAGCATACACATACATGTGTGTAAGTTTAGATTTTGGTGATTAACAGTAATTTTTCTAAGTACAAATGCAAAACGAGCTAAATAGTATTTGTTAGTTTTATTACTTGTGCTACTAACTAATGAAATTGCTAATGTGCATTTTTTATTAATTCTGTAATTACTTACTGTTTCTTCTAGGCTATTTTTTTTCACCCTGCCCCTTTTGAAATTGGCAAAATGACCATGCCTTAAAAAAAAAAAAAAAAAAAAAAAAATGTTAAATTCACCTGTAGTTGTGACACTTCCTCATTCAACAGTATTCCTAAATTCATGTGCCCAAGATCTTGCAAAAATAATAGAACTTTATTTCTTTAGAAAAAACAGGATATTCTTAAAACATATTGTTATTTAATTGTATTTTTCAATTTTTGATTCATAAAATTATTAAAAATTAAGGACACTTTATTTATCCTACTAAAGGTTATTCTTTTTTTCTTATATCATTGCTAAACACATTAATATATTTCCTCACGAAATAGTGCCCTGTTTTGGAACTAGCATCCTGCCCCTTTTTCTTTCTAAAATGAATTACATTATTAATTATCATTTTAATAATTAATGCTTAAAAATGTATAATATGTTCCTAATTAGAGAGTTAATTGTTAAATAATTATTAATTTGAAGTAGTGTTATTAAATATTAAATGCAGTTATTAATAATTTTAATAAATGTTAAATATCACTAGTATTTAATAAAGTTTTACATAATCATTGCAATATTAATGTATATAACATTATTGTATGATACTAATTAATGAAACTACTAAATTGCAGTTTTTATAATTTCTGTAATTACTAACTAATAATTATAATTTTATTAATTAAAGAGTAAAAACATAGATTATGTTAGCAATTAGTGGTTTAACTGTTTTGGAAACCTAAAACTCTTGGTAGCTATTCAGTATTTGAACGCTGGGAAAAAATCATAAAATCCGATTTAAATAAAAAAAATCTGATTTAAATTTAAAAAATCCAATTTTTTTTTTTTTTTTTTTTTTTTTTTTTTTTTTTTTACACCCTAGTTAAAACAAACATTCTAGGTTTCAAGAAAATATTGTTGATCCAAATATTTATTTTCAAAAGGAAAAATAATTATATATATTTAAGAAAATAGTGCATATTCGCACCATGATTAAGAAATGAAAGTTTTAGGTAACAGAAAAATTATTTTGAAGCGTCTTATAGAGTAAATCCATTTTTAACACTTTCCAACAAAGTTGAAAAGTGTTTATGCATCCGGTTTGTCTGTCCGTCTCACCACGCTCTAACTCCCTCAAGTGTACTCGGATTTTCATGCAATTGATAAACATTACTTAGGGTCACCAAAGCATGTTTGGTATTGTATATGAAGTATGTGGGATTAATATTTTATTTACAGGGGCACTCAAAAGTATTCCATTACATTATGGTATATGGGGAAAAATCGTTTTCAGAATATTTTAATGAGATTACGCTATTTCAAATATAGGGCATTCATAGCATTTATCGTTCATTTGCAGGTACATACAAAAGTTACAGTACTGTCTTTGAGTAATAATTGTTCGAAGTGCATTTTAAAAGTCGGTATGCGCTTTTAAATTTAACTAATTTTTTGCATGTTATTCGTTGTATATAAATCCTATACGTCATATACAGGGCTGTGCAAAAGACTTCGCGAACCATTCTCCTTATTAGCAGAATTGCTGAAAGGGAATTTTCAACTGAAGTATATGTATTTCTTAACTAAACTCAATTTTGGCATGCATGAAGTTAATAGATAAAATCTATATATCCCGTACAGGGCTGCTCAAAGAATTCGGATAATTTTCCGATTGTAGATGAGAATTCCTGAAATTGGATTTTCAAATGTGTTATGCGTTTCCATAGGGTTGAATTAGACATCCTATTTTAACTTATTAAACGGTGCAGTTTTGTTGCATTATTCTGAAAGTGTTTCATAATGTATACTTGACGCATGATTTTTCTTTCTTGTTTAGATACAAAAATGGCTGAGAAAGCATAAAACAGAACGCCCCACCACGTTACACATGTTTTTTTTTTCTTTACCTCCAAACAAATGCCGGTGAATTGAACATCTATTCACTACACTCTAAATTAAAATGTCTGAAATTCAGACACTTAAGTGTCTGAAATGGAGTGTTCAATTTTCAGACATTTTAAAATGTCTGAATTTTTTCAGACACTTTTTGCGTCTGAATTTCAGACACTTCAAACGTCTGAATCGCATCCGTTTTTTTTGTAAGCATCATACGTAGCCATGTTTGACCACGTTGAATCCTGGAAAAATATTTGACTGTGGTCCTGCCCCTCCCCCCCCCCCCCAATACAGCCTGATTTTTTTGGTACTCTCAGTTTTGGTATACAATTTTCGTTACGTTGATAATTTAAATCTTTTACGACATTGTACTGATTATAATCAATATCTTGAACTTCAGGAGTAGAACAAGATTAAAAAACAAAAAATATTTATCTAAATATTAGATTTTTTTAAATTTATTTTGTTTTTAACCTTATTTTACTTTAAAAGTTCAAAATATTGATTATAATCAGTACAATTTCGAAACAGATTTAAAATATAAGCTTTACAAATATTGCACATCAAATTTGGGGGCACTACAGTCGTAGGGGGACGGGGCACTTCCCAGTTTGCCCTTCCTTTAATCAAGAAGTACTTTTGCAAAAAACGCAACCCTGCATTATAGTTGTCTAAATTGAGATGTCCGGTATTCGGGAGTATCCGTTGTGGAGGTTAATGGACATTCTCGAATAGCGAACACCTCTATTTAACGAATACTTTTTTAATCAGCAGACATACATATTTGTATATTTTTACCTCAAAAAAGTAGACATCTCCAATTATCGGACAAATTCCGCGGTCCCGAAGTGTTCGCTATTAAGGGCTTTTAAGGTACATAGATAAATATATATATATATTTTATAATCTTGTCCTACTCTAAAAGTTCAAAATATTTATTATACTCGGTTGAATGTGGAAAAAGATTTAAAATATCAGATGTACGAAAATTGCAAAAATCCCCCCCCCCCCCAAAAAAAATGAAAATATAAAAAAATATATTGCCACATAGGCAATTTTACATATACATCACTTGATAATCACAACAGCCATTTAACTATGAATAATGAAAATAAATAAATAAATATTCTACTTTAATAACATTGGGGAAAAAATGACTTTGGTATTTTGTTAAATATATTTGCGTTTTTAAACTTGTCCTACTCTAAAAGTTCAAAACTTTCATTATAATCAGTGCAAGATTTAAGATATCAGCTTTACAAAAATTCATGCAAAATCCCTTCCTCCCCCCCCCCCACCAAAAATGAAAATACTTATTTAAAAATTATGTTTTTAAAAAATTTATATTTCCACATGGGCAAGTTTTTATGTAGATCAGAGGGTACTCACAAAAGCTATTCAACCATCAATAAAAACAAATAAGTACATATTCTATATTAAAAACATGAGGAAAAAATAACTTATGATTTCCAAACTTCTTTCGTCTTAAATATATACAGTAACATCTGTCATTTTTGTATTTTTCGTATAAGTGCATATAAATAAAGTTACCACAATTTTAAATACGAAATCTAGTTAGAGGTTTTTACTTTTTCCCATTATAAATTTCAAATTACTTTTTTATTAAAAATAATAAAAAAATCAGTATTAGAGTTGATTGCAAATCAAATACATATGTATATTTTTACAGGCAGCTTCATATAATAGACCAGTCTCATTTACTTTATTTATCTTTTTTTAATCTGCGGTTTTATGCCAGGAAGTAAGAAAGCATTAGGTCATCTTTCAAAGTTTTTTTTTTCTTTACTTCCTTGTGGCCGTCATTTACTGCGACATAAAAATTATCCATTGAAACTAAGAACTGACATTGAATATATAATTCGTAATAAAAAAGAACGTCATAAGTTTAAAAATATATACTTCTAGAATTAGTGGGGTTTTTTGCGAACAGATTCAAAACTAATTAAATTTCATGCAGGATTTTGTTTAGTACAATAAATAAAATCATAAAATACACTCATTTTACTACTATAAAGAAACTTACTTGAGTTGCTGCAAGAGGTAAGAAATATTCCTCGATTTGAAATTTTAAAAACTACCACAACCACAGTGAGGGAGAAAGAATTTCATCAGTTTAAAAGGTAATCCCATAATACATCCGACTAGCCATATTTAAAGAATGAGATGTTTCATCCTAAAAACAGGACCCGCCAGACAAAAGTTTCTTTTTTTTTTGCCAGCTTCGACAGGACGAAGATGAATAACACAATATTATTGATATAAATTGATACGAGTTAACACTAAGCCCATTGCACACGCTTTGTAGAATTTCCGGGTGTAATCTTCAACCGTCGTCTACTTCTGTTCTGTGTTTATCCCGCCCTTGTATCGACGACAGCTTCTAAGAGACATTTGATGTCGAGCACACATGTCAGATGTATGTATTCAATAAATAAATAATCCAAGTTAATACGAATTAAAATCACAGTACTTCACATTTCGCAAAAAACGAATTAAAATACACGCGTACATAAAAACAAACTTTGTTTGAATTACAACGTATACCACTTCGAACGAAGACATCTAAAACGCATGCGCAACTGGGAGTGCTAGTGCCCCCTGGTGGTTATTGCATCGGAAGAATCAAAACGTCTTAAATTAAGACACGTTTAAAGCAATGAAGTGTCTTAAAATAAGACGTTTGCGGATATTTTAGACATTATTCTCAGTTCGTTTACACCATGGTCATAGTAAGACGCTTATGTATCTTAAATTAAGACATCTATAGTGTCTTAATTTTCAGATTAAGACACTTAAGTGTCTAAAATTCTTTTTCAGTCACATATGTGTCTAAATTTAAGACGCTTCTATTTGCAGTGTACTACCTCTAAATGAACTAATTTCACAGCATTTCTGGTGTTAAAATTAAATCTTTCCTGTGAATCACGAAGATGATAATTTTGACATTCCGCAATGTTTATATTAGATATGAATTCGGGCTCTTTTTTCCGGAGACCGACGATTTGAAATCAGAGCCCGAAACATTTTGTGTCACCAGAGCCCGATACAGGAAATATGGAGGAGAAAAATATTCCTAATATTTAAAATTGTTTCGAGATTGATTTTCTCATTAAAGAATATCTTCTTATCTCTCTATTATAAAAGAAAGTAACTAAACGCTTTCACCGCCGCCGCCGCCGCCGGTTTTGAATATTTTGTGACCGGAGGCCTTTCTCCGTTAATATTAAGAAACATATTGCATACAAAAATATGAAAATCAGCATTATTATAGAGAAATGTTCGATAAACACGCTGATGCAGGCAGTTTTCAAATCGAGGAATTATTTTAAGAGATATTTAATACTAAAGTTGGATAAAATCGTTCCAATAAAAAAGTTTTTTAGGAGCAAAAACTATACATAGGAATTAAATCATTTTTAGATCATTTTATACGTTAGAATTTCCCGGTGTGCAGATTGCATTTATATTTTTAATTTGACTCATTCTTTGAGGTTTTATTTCTATTTTAAATTCAAATTTTCAGCAATTGAAGAGATATTTTTTACTTGTTTTAGAAAATGGCATTAATTTAAACTGTTGCCAACTGCATAAACAGCGCAAACAATAATGTTTGCTTCAAATTAAAAATTTATTTACACTTGATTATTATAAACAGAAAAAAAACTTTCAAATTAGAACTAAACAATTATGTATAAAAAGCAGGAACTTATTGAAAATTACTTCATAAAAACTATATTTACGCGTGAATTTTAAAAGAGAAAGGATATTGTAAAATAATAAATTCATTAACATGCGCTAGAAGTCTTAAATAGGAGAAATTACGTCACATTTACGTCACATTACACTTATTACGTAAAATGAACAAAAAATAACATTGCAAAACAGTTTAAATTTAAAAATTGCGCGAGACATTTATTTTTTTATTTTGATATGATATTTTCAACTATTTTTGTTAGGACAGCGCAAATAATATTACATTTCTAACAAAAGTATTTTCACGTGAATATTAAAAAGAGAAAGAAAAGTTTGGTGAAAATTACGTCAGATTAAAAACGATGCATTTAAAATAACTTTCTTTTCGCTTTGTTAAAAAATACCGGGAGACAAAGACTCTGTTTACTTAATTCATTTTATATTAGCTTATTTTGAAATGTTTAACTGATTTTATTTAACCAAAGACGAAAACAGTCATTGTATCTTTTAACAGCAGCTGATTTTTCCTTAAAATTCCCCAATCAAAGAGAAATGAATAGAAACCCGTTTATAGGGAGATCGCCACTGTTTTTAAAATTATAATTCAATCTTCGAAAATCTTTTTAAAGCCGATCAAACTAGACTGCGGTGTCCGAACAGGGGTTGGCGAGCGTAGCTCGTAGGGGGCCGAGCCCTCTAGTACATAGAAATAAATATTAATCCTAAATACTCTCGTGATAACGTTTCGTCCTTGTCATGTCGCAGAAAATCTGTTTTAAGGCACCTCATCAGTCTGGCTGGAAATTCTCCTCTCTAATCTCTCTCCTTCTATGGGCTTGGAATGCATCCGTATTTTTTACTTTCTTCTATTTATTGTAATTGAAATTTTTTTTCGACTTCTAGTTTTCGACGGATTTACACGTTGTTGGAGTCGGAGATCCCCAAAAACATGTTTATAAGAAAATGTCTGTCTGTGCGTGTGTCCGTCTGCTGCCATCATGGGCGTACCCAAGGGGGGGGGGCTGATGGGGCTACACCCCCCCCCCGAAATTTTCGAAAATGATATGAAAAAGTGCTGCTTTTTCGAATTTCTTTTTTGGAAAAAATTTTAATTTTTTTTCAATCATACAGCCGACTAGACGTTCTCATTAGTCCCATATTAGTCCACGTTGACAACAAAGAAGAGAAAGGTTGCAGACGGGGGTTACACCCCCCCCCCTCCTCCCGAAATAGTCGAAAAATTAAATGAAAAAGTAATTTTCCCTTACTTTTTAAAGATAAATCTGTAATTTTTTCTTCTGTCATATAGCAAAATAAACATTCTCGTTAACACCATATTAGTCACATTGACATCACAGCATACCCAAAGATAGGGAGGGGGCTGATGCAATTTCAGACCCTTGTCTCGAAATGGTCGAAAGTGAAATGATTGCTGAAGTACTAAATTTTTTCTACCTGTTTAAGATAAATTTGCATTTTTTCCCTTTTCGTTCAACAGACTATGTGCTACCTTCCCTTAAGTTCCATAGTTGTCCATATTAACACCAAAGAAGAGAAAGGGGGGCCGACGGGGTTACAGCCCCCTCCCCCCCCCCCCAAAAAAAACACCCCAAAATAGTCGAAAATTGAAAAGAAAAAAGTATTTTTCCTTACTTTTTTAAGATAAATCTGTAATTTTTTCTTCTGTCATACAGCAAAATAGCCATTCTCGTTAACTCCATATTAGTCCACATTGACATCACAGCATACCAAAGATGGGGAGGGGGCTGTTGGAATTACAGCCCCCTCCTCTCGAAATAGTAGAAAATGAAATGAAAAAATAGTGCTGATTTTTTTTCTGTCTGTTTGAGATAAATTTGCATTTTCTCCCCTATCATTCAAGAGACTAGCCACTCCCTTCGCTGTAGTTCCATATTAGTGTACAACAATACCACGTTATAACCAATAAGGTAGAAGGGGGCTAATGAGGTTACAGCCCTCTCCCCAAAAAGTCGAACATGAAATGAAAACGTGCTGATATTTTTCTTTTTGTTTGAGATAATTTGTATTTCCCCCCTATCATCCAACAGACTAGCCGCTCTCTTCTCTTTAGTTCCATACTAGTGCACAGTGGTACCACATCATATCCAAAGAGGTGAAAGGGGCTAATGGGGTGCCCCCTTCCTAAATAGTCGAAAATGAAATGAAAAGAAGGCTGATTTTTTTTCTTCTTGTTTGAGATAAATTTGTAATTTTTCTTCTGCCATGATGCGAAATAGCCATTCTCGTTAATTCCATATTAGTCCACATTGACATCACAATATACCGAAAGAAGGGGAGGCGGCTGATGGCCCTCCTCCCGAAATAGTCTGAAAAAATATTGCGTTTTTCTTTCTGTTTGAGATAAATTTGCATTTATTTTCTCCTATCATTCAACAGACTAGCCACACTCTTCTGTCTAGTTCCATATTAGTGCACAGTGACACCACATTATGCCCAAAGAAGTAGAAAGGGGATAATGGGTTTACAGACCTCTCCCAAAATAGTTGAAAATGAAATGAAAAAAGTACTGATTTTTTTGTTGTTGTTTGTTTGAGATAAATTTGTAATGCAATTGTTTTCTGCAATACAACGAACTAGACTTTCTGGCTAGTCTCATATTAGCGCACAGTTACACTACAGTATATCCAATGAGGGGAAAGGGGCTGATGGGGATTATAGTTCCCCTTTCGAATTAATCAAAAATGAAAAAAAAAATCTGTTTTTTTTTCTTTCTTTTAAGATAAAATTTAATTTTTTTTCTGCAACGCAGCTATTCTGGTTCATCCCATATACTAGTGCACAGTGATGCCCCAGCATACACCCAAAGAAGTCGATGGCGACGGGGGTTATGAGGCTACAGCTCCATTTCACCTTCGAAGATATCGTAGTAAAATGAAAAAGGGTTGATATTCCTTTTTTTTTCAGATAAATTTGTTTTACTTTCTGGCATGCCACGAATTTGTTTTTCTTGTTAATCCAATATCCTCCTCAGTCCAGCGACCAAATTTACTTGAAACCACAAAATCAATTATCAAATGACTGAAAAACAGCTCTATGCCTGTTTTAGTGGATAAATGAAAACATATATGGTCAGTTCAAGAGACCTACAAGTAAATTCGACAAATCTAAAAGTAGTTTAATTTAAGGAGTTTTTAAATTTCTCTCACAGTCGGCGGGCGCCAAGATTGTCAATGCCGAAGTATGGTAATGCACAGTAACACTACAGCTAATCTCAAGTTGATTTCGGATAAATCGGAAATCCGGTGCGGCAGAGTTGACTGTAAAAGTAGCTTATTAACTTTCATTTTTCAGTCGCATCTCCATGCCAAAAATTTGTGTTTTTTCCACGGTTTTTTGACGAAATTTGCGTTTTCTCAGCGGTCCTTTGAAGAAATTCACTTTTTCTGCAGCTTTTTCCCGAAATTCGCATTTTTTATGCCCTCCTTTGTCGAAATTTGCGTTTTTTGCGCGGATCTGTGACGAAATTTGCGGGCTTTTTTCATGATTCTGTCGAAATTTGTTTTTTGGGCGGGTTTTTGATGAAACTCAAGCTTTTTTTCGCGGATTTTTGCCAAAATTTGAGGGTTTTTTTACGAAATTCTTCGTCGAAATTTGTTTTTTTCCGTGGCTTTTTTGACGAAATTCGCGTTTTTTTACGAAATCCTTCGTTGAATGTTTTTTTCCGTGACTTTTTTGACGAAATTCGCGTTTTTTTCTCATCTTTTTGATGAAATTCGCTTTTTTTTCTGCGGCTCTTTGACGAAATTCGCGTTTTCTTTGACGAAAGTAGCGTTTTTTGGCGGCTGTTCGAAATTCGCTTTTTCCCACCGTCTTTTAACGAAATTCACGTTTTTCTGTGACCCTTCTTTGGAACCCTGCTTTTTCTTTTTTGAGATCCTTTAACGAAATTCGCATTTCTGCCGCTTCCCTTTGCCAAAATTCGCGTTTTTTCCGAGATCATTTGCCAAAATTCGCGTTTTATCTTACGCAATCCTTCGTCGAAATTTGCATTTTTTTCCGCGACGAAATTTGCGTTTTTTCTCGTGTTTTGATAAAATTCGCGTTTTTTTTCTCGTCTTTTTGATGAAATTCGCGATTTTTTGCGATCCTTTACGAAGTTAGCTTTTTTTCACCGCCCTCTGACGGAATGCGTGTTTTAAGCGATCTTTTTTTCGAAATTCGCGTTTTTTTTTTCGCTTCCCTTTGACGGAATGCATGTTTTTTAGCGATCCTTTGTCGAAATTTGCGTTTTTTCTGCGGCCCTTTGACGAAATTCGCGTTTTTTCCGAGGTCATTTACTGAAATTCGCGTTGTTTTACGCAATCATTCGCCGAAATTTGCGTTTTTTCCGCGGATTTTTGACGAATTTTGCTTTTTCCCCCGTCTTTTTGATGAAATTTGCGTTTTTCTGCGGACTTTTGACGAAATTCACTTTTTTGTGTCTCTTTGACGGAATTCGCCTTGTTTCCGCGTTCTTTTGAAGGAATGCGTGTTTTTTTAGCGATCCTTTGCCAAAATTTGCGTTTTTTCTGCGGCCCTTTGACGAAATTAGCTTTTTTCGTTGCTCTTTGACGGAATGCGTGTTTTAAGCGATCTTTTTTTCAAAATTTGCGTTTTTCCCGCGACTTTTTGATGAAATTCGCGTTTTTTCGAGATCCTTTGACGAAATTTGCTTTTTTCCGCAGCCTTTTGACGAAATTCGCTTTCTTCCGCGGCTTTTTGACGAAATTCACGTTTTTCTGTGGTCCTTCTTTGTGACGCTGCTTTCTCTTTATTTTGCGATCCTTTAATTAAATTCGCGTTTTTTCCGCTTCATTTTGACAAAATTCGCGTTTTCTCTGTGGTCATTTGCCGAAATTGGCGTCTTTTTAGGTAATCCTTCGTCGAAATTTGCGTTTTTCCGCGGCTTTTTGACGAAATTTGCTTTTTATTCTCGTCTGGTGAGTTTTTTGGTGAAATTTGTGTGTTTTTTTGCGGACTTTTGACGAAATCCGCGCTTTTTCGGTGACCAATTGACGAAATTTGCGCTTTTTCGCAATCATTCTTCGAAATTTGCGTTTCCCGCAGCTTTTAACAAAATTAGCATTTTTGTTTCTCATCTTTTTGATGAAATTTGTGCTTTTCTGCGCCCTTCTGACGAAATTCACGTTTATCCATGTACATTGGACGAAATTAGCATTTTTTGCGATTCTTTACGAAATTAGCTTTTTTCTCGCAGTTCTTTGACGGAATGCTTTTTTCGAAATTCGCATTTTTCCCACAAACTTTTGATGAAATTCGCGTTTTTTCTACGGTCTTATGACGAAATTCGGGTTTTTTGTACTCATTTGACGAACTTAGCGTTTCCTCCGCGAGCATTTGACGTAATTCGCGTTTTCTCCGCGATCATTTGAAGAAATTTGACTTTTTTTTCGAAATCCTTTGACATACTTCGCATTTTATCCGTGGTCCTATGACAACATTTCGATTTTTTCCTTTTCGGATCCTTTAAAAAAATTGGAGATTTTTTTTCTGCGAACGATTGATGAATTTGATTTTTTTCGGCAACCATGTCAAAAATCGCGATATTTTTTTTTAAAGTCCGAATTTTCGGACTGATGACCAAATTTTTTAAATTTTCGGAAAATTCGGAACAAAGTCACCCCTGCCCCTACCCTTTCCCCCCTGGCTACAGCCTATTTATCAAATATGATTTCTGTTTATAACACAATTTAACGTGTTTCGTACGATTTAGAACATTATGAAAATTTAGGTCACCCCCCCCCCCCCCCGAAATAAAATCCTGGGTACGCCACTGGCTGCCATTGTACCATCAAAAAGTGTATGAAGTTATGCATAGAATTGAACCTTTTTTTTTTTTTAAAGTTTTTGGCTATGGCAAGCTGGTCCTTCCTTCATTTCGAAAAAATCCGCCGGTAGGGGGCACTGTAATAACGATTTTGTGCCATTTTCAATATTGTACCATCGAAAAGTGTATGAAGTTATGCATAGAATTGAACCAATTTTTTTGTGTATGTTTTTGGTCATGGCAAGAATGTCCTTCCTGAATTTGAAAAAATTCCGCTGTAAGGGGGCGCTGTAATAGCTATTTTTGTGCCATTTTCAATATTGTACCTTCGAAAAGTGTATGAAGTTATGCATAGAATTGAACCAATTTTTTTGTGTATGTTTTTGGCCATGGCAAGAAGATCCTCCCTGAATGTGGAAAAATTCCACCGGAAGGGGGTGCTGTAATAGCGATTTTTGTGTAATCTTCTTAATTTTTCGTACTTCTATTGTACACCAGTGGTTCGTGAATCGACGGTAACTTCCCATCCTGATAACCGACTATTCGTGATTTTAATAAATATCATGATCGAGATAACTCGTTTTTGCCCCGAATCATTGACTGAAGCAGAAATTTAAGGTGAAAGTTAAAGTTGATGTAGTATTGAACTAATAAAAATGAAATATTGACATCTGTAACAACATTTTGAAATATTAAAATACATGAGATGTAAGAAAGTTTTGGGATTGGCACATCCAACTAGTTAAAATTTCTCCTCGAAAAAATAATTTTTTTTCTTCTGTTTTTTGTGTGCCCTTTTTGAAGAATTTTTTTTTTTTTTTTTTTTCCAAAATATTTTTTAAATACATTGTTAGTTTTATTTAAAGTGCTTAAATCTTAGTTACAACTCGCCCGCTCCACTTAAATTTTAATAGTTTAAATATAAAACTAAACATATATTTTAGAAACAGTTTGGCAAATAAAAAAGAAAGAAGCATTATTCAAGAAAAGCATCTCTCTATTCTAAAAAAAAAGTAACTACCGCCGCCGCCGGTTTTGAATTTTTTGTAGCCAGAGGTCTTTCTTCGTTAATATTAAGAAAAATATTGCATACAAAAATATGAAAATCGGTGGTATAATAGAGAAATGTTTGATAAACACGCTGATGCAGACAGTTTTCAAATCGAAGAATTATTTTAAGAGATATTTAATGCTAAAGTTGGACAAAATCGTCCCATTAAAAAAGTTTTATCGGAGCAAAAATTATACATGGGAAATATCATTTTTAGACCATTTTATACGTTTGAAGTTTCCGGTGTGCAGACTGTATTTATTTTTTTAATTTGACTCATTTTTTGAGTTTTTATTTCTATTTTAAATTCAAATTTTCAGCATTTCGAAAGATATTTTTTACATATTTTAGAAAATGGTATTAATTTAAACTGTTGCCAACTGTATAAACAGCGCAAACAATAATGTTTGCTTCAAATTAAAAATTTATTTACACGTGACTATTATAAAAAGAAAAAACCCTTTCAAATGAGAATTAAATAATTACGTATAAAAGGCAGGAACTTATTAAAAATTACATCATAAAAACTATATTTACACGTGAATTTTAAAAGAGAAAGGATATTGTAAAATGATAAATTCATTAACATACGTTAGAAGTCTTAAATAGGAGAAATTACGTTGCATTACAGTTATTAGATAAAATGAACAAAAAATAATATTGCAAAACAGTTTAAATTGAGAAATTGCGCTATACGTGTATTTGATTGATTTATTTATTGAACAACAAACATATGACTTGTGTGCTTGACATGAGAGCCCGCTTATAAGTCAAAGACAAGATAGCACTAGGAAATGTTACAACACAAGAGAAATACATCCTGGGAGATCCACACAAAGAGTGTGTGCAATGGAACAAGCGGGATTCGAACCCACAATCTCCTACGCTTGCAAGCGATTAGCAGCGTGGTGCTTTGACCACTCGGCCAAGGAGACCCCGTCATTTATTTTATATTTATTTGATATTTTGAGACGATCTTTTAAACTATTTTCTTAGGACAGCGCAAATAATATTTCATTTCTAACAAAAGTATTTTCACGTGAATATTAGAAACAGAAAGAATAGTTTGGTCAATATTACGTCAGATTAAAAACGATACATTTAAAATGTCTTATTTAAAAGAACTTTCTTTTCGCTTTCTTAAAAAATACCGGGAGACAAAGACTCTATTTACTTAAATCATTTTATATTAGCTTATTTTGAAATGTTTAACTGATTTTATTTAATCAAAGATGAAAACAGCCATTGTATCTTTTAACAGCAGCTGATTTGACCTTAAAATTTCCCAATCAAAGAGAAATGAATAGAAACCCGTGTATAGGGAGATCGCCACTGTTTTTTAAATTATAATTCAATTTTCCGAAATCTTTTTAAAGCCGATCAAATTAGCGTTCTTTTAGAGTCTGTGGTGTCTGAACGAGAGTTGGCGAGCGTAGCTCGTAGGCGGCAGAGGCCCCTAGTACAACAAACAGAAGGTAAAAATTTTAATTTTCAGAGGAGAAATTTGAAAAATACGGATGCATTCCAAGCCCATAGGTTTAGCATTATAGAGGGGAATTTGCATCCTGACTGATAACAAACCTTAAGAGGCTACTTCAGTCACGCGAAAACACCCGTTCGCTAATGTTAATCTAATAGGAGAATTTTTTTAATATATCTCGTTTGCATTTCAATATTTTTAAACAATTTTTTTTTTTCATTCGATAGCTGAGATCGATCTCTACAAAGGCTTTTTTGTACTTTTTCGTTTTTGTTTGCAGTTATTTTTAATTAGGACAACTTTACTTTCGGAACCGGTTTCGAAATGAAAGCTTCCCCATTAAAAATAAAATCTGCAAACAAAATAGAAAAAGAAGAAAAAAAAACGGCCTTTGTAGAGATCGACCTGAGCTATGCAAAGTGAAAAAATCATTTAAAAATATTGAAATACAAACGCTATATCTTAAAAAAAAATTCTCCTGTTGGTTTAACCCTTTAAACTCGAGAGTTCCGCTGTGGAGACATACACTATATTGCCATTAATAACCGGCAACTTTCAATTTTAGACATTTTGTCGAATATTTAGAAATATACTTGACAGATTCTTCTGAAATTTCAGGATTGAAAAGAACAGGTATGACCTCATATTTAGCAATGTCGATTTAATTAGGGGGGCAACAAAAAAATCAACAACAAAAAAAAAAAAATACTTGGGATCACCCTGTAAAATAAAATGCACGAAATGATCTATCGCTTCCGAATATAAATAAACAGACATTGTGCAATATGTGTATTCTTTTGTGTAAGAATAGCATGTATATTAATAGAGATATAGCGATTTATTTTTAAAAATCTTGTATGTTTTTTGCTTATAACATGCAGGGTTTCCAAATTTAACTCCGGTTTCAGAAAAATTGACAAAATATAGTAGAAACAAGACAGTGCAATTGGAATATAAATATATCAAATATTTTAGGAAATATGAGCAGTTGTATGAAATAATTTTTATCTGCGCATGCGTAAACGATAACAAGGATCATTTTACATAATTTAATAGTCAACTCTATAGAGCAACTTATTAAAAAAATCTAGTCAAATATCGTAAAAATTCAGAAAGATATCAGCGTTAGAGTGGCAAATTTTTAATTGTTCCCTAAAAGCAGCTGAATGATAAGGGATTTTCCACAAATTGTCATTTTTTAAAATTTTCATTTTTTATTGATGCTTTAGAAGTCTTCTTGGATAACCACCAGAACGAGCCTATGCCATGATCAAAAGAAGTATCAAAATCGAAGCATTTTTTCCAAATCTACTCGTTGACACTCACTAAATACTAATTTTTTTCTGAAAGTCAGTTAATAAAAAATGACAATTTGTGTAAAATCCCATATCATTCAGTTGATTTTAGAGAACAACTAAAAATTTGCCCACTTTAACGCCGATATCTTTCTGAATTTTTACGATATTTGACTAGATTTTTTTTAATAAGTTGCTCCATAGAGTTGACTATTAAATTATGTAAAATGATCCTTGTTATCGTTCGCGCATGCGCAGATAAAAATTATTTCATACAATTGCTCATATTTCCTAAAATATTTAATATATTTATATTCCAATTGCACTATATTGTTTCTATTATATTTTGTCAATTTTTCTGAAACCGGCGTTAAATTTGGTTGAAAACCCTACATGATATAAGCCGAAAACATGCAAGAATTTTTAAATTTTTAAAAATAAATCGCTATATCTCTATTAATATACGTGCTATTCTTACACAAAAGAATACACATATTGCACAATGTCTGTTTATTATATTCGGTAGCGGTAGATCATTTCGTGCATTTTATTTTACAGGGTGATCCCATAAGTATTATTTTTTTTCTTTGATTTTTTATTGGCCCCCTAATTGCTCCCCTTAACAAATCGACATTGCCAAATATGAGGTCATACCTGTTCTTTTTAATCCTGAAATTCCTGAAGAATCTGTCAAGTATATTTCTAAATATTCGACAAAATGTCTAAAATTGAAAGTTGCCGGTCATTAATGGCCATTTAGTGTAATCTTTCTTTACAAAATTTGTTTTGGGCACCAGTAATAAAGGAAAATAAAATGTACCTTATTTAATCAGAGCATTTTTGAAATTGTGTACTTGAACGAAACTTCTTTTAAAAAAGTGGTGCCGATCGAATAAAATTTGTGTAAGAGACGCCGAGCGCAAAGGGTTAACTAGCGAACGGGTGTTTTCGCGTGACTGAAGTATCCCTTTAAAATAGCAAACTCGTTTTTTATACCCAATCATAGACTATTTTTCTTTATACCCCATCAATAACAATTAAATTCTCTTTCAAATTTAAAGAATTATAAAACACTATAGGGAACTTAGACTACATTCTTGTTTCTCAGATAGCAGGGTTTTTTTTTCATTTTTCTAATTTGTGAATAAATAAAATTTTCACTTTGAGCCCGAGGCGAAAGATGGATAGAAAAATCGAGCTCGAGACCGGACTCAGGCTGAGTCTCATTTCTAGTCATATACAATTTGTCCCTGTTCTGGTTGTAATCTAGGTATGTATAGATTTTTTGTCAGCCGGAAAATTTAAGCATGTATTCATGCACCCTTGAGCGTAAAAGATTGGAGACCCCTGCCTTAAATAATTTTAACAAGAAAGAAAAAGTCATGCGTCTAGCATAGATTATGAAACACTTTCCAGCACATTCACAATAATGCAACAAAACTTCTCCGTTTAATAAGTTAAAATATTATGTCTAATTCAACCATATGGAAACGAATAACACGTTTGAAAACCCAATTTCAGGAATTCTCATCTACAATCGGAAAATTATTCGAATTCTTTGAATTTTGATTAAAAGGTGCCAAATGATTAAAAGCGGTCAAAAGTGATCAAAATCCATATAATTTCAAATATTTAGGAAGGGAGGGCCGCCCCCCTTCCACTGTCTGCTTCCCCAATTCCCTTCACCCAAGCAAGAAAACGAGCTGTATCATTAGAAAACTAATGATTAAAATTCTATTATAATAACTTAATATTCTATTGTTTTCAAAGAAAAATTCTTTGTTGATGTTTTCCTCGTAACGAGGTAAGGTAAATCCATTAATTCTGGCGAATTGGGGACATTTTCTTTTAGACACCTTATAACATACGTAGATAAGAAAAATAAAAGTTTGCAAACAAATACTCCTGTCAATCAATCCAGTATTTTTCCTTCTATTATCTTACTAGTATTTTTTTTTAATTGTGGCATCTTTTTGCGATTCCCTGTATACAGATGTGAATAGTACCCGGTACAAAATTTATGCATGCATACAATATGAATGAAGTTTAGTACTAGCCTCTTCCACATTATTCGCAAACAATTTCTATGTCCAGATAGAAGGAGGGGGGGGGGGGTGAAGACTACTGCTTGCGCCGGTGTCTTATATTGCCGAAGTCGGCCCTCGACCCACAGTAAAATTCTTTGGTTACCCATAAAAGTTAGATGCTCATAAAAAAATCATTTGTTGATTCATTAGGATGTGATTCTGGATTTGGTCATCACTTGGCTAAACGGCTAGATGCTCTTGGTTACCCAGTTTTTGCGGGTTGTCTCGACGAAAATGGCGCTGGTGCAAAAGAACTCAAACGAAGCTGTTCCAAGAGACTGCAAATTGTGGAAGTTGACGTCACGAAAGATGACAGTGTTAATAATGCTGTCAGATTCGTTGAAGATAATCTTGGAACTTCAGGTTAGTATATTGATTCTAAATTTAAGAACTTTTGAAAATGGTTATTGATAACTATAATGAATTTATTTTAATTATCCTATACGAACTAGTATTTTAATTACCACACACACTAATGACTATTTTTTTATATGTTTTCAAAGTGTCAGTTTCCATACTGACTTTATAGTAACAAAAGATTTTATATTTATAATAAGTAATTTTACTTTATAATTTTTACAAACTTACCTGTTAGCAATAATCACTGCGGAAAAAAAATAATTTTCTATTCGAAAAGGTATTTTACACTGTGGTTTTTATGTATTTTTACACCTGATTTAAGAAAGTGCCTCATAATTCTGAAATTCATATACAGCACAACTTCTTAAGGTGATTATCAAAAAAAGGTATTTTATCCCATTAAGATTTCTAAATTATTTGACACAATCGTCAGTTGCGGCTCGTAGCAAAAATTGATGGGAGTGCTGTTTCAGAAACATTTTCAGCCTTTATTTTAACAAGGTGATAAAACGAGTTTCCCGGGTTACAGAATATATGTGAAAACCATTAGGGGAAACTAGGGAGGGTTGACCATATAGGAAGCTTAACCCACACATCAGTTTTCATATTTAAAAGAATTTCAGAGTTTTATCAATAGATGTCAACCAAATCTACTGGAATGCTCAAACAACAGTCTTTGTTTCATACAGATAATCGAAATAGGTGTGGAAAAATCGATTGTAAGGCGTTTTTAACCTAAAAGTTACGATTTTTTGAAATATTTTGTAAGCTTGTTTCAGATAATGTATATCATAGAAATTTAAATAGGTTTTAAGTAATGCAGAAATATCGAACTTGTATGCCAGGCATAAAGATTGTACAATAAGTTATGCTTAACATAATAATGTGCTATTCTTTAGAAAAGGGCTATGTGGGGAGGCTTGACCCAATTAATGTGAGGGAGGGTTGACCAGATGCTCAAGGCTCCCTTAAATTAAGTGTTTTTGGAAAAAAATTATTATACAGTTATTATATTATTAGTTAAATATTATTGTATTAGTTATTATACAATAATGAAAGGTTAGTGGTTATATATAAAAAAGAATATAAATTTATTCTGTAAAGCTACCAAAAAATGGGATGATGGAAAATGTTTAAAACTGATTAAAGAAAGGTCTGAAAAATTGCTATATTACACACTGCAAAAAAAAATATAATGAAATATAAATGGAAAAGTTGATAGGAACTTTTTTCCATTTAAATATTACTTACAATAGATAAATAGAAACAGTGGAAAAGACTAGAAAGAACTAGAAAATATGAAAGCAGCAGTCTTAATCCTTTCAGGGGCAGTGGTATGTTTATGAAACCACATAATTTTAATTCCCAAACGCCACAATGGCACCAGAATTTTGCTAGAATCTTTTTCGTTTAATATGTATGCAAAATAGAGCCTTTTTTTTATTTCCAAATAAATTTGTTCATAAATTCCTGTGCCAGTCATCTATTTCGACATTTTAGTACTGAAAGTACTTTTTACCTGAAAGGTTTAAAATATGTTAATGATAAGTTAAGTGCTCATACGGCTGCGAAAGAACATAGCATTGATCGAAAAACTTTAGGAACGTATGTAGACAAATTTTACCTGGATGAATACAGTGAGATGAAGCCAAACTATGTTACAACTACAGTTGTCAGGTCGAATGTCACAAAAAGTAAGGGAAGGAGACAAAAAAAGCGGGTTAGTAGCTCCTAAATCCGGACATAATAACACATGAAACCCTATGAAGACGGAACCTGTTTCTAACTGTCTTAAATGTTAAAATTTAATTTTCCCTGCTGTACAATCATACCTGCTCAGACAAAATCCTGTTTAAAACAAAAATTTTCTCCTCCGACTAGCGATTGCGTCTAAACAGGTTTGTTTAAGCGTCATATTTTCAAAAATATTTTTTCATAATAATTAAAGCATGTAGCATAAAGTTATTTTGCTTTTTTTTTAATGATTTTATTTCTTTTCACAAATGTTTCAATATAAAACAAAGTGGATCCCATATATTGGGCCAACATTCCCATGTGTGGGTAGACTTGACCCATTATTTTCTCATGATTAAAATCAGTCATTTTTCAAAATTTTTAGATATTACACTTATTTAGCAATTTTATTTTGATTACTGAGTACTGATTATTAACCTCTGGTTAAATAAATATCAGCGTAAATATTCAAACATTTCAAGAAAATCTGCTAAAACATAAGAAAACTTGCAAATTTAACCAGTATTAAAGATTAACAATTAACACAGTATGAAAACATTACACAGAAATATTTCTATATCTGGTTTGATTTATCGTTGCTCTGCCTTTTCAAAATAAATATTCAACATTATAAGAAAAGTTTTAATACTAATTTCTTAAGATAATAATAATAATAAATGAGAATTTATTAAAACATTAGTGTCAATAAAGAAACATACAAAATTACATTAATCTACTCCAGATAAATACTGCGCTATCTTAACCCTTCACTGCACCACGTGCCATATCTGGTACATACCTAAAAACATTATAATTTTCATTATGTGCCATGAATTTCGCTAATATGATCACAGTAACTAATCAAGAACAATCCAAAGAATGGAAAAACATTTATTTTGACCATGTCAGAGGGCTGCATTAGACAAAAAATTAGAATTTGTTCTTTGGGAACAAAAAACAAAACAAACAAACAAAAAAAAAAAAACAGATTTACTTTCATTATTTTTACTGAGCATTTAAAAATATTAATATAAAAAAAGTTGCACAGTGTTAAGCAGGTAAAATTAATTAATTTAAGCTCATTTAGTTGCAAAATATAGCAATAGAATAGTTTAAAACCCTAATTGTGTACATATCACACACACCATAAAATATCAAATTTTAGATGAAAATTTTAAAATTAATTTTTCTTTACTATTTTTCCCTTTATTAGACCGATACATAGATTTCAAATAATTTTTTTTTCATAAAAAAAGAAAAAATCATGCTGTGAAGCGTTAAAATTCCCAAAACAATGCTTTTTCAGTAGCTCCGGCAGAAAAACAGGCTATCTGAACTGTGAAACCACAGTGGCTATGGCTATCTCTCCGAAATGCGCTGCTTTTCATTTTTGGATATGTCAACGCACAATATGTTTCGTACAAGTCAAACATATCGTTGCTGGAACTATATAGCGCATATGGATTTTTGTAATTTTGCATAACTTACGGAATCCTTAAGCTTAATACTGATAATTAAGCTTAAAGATTGCGTAATGTTCAAGTAGGGGAGATGGGGGCACATGTGAACAGTTCGCATAAATATAGCTTTTTCTCATAACTGGATTAATTTCGATAAACAAAAACTACTTAATATAGTAAACAGAACTTTCTTTTGCACATGGTATTTTTTTCAAAATCACCTGTATAGTCCTTCTTACATTTTTTAATAGTTTTATAAAATCAAAAAATTGTTCACATGTGCCCCATCAGCGGGGTAGTTGTGAACACACGTGGGGCACATGTGAACACAAGGAAAAAATATCCTTTAATGTGCTTTTTATTCCTTTATTCATTTGTCATAGTAATCATTAGTTATATTACCTTTTAAATTCACCATAAAGAAAAATATATATGTATATTTCTCTAGTTTCTGCGTGATATGTTTAAGCAAAAGATTATAAAATGAAAATAAGTAGATTTGGTGGGGAGAGTCTTAGATGATTCATTAAGTATTGTTGCAATAAAATAAAAAAATAAAGAAGCAATTTAAAAAAAGAAATTAAAACTTTTAAATTTTGTTTAAGGGTATTTGTTTGGAGGAAATTTTAGGGAGGGGCATTTACATACTATTTATCGGAAATCTGCCGAAATACGAAAGATTCTCACTCCTGTATTTGCCTTATTTTCTTGTAAATTATAGATAAAGAAGGGTTTTTTAATGATTAAAAAAATCTCGACTATAACCCTCCCCCCCCAACTTCTTTTGCTTTTGAAAGAGGGGGGGGGGGGGTACAATCGGGATTTTACGGTAGTTATCAGTTTAAAAATTGTACTTTCTTAAAATATTACTGGTATCTATCTCCATTCAAAGCCTCATATACATAAATGTTTTAGAGATGGAAGTAAGCCATCATTGCAAGGTTAGAACAAATGTAAAAGAAAAATTTGCAAAGTTGTTCAAAGTAATACTTTTGTATTAACAATGCATAAAAAATATTGTTGTAAACCGTTTAGTAAAATAATATATAACACTTATTGCATTTTAGAAAACATTAAATTTATTTAAAGTGCAATTGAACGTAGACGAGCCTGTTGTTCTTTATGTATTTGCTGAAAGATGTGTTTGTGGAAGTTTCAATACAAAATCAACTTTGTGAGAGGAAAATATCTTCAATTTCAGGAAAAATGTAGATAATGGAACTGACATTAACTCTCATTAAGTTAACTGAAAGAAACAGAATCACAGAATGATTATTGGGGTACTTATGAACTGTTCATATCTGCCCCAACTAGCCTGTTCACAAGTGCCCCACATTGCTGCTTCTGTTAAATTGATGAATAATTAACATTTCTCAATTTTAGAAGAAAAAGAATTTTATCAAAAATGTTTATTAGTATTCATAGTATATGGTAAAACACTCAAATTCAAATAAATGAATAAATAAATAAAATTATTCGCTTATGAACTTGGAGCAATGATTTTACTTTTGAGATCTAAAAACAGTGTTTTGGCTACAGAGGACAAACAAAATGTCATAGAGCTTCAAAAAATTTTTACCATATGTCTACAGATGCTATCATCTTTAGTAATTTTTTTCAAATAAAAAAGCTTATAGTAACTATCGAAAAACTGCGATGTTCACATGTGCCCCGTGTTCACATGTGCCCCCATCTCCCCTAAACATAAAGGAAACATTCTAAAACAATTGTTATACATATAATATAATCCGTTGCATTTTTACACGATATGCAGTGGGAGCAAAATGATAAGAACGGTACAGAATTTTCTAAATTATAGAAATATTACATGTCAGTTGGGCTTTTTTGTGTTTAATAATTTTAATGCAATATTGTAGCTTAGAGTTTACATGGTTTCGAATTTGTCGGGGTGACAAAACACGTCCTACCATCCAAATGCCAGATTTTAATTCTGCTTTCGAGTTATATTGCACGATTTGACCATTTTTCGTTATTGCGCACTATAATACTCCAAACATTATTTTGGACCATTGGCCAGTATTTTGGACCATTGGCTGGTCATTCAAGTTTGAGAGTCAAACTACTCTCTAGTTCAAACTACTTCTTTGTGTCTTTTTCAGAGGGAATTTATGCATTGTTTTGTTGAAAATTTAGTTAAAGTCGGTAATTTTTTCAATCAGGTTCAACAAATGGCATTCTAATACATGAATATAAATATGTCTATTTTGTTTATCCGCCTAGGAAAGCAATTCTAAGCTTACCTTTCGAGAAAAAAGCAGCCCAAACTATTAGGAAGCCTCCACCTAATTGACGAGCGGAAAATACGTCCTTTTCCTTTTGAAGGCCATGCCAATATGAGTGAATACCATCCGGAATATCGACATTAAACTTCTTTTCGGCACTGGAGATAATTTTAAACCATTTCGTTTGTTGCTTCAGACGTTTCGCTGCAAACTAAATGCAATCATTTTTTATGTCAGATGTTAAACGCGGACACCGCGTGGTTTTACATTTTTAAGAACTCCCAACATTTTTATTGTTCTTCTTACTGTCGTTATTGATGCTGGCGTCTTTATCTGGCTTCCAATTTCCTTTGCTGTCAATCCGTGCGATCAATCAAACTTTCGAATCATTTCTAAAGAATTTTCGGCATCCCTGTAGATTTTATAGCAACATAAATAGTTGTATTCTATAAGGAATAAAAAATGACACCCTTTGAACATTTAATTTTATCAGCAACTCTTTGAAGTAACATTCGGATGCTGTTATAAGCTAGAATTTGCTCTCTTTCGAAGTCAGAAAGCATTTTGCCTCACCTTGTCGACCAAATGTTTTAAGAACTAAACAAATGTACTCAGAATCTCTTTTTAAATGAGGTTTTAGATGATATACGAAAATATCCGCCAATCACATTCCGTGGTTTCGAAATATCTACTGCGTTCTTACCATTTTGCTCCTGCGTAAATTTAGCAAAATGCATATTTTAAAATATGTTAAAAAATATATACAATTTTTGTAAACGATTACTTTAATATTAATTGGAATATCATGTATTTAATTTTAGCACAAAAATTTGCGCATTTGCATAGCACACGCAAACTGATTCCTTTATACTAGGTTTAGCAAAAAGTTCTGGGAAATTTGTGAAAGTTGCGTTGTTATGCGCAAATTAACAACAAAAGCAACAAGGACAATTCTAGAAGAGACCATCATAGTCCACGACTTTCTGCCACCGTTCTGCCAGATTCCGGATTTGCTGGCTAAGTTTGTCGCCGTTACCAGCACCTTCATCCTCATTAATCTCATCGACGGCTTTCAGAATCGTTAGTCCTTTTCCCTAATAATGCCGGGTCAACACACGCAAATGATACTGTTCAATAGGCATTTTGGAGCCAAAGTTCCTGAACTCCTATAAATATACCACTAGTACTCCTATATATGATACAAATTCTGGTAACTATTAGATTAAAAATTTCCCAGAGCTTTTTGCCCAACCTAATATTAATACGTGGAAATTTTTCTAGAGAGAAACATTCACCTTGCATACAATATTTCAAATGAAAATCAAATTTCAAATTAATTGTTTAAAAGGCACAAAGGCCAACCTAGTGAAAAAGATTCCATGCCGGGACTCAAACCCGGGCCATCAGTATAGCGGCCCGTGCACTATTCTGATGGCCCGGGTTCGAGTCCCGGCATGGAATCTTTTTCACTAGGTTGGCCTTTGCGCCTTTTAAGCAATTAATTTCAAATTTGATTTTCATTTGAAATATTGATTTCTTTATTTTTGTATAGTCCCTATCATTTTGCACCCCGCTGTATACACAGGGTGATTCGAAGTGAATGGGACAAAAAAGGCAAGCAACGTTAAATTGCTGTAATGAATTTAATTAGAAAATAAAAATATAGCGTGAAAGTTCAACTATACAAGTTTTACCTCACAACAACGAAAAGTCTAATATTACAGAAATCGTCAGTGCAGGTGCTGTTATTCTAAATGGCGACATCCCCGCAAGAGAAAACTTATTGTGTGTAGAATATGAAAAAACTTCATCGGTTGCCATTCAGAGACATTTTCGGATCATTTTTTTTTAAGAACCACTTCATCGTCACAACATCATAAAGTGGATGAACTAGTTTGAAGAGACGGGCTGCTTATGCAAGGAAAAAGCAGAGGATGAATACCGTCAACAACGAAGTGGTGGAAAAAAACTTTCGTAGGAAGCCCCATAAAATCAATGATTTTTTTCCCTTTCGGGTACATGATGGACAAAGAGTTCGTGCTTCCACTTCCTCAGGATCTACAGCAATTAAAGCCGTGGATAAGGGATGTCTTGGGACTCAATAACACGGGAATAGATATGCTAGAAAAAGTTTTAAATGAATTGGATTACCGCATAAACATTTGACGTGTCGCGGGAGGGGCCCCGCATCGAACAACTTTATAAACTTGTAGGGGAGAGTAGCCGTATTTGGACCGCCGCTTTAATTGGGCCGTTGCCATTCTGCCGTTAATTACAGGAAGAGACTCCATCTACCGCTTAAATCCTACTCATCAGAATGACGTCACTCATGATTAGAAGAAGCAGCCGCCTACCACGTGCTGTTTTCAGACAATTTAAAAAAACCTAAAGTTAGCTGTTTTCATCTAATGTTTTCCTACTAAACGTAAGTGAATATTTTTAAACTAAGGTAAGTTTTTATGTTTTCATATACATATATGAATTCATCTGTTTATTGCGCATATTTTTCACGCGGATTTGTTTGATTTCGTTTTTGTTCTTAGTCTTGAAATTAACTGTTTTAAAAAAGGGCGCAGTTGCCGTAATTGGGCCAATTTACGTTGCTTAAATTGGACCATATATGCGATCATAAATTTGAAAAGTAAGTAATGAGTTTCGAGGACGGTACGCTTTCTGCACTACTTTTTTTATATTTTATAATGGATTACTATCTCCATGCAAGGTTTTTTTTTTTTTATCTGGATTAATTTTTTTTATACAGTTTAGGCCTATATAAACATAAAAATATTTTTACATGTCTAAGCAATAAATTTTGTTTGCAATGTCTTTTATCTTGTATGTAATTGTATTTATTTTGTTTGAATTCTTTATTCCTACGGCATATTTGATTTACAGAGTTGAATTCAAACATTTTCCTCCTGGGGGATATTTGTGATGGAAGACTTTTTACAGTTCTGGAGGGTGGAATTATACTTTTTTTGCCATGAAAACGCATAAAATCTCAAACCTTGATGAAAATGTTGAAAAAGACATATACAGACTGTCTGGAAGAAAAACACCTGTGACAGCAAAAGCTGTTAAAGATATAGGAAACAAAAATCAGACAGTAAGTTGTTAAGAATTTGACGTACAACAAGGCTGCAGCTACAAATCCTCCCCAAAAGCAAAAAAATCATTAGAAATATTATTTCCCTTGCTAAATTCAGTTAAATCAAAGTACAGAGGGAGCTATCAAACAGTTGTGGTAACATCATCGTCATATAAACTAAACCTTGAAATGAAAAAAAAAAAAAAAAAAAAAAAAAAAAAAAAAAAAAAAAGACAAAAAGGAAGCTGTCACAGCACAAAAGCAGTTGGAACATCGAGTTTTAAAAAATAGGCGTAATGCAATTAGCAAGAAAATGATGGAAGAGAAGAACTACAAACATAACGTAAAGAAAACTTCTGTTGCAAAAAAAAAAAAAAAAAGTCTGATAATTCAGAATCTAAAAAGAAAAGACTAGACAGTGATGATTGGTTTTTCCTAATTTGTAAGAAAAATAAAATAGCAGAAATGATCCAGTATTCAGATTGCCATATACGGTTCCATGTTGTGTGCGCTGGAAAACAAAAACAATAAACGAAATTCATGTATAAGCTTTGCATCACTCCTTACATGATATTCAAGTAACTGAAAATTAGTTCCATAATTTCTATTCTTAATTACTGATAACTTTATTTATATTTTGAATACATTTTGATTTAAAACAATTACTCTTATTTTCAGATATTTGATTTCATTATATTTCATTGCTGTTATTTTGTTTGATTGTTTCATTAATCGCCAAACTTTACTTTTAATAAAATTAGTTATATTCCCTAATCATTAAAACAACCTGGCATTATTTGGTCCAATTTAGGAGACTAGGGGTCCAACTTTGGCGACCAGTTGCTGAATTTGGACCACTTTTGACAAATTTTTTAAATTAAAATAAAATTTAAGATTTTCAAAAAGAAAGTGATCTAAATATTTATTTAGTTAGTATATGAATAGATTGTTCCTGTGTAATGATCTTTTGCAGATATTCCAAAAATTAAGTGAGTTACACCTGAAAATATGTGAAGTGGTCCAAATTCGGCTACTCTCCCCTATAATTATAGTTTCACGTTAAATTTGTATTTCAAAAATAAACCTATTACAGCAATCCCAGGTATGTTTTCTTTTTGTCCCATTAATTTTGAATCCCCCTGTATATATATATAAGAAAATTTACCACTGAAAATGTTCGTTTCTGGGAGAAAGATCCACCTATTAGAAGAAAGTCGAATATTTTTCAAAATATAAGATCCGCGGACCATATAAAAATGTGAATTTCATCACAGTTACAAAATAATTAATTTGACGTAGTGTCTTTTTATGTAGTGGAGAACATTTTTGCAATTGGAAATATATCTTTAAAACTAAAACGGTTTAGATATTAGCTATTGGCCAGTGATAAGAGAGGATGACAGCCTATATACACTACACCCACGGTCGGCAACTAGCGGACAGCGGAAGGTGAAGCCTGGACCGCCAAAAAAGATATTGAAAATGAAGAATTTATTCATTTTTCAACAATTCTTGAATATAAAAAGAATTCAGAAATACACACTGCAGTGTTCCTAAGTTTTCTGTCAGATCTGACGGAATTTGAAGCAAGATTCCAAGACTTTGCAGAGATAAGTAAGTTGTCTGAATGGACAAGCTTTTCTAATGTCAGACAACGTCACGATGGATTATAGCTAATCAGCTTCTCGATTTTCCCCACAAGCGTTCACCAAAAGCCAATCAAATGCCGTAATGCTTGTGTGAAATATCCCGTAAGCATTGCGAGCTCCACCCAATGCGTGTGATCAATTCTTTAAATCGCCTTATGAAGTTGCTCCAACTACAGAATGGACTGATGTGGCTGCGAAGTTGTCCAGTCTTGAAAAACCTTTACTTCAAATGGAGATATTTGACTTGCAAGAAAATATTTCATTGCAAGTGTATAAAACTGGGTCCCCTGAAGAATTTTGTGGTAAACATGTCTCAGAAAAGTAGGGAAATTGCAAAAAATCAGCTATTAAACTGGCTACTATGTTTGGCTCCACACATATATGTGAAAGAACTTTCTCCAAAATGAATTTTTAAAGAACAAATATCGTTCGAGATTAACGGACGCCGACCTTGAAGACAATCTTCGCATTAGCTGTTCACCACGTGAACCAAACTTTAAAAAACTGGCTCAAGACCGCAAACGTAATTTTTCGCATCAATTTTTCAACGAATACCTACTTTTTCTATTTTATTATGTGTATGTAATAATTTTTCAGAACGAATACCCGACTTTTCTATTTTGTTTTATATGTATGTGTATATAAAACTATTTAAAAGTAATAAGTACTTATATTATTTTTTTTTTCCTCTGGACCTCGATAAAATTTTTCGAAGTATTCGAACTCCACTTAAAATTACTTGCCGACCTCTACTCACTATTTATGTCCGTTCTGGCTGTTTTGCATGATTTTCGCCACTGTTTTGTTTGCTTTCCTAACTGTTATTTCATCTGTTATTTCTGTATTTTATAAATGAGGCTCGATACTGCTGTTTATAACTGTTTGTGCTTCTTTCAGAGTTATGGACTATTGTGAATAACGCAGGCATTCTAAAAGGCTTTGAGGTGGAATTAACTGGCATGGAAAGCTTTCGAGATGTAATGGAGGTGAACGCATTCGGACTTGTCAGAGTAACAAAAGCCTTTTTGCCCTTATTGCGGCAGTCTAGGGGAAGAGTTGTCAACCTGACAAGCATTGGTGGTAAGTTATTCATTTCAAAAGAGCAAACAAAAAACCGTGCATCTTTTATTTTTACTTCTTCATCACAAGTAAATATCATGTCAGGTTCATTAATGCTTATGAAATACAACAACAGACCATTTTCTTTTCCACACCAGACCACACAACCATTCTCTTTTCCATTATTCAGATTCAAAAATCCATTTGTTGCAAATTTCTTTCCTTTCTACATAAGAGAAGATTTTGTCAAAGAATTTCTCCTGTTAAATCTAAATAAGAACACTGACAAAAATGTTTTTTTTTTTCTTACTTTGTGTTAATGTATTCAAAGTTTTAATTATAAGAGAAAAAAAAGTTTTAATAACTCTTAACATTTTTATTTTACTGCTTTTAAATATCACATGTGGTTCGCTTTGTAATTTTGTAATAAATTTAAGAATTTTTTTTAAGTTCAACATTTTTCTTAATAACGTATTTAAAATCTATTTTGTAAGAACTGCAAGTTCGTTATGCTTACTGCAAAAATTTATCCATTATTGTGGTCATCTCTGAAAGAAATTGCTAAATATTTAAATTTGATGGATTGTGACCACCTAGATGTGTTATCGTTAAAACAACGGATAATATGCACTTAAAAACTGTGAAAACATGCTTGCAAATACCCATAAAACCAAAATCGTCCTCCGGACATCTTATAATGCTCCTACAAATCTTGTAGTTGTCATATTAGAATTATCTACTAGATATTCAGAGAACACAGAAAACAAATTATCCAATTACATTCTCCTTAGAAAAAGCGTATGTATTCTTTTATAAGACGCACATGGACTTCTTCCTTAATTTCTTTCCAGCTGTCTTCATCCTATAATTGTCCAAGAAACGTCATCAAAACTCATCCGCAGAGCATCTATAGATGCGACATTTTGACACCCATAGGCTATACTGCAAGTCTATAGGAGAATTTCAACCATCCGAGGATATCAGTCACCCTGAACATAATATCCACTGTATATTTGGAGGAGGTCAGTGTATTGTCATGATATGCACTAAAAAGTCTCCAAATACTCTGTTAAAATCTAAAATATGCACTTATAACTTTTAATGGAATACCACTGAATTAGATATAGAGACATTTTCTTTAAGTTTTATAATATCATATCTAAGCGTAATTGATAGTCTAATCAATATTTACTACTTGAAAACAAGTATATTTATAATTTTATTAAAAGCCATATGCACATTAACATAAATTTTCACCTCCTTGCAAGTAATTTTTTCTGCAGTACACAAATATATATATTTCACCTGTTAGATTTTGCTTTTTATGTTCTAAAACAGCGGTTCCCAACCTATGGGTGGCTACCCACTGGTGGGTCGCGGAACAATCGAGGTTTATATATCTTTTATTTCATCTGTTTAAAAAACATAACAATTTCAACAGCAAATAATATTTCAAGGGAAAATTCTTAATTTCCTTCTGCATGAATATACGAACAGAATATCCAGAAATATCTAAATCAGCTCTGAGGTCCTAGATGGGGTTCAACACGACATACTTGTGTGAACATGCTTTTTCTACTTTGCTGTTTTTGAAAAACAAGTACAGAAACAATTTGCGTGTATAAAGTGACTTAAGGTTAAAATTAAACAGTTTTGAGGGGTCTCAGGACTCTTAAAGCTTTAAAATTTTCGAAATTTTAATTTTTTTAGATATTAAACTACTATCTTTTCTGAACATTTTCGTATAAATGTTTCCTTGAAATTCCTATTACAACAGAAGTTATGGCTTTTAGAATTATACACGCTCGATAGCCGAAACGACGTTTCAGAAACTTTGAAGTCAATTTTCTCCAAATGACGTTTTTGGGCATAACGCGCACGATATCTCAAAAACTTCTTAATTTCTTTTCATAAAATTTTCAAAACATATGTTTCATGTTAGTCTGTATAAACTGAACTTAAAATTTCCCTCTTATTGTTCAGAAATATATTCTTTATAGGTGATTATACTGTTGAAAATTTCTAAATTTTTCATTAACTAAATACAACTTTGTATTAAAAATAGAAAAATGCTTTAAATACAAATTTATTTAGGTTCAGAGTAGTTATTACAATGTGAAGCATAAGTAGGACCCAAAAGTTTCCTTCCACTTGCAAAATTTATTTTGTAATCGTGCGCATAATCTGTTATGCCGATTTTCCGCTCGTCAAATGTCTGACATTTTGGAGCCCACTGTAAATTCTAATTCTGCATCTTGTAATTTTTCAAATACAAGAAATGAAAGAACATACTTATATCTTTCATCCCAATATAAAATTTTGTCTTAAAATCAATTACATTTTAAGATATTATATGTTGAAAATTGTCCTTTTTTTTTCGATTTTTCCAATTTTAAGAGTCCTGAGACCCCTTAACCAGTGGTGGGATTCAAATAATTTAACAACCGGTTCGCTGCTCGAATGATTATTGATGTATAAACATGAAAGGAAAATGAAGCATCACACACAGATCATGAAACACTTTCCAATATTGTAAGAGTATTGTTTTTTTAAAAAAAAACTTTGATCTTTTGGTATAGGAAAAAAAAATTATGAAACATGTTTGCCTATAAAAGGGTATAATTTATTTTATGAATGTTCGGCAATCATGAGACTCTGATCAAAATGTCTATCAGGAAATGCTGTATAGTAATACAATAAAGATAACACAAAAATAGTTGAAATGTAATCCTAAGAATTAAATCATGTCGATGATCTAAAGTTGCAAACACTTAGATATTAAAAACACTAACTGTAGGAAGAGCTGGAGATATTGCTCAAGTCTCTAATTTCACGAGAGTACTAACTCACTGAATATCAAGCATTCCTATTCATATCCTTGCTTTGGTGATAAATGCTTGTAACTTCTTCAAAGATAATCTCAATAAATCGGCTCTTTTCAGTGGTAAGTGCTTGATTTCTGGATTTTATTAATGCGTGTTTTATACTAGGTTTTGCCACCAAAGTCGTAAATTTCACCAAGATATTCGTCAATGTCGTCTTCTATAATTAATTCCAAATTACTCTAAAGTTATTTTTGTAATAACAATAAAGCGCACGCGGAGAAGATATATTCTAGGAATTTTGTATCAGTAATAAAATTTAGCCAAGTTTAAAAACATGCAACATCTTTTAAAAACTTTTTATTACATATTTTATATTAATATATTATATTAATATATTATATATTATATTAATATATTATATTATATTAATATATTATATTATATTAATATATTTTTTATATTATATATTTTAAGTGCCCATGGATAACAATTGTCAATGAAATGCATCAGCACGCTATACATTTTCAGATTGAAACCAGTAAAAATAAATCTGAACTATTTTGGAAATCCTGCACTGAAAATAACTTTACATTTATGATGTTGAAAAGTTTAAAAAAGATATCCTAAAAGGTATATTTCATATATATTATTTTCCATTGTTAATACATAATTAGTAACACAATAAAGGATGTAAAAAAAACTATACTATAGTACGGAAAACAATGTTGAAATATTAAATAGCTTGTAGTATTTGAGATATTTGCATATATAGAGGTCGGAGAATGTAGGACAAATTTTATTGTTCTTACCTGTATCTTTTATCAATAATCTTCAAAAGACATTTTTATAAGACATGCAATATGAATATATCATGAAGATTATTGATAAAAGATACTGGTAGGAACAATAAAATTTGTCCTATATGCTCCGACCCCTGCATACAGCTTCTTGATAAGCGTCCTCAATTTCAATTTTCTTTGTTTTTACTCGAATATTATGTCTGACGTGTATTTCTTTCATAGGCTAATGTCAGACTAACGCCTTTTTGCACGCTTTTTTCCTTACGTATTATCCCTGCACAATGCTAGCGGCATTGTGTAGGGATAATACGTTAGGGAAAAAGCGTGCAAAAAGACGTCCGCCTGACATTAGCCTTAGCATAATCTGCACAATAAAAGTAGGAACCCATTATTTAGAGGTAGACTAATTAGACTAATCGTCATTATGTTTGATACATTGGAGATAGCTAGTCGACTTCTCTCCTCTGACCAGCGGCGTAGCCAAGGGGGGGGGGGTCCAGGGGGTCCAGACCCCCCCCCCCCCCACGAAAGTAGACCTGGTTTACTGAATCATGGATACAAATACAACAGTAAAAACTGCTAAGACAGAATCACAAAGGATCTATAAAAAATTCCGCTTTAGAGAAGTGTTCGTCTTAGAAGGTATAATTCAAAGGTATGTCTTTTTTCGGGACTATGAACTTCTCCGTTTTAGACAGGTTTCCGTGATAAACACTTTCCGTTTTCACAGTATCCCTTAAAACCTGCTAAAACGATCTCACATCCCAAACTTTTTCTTTCACGTACTCCTTTCTTAGGTTTTTCATTCCGGAGTACCCCCATTTCTCATAAACACGTCCCCCTACCCCCCTCTCCACTCAAGGAGATAACGTAAACATGCTTTTTTCCATTAGTAATCTTCTTATCACAACCATATAATAAATCGATGCAAATTACATTGATATTCCTAACATTTTTGTGACTTCCATTACCGATATTATTTTCACATACCCCAGCAGACCCGCCACGTACCCCCAGGGGTACGCTACCGCAGGTTGGAAACCGCTGCTATAACACCACCTCTGAAGAGCATAAATCTATTACAGAAAAATGTGTGAAGATGACCTATCTCAAATGAAAACAATTCAAGATTCGACGAAAACAACACTATATATTTGTGCTTGCTAACGTTTGAAACCTATCTGAAATGAAATTTGTTCCAATTGTGAATCCTTCTTGGCAGGTTTTCTGAAAACACGGAATCCTCTCATAAAAAAACATTTTAATGTCCCGAGACGGAAGAATAACTAAACAAGTATACCTGCTATTCCGTTTACACAAATTTACTGTAACTAGATTAAATGTAAAACTTCTTTATCTTGGACTTCGATGGGGTTCTGTTGTCGACCCTTATGGGAAAGAACGAGTTTATACGAACGCAATAACGGTACATTGGTTGAGTTTCGTGACCCTTATCTTTGTTCACATTATAACGGACAATATTAACAATTACTTTAAATCTACTGCCTGCAATTAATAAAAGTAACTATATTTTTGGACCGGTTTTTTGTTACCACTTTCAAAATACACTGGCGAGAAAAAATAAAGGAACAACCATAAAAAGGTGCTTTATGTTAATTCTATTAAGAGAACTTCCAGAAAGGTAACTCAATGTCAACGTTATCACGTAGTCCAATGGGAATAACATTCGCTACAGAAATATATGCAAATTTTTCAGCCTCAGACCGTTCTTTCGGTTCACGTGTGAAAAGGAGCGCACGTGGGTAATTTGAAGTCTAATTTTAAGGAATGTACGTGAAATTAGGTAAAACTTTGCTTCTAATAGGTAGAATATGTCGTCCAGAAGACATTTGACCGATTTTGAGAAATTGCGTGCGATAGGGAGAATGGAAGCAGGACAGACACTCTTAGGGGTCTGTAAAGACTTATAAATAGCCAAAAGCGTCATGTCAAGAATCTGTAAACGGTTTAAAGACACTGGTATAATGTCCACAGACAACCAGGTCAAGGTAGAAAACGCACCACAATAGTCTCTCAGGACTGTAATTTGCCAACGATTGCTAAAAGAAATAGGCAACTGACGTCAGTTCAGATTGCAGGGAGTTTGCTGCAGCAACAAGAACTCGACTATCCTGGTTTACTGTGAGTGACAGACTGCATGCAAGGAAACCTATAATTTGTGTTCTGCTAACTCCAGTAGCGAAATGCGCCCGGTTAAAGTGGTGCAGAGATCATCGTCATTGGAGTACCACGGACTGGAGCCGAGTTCTCTTTACCGATGAATCCCGACTTTGTTGAGAGAGTTATCATAGATGTGTTACCATATGGAGGGAGAAAATCACATGCAATAAGGCTGCAAACATCCGTGAAAGGCATCGATACAAGGTCGTGGAATTGTGGTATAGACGGACATCATTTTGAATGCCCGCAGTGACCGATACATTTTTACCAGTGCAACTGTGAATGCTGAAATATACAGAGTTGAGATTCTTGACTCTCCTGTAAAGTTGTTTAAGGGTGCAATCGGGAGATTCGGAATTTTATGATTATTAATGGTCTAGAAGGGCGCTACCCCCTTCCACGGAACTCCTAAGTATCCCTTCCAGAGCTGCATAAATCCGACCCGTCCGAAGCTTACTGCTGAACTTGGAGAATGTTCTAAAACTGTTTTGAACCATCTAAAATAAATTGGCTGGGAAGTACAAAAACAGAAACCACCATGAACCATTTTTTACACATTCTAATACTTCCAAAATAGTGCTAATCCATCACAAATAAACTTCTTACAAAAATTTAACTTCCTTAAAGACGACCAGATATCGGAAGCAACTATTAGATCGAACATGGTATCAAAAGTGACGAGACATGAAACATGGAAACCCAAAAGTATTATGACTGAATAAGACAATTGTAACAAAACTGCTTTTTCCAGCATGAACTATATTTGATGTGTGTGCTTCTTACATTACTAGTTTCTGTAGCTGAAAATACAAGATATTTTTCTTAAAGTTAAAACCTTCACACATAGCATGTTTAGTTTTCAGAAAATTTGCAACAGTTTTGCTTTGAAAACCTGCAAAGTTGCAGTAAGCGTAGCATGACAAGACTGAAAGGTCATAACAAGATAACCCAAACTCCGAAGTCACCACAATTTGAACTTGCAGCTAACTTGTCGTGCAAGTTAAATTCATACTGTATCAAATTCATTGCAAACTAACGGCAAACAAGTAATCAAAAATGCTGCAGGCTTATTGCAAAGTAGTAATCTTTCCATGCCACACTATAAGTTTAACCCCTTCGAAGGGGTCCATAGACCTGATCAAGTCTAGTGATGCGAAAGCGCCGTCAGAAGGTGCATGCACCGGTTTTATCACCACAAACAAGTTTAGGTAATATTTGTACTTTTCATTTCGAGCATTTTTTGGTATTTAATAAGTATAGCGCTTAGAAAAAGCGGTGCCTACCGAATAAAATTTCTGCAATTTCTGTGTATGTGCTGATTGTCTATTCTCTCAACAGAGGGATTTTTTGCTTTCGTCACTTTCGTGAATTAAAGACAGTCTTGCATCAGTTTCACAACAAACTACTCATGCAAGTGGGTGATGGTATACCTTGCGGGAGATTTGCTGCGAATTTCTCAATTCGAATTTGTCACGGCAAGATAATATCAGAAAAAATAAACTTGCTGCTAATGTTCATGCTATCTGGGTTATCTCAAAAGCTAGCATGGGGAGCGCAGCGGATCGCATGAATGTCTCATGCGATTGACACTTATGTGAAATCATTATCCAATATCTATTACAGCACAAGTTCTTAATTCAATGGCAAGAAATTAAACATGGAAATTGCTGTTTTAAACTTAACCACTTGATCCTAACTTTATTGTAGGCAAATGTTATGTAATATGAAACTTGATTTAACCCATTCGCTGCCAAAACTATAAAGTAATAATTTTCAATTTTTTTGTTAAAAGTCGTTTGCTACCACAAATTCAGAAAGGTAAATTTCGCTTTACTAATACAGCGAAGTTTCTGCCAATAAATGAGGCATTTTTTTAAAGTCTAAATTAGTGGTGACAAAGTAATTAATAAATTAAAGCCACGAGTATACTCGTGGATGACAGCGAATGGGTTAATTAAGTTTAATTCTTCAGTATGCTCTCAGCTTTTTTCATCATAGTGAATCTTTTTCATTGGTAAATATTAATGTAACTTCAATGTATTATTAGTTGCAGTTATAGGGATTGACCTTACATTTTTTATCCATGCTTTATTTTTAATTAAGAAATTAAATAAGGTTATACCTAAATTCTTAAAGTTACTCGAAATACTTCTATTATACATACACAGTCAAGACAAGATTCAAAGGGACTGGTAAAAAGTTCCATTTTAGACAGGTTTCCATAGAAAGAAGTGTAATTAATTATGCTTCTAAGATACACAACCTCAATAAGATCTATTGTTCGTTTCGCAGGGATTCTGAAACTCTTCCGTTTGAGACAGGATTGCATTATAGAAAGATTCTACTTTCACAGGTTTCACTATGTTTCACTAAAGAACAATGAAAATCCCCTTTCAGACAGGTTTTCAGCAAATTTAATTGTATCGCAATTCATATTAATACCATGTAACGCTTCCGTTAAAGACAGGATCCTGTTATTGACAATTACTATTTTACCAATTTTTATTCTATTCATATGACATAAATAAGTATATTTATATAAATACACAAAACTTGTAACAATGGAACCTGCCTATAACGGAATTCTGCCTTAAACAGAAATCTTCCGTGCTACGGAAAAGAATACTATACAAATACACCTATATACGAAACAAATACACCTATATACACCTATAATACGAAAACCTGTGTAAAACGGAATTTTCTAGCATTATTTACGTTTTCATCTTGACATGTTTTACTATATATATATATAACCTGAAGGAAAAATTTTGGACCCCTTCCGAAACGAAATCCTGGCTACGCCACTGCCTCTGACCATATTATGTATATCTTTGAAAAGCCCTATTGCATTTCTGCTAAATTTGCAGTATTTGTTCAGACAATATTTTTAGCCTTTTGAATACTTTAAAAAACTCAATGATTTTAGAAAAATATTTAAAATGTAGTAAAAACATCATCGATAATCACATTAATATAAGTGCAAATATAAATAATATTTCTTCAGCTTCTTTTCATGGAAGTATTACTTCTTCAATATTCCAGTAATCGAACGGGGAGAAATTTAGGTCATTCCTATATTCAAATCTATATAAATAAAAAAGTAAATGTTCGTTTGTTCAAATTCGCTAATATCCGAAAGTTCTTCACCGATTGCTTTGAAATTCACGGGTTGAGTTGCATTCGTATACGGAAGTGTTGTTATATACTTATTATGAACCTCGCTCCCCCATCTCCCATTTGCGACCACCCCCACCAGGAGGTACTTTTTAAATTTCTTCCAAAACCCATCATGTGATATATCATTAGAAAGCCCTTGGACTGCTGTTTCATTTATGCGTCTCGCATCTCGCTCCCCTCACTTTCTCCACGTGGGGGCACATTTCTATATAAATATAAATATTGGTTTGCACAAAATCTTAAACTTTTGAAAGTTCTTTACCTATTGCTTTGAAATTCACGGATTGAGTTGCATTCGTATACGCGCGTGTTTTTATATACCTATCGCGAACCTCGCTCCTCCCTCCTCCAATTTCCTCGCCACCACCAGGGGACGCTTTTTAATTTTTTTCAGACACACGTCATGTGACATATCATTAGACAGTCCTTTGACTTCTCTTTCATATTATGCACCTACCATCCCCCTCATCCCACTTTCCCTCTATATAAAAAAATGTAAATATTCGTTTGTACGAAATTTTAAACCTCCGAAAGTTCTTCACCGATTTCTTTGAAATTCACCGATTGCGTTGCATTTGAATGCGCGCGTGTTTTTATATTACTATTATGAACCTCGCATCCCCCTCCCCCAATTTTATCCCTCGGGCCACTTTTTTAATATTTTTCGTCACCCATTATGTGGTATATCATTAGAAAGCCCTTTGACCGCTCTTTCATATTATGCATCTCCCCTCGTTATGCCCTCCGGAGGGACACATTACTGAAATATTTCGTCAGTATTTTTTATTTGTTTTATCTTTGCTTTTTTAGTTCGTGTTTTTTTTCTTTTTAGCTCACAGGCTATTAAAGCCTGAGAGCTAATGTACCCGCCGTTTCTGTATGTACATATGTATGTAACACGATAACTCATGATAGAAATATCCGATTTGCTTCAAATTTTGTAAATAGTTTTATTCTGAATATGCGCTTCCCTGATTAGTTTTGGGAGTTCATTGGTTAAGTATAAAAGGGGAACGGGGGGCTAATCCTTCCTTAATTTAGATAAATGGGTTTTACATGCAGAATTATCTAATTTACTTCAAATTATGTAAATAGGTTCATTCTTTTAAATTGTTTCCCTGATTAGTTTTGGTGTTTTATTGGTTGTGCAAAGGGGAACGGGGAGCTTAAAAATGCTTAAATGCAGATGAAAGTATACCACTAAATCTAACGATTTAAATATTCATCAGTGATAACAGGGAACAGGATCCTCGCTAAGGAGGAGGACGGGGGGGAACCTCCACCGTGAAAACGTTCGTGGATTTCAGTTACATATGGCAAATTGACAAACTTAGTTGGTAAATTTGTTTAAATTTTAATAAAAAACTGTAATACACTTTCTATTTCTGATAGACTTGGCAAAAGTTACATATTTTAAAGATTTTTACAAATAAGATCTATGTTCATTTTCTAATTGTGGTAACTTGGAAAAATTATAAAACTAGTTGGCAAACGTCTAAAACGATTTGTTTGCTCCTCAATGACTTGACAATTTTAGGCCCTCTCCCCCTGCCCCAATAAAAAGTCTAAGCAATGGCCCTGATAGGGAACATTCATTATATTTTTCAAAAGAAGCAGCCAAAGCAAAGTACTTTTTATTCGAATATAAGATGCTACATAACTAAAGTTAGCCTAAAACTGCCGATTTAGATCCCAAAATCCTTCAAATCTTCAAAATTTCAAGTTAAATTTTCTTCTTACAGGACTGATGCAGAAAAAATATATTTTGCAAATGAAACATTATTTTATTAAATGAAGTAAGTCAGAATATGTCACAGTATTATGTTTAGAAAACGCTGTTGTGCAGATAAACATTTAAGGAAAGTAAATTAATGTAAATGCGAGTTTCATTTAACAACCGGTTCGCCGAACTCAAAACAAATTAACAACCGGTTCTACCGAACCGGTGCGAACCGGCTGAATCACATCACTGCCCTTAACCCTGATATACAGCGTGTCCATAATTCAACGACCCTACTTTAAAATTGTATGCAGAAAAAACTATTGTTCATAAAACTATGAAATTTGGTGAAAGACATAATAAATGGATGGGAATTTGTTTAAGCAAAAAAAAAAAAAAAAAAGGATAATAAGGTTCAAAATTTCGCCACCAGAGGGCGATTTTTAATAAATTACGCATTTAGCATTACGATAGTTCAGAAATTTTATTTACAGGGTGCTCATAATTAAACGAGCCTATTTTAAAGTCGTCTACAGACGAAACTATTGTTCAGAATGTTGTGAAATTTTGTGGAGGACGTAATAAAGGTAGGGGAATTTGTTTGAGTGAAAAATAAATTAGGAGGCCGTTTTTAACGAATTACACATGTAGCATACATTTACGATAGTTTAACTTTTAAATGCCTGATTTTTCAAAAATCATTGTAATAATGTTTATCGGCTTTCGTTTCTTAAATAAATCATGGGGAAAATACTTTAAAAAAATCCTATTTTGTTTTAAGTATAGTTTACGGCTAAAAACAGTTTGTTACTAATCGGCGATATTGGTGTTTAAGGTATATATAAATATTATACAGACATACAAACAATAAATACAATAAACTCAACTGGAGTGAAAAATTAGCCAGAGCCAGGAATCGAACCCGGGACCACAGTATACAAGACTGCTGCTCTAACCACTGAGCTACTCCGGCCGATGCCTGAGTCTGCAATTTTTCACTAATAAACCATGTTGAGGAAGTCACCAGCCATCTATACGACAGCCTTGGATGACCGGACAACGATGAATAGATTTTACTATTACATCGATCTACGATAATTATAATAAAACATTCATACTACAATATATATTAAATATTGTAATATATGTGTGTAAGTGTGTTTTAATATATATTGTAGTATGAATGTTTTATTATACTGGTGTTTAATCGAAAAAATAATTTACCTTGATAAAATTCTATAATATTAAGCACACAAGAAGTTTATGAACTATAATAAGAAGTAAATTTTACTTGCTCACTGCAGGTCAAAATAGGGTATTTCGCAAGCTCCCAAACAAGCAAAAAGAACAAGTAGCTACAATTGAAAAAATAAATCTACCTTTATTCTTAAACAGCACAAGTGTTGTCATCTACATGATGAAAATCGATTTAATAATATTTTCAGAATGTATTTTATTGGCAGCATTAGGCATTATAGCTTCAATATTATTCTAATAGTATTTTAGAATAGTGTTGCCGAAAAGCAACACCGGGCATTTAAGGGTTAACAAATTTTGTTATTACCAAACATGTTCCGCATGACGGTCATCATTTTCAGATACCATCTGGAATCGTAAGATAGCATGTTTCACAGTTGACCGCAGTGTATTCTGGGAAATACTGGGAACATGTCACAGAATGCTGTCTTTAAAATTAGGTTAAATTAATAAATAAAATTTCTAAACCATCGTAATTCTAAGTGTGTAATTTATTAAAAATCGCCTTCTGGTGGCGAAATTTTCAACTTTTTTTTTTCTTTGCTTAAACAAATTTCCATCTTTTTATTATGTCTTTCACCAAATTTCACAACTTTATGAACAATGGTTTTGTCTGTAGACAACTTTAAAGTAGGGTCGTTTAATTATGAACTCTCTGTAGATACCCTCATCGGTTGGTAAACACCACCGCCAGAAATCTCACTTGTTATAAAGTTATGTTTTGAAGTATTTTTATTAAACGTATTTTTAATTATCTTTGTGGTTTGTGTGTTCATTTAATTATTATTCCACTTACACACATTGTGATTACCAATTCTTGTTTTTGCTTATAGTGAGTGTATCCTTCGTACGAAAATTTGCCTTTTTCGTAGGATAGGATAGCCGATAGCTTATAGAGGTCATACAACAATTTCCATACTGATTTGCACCCTTATATTAGGTGGGTTGCGAAAAAAATTTTACTTAAAAGGCCGGGTCGCGTACCAATAAAGGTTAGGAACCGCTGTTCTAAAACAAGGGTTCTGCACTTTTTTTCTTAATATTCTACGGACCCTTTACATAAACAGACATACAAAAGGTTTAATTTTTCTCACCCTGGCTAAATACAGAAAATGTTCTTGTAACTTCAACAGATGTTACTGTGCAATATTTGTAATACTTTGTTGCAAGTCGTTTCTATTTCTGTTGGTAGTTCATCTCAAAAAGTCGTTTACTTTTTTCACGATTTAAAAAACCTGATTTTCTCTTCTCCAAAGGACTAAAAAATGGCGCACAACTTTATTTATTTCTCAAGCAGTATCATTTAACAAAAGATTCTTTGGTTCCAGTTTTGAGCTCTCTAGAATTAGAAAATTAAAATGAGTTTCTATTATACGAAGATTTTTCTGAAAAGTTTTAACATTCTGCATATTTTTAGCGAAGAAAATCGCAGAAGAGTCTGATCAAAAGCATTAAGAACATTCCTTATAGAAACTAAATTCTGTACATAAAATACACGGTGTCCATAAAAAAATGTCTCACACTGTAAAAAAAAATCTGTGAAGTTACTAAAGTTTTTCTAGGAAACTGGGATTCCTAGAACTTTTCATGTAACGTCAACAACAAAATTTCATGTAACAGACACACTTTTGCGCCGAAAATCAAAAAATCTGTAAGGTTACTAAGAATTTTTTTGGAAACTGGGATTCCGAGAACTTTTCATGTAACTGCAGCCAGGGTTACAAATAAAAGTTTAGTAAGTTTACTGAAATTTTAGCAGATTCATTTGTAAAGTTACAGATTTTTGTAGCTTTACAAAAACTAGTTTTGTAGATTTGCAGCTTTTTTCGTACAGTTACAGGTGAAAGTTTAGTAAGCATGTATTTTTACATCTGTAGAACTACTGATTTTTTTTTACAGTGCAGTTATAAATTTTAATAGTATCAACTGTAAGCGTTGTAGACTGTTAGTTCAAGGTCACAAATAAAGAGTAACCCAAACAGTTTTAGTTAAGCGCATGCGCGAGTACTGCCTCGTTATTTATTCGCTTGCAGTGCCACATACGCAAAATGGCGACTTCTGAACGTAAACGTAAAGCGTTATTGCTGGGCTAAAAATTTAAAAGCCGTTAGAGCCATACGATTTTTTCCTTTGGGGGCTTTATAAAAGATCATGTCTACATTCCGCCGCTACCTAATGATTTGCAAGAGTTGAGACACAGAACTGATCAGGTTGCTGCTTCCATTACTCCGGACTTGTTAACCGAAATGTGGGAAGAATTGGCCTTTAGGTTGGATGTGTGCCGTATAACTAAAGGTGCACATATTGAACATTTGTTAGAAAAACTAGGTTAGTTTACTTTCAATTTGATATTTGATTTGTTGTAAACAATTTAAATTAAACGGTTATATTATACCATTGAAAGTGGGACATTCTTTTATTGAAACTCGGTATTGTTTCATTTAATCCCATCCCATATGCCATGTTGTTTAAACTGCTGGTAATATCCTGAAAAAATAAAAAGTTGAAAAGCATAATACTTAACTGACGTACTTAACCTACACTGTGAAAAAAAATCTGTAAAGTTACTAAAGTTTTTCTAGGAAACTGGGATTCCTAGAACTTTTTATGTAACGGCAACAACAAAAATTCCTGTAACAGCGTCTGTTACAGGAATTTTTCTTGTTGCCGTTACATAAAAAGTTCTAGGAATACCAGTTTCCTAAATAAACTTTGGTAACTTTACAGATTTTTTTTTTTTTTTTTTTTTTTTTTTTTTTTACAGTGTAGAAGTGATTGTTTAATCTCATGTTTAAAATGAAAATGTCGAATGAAAGGTACTCAATTTTGTCGATATTTTTTTTAACCCAGCGCTGTAAAGGATTAGGGGCTTTATAGCAAACTAAGTATGCTGCAGTTAAAAGGTTAAAATATGCCTTTAAACGCAATTTTATATTTATATACTTAAATTATAAAAAAGCCTTAAAACACGCATATAAATTCCTTGTCTTAGTTATCATTATTATTATCAAATTTTGTTATTTAAAAGAAAAGTTGTTAAGTGCATTTAGTACCTTACATATACTGTCCTCTATTATTGAATTTGAAAACTACTCTCATTCAGTCTGTGAAAACAAATAATAGGAAACAAGAAAATATAAAATGAATAAGCGTTTTTAAAATTACATTGTATTATAGAAACTAATAACATTCTATTAATTTATTTTAAAAGAAATATAAATATGAAATATATTTCTGATGATAAACAAAACTATTTTGTATGCGAAAGAATAAACATAAAATATTTCTTTGAGCTATGTTTTTTTTTAAAAGTTATTATTATTATTATTATTATTATTTTGCGTGGAGAAGGAGACACAATAAATTATAATAAGATGTAATTTGATATTTTCATATTTAGGATTAAGTTGTATATTTAATTAAAATGAGACAAAAGTTATGAAAACTAATTAAAGTCTGAAATTAAAGTTTTATATTAAAAACTCGGGGGCTCTGCCTCCTGCAAGCTATGCTCGCCAACCCCCGTTCGGGCACCGCAGAATCTAAAAGCACTCTAATCTGATCAGTTTTAAAAAGATTAGAGAAGACTGAATTATAATGGAAAAACCTGTAGCGATCTCCCTGTAAACGGGTTTCCATTCAATTCCCTTTGATTGCGAAAATTTAAGGCCGAATCAGTTGCTGTTAAGACATCCAATGGTTCTTTTCGTGTTTGATTAAAGGATATCAGTTAACCATTAAATGCCTGGTGTTGCTTTGTGGCAACATACCCAATTTAGGCTCTAAAATGCTATTAGAATAATATTGAAGCTATAATGCCTAATGTAGCCAATAAAATACATTCTGAAAATATTATTAAATCGATTTTCAACATGTAGATGGCAACACCTGTGCTGTTTAAGAATAAAGATAGATTTATTTTTTCAATTGTTGCTACTTGTTCTTTTTGTTTTGTTTGGAAGCTTGCGAAATACCCTATTTTGACCTGCAGTGAGCAAATAAAATTTATTTCTTATTATAGTTCGTAACATTCTTGTGTGTTTAATATTATAGAATTTTATCAAGGGAAATTATTTTTTCAATTAAACACCAGTATTGCCGATTAGTAACAAACTGTTTTTTAGCCGTAAACTATACTTAAAACAAAATGTGATTTTTTAAAGTATTTTTCCCATGATTTATTTACAAAATGAAAGCCGAAAAACATTATTACAATGATTTTTGAAAAATCAGGCATTTAAGGGTTAAACATTTGTAAAGAAGCTAAACTAAACTGGATTAAGAATACAGAGTCTTTGCTTCCCGGTATTTTTTAACAGCGTTATAAAACAATTGACATAATACAGTTTACTACAATTACTACATTTTACTGCTTTAACCCCTTCAAGGGCAGTGGTTCATTTTTGAACCGCTTAATTTTAATTCTTAAATGCCACATTGCCATTAGTATATTGGAATGAAAATTTTCCTTTTATTAACTAAGGGAACAAAAGCATTTTCATAATTCGAAATTTGTTTGGGAATTCTGATGCCATTCACTGATTTCAACATTTCACGAAGTTTCCTTTCTCTTTTAATATTTACGTGTAAATACAATTTTCAAGACATAAATTTCAATATTTTCCTGCTTTTAACAGGTACTCCTTTAATAGTAATTTTAAAGTTTTTCTGTTTTTTTATAGTCACGTGAAAATAAATTTTTAATCGTAAGGAAATATTATTCTTTACGCTGTTTTTAGAATTAAAAACAATCTCTATAATAATAAGTCATGTGACTATCATCAACAGTTCCTTCTTTTTTATATTCCAGGTGGCCAGTTTTGTACTTTAATGTTATCCAGCCACAGGTGATAAGTCGCCAAATATTATTCTATCGCCATCATTTCACCTATATTATAACAGTCCATGTCATGTAACTGCCATAAACAATTACGTGCTGATCCCTTCGCTTTTCATAAAAAAGGGTTTTACATTTTAATTAAAGAATCAAAATTATTTTTTCGAATAAAACTTCATAAAAGTTGCCATGATCGCAAAGAATTCTTGGTACTTTTCTTGGTACTTTTATGTTAGCCGGGGGCAAATCTCGCCAATAGCTTTTTATTAACTCTCCAGTTAGCCTTTTTTTATTTTTTAAATGGTAAATTAAAACGGTACTGCTTGGTTATCCCATCCACCAAAAATCTATCGCCAAACTATAAGATTAAATGCCAATAATGGTTGATCGTAAATGTCACATTCACTTTTGAATTTAAAGAAGTTACACGTGTTTACGCCATCAAGTGATTTTTATTTCGACGTTTTATTTGTATTTTCATTAATGTTATACTTTGTTCTTTCGTTATTTAAAATAAAAATTATGTCAATTTGTATAATTTGGCGAGTGGTTTGACGATTTATATGATTTGGCAAAATTGGTCTACGGGATAACTAAGTATTATAGCATTTAAACATTGCTTTGAAGTTGAAATTAAATGTCACGATTTGTGTGGTTTTGGCGTGATTTTTTTTTTCTTTACGACAATTTGGCGAACACCTCGTTTTCGAATATTAGTTACATATGTATCTTTAAGTTATTTTCTATTAAAATAAAAAAAGTTTAATTAATAACTATAGAACAAAACAATTTATAACATTTTTAGGGTTCCGTACTTAAAAAGTAAAAACGGAACCATTATAGGATCACTCTTGTGTCTGTCACAGCCATTTTACTCGTAAACTATATGGAACGTGAAAAGTTCAAATTCGGGGAAGTAATAAAGACTGCTGACCCACATATTTTTAGATTATTAAACATTTATAAATATATTTAGTAAAAATGTATAGGGGCAAATTCAGTTGCTTGAAAAAAAAATATTTTCTTTGTATATCGTGTGGGGTATCGTGTGAAAGCTTTTGTAACCCTGAATTCAAAAATATATTTCTTTTAATTTTAGGTATTACATTTTCAAACATATAGTCGAAAATGTAGCGCAAAAATATGTCCCCCCCCCCCTATCTAATTCCGAATCTACTGAAGCTAAAATTATGAAAAAATTAGAAGGAGTAGAGGTTAATTTAAACCTTGCAGGAAAATTATAGCGATTACCCTAGGTCACATAGTTTTTGAGAAAATCGCATTTTTCCGTTACACACAAATTTCGATTTACGGGCATTCAGCAAAACTGTTAAGCAGCACTGGAGGTACCTATCGTAGCAGAAGTAGAAAAGCATTGTTGATCATGATTTTCGAAAAAAATCGTTAGTAATTAGCCGAGATATAAACCCTTAAAGATACGGACGGTTTGGACACACATAATGACAGGGGTGACGTACTCTATGTACCATTGGCTTTTAAAGCCTAGATAACAACTTTTAATGATATATGTGTGTGTAATGCAATGGACAGTAACAGTATAAAAGCAATAAACCTCAAATTGTTAAAAACAGACTAATTCAAGGGGTCTCAGGACTCTTAAAGCTTCAAAAATGTTTTGATTTAAATTTTTTTAGATGTTAATCGTCCATCTTTTCTGAACATTTTAATATAATTGCTTCCTTCAAATTCTCATTAGAACAGAATTTATGGCTTTTAGACTTATACCCGCTCAATAGCTTAAGCGGCCTTTTCGAAACTTTTAAATCATTTTTCTCCAATTGACTTTTTTTGGCATAACGCTCACGATATCTCAAAAACTTTTGAATATTTTTTCACGAAATTTTCAAAACATACGTTTTATATTAATCTGTATAAAGTGAATCTAAAATTTCCTTTTTATTGTTCAAAAAAATATTTTTTAAGTAATTATATTGTTCATATTTTCAAAATTTTCTATTAGCTAAATACAACTTTGTATTAAAAATATAAAAATGCTTTAAATACACAGTTATTTAGGTTCGGGGTAATTATTATAATCTGAAGTATAAGTAGGCGCCAAAATTTTTATTCTAGTTACAATATTTATTTTCTAATCGTGCGCGTAAGCTGTTATACCAATATTCTGTTTATCAAATGTCTGACTGTTTGGAGCACCCTGTAAATTCTAATTCTTCATCTTGCAAATTTTTAAATACATAAAATGAAAGAACGTACTTATATCTTTCGTCTCAATAAAAATTGTGTTTTAAAATCATATAAATTTTAAGTTATTAAATGCTGAATATGGTCTCTTTTTTTTCATTTTTTCCAATTTTTGAGATCCCTGAGACCCCTTAATTAGAATGAATTACATAAATACTATGGGATTCACGACAATTTGCATTGAATGGCTCTTTCAATACGCCTCGAGTGGATTTAAAAGTTAATTAACAAGCTATTTGGGAAACGCGACAAGGACCAAGGCGGCGTTGCAAATTTGTGACCTCCTTTCAAAGCGCGCTTAGCACAATGCCAAATGGGAACTTTGAACGAATGTTTTGTTTTAGCTGCACTTTAGAAAGAAAGGTTATTACTATGATGAATTAAGTTTTATGAAATGACAAGTGAAGTTTAAATATGCATTTCTTTTATTGTCAGTACCGAATTAAGTTCATTATAAAGAGATTAAAATAATATTAAACTAGTCGGATGTGTCAATCCCAAAACTTTCTTCTATCTCATACATGTCAATACTTCCTGATAAATGCAGCACAGCAGAGCCACCGGTTAGGCGATTTATACCAAAATCTAATCAGGGACAACTTTCGTGAACTTCTAATTGAATTTGAAGTTTGGTGAAAATTCGTGCATTAGTTTTTGAGATAGAGATATTACGGAAATCGTAAAAAGTTCTGAGTTACAGTGGAACCTCTTGGGCAATTTACACCAAAAACTTATCAGGATCAGTTCATATCAGGGACTAACTGAATCTAAAGTTTGATGAAAATTCATGCATTAGTTCTTGAGATACAGCTATTGCGGAAATCGGGAAAATTGCAGCATAGTAGCGCTACCTGTTGGGCGATTTATACCAAAAAGTAATCAGCACCAATTTATATCACGGACTAAATCAATCTAAAGTTTTATTAAATTCCGTTCAATAGTTCTTAAGACAGAGCGCCCACAATATTTGCGTCACACACAGATAGACAGACTCACAGACAGACATTTTATAAAAACATGTTTTTCATTACCTCTATACTCTAAAAAGTATACATCCGTCGAAAACCGGTATTTGAAAATTTTCACGAATCCAATACTTTCTTCTTGTAAAGATAGAAGTAAAAATGAGTTATACAGATTAGCTGTATTTGAAATTTTTTAGGTTCCATATATCTTTGAACTATAATGGTATATCCATTTACATTTTTCCAGTATATACTGTTATACCCAACCCTATTTTGCACAATTTTTTACAAAGTGTTAGTATTCTTTTAGCAACGGTTTTTTTAATAATGCAATTACTAATTCATATATTTATTGTACGGAACCCTCTGTGCGCGAGTAATACTCGCACTTGACCGTTTATTTTAAAATAAAAAGAAAATAAATGTAAATAAACATTTATTAATACATAAGCAACAACAACCGGATTACCATGTTAGGCAAAATAACGCCCTTTTGGCTCCCCGCTATATAAGGCACCGTATAGCAGGCGTGGTGTGCATGCACTACAAAATCTTGTAAAAAAAAATAATCTCGAACCGAACGAACCTCTGACCGGATCCCTGGGGGAAGAGGTCAAAGTGAGGGCAGGAGCACAACAGCTGCATAATATGAATAAGTCATCACAGGCTTTTAGGCCTTTCCAAACGTATGTCACATGAGGGGTCTCGATCTGAATTTATAAAAATGCCCTCCCCGTGGGGGCAAAGTGGGGGGAGGGGCGCGGGAGATGCATAACGTGAGTAAGTGGTCACAGGCCTTTCCGACAATGTGTCACATGAGGGGTCTCGGGTAAATTTAGAAAAGTGCCGCCGTGGGTGTAAAGTGGGCGGAGGGACATCGGATGTTTATAACATGTACAAGTGGTCACAGGGCTTTCCAACGATATGTCACATGAAATGTCTCGGCCAAATTTATATAAATGCCGATATGTCACATGAAAGGTCTCGGCTAAATTTATAAAAACGTTGACACAACGTATGCCACATGAGGAGTCTCGGCTAAATTTAGAAAAGTGTCCCCGTGAGGGCAAAGTGGGGGGGGGGGGGTTGGGGTCCGGGCTCCGGAGATGCATAACATCAATAAGTAGTCACATGAGGGGTCTTGGCTAAATTTAGAAAAGTGTCCCCTTGGGGGGCAAAGTGGGTGGCAGGTACATAGCATGAATAAGTGGTCACAGGCCTTTCCAACAATATCTAACATGAGGGGTGTCACCAAAATTTAGAAAAATGCCACGGTGGCAAAGTGGGAGAGGGGCACGGTAGGTGCTTAATATGAATAAGTGCTCACAGGATTTTCCAATGATATATCACATGAGGAGTGTCGGTAAAAGTTAGAAAACCGCTCCCTCCAGGGGGCCAACTACCGCACCTCCCGGAATACAGTTCCACTTTTTGAAATTTCATATATTATAAATAATATTTACCGGGTGGTTCCGTAAATAAATCCGATCTAAAATGATGAAAATACAAAAAAAGTTTGAAACTACACCCCACAGTGGGGGCAAAATTGGGGAGGGGTGACTAAAGTCTCATAATATGAAACAGTTTTGAGCTTTCCGATGATATATCACATGACGGGTTCAAAAAAAGTTTGAAAATTACTCCCCCGACCCCCCACCCCCACCCCCTGGGTGCACTCTTTCGTCCCGGAATTCACGCAGACCCCCCACTTTCAAAATTTTTATATTTAGCTAGCAAACCCCGCGGCTTTGCTCGCGTAATATTTGAAATATGCCAAGTGATATTTATATGTTTAATTTTTATTAAAAGGTGCTAACTAAAATTTTATTTTATTAAAAGGTAATATTTTATTTTATTAAAAGGTACTTATTACTTTTAGGAATAATTAAAAAAATTACTAATTAAAACACAGTTTGATTAAACATCATTGTTACACTGCATAAGCCAGAAATGAGGCTTAAATTAATAAAACGAAATAAAACTAAATAAATAATAATTTAGAAAATATTTTGAAACTTTTATGCTCAATTAATACGCTCATTTCAGTATTCATTTGAAGTTTTGATTTTTTTTAGAAACCATCTTCTTACATCTTAAAATTAACCATCATGTCAAATTCCAAGTCCTACCACCTCTCTCAACATAAAGGGCTATGTTGAAATAGGAACTGCCACCATTAATTTTCCAACATTAATTTGGAAATTGGTTTGTTTTTTCCTAATATTCCACAGAAACGTAATTTAGAAAGCTTTTAAAGGCCTTTTTTAGAGCGTTTGTTGTTCCTGTGAATCCCAGGTAGTAGAATCATCGGCCTAAAATATAGCCTATGTAGGATCAGAGCCTGTTACCATTGATTCGCAACTATTACTTTTATATTTGGTATATATTCCCTGAGATTCCATAGAAATCGTAATTTAGGACTCTTTTAGAATACTTTTCGCACCTCCCCTTCACTTCACCCCTTTTTAATTCGAATTTATTTTCGACAGTCCTTCGAGGGCATTTATATTTTATAAGTAACTATCATGCCATATTTAAAGTTTCTAGCCTTTTCAGTATCACAGAAATCGCAATTTAGAAAGTTTTTAGCTACTGCAGCCTTCTGGCGGTAGTGGCACAGACATAAAATATAGCTTATGTTTGAGCAGGTTCTATCACCAACAATTTGTTATCATTATTTTTTTAATCGGTTTGGTATTTGATAAGATTACATAAAAATTGTAATTTAAAACGCTTTTCGCCCACTTCATCTTTTTAAATTTGAAATTTTCTTTCGACAGTTCATTGAAAGCAGTTGCATCTTGTAAGTAAATAACATGCCATACTTCAAAGTGTTAGACCCTTCAGTTATGCAAAATAACGCAAATTAGAACTGGTTTTGCTTTTGCAACCCTCAGATGGTAGTGACAGCAACATAAAATATAACCTATGTTATAGCAGGGACTGTCACCATTGATTTGCAACCATTACTTTTGAAATAGCTTTGGAATTTCCAGAGATTGAGTAGAAATCGCAATTTAGAACGTTTTTAGAACGCTTTTCGCGCATTTTCACCCCTTTTTAAATTTCCAATTTTTTCGAAACTGTTCTTAAAGATCATTTATATGTAATAAATATGTAGCTTGCCTAATTTTAAGTTGCTAGCCCCTACCGATCACAAAAATCGAAATTTGGAACGCTTTTTTGCTCCTGCAACGTCTAGGTGATAGTGATACCAACTTAAAATAGCAACTATGTTAGAGCAGAGGCTGTCATTATCAATTTCTTACCATTACTTTTGAAATCAGTTTGATTCTTCCTGAGATATTGGTGACAAATCGGCATTTAGAACGTTTTTAGAACGCTTTTCGCTCATTTTGCTCCTGCATCCCCTCTGGGGTAGTGGAAACATATATAAAATATAGCCTATCTTGGAGCAAGATCTGTCACAATCATTTTAACACCATTATATTTGAAATCGGTTCAGTATTTCCTGAGATTGCATAGAAATTGCAATTTAGAACGTTTTTTACAAAGCTTTTTGCGTATTTTGACCCCCCCTTTTAAATTTCGATTTTTTTAAGAAATGTCCTTAGAGATCATTGATATCTTATAACTAACTACCATTCTAAATTTCACGATTCAAGGCCCTTCCCTCACGCAAAAACCGCATTTTAGAACGTTTTTCTCCTGCACCCCCTTTGGGGTAGAGGCACCGACATAAAACATAGCCTATGTTGGAGCAAGGATTTTCACCATCATTTTGACGCCATTATTTTTTAAATCGGTTTGGTATTTCCTGAGATTGTGTAGAAATCACCATTTAGAACGTTTTTTAGAACGCTTTTCGCGCATTTTCACCCCTTTTAAATTTCGAATTGTTTAAGAACTATTCTTAGAAATCCTTTATATCTAATAAGTAGCTGATACTTCAAATTTCATATTTCTAGGCCCTTCAGTAACACATAAATCGCATTTTTAGAACGTTTTTTGCTCCTACACCCCCTTTGGGGTAGTGGCACCGACATAAAACATAGCCTATCTTGGAGCAAATGTTGTCACTATCATTTTGACACCAATATTTTTTAAATCGGTTTGGTATTTTCTGAGATTATGTAGAAACTACCATTTAGAACGTTTTTTAGAACGCTTTTTGTGCATTTTCACCCCTTTTAAATTTCGAATTGTTTAAGAACTGTTCTTAGGCATCATTTATATCTTATAAGTAACTAATATTCCAAATTTCATATTTCTAGGCTCTTCAGTAACGCAAAAATCGCATTTTTAGAACGTTTTCTTGCTCCTGCACCCCCTTTGGTGTAGTGGCACCGACATAAAATATAGCCTGTGTTCTAAGTTGGACTAACACCATCATTTTGATAACATTACTTTTGAAATCGGTTTGGTATTTCCTGAGATTATGTAGAAACTGCCATTTAGAACGTTTTTTAGAACGCTTTTTGTGCATTCTCACCCCTTTTAAATTTCGAATTGTTTAAGAACTGCTCTTAGACATCATTTATATCTTATAACTAATATTCCAAATTTCATATTTCTAGGCCCTTCAGTAACGCAAAAATCGCATTTTTAGAACGTTTTTTGCTCCTGCACCCCCTTTGGGGTAGTGGCACCGACATAAGATATAGCCTATGTTCTATGTTGGGCGAACACCATCATTTTGATACCATTACTTTTGGAATCGGTTCGGTAGTTCCTGAGCTTATCTCCGACAAATAAACAATTTTTTCCTCTTTATAATATGAGTATAGATAGATGAGTATAGATAAATAATATTTACCGGGAGACTCCATAAAAAAATTCACATCTAAAATGATATTTATTATAGAAATGGGGTTTTAAAAATTTATTCGCCCCTCACCCCACCCCCAAAATTCAATTTCGGGGAAGAAAGATTCATAATATGAAAGAGTGGTCAAAGGACTTTTCGATTCACAGGAAGGGTTCGGTAAATTTTTTTTAATTGCAGCCCGCATGGTTCCACTCTCACGCCCCCCGAATTCACCCTACCCACCTTCCTCTTTGAAATTTTTATATTTAATAAATAATATTTATTGGAGGGCTCCAGGTATGTGACATCTTGGTAGGGCTAAAATAAGAGAAACTTTTAAAATTAGGGCTTCATTTCACAGCTCATTGTCATGCCTCTTTCTTTATCTCGTCCCTTGGTACTTCTCGATAAATCTTCTCACATCTGTTCTCTGCCGAGGATGAAAATTGATTTCTCTTTCTCGGCCAACGTGTAAAAAGAAAATTATCGAGAACAACATACCGAGAAGCGAAGAAATTGATTTCTCATTCTGGGCCAACATATGAAATGTTAAAAAGCGCGAGAGAAATCATAGAGAAACTTCTCATAGGGAAATGTTGAAAAGCGCGATAGAAATCATCGAGAAGCGTCGAGATGCCAGAAAAATCATCGAGATGAGATTTGTCGAAATGCGAGATAGAAATGAAGCTTTCAGAGTCAAACTTATCGCATTTCTGGTTTAAGTCATAATTTCTCAAAGGAGTCCATCTGCTTATCCAATCTGTTATTGTTATTAACCGATATGCTTTAGGAGGCATAGTGGTTTATATATTCAGTTCTGTATAGTCCTAGTTTCAATGTTTACTGTTGAATTTAGTGTCATTTTGCCCCGAATTTTTACTGTTTCTCTTATTTTAGCTCTGGCAAGTTGCCCCATACATCGAGCCCTCAGATAAATATTATTTATTAAATATAAAAATTTCAAAGAGGAAGGTAAGAGAATTCGAGGGGACGCGAAAGTGGACCTAGGGGGGGGGGGGATTAATTTTCAAACTTTTACCGAACCTCTCCTGATATGATCGGAATGTTCTTTAACCATTCTTTCATATTATGAACCTTTCTCCTTCCGGAGTTGAATTTCGGGAGGGTGGCGGGAGAGGGAACGGTGAGGGGGTGAATTTTTTAAATTGTAACGACTTCTACAATAAATATCATTTTAAATGTGGTTTTTTGATAGAGCCCTCCGGTAAATATTATTTATCTACCCTATATATATATATATAAAATCCTAATGAAACGAATTTTGGAAACGACTGAAATGTAACGAATTTATGAAACGATTCTATGAAACGACTGATTAAACAACTGATTACGTTTCGTGGCGATTTCTCCTAAAATATGGAATACTTTGCGATGAAATTAACACTAAAAATTCGCATTGATCCGCAGATCTCAAAACTGGTATTAGAATTTTTAAATTCGAATTAGTTTTCGAAATATTAATTTTTTTTCTAATTTTAAATACTTTTTTTATAATGATGGCAACTCAAATTTTAATCATAACAAATATTTTTTTTTCATATTTTAGAAAAGGTTATTATTTTAAACTAATTTGGCGACCAGTTTGGTCTCCCTTAAATGTATGCTAAGAACAATGCTTTTTTTTAATTTCATTATCATTTTATTTCATACAAAACTTTCATTTAAAACTGATAAATTTAAAATCAATGTCTTTCATTTCTTTCTATTTTTAAATAAAACGAAAAGAAAAATATTAATTGCAGATGTCATATACGCACTGGGGTACCTAAATAGCGCCAAAAGGGCGTTATTTTGCCTGACATGGTAACCCGGCTATTGTTGCTTATTTATTAATAAATGTTTATTTACCTTTATTTTCTTTTTGTTTAAAAAATTTTTATAAATTGTTTTGCTCTATAGTTATTGATTATTTTTTTTAATTTATTGTTATTTCATTTTTAAAATATTAAAAAATGCACATGTAACTGGTATTCGGAAACGAGGTTTTTGCCAAATTGTCGTAAAAATATCATGCCAAACCCGATTAAATATTGCAACAAATCTTGACATTTAATTTCAAATTCAAAGCAATGTTTTAATGGTACTACTTAGTTATCCTGTCGACCAATTTCGCCAAATTATATAAATCGCCAAAGCACTCGCCAAATTATACAAATTTACGTAATTTTTATTTTAAATAACGAAAGAACAAATAAAGGCACAGATGTCATATATGCGCCCCATATTGGCGCGATTTTTTCTGACGCCAATGTCGTACACGTAACGGGTACTTAACTGGCGCCAAAGTATCATTATTTTGCTTGATATGGTAATCCGGATGTTGTTGTTTATGCTGTTGATGTTTTCGCCGAAATAGCGTCGGAAAAAAATCGCGCCATATCTATGCGTATATGACATCTGTGCTCAAATAAATTAGTATAGCATTAATTAAAATAAAATAAAACGTCGAAATAAAAATCACTTGATGACGTAAACACATGTAACTTCCTTACAGTCAAGTGAATGTGACATTTACGATCAACCATTATTGGCATTCAATCTTATAGTCTGGCGATAGATTTTTAGTTGATGGGATAACCAGGTAGTACCGTTTTAATTTACCACTCGAAAAATAAAAAAATCCTAACTGGCGAGTTAAAAAAAGCTATTGGCGAGATTTGCACCCGGCTAACATAAAAGTACCAAGAATTCTTTGCGATCATGGCATCTTTTATGTAGTTTTATTTGAAAAAATAACTTTGATTCTTTAATCAAAATGGAAACCTTTCTTATGAAAAGCAAAGGGTTGTAATTGCTTATGGCAGTTACATGACTTGGACTATTATAATATAAGGAAAATGATGGCGATAGAATAATATCTGGCGACTTATCGCCTGTCGCTGGCTAACATTAAAGTACCAAAATGGCCGCCTGTAATATAAAAAGCGAAGGGATCCGTCCGGAACTGTTGATAATAATCACATGAGTTTGACTATTATTATAGAGATTGTTTTCAGATCTAAAAACAGCGAAAAGAATAATATTTCCTAACGATTAAAAATTTATTTACACGTGACTATTAAAAACAGAAAAAAAAAACACTTTAAAATTACTATTAAATGAGTAAGTGTTAAAAGCAGGAAAATATTGAAAATTATGTCTTGAAAATTGCATTTACACGTGAATATTAAAAGAGAAAGGACACTTTAAAATAATAAACACATTAATATGCGTTTAACCCTTTCAGGGCAAGGTATTTCTATTCGTAAAATGTTGAAATCAGTGAATGCCACCAGAATTTACAAACAATTTCGAAATACGGAAATGCTTTTGTTCACTTACTTAATAAAAAGGAAATTTTTTTTTCCAATATTCTGGTGGAAAATGTGGCATTCAAAAATTAAAATTAAGTGGTCCAAAAATGAACACCGCCCTTGAAGGGGTTAAAACGGTAAATTGTAGTAAATTGTATTATGTCAATCGTTTTATAACACTGTTAATAAATTCCGGGAGGCAAATAGTCTGTTTACTTAATTCATTTTATTTTAGCTTACTTTCAAGTGTTTAACTAGTCTTCTTTAATCAAACACGAAAACAACCATTGGATGTCTTAACAGCAACTGATTCGGCCTTCAATTTTTGCAATGAAAGGGAATTGAATGGAAACCCGTTTACTGAGAGATCTCTACAGGCGTTTTCATTATAATTCAATCTTCTCTAACCTTTTTAAAACCGATCAAAGTAGCGTGCTTTTATATTCTGCGGTGTCTGAACGGGGGTTGGCTAGCGTAGCTTGTAGGGGGCAGAGCCTCCTAGTTAAATATAAAAATTGGGGATTGTGTGATTTCCGGTATATTCTGGGAAGAAAGAGTGAACCCACGTGGGAGGGGAAAATTTCAAACTTTTTCTGAATCCGTCATGTGATATCGGAAAGTTTTCGGGCCACTTTTTAATTTTATGAACCTTTCTTCTCCCCTCCCTAGTTTAGCGCCCCGGGGGAGGCACTTTTCGAACTTTTTTGAAATCGTAGCGTTTTTAACATTTTAGATCGGATTTTTTTTTTTTTTTTTACGAAGCCCTCCGATAAATAATTTATAATATATGAAAATTTCAAAGAGAGGGATGGGCAGGGTGTATTCCTGGTGCCACGATAGTTGGAATCCTGGGGGGGGGGGGGGACACTCTTTTCTATCTTTTGTCAACACCCCTCATGTGATATATCATTCGAAAGTTCACTGACTACTATTTCATTTTATATATCTCACGCGCTCCTCCCCATACTTTTCCCCCGCGCGGGGGCACTTTTCTAAATTTAGCGGACACCTCTCATGTGATATATCGTTGGAAAGTCCTGTGACCACTTATCCTTCCTTGCCCTCCCCCTCCCACTTTGCTCCCCGCAGGGTTTCGTTTAACGTATATTCCAGTAGAAGGTTTTCTAATAATGGGAAAATTATAGATCTGATCTCAAATGACGTAGAAAAATCAATAAAAAATATTGATCCCATTTACCATCCTTTTAGTTCATGTCTTTTCCACTAGGGAGTGCTTTTGATTCTTATTTCTTTGGCCATTTTGGTGCTAATTGCCGAAATATTCTAATTTTTGATACTTAAGCTCTCCTTAGCGCTTCATACCTACTCGCGTTTTTTCAACTTTTTTCAACCAGGGCGCGCCGTCACATGACTTTTCCACTCTTGTGGCTCCATTATAGCCTTCCTTTGGTTTGTTGTTTTTTAATTCCATCTGTTTTCAGTTACCATATATTTAATAAAATCTGTCTTATATATATGTAAAAACAATGATTATAATAATCGATTGTAGATTGTCGAAAGTAATCGATGACTGTATCGATTTTTTTTTTTTTTTTTTTTTTTTTTTTTTTTTTTTTTTACGATGACGGTTTTTTTCGATTGGTAAATTTTCGAGAATTGCCCATCACTACAGGTTACTGCCCCGAATCATATGAAATAATAATAACCTGAAATAACATAATTATTTTAAATATCTCACTTTTTAAAAATCGATAGCATTTTGTTTCAAATCCAAAACAACTTTTCTAATATTTTATTTTTCCTCTCACCAGGCAGATTGCCTCTACCTTACTGCACACCGTATACGATGAGCAAATATGCAGCAGTGGCATTTAGTGAATGTCTCAAACAAGAGTTGGATGTCTGGGGTATACGTGTGATATCAATTGAACCTGAATTTTTTAAGTAAGTAATATTTATCATTTACATAAGAATCCAGTAAGGTAACATTACATGAACACATATCCACTTGTAATAAGAATTTTAAATAATAAGGTAATAATTTTAAATAATCTAGGTGACCCATCCAGAGTTCTCTAATTCCGAGCCCGAGATAATAACCTTAAACAAGTAAAAATTAAATTTAAAAAATCAAAAAACCCGACTGCGTAAAAAGCGAACTAATTAATTATTTCTCATCAATGTTAAACTATTTTTTTTATATATTACTTACCTATTTTTTTTATTTACTTGTATTGATGACTTTTAAGTTGTGTTTAATTGTTAGTTCCTATGTATAAACATTGTTTTGATGAGGCCTATAGATGTCTATGAAGGTTAGAATTGCAGTAAAGCTAGAGATCCTACCTACACAGCTTCCAGGTTGTGTAATATTTAAACGGAACTTTTGACTGTAAAATAGTCAATGAAATACCGTCTTCATTTTGAAAGACCTATCCAATGATATGCCACTCAATAGGGTGCGTAAAAATGTTTTTCGTTTCTACCGCCATTTTGTACTTTACGGCCGCCATTTTGAATTTATAAAAACAAAACCTATGTTATATAAACAAAACAGCCTATAACAATCGAACGGTTAAGACGATTCGATAGAGATCTCATTCATTAAAATCCATCCAGCCGTTGGAATGTTTCGAGGGTATAAAGAAATCCATATACCCAGATACGCGTGAAACGCATAGTCCTTCTATACAGTCGGGTAATAAACCTTAAATTTGTATGATTTTATATCTTAAACCGGTTTTGTATGTTTATATTTTTAAGGGGACAAGGGACCTTCAAACTCATTTTTTTATTTATTTTTTTTAATTGTACCTTAAGTACTATTCAAGGGATATGATGAATTATGGTATATATTTATCACACAAGAAAAAAAATTGGAGAAAAATAAACAATTAAATTAAAAAATATATAAAAACCCAACTGCGTAAAAAGTGAACTAATTAATTATTTATCATCAATGTGAAACTATTTTTTTTTCAATTCGCTCACACTCTCGCTATATATATCGTGTTCAAATTTTCAATCGTTAATAAAATACTTATTATTCATCGAGTCAAGCTCAAATAAATTTTTTTAAACTTGTAGTGGATGACACTTGTTGTTAATCCAGTTTTTTTCAAATATTAATTCATTAATTAAATTAAATTAATTAATTTTCAATAATTGAGAGAGCCCTCTTCTTGATCAAGGCATTTTAAGCCCTACTCAACAGGAAAGTAAAATGGGAGAAAACAAAAAAAATTCTCTTATTGACCTAAGTAGGAATTGACATAAAATATATTTTTTATATTACTTGTTTATATTACCTATTTTTGTTATTTACTTGTATTGATGACTTTTAAGTTGTGTTTAATTGTTAGTTCCTATCTATAAACACTGTTTTGATGAGGTCTATAGATGTCTATGATGGTTAGAGTTGCAGTAAAGCTAGCGATACATAATACATACAAAACTTCCAGGTTGTATAATATTTTAACGGAGCTTCTAACTGTAATATAGTCATGAAACATCGTCTTCATTTTAAAAGACCTATCCAATGATATGCCACTCAATTGGGTGCGTAAATTGTTTTTTTCGTCACTACCGCCATTTTGTATTTTACGGCCGCCATTTTGAATTTATAAAAACAAAATCTAGCCTATAACCACCGGGCCGTTAAGACGAATTGATAGAGACCTCATTCATTAAAATCCATCCAGCCGTTGGGATGTTTCGAGGGTATAAAGAAATCCACATACACAGATACGCGTGAAACACATAACCCTTCTTTTCAGTCGGGTAATAAGAAATTTTCCTGAATATTGTAAGCGTTATCAAGAACTTTCAAAATGTCCCAACCTCACTCCATATCAATTAAAATCCCCAATATTTTTATGCTAGCTTGGTTTATTACAAAGAACAAATAAAACGATGCATAGTTTTTTTAAACTAAATATAATTGGAAAAGTTAAAGATAATTAAGCGCAGAAATGGGATGCAAAAATGCTGAAAATTTCATAAAATTTAGAAAATATTTTCTCTTCTTACCTTTATATTCAAATATATAAAATTAAATTCACAGTTTTATTTGGATATATAAATCAAACTGGCGCATAAAAAATATTGGGGGTTTTAATTGATGTGGAGTAAGGTTGGGTCATTTTGAAAGTTCTTGATAATGCTTAAAATATTAAAAAAAAAAAAAAAAAAAAAAAAAAATTCTTGTGCGATAAATATATGCTATAATTCCTATCCCCTTGAATAGTATTTAAGCCCTTGAGGGGCGGTGGTATATATTATATCCCACCTAATTTTAATTCAGATTTACATCAGAAAATTTTAATTAAATTTTACTTTTATAACTTTGGTGGGAAAAAAAGTTGATAAATCACTTTTCATTATTTTGAAATAAAATTTTTCGAAATTTATGGTGTGAATTCAACATTAGAGAAACGTAATTGCTTTCCCCTTAAGGGGTTAAGGTGCAGTTTAAGAAAAAAGTAAAATAAATGAGTTTGGAAGTTCCTTGTCCCCTTAAATGGAAAATTCTTGAGAAAACATGAGCCGAAGCCGATTCGAAACTGCGCGCGTTTTGCCCTTTTCATCTAAAATTTCTCAGATTTTATGTATATATATTTTAATACTTCTACTCGTCAAAACGTTTCGAATTTTTTGTAGGTAGTCTAAATCTGGTCTGCCGAGATGCTCTAAAAGAATTGTGTGGAAATACAGGCGTTTAGTTACTTCTAGCAAAGAAAAAAAAGATCGTCTTCGGGAGACGCAAAATGACCTGCCGTCGTGAATTTTTTGAAAGAGTTAAAATTTGTATTTTTGAAAACCGATTGCACCATCGAAAAAAAGATCTCAGCTGTAAATAGGTATGTTTTTTGAATTGGTACCTCTGAAATGACCTCTGGAAATTGGTACCTCTGACCCTAGAGGGCGTCCCCGAAAGGGAGAAAAAGTCAATCGCGAAAACGACAACCCCCCTTTTTTTTCAAAGGTTTAACACTAATATTTTTTCGAACTAATTGCAGCGTTTAAGGCAGGCCGCACACTGAGGCGACACAATCAACATGTCGCCTGTTTTATGAGTAAAAAAAAAAAAAGAGGTTTCTTCTTTGTTTCAACCTGTTTTTTTCTCCCTAAGACGACGCACTTAATGTTGCTTTTGTTGCCTTAGTATGCGGCCTGCCTGAGACTTAACAGTACGGAATTTAAGAATATCTTCTTTTTTCCGTACCACGAACGGTTCAGCTGATGAACGTTAAGGCGAATAGCCAAAATAAAACAGCATTTGGTTTTTCTCTTCCACGCCCTCAGGAAATTAGGGACTGAAAATCTGCGGGCGCGCTTGCCGATTTTTGCAAAAAAAAAGGTAGTTTTTTTTAATGAGTTTTTAATTACTATCTCGGCTAATTATAAAAAAAAAATAAAAATCTGTCCCTCGGCTGCATCAGGACCTGCCTTGGACTACCCGCATCCAAATTTTCAGACTTGTACGTGCGATAGATTTCGCCGACACACACAGAGCTATCTTTTCTTTTATTAGTATAAATATATGCATGTGTGGGAGGGGAGGTCCATAAGCATTATCTTGTACAGAGCCTCAAAAAATTTCTGATAATCTGTGATAGATATTTTATCATTTGTCTTTCGGCAGAAGTGTCATGAAAGAAAATACAATGCAAAATTTATTTGATAAGTTTATAACAATGGATTTCACATTTCACAAAAAGTACCTTACTTTACCGTGTTTAGAAAGTAAAGCTAATTTTTTAAAGCTAAAATTTTTAAAAATGGACATTTTCTCAACTATTTAAGTACAAACAGATTTTAATTGTTAAAAAATATGACATGGAAAGTTTTTCACTAAAACTATCTCTATTTAATGGATAAAATTAAAATGTATTTATTTGTATTAGTTTATAAGAAGAAATTTCAAAAACAATATTATTTGTTAACTACTTTAAATATTTAACAAATTAACTCCTTGCAATAATATACTAATTTTAATTGCTAAAAGGTGTATAATTAAAACATTAAAAACAGTAAAAAATAGGTTTATTCGACTGTTTACATGTTTCAACGCTACACGAGTCATTTTCAAGACAAATAAATAAAAATATTCTAAAATTGCACGATCTATGAAACGCCACCATTCCATTTTTCACGTACTCTTTCGTATTATGCACGTGTTTTTTTTTTTTACTTGGATGTTATTTTTATTTTCCGTAACCATTGAGTAACTCGAGCAATAATTTTGGTAAGTTAAATGATGACATATTGAATTTTTACGTGTTGCAATCTCCATGGTTTCGCTTTACATGTATACAGACTGGAGGGGAAAAAGAATAAAAGTAACATAATTTTCCCCTCCAGTCTGTACTATCCATCCATTATAAGAGATACCAGAGAGATTGTAACGCGTAAAAAAATCAATATGTAATGATGCACCATCATTTAACTTACCAAAATTATGGCTCCAGTTACTCAATCGCTACGGAAAATAGAAATAAACATCCAAGTAAAATAGAAAATAACGTAAAATATTGAATGATGGCGTTTCATAGACCGGGAAATTTTAGAATATTTTTATTTATTTGTTTTGAAAATGACTCGGGTAGAGTCGAAACATGTAGTGTTGACTCTAGACCAATATGGCAGGGCGCAGCACCCGACGACCCTTTTTAACTAGTTTATGCGCCTGACAAGGTAAATTTTTGATGAAAATCCCTGACTGAAGAATTTCTCTATTTTTTCCAACAATCGATTGGCAAATTTCGTGAATTTTTCTGACAACTGAATGGCAATTTTCACAGTTTTTTTTCTCGCAACTGATTGACGAATTTTGCAATATTATATTTCTATCGATTGGTGAAATTTGTAGTTTTTTCTTGAGACTGATTTGTGAAACTCGTGGGATTTTTTTCATATGGTCGATGGATAAATTTCAACTTTCAGAGCACTTTTTCAGATTTTCCCTGCAACCGATCGAAGAATTTCATTACTTTCTCCTGTGACCTTTTGGTGAATTTCCTGATTTTCCCTCACGACTTACTGGCAAAACTTGCAAGGATGGTTTTTATGCGATCGGTAGAAGAATTAAGCGCCCCCCCCCCCCCTTCCCGCAGCCGACTCATTTTTTTTTCACACGACATAGACATATTTTGCAATACTTCCCTGCAACCAAGGGATGAAATTTACTTTTATTTCCCGCGATCAATGAACATATTTCATGAGTTTTTAACCCACCGGAAAAAGAAATGAATCAAAAGGACACATATAAAACGGCGAGAAGGGACACCACGTCCATAAAGTAATTCAAAAAGGTCGCCGAATGCATGACACTAGTTAAAAAAGGACCGTCGGGCGCATAAACTAGTTAAAAAGGGTCGTCGGGTGCTGCGCCCTGCCAAATTTGCCTAGAGTCAACACCGAAGAATGTCATTAAATTTTGATTTACTATACTTGATTTGATAGATTAGATACTATACTTGATTGAAGAATTTGATTTACTGTGCATGTAAACAGTCGAATAAATCTATTTTTACTCTTTTAATCATACACCTTTTAGCAATTAAAATTAGTATAATTTAAATATCTCTCTATTCTAAAAAAAAAAAAAAGGTAACTTACGCTGCCACCGCCGTCGGTTTTAAATTTTCTGTGACCGGAGGTTTTTCTCCGTTAATATTAAGAAAAATATTGTATACAAAAATATGAAAATCGGCGGTATTATAGAGAAATGTTTGATAAATACGCTGATGCAGACAATTTTCAAATCGAAGAATTATTTAAAGAGACAGTTAATGCTAAAGTTGGACGAAATCGTTCCATTGAAAAGTTTTATAGGAGCAAAAACTATACATGGGAATTAGTTCATTTTTAGATCCTTTTATACGTTAGAATTTCCCGGTGTGCAGATTGCATTTATATTTTTAATTTGACTCATTCTTTGAGGTTTTATTTCTATTTTAAATTCAAATTTTCAGCAATTGAAGAGATATTTTTTACTTGTTTTAGAAAATGGCATTAATTTAAACTGTTGCCAACTGCATAAACAGCGCAAACAATAATGTTTGCTTCAAATTAAAAATTTATTTACACGTGACTATTATAAACAGAAAAAAAACTGTCAAATTAGAACTAAACAATTATGTATAAAAAGCAGGAACTTATTGAAAATTACTTCATAAAAACTATATTTACGCGTGAATTTTAAAAGAGAAAGGATATTGTAAAATAATAAATTCATTAACATGCGTTAGAAGTCTTAAATAGGAAAAATTACGTCACATTACACTTATTACATAAAATGAACAAAAAATAATATTGCAAAACAGTTTAAATTTAAAAATTGCGCGAGACATTTATTTTCTTATTTTGATATGATATTTTCAACTATTTTTGTTAGGACAGCGCAAATAATATTACATTTCTAACAAAAGTATTTTCACGTGAATATTAAAAAGAGAAAGAAAAGTTTGGTGAAAGTTACGTCAGATTAAAAACGATACATTTAAAATAACTTTCTTTTCGCTTTGTTAAAAAATGCCGGGAGACAAAGACTCTGTTTACTTAATTCATTTTATATTAGCTTATTTTGAAATGTTTAGCTGATTTTATTTAATCAAAGACGAAAAAAGCCATTGTATCTTTTAACAGCAGATGATTTTTCCTTAAAATTCCCCAATCAAAGAGAAATGAATAGAAACCCGTTTATAGGGAGATCGCCACTGTTTTTTAAATTATAATTCAATCTTCCAAAATCTTTTTAAAGCCGATCAAATTAGCATGCTTTTAGAGACTGCGGTGTCTGAAGGGGGTTGGCGAGCGTAGCTCGTAGGGGGCCGAGCCCCCTAGTTGTTATAAATATTTCCCCAAAATGCCTGCAATTATATATTTTTTCTAATGTATCTTCAGCTATGAAAGGCAAAAAGGATTGGAGTGGAATTTCTTTAAATTTATAATTTGAGAAGTAAAGGATTTAGACAGTTAACAGATTGGCACCATCCCAAACAAATGAGGGCATTAAAAATTCTAACTTGAGTTTATTATTATTATTATTATTATTTTGGCTATACAATTACGAAATCATTTGAATCTGTTATAAAAACTTCAAATACTCTTTTTCAGTAAATGAAAGTAAAAATTTTAGTGCTAAATTCACCTTGAGTAAATAATTAAAATTCATATAAAAAAGCACAAATAAATGTACTAGAATCACTTGCAGGTGCATTCATATAATATAAAATTATTTAAAATACTTTAGAAATATCTTTAAAATAAATTAAAAACCATTAAAAATCCAAAATGTTTTCAGCCACCACACGGCCATCATCAGTGGATATTTAAATGTTGTTATTACTTTTCTTTGCGCTTATTCGAGAATCATCTAGAAGAGATCATTGTAATTTAAAGGCTGTATGGCAGATAAGATGCCAGATAAAGGTATTCAAATTTCCAACAAAATAAGCTTTCATTTGTTATGCAGCAATTCTTTCCAAACTCCATGGATATCGTATGATAGTGCATCGTTACAAGCTATATCTTTATTAGCAATTGTTTCAATAGATTGCCTTATAATGGCTTCCTGTAATTAACTGTACGAAAGATAACACAAGCCTGCAAAAATGGGGTTGTGTTATATTGCTTAGCTTTTGATAATTGATTCTTAAGTATTTTGTAGCACTGAATCCGAAAATGGCCTTCATTTTTTTGCCATCACGTCTGGCGTTTTTGCAAAATTTTTACTTTTTAACTTTGAAATTTACGATTTGCGAAAACTTCTGACGTCATGGTTAAAAATAAAGGTTATTTTCAGATTTAGTGATAGAAAGTACATAAAAATCAATTATGAAAATTTAAAAAACACAACCATCATACATATTTTATAGCATCATAATTTTGCTATTTTTGGACTTTGAAATTTACGATTTGTAAAAAATCCTGACTTGATGGTTAAAAATGAAGGTCATTTTCGAATTCAGCTCTAAAAAATATATAAAAATCAGCTATCAAAAGTTAAGAAACGCAACCATTACCTGTATCTTTCAGTATCAGATGTTCTCTATTTTTTGACTTTTTACAATTGAAATTTACGATTTGCAAAAAATCCTGACGTGATGGTTAAAAAGGAAGATTATTTTCGGATTCAGCCTTAAAAAATATTAAAAATCAATTATCAAACGTTAAACAACACAACCATCGTAGGCTTGTGTAATTTTGGATTAATGTTTTTTTTATTTTTTAATGTAATTAAATTTTAGTGTATTTTTAAGATATTTCTAATGTATTTTAAATAATTTTATATTATATGTATGTTCCTGCAAGTAATTTTAGTACATTTATTTGTGCTTTTTACTTTCTTCTATATTTACAAGAAGAAAGTATTGGATTCGTGAAATTTTTCGAATTCCGGTTTTCGACTGATTTAAACGTTTTAGGGATCAGAGATCCCGAAAAATATGTTTTTACAAAATGTCTGTCTGTGAGTCTGTCTGTATGTGACACAAATTTTGTGGGCGCTCTATCTCAAGAACAAGTGAACGGAATTTAACAAAACTTCAGATTCAGTTAGCTGATACATGCTGATTACTTTTTGGTGCAAATCACCCACTGCTATGCTGCATTATTCATGATTATCGCAATAGCTCTACCTCAAAAACTAATGCACGAATTTTCATCAAACATAAGATTCAGTTAGTCCCTGATTATAAATTAGTCCTGATTAGTTTTTGGTGTAAATTATCTCTACCGGTGACTCTGCTATGTTGCATTTTTCAGGAAGTATTAACATGTATCATACAGAGGAAAGTTTTGGGATTGCTACATCCGACAAGTATATGAATTTAACTCTTTTTCAGGTTTCCTTGTTTCTCATAAAAGTATGGCACCTTCTGGGAAAAGATGCCAAACAAGGATTACCAAACTATTAGCCATTGACCGTAAACTAAAGATAGAAGTGAAATATTTGGCATTTAATAATGTTAATTTTTAACTCTTGATAATCCTTGTTAAAGATTTAATTAACAAAATAAAATATTGAATGAACAAATTATTAGTAACATATTTAAGTATTTATTATTATTTTCTTCAGGACAGGGTTGACAGATCCTGAAGAAGTGAAAAAAAGGATCGACGCGTGTGCTGCAGCAGTTAAACCTGAAGTTTTAGAAGACTATGGAGAAAAATATCTTAAAAACATCAGAAGCTTTTCTGAACACGTGACTGGTTTTTGCTCTGAAAATGTAGATGCCGTCATAGATGCTTTGGATGATGCAATAAGCCTGAAATATCCTAGCGCAGTGTACAAACCTTGTCGAAACTTTTTATACCAAGTTATCTTCTACATGGCGGAACGAGTTCCATCAATTGTTGTCCACATGGTTGTAAGATTTTATCGTATTATCAAAGGATTTCCAAAGCCCAGAGAAGCTGAAAATTATTTATAATTGTAAATTGAAAGATAAGAAAAACCAAAGACATTTTTATAGTTAATTCTAAAATGTATTTATTCTAATATATTTCTTTAAAAAAATGTATAGTGTTTCATTTATTTCGATGGTATTAATTACACTTGAGCTGACATAATGACGAGACAAAGTGATGAGACAACCACTATGCTCTTATTCTGGATGATCCCAGCTGATTTTTCTTTTTCAGTCTGGGTAAAACCAGATTTTTATTTTCATGCCAAATACATTTGCATCAATGATATTTTTTATACTAGCGATATATCTCCATCACATTGAAATTACACAAGAGTGCTTATATGTACGGATTAGTTAAAATAATCTACCCCAATTATACAAACTAAGAAACTAACCCAATTATACAACTGTTTTCTTTTAAAGTTGAAAAATAAGTATAAAAGTAGTAAATGATTTTTTTTAATACACTATTTTATAAGCATTCAATGTTTAGCTGAGAATTCACGTCATGGCTGCAATTAATGTTTTTTCCCAAACAATTTCTGTTACAATGCGTTAATTTGGCATGGACACCAGGGTCAAATCCAGAGGATAGCTTTTTTTGGGGGGGGGGGAGGGGGGATACCTAGTGACATTTATCCTCGTCGGTCCCTGGGTCCCCGTACGGGGACTCCTGTTCTCTTCCTTATAAAAACTAAAATGTCCGATCTTTTTACATTTTTACATCACTTCTTAATAGCTGAATGTTTTTTGCATTCAAAGCAAACGAATAACTGGCAGCATCTAAGCTGATTCCCGCATAAAATAAATGTTATTTTCAACTGAGTATGCAAAATGCCTAAAAATGCCCGAGAGACAGAGAAAGTGAGAAATTTTCATAAGTATTTAACTTAAATCTTTTTCAATAAAAAATTTTGAGGATTTGTTGATTATTTACTTGTTTAAAGCTCTTAAATTTGTGATTGCGTTAATTTAGGTTAATGGTTATTAAATTGATGTTTATAACCCCTTGAGGGGCGGTGGGATAAAATATATCCCACCTAATTTAAACAAGATTCTCCCCAGAAAATTTTAACTAAATTTTATATTTTTAACTTTGGGGGAAAATCGTTAAAAAATTGCTTTTCTTATTTAAAAATAAAATTTTTCGATTATTCCGGTGAGAATTTAATATTTAGAGACATTTTTGCTTGCCCCTCAAAGGGTTAAGGGGGTTTGTAGTTTTAGATCCATATTTTTGAACCTAAATTACTAAGCGCCTAAAGGATCAATTTCAGAAAATATTTTTTCATATTTTTTCTGTCGTTTACGATGCCATTTTATTTGGAAAAAACCAATGAATAAGCATTTGTATTATTATTTTAGCCTCGGAACTGAAGAGGATAATCAACATAGTCATAATTTCTGCTGGTTAAATCATTCCTTGCAGTTAATTATTAAATGAATATGAAGTAATTATACGATTTGAAAATACTATAGACCCTCAATTATCCAACGTTTAATTAACCGAGGTACTCGGTTAACCAACCCTCTTATTATATAATCCCTCTATCCTCAAAATATGGAAAAATGATAAACCAAACAATGAACGGCGGGTAACAGTAGGGCCGCATTTTCAGTTCAAAACACCTAGAAGGCCTTTCTTTAAGTAAATACATAAGGGAAGAACCAATTTGTCAAGTTGGCTTTTACAAAATTAACACATCATATGAATTTTAGTTTTTAACTGACTAGGACATAATCCTTTTTTTATTCATTCATCAAATACCCTTAAAATCAACCAATGTGGGTGGAAATTTTTTACACATTAGTGGCTTTCTTCAGAAAACATTAACCATAAAATGCGCGATTTTTTATTTTGTTTCGAAAAAATTATATATGATTCTCTGAAAGGTTTATTACACAGGAAAAATAATGAAAAAAATCAGAAATATATTTTTCATACAATACGCCAATATTTTCTTCTGTTGCACATCTGCAAAACAAGAAAAAATACTGTCGTGTGACTGTTTTGCGCGAAAATAATGCAGATTAGTAAATACTTTAATAAGTATGTCTCTAAATACCTTATTTTATATATTTATTTTATAAAACTTAACCTTTATCCCTTTAATTCCCATAATGGAATACGTTCTAGAAATTACGTAGTTCAGAGAACCTGGCTTTATACCAGAAAGTTTCAATGGTTAATTTCGCTTTATTTAAATACGGAATGTCTGTTTTTTAATTAAAACGATTATTGCTATTTTAATTTTCTGATGTGAATTAGGTATATGCGAATAAAAAAAATCTATTAAATTCAAAACAGTGTTCTTTGCATATATGCAAAGCAGCGCACTAAAGGGTTAAGATGCTTGAAGTTTTGAAAGGCCCTTTCTTTTTCTTGTTTCTTTCTTTTTTTGGAAATTTATACGAATACCATTCTTTTCTCAAACAAAAGAGCACTCTTCAAAAATATCATTATACAGAAATTAGAATGGACCTTATGCACGCGACCTGAGTTCGAGGCTAAAATCCGTCTGCTGGTGGTATTTACTGCTGAATATTAGCACAGCAGTCTACGGAGTGTGAATTATTAACGCTTGTTTGTTAAAAATACAGCAAAAAAAATTCTTTGTTGTAGCAGTATATAGTTAATACATTCCAGGTGTCCCAAAAATGACTGATGCATTTTAAAATTCAATAACTTGCAAACGGTGACAGATATTAAAATAATTCTTGCAGAAGTGCTATGTATGATGTCAGGAGTTTTTTTTACAGCGATTCTTAATTTTAGTTTGAATTTCAAACAATAGGTGGCGCTGAGAGCAATAGGTGTTCAGTCCAGACCGGATTTTGGTACTTCGGGATCCATTCAATGCATTTTAACCTCTTTTTATCGCATGGAAGAAGACAGAGGCCGAAAAATCGATCTTGGATTTAGCGGTTATTGCTTGCAGCGCCATCTGTGGATGCTATTTGTAACTAAAACTAAGAATCGCAGCATAAAAACTCCTGACATCTTGCATAACACTCCGTCAAGAATTTTTTAAATATCTGTCACCGTTTGCCAGTTATTGAATTTTAAAATCCATCAGTCATTTTTGGGACACACGGTATATTTTAATATAAATTCAAAATGTTGTTCTGTATGCGAGAAAATTCCCAAAATTTGCAAAATTTCGGCTAAAATTTATGCACTCAACCTGGGTCGAGGCTAAAGTCGTCTGCTAGCGGTGTTTGCGCCTGCGCAGACTGGCATTCTGGCAGTACAGTGGCTAGAATAGCAAATCAACATACCGCCAGCTCTGGAGTCTGACGTCACGAGCTTAAGGCCTATTGCAGCGGCAGCTTCTTTGAAAAGATGAAAAGGTTGCCACACTTTACAGGGAACCGCATAAGGGTGTCAATATTCTGTTGTAGAGATTCAACAAAAAGCACACGAAGTGTCATCGCCTCCCACCTCAACCCATTAATGTCAAAAATCACTGCGCCATATGCCTTTTGACAGGACATAATCCTTTTTTGTTCATTAATTGCCGAAACGTCAGTGAGGCTTACCGTGGACACCCGAAAAATTTTTGGTTTCCGTTTGTCTGTACGTCTGTACCGCAAAAACTGCCGTAAAAAGCGTCAGATTAGACTGATATTTGATAGAGGTTCCCGGATTTAGCTATATAGTTTTTGATTAATTTTGATTCAATCGTGCAAAAATATAGAATATTTCTATTTTTGTCACTCATAATACTTTGCTATGGCAATTCAGACGATTTTCATATTTTCTATTCGTTGAAAAGAAAATGGCGCATTTGATAAATGGATTCAAATGGTAAATTATGGATGCTAAAACTTTCCAATGAGTGTCCTAAAATACTACAATTAACTTGGAATTTTGTTTAATACATTTTTCAGATTTTTTTTTAAGTAGGTATATTACATTTAATAGAATTTTATACATTTGTTCGAATAAAATAAAACATGCTTTATCACTTTGCTTATTTGACATGATACATATTGGACCTTTTCTCTTTTTATCAGTTCCCCTGGAGGGCAGAGATCCCCTGACGAAATGTACGCTTTTATTTAAAATATTATAAGAATAAGCAGCTCATCAGAATTCCAGAATAGCATTGCATAATACCGTGTTTAATTCAATGCTTCTAATTTCCAGAACCTCCGAAGAATTTTATATGCTTATAAATAAATATTTATGTAATTTATAAAATTCAAACTACAGATTATAGGATGCTAAATATTATGCAAAGTGAGATTAAACAAGTGGGTAAGTGTGATCACAGATCGCACAGAGGATTTCGTTTAATATTCGTTTCAAAACGCTTTACCTTTTGCAAAATCTGTTAGTCCACATTTCGCAACCAGGGGTGCACTCTATTCTAAACAAACTTCTATCCGAACGAAACTCCGTTTTACAAACTATCCGTAGATATATTAGTCGAGGAGATCGGCCCATAGCATCCGAGATAGGTAGGCGCCCCTGGAGGTAAAAATTTAAACTAAAATATGTACGGCTATGGTGCATAATATGAAGAGTGGTCAAAGGAGTGTCGGCAAAAATTAGAAAAGTGCACCCCGAATGAAAAGGGTGGAGGTTAGAAAAATGGCTAAAAATGCAGAAGTTAGAGCCCGGAGGGATAAATAATATAAGACTTTTTGAAAATTTTATTATTTTTCCTGTGATCGCAAGTGTTCCGCTATAAGTATTCAAAATTTCACATCTCCAACTTAATTAGGCGCTGAGTTAGAAAATTGCTTAAAATACACACGTTAGAGCCCAGAGGAGGTAAATATAAGACTTATTCAAAATTTTATGATTTGTCGTTTGATGTGAGGTGTTGAGCTGTAAGTATCCAAAATTTCAAGTCTTCAACTTAATTAGGGGCTCAGTTAGAAAAAAAAAAGCTTAAAATATACCAGTTAGAGCTCAGAGTGGTAAATATAAGACTTTTTCAAAATTTTATGATTTGTCGTTTGATATAAGGTGTTCAGCTATAAGAATCCAAAATTTCAAGTCTTCAACTTAATTAGGGGCAATGCTGTAGCTGGGTGGGAACGCGTGGGAACGCTGTTCCCAGAAATATTTGGTTTGTTACCGTAAAAAAAAAAAAAAAATAATATATATATATATATCGCAAACAAGCACTTTTTTTTTTTTTTTTTTTTTTTTTTTTTTTTTTAAATAAGCGAAACGGTAATTTATGCTAGTATTAAGAAGATCCGTTTCACTTATATTCATAAGCCTCTTTAACCGAGTTATTTTCTTCTGATAGACTGGTGGCTTCTACTATTATGAAACAGAAAATCAGAGTTCTAACATTTTACAGCTTCTCTTTCATCGTCACCTAACACATCATTTATAATGACTGTTTCATAATAATGGAAGTCGTGTGCCCATCAGAAGAAAATTATCCATTCCAAAGGTATAAGTTCGATTAAAAAAAACTATTTAATACTTTGAGCAGAAAGAAGAGGCTACGCCTGCAATTTTCATGACACTAATAGAATCACATTGCCACCAATTGGTACGTTTTTTTACCTCTAAAATTTAATAAAAATTTTTGCCATATTTAACCGATGATAATTGTTAGATTTCGGCGATTGAATTAGGCAAAATTTACTAGTAAGTTTTAGTGGTTAGAAAAAAATCTTATAAATTGGTAGATATGCAGTAGCATAATACTGCAGCAAAAAAACTGCAGCAAAATTGACATTCAACAAACAAAAAACTATCAAGGGATTTTTCAAATAAACAATTTCATTCCCTGTTTTTCTTAAAAGTAACGGAAATGTACATCAAAGAAATGTTACCAGTACAATAAAAATTAATAAATAAAGTGAAAATTTATATTTCATCTCCTTAGTGGGCGCCGATTTGTGTAAATCCGGTTATTCGAGTTTTTTGCTTATCCGAGGTGAGCTTGGTCCATATTAACTCGGATACTCGGGAGTCTACTGTAATAATTATAACAGTTAATTGGAAAAAGTTGGCTTTTGGCTAAGTGTTTTAAATTGGATTTTGGATTAGCAAAAATCCAGTATGCATCAACATCTATTCTATGAAAAGGTGAGTTCCCAAAAATATTTTTTTCCAACTACAACACTGATTACGGGCTCAGTTAGAAAAAAAAAAAAAAGCTTAAAATACACAAGTTAGAGCACAGAGGGGGTAAATATAAGACTTTTTCAAAATTGTATGTTTGCCGTTTGATGTGAGGTGTTCAGCTATAAGAATCCAAAATTTCAATTCTCAAATATATATAGTTTCTGAGAACGGGCTCTGTGACGGACAGGCAGACAGACAGAGGAGTGAGACGAATAGGGTTTCGTCAGATGAACGAAACCCTAAAAATGACTTACTGAGCTGACGTTGAGGCCCCAGATATGCAGATTTACTAGTTTATTATATTCGCGGGTGGGTTTCAGGACTTTAATTTTGCATTATTTTAACGCTAGTTTTACACAAAACGGAATTAAATTTTACTCAATTCAATTTAGATAACAAAAATTCCGTAATTTTTCCCTCCAGTATCTTTTTAAGAAAAGCAAGAACGGGAAATCATTCGTCAAGCATAGATTTAATAACACTTCCAAAACACTTTTACAAATCTTTACCGTTTAATAAGGTGAAAGATTATGTCTAACTAAACAATTTGCAAAACACATAACACATTTAACAAGTTGGAAATTGCTCGTCAAACGTGGCAAATGAGGTGCGTTCGTACTATAACTAGTTTTATAATTATTTTTTGCACCCCATACTGTACTGAATGTATATTTTTTTGCACTTTATATGTGCATAGTCTGTAACATCATTAAAATGTACTTGCAATATTTTTTTCTCCATTCCCCGTAATGTAACGGAACAATTTTAACTGTCCCTGTAATTAAACTATACATCCGATTTTCATAAAATTTATGGCTCGACAAAATTTTGCAACAATTATTTAAAATTTCAGACCATTCGGAAGGCTAAAACATCATTAAAATGCACTTGCAATAATTTTTTCATATTGACCGTAATGTAACGGAAAACTTTTGACTGTCCCTGTAATTAAACTATACATCCGATTTTCATAAAATTTAAAATGGCTCGACACAATTGCGCAACAACTATATCTTTAAAATTTCAGACCATTCGGAGGGCTGTAACATCATTAAAATGCACTTGCAATAATTTTCCCCATTGGCCGTAATGTAAAGAAAAACTTTTGACTGTCCCTGTAATTAAACTATACATCCGATTTTCATAAAATTTGAAATGGCTCGATAAAATTTTGCAACAATCATATATTTAAAATTTCAGACCATTCGGTTGGGTAGTTTTTGCTCTGTTATATGCGGACGGACGGACGGACGGACGGACTGAACGACGACTATAGGTACTACGTATTTATATAATTACGAACGCACCTAAAAACCTAACTTCAGGAATTACCAATAATATTCATAAAAATATCCAAATTCTTTTCTGCAGCCTTTGTGCAGCTTGTATAGGATTTATAGTTTATATAGAATTCTAAATTTTAATTCAGTTACGCACGGCGCAGTTTAAAATTCCCCTTCTGAAATTTCCATCAATAAACGGAAATGTACTCGAGTTATTTTGTGCTGCCACTTATATGATCTATAGAATTTCTACACACCAAGTAAGACCGGGATCCGGCAGCACAGGCAATCACCTCATCAAGTTCACGGATGAAATTCTAGGGTTATTTAAATCTTGATTCGCCTATTAAAACGCAATACTTCTGCCAAGTCCTATCTTGATGGAAAACACCTGAAAACCCAATGGACAGTATTCTCGTGACGTCACAGTGGGAATCACGTAGTGTAAAAAATAGCGGCTAGAGCGTTTGTTTATCTTATTGCGTCATTTGATGCAGCAGAAATGCAGGTAAATGCATGCGTAAAATACTGCAGATTTATTTTGTATGAATTATCTTTGATCAATACTTATATACATATTAATTAAAATCCATGTATACGTATTAACTAAAATTTAAAATTTTTATTTTATAAATAAAATGAAAAATAGGCATGACATTACTTTAAAATAGAGAAAAGAATTCATGTATAACCCATACCTGTCCCTGAAAAGGTCTGAAACTCCGTATAAAATAAAATATAAGCATAAATTTTCTAAACACAATGCTTTTCAATGGGGCGGTTATGAATGTTATTCCCAAGCAGACGAATTTTTGTAGCCTCGAACCGAAGGGGAGAATATGGTCCATTTTAGCGGCTGACTCTTAGGTTTACCACTGTGTTTTCTTGCGCCAAAAGGTATGAAAACAAGGAGGACTGGGAGCAAGAAAACACAATGGTAAACCTACGAGTCAGTCGCTAAAATCGGGTTTTCAGGTGTTTTCCACCAAGATATGACTTGGCAGACCGATTGCGTTTTAATATGCGAATCAAGAATTAACTAATCCTATAATTTCATCCGTGAACTCGATGAGGTGATTGTCTGTAATGCTGGCTCCCGGTCTAAAGTCAAAGACAAAAAATTAGCTAAATTTATAAAAGCATTTCGCAAATGAAAATTCAGTTCTAGCAATTATTATTAACAAACAGTACTTTAACTGAATTCTTTTGTGTGTTCCTGTAAATGAACGATGAATGCTATGTACACACAATATTCTATAGTAATCCTCTTGTAAATCACTTATCCACTTCATTTTCGGGTGATCGTAGTATTGTTGGCTTCCTCTGTATGCACTAGGCATCAAAAATGGCAGAAAAGCAGGAGTTAGCTTTGTGTTTTTGCCATTGCCAGACGGTTATTTTTCTCTCTCCTGATTATTGCGCGTTTGATTTTACAGAGGTGTGAAAATTATTAGAATAATTGTGAAATTTACAATAAAATCTTGTTATATTAAAAAAATAATACATTATTTAAAAAATATTGATGCATTTAATGTTTAGTGTGCATCCGCTTGTTTTTCATTAAAGATTCGATACGTCTTGGCATACTTTGTATGAGTTTTTGGCAATTAATTTGTATTTCGTTGTCATGGTGCAAATTTGGATGAGTCTTTTTATCAGACCATTCTTCTTTGTGATGTTGCATGTCTTTAATTTTTTCTTTAGAATGGCCCAAAGATTCTCTATAGGGTTCATATCTGGACTGTTCCCAGGCCATGGAAGTGTTTTCTTTAAATAAAAATTAAAGAAGTACAACATGACAAACAAGAATGGTCTGATAGAAAGACTTATCCAAATATGGCATCATGACAACGAAATACAAATTAATTGCCAAAAACAAAAACTCATACAACGTATGCCAAGACGTATCGAATCTTTAATAAAAAAAATATGAGGATGCACACTAAATATTCAATGTATCAATATTTTTTAAATAATGTATTATTTCTTTAACATAACAAAATTTTAATATAAATTTCACAATTATTCTAATAATTTTCAAACCCCTGTATATTTTTGACTGATTAACCCCTTGCCTGTGGAATACATTTGAAAAAAAAAAAAAAAAAAAAAAAAAAAAAAAAAAAAAAAGAGCCAAGAATGTAAAAAAAAAAAAAAAAAAAAAAATTACTCTTTAATTTTGTTCTTTATTATCATCAAAATATTAGAAATAGATTATTTAAGAAAAAAATTAAACGAAATAACTACTATATTCAATATTGTCACATATATGGAAAATGTTAATGGATTACAGTAATTTTTACTCAAATTATAGCAAAATAAATCAAATAACATAATTTTCAAGATAAATATAACTAGTATATTGTGGCCATCACAAAACTTTCTTCTATATAAATCACGTTAATTAAATCATTTAAATAGTACAAGAAATTACATCAATTTAGAACCAATTCATATCAAAGTTTAGCTGAATTTGAAGTTTGATGAAAATTCGTGCATTAGTTCTTGAAATAGAGCTATAGCGGAAATTCTGAAAAATGTAGCATAGCAGTGCCACCTATTGTGCGATTTAAACCAAAACATAAACAGCACTAATTAATATGAAGGTATACCTGAATCTGAAATTTGATGAAAATTCGTGCATTAGTTATTGAGACAGAGCTATGGTGGAAATTTTGAAAAATGCAGCATAGTAGCGCCACCTATTGAGCGATTTACACCAAACTGTACAAAACGTCAATTCATATCAAGGACTAACTGAATCTGAAGTTTGATGAAAATCCGTGCATTATTTCTTGAGATAGAGCTATTCCGAAAATCGTGAAAATTCTGCAAAATGCAGCATAGCAGCGCCATCTGTTGGGCGTTTTGCACCAAAACGATACCAGCACCAATTTATATCAAGGAATAACTGAATCTGAAGTTTGATGAAAATCCGTGCATTTGTTCTTGAGATAGAGCTATTGCAGAAATCGCAAAAAATGCAGAGTAGCAGCGCCACCTGTAGGGCAATTTACACCAAAACTAATCAGCACCAATTTATATTAGAGACTACTAGAATATACATTTTTATTAAATTCCATGCATTAGTTCTTGAGATAGAACGCCCACAAAATTTGTGTCACATACAGACAGACAGAACCACAGACTCACAGACATACATTTAGTAAAAACATGTTTTTCGGAATCTCTGACCCCTAAAACGTGTAAATCCGTCGAAAACCGGAAGTCGAAAATTTTCATGAATCCAATACTTTCTTCTTGTAAAGATAGAAGAAAGTAATAAACTAATACTAATACAACAATAATATTATTAGGATGAGTGAAGCGAATCCTCTACTAGTCTACTCAAATTACATTTTGTCGTACACTTTACAAAAAAACTATTCAGCATTTTGACTTGAAATTAAACTTAAAAATACATTATGACCTGTAGATTTGCACAATGTTATTTTTTTTTTACAGAATAACCTTAAAAAATTTATTTATTTAATTAATTTATTTTACATGTTTTTCCATTACGGATGCATTAAAAAAAAAAAAAAAAAATGAAGCACGTATATTTTCAGAAGAAAAATTAATAAATCATGGAGTAAGTACTTATAGATAGAATCCTGATTAATTGAATAAATAAAATATATTTTCATTATTCCGCCAAAATATCTCAAAAACTGTTTTTAAAATTTAACTTACTGTTTAACCCGTTCTATGCACGGGAGTTCATGAATTTAATTCTAAAACCAAAATAAAAAATAACTATTCGATTTAGTAAAATATTTTTCTACTATGGCTCATTTTTTTAAATAAAATTTAATTTATCATGCTACTATGGCAGCAGACGATAAAGCTGTATCTTTGGAATAAGGAATAAATAGAATAAAAAATTTTCTTGAAGTTTGTGATAAAATGTTTGCGTTTATCTAAAAAAAAATTGTAATAATTAAGCGGAATTAAATAATCTCTAATTATTTGCATGTGAGGTAAAAGAATTATCGTAATACCCGCGGAGTTTTTTAATATTACAGCGTGGCACACATAATATATATATATATATCTAATTATTTGCATGTGAGGCAAAATAATTATCGTAATACCGGCTACAGATTTTTAATATTGCAGCGTGGCATACGTAATATGTAAGGTAAAAGAATTATCGTAATACCGGCTACAGCTTAAAACTTTATTTACATTAACTTTCTTATATTAAAAATGTATGTTATTTGAGAGGAAAATATGCATTTTAATAGAATACTTTATTAAGATTCGTTGGAGATGGCGCATATTTTGGCTCTCATTCCTTTTAATCATATAATAGTCTCACGATTTCTTTTGTGACATTTTTAAAATACTTTTTTTAGGAAAATTATAACATATTTTTAATGAATTAAAATTTGTGAAAATTCCATTATTTAATTAAATTAAGTATTTTTCAGTGTTAAGAATTCAAATACACAACTTATTCTTATTATGTGAAATAATTTACGCAGACGAAACTTACGCATTTTAAAAGAATTACATTATGATTTTTTTTCTTTTGTAAAGTGGCAACAAAAAAATTGTAAACAAATAAGAATTAAATGTTAAATTCGTTATATAAAGTGTTATTCGAATTCGAAGGTTGAAAATTTAACCAAATGAAACATATTTACTATTAAGAAGTAATTATTCGTATTATTTTTAATATGTTGGCCGTTTAAAAACAATTTATGGAATGTATTATTTCTATTACAAAAAATGCCGAAAAAACGTACACTTACTGGTCGAGAAGAACGCGAACGTGATTTAGCTTTACGGCAAGAGACTAGTTACCAGCGCAAAATACGACGACATGAGGAATCTCTTCTGACAGATAATGCATGTGGTCGGAAATATGCTTTAAATTTCGAAGATGCACAAAAAAAAATTAAAATTATATTTTTGTAAAATTTGTCATCGACGTTCGTTTGACATGCATATTCAATCTGATGGATCTTATAAGACTTGCCATAAATGTACAGTAAATAATGAGCTAAATATTTTTTCTGTAGCTAATAATATGGATCCAGGTCCACAACCGGAAATATTGAAGAACTTAACTTTCGTTGAGGAGCAATTAATTGCTCAAGTTCATCCATTTATTACTGTTTATCGCATTAAAGGTGGTTAGCTTGGATACAGTGGGCAAGTTATTAATTTTCATCATGATATTACAGAATTTTGTACTTTATTAGCTCATTCCATAGATACTATATCACAGTACATATTTGTTAGAAAGCAAGATGGTGAAGAATTCAAAGATTTTATTGTAAATCGTTAAAACGTTAAGTCTGCTTTAGAATTTCTAAAGGAAAATAATCCTTGGTATCGTTATATTACTATTGATGAAAATAATTTGCAAAGTTTACCCGAAAATGAAAATATTTTTCAGCGAATAATACTCAGTCAAGAGCAACAGCAGATTTATTTACCATCAGTTGAAAAAACTTTGAATTCTGTAGATGATCAATGTCCATGGACAAATAATATATATGAATCCGGAACCCCGATTGTGACTTTCAGATGTAAGCGAGAGGCAATAAATAGTATGTTAGGTTTTAAAGAAGGAAATGATGAATGCAGTGTCATTCCTTGGCCTCAGATAGATACTAAGCCTATAAATGAAGTTTCATGGGATAGATATATTTGTAGAGCTTTTCATACGTTATTTCCAACAGGAAGAGGTGATCTTAGAGATGCTAGAGTTCGTAAAATTACACCAAAAGAATTATTTAAATTTCTCATGATATATGACGATGGAAGATTTGCACGGCATCCAAGATTTAGGTTTTTTGCTTTCAATAGCATAGCGTTGGACAGCATTACAAAATGAATTATTTTTATTAAAAAAAATTCCCGCCTACATGATGTTGAAACAGTTGGATAACTCCAGGAACGGTTGCAGAAAGATCGTACATTGTACAAGCCGATTTTATCTTTCAATGCTAATTTAAGATCATCGAGCTGTTATTGCTTTATCAGATCACGAGAGTTGTTAGACATGGTTGAGGAATTGGGAACTCCTATTGTTTTCATTACACTTAGAGCAGCTGATTTATACTGGCCTGAAATTTATTGCATTATTGACGCAGACTATGTTTACACTAATTGTAACCAAAATTCTGACTTCATCAGAAAATCAAAATTGTTGAATTGTAATCCTTTAATCGTTGCTTACTTTTTTCATAAGCGGTTGGATTTTTTTATGGAACATTTTTTCAAGAAATATTTCAAAGTCAAGGACTTTAGGTTTCGTATTGAGTTTCAACATAGAGGTAGTCCTCCCATGCATGGTCTTTTATGGTTTGAAGATGCTCCTGATGTAAACAATCTTAGTTCAAATAATGATGAAAAGATACGTAAAATTGTAAAATACTTTGACGAATTCATATCGTGTTGGCAACCAGATCCTAATCAAGTTTATGATATACATCCATCTAAATTTCATTTTACGGATGTGCCTGATGAAGCTGCTGACTATAATCACTTAATACGTGCAGTACAAATGCATAAATGTTCTAAAGCTTATTGTAAGAGAAAGAAAAAAGATTCTTCTGAAGTCACATGTCGTTTTAGAATTTTCCAAAGAATGTTCTCACGAAAGTAAAATTCAGTTCCTTACTAATGAACCCGAATACATTTCAAAAAGAAATAGTCCTTATTTAAACAGTCATGGCCCACAAATTTTTAAAATTTGGCGAGCAAACATGGATTCCCAAGCAGTCATTTCCATTCACGCAGTTCTAAAATATATTGCTAAATATGCTAGCAAAGATGAACCCAGATCAAAAGGGATGAAAGATTTCATCAGACAAACAGTTCTAGAGTCACGCGATAATATCAATGTTCAGCAGATAATTCAGAAGATTTTAATAAAAATGTGTGCTGAACGTGATTATTCTGCCCTGGAAATATTTTGGGTGTTAATGGGATGGCCTTTGTATAAGTCATCTCGTCAGTTTGTTACCATTAATTTAGCAAGGAACGCATGGGAACAATTAGATATGAATAAGGAGAATGGAAGCATATCCGTTTCAAATATTTTAGAAAAGTACGAGCAACGCCCAGTGAGATTTGAAAATATGTCCTTGCAGAATTATTTCACAAACGTTTTTAACGCGGTAAAATTTTCAGTATCAGAAAAAAACCATTTATCCCCAGAGATATGCCGAAATTGAAATATGATCCCAATAATGTCAATAATGAAGATTTCTATAAGCAACAAGTTATGTTGCATATTCCTTGGTGTGATTTTTAAATTATGAATCCAAATAATACTTCATAGAAAGTTATATATGAATAGCATTTTGAGAATAATGAAATTCAGAGATTGGATTTAGAATATCTGTTGCAAAATTTAGAAGATGAGGAAGAATTTGAAGAAATTGAGTCTACTGAAATAAATCAACCATTTGACTGGATGAATGTCGCTTCAAGACAAAATAATGCACAGGATGAATCAGATTTGATCAGAAGGGACATTGATATAAGGTATAACTGGCATACCGTTCAAAGTCAAGATTTGCTTAATAAATTACAGAATTTTATTGAAAATGAAAAGGTGAAAGAGAGTGAAAAAAGTGGTTGTGTCACTGTTCCTTCTAATTTGGCAAATTTCGTCTTTTCCCATGAATAGTAAAAAATAATAAATATTTTTGAAGAACAGCTCAATTTCTTGCAAGGTCATAGGCTAGAAATGCCAATAAAAAGAACTGTTGTCCAAGGAAAAGCAGGTTCTGGAAAAAGTACTTTAATACATTACTTCACTGCTTGATTAAATGAAACATTTGGTCCACCTTCTTTTCAATTGCTTGCACCAACTGGTGTTGCCGCAGTCAATATAAATGGATCAACGATTCATTCAAAACTTTTATTGGGACTAAATCAAAAGCTAAGAGATTTTAGTCCATATTCGATTGGTCAACTTCAGGAGGAGTTTCGGAATTGTAAATACATTATTATAGATGAAATGAGTATGATTGGATGCAGTCTTTTGCGAAAAATAGATTTACGATTACGTAGTGCTGTGCCATCGAAACAAGATGAACCTTTTGATGTAATGTTCTTATATCTATTTTGAGATATCAAACAACTACCTCCAGTAAACGACAGGCCTCTTTACAGTGACAAAAATCAAGGAAGTGAGTTTCTTTTGGAAGGACAATTGTTATTTTCTTCGACTATTCAAAAATATTTTTTTTTATCTTCATCCTTCCGGCAAGATGAAACTCAACAAATATTTTGTAGCATACTTGATCGAATTAGCAATGGAGAATGCACTACTGAAGACTATGAAATATTAATGAATAGAAGCTTACATTCTCTTTCAAAAAGCGAACAGCATTTATTTAAAGATGCAATTAGGCTGTTTTCAACGAATAAAGACGTAAAAGAATATAATAATAAAAAATTAAAAGAACTGTGGCAACCTGTTGCCTTGATTCAAGCTCTTCATAATTGTACTAAAGCAAAGTTGGCCGATTCTGAAATGACAAACGGACTTGAACCATTTCTTACTTTATCAATCGGGTCTAAAGTAATGTTACGTTCTAATTTGTGGACCGAAAAAGGTTTAGTAAACGGGGCTTTAGGCTATGTTGCAGATATTATTTATGAAGAAAATCACGGGCCACCAGACCAGATGCCGCGAATAATCATGGTTAAATTTGAAAACTACAGTCATTCAACTTATGAGAATGGCTGCGTTCCGGTTCCACCAATAACTAAATTCTAAAAAAAAAAATGGAAATATAAATTGCTCAAGTAAACAATTTCCTCTGCAGTTAGCTTTTGCAGTTACAATTCATAAATGCCAAGGTTTAACATTAGATAAAGCAGTCGTAGATATTGGGGATAAAGAGATATCAATTGGCTTAACGTACGTAGTGTTGTCGAGAATGAAAACCATTCAAGGTTTAGCATTCAATAGAAAATTTCCTTACGAGAGATTCTACAATATCAAAAATTCTCGTATGCTAACATCCAGAAAAAGAAGAAATTACAGTGAAAAGTTTTACAGTTAATAATTCTTAGTATCAACCAGGGCAGATTTCAAATGTTTTCCCAGAAAATAGGATTTTGAAGAAGTAACTTTCTTCAAGCTCTCTTCGAATATATTATTCTAAGATTGCTATCAAAGATTATTTGATGTGAATTACAAAGATTAGAAACATACCTTTTTCAAACCATTCGAGAAACCACCAGAGGCTATTGTAAAACGTAAAAACATCTTTAAAAGAGCTTCTAGTTAAAAATTTAAAAGTATTTTATAAAATTTTGCTTCGAAAATATTTTTATTTATACCAGTCTTATATCATAAATAAAAAATTCCGCGGAAATTCTTAGTTATTTGGCTGAATTTACATTTCTAAAATTAAAATGCGCCAAAGCATAAAATAACGTTCTTGCTTAATAAAGATGCAAAAATAATAGAAAAAAATATTGTTACTTTCAAATATTTATCTTATTAAATAATGCTTCCCGAATCCAAACAAAGCATGGCTTTTGCTAGTTTATATCAACTGTCATGAATTCCATGTCCCTCAGATTCCTTTGAATTTCACAAATCCTTTACAGTATGGCATATACAAAAACATGGCATGGCACACAAGCCTACATCACAGTCTTTACAATAAACTCGAGTCTTATCTCTTGCTCTTTTCATCAGTTTTACGACAACAAAAGAAACATTGTCTGATTGGAGAATCGATAGAAGAATATTTTCTTATCATGAAACAATATGCTCGCGTGGTAACATCGAGGATTCCGCATTAATGCAATACATCATAAATGGTATACTCGACCCTGTTTTCAGAAAATCAATGTTATATGGATGCCAATCCATTGTAGAATTCAAGCAAAAGCTCAAAATTTATGACAAAATTCGACATAACTTTGAGAAGAGTAAATTTCGTAAAGTCAAACTCGAAATGCCAGCGAAAGACAAATCATTTCGACCAAAATCTGATCTTTTTTGCTTTAATTGTGGTTTGTCAAATCATAAAAGTAGCCAATGCAGACATAAAGACAAAGGCCCTCGTTGTTTTAATTGTTCGAATTTCGGCCATAAATCGGCTGAATGTGATCAACCAAGGAGGCCTAGAGTTAAGTCAGAACCCTCAATGTTTCCACAGTTATGTCGAACACTTTCATGACCAAACAAGTCATTATTTCGTCTGTAAATGTTACATCATTGGTAGACACAGGTAGTGAAAGAAGTTTGCTAAAGAAAAGTATTTACCGCAAACTCCCTACAGTCTCGAACCTTGAACATTCAACCATCACATTAACTGGATTAGGAAATACTATAATCAAACCCCTGGGTTTTTTCTCTACGGACATTATGATAGATGATTTTAATTATACAACTAATGTTTATGTAGTCTCAAATTATTCCATATCTTTTGATCTTATTATTGTTACAAATGTTATACAACAAAGTATTTTAACAATTTCTGGAAATAATATTTCGATGCAAAAAATCGAGAAAAATGACGATACGTCCAATAATTTTTTGATTAATGTTGCTCATGTGTTAGACGATCTTAATCTTGATTTATCTCATATTACCGATGAAACAATACGTTCAAAAATTTCAGAATTTATTCAAAATTATTCCCCCAGAAAAATAAAGACAACTGATGTTAAATTATCAATTCATCTGGAAAACGAAGAACCTGTCACTTGTCCTCCCAGACGCTTGGCTCCAATAGAGAAAAACTTCGTCGAAAAACAAATTTCTGAGTGGCTCGAAAAAGGAATTATTCGCAAAAGCACTAGTAATTTTTCATCACCTATTGTCCTAGTAAAAAAGAAAGATGGTTCATATAGATTGTGTGTAGACTGTAGAAAATTAAACTCTAAAACACATAAACAACGTTTTCCCCTCCCAGTAATTGATGACATTATTGATCAGTTGCATTCTGCAAAAGTATTTACTACTCTTGACCTTAAAAATGCTTTTTTTCATGTCGAAGTAGAAGAAAATAGTAGAAAATATACTTCTTTCGAAACACATTCTGGTCAATTTGAATTCTTATATATGAATTATGGCCTTAGCGATGCACCCATAGTGTTTCAAAGATATATTTATAACGTTTTTTGAGACCTCATTAATGAATATGTACTTATTGTCTATATGGATGACTTCATAATACCAGCTGAAAACGAAGTCGAAGGACTCCAGAAATTACAGCGCGTCCTTACAACTGCATCCGAATATGGTTTAGAACTGAATCTTAAAAAATGCCACTTTTTACAGAGAGAAATTGATTTTTTGGGTTACCACATTAAAAATGGTCAACTTGTACCCATCTCCCTTAAAAACTAAAGCTGCCTTCAATTTCCCAGAACCTAAAAGTATAAAAGATGTACATTCATTTATACTTTTATACTTTTACATATTTTCGTAAATACATTAGAGATTACTCTTTAATAGCTAAGCCTTTAACAGATCTCCTTAGAAAGGACACTACATTTCACTTTGGTAACCAGCAACGAAATGCATTTAATCAGCTGAAACACATCGTTTCTTCAGGTCCTGTTTTAAGCATTTATAACCCTAGTAACGAAACAGAAATTCACTGTGATGCATCTATTGACGGTTACGGGGCAGTCCTCCTTCAAAAGTCTTCTATTGACAACCAATTTCACCCTGCCTATTTTATGAGCAAAAAAACCACAGATGCCGAACGTAAATATTCAAGTTATGAATTAGAAGTTTTAACTGTCATAGAAGCCCTTAAAAAATTTCGCGTTTACGTTCTAGGTATTCCTTTCAAGATAGTATAGTTACAGATTGCAACGCATTCGCTCTTACTATGAATAAAAAAGATCTTTGCACCAAGATTGCTCGATGGGCTTTAACGTTAGCTGGCTATAACTATACAATCGAACACAGACAAGGTACACGAATGCGCCATGTCGACGCTTTAAGTAGAAATCCAATATGTATGATCATTCAAGATAGTTTTACTTCCAAAATCATACAATCACAGAACACTGACGAACATATACAGGCCATCAAAGAAATTTTGAAAACAAAGCCACATGACAACTATTTCCTTAAAAATAACGTTCTCTATAAAACTCATAAAGGTATCGATCTGGTAGTTGTCCCGGATGAAATGCAGCTAAATGTCATTAAACACGTTCATGATAAAGGACATTTTGGCCGTAAACGCTGTGAAAAACTCCTTAACGAAGAATTTCTCATCCCTAATATGTCAAATGAAATTGATAAAATTATAGCAAATTGTGTAACGTGCCTTTTGTATAATCGCAAACGAGGAAAACAAGAAGGTGAATTACATCCCTTACCTAAAGAAGAGACTCCTCTCCAAACCTACCACATTGATCATTTAGGCCCTCTTGAAACAACCAACAAAAATTATAAACATATTTTGTCTTTAATAGATGCATTTACTAAATTCGTCTGGTTGTATCCCTGTAAAACCACTTCTGCTACCGAAGTTATATCAAAACTACGACAACAAAGTTACACTTTTGGCAATCCTTCCACCATCATTAGCTATAAAGGTCCTGCCTTCACCAGCGAAGAATTTGCTGATTATTGTCAAGATGAAAATATAAAGCACGAGGCAGTTACAACTGGTCTTCCCCGTACCAATGGTCAAGTAGAGCGGCTTAATTCCACCATAATTTCTGTAATCTCTAAAACGTCCAAAGACGAACCGACCAAATGGTTTAAACATGTTCCTAAAGTTCAACAAGTCATTAATTCAACTTACCAACGAAGCATTAAGAAAACACCGTTTGAAATATTATTTGGTACAAAAATGAAACAGAAAGAAGATGTACAAATTATTGACCTCTTAAACAGTGCAGTCGAAGAACAATTCATGAAAGACAGAGAAGATCTCCGTAAAGAAGCCAAGAAGAATATTCTGGAAATTCAACAAGAAAATCGCAAGCACTATAATTTACGATGTAAGAAACCCCGGAAGTACAAGCTTGGTGACCTTGTAGCAATTAAGAGAACCCAGCAAGGACCAGGTTTAAAGTTGAAATCTAAATTCTTAGGTCCGTATAAAGTAATCAAAGTGAAGTCTAACGACACCTACGGCGTAGCGAAAATCTCATCAACTGAAGGACCGATAAATACTAGCTCCTGTGCTGAATACATGAAACCTTGACCATACGAAAACTAAAACTTAAAAAAAAACATTTTTTTAAATCTTTTCTTCTTGTGTGTTATGAACATTTTATAAGTCAATACTTTTAAAGAAATTTTCATATGATGTTACGCCACTTCAACTAGACTGACTGATCTTTCTGACGTGCAGATTAATTTTTTTTTTCTTCTTTTCCCCTAAGAACAGTTACTGGTTTTTGTTTTTGTTTCTTTTTCAGATTCTATTTTAGCACATGTCGCTGCTGCAGCTCCAGATGTCAGGACGGCCGCCTGTGGGAATTTCGTAAGAACACTTGAATCAGACTGAATGCTTCCGACGTCTGTTTTCAAGATTAAAAAGGAAAACGAGCCTTAACGAAGCTGTGTGAAGTGGAAATGCAGAAAAAGTAAATAGAACGAAAATGAGTTCGACGACGCAGGTTTTGTTAAAAAGGAACAGAACATTTTTCGGTAAAATAAGATAGAATATTTAAACGACGTAAGAAAATCTCAGAAATATTCGACGGTGATGAAATCAACATTGTTGCTTTTTAAGCTAAATAGAGATCGAAAAGAGTGCTTTTTAACTGTATTTTTGTTTTGTCTTCGCCTTAATAAATGTCAGTGTTCGTCTCAGAAGAGAGTTATGATTTATAAATAGAGCCACATCCCATATATCCATCACATGAAAATTCATTTAGGTTTAGTATCTATCTGAGGCCAAGGAATGACACTGCATTCATCATTTCCTTCTTTAATATCTAACATACTATTTATTGCCTCTCGATTACATCTGAAAGTCACAATCGGGGCTCCGGATTCATATATATTATTTGTCCATGGACATTGATCATCTACAGAATTCAAAGTTTTTTCAACTGATGGTAAATAAATCTACTGTTGCTCTTGACTGAGTATTATTCGCTAAAAAATATTTTCATTTTCGGGTAAACTTTGCAAATTATTTTCATCAATAGTAATATAACGATACCAAGGATTATTTTCCTTTAGAAATTCTAAAGCAGACTTAAACGTTTTCACAATTTACAATAAAATCTTTGAATTCTTCACCATCTTGTCTTCTAACAAAGATGTACTGTGATATGGTATCTATGGAATGAGGTAATAAAGTACAAAATTCTGTAATATCATGATGAAAATTAATAACTTGCCCACTGTATCCAAGCTAACCACCTTTAATGCAATAAACAGTAATAACTGGAGGAACTTGAGCAATTAATTGCTCCTCAACGAAAGTTAAGTTTTTCAATATTTCCGGTTGTGGACCTGGATCCATATTATTAGCTACAGAAAAAATATTTAGTTCATTATTTACCGTACATTTATGGCAAGTCTTACAAGATCCATCAGATTGAATATGCATGTCAAACCAACGTCGATGACAAATTTTACAAAAATATAATTTTAAATTTTTTTTGTGCATCTTCGAAATTTAAAGCATATTTCCGACCACATGCATTATCTGTCAGAAGAGATTCGTCATGTCGTCGTATTTTGAGCTGGTACTTAGTCTCTTGCCGTAAAGCTAAATCATGTTCGCGTTCTTCTCGACCAGCAAGTGTACGTTTTTTCGGCATTTTTTGTAATAGAACTAATACATTCCATAAACTGTTTTTAAACGGCCAACATATTAAAAATAATACTAATAGTAATTACTTCTTAATAGTAAATATGTTTCATTAGGTTAAATTTTCAACCTTTGAATTCGAATAACACTTTATATAACGAATTTAACATTTAATTCTTATTTGTTTACAATTTTTTTGTTGCCACTTTACAAAAGAAAAAAAATCATAAGATAATTCTTTTAAAATGCGTAAGTTTCGTCTGCGTAAATTATTTCACATAATAAGAATAAGTTGTGTATTTGAATTCTTAACACTAAAAAATACTTAATTTAATTAAATAATGGAATTTTCACAAATTTTAATTCATTAAAAATATGCTATAATTTTCCTAAAAAAAAGTATTTTAAAAATTTCACAAAAGAAATCGTGAAACTATTATATGATTAAAAGGAATGAGAGCCAAAATATGCGCCATCTCCAACCAATCTTAATAGAGTATTGTATTAAAATGCATATTTTCCTCTCAAATAACATACATTTTTAATATAAGAAAGTTAATGTAAGTAAAGTTTTAAGCTGTAGCCGGTATTACGATAATTCTTTTACCTTACATATTACGTATGCCACGCTGCAATATTAAAAATCTGTAGCCGTTATTACGATAATTATTTTGCCTCACATGCAAATAATTATATATATATATATATATATTATGTGTGCCACGCTGCAATATTAAAAAACTCCGCGGGTATTACGATAATTCTTTCACCTCACATGCAAATAATTAGAGATTATTAAATTCCGCTTAATTATTACAATTTTTTTTTAGATAAACGCAAACATTTTATCACAAACTTCAAGAAAATTTTTTATTCTATTTATTCCTTATTTCAAAGATACAGCTTTATCGTCTGCTGCCATAGTAGCATGATAAATTAAATTTTATTTTAAAAAAATGAGTCGTAGTAGAAAAATATTCTACTAAATCGAATAGTTATTTTTAATTTTGATTTTAGAATTAAATTCATGAACTCTCGTGCATAGAACGGGTTAAATTTAAACAGAAGTTAAATTTAAAAAACAGTTTTTGAGATATTTTGGCGGAATAATGAAAATATATTTTATTTATTCAATTAATCAGGATTCTATCTATAAGTACTTAATCCATGATTTATTAAGTTTTCTTCTGAAAATATACGTGTTTCATTTTTTTTTTTTTCAAAAATGCATCCGTAATGGAAAAACATGTAAAATAAATTAATTAAATAAATAAATTTTTTAAGGTTATTCTGTAAAAAAAAAAAAAAAAAAAAAAAAAAAAAAAAATAATAACATTGTGCAAATCTACAGGTCATAATGTATTTTTAAGTTTAATTTCAAGTCAAAATACTGAATAGTTTTTTTGTAAAGTATACGACAAAATGTAATTTGAGTAGACTAGTAGAGGATTCGCTTCGCTCATCCTAATTATCTGTGACCAAACAATATCCATTTCCTAACAGAAGTTTCATCAATGACATACCTACTTGACCAGACATGCCGAGATGTGCATATTCGCTGTCAAGCTTTGTGCCCTTTCCCGTGTAGACGCTGCTTGAAAAATGTAGCCAGTCTTACTCTCACATACCATAAATGTTTTTATGCCAAACCGAGATCTTTTTAGAGGCATGTATTGGATCCATTCCAATCTACCCTCATGTCGCATCAGGCTTTCATCAACAGTGACATCAAGCGGGGATGTAAAGTGAACAAAATTTGGCGTCGAGAAAGTGAAAAATGGGCCAAATTTTGTGCAGCATTAGGATGTGTTTCAAGGTTGACTTCTTCATTGTTCACAAAATGTAAATATTTTCTTATCATTTGAAATCTGTCGCAGGACATAACATTGCGAAAGAATGGAGTTTCAAGACATGTCTTTTTTGACCAAAACATTGAGACATCGGGCTTCTGAATAACACCCTGTAAAACATGGAGCTACAGAAATATTTTCATTTTATTGTCATTTTTAGGCACCCACCTTTTTGACTTCAGATGTTGCCTTTCAGTGCATTGTTGTGCATGTCTATTAGTCTCTTCCGTAACGGTGTGAATCAAATTGTCATCGAAAAATAGTTCAAAAGTAGCCGCATTTTAAAAGAATTATATTATGATTTTTTTTCTTTTGTAAAGTGGCAACAAAAAAATTGTAAACAAATAAGAATTAAATGTTAAATTCGTTATATAAAGTGTTATTCGAATTCGAAGGTTGAAAATTTAACCAAATGAAACATATTTACTATTAAGAAGTAATTACTATTAGTATTATTTTTAATATGTTGGCCGTTTAAAAACAATTTATGGAATGTATTAGTTCTATTACAAAAAATGCCGAGAAAACGTACACTTACTGGTCGAGAAGAACGCGAACGTGATTTAGCTTTACGGCAAGAGACTAGATACCAGCGCAAAATACGACGACATGAAGAATCTCTTCTGACAGATAATGCATGTGGTCGGAAATATGCTTTAAATTTCGAAGATGCACAAAAAAAATTTAAATTATATTTTTGTAAAATTTGTCATCGACGTTGGTTTGACATGCATATTCAATCTGATGGATCTTGTAAGACTTGCCATAAACGTACAGTAAATAATGAACTAAATATTTTTTCTGTAGCTAATAATATGGATCCAGGTCCACAACCGGAAATATTGAAAAACTTAACTTTCGTTGAGGAGCAATTAATTGCTCAAGTTCATCCAGTTATTACTGTTTATCACATTAAAGGTGGTCAGTTTGGACACAGTGGGCAAGTTATTAATTTTCATCAAGATTACAGAATTTTGTACTTTATTAGCTCATTCCATAGATACTATATCACAGTACATCTTTGTTAGAAAGCAAGATGGTGAAGAATTCAAAGATTTTATTGTAAATCGTTAAAACGTTAAGTCTGCTTTGGAATTTCTAAAGGAAAATAATCCTTGGTATCGGTATATTACTATTCATGAAAATAATTTGCAAAGTTTACCCGAAAATGAAAATATTTTTTAGCGGATAATACTCAGTCAAGAGCAACGGCAGATTTATTTACCATCAGTTGAAAAAACTTTGAATTTTGTAGATGATCAATGTCCATGGACAAGTAACATATATGAATCCGGAGCCCTGATTGTGACTTTCAGATGTAATCGATATCAATAAATAGTATGTTAAGTATTAAAGAAGGAAATGATGAATGCAGTGTCATTCCTTGGCCTCGGGTAGATACTAAGCCTATAAATGAATTTTAATGTGATAGATATATTTGTAGAGCTTTTCCTACGTTATTTCCAACAGGAAGAGGTGATCTTAGAGATGCTAGAGTTCGTAAAATTACACCATAAGAATTATTTAAATTTCTCATGATATATGACGATGGAAGATTTGCACGGCATCCAAGATTTAGGTTTTTTGCTTTCAATAGCATAACTTTGGACAGCATTACAAAATGGAATTATTTTTATTAAAAAAAATTCCCGCCTACATGATGTTGAAACAGTTGAAAAACTCCAGGAACGGTTGCAGAAAGATCGTACATTGTACAAGCCAATTTTATCTTTCAATGCTAATTTAAGATCATCGAGCTCTTATTGTTTTATCAGATCACGAGAGTTGTTAGACATGGTTGAGGAATTGGGAACTCCTATAGTTTTCATTACACTTAGAGCAGCTGATCTATACTGGCCTGAAATTTCTTGCATTATTGACGCAGACTATGTTTTACACTAATTGTAACCAAAATTCTGACTTCATCAGAAAATCAAAATTGTTGAATTGTAATCCTTTAATCGTTGCTTACTTTTTTCATAAGCGGTTGGATTTTTTTATGGAACATTTTTTCAAGAAATATTACAAAGTCAAGGACTTTAGGTTTCGTATTGAGTTTCAACATAGAGGTAGTCCTCCCATGCATGGTCTTTTATGGTTTGAAGATGCTCCTGATGTAAACAATCTTAGTTCAAATGATGATGAAAAGATACGTAAAATTCTAAACTACTTTGACGAATTCATATCGTGTTGGCAACCAGATCCTAATCATGTTTATGATATACATCCATCTAAATCTGGGGGCACGGCAGTGACCCTGCCAAGTCGAGAAAGCACAGCCGTAAGCATCCTTTTCTGGAAGCAACTGAGGGTACTTTTGACAGCCCTATATCCCTTCGCTGGAATTTCCCAGGAACTTCAAGCTTTGTTTTTCTAAAAGTACTCTTCAAACGGAAGCAAATGGTAAAATTTCCGCGTTTCTATCTTTTCTAGTTCAGAAAATATATCAAATCAAAGTTTCGCTTTTTCGACACTGACTGACCGACTCACCGATCATCAAAAATCTGAGGTACATCCTGTAGCCCTAGAAATTTGAAATTTGGTAAGAAGGTAGTATTTGGGATACAAAGAAAGGAAAAATTAAAAAATTTGGAAAATTCGAAAAAAAAATCGAAAATCTTTTATTTTCCGTAATCGGAACTACTGCTAATAATGTTGCTCAGTGATTATCAACATGATAAAACGCAGTTTGTCAACTAAACCATCGGTTTTTCAACTATACTAAATCGAGCACGAAATAGCTGGGTCCTGAATACAGTAAAATTCGTTTTAATTGACTAGAACAAATAAAGGTACTACTTGATTATCCCGTCGACCGAAAAACTATCGCCAAACTATAAGATTAAATGCCAATAATGGATGATCGTAAATGTCGCATTCATTTGACATTAAATACCATACAAGTGTTTGTTACGTCATCAAATGATTTTTAATTCGACTTTTTACTTGTAGTTTCATTAAGGTTTTATTAATTTATTTGTTTTTTCGTTATTTAAAATAAAAATACGGAAATTTGTATAATTTGGCGAATTGTTTGACGAAATTGATCGATGGGATAATCAAATAGTACCCAAATAAAATTAATTTATTTTACCAAATGTTAATTTAGTGAATTTAAATATTTTATAAACATTCTGCAAATATGCTAACATCTCTTGATAGATAGAAGCTCTTATACTTTTGCTATATTTAGCATCGCTACCATATTATTTTAAGCATTTCTATAGTTTGATGCAATGTCGATAGACCATGGCGCAAAACTAGCAGCAGTTTTAAAAGCAAGAGAATTTTGCTGTCAAACTTACCTCATATTTACAAAATAGCTCACATTTGCTGCCAAACTATTGACGTAGACAACAATTGTTGAAGAATAATAAATTCAATATTTATAAAACATGGAGAGTGGCACTCGGGATATGACTAACATAATCGCATACGTAAAAAAAAAGTTTACTTTTTTTAATGGCAATACAAACTCCCCTGCGATGTATAATTTTTTAAAATATGTTTTTTAAGTAATCAAATTATCGATTTGGAATTTAAAATCAACTTCTACATTCCCCTCTCTCCAGAAAAAATGACATATTGAAAAGAAATCAATTATTTTTATATTTAAAACTTAAACATCATCACTTTTGCACCACTATGACGTCATTTTCTCTGACTTTTCACTTTCAACTGTGCTAAGACTACGAGCGGTAGATATGAATATTCAGTAACAACCGTTAGTGGACTTCCAAGGGAGGCCATTTTTCATCTGTAACCGAAATCCGCAATAAACGATGCCTTTAACATTAATTAAATATGATGGAGAAATGAAACTGTCCGCATTAACCGAAGATACGTCTTAAGAGGCGACGCATTAACAAAAATTCCGCTATATTCTCCGCAACTTATTGATGTTTTGCGGATAGTATCTATCACATTTCTACATTTACTAAAACAAAATAAATATTTAAACAAAACTACCGAGCTATGCTCGGTCTACTGTGTACTAAAATCATTTAAATAATAAAATTATTACGATTTACTTTAAATTCGAAAGTATGAGGGATTGCATGTTTAGTGTAAAATTCTTTCACCTACTTGTTTCTAAAAATTACTTGATTGTGAGTGTTACATATCGAAAAGAGGAATAACTGAATTTCAAATTTTGGCGACACAGTTTTTTATTGTGTAAAATTTGAATTCTAGATGTCAGTGTGCATCTGCAAAATTGCTGAAAAGACGCGGTAACGGAGGGAAACGCGAAATTGTATGGTATTCCAACGAAAGACATTGTTGATCGAAGAAAGTTTGAAAGGAAAAAACTGAAATGTTATATTTTGATCACAGCGAAGAAAGTCCTCATCGAGTAGTTCCTACATCTGGAGATCGTTCGTATCTGTTTCATCTATATTTTCTTTTCTGTGCTAGGTAACATGGCCTAGTCGTATAATGTCAGATGTGCTATAGTTGAGTATGTGGTTGCGCACTGGGATTAGCTGGGATTCGTTTCTTAGGAGGTCACTTTGACGTTCTACTTCCTCTTCTTAACAGCTAGCAATAATCTATTATTTTTCCAAATGATTACCTATCACAGAGAGAAATCAACTAGAGAAAAAAATTAGAAGACCTATTGAGGTCAAAAGGGGAAGGCCTAATCGTTCCGAGAAATCACGTTCTCAACAGCTCCAAGAAGCTAGAGCTCTCTATCGTCAAAACCATCTTCGAAAACAAACACACACATTAAAATGTTACAACGATTCACACCCTGAAATGGGAAGACGTAGCTCGCTAAGAAGTCGCGCGTTGTTCTGTTGCCCACCCTGTTATGAATATTGGAGCTTACTGACGAAAAAGGTCTAGAGGTAAGCTGCAGTTTAAAATAAACACTTTAGAAAACATTACGAGAGCTATAATTAAAAAAATGGGAAATAGACTGGAAGCAGACAAAGTTATAAAATGGATTCTGCACAGTAGAATTAACTTTGGAGGACTTTGATTGAACAGCTGATAAATTGAAACAAAAACATATATAGTTACTAGAAAATTTGAATGAATGGATTTCAAACAGTTGCACACATGCCAATTCGCTTTTCTAGGAAAAGCGGAACATCGAAGCAATCAGCAGCCATAAAGTCTATGAAGTTAAAGATAGTGCAATTGAAATCGACGCTACTGGAAAAGCTTTCTTTGGCTTTCTCCTTACAAAAAGAAGTGAAATCCCATCAAAAACATCTCATGTAAAAAAAGCCAACTCTCCTGACTCTTTGACCGTAAAAAGTTCTGAGATCATGTGTAGAGCCAAGCTTAGCTCTCTTATTAACTCTGATATTTTAATTCACAAATTACTCCTAGTCTCTACACCTTAAGTAAATGATTATTTTGTGACTTGGCAATGACGCAGCACAAGAATGTAAAGGCTGTTGTTTACATTTTAATATTAACGTTTATTTATAAAGTTTTGCATAAAATAGTTTCTATAAGAGCACTGAACGTATATGTATTTGTAGCATGGAAATAATTTTACATTACATTGTAAGCCCGTATGCGAAAACTCTCTACTGGTCAAACTTGATGTCCGGAGTTTTGGGTGATTTTCTTCCTATGTAAGGTGAATACGAGCCAGACCCCTCTTTTACAAAGACCCCCAATCGGTGCATCCCTCCTTCAGGCTTCTATCCCTCGTGTTCATATTCAGCTTTAATCAAATAATCTAATCCCAATTCAAAACATAAGTAAAGTGTTTACGTAATAACTTTCCTGTGCTGCGTAATTGCCAAGTCACAAAATAATCATTTACTTAAGGTGTAGAGACTAGGAGTAATTTGTGAATTAAAATATCGGAGTTAATAAGAGAGCTAAGCTCGGCTCTACACATGATCTCAGAACTTTTTACGGTCAAAGAATCAGGAGACTTGGCTTTTTTTTACATGAGATGTTTTTGATGGGATTTCATTTTACGGATGTGCCTGATGAAGCTGCTGACTATAATCACTTAATACGTGCAATACAAATGCATAAATGTTCTAAAGCTTATTGTAAGAGAAAGAAAAAAGATTCTTCTGAAGTCACATGTCGTTTCGAATTTCCCAAAGAATGTTCTCACGAAAGTAAAATTTAGTTCCTTACTAATGAACCCGAATACATTTCAAAAAGAAATAGTCTTTATTTAAACAGTCATGGCCCACAAATTTTTAAAATTTGGCGAGCAAACATGGATTCCCAAGCAGTCATTTCCATTCACGCAGTTCTAAAATATATTGCTAAATATGCTAGCAAAGGTGAACCCAGATCAAAAGGGATGAAAGATTTCATCAGACAAACAGTTCAAGAATCACGCGATAATATCAATGTTCAGCAGATAATTCAGAAGATTTTAATAAAAATGTGTGCTGAACGTGATTATTCTGCCCAGGAAATATTTTGGGTGTTAATGGGATGGCCTTTGTATAAGTCATCTCGTCAGTTTGTTACCATTAATTTAGCAAGGAACGCATGGGAACAATTAGATATGAATAAGGAGGATGGAAGCATATCCGTTTCAAATATTTTAGAAAAGTACGAGCAACGCCCAGTGAGATTTGAAAATATGTCCTTGCAGAATTATTTCACAAACGTTTTTAACGCGGTAAAATTTTCAGTATCAGAAAAAAACCATTTATCCCCAGAGTTATGCCGAAATTGAAATATGATCTCAATAATGTCAATAATGAAGATTTCTATAAGCAACAAGTTATGTTGCATATACCTTGGTGTGATTTGTAAATTATGAATCCAAATAATACTCCATAGAAAGTTATATATGAACAGCATTTTGAGAATAATGAAATTCAGAGATTGGATTTAGAATATCTGTTGCAAAATTTAGAAGATGAGGAAGAATTTGAAGAAATTGAATCTACTGAAATAGATCAACCATTTGACTGGATGAATGTCGCTTCAAGACAAAATAATGCACAGGATGAATTAGATTTGATCAGAAGGGACATTGATATAAGGTGTAACTGGCATACCGTTCAAAGTCAAGATTTGCTTAATAAATTACAGAATTTTATTGAAAATGAAAAGGTGAAAGAGAGTGAAAAAAGTGGTTGTGTCACTGTTCCTTCTAATTTGACAAATTTCGTCTTTTCCCGTGAATAGAAAAAAATAATAAATATTTTTGAAGAACAGCTCAATTTCTTGTAAGGTCATAGGCGAGAAATGCCAATAAAAAGAATTGTTGTCCAAGGAAAAGCAGGTTCTGGAAAAAGTACTTTAATACATTACTTCACTGCTTGATTAAATGAAACATTTGGTCCAGCTTCTTTTCAATTGCTTGCACCAACTGGTGTTGCCGCAGTCAATATAAATGGATCAACGATTCATTCAAAACTTTTATTGGGACTAAATCAAAAGCTAAGAGATTTTAGTCCATATTCGATTGGTCAACTTCAGGAGGAGTTTCGGAATTGCAAATACATAATTATAGATGAAATGAGTATGATTGGATGCAGTCTTTTGCGAAAAATAGATTTACGATTACGTAGTGCTGTGCCATCGAAACAAGATGAACCTTTTGATGTAATAATGTTCTTATATCTATTTTGAGATACCAAATAACTACCTCCAGTAAACTACAGGCCTCTTTACAGTGACAAAAATCAAGGAAGTTAGTTTCTTTTGGAAGGACAATTGTTATTTTCTTCGACTATTCAAAAATATTTTTTTTTATCTTCATCCTTCCGGCAAGATGAAACTCAACAAATATTTTGTAGCATACTTGATCGAATTAGCAATGGAGAATGCACTACTGAAGACTATGAAATATTAATGAATAGGAGCTTACAGTCTCTTTCAAAAAGCGAACAGAATTTATATAAAGATGCAATTAGGCTGTTTTCAACGAATAAAGACGTAAAAGAATATAATAATGAAAAATTAAAAGAACTGTGCCAACCTGTTACCTTGATTCAAGCTCTTCATAATTGTACTAAAGCAAAGTCGGCCGATTCTGAAATGACAAACGGACTTGAACCATTTCTTACTTTATCAATCGGGTCTAAAGTAATGTTACGTTCTAATTTGTGGACCGAAAAAGGTTTAGTAAACGGGGCTTTAGGCTATGTTGCAGATATTATTTATGAATAAAATCACGGGCCACCAGACCAGATGCCGCGAATAATCATGGTTAAATTTGAAAACTACAGTCATTCAACTTATGAGAATGGCTGCGTTCCGATTCCACCAATAACTAAATTCTAAAAAAAAATGGAAATATAAATTGCTCAAGTAAACAATTTCCTCTGCAGTTAGCTTTTGCAGTTACAATTCATAAATACCAAGGTTTAACATTAGATAAAGCAGTCGTAGATATTGGGGATAAAGAGATATCAGTTGGCTTAACGTACGTAGCGTTGTCGAGAGTGAAAACCATTCAAGGTTTAGCATTCAATAGAAAATTTCCTTACGAGAGATTCTACAATATCAAAAATTCTCGTATGCTAACATCCAGAAAAAAGAAGAAATTACAGTGAAAAGTTTTACAGTTAATAATTCTTAGTATCAACCAGGGCAGATTTCAAATGTTTAATTGTGGTTTGTCAAATCATAAAAGTAGCCAATGCAGACATAAAGACAAAGGCCCTCGTTGTTTCAATTGTTCGAATTTTGGCCATAAATCGGCTCAATTTGATCAACCAAGGAGGCCTAGAGTTAAGTCAGAACCCTCCAATGTTTCCACAGTTATGTCGAACACTTTCATGACCAAACAAGTCATTATTTCGTCTGTAAATGTTACATCATTGATAGACACAGGTAGTGAAAGAAGTTTGCTAAAGGAAAGTATTTACCGCAAACTCCCTACAGTCTCGAACCTTGAACATTCAACCATCACATTAACTGGATTAGGAAATACTATAATCAAACCCCTTGGTTTTTTCTCTACGGACATTATGATAGATGATTTTAATTATACAACTATTGTTTATGTAGTCCCAGATTATTCCATATCTTTTGATCTTATTATTGGTACAGATGTTATACAACAAAGTATTTTAACAATTTCTGGAAATAATATTTCGATTCAAAAAATCGAGAAAAATGACGATACGTCCAATAATTTTTTGATTAATGTTATTCATGTGTTAGACGATCTTAATCTTGATTTATCTCATATTACCGATGAAACAATACGTTCAAAATTTCAGAGCTTATTCAAAATTATTCCCCCAGAAAAATAAAGACAACTGATGTTAAATTATCAATTCATCTGGAAAACGAAGAACCTGTCACTTGTCCTCCCAGACGCTTGGCTCCAATAGAGAAGAACTTCGTCGACAAACAAATTTCTGAGTGGCTCGAAAAAGGAATTATTCGCAAAAGCACTAGTAATTTTTCATCACCTATTATCCTAGTAAAAAAGAAAGATGGTTCATATAGATTGTGTGTAGACTATAGGAAATTAAATTCTAAAACACATAAACAACGTTTTCCCCTCCCAGTAATTGATGACATTATTGATCAGTTGCATTCTGCAAAAGTATTTACTACTCTTGACCTTAAAAATGCTTTTTTTCATGTCGAAGTAGAAGAAAATAGTAGAAAATATACTTCTTTCGTAACACATTCTGGTCAATTTGAATTCTTATATATGAATTATGGCCTTAGCGATGCACCCATAGTGTTTCAAAGATATATTTATAACGTTTTTCGAGCTCTCATTAATGAAAATGTACTTATTGTCTATATGGATGACTTCATAATACCAGCTGAAAACGAAGTCGAAGGACTCCAGAAATTACAGCGCGTCCTTACAACTGCATCCGAATATGGTTTAGAACTGAATCTTAAAAAATGCCACTTTTTACAGAGAGAAATTGATTTTTTGGGTTACCACATTAAAAATGGTCAACTGCACCCATCTCCCTCAAAAACTAAAGCTGTCCTCAATTTCCCAGAACCTAAAAGTATAAAAGATGTACATTCATTTGTCGACTAACTTCATATTTTCGTAAATTCATTCAAGATTACTCTTTAATAGCTAAGCCTTTAACAGATCTCCTTAGAAAGGACACTAAATTTCACTTTGGTAACCAGCAACAAAATGCATTTAATCAGCTGAAACACATCCTTTCTTCAGGTCCTGTTTTAAGCATTTATAACCCTAGTAACGAAACAGAAGTTCACTGTGATGTATCTATTGACGGTTACGGGGCAGTCCTCCTTCAAAAGTCTTCTATTGACAACCAATTTCATCCTGTCCATTTTATGAGCAAAAAAACCACAGATGCCGAACGCAAATATTCAAGTTATGAATTAGTTTTAGCTGTCATAGAAGCCCTTAAAAAATTTCGCGTTTACATTCTAGGTATTCCTTTCAAGATAGTTACAGATTGCAACGCATTCGCCCTTACTATGAATAAAAAAGATCTTTCCACCAAGATTGCTCGATGGGCTTTAATGTTAGCTGGCTATAACTATACAATCGAACACAGACAAGGTACACGAATGCGCCATATCGACGCTTTAAGTAGAAATCCAATATGTATGATCATTCAAGATAGTTTTACTTCCAAAATCATACAATCACAGAACACTGACGAACATATACAGGCCATCAAAGAAATTTTGAAAACAAAGCCATATGACAACTATTTCCTTAAAAATAACGTTCTCTATAAAACTCATAAAGGTATCGATCTGGTAGTTGTGCCGGATGAAATGCAGCTAAATGTCATTAAACACGTTCATGATAAAGGACATTTTGGCCGTAAACGCTGTGAAGAACTCCTTAACGAAGAATTTCTCATCCCTAATATGTCAAATAAAATTGATAAAATTATAGCAAATTGTGTAACGTGCCTTTTGTATAATCGCAAACGAGGAAAACAAGAAGGTGAATTACATCCCTTACCTAAAGAAGAGACTCCTCTCCAAACCTACCACATTGATCATTTAGGCCCTCTTGAAACAACCAACAAAAATTATAAACATATTTTGTCTTTAATAGATGCATTTACTAAATTCGTCTGGTTGTATCCCTGTAAAACCACTTCTGCTACCGAAGTTATATCAAAACTACGACAACAAAGTTACACTTTTGGCAATCCTTCCACCATCATTAGCTATAAAGGTCCTGCCTTCACCAGCGAAGAATTTGCTGATTATTGTCAAGATGAAAATATAAAGCACGAGGCAGTTACAACTGGTCTTCCCCGTACCAATGGTCAAGTAGAGCGGCTTAATTCCACCATAATTTCTGTAATCTCTAAAATGTCCAAAGACGAACCGACCAAATGGTTTAAACATGTTCCTAAAGTTCAACAAGTCATTAATTCAACTTACCAACGAAGCATTAAGAAAACACCGTTTGAAATATTATTTGGTACAAAAATGAAACAGAAAGAAGATGTACAAATTATTGACCTCTTAAACAGTGCAGTCGAAGAACAATTCATGAAAGACAGAGAAGATCTCCGTAAAGAAGCCAAGAAGAATATTCTGGAAATTCAACAAGAAAATCGCAAGCACTATAATTTACGACGTAAGAAACCCCGGAAGTACAAGCTTGGTAACCTTGTAGCAATTAAGAGAACCCAGCAAGGACCAGGTTTAAAGTTGAAATCTAAATTCTGAGGTCCGTATAAAGTAATCAAAGTGAAGTCTAACGACACCTACGACGTAGCGAAAATCTCATCAACTGAAGGACCGATAAATACTAGCTCCTGTGCTGAATACATGAAACCTTGACCTGACGAAAACTAAAACTTAAAAAAAAAACATTTTTTTAAATCTTTTCTTCTTGTGTGTTATGAACATTTTATAAGTCAATACTTTTAAAGAAATTTTCATATGATGTTACGCCACTTCAACTAGACTGACTGATCTTTCTGACGTGCAGATTAATTTTTTTTTCTTCTTTTCCCCTAAGAACAGTTACTGGTTTTTGTTTTTGTTTCTTTTTCAAATTCTATTTTAGCACATGTCGCTGCTGCAGCTCCAGATGTCAGGACGGCCGCCTGTGGGAATTTCGTAAGAACACTTGAATCAGACTGAATGCTTCCGACGTCTGTTTTCAAGATTAAAAAGGAAAACGAGCCTTAACGAAGCTGTGTGAAGTGGAAATGCAGAAAAAGTAAATAGAACGAAAATGAGTTCGACGACGCAGGTTTTGTTAAAAAGGAACAGAACATTTTTCGGTAAAATAAGATAGAATATTTAAACGACGTAAGAAAATCTCAGGAATATTCGACGGTGCTAAATAAATGAAGTCAACGTTGTTGCTTTTTAAGCTAAATAGAGATAGAAAAGAGTGCTTTTTAACTGTATTTTTTGTTTTGTCTTCGCCTTAATAAATGTCAGTGTTCGTCTCAGAAGTGAGTTATGATTTATAAATAGAGCCACACCCCATATATCCATCACATGAAAATTCATTTATAGGCTTAATATCTATCTGAGGCCAAGTAATGACACTGCATTCATCATTTCCTTCTTTAATACCTAACATACTATTTATTGCCTCTCGATTACATCTGAAAGTCACAATCGGGGCTCCGGATTCATATATATTATTTGTCCATGGACATTGATCATCTACAGAATTCAAAGTTTTTTCAACTGATGGTAAATAAATCTGCTGTGCTCTTGACTGAGTATTATTCGCTAAAAAATATTTTCATTTTCGGGTAAACTTTGCAAATTATTTTCATCAATAGTAATATAACGATACCAAGGATTATTTTCCTTTAGCTATTCTAAAGCAGACTTAAACGTTTTCACAATTTACAATAAAATCTTAGAATTCTTCACCATCTTGCTTTCTAACAAATATGTACTGTGATATAGTATCTATGGAATGAGCTAATGAAGTACAAAATTCTGTAATATCATGATGAAAATTAATAACTTGCCCACTGTATCCAAGCTAACCACCTTTAATGCGATAAACAGTAATAACTGGATGAACTTGAGCAATTAATTGCTCCTCAACGAAAGTTAAGTTCTTCAATATTTCCGGTTGTGGACCTGGATCCATATTATTAGCTACAGAAAAAATATTTAGCTCATTATTTACTGTACATTTATGGCAAGTCTTATAAGATCCATCAGATTGAATATGCATGTCAAACCAACGTCGATGACAAATTTTACAAAAATGTAATTTAAATTTTTTTTTTTTTGTGCATCTTCGAAATTTAAAGCATATTTCCGACCACATGCATTATCTGTCAGAAGAGATTCGTCATGTCGTCGTATTTTGCGCTGGTATGTAGTCTCTTGCCGTAAAGCTAAATCATGTTCGCGTTCTTCTCGACCAGTAAGTGTACGTTTTCTCGGCATTTTTTGTAATAGAACTAATACATTCCATAAATTGTTTTTAAACGGCCAACATATTAAAAATAATACTAATAGTAATTACTTCTTAATAGTAAATATGTTTCATTTGGTTAAATTTTCAACCTTCGAATTCGAATAAAACTTTATATAACGAATTTAACATTTAATTCTTATTTGTTTACAAATTTTTTGTTGCCACTTTACAAAAGAAAAAAAATCATAATATAATTCTTTTAAAATGCGTAAGTTTCGTCTGCGTAAATTATTTCACATAATAAGAATAAGTTGTGTATTTGAATTCTTAACACTAAAAAATACTTAATTTAATTAAATAATGGAATTTTCACAAATTTTAATTCATTAAAAATATGCTGTAATTTTCCTAAAAAAATTATTTTAAAAATGTCACAAAAGAAATCGTGAAACTATTATATGATTAAAAGGAATGAGAGCCAAAATATGCGCCATCTCCAACCAATCTTAATAAAGTATTCTATTAAAATGCATATTTTCCTCTCAAATAACATATATTTTTAATATAAGAAAGTTAATGTAAGTAAAGTGTTAAGCTGTAGCCGGTATTACGTAATTCTTTTACCTTACATATTACGTATGCCACGCTGCAATATTAAAAATCTGTAGTCGGTATTACGATAATTATTTTGCCTCACATGCAAATAATTAGATATATATATATATTATGTGTGCCACGCTGCAATATTAAAAAATTCCGCGGGTATTACGATAATTCTTTTACCTCACATGCAAATAATTAGAGATTATTTAATTCCGCTTAATTATTACAATTTTTTTTTAGATAAACGCAAACATTTTATCACAAACTTCAAGAAAATTTTTTATTCTATTTATTCCTTATTCCAAAGATACAGCTTTATCGTCTGCTGCCATAGTAGCAGGATAAATTAAATTTTATTTTAAAAAATGAGCCGTAGTAGAAAAATATTTTACTAAGTCGAATAGTTATTTTAGGTAGCTTTCTTTACAAAAAAGCTACCTATTGCAGCCGTTCGGAGGAAAGAGATTTCAAAAAATTTTGGTATATTTTCATCGATCATGACCCCCAGACCCCGAAACCATCCTCCGTTCAAAATTGATATATATATATATATATCTGACTTATGTCACACTGTAACTCCCGTAATTATGAACCGATTTCGATGTAATTCGGTGTGTACATAGTACATACCAATGTCTCGACCGAGTTCGTTGGCCAGCTTCATCCGCCGTTTTGTTTCAAAATGGCGGCCATTTAAAATTTTTAAAAAAATTTAAAACTTGAAATGTGGTACCAAAAAAATTAAAAATGGAAAAGTATTTTTTTCTTATGTATTTGACCTTTATACAAAGATTCCGGAGCAGTTTTTGTTTCGTCTATATCTTAAAAAATGGCTGAGTTATAGCATTTTGAATTTCTAGCGTGGCTGACATTTTGAAACGTCCTGAATTTTGTCACGCGATAAAAGGCGTATTTATGAACCGATTTGGATGTGATTCGGTGTGTACATAGTACATGATAAATTAAATTTTATTTAAAAAAATGTGCCGTAGTAGAAAAAATTTTACTAAATCGAATAGTTATTTTTAATTTTGGTTTTAGAATTCGATTCATGAACTCCAGTGCATAGAACGGGTTAAACAGTAAGTTAAATTAAAAAAACAGTTTTTGAGATATTTTGCGGAATAATGAAAATATATTTTGTTTATTTAATTAATCATGATTCTATCTATAAGTACTGACTCCATGATTTATTAATTTTTCTTCTGAAAATATACGTGTTTCATTTTTTTTTAATGCATCCGTAATGGAAAAACATGTAAAATAAATTAATTAAAATAATAAATTTTTTAAGGTTATTCTGTAAAAAAAAAAATAACATTGTGCAAATCTACAGGTCATAATGTATTTTTAAGTTTAATTTCAAGTCAAAATACTGAATAGTTTTTTTGTAAAGTGTACGACAAAATGTAATTTGAGTAGACTAGTAGAGGATTCGCTTCGCTCATCCTAATTATCTGTGACCAAACAATATCCATTTCCTAACAGAAGTTTCATCAATGACATACCTACTTGACCAGACATGCCGAGATGTGCATATTCGCTGTCAAGCTTTGTGCCCTTTCCCGTGTAGACGCTGCTTGAAAAATGTAGCCAGTCTTACTCTCACATACCATAAATGTTTTTATGCCAAACCGAGATCTTTTTAGAGGCATGTATTGGATCCATTCCAATCTACCCTCATGTCGCATCAGGTTTTCATCAACAGTGACATCAAGCGGGGATGTAAAGTGAACAAAATTTGGCGTCGAGAAAGTGAAAAATGGGCCAAATTTTGTGCAGCATTAGGATGTGTTTCAAGGTTGACTTCTTCATTGTTCACAAAATGTAAATATTTTCTTATCATTTGAAATCTGTCGCAGGACATAACATTGCGAAAGAGTGGAGTTTCAAGACATGTCTTTTATGACCAAAACATTGAGACATCGGGCTTCTGAATAACACCCTGTAAAACATTGAGCTACAGAAATATTTTCATTTCATTGTCATTTTTAGGCACCCACCTTTTTGGCTTCAGATGTTGCCTTTCAGTGCATTGTTGTGGATGTCTATTAGTCTCTTCCTTAATGGTGTGAATCAAATTGTCATCGAAAAATAGTTCAAAAGTAGCCGCCCATGGCCCATGGCGACCAGTTTGGCCTCCCTTAAATTCATGCTAAGCATTGTATCATGTTACTTTTATTCCTAATTTAATTTACGTGATCAACTCTTCGCCAAATCGAGAGATTCTGATAGAAAAATCAAAAACTTTCCTTTTTAGGGTTTCGTTCATCTGACGGAACCCTATTCGTCTCGCTCCTCTGTCTGTCTGTCTGTCCGTCTGTCACAGAGCCTGTTCTAAAAAATTATACATGTTGGAGGCGTGAAATTTTACATACTTATAGCTGAACACCTCACATCAAAGTACAAATCATAAAATTTTGAAAAAGTTATACATTTAACTCTTTGGGCTCCCACATGTGTATTTTAAACAATTCTTTCTAAGTGAGCCCTAATTAGGTTGAAGGAGTGAAATTTTGCATACTTATAGCTGAAAACCTCACATCAAATTATAAACCATAAAAGTTTGAAAAGTCGTACATTTAACCTTTTGGGCTCCCACATATGTATTTTAAACAATTTTTTCTAAGTGAGCCCCTATTTAAGTTGGAGGCGTGAAATTTTGCATACTTATAGCTGAACACCACATATCATACGACAAATCATAAAATTTTGAAAAAGCCGTACATTTAACCCTTTGGGCCCCCACATGCGTATTTTAAGCAATTCTTTCTAACTGAGCCCCTTATTAAATTGGAGATTTGAAATTTTGCATACTTATAGCAGAACACCTGAGGCCAGGCGACAAATCATAAAATCTTGAAAAAGTCTTACGTTTAACACTTTGAGCTACCATATAAGTATTTTAAGCAATTCTTTCTAAGAGGGCCCCTAATTAAGTTGGAAACATGAATTTTTGCATACGTATAGCTGAATACCCCACACTACACGGCAAATCATAAAATTTTCAAAAAGTCTTATATTATTTAGTTCTCCGGTCTCTAACTTGTGTATTTTAAGCAATTTTTCTAACCTCCGCCCTTTTCACCCGGGGAGCAGTTTTCGAATTTTTGCCGACACCCCTTTGACCATTCTTTCATATTATGCACAATAGCTTTACATATTTAGTTCCACTTTTTACCGCCAGGGGCGCCTTCTTATCTCGGGTGCTATCGGCCCAATCCCCTCGAGTAATATATATCTACGGATAGTATATAAAATGGAGTTTCGTTCGGATAGAGGCTTGTTTAGAATAGAGTCGCCCCTGGTTGCGAAATGTGGAACTAACAGATTTTTCAAAAGGATAAAGTGTTTTGAAAGGAATATTAAACGAAACCCTCTGTGCGATCTGTGATCACACTTACCTACTTGTTTATGTTAGTCGGCCGCAAGCATCGGCAAACATTGTTCCAGTCGCATTTTTTCGTGTTTCATTAATTTCATTTAAAACATAATCTTTTAGCTCATTTTGTTTAAAATACATAACTTAAATTTAAAACTGAACCATTTAAAATTCAGGACTTTTACTTACTTCTTAAAAAAAAAAAGAAAGAAAGAAAGAAAAGAGAAAATAAAAAATAATGTTATAAACCATCACATTTAATTTCAGCATCAAAGCAATGTTTGGATTTATCACGCGAAAAATAAAAACTGCTAACTGGCGAGCTTAAAAATGCCATTGGCGAGATTTGCGTTCGGCTAACATAAAAATATCAAGAATTTTTCGCGATTGTGGCAAGTATTATGTAGTTTTATTCTAAGAAACAATTTTGATTCAGAATGTGGCCATCTTACATATGAAAAGCAAAGGGGTCAGCCCGTAATTATTTCTGATAATCACATTGTTTGGACTAATATAACATAGATGAAATGATGGCGATGGAACAATAGTTGGCGATTAATCACCTGCGCCGAGTACTAAAATGGTTGCCAGGCATATAAAAAGAGAAGTGGTCAGACCGAAATTGTTGATGACAGTCACAAGACTTAGGCTATATAAATATTGCGAGGGAGCGCAATACTTATTTATTTCCAGTGTCACTTCTCCATGTTAATTTAACATAGAAAAGCCTATGGAGATCATAACTTTTTCATTTTTTCTTCCCACCTTTTTGTCCCTGATGCTACTCATTTTTTATTCTTTGCTAATTCTAATAATATTATAAATTCAAAGTGTAAAAACGTTTGCCTGACGTCAGGGTCGAAACGAATCATAAAGTGCCTTTGCATATACCGGGTGTCCCAAAAAGGACTGACTGATTTTAAAATTCAATAACTTCCAAACGGTGACAGATATTAAAAAAATTCTTGCAGGAGGGTTATGCATAAAATCAAAAGTTTTATTACAGTGATTTTCGATTTTAGTTCGAATTACAAACAATAGATGGCGCTGTAAGCAATAGTCGCTAAATACAGGCTCGATTCTTGGTCCTTTCTGTTGTTCCATGCAGAAAAAGGAGATGGAAATGTATTATCCGGGCCACGAAGTACCAAAAATCGAGCCTGAATTTAGCCTCTATTGATCGCAGCGCCATCTATTGTTTGTAATTCGAACTAAAATCGAAAATCACTGTAATAAAACTTTTGACTTTATGCATAACCCTCCTGCAAGAATTTTTTTAATATCTGTCACCGTTTGGAAGTTATTGAATTTTAAAATCAGTCAGTCCTTTTTGGGACACCCGGTAGGTGGATTATAATCTAGAGAGTAACGTGGGCTAATTTTTATTAACATTATTCAAATATTTTTCTTAATAATCGCAAATTTCGCTTTTTTTCATTGTGAATCAACGGACATTTTCAAATAAAATTCAACATTTTTCCTTCATTGTTGTAAAGAATTCAAAAGCCGTAATAATAATTTGTTTATTTTTAGTTGAATGATTTTCACGTGAAACATGAAACTGGAGAAAGAGAAATAGTTTTTTTTAAAGAATTAAAAAGAAGATGAATATGGCGTCATAGTGGAAATAAAAATGAATAATTCTTGATAATCTTGAAATTAATTCTTGATAATCTTGATAATTTTAAAAAATGACATTTTCAAGCGGATTTTTTAAAGTTCAGATTGTAATTTTTTGACCAAACTACAGCAACCTGCATTACTGCACTGGTGAAACATTTTGAATTATACATAGCATCATAAATTGTGATGCGATATCGCATAAATCAAAGCCTGATACTGATACCCTCCATTAATTTTGAACTGTGTTCGTCTGAATGCAGTAGTTATTAAAAAACTTGACATATTAAACAAAAACCTAATTTGCAGAACAAATTAAAAAAACAAAATTTATTTCCTAAATTGTTTAAGCCCGACAAGGGGCAGATATTAAGATATTTCATTCAATTCGTTCTACATTTAATGTTAAATTTTTGTAACAAATAATTTAAACCAATTGAACATTAAACTGGTATGTTGTGGCCATCACAAAACTTTCTTCTATATCATACATGTCAATACTTCAAAATTCACTACCTCAGTACCAAATTAAATGGCAATCTGTGTTCATCATGAGAATTCTAAAAATATGAAATTCCGTGCATTAGTTCTCGAGGTATGACTGTCACTGAAATCATGTAAATCCAGCAAAATGCAGCATAGCAGCGCCACCTATTGGGTTATTTACACCAGAACCTAATTATCACCAAATTATATCAACGTCTAACTGAATATGAAGTTTGAGGAAAATTCGTGCATTAGTTCTTGAGATAGAGGTATTGCGCAAATCGTGACAAATGCAGCATAGAAGCGCCACCTGTTGAGCGATTTGCAGCAACACATAATCAACAGCAATATTAATCAAGTTATACTTAAATCTGAAGTTTGATGAAAATTCGTACATTAGTTCTTCAGATAGAGCTATTAAGGAAATAGTTCAAAATGCAGCACAGCAGCGCCACATATTGGGCGATTTACACCAACACGTAGTCAGCAACATTTCATATGAAGGACTAACTAAATCCGAAGTTTGATGAAAATGTGTGCATTAGTTCTTGAGATAGAGCTACTGCGAAAATAGTGTAAATCCTGCAAAATGCAACATAGCAGCGCCACCTGTTGAGCGATTTACACCAAAACGTAAACAGCATCCATTCATGTCAAGGACTAACGGAATCTGAAGTTTTATAAAAATCCGTGCATTAGTTCTTGAGATACAGCTTTTGCGGAAATCCTGCAAAATGCTACATAGCAGCGCCACCTGCAGGGTGATTTACACCAAAAAATAATCAGCACCAATCTATATCAGGGACTACCTGAATATAAATTTTTATTATACTCCGTGCGTTAGTTCTTGAGATAGAGCGCCCACAAAATTTGTGTCACATACAGACAGACAAACAGACTCACAGACAGACAGACGGACGGACAGACAGACATTTTGTAAAAATATGTTTTTTGGAATCTCTGAACCATAAAACGTGTAAATCCGTCGAAAACTGGAATTCGAAAATTTTCATGAAACCAATACTTTCTTCTTGTAAAGATAAAAGAAAGTAAAAATGAAAATGAAATTCATACAATATAATACTTTAAACATCCTAAATACTTAGATTCCGTTCAAATGAAATCGAAATAAATCTTAGACTTTTTTAAAGTTTTGCATTTTGCATGTATCTTATCATATTATGTACAATCGTCATAAACATAATGCAAAATCTGCAGTATAAATATTTACAACTTAAAAATGGAAAAAGTCTAAGATTTATTTCGATTTCATTTGAACGGAATCTAAGTATTTAGGGTGTTTAAAGTATTATATTGTATGAATTTCCTTTTTATTTTTTAATGTTCAATTGGTTTAACTTATTTGTTACAAAAATTTAACATTAAATGTAGAATGAATTCAATGAAATATCTTAATATCTGCCCCTTCTCGGGCTTAAACAATTTAGGAAATAAATTTTGTTTTTAGCTCACAGGCTATCAAAGCCTGAGAGCTTATGTGCCCGCCGGTTCTGTATGTACGTACGTATATACGTACATACAGACGTACAGAGTAACTATCAAGAGTAACGCGATAACTCTTGATAGAAACATCCTATTTGCTTCAATTTTTTTTCTACTTTCGTTCTGATAAGGCGCTTCCCTGATTAGTTTTGGGGGTTCATTGGTTAAGAATAAAGGGGGGAAAGGGGGGTTAGTCCAACACCCCCCCCCCCCTTAATTCAGATAAATGGGTTTTTCATGCAGAATTATTCAATTTGCTCCGAAGTTGGTATATGGGCTTATTATGTTAAGGAACTTCCCTGATTAGTTTTGGGGGTTCATTGGTTAAGGATAAAGGGGGGTTAGTCCACCCCCCCCCCTTAATTCACATAAATGGGTTTTTCATGCTGAATTATTCGATTTGCTCCGAAGTTGGTATACCGGTTTATTATGTTAATGAACTTCCCTGATTAGTTCTGGGGGTTCATTGGTTAAGGATAAAGGGGAAAAAGGGGGGTTAGTCCACCTCCTTTAATTCAGATAAATGGGTTTTTCATGCAGAATTATTCGATTACCGATTTTGGTATACCGGTTTATTATGTTAAGAAACTTCCCTGGTTAGTTTTGGGGGTTCATTGGTTAAGGATAAAGGGGGAAAAGGGGGGCTAGTCCACCCCCCCCCCTTAATTTAGATAAATGGGTTTTTCATGCAGGATTATTCGATTTGCTCCAAGTTTGGTATACAGGTTTATTATGTTAATTATCTTCCCTGATTAGTTTTGGGGATTCATTGGTTAAGGATAAAGGGGGCTAATCCCCCTTCAATTATTTTTTGAGGGGCATTATTCTTTAAAATAAAAGTATAATATACAATTAGTGCGAAGAGCCTGTCAGCTCAATGCCATCAGTTTAGCTGGGCACTTTTCTTTTTTATTTTAATTTGTTCTGCAAATTAGGTTTTTGTTTAATATATATATATATATATATATATATATATATATATCTGATCTTTGTCACACTGTAATTCTCGTATTTATGAACCGATTTGGATGAAACTCAGAGTGTACATTGTACATACCATTGTCTCGACCGAGTTCGTTGGCCAGCTTCATCCGCCATCTTGTTTCAAAATGGCGGCCATTTAAAATTTTTTAAAATTTTTTAATTTGAAATGTGGTACCAAAAAATTGAAAATTGAAAAATTTTTTTTTTTAAGTTTTTAACCTTGATACAGAGATTCCGGAGCAGTTTTTGTTTCGTCTATATCTTTTAAAATGGCTGAGTTATAGCACTTTGAATTTCTAGCGTGGCTGACATTTTGAAACGTCCTGATTTTTGTCACGCGATAACAGGCGTATTCATGAACCGATTTGGATGAAACTCGGTGTGTACATATTACATACCAATGTCTCGACCGAGCTCGTTGGCCTGTTTAATTCGCCATCTTGTTTCAAAATGGCGGCCATTTAAAAAAATTTAAAAAATTTAAAATTTACAATGAAGTATCAAAATATTGGAAAATGAAAAAGATTTTTTTCTTATATGTTTGACCTTGATACAAAGATTCCGGAACAGTTTTTGTTTCGTCTATATCTAAAAAAATGGTTGAGTTATAGTATTTTGAATTTCTATTGTGGTTGACATTTTGAAACGACCTGATTTTTGTCACGCGATAACAGGCGTATTTATGAACCGATTTGGATGTAACTTGGTGTCATAGTACATACAACTTGGTAACATAGTACATACCAATGTCTCGACCGAGTTCGTAGGCAAGCTTCATTCGCCATCTTGTTTCAAAAGGGAACATTTAAAAAACCTTTTTAATTTAAAATTTAAAGTGAGGTATCAAAAAATTGGAAAATGAAAAAGGTTTTTTTTGTGTGTTTGACCTTGATACAAAGATTCCGGGGCAGTTTTTGTTTCGTCTATATTTTAAAAATGGTTGAGTTATAGCACTTTGAATTTCTAGCATGGCTGACATTTTGAAACGATCTGATATTTGTCACGCGATAACACACCTATTTATTAACCTATTTGGTTGTAAGAAGGCATGTGGATAATACATAGCAATGTCTCGACCAAGTTCACTGGGCAGCTTCATCCGCCATCTTGTTTCAAAATGGCGGCCATTAAATTAAAAAAAAATTATATTTAAAGTGAGATGCAAAAAATTAGAAATTGAAAAAGGTTTCTTTCTTAAGTATTTAACCTTGATATAAGGATTCCGGAGCGTTTTTTGTTTTGTCTTTATCTTAAAAAATGGCTCAGATATAGCAGTTCGAATTTGTTTATGTGGGTGACATTTTGAAAAATCTGATTTTTTGCCTGCGACAGCACTTGTATATATCAACGATTTCTATGTGAGTGAGCATGTGCACAGGAATTACTAAGGTCTCGACCAAGTTCACTGGTTAGCCTCATCCACCACGTTGTCTTAAAAGGGCAGGCACTTCAAGATATCGCCGAATTCGGAAACCAAATATAAGTTACTTTAAATAAAATCAGCTTGGATAAAGCTGACTAATTTCGCAAAATTCTCATTCATAATGATTTAGTCTTGATAAAAGTATTGAATCTTCTATAATCGGTTTCCACTAAATTGAGCTTCGTGTGTTTGAATAATATAAGCTAGCTTTTTACTTTCTTCTATCTTCAATAGAAGAAAGTATTGTAATCGAAATTTTTTTCGACTTCCGGTTTTCGACGGATTTATATGTTTTAGGGGTCAGAGATCCCAAAAAACATGTTTATAGAAAATGTCTGTCTGTCCGTGTGTCCGTCTGTCCGTGTGTCTGTCGCCATTGTACCATCAAAAAGTGTATGAAGTTATGCATAGAATTGAACCAAATTTTTATTTTAAGTTTTTGGATATGGCAGGTAGGTCCTCCCTGAATTTGGAAAAAATTCGCCGGTAGGGGGCGCTGTAACAGCGATTTTTGTGCGATTTTGAATATTGTACCATCCAAAAGTATATGAAGTTATGCATAGAATTGAATCAAATTTTTATTTTAAGTTTTTGGATATGGCAGGTAGGTCCTCCCTGAATTTGGAAAACATTCGCCGGTAGAGGGCGCTTTAACAGTGATTTTTGTGCGATTTTGAATATTGTACCATCAAAAAGTGTATGAAGTTATGCATAGAATTGAACCAAATTTTTATTTTAAGTTTTTGGCTATGGCAGGTAGGTCTTCCCTGAATTTGGAAAAAATTCGCCGGTAGGGGGCGCTGTCACAGCGATTTTTTTGCGATTTTGAATATTGTACTATCCAAAAGTGTATGAAGTTATGCATAGAATTGAACCAAATTTTTATTTTAAGTTTTTGGCCTTTGCAGGCAGATCCTCCCTGAATTTGGAAAACATTCGCCGGTAGGGGGCGCTGTAACAGAGATTTTGAATATTGTACCATCCAAAAGTGTATGAAGTTATGCATAGAATTGAACCAAATTTTTATTTTAAGTTTATGGCTATGACAAGCAGCACCTCCCTGAATTTGGAAAAAATTTGCCACTAGGGGGCGCTGTAATAGCGATTTTGCATATTGTAACATCGAAAAGTGTATGAAGTTATGCATAGAATTGAACCAAATTTTTATTTTAAGTTCTTGGCTATGGCAAGCAGCTCCTTCCTTAATTTGGAAAAAAATTGCGGGTAGGGGGCGCTGTAATAGCGATTTTCGTGCCATTTTGAATATTATACCATCGAAAAGTGTATGAAGTTATGCAGAGAATTGAGCCAAATTTTTTGTGTTTCTTTTTGTTCATGGCATGAAGGTCCTCCCTGAATTTGGAAAAATTCCGCTGGAAGGGTGCGCTATAATTACGATGTCTGTACCATTTTCTTTATTGTACAATCGAAAATTGTATAAAATATGCATACAATTGAACCAAATTTTTTGTGCATGTTTTTGGCTTTGGCCAACAGGTCCTCCTTGAATTTGGAAATATCGCGCGGTAATGGGGCTCTGTGATGGCGATTTTTGTATACTTTTCTTGATTTTTCGTAGTTCTATTGTCCATCGGCGGCTCGTGCAAAGGCGGGAACTCATTTCCTGCTAAGCCGGCTATTCACAAACATCTGATAACAGCAGCATAAGGAAAAACTATTAATTTTAATAAATATCATGATATAAATTAACTCGTTTTTAGTTCATTTAATTGACTGAAGCTGAAATTTAAGATGAAAATCAAAGTTGGTTTAGTAATGAACTAATAATATTGAAGTATTAACATGTGTAACTAGTTTTTGAAATATTAAGATGTATAAGATAGAAGAAAGTTTTGGGATTGGCACATCCAACTAGTTAAAAATATGGAATATGAAAGATACCTCTTCCTTCCGGCCAGTGCCGGAAGGACTTTTTGTAATGAAAGCTACCTAAAATAAAAATAAAATTCATACAATATGATACTTAAAAACCCCTAAAAAATTAGATTATCTTCAAATGAAATCGAAATAAATCTTAGACTTGCAGATTTTGTATTATGTATATGACGATTGTACATAAATTGATAAGATGCATGCAAAATACAAAACTTTTAAAAAAGGTCTAAGATTTATTACTTTTTTCTATCTTCAATAGAAGAAAGTATTATAATCGAAATTTTTTTCGACTTCCGGTTTTCGACGGATTTACATGTTTTAGGGGTCAGAGATCCCCAAAAACATGTTTATAGAAAATGTCTGTCTGTCCGTGTGTCCGTCTGTCCGTGTGTCTGTCGCCATTGTACCATCAAAAAGTGTATGAAGTTATGCATAGAATTGAACCAAATTTTTATGTTAAGTTTTTGGCTATGGCAAGCAGATCCTCCTTGAATTTGGAAAAAATTCGCCGGTAGGGGGCGCTGTAACAGCGATTTTTGTGCGATTTTGAATATTGTACCATCCAAAAGTATATGAAGTTATACATAGAATTGAACCAAATTTTTATTTTAAGTTTTTGGTTATGGCAGGTAGGTCCTCCCTGAATTTGGAAAAAATTGCCACTAGGAGGCGCTGTAATAGCGATTTTGCATATTGTACCATCGAAAAGTGTATGAAGTTATGCATAGAATTGAACCAAATTTTTATTTTAAGTTCTTGGCTATGGCAAGCAGGTCCTTCCTTAATTTGGAAAAAAATTGCGGGTAGGGGTCGCTGTAATAGCGATTTTTGTGCCATTTTGAATATTATACCATCGAAAAGTGTATGAAGTTATGCAGAGAATTGAGCCAAATTTTTTGCGTTTCTTTTTGTTCATGGCATGAAGGTCCTTCCTGAATTTGGAAAAATTCCGTTGGAAGGGTGCGCTATAATTACGATGTCTGTACCATTTTCTTTATTGTACAATCGAAAATTGTATAAAATTATGCATACAAATTGAACCAAATTTTTTGTGCATGTTTTTGGCTTTGGCCAACAGGTCCTCCTTGAATTTGGAAGTATCGCGCGGTAATGGGGCTCTGTGATGGCGATTTTTGTATACTTTCTAGATTTTTCGTAGTTCTATTGTCCATCGGCGGCTCGTGCAAAAGCGGGAACTCACTTCCTGCTAAGCCGGCTATTCACAAACATCTGATAACATCAGAATAAGTAAAAACTATTAATTTTAACAAATATCATGATATAGATTAACTCGTTTTTAGTTTATTTAATTGACTGAAGCAGAAATTTAAGATGAAAATCAAAGTTGGTATAGTAATGAACTAATAATATTGAAGTATTAACATGTGTAACTAGTTTTTGAAATATTAAGATGTATAAGATAGAAGAAAGTTTTGGGATTGGCACATCCAACTAGTTTCGATTTCATTTGAAGAGAATCCAAATTTTTATGGTGTCTTAAGTATCATATTGTATGAATTTTATTTTTATTTTTTAATCTTGAATTGGCTTAGCTTATTGGTTACAAACATTTAACATTAAATGTAGAACTAATTGAATGAAATATCTTAATATCTGTCCCTTCTCGGGCTTAAACAATGTAGGAAATAAATTTTGTTTTTTTAATTTGTTCTTCAAATTATGTTTTTGTTTAATTATTATTAGAGATATTGTTTTTCTTGAGTAAAAATAGAGTTGTCAATTGTTACACCCACATGTGGTTGTCGGAATGAGAATCTTGGCGGAACTGGAGGAAGGTTATTCAAACATAGCGGCATCCAGGTTCTGCATGAAAGAGTTTTACTTTTGTCATCACTTTTGGAATAGTCATACTCTTCTGTTGAAATACTGGTATCTGAGGATGAAGAGCCTAACAAGTATTCTTCGTCATCGTCTGATTCCGACACTGCGAACATTGAATAAATTCGGCGAGATTAAATCAGACTCGGACCACATTTCCAAAACTAGTATGTTGTGGCCATCACAAAATTTTCTATTTAAATCAGATAAACAGCACTAATTCATATCAAGGTATATCTGAATCTGAAGGTTGATGAAAATTCGTGCATTAGTTCTTGAGATAGAGCTATAGAGGAAATTCTGAAAAATGCAGCATAGCAGCGTCACCTGTTGAGCGATTTGCACCAAAACATAAACAGCACTAATTCATATCAAGGTATATCTGAATCTGAAATTTGTTGAAAATCCAAGCATTAGTTCTTGAGATAAAACTATTGCGAAAATTGCAAAAAATGTAGCATAGCAGCGCCACCGTTTGGGCGATTTACACCAAAATGTATAAAACATCAATTCATGTCAAGGACTAGATCACCCTAACCTAGGCACCAACCAGAATCTGGCATAGGTGTTAAAAACCTAGGCAGGAAATTCCCTTCCATGACTCAGCCAAAGCCACAACCAGGGCAACAGACCCAGAAAACCAGCAGGTATTTGCCAAAGAAAAAATAAATATAATACATAATAAAAAAGTAAGTGCCCCGACACTTACAAAGAAAAACATAATGGTATACAGAAATTTAGGACATTTACTATTTTTGACATATGTCTCAAGCTGTTAAAACAAGGCAAACAGGATTTATAGACAATTTTTTACAATATTGCAATTGTCTTTAAAATAAATTCCTAATCATATATAAAAACTAAAAATATATCCAAGCTTGAATTTAACAGATCAAATATCAGCAATTCTGATACAACTTTGTAGTTTTTAAAATGTTCAAAAACCATAAAAGCCAGTCCACAAAGTTCATAAAGTCATATAATGTTCAGAATTTATACCTTATGAATGAAAAATTTTTATTTAAATCATTGTAGATTCTACACATAGGCGTAACCAGCCTTTTGAACGGGGGGGTGCCCAGACTTTTTAACCTGCACATGTTGGATACAAAGAATATCTTATATAGTAAAACCTACTAAAACGGAAACCCATGAAACCGGCCGGATTTCCGTTTTAGACAGGTTTTCATATTAGAAGGTATAATTGTGTGATATTTCTTTTAAAAAGGACTCAAGCGTAATTTTTGTTTGCGTAAGGAGGGATCAGAAAGGGTTCAAAACATTAAAACTAAATCTAATGGTAAAAAAAAAGATATGTAAATGTCCTTCCAGCAGTGACGTTCTCCTCAATGGGTAAAATCAACTAGCAGTTTAAAGCAAAAAAGCCAACGCATAATAAAAGTATCAAGGTCAAATATTAAGTCTCATGATAAACACCAAGTTAAGTTGGTAAGAGTAGTTAGAATGACGTTATAGTATTAATATTTCTAATTGATTAAGTATTAAGATTAAGTAAGTTGATTATTAAGTAGTAAGATTAATAAGAATTACAGTTTAGTTCATTTAATGTAGTAATTGTATTAATAAATATGTCATGGCTAACAAACCATTCTCTTCCAGCTTCCCCCAGGAACCCCGGGCGGCCGGCCAGGCCGACCACTCGGGGGAGCATTTCCCCCCCCCCTTTTTTTCCTTCAGTTCGCCTCTTTATTAGGTGCAATAGGACTCTGTCCGCACGAGCTACCGGACCCGCTCCAATGGGACAGCCCACGGAGCCAGTTTTTCCCCGGTGGGGTATGGTAGTAAGGCGTAGTCTCATATCCCTTGCAACGTTAAGTTTGCCTAATAATTCGGCCCCCAAAAATAACACATGGTGCAATTTGTCTATCTGCGGAGCCCCATTCTTTGTTTTCTCTATCCCCCCCCCCATACAAAAATAATCATTTTTATTTGACAAGTATGCATCAACAATTAGGCTTCAAAAATTCCATGCAATCCCATTTAGATCGGGCAGCGGTGGCCAAGCTGGTAAAACATTATACTCGTAGCCGTTGGTCACAAGACTCAGGCTAACTGCCGGCTAAAATTCCGTCATGTACACTAATGGCGCCTGGTGCATGTAAAATCCGTCGTGGGTGCAAAGTCCTCCAAGTTACCTGTGAATTATACATCTGGAGGTCCCTTGCCAGGTGAAGGTCTCGTCATCTGATCAAGGTTCTAAATTACGAGATCAATTTGAGTAGCAATGTGCAGGTGCCAATCAACAGGATATAACGTTAAGGAACCGGCAAAACAAAGTAAACACAAACGAGCAGTAGGCACTGCAGATAGGATGTCGATTGAGGCAATGATGTCGGGTTTATTCCTGTCTCCCTCTGCAGCGATTCGTCTGCCTTGCATTTCGGCCCAAAATTATCGCTTCAGCGGTAAATCTTAGCTTTTCGGCCATTTCAATTTTTAATTTCCCTCAAAATTGCCCCCTTCTACAGCTAAGAAGTGTACCACTTTGTGAGGCATCAAAAATAATCCATCCCTTTTCCAACTGGCATGGCAAGTACGTGGTGTGCGGAACAATCATAGTTTTGCAAAGTGCAATAAACAATCTAATCTAGACTCATCAACTTGGCTTAGTATAGTTGGCCCGGGTGCTTGCTGGTGTGGTCACCGCGGTGTAGTCCGCCGCCTGCGGCGATCTGGCGTATGTACTCACAATGCATCGCCCTGCTTTCCAGGCAATTACAAACCCGTTCAGCTGGGTTAACCCCGGTAGGTAGGGGCCTGGTCAGTAGTCTCCAAGACAGTGACTAAGTGTGGTCACAAGTGTAACACCTTTTGGCACCCTAACTTCTTATAACGATTAAAAAAGACCTTTAATCATATGCTGGAAATTTCTATAGGCACAGAGGAACACTGCATGGCATCTAAAATTATCTCAGTCAAAGTTTTGTAGATGAAATTTTGCCGGATGATAAATCTCAGATAATACATGCGGTACACCAGTACATACGCACGAAAGTTTTTCAGAATGTGACTCCATGACTTCTTAGGGAATCACCGGAGGGACCCAAGAAATTTTGGAGGAAAGTCTATATAAATAATTATTATTATGCTAGCAAACCCCGCGGCTTTGCTCGCGTAATATTTGAAATATGCCAAGTGATATTTATATGTCTAATTTTTATTAAAAGGTACTAACAAAATTTTTATTTTATTAAAAGGTAATATTTTATTTTATTAAAAGGTACTTATTACTTTTAGGAATAATTTAAAAAAATTACTATTTAAAACACAGTTTGATAAAATGTCATTGTTACACTGCATAAGGCAGAAATGAGACTTAAATTAATAAAACGAAATAAAACTAAATAAATAATAATTTAGAAAATATTTTGAAACTTTTATGCTCAATTAATAGGCTCATTTCAGTATTCATTTGAAGTTTTGAATTTTTTAGAAACCATCTTCTTACATCTTAAAATTTACCATCATGTCAAATTCCAAGTCCTACCACCTCTCTCAACATAAAGGGTTATGTTGAAATAGGAACTGTCACAATTAATTTGCCAACAGTAATTTTGAAATTGGTTTCTTATTTCCTAATATTCCACAGAAACGTAATTTAGAAAGCTTTTAAAGGCCTTTTTTAGAACGTTTGTTGTTCCTGTGAATCCCAGGTGGTAGAATCATCGACATAAAATATAGCCTGTGTAGGATCAGAGACTGTTACCATTGATTCGCAACTATTACTTTTATATTTGGTTTATATTTCCTGAAATAGCATAGAAATCGTAATTTAGGACTTTTTTAGAATGCTTTTCGCACCTCCCCTTCACTTCACCCCTTTTTAATTCGAATTTATTTTCGACAGTCCTTCGAGGGCATTTATATTTTATAAGTAACAACCATGCCATATTTAAAGTTTCTAGCCTTTTCAGTATCACAGAAATCGCAATTTAAAAAGTTTTTAGCTACTGCAACCCTCTGGTGGTAGTGGCACAGACATAAAATATAGCTTATGTTTGAGCAGGTTCTATCACCATCAATTTGTTATCATTATTTTTTTAATCGGTTTGGTATTTGAAAAGATTACATAAAAATTGTAATTTATAACGCTTTTCGCTCACTTCATCTTTTTAAATTTGAAATTTTCTTTCGACAGTTCATAGAAAGCAGTTGCATCTTGTAAGTAAATAACATGCCATACTTCAAAGTGTTAGACCCTTCAGTTATGCAAAAAACGCAAATTAGAACATGTTTTGCTTTTTCAACCCTCAGATGGTAGTGACAGCAACATAAAATATAACCTATGTTATAGCAGGGACTGTGACCATTGATTTGCAACCATTACTTTTGAAATAGCTTTGGAATTTCCTGAGATTGAGTAGAAATCGCAATTTAGAACGTTTTTAGAACGCTTTTCGCGCATTTTTACCCCTTTTTAAATTTCCAATTTTTTCGAAACTGTTCTTAAAGATCATTTATATGTAATACATATGTACCTTGCCTAATTTTAAGTTGCTAGCCCCTACCGATCACAAAAATCGAAATTTGGAACGCTTTTTTGCTCCTGCAACGACTAGGTGATAGTGATACCGACTTAAAATAGCGTCTATGTTAGAGCAGAGGCTGTCAGCATCAATTTCTTAACATTACTTTTGAAATTAGTTTGATTCTTCTTGCGATATTGATGACAAATCGGCATTTAGAACGTTTTTAGAACGCTTTTCGCTCATTTTTCTCCTGCATCTCCTCTGGGTTAGTGGAAACATATATAAAATATAGTCTATCTTGGAGCAAGATCTGTCACCATCATTTTAACACCATTATATTTGAAATCGGTTCAGTATTTCCTGAGATTGCATAGAAATTGCAATTTAGAACGTTTTTTACAACGCTTTTTGCGCATTTTGACCCCCCTTTTAAATTTCGATTTTTTTAGGAAATGTCCTCAGAGATCATTGATATCTTATAACTAACTACCATTCTAAATTTCACGATTCAAGGCCCTTCCGTCACGCAAAAAAATGCAATTTAGAACGTTTTCCTCCTGCAGCCCCTTTGGGGTAGTGGCACCGACATAAAACATAGCCTATGTTGGAGCAAGGATTTTCACCATCATTTTGACGCCATGATTTTTTAAATCGGTTTGGTATTTCTTGAGATTGTGTAGAAACTACCATTTAGAACGTTTTTTAGAACGCTTTTCGCGCATTTTCACCCCTTTTAAATTTCGAATTGTTTAAAAACTGTTCTTACAAATCCTTTATATCTAATAAGTAGCTGATACTTCAAATTTCATATTTCTAGGCCCATCAGTAATACATAAATCGCATTTTTAGAACGTTTTTTGCTCCTACACCCCCTTTGGGGTAGTGGCACCGACATAAAACATAGCCTATCTTGGAGCAAACGTTGTCACTATCATTTTGACACCAGTATTTTTTAAATCGGTTTGGTATTTCCTGAGATTATGTAGAAATTACCATTTAGAACGTTTTTTAGAACTCTTTTTGTGCATTTTCACCCCTTTTAAATTTCGAATTGTTTAAGAACTGTTCTTAGACACCATTTATATCTTATAAGTAACTAATATTCCAAATTTCATATTTCTATGTCCTTCAGTAACGCAAAAATCGCATTTTTAGAACGTTTTTTGCTCCTGCCGACCCTTTGGGGTAGTGGCACCGACATAAAATATAGCCTGTGTTCTAAGTTGGACTAACACCATCATTTTGATACCATTACTTTTGAAATCGGTTTGGTATTTCCTGAGATTATGTAGAAACTACCATTTAGAACGTATTTTAGAACGCTTTTTGTGCATTTTCACCCCTTTTAAATTTCGAATTGTTTAAGAACTGTTCTTAGACACCATTTATATCTTATAAGTAACTAATATTCCAAATTTCATATTTCTAGGCCCTTCAGTAACGCAAAAATCGCATTTTTAGAACGTTTATTGTTCCTGCACCCCCTTTGGGGTAGTGGCACCGACATAAGATATAGCCTATGTTCTAAGTTGGGCGAACACCATCATTTTGATACCATTTCTTTTGGAATCGGTTCGGTAGTTCCTGAGCTTATCTCCGACAAATAAACAATTTTTTCCTCTTTATAATATGAGTATAGATAGATTATAAATAATTATAATACTCATTAATAACGTAATTTCCGGCCCATAATCCGCGGATCAAACAATCATGTTTCGACACAGAAATTTTATTTCATTATTGATGTTAAATATTTATCGCGATATAACAAGTTACGTTTTATGAAACAAGATTTCTCCGGTCCGAACATAATCGTTCGATCCGCAGATTATAGGCCGGAAATTACGGTACTTCATGTTTTTACCTCAGAATGTGTCGAATATATTAGGTAAAGCAGGTCATGATAATATACACTAAATGTTATCAAGATGATAAAAATTATATTATCATGATGCGACTGTAATAATAAAGATAGGTGCTTGTCTGTCTCTGTGTGTTTGTACGCGCGCGCGCTGAACTCTGAAAAAACAATGCAGACCGCACACCCATAAGATTCGACAGCACCTGTATGCCTGAACTCATGCATATGGAAGACAATTTTTGGATTAACTTTTTATGCGAATTTTTTCGTATTTTAAGGCATTTTTTTCAAATTAGTAAAAAAGAATCCGATTTCAATATTTTATCCAGTAAACTTTGTATTCTTTTCAATAAAGTGTTTTCGAGATTCTTACAGTGATTTTTCAATTTTTAACAATTTTTTAATGTTATTTTTAGAGGATGTTTTTCGCATTTCGCGTGATTTTTTTTTCGACATTCCTAAAAGGAACCCGTTTTAAATCTTTTACCCAGCTGGTTAATTTCGTTCCCTGTGGTATTTTAATCTTTTCCGAAATTTTAATGCGATTTTTAGAGGGGTTTTTCGTGCTTTGAGGCCATTTTTTGACTTTTTTGAAACAGAAAAACTCTCCGGTAATTTTTGCAATTGCCGTGATTAAATTCGAATTGGAATAATGTCAAGTCAGTTCCTATAAGAAAGCAGAAAATTTAATTTTTCTCGAAATAAAAAACGCAATAATTCAAGATTCGCTTGTTTCGAGACAGAAGAGGTCATAGTTTGCTCGAGAGTGCATTGCCGAAGGCACCCCCCCCCCCCCCAAATCCTAGATTCATTTAATTCTATGTTCGTTTAAAACAAAACAACTAACGAAACTCCTCTAGTAATGAAGCTTTCTTTAAGGGGCAGGGTTTGAAATAAAGTGCGGAATCGCTCGATTTGTGCACAAAAAAGGAATGTCCCGCATAATAAAAAATGCTGTACAATATTTCCCCCCTTCAAATTCTTTCACAGACATGTGATTCTTTAGTATTTAAGAAAAAATTGAAGCCCGCGATTTTTATTTCTTTTATGGAATTTCTCAAAATCAATTCGTGAATCGGTCCCGGAAAAATTTTATAATTTCTTCAAACGATCGTGGAAAAATATCGGGAATTTCGATAAAAGAGTGCAGAAAATAATCGCGAATTTCGTCAAAAAATTGCGCAAAAAATTACGAATTTCGATAAACGATTGACGAAAAATGTTTGCAAATTTCGTCAAAATGTCGCGGAAAAGAGTAGAGAATTTTGTTAATTGGTACGGAAAGATATAGAGAATTTTCCCGATCGGTCGCGCAAAACTATCCCGAAATTCGACAAATGATCTCCCTGTAAAAAAAATCAGTTTCGTCAATCGGTCGCAACAGAAAATAAATTTCGTAAAATGATCGCTGTAAAAACGAGAATTTCGCCAAAGGATCGCAGAAAGAAAGCGCGAATTTCGTCAGAGATTGCGGAAAGGGAAAGCGAATTTCATCAAATGATCGTGGAAAGAAAACGCGAATTTCACGGAATAATCGGAACCAATTTCCTCAAATTATCGCGGTAAAAAATGCGAATTTCGTCAAAGGATAGCGGTAAAAACACGAATTTTGTCAAAGGTTAGTGGAAAGTGCGGATTTCGACAAAAAATCGTGCAGAAAGACGTGAATTTCGTCACACGATTTTGGTAAAGTATTGTATATATCATGAAATGATCGCAGAATAAAATCGCGAATTTGGTCAAAATTTACTGCACTGGGCTAAAAGGTCGAAACCGGGTTCCTTTTCCCACTTTCAAAAGAACGCCGCGAAACGAGAAAAAACTCTAAAAATCGTATAAAAATTTTCAGAGGAAAAAAATTACTATATTGACTTGAAAGATTGTTACCATATTCCTTTTACAAATGTCAAAAAATGGCCGCGAAACACGAAATCCAACAACCAACCAACCAACCCCCAGATTAATTTGAATTTTCTGTACTATTATTTTTCATTTTCAAAGGAGGCAGGGTATGTGTACCTCCCATTCCCTTTCCGCGGCTAATCTCATTTTGGAATTATCGTTTCACATCTGCATTCCCTTTCAAATATTTTTTGCTTCTTTCTAGACTTAAAACAACCAAAGCAAAGTGACAAATAGTCTCTATCCTCGTCAAGAACTTGCGTTAATTTCTCATGAAATTGCAGAAACATGCAATAGAAAGAACGGCGTTATAAAAAATCTCCCACAAACAAAAGACGTCAAAGTGGGATTATAAGGCGCATACCACACTGAGACGACAAGCGACTTGTAGCCGCAACATGTAGCGCAAAAACCGATCGAAACAAAGGACGAAATTGTTTCAAACCTGTTTTAAACCAGTTTTTTCAGCGAATTCAAGCGACATGTCTTATGTGTCGCCTTAGTGTGGGATGCGCCTAAAGCCACCTTTTTGACTTACTATGACTAATGCAGATTCTTGTAAATATTCTAGTTTTAAAAAAGATAAACAACATAATTTTCTTTTAAACAAAAAAAGGAAAAAAAAAGAACGTGGGTTACTTTTTTTTTTTTATCACATTTCAAAACTTAGGCGTTAGTTTTCTGAACTAATCTAATTGAACTCTGCTTTCACTTCTTCTTTTTTCTTTTGTATATTTCGATTTTTTTTTTAAATAATTGTGCTCGAGTCTGCGCAAGCGGGGGGGTGCCCGGGCACCCAGGGCACCCCCCTTGGTTACGCCTATGACTACACAATGTTCTATAGTTAGATCTCGTCAGAAGAACACATCTTAAGTTCCACTCAAGTGTTCTATTGCGTATCATAGGAAAACAGTCCCTTGAAACACGACAACTCTGAAATAAGTAATGAGGCGTATCACCACGTTTTCCACATGTACATCTGTCGTTCTGACGTTTACCAATTTTATGTAAATACGCCGGAAACGCCCCGTGGCCACTGATAAAGTATACTACGATTTGAGAATCACACAAAAAATCTAGGCTAACGTCCGGCAAAACTTTGTATGTGTCTCGACCTTTGACTGAATAAGACCAACGAGTCTGCCATTCTTTCATATTTTTCGTACGAAAATGGGATTTTAATACGCAGATAGGTATCGAAAGCTTTTCTTCTGAATCAAAAGTGTTATTTAAAATAACAGGCTTTGCCAGTTCGTCGGCACGTTCGTTTCCCGCAATTCCTACATGCGATTTTATCCATCCAATATGCACCATCTTATTCGTCAGAAGACGAAGACTAGTAAAAAGTTCAAATAATATATGGTTGCTGGGAAAAAGTCTGCGAAGAGCAGACACTGAAGACAAACTATCTGTGTAAATATAAAGCTAACGATAAGAAACTACACTGAACCATCTAATTGCCTCGAGGATGGCGTAGAGCTCCGCTTGAAAAACGGTATTATACTCACATAATCGTATTCTCTTAGTAAAAATTTCCACATTTTGAAAATATACTACAAATGCTGCCGCCACTCACCCAGGCATCCTAGAACCATCTGTATAGGCAATCGGAAAGTTTCTGTTAGGAACATACTTAATAACAGGTGCAATAAAGTTGATGTTATGCTTATCGTAAAAATTTGGATAGTTATATGTTGGCAGATTTTTCGAAACATATTCGGAGTGTATCCGGTTGCCATCAATTTCCAATGAAATATCACCATGAATTATGTTGTGTAAATGGCTAGAATTATTAAGCTCAATATCCATTGGCAATACTCCCGCTAAGACGCACAGCGCCTCCGTCGAGGTTGATCGATAACTTCTTATTAATGTCAATAGACAAATCCTCTGACACGACGAAAGTCTTCTTAAACCGTGAATTTTCAAATCTTTATACCATACTTCGTGGCCATAGGATATTTGTCTTTTAAGCACTGTCTCATACCAGATCTTTAGAAGCTGCACCGACACTCCGATGTCTCGAGTTCTCACCTTTCTTACATTACAAGTGAAGGAAATAAGTTTACACCTTACCATATCAAGGTGATCCAACCAATTAAATGTACTATCCAATAGAAATCCTAGATATGTAATGTTATCCTTCACTGGAATTGATGTGCCTTGACATTTAAAAATCGGTTTTCTCTTCTTCATAGTGTTTTTTCCAAAAAGCATAGACTCTGTTTTAGTCAAATTTAAATGTAAATTAAGCTCTTGGCACAGATTTGAAAAAACATTGATTGAGATATTAATTTTGTTTTCTAAAGCCGCTCTGGTGTTGGCACCTTCCACTACCACGGAATCATCCGCATAGGATATCAAATCAAGTTGATGTTCGCTGCTTCTTTTAATTAAACGATCTGCTACCAAAGTCCAAATCAAGGGGCCCAGACATGATCCTTGCGGACAACCCTTAAACAGTCTAAACCATCTTATACCACGCATAAATCTAAAACCAATTAATCTTATCGAGATATAATTTTTTAAAACGTTCTTTAGGTATTCATATAATGGAAGATTATTTATTATTTCCGCTGCTATATTCCAATCTAAAACATCGAATACACCTGCTATGTCGAAGGAAACTGCTGCACAGTATTTAAAATCTTTCAGAGCAATAACAATTTTCTTTTTAAGCGTATCCATTGCTGTCACCGTGCCTCTCCCTTCCCTGAAGCCGTGTTGTCTATGATCTAAGTAATAAGTAGCCTCCAGCATAGTTAAGATTCTTATCTTGATCATACGCTCATATATCTTTGCAATTATAGGCAATAAGGTAATGGGTCTATACGACTTATAATGTCCTTCAGGTCTATTTCTTTTTCTAAAGAAGATTACTACCCCCTTTTTCCAACGACTTGGGAAATGCGCAAAACGTAGACAGGTATTAAACAGCTGTAACATAAAAACTGTAAATTTTTTACATAAATTCTTGATGATCAAGGCATCCACTTCATCATATCCCGGGGCCTTATTATTATGTTGCTGCTTCAGTGCAAAGGCTAATTCTTTCCTTGTAAACTTATTATAATCAGGGTCGGTTTGATAATCTTTAGTGCTCGTAAAAGAGTGAACATGATCAGGTACATCCTCTATACCAAAGTGCTCTGTCATCAGATTATGTGCTACCTCATCATAAGAATCAAAAACGTTTGAATTTTCAAGCGTTGAGAAAGCCATATCTTCGTATCTAAACTTCTTCCCTGATACAAATTTGAAAAGGTTACCGTAAACTTCATCTGTTTTCGAACAATATTCTAACCAACCCTTTCTCTTCGCTTTTCTTACCTCTCTTTTATACTGTTTTCTAATACTGACATATGATTCTCTATAATGTACGTTCTCCAAGTTGCCTCTATATCTCTTATAACATGCTGACACTTTATTTCTCAACACTCTGAGATCCGGAGTATATCAAGAGACTGATGGCTTATGAGAAAGTTCGCCTTTTTTAAAAACTCTGTCCATGCAATAATGCAACTAATCGCTAAATCCATCAATCCACTCTTCTAGTGACGCCTGATCACGCACTCGATCAAGTGTAGAAGACATTTCTTCATATTTCTTAACAAACTCCTTATTAAATCTTGCCATCGACTTGTTCTTTGTCTTATAACGCTCATGTGTACGACGTATCGGAACAAGACATAATTCAAACACTATGTAACGGTGATCCGAATACGAGAAAATTGAATCATCATCTTTCCAGTTCTTCAAATGTGGTAAAATATCTACTCCCAACAGGGTGAGATCAGGTCTTCCTAAATGATCGCCTTGGACATATGTATGCGGAGCTGTGACGTCATTAGCAATTCTTAAATCAGAAGACATAATATAGTCCGCAAATATTTCAGTTCTTTCATTTTCTCTGGCATAACCAAGCATCTTTAATGGAACATTAAAGTCACCTCCAATGACAATGTGTGTCGCTTGTTGATAGTACACCATCCAGGGTGGCATGTCATTATCCAAATTTCCAGAGGGCGGAGCATACACAGACCCCAAAATAACTGGACCACTCTCCAAAGTTACAGTTATAAAAACAGAGTTACTTGTCTCAAAACCTTTCACTATTGCATAAACTTTATCAGTGCATAAAATACAAGCAGAGAAGGAAGCCGAAGGAAAGCACAGCCAGCCCGGAGGAAGACCAGCAAAAAGACCATTATATGTATAAGGATCCTGACATAAAAAGAAATTAGCACCACTACTCTCCGCATATGATGCCAAAGCATCATTTGCATCCGAGTAGTGATGCAAGTTGATCTGAACAATCACCAGACTATCTGCGCCACCACCCACAACAACCCCATCCACTGTTATAACCGTTTGGAAAGAAGTTCAGCACGATATTCTTGGTAGCAAGGGCATTCCATGCTATCAGCTCTATGAGAATTATCCGTATCATCATCCCGTCTAATACAATTAATGCAACTTTCTTCAGTTTTTGTACAATCTTTTAATCCATAATCACCTGCACACTTGGGACATTTTTCACTATCTGCACATTTTTGACTAACATGACCGTAAGCCTGACACCTATAACACCGAACTATAGGGACGAAACGAACAATTCTATATCTATCCAAGTCAATACACACTCTCTTCCTCTCCAACAAAAAATCTGCTCCTTCCATATCTACATCTACGATCCAATTCTCCATTCCACGACGTGTCGGGTAATGGCGAACCACCTCCACATCCGAAGATGCAGGAAGTCCACCATCAGTCAACACATTAGCCAGAGAAGTCCTTACCCAGATAGCATGAACAATTGCAGCAAGATTAATTTTTTCTTGATATTTTCTTGTCACGAAAAATTTGAAGTAATAATATTGCCGCAAGGACATTACTAGGTAGACGGAATATAATCAATCGCTTTCTTGCAACGCAACTTTGCTCTAAACCTGATACAACACTGTCATAAAATAACGACGTAAGCGAAAAATTCCTTTTGTTGGAAGGAGAACAGATATAAACGCGCATGCGCGGAAATTTTACAAAGACAAAATTCCAACACTTCTTTATTGAATTCCATGAAGCAGCGCCATTGGATTAGCGTTCAAGTAAAGAACCCAGATATAAAGGTATTTATTATTTTAATTATTCAAATGTGATTCGGATATTTTTGTATTTTCTCTGTACAAACTACAACTTATTTCGTACAGAAATTTTAATAAATTAAAAAGTTATGTTTATTTACTGAGGAATGCTTACATTTTTTAAATAGTTTGGTTTTGGTTCATGTTAAGGCATTATTGAAAATTTTAATTTTTAAATGAATTTTTCTCAACTTTAAGGGGAATTTCTGAGATATCGTTTTAATTAATATTTGCCTTTTTTCTTGCTCACGCCGATCGAACAGTGTTGAATTCGGATATTTTTCTCCGGGATTAATTTATGCGGCTCTGGAGGGAGGGGGAGGGGGGACATTTTAGAGATTCCGTGTGGAAATTGCTTATTAAAAAGCATAAAATATCAAACCTTCCGGGGGGAATCCCCCTCCTCTTGAATTCAGCAGTGCGTTCGAATGTATTTTTAAATTTAAATTATCTTTTCATGACCATTAAACCCCTTTCTATATATAAATATCAAGTATTTTAAACAGTTCCTTAGTGTGCTATTCTCCATGCTTCTTATCATGGACTTCTATTGTATCGCTATTTTCTAATTTTTATTAAAGTTATTAACAGTATTTCCTTCCGGCGTCAGTTTTATTTAATTCTTTAAAAATTTCTCTTTTCTTTTGACATAACTGCTTGTTAATCGGATGTGTATAAGTCGTTTTATTTCCTATTTTTCTTAAATTTTAAATACGAATATTTTGAAATTGTTAATTTTTCGCGACAGCAAACCTGGGCTTGAAATGTGCAGAGCAAATCGGAATAATATTCCGGTTCGTAAAATTATGACAAATATTGATCTGGTTTGCAGTGTTGTAATCGTAAAAAAAATCAGAGGGTGTACGCTAAAGTCATGAAGGTCATGTCTAGAGTATGTATGATATAGATTTATTCGAGAAACCGGGAGTATACGGAGCTTTTTAAAAAAATCCAGAATTTTTGCACTGAATTAGAGCTAAATAACTAAAATGCATTGACTAAATACTTAAACTCTTCCCCCCCCCCAAAAAAAAAAAAGTTATAAAATAGCTTTGTGTGATACTTAAAACCTCGGATACCATAGCACCAAAATATTATTTTAATAGTTACAAAATATTTTTTTTTATAATTAAAACTTTGGACCTTAAAACCTTAATTCCATTGTTATATTGTTAATGTCAGATTCGAAGACTATTTATTTGTGTTATTATTAAAGATGTTTCGTTTTGAATCCTTTTTCACATGTAAAATAGTGTTCAACTGCATCTTTATTTATTATTTTCTTCTATGATAACAATCTTTAATAAAATGTAATTCTTAAAAACCGACACTAGTCACCCGAAGTAAAATTTAACATTCAAGCTAATGTTAATTCTATGGACAGTTCTTTGCATATTTTGGGCTCGCATTTTAATATTTTTTAATATTATTTTTTGCATAGGATACACCTGGTTGATATATATAGTTGTGCAATCGTACATTTTCGAGCTTTTATGCAATTTTTTTATATGCAGATACTTTCAATTTTGAAACCTGTTCTGAAAGTGAAACTGTACTCATATAAAAGAAAACTGTAACCAAAACCGAAAAAGTACAAAAGCACAACAATATATGGGGAATTCTCACAATCTTTTGACTTTCATGTCCCTGAATAATAATTTTTATTTTAATACAATCTTTTGTGTGTTTTTTTTATTTCATATACTGGATTTCATATACATTCCATTGCATGATTGCATATAACAATATTAACGAGATAAATAAGTTTTGGACGATGTTGGGGGTCCAAATACCAGGAGAACGCTTATACCGTCCCGTTCCTGATGCTGATTTTTAAATTTGGAGCTGTCTGTATAAAATTGTTTCAATAAAAGTAATTCAATGTAATTTTTTTCCGAAACTGGGACAATTGTTTAATATAAATATTTTGCAAAAAATTAACCTGCACACATTTTTACGGTTGATATTATTTTTTGAACTCTGTCCCTGGGTTTTTCATCCTTACCGTCCCTCTTGCTAAACTTATACAGAAAATCACTTCAGATGCAGCCACAGAATTTTTTTCAAGTTTTTTCTCATGGAGAAGTATGCTAGAGAAAGAATGTCTAAAATTCTTTGACAGGAAATTTACTGCAAAATTTAAATCAGCATTTAAATATCAATTTCAAGATCGTGGCTTTATTGGTAGTCTTACCGTCCCCAAGGTTTATTTCTGCACTTTTCGAAGTAAATTAAGAAAAAAAAAATTATTTAATCCAATGTTAACAACTGTTTCTAGAAGTCAATGAACATTACGGCTATCACTTAGTCTTAACATGATTTTCCTAAAAGTAGGTGATAATTTTCCTTACCGTTCCATCCTTACAGTCCCTTTTTTTTCCATTTCGTCCCTTTTTTCCTATACCTATTTTTTTTTTTTTTTTTCAAAAAAAATTATGGCCATTTTTTTCCCATTCTGACCAGAAAATCAGAGTTCTAACTTTTTACGACTGCTATTTAATCTTCACCTAACACTTCATTTATAATGGCTGTTTCATAATAATGGAAGCCATCAGTCCATCAGAAGAAAATAATCCTTTCCAAAGGTATAATCCTTCGTTTGGCGGCCTTCGTTCTGGCGCCCGGGGCACATGCCCCCTCTGCCCCGCCCCCTTAGTTTCGGCCCTGACAGCAGGTCCTAAACCTAGATCCTTGTGGACCAGGTCTGTACTTTCCCACTGGTATAATACAAAATTTAAAACTATCCCAGATGATGCTGTTACAACAGAGTGTGGTTTGTTTTTTATATACTGCTTTACCGAGGCACGTCCTAAAAAAAGGAATCGTCTGCTCATCTATGGAAAATTTTCCCTGACCTCCTGGTAAATTCAAGCAGACACTACGGAATCTGTCGAGCATTTGCTGAACTTTCTATAATTTATTATTTATTCCTGGTGGTTTACTTGCTGTGTCGACAAAATGGAATGAATTTATCAAACTTAAAAATCAATCTCGTGGTATGCATATAACTCATATAAAACTTATAAATCATATATGGCATCTATAACTCAGAGCAGAAACATACAGTTCGTTACATGTGCATATTATATATATAATACTATCCATTTTAAATAGAAATCATGAATAGTACAAACCTATTAATTTAAAATTGGTCAGCTTTAAAAATGTAATTAATAAAAAATAAATTGCTAAAAACATAAGTTTAAAAAAATCACTTAAAAATTTTTTATATATATATTAGGAATTGTATCTATTTTGGAAATGGTAAATGCCGGACCCGCACAATTGTGTGGTTCATTTGTTTTTCAACTTTTGTGAAGCCTAATTAAATTTATCAAAGACAAAATCAATTAAAATCATGAATAAACTATATGAAAAGAAATATTAAATCCAAGCAAACATTATAAATCATATTTAAATGAAATTACGACAGTTCATACTTTTTGTCTGTTGCTGTCAGATGATATAGTCTTTTTAAAAGCAGAAAATATAACCCTGTATTGTAGATGGTACACCCTAGTTGTGTCTTATCAAAACATCTAAAGCCAATTAACTCATATAAATGTGCGGATTTGGTTTTAAATCGCACAAAAACAGAAGGTAGTCATTCTCTTTTACTTTAGTAATCGCCCGTACAATTGTGTGGGTCAGGGCTTAAAGGGTTAAGAGGCTACTTCAGTCAAGCGGAAACACCCATTCGCCAATGTTAATCCAATAAGAGAATTTTTTAAGGTAACTCGGTTGCAATTCAATATTTTTAAATGATTTTTTCTATATACTTTCACCTTTCGAGCCGGTATAAACAGTGAAAAGAGTGAAAGTGTCCGCACAAAAAAAAAAAAAAAAAAGAAAGAAAGAAAATTAAATAAAAACTTCAACGAACTTAAAATAAAGTAAAAACCGCAATTGCAGAAATTTACCTCAGCTATCCAATGCAAAAGAAAGTCTTTTTAAAATATAAAAATACAGGCGAGATATTTTTAAAAATATATCTCGTTGGATTAACATTAGCGATTCGGTCATTTTGCCTGAAGAGTTCTAATTTGTGATCACCTTTAGAACTAAATCTAAGCAGGATTCTTGAAAACAGTGAAAATTTAACTTGTAACTTTTAAAATGCACTCTATTGTTTCTCTCTTTTAGGATGCAAAGACACGGAAATAATATATAGAAGAATGTTAAATAATTGTATGTTAATTTGGTAAATATTATGTTAATACTTTGTATTAGAAACTATTATTTGTAGCTGTGTGAAAATAAACTTTGTAATTTAATAGACTGTATTGTTTTATTATAACTTTGTTCTTTTTAAATTCTTGAAACTTTTCAAATATTTTGTTTTTGTGGAATTATATTTAATCAGATTTATGAATAGGGGCCATCCAGAAATGATGTCACGCTTGGAGGGGGGAGGAGGGGTTCGTGAAATTGTGACAGTTTGTGACAAGGGGGTGGGAGGTGGTAAGAAGAAGTCTGACATCACACATTTTGGTTAAACATTAGAGGTCTTACTAACATTGCATAGATATTAGAGGACTTACTATTCCCGAGGATGAGTGCGATGCCAAAATGTCTGTGTACTCTATGGACGAGCATATATTTTCTTCAAGGGAGGAAGAGTCGTTATAGTAAATGATTCGGAGTAATTTCTATTTTATGATTTAATATATAATTTTATAAATGTGACAAATGAAATGTTATGGCAATTCCATTTAAGTAAAACTAATATTGAGGCTTCTTCTTCAAAATCAATCTGTTTTAAAGTATTTTGTGTTCATAAAGTAAATATAGGATTTAAAAACCAAATATGTTAAATTCCATTTCAAATTCTAAAATACTACTGTTTTCAATTGCTCTTTCATATTAATATTTTATTATTATTGTATATTATGTTTTTTGTTGCAAACTGTAATCTTATTTCATATAAAATAAAGACACGAATCAGTTTTATTGTTATGCTCACAAATGTCATTAAAACACATAGTTAAAGTTCAAAAATAAAATTTGAAATATGACCTATAACATAGTGCTTTGTTTCTGAGCTACAAGTATATATTTACGTAATATAGCGTGACATGTGACAAGGGGAGGGGAGGGGGTATGGTGAAGAGTGACATTTTGTGACAAAGGGGAGGAGGGGGGTTAAAAATGTTGAAAAAAAGTGTGACATCATTTATGGATCGCCCCATAGGGAAATTTTAATTTTAAAATGAGGTTTTTTTTTTCCTTCTGGAAGTTAATAAGTTTTAGCAATATATTCCACTCTGGCCAAAAAGAAATGAAAATAAATTATATTTTCTTTAATAAAATTATATATGAAATTAAAATTGAGGGTGTGTGTTTATACTCATCTAGGTTTGCTTTGCATTGGTTATGTACATGGACCACTTACTTTTAGATAATGTTTTTAATTACCTTCTAAGAATTAGAAGGGAATAAGCAACTATTTGAGAATTGGCGAGTCTAATAAAACTTCTAAACAAATTAAGGTATATTATTGGAAGTTATTGGGGCTTACCAGGTAGTTGAATGGTTAGCCCTGTGTCCTCCGATTCAACTATGTCGGGTTTAATTCCTGCGGTTGTGGTAGTATATTTGTGGTGATTTGGAATCTACTTTAAACTATAAGTCCTTGTTTACTCGGTCTATGTAGCATAAAAATGTCAAGCATTTGACAAACCTCCGATTATATGGAATCCTGCACAAAACTCGCACAACCTTCAAAAGTACGACTATTAGCGTACAGATAAAAAATATACAATCAAAACTTGAGTAGAAATGCGGCAATTAGTGACCATTCACCAAAGTTTGGGAAGAATTTCATTTTGATACTAAAAATGAATATTCGATGAGTCCTTAAAAAATAAAGTTCTTTTGTCATGTTTTGGGGGCATTTTTAACTCAGGGAGCGGGAGGGGCAAACTAAATTTTTTTTTAGGTATGTTAAGAGACAGGTATCGTTTATTATTATTATTTTTTTTTTTTTTAATGGAATGATTACCATTTGCAAATTGATACGATCATTTGTTACATAGTTACGACAAGTTTTATGAATACGAAGTCGAAAACTATAATTTGGTGTAGGTACCGTAGGTTTTTACAGCAGCAACTGATAGCCATTCAAGAAAATTTATCTGGTAAGAACTTCATTTTGGCACTAGAAATGTAGATACGATTTGTTCCCTCAAAATAAAGTTGAATCATCGTGGGGTTCTTTTTGAGGAGGGGGGGGGGGACTTTAACACGCATGGGCGAACAGAACTTATTTTTAAAATGCCAAATGGGGTATCGTTTGTTGTGAATTTTTTTATTCTGAATCAAATGATATCGCAAGCAAGCCGATACGATCATTGTTTACAAAGTTAGGCCTATAAGTAGTGGATTTTGGTAAATTTAATGACTTTGAAATAAACTCAAAATTATCCTAATTTTGACTATTGCTATTTTGAAGACATTTAATAGTTTTGAGATGACTTAATACAGGGCTCCCAAATGGTCCGCCAACTGAATACCAATATTATTTTAGAAAAAATTTCTTTTTAGATTTTTCTTACAAACCGCCCCGGAAACACATTTGAAAGTTAATTCTAGCGCAAACCTACCATAAATTTTTCTGTTAAAATTTATTGGTATTCAGTTGGCGGACCATTTGGGAGCCCTGCTTAATATGATATAAAAAACTCTTTTTAAACGTAAAATAAATGTGACAAAACTATGTAAAAAATAAAATATAATTTTCCACTTTGCATTGATAAAATCTTTTCTGTAACTTTCTTATAGATGTTCGTATCGACTTGCCGATAATGTTATTCAAATACATACGAAATGATATCCCACTTGATCTATTTAAAAAAAGTTGAATTTTCCCCCCTCGAGCTAAAATGCCCATCAAAAAATGCCCCCCCCCCAAAAAAAAAAAAAAACACACAGTAAAACAACTTTACATTTTGGAGACTCATCGGATCTTAATTTGTAGTGCCAAAACGACGTTTGTCTCAAGCTTTCGTGAATAGCAATCACTTGTTACTGTAAAAACCTATTTTACCTGCAAAAGACTTTGTATTAATAAAACCTGCCGTAACTTTGTAAGAAATGATCGTATTGACTTGCTGATGATTTCACCTGATTCGGAATTATAAAAAACATAATAAACAATATCCCATTTCACCTACTTATTTATTTATTTTTAGTTACCTTCCTCTCTGAGCTAACAATGCCCCCTTTTGCGCAAAAAACATGATAAAACAACTTTATTTTTTTAGTACTCATTGGATCTTCATTTTTAGTATCAAAACGAAGTTCTTCCCAAATTTGGGTGAATGGGCATCTGTTGTCTCAAAAAATCCTATTTTACCTGTGTACTACACGCAAAATTCAGAGAATTGACAACATTTCAATGAAATTACTACATATTTGCAGCTATACTTGTCATGACAAGATTCCAAGTTTGGAATTCATTTGCAGATGTTCTGACATGACAATATTGCAAATTTACAATGCGTTTGCAAATAGTCTGACATCGCAATATTACAAGTTTGCTATGAGTTTGCAGTAAGATTGATACAACAAGATTGCAACTTGCACGACAACTTAGCTGCAAGTTCAAAGTATGGTGACTTCGGAGTTTGCATAATCTTGTTGCAGTCTTGTTATGAACTTTCAGACTTGTCATGCTGAGCTTGCTGCAACATTGCAAATCTGCAAAGTAAGATTGCTGAAAATTTTCTGCAAACTAAAATTGCTATCTGGGTATACCCTCCTCAACCACATCCGCACCTACGCTCAGGATCAAAAGACGTTGTCGTCTTCTCCTTGGAACCGTGACTTTGTCCTTAATACGTTCGTCGTTTTGTAAAAATGTCTTCATTTTCTCTGTATCCTCTCTTGTTTTTACTCTTAAAACCAACTGTCCGGCTTTCGTAGCAACCACGTCATATGGGGTCGGGCTATCCGGTTTCTCCTTCCACACTCCCTTCAAGTCTTTTTTCATTTTGTCCACATCTGTTCCCTCGGCCGGAGAGACCAACACAGAGAAGCCTTGCTCTGTTTTTAAATTCGGTTTTCTCAATGTCGGAAATTGCGATAATTTCACCTCGCTCAGAGGTCCTCCAGAAACTCTTTTAACCAATGCTTCATAAGCTTTACTATCTGTTACCATGGTGCGAACCTTCGTCTCGTTTGCCACACTTTCTCTGTGGGCCCTAACCAGTCTAAGGTTTATGTAGTCAAAACATTTCTTTAGTGTCTTCATTATTTCACTCGTTACTTTACCACTCTTATCTTTCTGAGCCTCCAACATATCGTAAATATGTACATTCACTTTCTGTATTGCACTTGGATAATCTTCCACATCTCTATCCCCCAAAAATTTCTCCATTTTATCCAACTTAGCCATAATCCCTAATGAAAACACAGGAACACCTTACCAAACCAAACAGCAAAAGACCCTCAATCTCCACGAGAAAATAACCAACGACTCTCTATCTAAAACAAAATCTCCAAAGACCCTCTATCCAACTAACTGGCCGTCAAAACGTAAGCTGCCGGTTACACTAACACACTTTCACTATATATAGGAGTGCCTCTCTCACTGAGTGAGGACACACCACTTAAACAAAAAGCCTAATAATATAAAATACTAAAATGTCGTAACGAAAGCTAAAAACCAAACAACCGCTAGACGACAGTCACTTGTCATGTGATGAGCAAACAAAAACAAACAATCAAGAAATAAAATAGATGACGCTGCACACGTGTTTAAACGAATAAGCACTAATTAATTAAGCAATAATACAACTACAAAAACCCTTAAGCTAAGCACAGAAAGAACACCTCCACATATAATTCAAACAACTAACTTAAAAATAAACCACTCCATCAAAACAAAACTCCATTAATTAAAACAACTGAAATAAATGACAAGCAAGAAAGAAGCACAGAACAACTCAACACTACACCACAATCAATATGGCGAAGTAAATATGAAAAGTGAAACGCTCACCAAAAATTATAAAAGGTACTTTAATCAACTTGTTAAACAGAATAACTAAATAATCTATATACCAAATTAAAGCCCCTGACCTAGGGAAACAAACCGCTAACTTTAAAATGCAAAATAATAAATTTAAATAAGAGATATAAGCATGAAATTAAAAGTAGCCATGGACTTCGCCTCAAAACTGACAAGAAATAGCCATGAAAAATTTCAGAGTCCTCCTGACTCGAAAATAATAGAGATAATTAAAGAAAAGAACACAAGAACAATGGAAAATGCACTGACAGGCAATACAAAGCTAATTGGTATAAAAATTTTGAATATTTACTTATTTACAGAACTTTACTTGAGAGCTCGCAAAAAAGCACGTCCGTCATCAATGGCGGCGGAAAGGGACTCTCATGTCAAGGACTAACTGAATCTGAAGTTCGATGAAAAACCGTGCACTAGTTCTGGAGATTGAGCTATTACGGAAATCGCGAAAACTGCTGCATAACAGCACCACCTGTTGAGCGATTTAGGCTAAAATGTATAAAACGTCAATTCATATCAAGGACTAATTGAATCTGAAGTTTGATGAAAATACGTGCATTAGTTCTGGAGATTGAGCTATTGCGGAAATCGTGAAAAATGCTGCATAGCAGCGCCACCTGTTGAGCGATTTACATCAGAAACTAAGCAGCACGAATTTATGGCAGGGGATAACTGAATATAAAATTTTATTAAATTTCGTGCATTAGTTTTTGAGATAGAGGGCCCACAAAATTTGTGCCACATACATGCAGACAGACAGACTCATAAACAGACATTTTTAAAAAACATGTTTTTCGGAATCTCTGACCCCTAAAACGTGTAAATCCGTCGAAAACCGAAAATTTTCTCGAATCCAATACTTTCTTCTTGTAAAGATAGAATAAAGTAAAAAGAACAGAGCTCTTATGTATCTAACATCACCGCCAGACTAAAAACATTGTATTTGACACACTATACATACATACAGTTAATCCATTACGTCACGCCACACATTTGCCGAAAAGCTTACATAAAACAAGATGTTGGAAATAAGAACAAGTTGGAAATTGCTCGTCAAACGTGGCAAATGAGGTGCGTTCGTACTATAACTAGTTTTATAATAAATGTTTGCACCCTATATTGTACTGAATGTATATTTCTTTGTACTTCATAAGTGCATAGTACTTATGAAGTGTAACATCATTAAAATGCACTTGCAATAATTGTTTCCCATTGGCCGTCATGTAACGTAAAACTTTTGACTGTCCCTTTAATTAAACTATACATCCGATTTTCAGAAAATTTGAAATGAGTCGACAAAATTTTGCAACAATTACATATTTAAAATTTCAGACCATTCGGAAGGATGTAACATCATTATAATGCACTTGCAATAATTTTTTTCCCATTGGCCGTAATGAAAACTTTTGACTGTCCCTGTAATTAAACTATACATCCGATTTTCATAAAATTTGAAATGTCTCGACAAAATTTTGCAACAATTATATATTTAAAATTTCAGACCACTCGGTTGGGTAATTTTTGCTCTGTTATATACGGACGGACAGACAGGCGGACTGAACAACGACTATAGGTGATACGTATTTATATAATTACGAACGCACCTAAAAACAGATGGAAAAACTCCGATTTTTGCGATTGAAACACAGATTTTTCTCTTGCCCAAACTGAGTTCGGTATATGAACGGTATTTATAATATTACGATTTTAAATTGAATTTGGATACTATTAAAATGCTATCACAAAAAAATACTTTATGGCGCCAAATCACGTTTGCTATTTAGTTAATAGGCAGTGGACACGATGATGAATGATTACCCATTAAGTTTAAAAGTTTTTAAGCATGCCTATTTTTGAGTGATTTTAATAAATTAATGCTATCGATTAGATTATTATTTAAGTATTGCGCGGCAGCGCAATACTTATTTATTTCCAGTGTCACTTCTCAATGTTAATTTAACATAGAAAATCCTATGGAGATGATAACTTTTTCATTTTTTCTTCCCACCTTTTTGTCCCTGATGTCACTCATTTTTATTTCTTTGCTAATTCTAATAATATTATAAATTCAAATTGTAAAAACATTTGCCTGGCGTCAGGGTCAAAACGGATCATAAAATGCCTTTGCATATAGGTAGATTATAATCTAGAGAGTAACATGGGCTAATTTTTATTTACATTATTCAAATATTTTTCTTAATAATTCCAAATTTCGCTTTTTTCATTGAGAATCAACGGGCATTTTCTAATAAAATTTAACTTTTTTTCCTTCATTGTTGTAAATAATTCAAAAGCCGTAATAATAATTTGCCTATATTTAGTTGAATGATTTTCACGTGAAACATGAATAGTTAAACTAATAAAACTGAAATAGTTTTTTTTTAAAGAATTAAAAAGAAGATGAATATGACGTCATAGTGGAAATAAAAATGACATTTTCAAGCAGATTTTTTAAGTTCAGATTGTAATTTTTTGACCAAACTACAGCAACCTGCATTACTGCACTGGTAAAAGATTTTGAATTATACATAGGTAAACTGCATCACAAATTGTGATGCGATATCGCACAAATCAAAGCCTGATGATGATATACCCTCCATTAATTTTGAAATGTGTTCGTCTGAATTCAGTAGTTATTAAAAAACTTGACATATTAAACAAAAACCTAATTTGCAGAACAAATTAAAAAAACAAAATTTATTTCCTAAATTGTTTAAGCCCGAGAAGGGACAGATATTAGGATATTTCATTCAATTCGTTCTTACATTTAATGTTAAATTTTTGTAACAAATAAGTTAAACCAATTGAACATTAAAAAATAAAAATGAAATTCACACAATATAATACTTTAAACACCTACATACTTAGATTCCGTTGAAATGAAATCGAAATAAATCTTAGACTTCTTCCATTTTTAATTGAAAATATTTGTATTGCAGATTTTGTATTATGTTTATGACAATTGTGCATAAAATACAAAACTTAAAAAAAAGTCTAAGATTTATTTCGATTTCATTTGAACGGAATCTAAGTATATAGGTGATTAAAGTATTATATTGTATGAATTTCATTTTTATTTTTTAATGTTCAATTGGTTTAACTTATTTGTTACAAAAATTTAACATTAAATGTAGAACGAATTGAATGAAATAACCTAATATCTGTCCCTTCTCGGGCTTAAACAACTTAGGAAATATTTTTTTTTTTTTAATTTGTTCTGCAAATTAGGTTTTTGTTTAATGTTTATTTATACAGTAGACTCGCTCACATTCGCAACCCTAAAATCCACAAACGCCTAAAATCCGCACATGATCGCAGATGTAGGCAATGAAACTTTCAGTTCAGATGTTGGGGGAAAATTACAGAAATTTTCAGTTTATATCATTCCGAATGTATTTTAATATGAAATTCTCAAAAATATAGCTGAACTTGTAGTTTTTCATGAAGGAAGTATAAATTTATTTCTGAAAAAAATCAAGATACAGATGATATCATTGGTAATTGCAAGCTTTTTCAATTCCTACTATTAGTTCACACTCTCCCTATATTTATTTATTTATTTATTTATATATATGTCGTAGGCTAGTTGAGAAATCCGGCTCTTTGCAAACAGCCTAGGCTCTTTGCAAAGAGCCGGGCTAATTGGAGAATCCATCTCCCTTTTTCCAATTAGCCTGATATTTTTCAGGCTTATTGCAAAGAGCCTAGAAACCGTTAGGCTAATTGAAAAATGACCACTTATTATCCGGTCAGGGTGATATTTTTAGCTCACAGGCTATCAAAGCCTGAGAGCTTATGTGCCCGCCGATTCTGTATGAACGTGTGTACGTACGTACGTATGTCCGTAAAGCGATAACTCTTGATAGAAAAATCCGATTTACTTCAATTTTTTTTTCTAGGTTCATTCTGATAAGGCGCTTCCCTGATTAGTTTTTGGGGTTCATTGGTTAAGGATAAAGGGGGAAAAGGGGGCTAGTCCCCCCCTTAATTTATATAAATGGGTTTTTCATGCAGAAATATTCGATTTGCTCCAAATTTGGTATACCGGTTTATTGTGTTAAGGAGCTTCCCTGATTAGATTTGGAAGCTCATTATTTAAGTATAAAGAGGGGAAAGGGGGGCTACCCCCTTAATTTAGATAAATCGGTTTTTCATGATGAATTATACGATTTGCTCCAAATTTGGTATACCCGTTTATTAAGTTAAGGAGCTGCCTTGATTAGATTTGGAGATTCATTAGTTACATATAAAGGGAGGAAAGGGGAGCTATCCCCCCCCCCCCGTAATTTAGATAAATGGGTTTTTCATGCAGAAATATGCGATTTGGTATACTGGTTAATTATGTTAAGCAGCTTCCCTGATTACATTTGGAAGATCATCATTATGTATAAAGGGGGAAAAGGGGGCAATTGCCTCTCCCCTTAATTTAGATAAATGCGTTTTTCATGTAGAATTATTAGATTAGCTCAAACTTGGTATACTGGTTTATTATGTTAAGGAGATGGCTTGATTAGATTTGGAGGTTCATTAGTTAAGTATAAAGGGAGGAAAGGGGGGCTAGACACCCCCCCCATTAATTTAGATAAATGGCGTTATTCGATTTGCTCCAAATTTCGTATACCGGTTTATTATGTTAAGGAGCTGCCTTGATTAGATTTGGAGATTTATTGGTTAAGTATAAAGGAGGGACAGGGGCTAGTGTCCCCTTAATTTAGATAAATGGGTCTTTCATACAGAATTATTCGATTTGCTTCAAATTTGATATACCAGTTTATTACGATATGGCTCCTTCATTTGATTTGGAGGTTCATTGGTTAAGTATAAAAGGGGGGGCAGGGGGCAATTGTATCTCCCCTTAATTTAGATAAATGTGTTTTCATGCAGAATTATCTAATTTAGTTTAATTTTTTTTCTAGGTTCATTCTAATAAGGAGCTTTTCTGATTAGATTTGAAAGTTCATTGGTTCAGCATAAAGTGAGAAATCGGGGAGCTAATACTCCCCCTTAATTTAGTGAAATGGTTTTTTCATGCAGAATTATCTGATTTGCTTCAAATTTGGTATATCAGTTTATTATGTTAAGTAGCTCCCCTGATTAGATTTGGAGGTTCTTTGGTTAAGTAGAAAGGGGGGCAACGGAGACTAATCCCTTCATTTGTTTTTCGAGGGGCATTATTCTTTGAAATAAGGGTATTATATACAATTAGTGTGAATAGCCTGTGAGCTCAATGCCATCAGTTTAACTGGGCAATTTTCTTTTTATTAGGTTTATTAACGCATAACCCTACCCAAACCCGAAAAATAAATTACAACAGACCGTACCCCGATCCGAGCAAGACAAAATAATTTCAGTCTACATGCAAACCGACCCGAACCTGAGAGTTCCATTTGAAAAAACCTGAAATACCGAACCAAATCTGATAACCAACAAAAATATTCCAAAGATCCATAACCGGATCCGAACAAGACAAATTAGTTTCCGTGGACACGCAACGCTACCAGAACTAAAAATTCCATTCGAAGTCAACCTGAAACACGTCCCGAACCAAATCTTAACCGACAAAAATATTCCAAAGAACTATAACCAGATGCTAGCAAGACAAAATAATCTCCGTCCACCGGCAACCCGATCCGAACCTGAAAGTTCTAATTGAACTCAATCCGAAACCTGGTTGTGGTCAGTTTTCGGGTTGACTTCAAATGGAACCTTCAAGTTCGGATCCGGTTGAAAAAAAAATTAAACTAAATTAGATAATTCTGCATGAAAACCCATTTATCTAAATTAAGGGGAGGGTCAATTGCCCCCCTTTTCCTCCTTTTATACTTAACCAATGATCCTCTAAATCAAATGAAGGAAGCCATATCGTAATAAACTGGTATATCAAATATGAAGCAAATCGAATAATTCTGTATGAAAAACCCATTTATCTAAATTAAGGGCGGTCTAGCCCCCTTTCCTCCCTTTATACTTATCTAATGAACCTCCAAATGTAATCAGGGAAGCTCCTTAACATAATAAACCGGTATACGAAATTTGGAGCAGATCGAATAGCTCTGCATGAAAAACCGATTTATATAAATTAAGGGGGGGGGACTAGCCCCCCTTTTCCCCCTTCATCCTTAACCAATGAACCCCAAAAACTAATGAGAGAAGCACCTCATCAGAATGAACCTAGAAAAAAAAATTTGAAGCAAATCGGATATTTCTATCAAGAGTTATCGCGTTACGTACATAGGTACGTACGTACGTACACACGTACATACAGAATTGGCGGGAACATAAGCTCCCAGGCTTTGATAGCCTGTGAGCTAAAAATATCACCCTGATCGGATAATAAGTGGTCATTTTTAAATTAGCCTAACGCCTTCTAGGCTCTTTGCAATAAGCCTGAACAATATCAGGGTAATTGGAAAAAGGGAGATGGATTCTCCAATTAGCCCGGCTCTTTGAAAAGAGCCTAGGCTGTTTGCAAAGAGCCGGATTTCTCAATTAGCCTACGACATATATATCTTGTTCAAATTTTCAATCGTTAATAAAATACTTATTATTCATCCTATCAAGTTGAAATAAAAATTTTTTAATTTGTACTGGATGACAATTGATGTTAATACAGTTTTTTCAAATATTAATTCATTAATTAAATTTTAATTAATTCATTTTAGTTTTACATGGGAGACAAAATGGCGGCCATTGGTTATTGAAGCATTTAATGCATCTTCATATCTATAAGGGAGGTTACCATAGAGGGGACCCTGTTCTGTCGCCAAATATCGCTAAGTTCGTCGCCAACTTGGCGATATCTCTAATATTTGGACAAATTCCCATACACTTCCATTGTAAACCTACTTGCTTATAGAAAATCAACAAATTGAGATATTTTAATGCAAAAAAAACTAATATTAGCTTAAGAGATTATATTAAATTTTTCTTTGATGACCTAAGTAGGAATTGACTTTAAAAACAAAATTTTTATATTACTTGTTATTATTAAGGCTGCTAATTGCAAGATTCGTGCTTAGATACATTTTAGTACATTATGAAGTGCATTGAACTTCTATATATCATATACAGACGTGCTGTACCGTAAATAAAACTAAAAGCTTTAGGACTAAATAAGAAGAGCTCTTGGTTCACTCACGACACGCTTTATTTCACGATTCTGGACAGAACACACACATAACTTAGAATTACATTTAAGTAAAACATGAAGTCTCTTAACCACGGAGCTCGAAGCTCCTACGGCCTGGGGTGCGACCGACTGTACTCGCCTCAAACAATCGTCCCCTCATCTAGGCCCCATCGGGTTGTATATATCTCTCACAAGAATTTCTAGGGCCCTCTTGAATTCGGAACGGATTTCTAGTTCTTAAACACTGAATGAAGTAGAGTAATGACTTTCTATAGTATCAGAAAAACCACTTTTACAGAAAGTAATTTCCTCTTGAGATTTTTTATGATCACCATCTGCTTCTTAGCTCTTTCCATACTCCACTTATCTGCAGAACGATTTGAAATTATAATTACTGCTAGGATGAATAAAACCTACTTAAAGAACCATCTGGCGCGGTACAGTACATAAGGTCTTATATACACAGTAACTCACATAACACATGCGAGTTACAACAAGGATCGTACTACCTAGTTATGCCGTCGACCAATTTCGCCAAATTATAAAACTCGACAAACCACTCGCCAAATTATACAAATTGACATAATTTTTATTTTAAATAACGACAGAACAAATAAATTAGTATAAAATTAATACAAATACAAATAAAACGTCCCAATAAAAATCACTTGATGACGTAAACACGTATAACTTGTTTAAAGTGAAGTGAATGTGGCATTTACTATCAACCATTATTGGCTATTGGCATTTAATCTTATAGTTTGGCAATAGATTTTTGGTCGACGGGATAACCAAGTAGTACCGATATTAATTACGCGCCAAACCATGCGCGCCAAGATATGCCAATTGGCTGTGGACCCGATTATGAAACTTTTCATGGATTAATATATACCCACTTTGGTACTTGTTAGTTATCCCGTCGACCAAATTACTGTCGCCAAATTGTAAGATTAAGTACCAATAATGGCTGATCGTAAATGTCACATCCGCTTGACAACACGTGTTTACGTCATTAAATGATTGCTATTTCGACGTTTTATTTGTATTTTTATTAATATTATACTAATTTATTTGTTTTTTCGTTATTTAAAACTAGGGGGCTCTGCCCCCTACGAGCTACGCTCGTCAACCCCCGTTCAGACACCGCAGACTCTAAAAGTACGCTAATTTGATCGGCTTTAAAAAGATTTCGGAAGATTGAATTATAATTTAAAAAACAGTGGCGATCTCCCAATAAACGGATTTCTATTCATTTCTCTTTGACTGGGGAATTTTAAGGCCAAATCTGCTGCGGTACTACTTGATTAACCCGTCGACCAATTTCGCCAAATTATATAAATCGCCAAAGCACTCGCCAAATTATACAAATTGACATAATTTTTATTTTAAATAACGAAAGAACAAATAAATTAGTGCAACATTAATAAAAATAGAAATAAAGCGTTGGAATAAAAATAACTTGATGACGTAGACACGTGTAACTTGCTTAAAGTCAAGTTAATGTGACATTTACGATCAACCATTCTTGGCATTTAATCTTATAGTTTGGCGAATGATAGACTTTTGGTCGACGGGATAACTAAGTAGTACCAAAAATACATATGTCAATCGCTGTTTTTCTCTTTGATTAAGTAAAATAAGTTAAACATTTCAAAATAAGCTAATATAAAAGGAATTAAGTAAACAGAATCTTTGTCTCCCGGTATTTTTTAACAAAGCGAAAAGAAAGTTCTTTTAAATAAGACATTTTAAATTAATCGTTTTTAATCTGACGTAATTTTGACCAAACTATTCTTTCTCTTTTTAATATTCACGTGAAAATACTTGCGTTAGAAATGAAATATTATTTGCGCTTTCCTAACAAAATCCTCTCAAAATATCAAATAAATGACTAGCGCAATTTCTAAATTTAAACCGTTTTGCAATATTATTTTCTGTTCATTTTATTTAATAACTGTAATGTGACGTAAATATGACGTAATTTCTCCTATTTAAGACTTCTAACGCATGTTAATAAATTTATTATTTTACAAAATCCTTTCTGTCTTAAAATTCACGTGTAATTATAGTTTTTATGACGCAATTTTTAATAAGTTCCTGCCTTTTGTACATAATTATTTAATTCTAATTCCAAATGTTTTTTTCTGTTTATAATAGTCACGTGTAAATAAATTTTTAATTTATTTACACGTATAAATATATATATATATATATATATATATATATATTTTTTTTTTTTTTTTTTTGAAGTAAACATTATTGTTTCCGCTTTTTATACAGTTGGCAACAGTTTAAATTAATATCACTTTCTAAAATCTGTCAAAAATATCTCTAGAAATGCTGAAAATTTGAATTTAAAATAGAAATAAAACCTCAAAAAAGAGTCAAATTTAAAAAAGAAATATAGTCTGCGCACCGGGAACTTCAAACGTATAAAATGATCTAAAAATGATTAAATTCCCATAAATAGTTTTTGCTCCTATAAAACTTTTTTAGTGGAACGATTTTGTCCAACTTAGCATTAAATATATCTTAAAATAATTCTTCGATTTGAAAACTGTCTGCATCAGCGTGTTTATCAAACATTTCTGTATAATACTACCGATTTTCATATTTTTGTATGCATTATTTGTCTTAATATTAACGAAGAAAGATCTCCGGTCACAAAAAATGCAAAACCGGCGGCGGCGGTGACAGCGGTAGTTACTTTTTTTTAGAATAGAGAGATAAGAATTACATCAATTTCTATAATGTGGCGAGTGGCTTGGCGATTTATATAATTTGGCGAAATTGGTCGACAGGATAACTAACAAGTACCCAAACGGTATATGAAAAAACACTGAAGCTTGCGGCTAAAGTAAGTTAAGCTGAAATGATCCCCCGTCGCTTCAAAATGATATATGATAAGGGAGTCTTGACTTAAATAATAATAAAAATAATAATAATTCAAGTTCAATAAGCAGGTAATAAAAATTCTTCACACGGCCAGCGTTGAAATAAATGGTGCATTAGCATACATTTTGGCATAAGATTGATATAAAGGAAAGTACCTTATTTTTATTTCACACACACATTTAATTTTATCCATTATGTTTCTATATTTTTTTTTTACTTGCACACACATTTAATTTTATTATAAAACACATATATTTTGTTATAAAACACCAAGTTGCCATACTAAGCAAAAATCGCCATTTTGGAGCCAAAGCCACCTCTTAAACTGGTCAAACGTCAAGCAGTGGTGAATTTTAGGAATAGATGTTATATATTCCCGCGGCCGCCATCTTGGATTTTTTTTCTTTGCGTGAAAACTCCTTTTCCGCCAAGTAGTAAATGTCACCAAGCAGCGATTTATGCTCATGTTAGGTTTTACGGGGTTGCCAGAACACGTCACTCGTCGGGGTTGCCTTATCGATAAACGCCAACAAAAAATCGCCAAGAAATCCAAGATGGCGGCCGCGGGAATATATAACATCTAAGCCGAATTGGGTACTTGTTAGTTATACCGTCGACCAAATTACTGTCGCCAAATTGTAAGATTAAATGCCAATAATGGTTGATCGTAAATGTCACTTGACAACACATGTTTACGTCATCAAGTGATTTTTATTTCGACGTTTTAGTTGCATTTTTATTAATGTTGTAGTAATTTATTTGTTCTTTCGTTATTTAACATAAAAATTTTGTCAATTTGTATAATTTGGCGAAATGGGTCGACGGGATAACTAACGGTACAGATGTCATATTCGCCCCATATTGGCGCGATTTTTTTCTGTCGCCAATATCAGATAGGCAACAGGTACTTAACTTGCGCCAAAGTGTCGTTATTTTGCTTGATGTGGTAACCCGGATTATGTTGTTTATGCTGTTGATGTTTTCGCTAAATTGGCAACCGAAAAAAATCGCGCCAATATGGGGCGAATATGACATCTGTACCTAACTAACAAGTACCCCGAATTCTAGGGTTAACCAGTCAACATCCCGTCTCTATTCACATAATACGAAACGCATAGATATGAACCAGTTATCACACGAAGGTGAGTTTGAGCAGGCGGCACAGATGTCAAATGCTTACCGGGGTACCTAATGGGCACCAAAATTGCGTTATTTTGCCTGAATAGTAAACCCGGCTATTGTTGTTTATTTATTAATAAATTGTTTATTCACTTTTATTTTCTTTTTAAAAATTAAATAAATTGTTTTGTTCTATATAGTTATTAAATAAACTTTTTGATATTTGTTAATTATCCCATCGACCAATTTCGCCAAATTATATAAATTGACATAATTTTCATAACTATACAAATTGACATAATTTTCATTTTAAATAACGAAAAAAACAAATAAATTGTATAACATTAATAAAAATACAAATAAAACGTCGAAATAAAAATCATTTGATGACGTAAACACGTGTTGTCAAGTGAATGTGACATTTACGATCAACCATTATTGGTATTTAATCTTACAATTTGGCGACAGTAATTTGGTCGACGAGATAACTAACAAGTACCAACTTTTTTTTCTGTTTATTGTTATTTCCTTTTAAATTAATAGAAAATAATTTAAATATTATATATGTAAATGGTATTCGAAAACTATGTTTTTGTCAAATTGGCCTTAAAAAAAAATCGCGCCAAATCGGTGCCGTATATGACATCTGTGCCGAACAGGCTTGTGATATAGTACATTCCCATTTCGTTAAAACACGTTGTTTAATTAAAAATCACTGTTAAAATATAATTAAAAAATATATCAGCAAATAATCTCAAAGACTACAGTACGAAAGCCTCGCACGGGTCAACGCTAAATTAGATCAAGCGTCTTGAACAGATGCGCGATCTAGTTTACCATTTCACAAGTCGACTGGTTTTTACATATGAGCAAGATACAGCGCCAAAAATGTCGTCAAGCAATGCAGGGATCATATTACATCTTAGCCAGTTAAATATAATAATAATTGGGATCCACTGCACTAAAAACAAATAATTCACATGTTGTAATTTTTTTATTTTAAATTTTAAAAACTCTTTTTTCAGAAATAACACTTTAAATACGTAATTTCAAAACAAAATGTTATATGGAGTTACGTTGTTAAATGTTATTTATAAGCATCTCTCAGACAACAGCTATCTTACTTGATACGTCTTTTGCTGATAATTTCCTTTGATGTCATGATTAGTTTCTTTTGCTGCTCGTACTTCTCTTACGCGCTTGTGATGTTGCAGTAGTTCTTCTTTTTTTGCCCACCATTTCCAGTCTTCCTTCCTCATATAACAACATCATCCTGGATCCCTCAGCTATTCCATGATGCGACATCTGCTCTGGTAACAAGTTTACAATTGCATCTCTTATATGTTCCTCGTTAATACACTTCTCTGCTTTGTTCTGAACGAAATCCGAAATACCTAAGGCCACTTCTTCAAGCATTTCACATATAATTTCGATAGATTGAGCTGGAAGAGAAGCTTGTGGGAAAGCCAAGGATATTATATGCGATACTCCACTGGCGAATTCTGGAGATGCGGTGGCTGAAGGTCTTTTTCTTTTTCTGCCCAATCTTCCGCGTCTTTCTGCCTCATCTAAAAATGTCATTCTAGCGCCCTCAGCGATTGCATGCTTTGACACCTGTCCTGGCAACAATCTTTCAATTGCATCCCTTACATCCTCCTTTTTGATACGATCTTTTACCTTTTCTTGGACGAAATCCGAAAGCTTTACGGCCAATTCTTCCAGCATCTCGCAGAGGATGGTAGTAGTTGGAATCGAAAGAGAAGCGTGCGGGAAAATCAATGACGTTAAATCAGATACTCCACATGTGAACTCTTTTGCTGCATCTATTAAAGCTTTTTTGCCTTTCTTTTTCTTTTTCTTACCAAATGATTTCTTCTCCGGTTTGTATTCAATGAGTCCATTACTGTACAAACTCAACACTCTGTTGCATTCTGCAAAAGCACAAAACTTTAGTTTCCCAGAAAATAGAGTGTCGACGGCATTTCTAGCATGTATTGCGGTCACATTTGATGTGGCACTTGCAACATCCAAAGATTTGTTTATGAGTTTTGAATTGAGATTGAGAAACAATCTGTTCAGTAAATCAATCGCATTTCTATCTATTGTAAAATTTCCAGGAATATCAGACAAGCATTTTTTAATACCAGGCTTGTAATTAATACTTCCCATCTTCTTCAGTGTAAGGAATTTTGATTATGAACGTTCAAAATGCAACTTGGCATAGAGAAAAAATAAAAAAGAACATTATCACGTGGTGTTACGAATGAGGGAATATAACATGAATAGTATTTAAATTAATTGAAACATAGACAAAAAAATTTTAGTCAACATCTTATATCGACCGTGCAAATAAAAATAAGGTGCATTAATCTCAGCTATGATTGTGAAAACAGCAATCGAAAATAACGTCATTTCAACGTAATCGTAATAAAACAATAGAGTGTGAATGAGAGTGCGCATTTTTTTTTTTTTTTTTTTTTTTTTTTTTTTTTTTTAATTATGAATGACAAGATTTTCACCTGTTTTTGCAGTTCTATCTGAAACAAAGAATCACATAAAATATATAATGTGAACTTTTAAAGTTCATATTATATATATTTTATGTTTGAATCAAGGTGAAAAATGGCGTTTCGTCTTATGATTTTATTTGAAAAGAATCACAGTTTACGTAACTAGTTGCGGTACTTCTTAGTTATCCCGTCGACCAAATTACTGTCGCCAAATTGTAAGATTAAATGACAATAATGGCCAATAAAACCATTAAATTGACTTTTTATTTGTATTTTTATTAATGTTTTACTAATTTATTTGTTCTTTCGTTATTTAAAATAAAAATTATATCAATGTGTATAATTTGGCGAGTGGCTTGGCGATTTACATAATTTGACGAAAGTGGTCGACGGGATAACTAAGAAGTACCCTAGTTGCTTACTATCCCGTTGACCGTTTGGGGAAAAGAAAATCTGTCGCCAAACAATGTGATTTAACGCCAATTATTGATAACTATGGCGCAAGATTTACCGTTGTCAAAAGCGGCATTGCACATCACATTCGATGTACATATTCTAATTTTATTTATTTTGTGGATAAGGCAGTTTATAGTCCGGGAGGCAGTGTCACATTTTGGCAACTAATTTTAGCGTTGATGATTTTGATATATATAATAGATTAGATAATACAGATAACAGAGCACTTAGTAATCTGGCGCATCAGTGAGGGAGGAATTGTTTGCCATAGTAACATCACACACCCCACTGCATTGTGATATAAATTGCAACCTCATTACTGATGATGTCTCCCAGTAACATCAGTAATCGGGTTGCCATGCATTTCATATTATAGCAAGCTGTGCGATGTTGTTATGGAACCTTCCCTTATCTTCTACTGGTGCGCCAGCTGACCGGCAGACAGTTTCGTTTTCTGTAGATATCTAATCTATCATATATAGCAAAATTATCGTATTTAAAACTTCTTACCAAAATGTGACGCTACCTATAGGACTATTAGTTTGTGAAGTAATAAATAATATACGTTAATCGCTACTTCTCTGTTTTTCTTTGGAATTACGAAAAAAATTATAATAATGATTTGGGAGCTTCTTTTTCAATTCCTACTATTAGTTTACACTCTCCCTATATTTATTCAATTCCTACTATTAGTTCACACTCTCCCTATATTTATTTATTTATATATCTTGTTCAAATTTTCAATCGTTAATAAAATACTTATTATTCCTCCTATCAAGTTGAAAAAAACTTGTACTGGATGACAATTGATGTTAATACAGATTTTTCAAATATTAATTCATTAATTAAATTTTAATTAATTAATTTTAGTTTTATATGGGAGACAAAATGGTGGCCATTGGTTATTGAACAGCATTTAATGCATCTTCATATCTATAAGGGGGTGTTACCATAGAGGGGACCCTGTTCTGTCGCCAAATATCGCCAAGTTTGTCGCCAACTTGGTGATATATCGCCAAATTTAGCGACCAAAATGAGTCACCAAAAGTGACGCCAACTTGGCGATATCTCTAATATTTCGCCAAATTCCCAAAGACTTCCATTGTAAACCTACTTGCTTGTAGAAAATCAACAAATTGAGATATTTTAATGCAACAAAAACTAATATTAGCTTAAGGGATTATATTAAATTTTTCTTTGATGACAATATTAGTATAAATGGCGGCCATTGGTTACTGAAGCGTTTAATGCATCTTCATATCTATAAGGGGGTTACCACAGGAAGGACCCTGTTCTGTCGCCAAATACCGCCAAGTTTGTCACCAACTTGGCGCTATATCGCCAAATTTGGCGACTAAAATGAGTCGCCAAAAGTGACGCCAACTTCGCGTTATCTCTAATATTTCGCCAAATTCCCATAGACTTCCATTGTAAACCTACTTGCTTATAGAAAATCAACAAATTGAGTTATTTTAATGCATCAAAAATTAATATTAGCTTAAGGGATTATATTAAAATTATCTTTGATGACCTAAGTAGGAATTGACTTTAAAAACAAAATTTTTATATTACTTGTTGGTTATTAAGACTGACTAAACCTGAAATAAAACTTTCTTATTTTGAGTTTGATGTGAATTAATATGATACCTTTATGAGGAAAGTTTCATTGAATAATTCAAGGAAAATGTATCTTATCTTTTTTATGCATATTTAATTATACATTATTATTATTTACTTGACCTCTACATTTAATAAATTAATCATTTTTTAAATTATCTTAATATTTGTGATTTTAGTTTATTACTTTACTTAATTATTTTAATAGTTTACCATATTGCAAGCATTCATTATAATTTTGATTGCATTATTACATTCAAATTACTGTTTACAAAATGTAAACAAAGCAATGACCAGAAATCCGTAAAATTCTAAACTTCGCACAACCTCTGGTCCCAATCAGTGCGGATTTGCGATAGTCTACTGTATAAGTTGTTAGCAGTGTTGTAGTCGTAAAAAAATCAGAAGGTATACGCTAAAGGCAGAGGGTATACGCTAACATCATGAACATTATTCCTTGAGCATACGCTATTGCTTTATTTGAGAAACAGAGTGTATATGGAGCTTCTTAAAAAAAAAATACAGAAGGTATATGGCGTATACCTGTGCATACCCTCCACTACATCCCTGGTTGTTAGGTATAAATATTACAAAACGGCAATCAAAACTATTTTTCGGAAACAAAAATTGTAAAACATTAGATTTCTAAATTAGATGACTCAGCTTACATTTACAAAAGTTTCTTATACCTCAGATGGAGGTGTGTGTGGTTGGTAGGCAAGTAGGGGGTATTAGGATAGGATAAGGTAAAATCCTTCTCTAAACTGTTGCTTATCATAAATCACAGTTGAATTTAAAACCTTTTATTAAATCTTTTACATAGCACACATTTAAATTTATCATGTTCATTAGCCACATCTTTCGATAAAGTTTTCAATAAATATTTTTTAAAAGTTGACTAAAATTAATTACAAAAAAATCAATTTATTTAAATCAATGAACTATGCTTATCTGGCGACAGTCATCAGTGTCGAATTCGGGGGGGGGGGATCACGCCCGCTCCGGGAGCAAAAAGATGCCAACCCCCCCCCCGGAAGATTTGAGATTTCGTGTTTTTAATGGTCAAAAAGTGCAATCCCCACGGAACCACTGAAATCCCTCCCAGAGAAAAGTGTATGAATTCAACACTGATAGCCATGAAATTTTATTCAAATTCCCTGACTTTCCCAGGGGTGTATCAACCCTGTTTTAAAATACAAATTTTATTTACAATTCTTTGGAAAATAAATCATCCTGTATACATACAGTGCCTGCTTTTAGCATAACTACTTTTTCTTTTACAATAATTTCAATGCATTCACTTGTTCAAACTGATGACTACACTACAGATGATCCTCGTAACTAATACATCTTCCTGAGGAGTCGAGTGTGAAATATTTATACATTAGGCGCATCCCACACTAAGGCGACACATAAGACATGTCGCTTGAATTTGCTGGAAAAACTGGTTTAAAACAGGTTTGAAACAACTTCGTTGTTTGTTTCGACCGGTTTTTGCGCTACATGTTGCGGCTAGATGTCGCTTGTCGTCTCAGTGTGGGATGCGCCTTACAAGGAAGGTCTCCATACTGGGCATACTCAGAATATTTTGAAAAAAATACCAATTAAATTACTTATGTATGTAATAAAGGATCAGTCAAATTTAGCGGTGGAATTACAGTAGAAAGTCTGTAAAAAAATAAAATACTTTCAAGTACTTGGCGCGAAAAGACGAAAGCGTCACGCGATTTGGCGAGCAGTACTTTTCCTCGCCAAAAGCAAACGATTTTAATGCATCTGAAAATTTTTTGTTAATTGATTTTTAGAATGTGTGTAAAAAGTATTTAATGAATACATAAACAATGAGAGAGTTTAATAAATACATTTTTTCGTATTACATATTTATGTTGCTTGTTACTTAATTTTATTAGTACTTTAAAAACAATTTCATCTATAAAAAATACTTTCATATATTTAAGCGTATTCCAAAATAAAGGCAAGATTCATTTAGCAGTTATTCATTTCAAACCAAGGAATTCGTCGTTTCCATATTCCATAGCAACAAAATTGAACCGACAGCGCTCAATTGGACTTAATTTTGAGATATTGAAACAATTTTAATTTTGTTTTAATTCATAAAATTTGATATTTAACTTTCATTATAAATACATATATGACAAAACTATAGCTAAATCAAACTAAAACTGGCAAAACTACAGTTATTTAAGTTAAATTTATTTAAACAAGTTCAATATGAAATATGACTATTCGACATGAAAAAGTATTTTTCGAAATTTCATTTCATCGCCAACTGATGATAAATCGCCAAATAAACGAAAATTTTATTATTTTTTTACGAACGTTCTATCGGGGTTCCGCCAAAAAAATTTTTATAAACATATATATCCACATGAGACGAACACTCTGTAATTTTTTCAGATTTTTCTGAAAATGCCGGGATGGAGACCTTCCTTGTTAGTAGCAAAACCCGCGGCTTTGCATGCGTAGTTGTTGAAATATGTCAAGTGGTATGTTTTTTTTTTTTTTTTTTTTTTTTTTAAATATGTGAAATTAGTTAAATTTTATGTAAAATTCCATAGAAATCGTAATTTACAACGTTTTCTGCTCATTTCAACCTTTTAAATTTTTGATTTTGGAAACCATTCTTAAGAAGCATTTGTATTTTAAAAGTAATTGTCATGCCAATTTTTTAGTTTTAGTCTCTTCAGTATTACAAAAACCTTAATCAAGGCCGTAGTCAGAAAAATATTCCGGAGGGGGATTTGAGGACCAAAATTTTATTGTCTTATAATTGTCTTTTACTAACTGTCAAGCGTTTGTTTGTTTGTTTGTTTATGACCCTCTCGGGCCCGGTGAGCAGCTTTCTATTTCTGTATAGCTGTCTTAATCCACTACCAAGATACACTACAAAAGTCAGATACGCCAGAAACTAAACAGACCGGCACAACGCAGTACCACCACTGACAAGATTAACTCCTATACAGCAGCATCGATCCAACTCCGACAGTGACGATAAATCTCATTCAATAACTGTGAGAACAAACACAACTCTTCATCTCCCTTTCTCCCCATAGCCGCAAAGATCTCTTCGTACGACATACTCTTCGACATCGATAACTTTCCAAAAATCTTATCCCGAATCCTACAAAATTTCTTACATCTCAAAACCAAGTGTTCCTCAGTTTGCTCCTCGCCACCACACAAATCACACTTTGCATCTCCACTACCCAGAAACTTCTTATGACGAACTAGAGTAAGAACAGTTTTTGTCAGAAACCGAGCAAAAATTACACCACTCTCCCTCCTAAGACACTGATGCGGATGCCCTATGCTAGCGTAATCCCAACCACGACCTGAATGATCAAAACTATACTGGTTCCAATCCCAAACAGACTCCCTCTGTTTGTTATTCCTCACAACCTTCATCCAGTCCTCAGGAGAAAACCATGGAATACTAATATTGCTATACGGGCCTTTCCTGGCCAGCTCATCTGCACACTCGTTGATTTCAATTCCTTTATGTCCAGGCACCCAGATAAACTCCATCTGAAACTGATCAATCCTCTTCCTGTTGATCTCATCCCTTAGCATGGTGATAACCGCCACAGACTTTCGATTGATCTTCTCAAGGGCCATCAAGACACTTTTGGCATCCGTGAAAAACATATATTTCCCACCCTCCACCATATAATATTTAATGGCAACCAATAATGCAATCGCTTCTGCAGTAAAAATCGAATTGACATTGGGAATTTTCAACGCCATCCGATTACCCGTATGTTGGTTGACCATTCCAATCGCAGTCTTGTTCTCCTCTTTTGAAGCATCTGTTGCAATGATGATCGCCTTGTCTCTATGCATCTGATAAAACCAGCCAAACGAATTCCTAATAACCTCCTCAGGGAAATCTTTATTTTGGAAAGGCCAGGCATTTACATGAATTTTACAGTTTTCATTCACCTTGGTCCCCCACTTGTACGTGATCATTTCGTTAACATTCGTGTTATGCCGACTCAGGATATTCTGTTCCCTGTAAAGCAAATCCTCTGACAACACATCAGTATACTCTTTATGTTTAAGTTCAGAAATACTCCTCTTTACAGCCAAGAATTCTCTTCTTGTGTGGCTACTCCCGACCCCGCTCTCTTGTAACAGCACCGGGATTGGACACCATCTTGGCATGCCACTCGCCCATCTAAGGCCCACATTATGAATCACTTGAAGTTGGCGGCTTTTAGTTTTGTTTGAGTGCGCAAGAATCCTCGGGTTACCATCTAGAAGAGAACCCATCATACTATTTGTGATTTTTAAAAGATATTTGGCCTCAGTACCCCAACTCCTGCCAGCAATAACTTTAAGCATGTTCATCCTCTTACTAGATTTCTCTTTCAGCATGGCAATATGGTTCTTAAGATTCCCCTGACTGTTTAAAAACACCCCTAAAACTCTTAACTTCTCTGCAAAGTCAACCTCCTGACCTTTAATCTTAAACTTCTCCACATCCTCATTCCACCGCCCTATCTTCATAATTTGGCACTTATTTGGATTCACCTCAAGATTCCACGCACGCAACTAATTGATAGTCCTAATCAGATTCTCCTGTAAAATGTCCCTTAACCATTCCACATTATCATGAAACCCATACAGAAAAATAGCGTCGGCATAGATCACACAATGAATACAAGAGTCAAAAATATCAAAGATATCCGCAAGGTAAATGGCAAAAAGAAAAGGAGAAAGAGGGCTGCCCTGTAATAAGCCCCTCAGATACATGAATGGCACCGAGAACAAGCCCCTCCACTTAACCCGAATCCTCAGCTCCTGCATGAGATTCCGGATCAGAATACACAGATCCGCACCTAGCCCCAAATTTTTTAGTTTAAGAAGTAGACCGTCCCACCATACATTATCATAAGCACCTTTGATGTCCAGAGCCACTAAAAATCCCCTCTGTTTGGCTTGACGTCCTCTCCGAATATCCCTGTAAATTCTGTACGCAGCCGCTTCACAGTCCCTGAATGGAATAAACCCATAGTGGTTCCTATGAAATATTTTATTGTTCATGCTCCAATTGAGCAGAATATCTAATATCATCTTTTCAAATATTTTTTTACTGGTCACAGTCAAGGCAATTGGCCTATACCCCCTTATATCGTTTCTTTTCTTTCCTGGTTTTCTAATGGGCAGCATGATGACCTCTTTCCAGATTTCAGGGATTTTTTTTGTCTCGAGAATCCTATTATACATCTCCAGCACCTGAGATAACACCTTGGTTTTTAGGTTTTTAAAAAAGTTCATTTTGATCCCGTCTATACCAGGTGAAGTAGATTTACTTTTCCTGATTATCCTCTCCATATGGTCCATCGTAAGTCTTGTGTCCAGCTCATCATCTCCCGAGAAGTCAATAGGTATGTCATGAAGGATAGGAGAATTTTGGAAAATAGTCGCAAACAAATTTGCTTGGGAAACCGCATCAGGAGGACAGTTTTGAAAATTGAAGTCCATATTCGCCTCCTCCTCCTTCAAATTGTTAATCCCCCGGATAATCTTGTAGATGTGAGGGCCCCTTCCAGCGTCCCTGGTAACAGAATCCCAAAACTTCTGATTGTCTTTCTTAATCTGCTTCTTCAGTTTAGCATTATAGAACTTGTATTTGCACCATAAGTCCATCTGACCTAAACGGACTGCCTTCCTGTGGTAAAATCTTTTAAGAGCCAACAGTCTACGGGTGACAATCCCCCACCCAGGCGGAAGATTACCCCCACTCACTGGGAACCTCTCCGTGCACTGAATCAACGCCTGAGCGATATCCTTTGACCACCTGTCCATCCCCTCCGCATAAACCTCATCGTCCAAACCATCTACAGCCGAGCAAACTCTATGCCAATTGACCTGGGACCAGTACATTTTCTTACCACCCCCACCACTAGACCTTTCGAGGATTCTGATTGGGTAGTGGTCCGAACCCAACGGATCCGACAGAACATCCACCTGGAAGCCCCGAGCTAAACTGTCCGACACAATTGTCAAATCCAATAATGATCCCGTACCTCCACCCCTACATCTCGTAACCACATCTAAATTCATTAAAATGGCATCCGTATGTATAATCCAATTCATCAAGTTCATCATTTTATGAGCTTTAGGGTTATTTTCCCAATTGAGGAAATTAATGTTGAAGTCCCCAACAATAATATAATCATGGCCGATCAGATCTCTAATGCTTTCCAACCATCTAATATCAGCAAACCCCTTCGGTGCATAGACGTTGATGATTACGATCCACCTTTTTTTGTACCATATTTTGATCCCAAGCGCCTCGTGATCCCGGCCAATCCTAGGAAGCTGAAGTCTTTCCACAGGTAATCGCTTCAACACCGCTAGCAGCAAACCACCTCCCCCCTCGATAAACTACTAGGCCTATCAGCTCGAAATAAATTCCTATTCCTGAAGGATAAATTAAAATTGTTGCTAAGAAGCGTTTCCTGAAACGCCCAAACAATACAGTTGCGAAACATCCCGGTACGCAGCCAGGGTAAATTAGACCTGAGACCTCTAATATTCCACTGACAAAGAAAAGTGTCCATCAACAGTAACAAAAAAAAAAAACTCACAAAGAACACAGAACCGCTAAGAAACACAAAAATTATCAACACTTACCCCAAAAACCAGCATACCAGTAAATCCAGATACCGATCCACCAGCTGACAATGAACCGAGCACTAGTACCACAGAACAGTCCATGACCCTTATCCATTATCTGTATCAACCAACATTTTATCAATCTCTGGAGCTAGACATTCCTGTAACAGCAATCTTTCACCTTCCTGGGCTTCATTTGATAATTTTAATTTTTTCTCTCTTAACTGAGAATAGAACTCCCCCATGATATCTCTTTTTCCAATTTTATTTTTTACTGTCGTTTCTTTTTCATTTCCTTCCACCCCGTTTTCGATTTCATTTACTGATTTTTGTTGTAAGCTCACCATAACTTCGCACATATTCATTACTATGTCCATTATTTTGTTGAACTTCTCTTCCATAAGTACAGCTAACTTGTGATAATTACCTTCATCGTTCACTTTTTCGATGTTTATTTTTGTTTTAGCCGCGTAACTTTTAGCTGTTTTCAAATTGAACTGTCGTCTAGCTTCAGCCAGCGTGATATGGTTTTCACTTTTAAATTTTTGAATTTCCACCTCTCGTTTTTTTATTTCGCATTCCTCGTCGTCTGCTTCATGATTTTGCTCACGATTTGTGCATTTGACTTCGGCTTCTTTGCATATCAACTCAGGGTGGTTTTTCCCACATCTTTTGCATCTTTTGTCGTTTGTGCATTTATTCGTTCCATGGTTGAAGCTTTGGCAAATATTGCATTTTCTTGGCCTGTCTACAAATAAACTTATTTTCTGTCGCATATAAAACATTTTGATGTATTCTGGTAGGACATGACCATATATGGTTATAAGCACTGTTCCCGTGGGAACTGTGCGACCTTCATATCTCTTTGTAAATCTTCTAATATTTTGGATCGTAACTTGATTCTCTTCTTCAATCTCTTCTTGGATTTCTTTTAATGTTATATCGGTATCAATTCTGAAGATTAAAAATCTAGAGGTTATATTTTCATTCATTAGTATATGCTTCACTTTAGTGTTGAATATTTTTTCTCTGTTTACAATCTCATTGGCACATTCATAATTTTTCGTTGTGATTAGCATCTTGTTGTTCCTGGTGTATCTAGCCGTATCAATTTCCTTGTAATGTTCAAAGCTTTGTTTTATTTCTTTCTTTAGCTGGATCGGGTTTAACTTGTGGAGTCCGCCCTCCTCACCTTCCGTAATGATGACATAGTCTTTTAAATTCGGTATCATGTTAATTTGCTGCTTGGCTGTCCTCCCATCGTTCCAATTATATTTCTTGTATTCTTCACTGTTGAAACCTATGCTTTCTTTTATCTTTACCTCCGTTCCCGACATTATACCAAACCGTGCCTGATGACCAGTCCAAAGTGCTCAGACTGTCAACACACACTTAAATTTAACTACACACAAATTCAATAATACGCGAAAACACTAACACTATTGTATTACGATAAACAAAAAACTTACTCTCACCACACTATAAGCACAACCCTCTACGCGCACATGGGCTTAAAGCTACCGCCAAAAACACCACACACACTCCCATTGTCAAGCGTTAAGAATCTTATTAAGTTTTACTGTGAATTCAAATGATTTAATTTAAAATAATCATATAAGCCCTTTTCATTGCAAATAAAATTATAATCTCATTTACATGCTTCTGCGGTGATTTATTAACATTAATGTCAACCAAATAAATGTTTGAAATTTTGTAGATATATTTTCAAATATTCTATTGCCAAAAGTGTCTTCCCAGTACCATACGTCAGAACAGCTAAGTTTGTGGAGATTTTAAATGACTTTCATTAGATTCTTCAAGAATTTGGGATAAACAGATCTGAAAATCTGTATAAAGTTCTTGTACATTTTATTGACATTCTGCTTTTACAGAGCCCCATTCCAAAAAAATTCGAATGAATTTTAAAGAATCCTTGGAAATTTCATTTATTTTCTCAACATACTAGCAGAATCAAAGAATAAAGATATGCTAGAGTAGTATTTTGATTTTCGAATCTTGATCGATAGTAATGGCATATTTATTGTCGTCCTCACAGAAACTTAGGAGAGGGATCAAACCCTGGTGACCCCCCCCCCCCCCCATTGACTACGGCCATGATCTTAATTAGGCAAAATACTCTTTGTTATAGTTTGCACATGCACAGTTAATAAATATATAATACAAAGCTCGTATTTCAAATGTATATTCTAATTATTGAATGAACTTTGTCAAGTTTCCTGAAAGGGGCGTTACATTTGGTCGAAAAAAACCGCACGTTAAGAAAAGACATGCGAGAATTCCTTGAAATTTTTAAAGAAACCTTTATATTTCTATGAATATGCATACTATTCTTACACTAATGTACACATAGTCATGTGTTATAGCTACATATCGTTTAATTTTACAGGGTGATGACAACGTTTTGGGGTATTTAATTTGTTGGTGGTTAATTATACTCGTGAACAAATCTTCGCCGAAAAATATGACGGCAAACTTCAGGAATGTAAAATTCCTGAAGTTTCAGTAGAATTTGTTAAGTGTCTCTAGATATTTGACAAAGTATCTAAAATTTAAAGTGTCCAGTGACTTTTGGTCACATAGTTAATGTGATTATTAGTAAAGGAAAATAATTGGGATTACAAAAACAAACTTTATCAGTTAGATTCAGGAAGCATCCTGCATCTTTTTTGACAGTTATTCTAAGAAATAACTATTTAATTGAAGTACTTTTGTTTAGGTGCACGATAAAGTTATTTACACACTTTCTAATTGATTATGCACTCTCCTCTATCTCAAACATACACATTCCCAAAATTTTGTTTAAGGCCTATAAAATTATATTGTGCTTCAATTTTTTTTTTTTAATATGTAGGAGATAGGTAGGCAACGTAAATTGCAAATCAGGAAGAAATAAGATTATGTTGATGAAATAGTCCTGCCTTTCATTTTCAAAATGTTATACTTTTCAACATTCTTATACAGAAAGTGTCACAATTCCCTCCGGGGTTTGGAAGGCACATAAAAAAGACATTACCAATACAGCAGCAAAATTGACTTTACTGGAAAAAGAAACATTACAAGTTTTGTTTCACAAATGAATAAGTAGATGGCGCCACTACTTCCGATAACGGTTGCCAATAACCGAAAAACACACTTTTGAAAATTATGTACATAAAATAATGGCATTTACAGGTTCACAGAAAGCTACTGCGAGTTAGAATTTGCAAAAAGTCCATCTGTTGTTACAGTTCAAAGACAATTTCGTACAAAATACGGATCGCAACCACCAACGGACAAAACAGTTCATGCGTGGTTTCGGAAATTTGAGAAAAATGGTTGCTTGTGTGATGGATAACGAACTGGTCCTCCAGTCCCTTCGGCAGAAATGTTACTCGTGTTGGAGATGCGTTTGTGGGCGATTTACGCTAAAGGATCACAATCTCATTTGCTACCATTGATCGTGACACATTGAAGTGAGTGTGGGAAGAATTTGACTTTAGACTTATCTGTCACATCACCAAAAGGTTCACATATTGAACATTTGTGAAACAAAATTTGTAATGTTTCTTTCTACAGTACAGTCAATTTTGTTGCTGTATTGGTAATTTTTTTTTTTTTTTAAATAAGCCTTCCAAACCCTGCAAGGGAATTGAGACACACCCTGTACAATTTCTGGGTCCTATAAGTTATATTAAGGCAGGCATCTAAATTCAGCATGTTGTTCATCGGGGGAAAAAACAGGTTTAAAACAGCTTTCTTCTTTGTTTCGACCTGTTTTTCCTCTTAAGTCGTACTTTTCAGAGCTTTCCTAAAATTCAAAGCATTATATATAGTCCAGTGAATTTTGATCAAGGAGAACATTTTTTACTGTTGTACTTACCAGAGCATGGATTTTTTTAATCTTCTAAGGACTAAATAAAAATTCTAAAAATGTTAACTTTTTGGAAAAATACGTGGTAGGTAAGGTTGCCGGATTGTACGTTTTTCGTGTAAGATTTTTAGGACTATTGTACACTGTATGTTTCAATTTGTCCCATACGACGATTTACTCGTTTTTTTTCTACGACATCGTTCTTTTGATAGTTTCAGGAATTGTTTTCATTTTGATTCAAAATTTGACCTTTTGCTGAAAAAAAGTTATACACAAGAGCTTCAAATGTAAAACAGGCTTGTTTCGGATCAGGGTGACAAAAATCTTGGGAGAGTTGTGTTAAGGGGATTCTTCATGCACTTGAAAATACACGCTCCATAATGTTAATCTTATGGGCAGGTTATTTTTGAATGTCTCGTTTCACTTTGAATATTTTCAAACTATTTTTTTTTTGCATAGGATAGCTGAGCTCAATCTTTAATATGGCTCTTTTTTACTTTTTCGATTTTGGTTGCAGATTTTTTTAAAAAAAGGTACTTTCAGTTAACCTGCCCATAGGATTAACATTACGGAATGTGTGTTTTCAATTTCAAGTGTGTGAAGAATCCCCTTAACTGCATAATCGTGAACTCTTGGGTAGTATTAGATCATCTGAACTTTACATTGTTATGGACTATAAGTAATCGACATTATAAAAAAATTAATTTAGTGTATCTGTATCTTAAGTTTTAATATTTTGTTTGATATATTATCTCCCTCTGTGCATCCATATATTTTTGTAGTGTCCCCATTACTAAAATTTTCATTATTATCACTGAATTGTAGGATGTTTTGTTCTTACAATTCTATTTCAAGAATGAAATATGACAAAACATTAGTTAAAAATGTTAATAGAATAATGTAATACAAATACAGTTGGAAAATAATGATTAAGTCGATTCATTAATAACCTCTTTTAAAACAAATTAATTATCGAAAACTTTACTTGTACATTCTACATAATTTAGCATATGTTATAAGCACAATAAAACCGAAACTAATTAGTGTCAATCAAAATCTTCCATTTTTTTCTAAGGCAACCCTAGTCGTAGGACACTTTCATTAACATAATCTTAATTCCTACTTTATTCTGAATACTTTTGCAATACATTGCCGATGTATCTCTAATTGGTAAAAAATGACAGCATGATTCAATCTTTTTGGGACACACTCTACTGTCACTTTCATACTCATTTGTAGAAAACTTCAAAATGTGGCGAACGGTTTTCGTCTTAAGACTGGATTCCGTCCATGAACTAATTTTTTCCCACAGTGGCTGGTATGAGTTAAAGTTTAAGTGACATACCTAGATTACTTGTCCTTTTCAAGGCCTGATTCAGATTGTAAATAAAACTGCATTACAACAGCAGTACAAAGTATTTCAACTTTTCCAAAGATAAATAAATGACCAATAATTACACTTTTAAGGTTAAAAAAATCCTCTGTGAGATAACAAGTAGAGGTAATTGTTACAATTACGAAAATGACTTAGGATTTTAAAATACATGCAGACCTGCCAACTTTTGACATTGAGAAATCGTAGCACTCAAAATTCAAATTAATCTCGAGGTTGGTTGTTTGGTTGCTGTTTTTTACACTGCAAATCAGGATAACTCTCATTCCTTTCGGTTCGGACCGAATTTAGATTCATGTAGGGTTGGGTTAACCCAATTTTTCAAAAGTTAGTTCTGTTTATTGTTTCTGATTACTACATGTATCATAACAATAAACATAAAGAATAAAGATTTTTGTCTGTGTGTGATGTTTCCTGAAGCGAGCACAGAGCTGGGGTGGTTCTGGGTTTAAAAAAAAAAAAAAAAAAAAAAATTGACAGAAAATTTCTGAAAAGTTACAGCAGTGTGTGTGTGTGTGCGTGGGGGAGGGGGGGGGAGAGAGTATTACGGGCTAATTGTGCATTATTTCCTCGGTCCTTTCGTGTTTTTTCCATGATGCATTAGCAAGATTCGCTTTTTTTCTGCCATCCATTGACCAAATTCCCTTTTTTTCATGATTCTTTGAAGAAATTTGCGTTTTTGCACGATCTTTTGACCAAATTCGCATTTTTCTGCGATCTTTGACAATTTTTGGGGTTTTTTCGTGATTTTTTGAGGAAACTTCGATTTTTTCCCGCGATCCTTTGACAAAATTCGCGTTTTTTCCACAATCCTTTGACGAAATTAGCATTTTTTCACGATCTTTTGACGAAATTCGAATTCTTTCCGCGATCCTTTGACGAAATTTGGATTTTTATCCACAATCCTTTGGCGAAAGTTACGTTTTCCCCGCAAATCTTTATAGAAATTTGCGTTTTGTTCGCGATCAATTGACGAAATTTTCATTTTTTTTTTTGCTAGCCTTTGGAATAATGTGGTTTATTTCGCCATCCTTTGGCGAAATTCGCTTTTTTAGCGATTCTTTGACGAGAGCGTATTTTCATGCCATCCTTTGACAAAATTTGAGTTTTTTTCGCGATTCTTTGAAGAAATGTGCGGTTTTTTTTGTGATCCTTTGAAGAAATTTTTTTTTTTTTTTCGCGATTCTCTGACAAAATTTACATTTTTCTGTGATCCTTTGACGAAATTGGCATTTTTTTCTTGCGAGCGATTAACTAAATTGATTTTTTTCGGCATGTGTGTTTTTTGAAGGAAATCTTAGTTTTAGACCGATTTTCATAGCATCGTAGTTTTTAGATTCAAATCGTAGAAACTACGAATTTTTCGTAGCAGTTGGCAGGTCTGATACATGTTTTATGAGGAAAACTATTGGCAATTCTGAAAAGAAGGAAAACACCAGAAATGTCATTTTTGGTCAGGATACAACAGCTCCTGTTTTTTAAGTTAGTGTATAAATAAACAGAAAACAATAAAAAGTACAAAGAAATGACACTCGTAACAATATTATTAAATTTATTATGGTATTTAACAAAAATTATGACATGTGCTAAGAGATGATACAAATATGATTTGTAAAAAAAAAAAAAAAAAAGTTTTTAAAACAAAACTGAATTTATAAAAACTAGAATTAAAACTCACAGAAAAAAAAAATATATATACTTTTAGTATTTCACAATATACTCTAACTTGGTGATAAATGTCCCAGCAAAAAGGTTAAACATAAAACTATCACAATAGGTCAAAATGATTAGTTCCAAACTTAGCTTTTTCAAAATTTCAGTCATTGGAAGGGGGGGGGGGGGGAATAAATAAATAAACACTGGCCACTTATTGTGACAAAAGACAGATGTACGAGACATGTGTATTAAATAAATATGATATATTGCATATTTGCAGATTTAGTTTAAATAATATCCCTTTTAGTTTAGGTTCTTTAAAATGAGCTTAACTAACTTAGATATTAACTCTGATAGAGATATATTTCTATTACAAATAAATTTATATTAAATAAACACCAATACCCAACAAATATATTTTAATCTTAAATTTAACATCTGTTAATTTTAAACTACTAGATGCAAATAAAAATTTCATAATTTTCCAAATAAAGCTTTGTTAATCTACTCTCTTAAAGTCAATATTTGTGGTTTCTTATTTCTCAAGAAGATAGCTAAATTAAGTTGGCAATTTTAATCATTCTTCTTTTCTTAATGAAAATTATCAATTTTAATAATAGATTAAGATACTTAGTTCACTCATTTTTAAATTATTAATTATGTTCAATATGTTCAATTTTCTTTCAAAATAGCATCAGTTCAGCTAAAAATGGAGTCCAACCCTTACTCCAAAGACATCACCTCAAATAACAAAGATGATTGCAAGTTCACATGAAAGTATCTGTATAAAATACATTAGATAGAAAATAAAAAAAATGCACAAAAATTAATAACTGATTTATCAATTATTAAAAATTTGGTATCTATGAATTAAGGGTCTGTCTAATAGCGGAAAAAAGGGAATTCCAGTAAATACTAGAAGCACAATCACCTTTGATATATTCAGGATTATTTGTGTTGGAACAAAATCAGAGGGACAAGACTATAGGTATAGTTAAATTTTTATGATTGACCGTAACCAATAAAAGGCACTAAATATTCTTGTAAAATATCGAGATCTACTAAAGGAACTTTCTAAATTTTCATTATACGAGAGTCTAACGGATTTCTTGCATTTATAAAAATGCTTATAAAACTCAGGTATATTTAAATATTTCATAGTTTCATGTCAATATTTTGCATATATTTTCATCTTAGAAAGATAAATATTAAAACATAAGTAACCAATATAAAAATATTTATGCCAACAGGAAATTTAAGCGGTTTTCTGCAAACTGAAAATCATGGGTCAGCCACTTAGATGGTTAATTGTTTGAGTATTTTTCGATATTTTTTAAGCAATATTTCACTACATGTACAAAATGGTAAAATGCATGTAACATATATCATACATAATAAACTTAACATATATCAATCGCCATATCAGCTACTACATTTAGCATGAATCTTTCTCTAAGCTGCTTTTGACACAGCATATGCCATTTAAATGACATACAACCAAACAATCATTCAAGCTGCTTTGCAATCCATTTCTCAGAAGAAGGGGTTGGGGTAATAAATAATATTACATCATATTCAACTGAGTGTAACTAAAAGCTGAAAGATATATTAAAAATCTATTCAATATAGTGGAAATGCTTTATATTTCAAATATATTATGATGCCAAAAGTTATATTCTTAACAATAACACATAACATTTCACTCAAATAAAGCTAAAAACAATCACGACGATTAAAGTATACAGAACAACATCTAATACAAAAAGCACTAATAGTAAATGAACATTACAACAAAAACAAGTACATTGTTACATTGACAAAACACATTTTATGTCAAATACATACAAAATAAATAATACCAATATTATGTTTTCTCTTATTTACATAAAAAAGAAAAAAGCATTTGGCTATCATAAATTAATTTTGAATGAGACTACATTGACAGGATATAAATAAATAAAAGTTAACGAAAGTTTAACAAAAACCAAACTATTTTTATTAAAATGTTATAGAATTGTTACTGTCTCATGTAATGTACAATACAATGCATTGTTTGAAACAGGTATACATGTAGTAACTTTGGAAGGTAAGGAACCAACTAATCATACTTTCATTATTTTGAATGACAAAATTTGATTCAGTTCTAGTATAATTTCTTTGCTGGAAATTGGGCTTAAGAACAGTAATACAAAATCAAATTCTACTCAACGAACTGCACATACATGGTGTGTTCAAAGTTTCAAAACTCGTCTGATAATTCAAAATTTATTAAACATTTTTGTACCACGAACTAAAATTCTTCGAAATAGGACCCTTGGGCATCAACACACCGCTGCCAGCGTTTTTTTCCATTGTTCATAGGCCCCATAGAAGTCTTCACACGAAAGGCTGTTAAGGGACCTCGTCGAAGCTGCCTGGATCGCTGAAATCCTGACAAATCGCTTCCCTTTCAGGTCTTTTTTTGATCTGGTGGAACAACAACAACAACAAAAAAAAGTTCTGGGAGCGAGGTCAGGCCTGTAGGTGGTTTGAGGAAGTATTGCCACGTTAAAGATAGCCAAATCTTTGGCGGAGGCGAGCGACATGTGAGAATGCATTGGTGTGGGGAACAATCTAATCGTTTCTGATGTCTGGGCGGATGCAACGGGTCAGGTTAGTTCTACTCTGGAGTGCTCCATCAGTTTTGGCTTATTTAACGTGACAATACTGCTTCAAGCCCCTTACAGCCCCGACCTTTTTCCCAGCAACTTTTTTTTGTTCCCTTGGATCAAGAAACACTTGAAAGGGAAGAGATTTGACACGATTCCAGTGATCCAGGCAGCTTCGACGAGGTCCCTTAAGAGCCTTTCGTGCAAAGACTTATATGGGGCCCATGAACAATGGAAAAAATGCTGGCAGCAGTGTGCTGATGCCCAAGGGTTATATTTCGAAGATTTTAGTTCGCGGTTTAAAAAATGTTTAATAAATTTTGAATTATCAGACCAGTCTTGAAACTTTGTGAATATACCATGTAGCTATTAGTCACATTGTTCGGTTTCTGATGCCAAAAAGTACAGCTGTTAGGGAAAAAAAAAATGTTTTCACCTCAAAATAATCATCGGCTAACAATGTCAATATTTTTAATCAAGACTGCAAAAAACTCAGAATAATAAAAAGAGCTAAAGCTATTTAGCTGTTGTTTAACAGCCATAATTAGATCTGAAAGATAGAAAATTAAATAAACAAGTTTTTTCCCTGTATTATTTACTTTTGCATGTGGTTTTTATAAAATATTAATTTTGATCACTTAAAAAGTAATGTTACTTTTCAAATCAATTAAAAGTTTGCATAGACCAGGAAACGATCGAAAGTTCATGTATTCATGCAATATAATGGAAGGTATTAAAAAATTAAGAAAGATGATGAAACAATAACATACTTTTCATGTTTTTAAAGCATTAATTCATATACACGTTAAAATTTCATAATAGAATAAATAATAGAGAATTACACTTATTGTAAATGACAAATTAACAGGTTACTTAAAAGTCAGGTTAATATCAAATTTATTACTTTTGGGAAAAGGAGTGGTATATAAGGAGGTGAAATGTAACAGGAAGCTACTCAACATCTTTTTGAAAACAAGTAAATGCAGCTAAAAAAGTGGAACAGTATTTGGAGTTTTTATAGCCAAGTTGTACAACACCTCTCTGTTAAATGTTTGTAAGTAGGAAGTGACAGGTTGGATTCCTTCAAATTTTGTAGGCATATATCTTTCCTGTTTATGATAAAATCCTGTGTTCTGCTAACTATCCATTAACCGATGAGGACTAACAAATCCTGAAGATAAACTACATAATTTGGTATATAGTTATGCATGCAATCTAATACAGTAAAGTTTGAATTTTTAAAAAAAAAAAAAAATCAGCATTTACGTAACTTATTTCTAATAAAAATGTTCATAAAATTTTGAATCTTAAAAATAAAATTTTTTTTTTATCTTTTGATAAACTATAGTAACAGATTAGTAGCATACAGCCTTAATGTTATTTCCCTCCCCCAGTTTAACAGAAAACTTGCAAGCAATGAGAAAAAATGAGTTAAATTAAGCAGTTCTTGCATAATGAAAAATCCATTGGTAAACAGATTATTAAAATACTTATAACTGATCAAATGTATAATGGAATCTTTTAAAGCTTCAGAAATTTATCCCAAGATGCTGTATAGCTAGTGCCAACTCCAAGCCTATTTTTGACAAAGGTGCAGCACCCAGCGGCCCTTTCTAATTTTTTTTAAACACCCAGAGGCATCCCCTTCCTTCTTGTAAATGCACTGTGGTCTTCTTCACTGGCTGTTTTGCAACATACAACCATCGATTTTTGTCAATATTTGTCATTTATTTCCTACTACAAACATTTGCAGGAACAAAAGTGCTACTGGTAAAAGGTGACTCTAAACAAATTCAAAATATTTTTTTAACAGATTCCAAGGATGACCTTATTGGGAACAGAAAGCCTTTTTCTAACACCTCCCAGCATTTCTTTTGTTCTAGTGTTAGCACTAATAGCCATTTGTTCATTTTATGAATAATCGAAGCAAACATCTGAGATCGTTAAGAGATCTGCTTTTTCATGCAACTACATTTATTACAATTTTATCCAATAAACACAAAAGATCATTCACTTTTTATGGGTCACAACACATCTTTATGAAACTAAGAAAATGCATGAACTATTAAATGATGAGAATGCATCAACAAAGAATAGCAGAATACTTATCAGCAATAAAAAGTTTTGATTCACCAGTAAAAATTTATATACATGGAGTGTGTGGCACATTTAAATATTTATGAAGATGGGAATGCAACTATTTACAGAAAAGGTGAAAAATTACACTGTTTGGTCCCTAACTCAGCCTTTTCAGTCTAAATCAGTCATTCTCCTAGGCTTTTTCGCCGTCTTTTTTATCTTTTGTCCCATTTTCATTTTTCCAGGAAAGTCTGGAGTATTTTGTGGTGACCTATTACCGTTGACCGTAGATGATGAGCTACTACTGCTACTACTTCTTGAATCAAGACCTAAAGAGTTCACATTAGTTTGACCATCAGTGATTGTCACATTTTCTCCTGAGTTAGCATTTACCTCTGTATCATTATTTCTTTCATCTTCAATAATACCATTAACAGACACCATAGAAGTAATGGAAGATTTTGAAAATAATCTTTCAGCTTCTTTAAATTTTCGGTTTCTTTTATCAGCTTTACTGCTTGTACTCCTGTTCGTTGCAAGGTATCTGTCCCAACCTCGAATTATATTTCCATATAACTGAGTGTCTTCTAGATAGCTACCCTCAAAAGCGTAGATTTGACGTTCGAGATTTGCTAATGTTTCTGCAATTTCTGCTCGCTTTTTGACAAGCTCAGCAAGTTCAGCTCGTAAGTCATTAGATGAAGTTTTGGCCATCATGAAGCATCCATACAAAACTTCAACCTAAAAGATTAGAAAGGACAACACATTAATCAAATGTTTTTAATAACTTGCATTAAAAAAGCTACTAACATTAATTACACAACTCAACCAAGCTACATTATTGCTTTTGTACAGCGGTTTTCAGACATTGGTAGACGCTCGGGCTGGGCGATGTCTGGAATTATATAATCACGATAAATCGGCATCTTTATACCATGATATTCTGGTATATTGATATTATGACATATGAACAAAGTAATAAAATTATTGATGTTAAAGATATAGTATATTCTAAAATTTTAATCACCAAAAATTATTTGTGGTTAATTTCCAATGTATAATTAACAACATGCTTCAATATACATAATATATTATTAAAGATTAACATATTTTAGAAAAATTTTTTTATCACTACCAAATAATTATTATAAAAATATATATACACTGGTGTGCAAACATTAAGGTCGAAATGAAGAAATTAACATAGCAGCGACACAAAAAGGCAGAACGGATTGGTATCCTTTTTAGGAAATTCTGTTCACTTTCTCCATATTCTTATATCTTGAGGATATTGGTGCAATTTGTATCGATTTGCAGAACTTCTGTATGACATTAAAAAAAAGTCCTGTCCTTAATTTTTGCACACCAGTGTGTGTATGTGCATATATGGGTCATTCATTCCATGTCAAATAAACCAAAAAATTTCAATTTTCAACCTGACCATTTCAGATTTAAATGAAACTGTCAGGGATCATACTCTCTGGTGATATAAATGAGAATACATTTTTATAATTTTTTTTATCGTGTTAAATTTTCATACAATTATTTAAATTTTGAATTTCTCAAGTTCTATCAGGCGTACAGAATTTTATGACCCCTCATTTTAAAGAGAAATTTATAAGGTTTAATTTGATACCCAAGTTCACTATGCTCAGTTTAAAAAAATAAATTTTATACTTTTTAAATTTAAAATTAAAAAAATTTTCAGATAGTTTTTTTTTAAATTTTGAAAAAAAATGTATGTTTGTTGTAATATTATAAGCTAAAATTTATGAAATATTTAGAGTGGGATCTCAATGAAATCAAGAGTTATGAAATAAAAACTGAAAATTACCGTTCAAATAATACATAAATAACAAAATAGCTAGAATTAGATTGTTATTTGAACGGTAATTTTCAGTTTTTATTTCATAACTCTTGATCCCATTGAGATCCCACTCTAAAAATTTTAGAAATTTAAGTTTATAATATTACAACAAACATACATTTTTTTCAAAATTTTTAAAAAACACTATCTAAAAATTTTTTTAATTTAAAATTAAATTTTTTTTTAATTTATTGTTTTAACTGAGCATAGTCAACTTGGGTATCAAATTAAACCTTATAAATTTCTCTTTAAAATGAGGGGTCATAAAATTCTGTATGCCTGATAGAACTTGAGAAATTCAAAATTGAAAAATTTATGAAACCCAAAAAATGATGATTTTTCAAAATTTAAATAGTTGTATGAAAATTTAATGTGATAAAAAAATTATAAAAATATATTTTCATTTATATCATCAGGGAGAATGGTTCCTGAGAGTTTCATTGAAATCTGAAATGGTCAGGTTGAGGTCACTGGTTGATTTGACATGGAATGACCCATATATATATATATATATATATATAACACACACACAAAAATAGAATCACACAAACAAAGCAAGTATACTGATATATAATTTTTTTTCCCTTCCACATTGGGTCATTTAGTATAAAAAAGAAAAAAATCTTATAGTCCATGCCCTGAAATTTGTATGAGTCATAAATATAATGATTTCAAAAATTCATAAAAGAATATTAACACTTTACCGACCGGCCGTCGATTAATCGACGTTTGCTCCCCAGCGCTTACCGACTGGCCGTCGATTATTAGACGTTTGCTCCCCAGCGCTTACCGACCGGTCGTCGATTAATCGACTTGTGATCTTTCTGTTAGATTTGGTTAGGTTAGATTGACAAGTAGCAAGCATTTCGCATTCTTTATTCAGATAATCGGTGCTTTTTTATAAGCTTTAGCCCTTAGAAATGAATGGAAAGGATAGTCTCGGCGAGTTTTATCTTGACGACCTGTCAGATTGACTTGACTGCCGTTCAGCAAGTAGTACTGATGACGAAAGTGATAGCAGTAGCATAGCCACTTGAAAGCGACGTCCTGTACCGCTAACCATACAGTGATTCAGAAGACGAGGACGTGAATAATAATGTTGAAGACAACAATGATACATGGTCAACGAATGACAAGAGTATAATTTTGGAACCTTTCGAAGGCAGCTCTGGCGTAAAAATTATGCCAAGTTCCCCCGAAAGCGTAATGGATATTGTCAATTTATTCATTGGAAGTGACCTGATTGAGCACTTCGTGAGGGAGTCTAATAGATATCATTATCAAATTGTGGAAAAATATAGAATTACATCAAAAAAAAAATAAAAAATGGAAAGACGTCACGGTGACTGAAATGAAGAAATTTTTGGGCCTGATCATTCTCATGGGACAAGTAAAGAAGGATGTTCTCTACGATTATTGGTCTACAGACCCATCTATAGAAACACCGTTCTTCTTGAAGGTTATGAGCAGGAACAGATTTTTACAAATAATGCAAAGCTGGCATTTTTGTAATAATAACGATATTTCTCTCAATTCGCATAGGCTGGTGAAGGTCCAGCCTGTCATTGATTATTTCAAGGAAAAATTTAACAACGTATATAAACCAGATCAACAATTGTCTCTAGATGAATGTTTAATTCCATGGAGAGGTAGACTGTCAATCGAAACATATAATCCAGCAAAAATTACAAAATATAGAATACTGGTTACAGTGCTGTCTGAAGCTCGTACAGGATACGTATCCAACTTTTGTGTGTATGCCGCTGATTGAAAAAAATTAGAAGAGACAGTATTATCGGTCATTGGACCGTATAAGAACATGTGGCATCATATATATCAAGATAATTATTATAATAGTGTCAACATAGCTAATTTTTTTTTAAAAAATAAATTGCGAGTGTGCGGGACGATTCGAAAGAACAGAGGTCAAATACTTCAAACAGTCAAGCTTTCAAGAGGCCAACATCAATTTCTTAGAAATGGTCATATTTTATTACAAGTATGGAATAATGGCAGAAGGAATGTAAACATGATATCGACAATACATTCTGCACAAATGGCGGAATCTAGAAACAGAAGCAGGACATCAGATTGCCCCATACAGAAACCTATTTCAATAATAGATTATAATAAATATATGAAGGGCGTAGATCGCGCAGATCAATATCTGTCCTATTACTCCATTTTTAGGAAAACAAAAAAATGGACGAAACGTGTCGTAATGTTCTTCATCAATTGTGCACTTTTTAACTCCTTTAAAGTATATACAACTCTGAACGGACAGAAGATTACATATAAAAATTTTCTGCACAAAGCGGTACTTTCATTGATAGAAGACAGCGAAACTGAAGAACAAGGTAAGGATCTACCTAATTCCGAACCCGCAAGAACCACATCCTGATTTGATCATGACGGAAGACTGGCAAATTTCGGAAAGCATAAACTAGTAAATATAGTGACCAGCGGTCAATGTAAAAAACCCCTACGACAATGCAGAGTTTGTGCAAGTAAAAAAAACTAAGCAGAACAGGTTTCGCTTGTAAATACTGCAATGTCCCATTACACAAAGGTGACTGTTTCGAGCTCTATCATAGTTAAAAAAAATATTAACTTCTTTTTTCGACAAATATTGTTATATGGATTATGGTATATTTTATGTAAATAATAAACTGAAAACGATTGTAATAGATAAAATAAATATTGTTTAACACTAATATGATTAAAGTAAAAGATTTTATTAAATTTCGTTACCCTAGAATAACACGAAGCGTACAATTTTACCAGAGTTTAAGAAAAGTGCATATATTCCCGCGCGTCAGTCTAGGTCGAAACCAAGCCGGTGTCTCGGACGATCTGCGGCTGACCGGGCGGTAAAAGGGCATAGTATGTTCAAACCGCTACCGGTCGGTAAGGTGTTAATATTTGGTGGTAAAGGTACTTGTGAAGAGACTCCCCCCCCCCCCCCATTGTATCATTTAATAGATCTTATTGTCCAAACTCTGAGAATCTTATGAGTTATAAATATGTTTCGGAAGCATGTGTATAATTTTTGGACAAAAATATGCATATTTAGTTGTAAAAACATGAAATGCCATTCACATTCGGAGGGAAAATTTTGTATTTCAAAACGTAAACAATGAAATTCCCAGTCAAGAAGCATTCTTTACAACTTTTATTCCAAATATCAGCGAATGAAAATAAAATTATTTTTAACATAAATTTATGAGAAAATAGTAATGACACTGGATATTATGCAAATAAAACACTTATTTCACAGAAACCTACACACAACAAAATGTAAAACAATAGAAATTGATGTGAAGAGTAAACAAGCCCACAAAGGTCTTAGTAATGGCACCATCTATTGGCCACTATAGAAAATAGCGAATTAATTTATTTTATACTTCATGTAAGGTTGGCAACACTCATTTCATTATTATTTTGAATTTACTTTGAGTTGTATAGACCAACACCAAATAACGACTGTTTACAGAATTCAAAAGAAACATTTCTCTATATTTTGCGGTTACCCATCATGTCATATATCGTAGGAAAGGTCTGTGACTGCTTAATCATGTTATGCATCTCCGGCTTTCATCCTCCCCCCTTCCTGCTTTGCTCCTCCAATAGGGGCACATCTGAGGTGTCCATCCCCCCCCCCCCCCCCAAAAAAAATCTCGAAGGAGCCAGTGGTTTCTAAACCAAAAAAAAAATCCATTGGCCATATTGTGAAACAAACAGGGTTGTATCGGTTTCCAACCGTCCTGGTAAAGTAGTTTTTGACCATCAGTGGTCAAAACTCATTTTGATTGAGGAAAGAAAATAAAATTTTATTAAATGTTAAATTTAGTGTGACATTTGAAAGTGTTTGTGAAAATAGCATTTAACAATATTTAATACAACATTTGGAAAAGTGTCTTCAAGTATTTTATTTAGTGTTATACATTGATTTTCCTTATTTTTTAATTTAAGAGTACAAAATATTTTAAAGATAGACAATTATCATAAATATCGAAATATTTTTAATAATTTTATTGCATATTACTTTTATTTATTGCATATGTTGCATTTATTGCATATGTACTAAAAAGTGAAGGAAACTAAATCACATTAAGTGAAAGAGACATTCAATTTGTTTTTATCTTTAAGCCTTTCAGGGGCAAGGTACTTCTATTCATAAAATGCTGAAATGAGTGAACGACACCAGAATTTACAAATTTATTTCAAAATAAGCAAAAGCTTTTGTTCATGTACTTAATAAAAAGAAATTTTTCATTCCAATATTCTGTGCCTATGTGGCACAAATGCCACAAATTAAAATTAAGTTGTCCAAAAATGAACTACCGCCCTCGAAGGGGTAAACTAAAAAAATATTACAATTTACAAGTGTTATTATATTAACTTAAGACTATTTCATAGATCATTCTGGATGAAATCAAACTTTGAAAATATATTTTCTACTGATGAAGAGTTAGCACCAGGGACTTGGAGCCCGGAGCAGTGTTTTCCCTGGAGCTGGAGCTCTAAATTTTCCCTTGCTCCAGGGCTCCTTTAGTTTTTAATATTCTTTTCAATCTTTTTTTTTTTCAGTCTTTTAAATTTCCAGGCTTAAAATATTTTAATTACATCATTATTCAGTATTTTAATATTTTTTAGGGTTTTTTTTTATATTAGAGATGGAAAACATCTCAAAACATGGTATGGTAACACTACTTTACTTCTAATTGATCTAAGTGACAACACTATTTGAAAAATATGGCCACATGTTGTTTACATGTGTGTTTGTACAATTTTGGTTGTTTGAAAAGTGTAGAAGAAATTTAAGATTTTTGTGTTTAAAATTCTACCAAACTTTCTATTTTAAAAGCAAAAGCTAAAAGATGTCATATTTTCTGAACAAGCTTTCAAGTTTGATGAGAAGAAAAATGCATTTTGTTAGATCTTTAATAAAGGTAAAGGAAGAAAAAATTTGTGAGCAAAAAATGAAATGTGTAAATTAAAATCTGCAACTCAAAAGCTCGAAGTCAGAGCCGAGTTGGAGCTGGAGCGACAGCATTTTATCTAGGAGCGAACCTGGAGCATCAAACATTGTTCGGCTCCGGGTCACTGGTTAGCGCAAACATTCATCAGGTGCATTATGCAATTTTCAAATTCAAAATAAATATTTTCCAATTTTTCATTACTGCCTTGCCCACCAAATATTGCAATATGACATTGACTACACTTTAAGAAAACTAAGATTTATGAAATGTATGTTTCTGTATAAAATATTACATAAGACACCCAAAAAGTTCCATCTATATTTAATAATTATTAAAATTACTATGTATATAAAATACATTTGAATCAAAATTTATCTTACAAATTCAAATAACAACAGGGTTCCCAGCAAAACTTGTCTGGCAATTTCCCCCCCGATTTTCCATGACCATATCTCAAAAAATTCCATGACTAAACATGTATACAACACAAGTCACTATTTATTTCTGCAATTCTTTGACAAAATTAGCTATTTTTTTTCTGCAATCATTCTTTGAGTTTCTCGAATTTATTTTTTTACGGTTGTTTGTCTAATTTCTCAATTCCTCCCAAAAGTCCATTTTTTTTTAAATCCTTTAATGAAATTCACATTATTTCTGTGATCCTTTGACAAAAAATTCAGTTTTTCCACAATCCTTTGATGAAATTGGTGATTTTTCTGTAAACAACTGACGAAATTTACTTTTTCCGGCGACCATTTGTCGAAATTTGCGATACTCTTCATGTCTGAATTTTCGAACTGGTGAGATTAAAAAAAAAAAAAAAAAAAATTTGGAACCAAAATCCTTAAATTCTCGGAACAGAATCACCTTTTAATTACAACATGGGAGAAAACTAAAAACTGATATATTTTGTATATTTTTTCTTCAACTGATTTACGAATTTCAATTTCTTTTCTGTGACCGAGTAAGGTAACTCGAGAAAAAACTTAATTCCAGTATTGAAAAATGAAAGATACTGTAATTCCAGTGTAAACTGGAACACATCAGCCATGGTAATATTCACATAAATACAGTGAAACCTCTCTTAAGAGACCACTCATTAGACCATAAAAAATCGGTCTTTCAGAGAGGTGGTCTCTGAATAGAGGTGATGGGTAAAGCGAAGTTTCATGAAATACATACTACAAAAACAATTGTTATTCTTCCATTAGTTAATTATATTTCACATCTATACAGCTTTGAAGAAAGAAGTAATTGTAGTTTGCTTTGATTTTAACAATTTTTATTTCTAAACATTCTTTGATCCGTTTAAACAAACTATTTATATAAGTCTGTAATAAGTATCGAACTTTCTATCAATCCATTGATTTCAGCAAGTGTTTGAGATGAAATAGAAGCTTTAATTGGCGGAAGCTCGTCGTCTGAATCAGAATGAGCTTCTAAGATAGATTTTTATAAAGTCTCGATTGTAGTATCATTTGTTTTTGTAAATGATTGTAGAATGTTTTTTAATATAAAAATTTTTAAGTCTGATTTTCTATAATACGATTCTCCCAGTCTTCAGATAAATCATCGTAACATTACAGAGCTTCTTCATATTGATTTGGGGTCATAAACAACGTTAGCTGCAGTTGCTAGCTGAATCACTTCATCTTTGAGGGAGGGTTCGGGGAGAGATGACCTTGATTCGCCAGGTCTTACTCTTCAACTGAAAAGTTTAAAAGTGGCCTTTCAGGGAGGGGGACGTGAAATCGTGGTTGATGGATGAACATTAACATTCAGCCTATAGCCGAAAATTATAGACCATAAATAAACGGTCTTTATCAGAGGTGGTCTCCTTAAAGAGGCGGTCTTTCAGGGAGGTTTCACTGTATATATAAAGTTTGATTTATGTACACTACAGATATTTAATAGTGTTTTGATCACTTTTGAGAGGTTAAAACCACTTTTAGACAGCTAAAACCTTTTTGACCACTGTCCTAATTAAAATTAGTTTTGACAGGTCAAAATTACAACCCTGGAAACAAACACATAAAAACAATTGTGTTTATATGGAGGAAAAAGAACTAAACTTCAGGAATTGAAAGTGAGAAATAATTTATTTAACATATACACTTGTGCAATAAAACACAGACTAATTATATCAAATGTGCATGTTTAATTTAATCATAAAATGCTTGAAATTTGAATATTAACATATTGCTGACGGCAATTTTTTTTTTATATCAAATCTGAATTTTAAAACAGTAGAAGCTCCTCCCTGTTCTGAAAGTTTTTTGTAAATTGGTGTTCTAGATAGGTTTCCCAAGTTCATGCATTGGTAAATAACTTTCAATGTACTAATTTAATATAAAATGTCTTACAATCTAAAAAAATATGGATAACATGATATAAATGTACTTTCTATACGGTAGAAGCCACGCCCTTAGTTAATGTTTTTTGAATGAAAACAAGAATTCTCGTTTCCTATCGTACATGTGTTAAGTATAATATAAATCTTAAACTATGTACAATTAGAAGATGAAGTTTGGCAAGATACAGTTAAAATATATATACATAAGCTAAGCAATTATGATAGTGGGGAACATTAAGAAAACAATATTACTTACCCATCATACGTAGTATAGAGAAAATCTCGTAATCGTTTTAAAAATTGAAAAAAATTTGACAGATTTGCACGTTTCAGACACTGGAGATTCTGAAAATCATTTTAGAAAAAAAAATTTGCCGTCTGTCTGGGTGTGTGTGTCTGTAATCGCTCTATCTCCCAAACAAACTGAGATAGAGACTTGAAATTTCATGTGTACTTAGGAAGTAATAATGGGAAGAAGCCTATTTAATATCAGTAACCTCGATTATCCGGAACTATTTTTTTTTGGACTCTTGAAATATTCATTCTGATAAAAAGGTATACAAAAATTTTCGAAATTGTTTATTAAAGGAGCGAATATAAAAGACAAAAAATTTTGCATAAAGAATGAAGTTGATCAGATAATTAGTTGCTGAAATATTTGTAATCATATTTTTCACACTCTTCGATATCATATTTTTCACACTCTTCGATTTTTCATGACCCTGTATTTCATTCAAATTTCAATTCAAACATATATTTTAATTGGAAATAAGACGTTTAATCCGACGCAGTAAACTGTTAGTTTATATCAGAGTTCATTCTACGCGTTTTTCACGGGGCGGGCCGCCCTGCCTGCCCTTCTTTTCAAAATTTGACGCCTCGATGCCCACACTGTCCGAAATCCCCTTCCCGCGAGCCCTATCACTCGGAAAATCAACCGAGGGAAAAATAGCGCCCTTTAAGTTAATTTCATCGCTTATTTCAAGCAAACTCTACACTATTTATAAACATTATATAATGTCCTAGCCCCATTTTGCTCCTAATCTGTTCCTTTTCACCCCCCCCCCCCAACATCCTCATACAGACACCAATTATTTTCAGTAAAATTCCAGCACCGATGCAGTCATAAATTTCTCTCTCTTTCTGTCTCTATACCCTGTTTCTTGGCTACTGTGAAAATTCAGCCGAAATAAGAAAGAAAAAAAAAACATGGAAACATTTGACAAAATTGGTTTTTTTTCGGTGAACATTTCTCAAAATTTGGGATATAGTTTTGTCCAAATTTTCAGATTTATGACCGATTTTTTTAATTTTTAATTTTCAGAAAAGAACCAACCCCTGCACTGCAAAGTTCATGAATGGGGTAAAGGGGTAGTAACAAAGACTTTTTAGGGGGGGGGGGGGTCAGGGGGGAAAGAGTTATTAGTTGATTATTTATCATTACATTAATGTGCCCTTTTTTTCTCTAAAGTGCCCTTTTATGGCAAAGTGCACCCTGCCTGCCCTTGATCCTAGAATGAACTCTGTTTATATGATTGTAATTTTTCGAGTTAAAAGGATGTTTCTTTTATGCAATTCGGTATTACTTGATTATCCAGCCGACCAAAAAAACTATCGCCAAACTAAGATTAATTGCCAATAATGGCTTATTATAAATGTCAAGCATTTAATGCATCTCCATACCTATAAGGAGGGTTACCAAAGGAGGGACCCTATTCTGTTGCCAAATGCCACCAAGTTTGGCGATATATCACCAAATTTGGCAACCAAAATGAGTCACCAAAAGTGATGCCAAATTGGCGGTATCTCTAATATTTCGCCAAATTCCCATAGACTTCCATTGTAACCAATAGTGTTTATTTGATTACCAGTGGTGTAGTCGTAAAAAACACAGAGGGTATACGCTCAAGGCAGAGCGTATACCCTAGAGTGTATTTACTATAGTTTTCTTGAGAAACAGAGGGTATACGGTGTTCCTTAAAAAAATCCAGAAGGTATACGGCGTATACCCCCGTATACCCTCCACTACACCCCTGTTGATTACAGAAAATCAACAAATTGAGATATTTTAATGCAACAAAAAGTAATATTAGCTTAAGGGATTATATTAATTACAGGGTTCGTTGATATATATCTTGATATATTATCATGATATATATCCGATATTTATTTTCAAAATACAGTACAAAGTCTAAAGTTCGGAGTTGTCCGAAGTTTGGGACTTTCCAGTGGCAGTATTTAAGAAAGAAGTGAAAAAACAAAATTGTTCAAACAAAAAAAGGTCTACAGCAAAGAATCTTTATTACTGAATCTTAACTCATGCCTATGTACAGAATAAAAGAAAAAAAATCTTAATGATATACCTAAGTTAATAAAGCAGTCCACATTAACTAAAATGTTCAATAGTTAAGAAAGTTACAATTTCTTCTTAAATTGTATGTTCCCTTAAAGTTGTTCTCAACAAGCATTAAACGTTTGGCACATTTACAAGTTCATTTTTTAACGGAAAGATATAAAAATTGGAAGTCCTGACTGTGGAAGAGATTTGGAATCGAACTGTGTTTTCCAATTTTAGATAAATAAATTAATTACCTAGTGAGTTACAAGCGATTTTGATCACGTGATAAAAACGTTTTTCACTCTTCCTTGAGTGGTTATTCTTCTTTTGCGTGGGAATTCAGTTCAAAACGCTCACTTTGACACTATTTTCTGAAAGATTATTACGTTTGCGGGAAAAAAAAAAAAAAAAGAAGAGGAAAACACCGTTCGATTACATAGTTTCTAAACAACAACACTACACCTACTAGTTTCGTGTATCTCCGAACAAAAATAAAGTAAAACTTATGTCATAATGTTGCCTTTTTGGATTTGAGAGCAGCTTTAAATAAAGGTTTTTGTTTATACTTTTTATTTTATTATGATTTATTTAATGAAAATCATTGTTTAATTTAGTATTAATGGTTGTTATGCAATTTTTAATATATGAACATATGAATATATTTTGCCTTTTTAAGTAGTGAGATTTCTTTTTCCTGTTATTAGAAAAACAATATCTTTCATGACCCAAAGTTCGGAAAAATCCGAAGTTCGGACTTCGTAAAGTCCCGAGGATTCCGGTCTTTAGACTTCGTACCGTATCAAGATTTTTGATATTTTCAAAATGTTTATATTACTTGATATTTATTTTCAAAATAAGACTGTGGAAGATATTTTTGATATTTTCAGTCAAAACAAGTACAAATTAAATTTCCAACTGTTACTGACTGTGTTGTTCTGTAGTCTCTGATAATGACTTTTTTAGCCAAAGAAGAAAAATATCTTTTCCAAGCTTTATGTTTGAATTTTTTACTTTTAACTGTAGATTATGTAGGACATAATTATTTCAGAGCAGATACTGAATTTGGATACTCAGTTATATACAGCTTTATTAGAAAATAATCTGTTCTGGAATTGATTTAATTCAGTTTAAACTGTATAGCATGTTAGGGAATAAAAAATAAGATAAGCTTGTGATATAGATTGAAGACTGGGTTCTAAAATGCATGGAAAAATTGATTAAAAAAAACTCCAACTATTAATTCACTGGAAGAACTATTTATTTAAAACACTTTAAGGTGGTTCAGCTGGAAAAATGAGAGAGACAGACCCCCAATTACAAAATGGGGCGCCAAACGCCCTTTACTTTTAAAAACCTTCACATCTTGAAGGCTAGGACAGAAGTGCCAGTTTTCGCTAGAAGTCTAGAAATCTTGGCGTTGCACAGAATCGCCAATTTACAAACTTTTGGTGACTGCATGAAAGTGAACAAAGGTTTTTGGCGATAAACATTACCGCAAATAATCTGGTGTCTCAACCGGATGGGTGACGCCTAGATTGCAAGTAAGCGCATCTAATTACGATGAGAAATGCATCAGAAAAACCGAAAATTGTTTATATTACAGATAGACCTTTGCCCAACTAACTGTTTCATAAAATTGTACAAAGCAGACCGCCACGTGAGAAAAATGCCGAAAATCACAGGCATCTGGCTTTTAGCTCGACCGCAATACACGAAAAATACATGCTTCCCATAAGATCCGTTCTTTTTACTTTTGTTGTTAATACAATTTCAACGGTCAAATATTATCAGAGATAAAGAATTGCTTCTCACTGCGGCGGGCAAACAATCCGATGAAATTAAACGAAGACATTGCTATCAGCAGCTGCGCATTTTAATTTTTATTTATTTTTTTGCACTGGGAGCGGTAACCGACAGATGACTGATTGAATAAGAAAGGGAAAAAGTAATTGAATCCTTGAGCGCACTGAATTAAAGATGTTTTTAAAAAGATAAAAACACTTTAATAAAAAAACTGTATGGTTTTGAGAAATGAATTTAATTGCGTATTTCAGTATAGAAAAAAAAAGGGGGGGTAGGATGATAGCATGTTATAAAAGTAATAAAGTTATGTTTTAAATTAATTTTGAATAAAAAGATAGGTATGCGACAGAAACGCTGTCACAAAGCTTACTTTATGTTAAAATTTTCAATAAAAAAATATTTTGTCTTTCAAATTTTCTTTTTATAATTTTCCAACATTTATTTTCAAAATATCAAGATGTGTGATATGTTCGATATTTTTCTATATTTGATATTTATTTTCAAAATATCACTGTGCAAGATACTTTTGATATTTTCAGTCAAAACAAGTACAAATGAAATTTCCAACTGTTATTGACTGAGTTGTTCTGTAGTCTCTGATAGTGACTTTTTTAGCCAAAGAAGAAAACAAATACCTTTTCCAAGCTTTATGTTCGAATGTTTTTACTTTTAACTATAGATTATTAGGGACATAACTCAGTACAGACGCTGAAAAATAAACTGTCTAATTTAGATACTCAGTTATATATACAGCTTCATTAGAAAAGAATCTGTTCTGGTATTTATTTAGTTCAGTTTAAACTGCACATAATGTTAGGGAATAAAAAAAAGATGAGCTTATTTTTATGTTAAAAATTTTCAATAAAAAAATATTTTGTATTTAAAATTTTGTTTTATAAATTTCCGATTTCTTGATAGTTGATACTAAATCCTATAACATTTTTTTTTTTTTAATGTAAGTGTATAAAACAAATTGTTTCTGTTTTCAATTAGTTGATCTTCAATTTTGTTCCAAGTAAAAAAAAAAAAAAAAAAAAGAAAAAAAAAGAAAAGAAAAATGCACTTTTAGTATATTACTTAAGTTTTCATGTTAAGTGCAATATGTTTTAGTTTCTAATTTATATTATGCCAGAAAATATTTATTATCAGCAGTAAGTTGACTATTTCGAAAATATCGGATATATATCGAAAATATCAGATATATATCAAAATATCGGATATTTTTGATATTTTCGAAAATATCATGATATTTACGAACCCTAATTAATTATATTTAAGGGAGTCCAAGTAAATTAAATTATGAATAAATGTAACATGATACAATGCTTAGCATGTATCACAAGTTTTATTTTCAAATTTTATATTATGTATATCCATGAAGGGTAAGTATTACGGTGACCCCCAACGACTAGTTTCTTATTGATTTTGTCATACAAAAGTACATAGAAAAAATTATGAATGTGTAAGATTATTTTGCACTGTAAAAAACAAAACACACTTCAAAGATTTGTTTTTCAACAAGAAAAATTATCTTAAAAAAAAAAAAAAAAAAAAAATACACTAACTTAGACACCGAAAATTAGTGGTAACAGCAAAGAATTTAGTTGCCATGTGGCGACCATGAATCTGCACCTACACCTGCATATAATTCACTTTTTTATGTATATTGTTTTCTTAACACATAACACTAATTTGTCATTCAAGATTTTTCTCATAGAGCGTCTCTGTGAAAAGTTTTTTATATTTGTGAAAAATCCAGTAACAACTTTGTGAATTTAAAATTGCTACATCCAGGTTCTAGTTTAAGCACTTTTAACAAGATCCTTTATTTGTAAAAACTTCATAATACGTTTTATGGCGACTTCAGCTGTTTTGTGACACATCAGATTTTGCTTTAAAATAGTGTGCAAGACTTAAAGAGATCCCTGATACAGTACGCTAAATCATCTTCACATAACTTGAAACTAAAATTGTTTCTTTCCCTGTATCTTATTTTGTTTTAAGCTATCAAGATAGTTTGTCACATTAAAAAGTACTATTTTACAATGCAACAAGGAAGAATACTTAAAAATATTAAAAGTTAAAATTGTAGCTAAAACAATAGTCTAATAACTAAAAAAATTAACAGAGGATTGAAGATAGCTATTACTTTACGAGGCTTGAGACTTTAAGATAATATAAAAAATTATCCAAAATCCTTAAAACCTCGATAGTATAGAGCGATGTTAATTTATGCAGATACATATTAACCCTGAAATTCCAAATAATAAAATAAATCAAAGTTAAAATGGAACATAAAAATGGGCGTTATAACTAACCAGAGGTGATTCAGTGTAACAAAAAAAAATTTCTGAAATTCACTGCACATTTTCTGAAAGGTTACAGCAGAGGAGGAATCTCCTCCTGGCATTATGCATTTTTTCCATGGTCCTTAAAATTTCTTTTTTTTTCTGTGATTATTTGGTGAAATTCAGTTTTTTCTGCGATCCTTTAAATTCACATTTTCTCTAGTGAATTCTAGTGAAAGGTCTTTTAAAAGACCCAATTTCTATCTAAAGAGATCCCTGACACTGTACACTAAGTCGTCATCTTCACATAACTTGACACTAAAACTGTTTCTTTCCCTGTCAATCTTATTAGCAGGGCTGCGGAGTCTGAGTCAGGCCCATTTTTGAGTGAAAGAGTCTGAGTCTTCCATTTTCCCCACCGTCTCCGCAGCCGTTGTTTTAAGGTATCGAGATAATTTGTCACATTAAAAAGTACTATTTCACAATGTAACAAGAAAGAATACTTAAAAAGATTTAAAACAAACATTTAATAATATTAAAAGTTAAAATTGTAGCTAACACAAGAGTCTGATAACTATAGAAATTAACAGAGGATTGAAGATAGCCATTACTTTACGAGGCTTGAGACTTTAAGATAATATAAAAATTATCCAAAATCCTTAAAACCTCGATAGTATAGAGCGATGTTAATTTATGCAGATACATATTAACCCTGAAATTCCAAATAACAAAATAAATCAACAGTTAAAATGGAACATAAAAGTGGGCATTATAACTAACCAGGCAGGGTTGTCCGGTCCGTCCCGGACAAAATATCATTTTGTCTATTTCGTCCACTTTTAATAAATTGAAAATTAAAAATTCAGAACTTAACAATAATAAATAAATATATTGATTCTTCCCATTCAAGAAACAACTTTTATATAAAAATATCACATATACATATTTATATACACAACAGTATGTGAAACATTTTGTGGACATGAAAAATTGAGTTCTGTTCATCTAGAAGCTTCTTTATGCAAACATGTTTACAAATAAAATGTATATGAATATTGAGTTATAATGTATTAAATAGCAATTACAAAACATACACATTTTCAGTAAATTTTAACTTGTTTATCTGTCATATAGCAGTTTCATTGCAATTAATAATCAGTTTACAAAATTAAAAAAAAAAAAAAAAAAAAAAAGTCATACGATGAAATAACAAGTTGATTTTAATTAAGAAAATGTCACATTGAAATGAAACCTGTGCTTGTAATGACATTAATAATTTAATACAGTGGACTCCCTTAAATCTGCAACCCTTAAAATCCATAAACCCCTAAAATCTGCACATCATTGCAGATGTAAACAATGAAACTTTCAGTTCAGATATACGGGCAAAATTACAGAATTAGTTTTATATTATTCTGTATGTATTTTAATATGTAATTCTTGATAATATGACTGGGCTCTTGTTTTTCATGAAGGAAGTATAAATTTATTTCTGAAAAAAAAAATCAAGATATTGCTGATATCACTGGTAATCACAATCTTTTTATCAAATATATTTACGTATTAATCAAGCTTTTTTATTTATTAAGACTGGCTAAACCAGGAAAAAAACTTCCTTACTTTATGATTTTGATGTAAATTAATAGGGTACCTTTATGAGGAAAGTTTAATTGAATAATCATCTTTAAAATTATCTGACTTTCATCATTTTAATTTATTATTTTACTTAATTATTTTTATATTTTACTATATTGCAAACATGCACTATAATTTTTATTGCATTGTTACATTCAAATTACTGTTTAAATAATGTAAACAAAACAATGACCAGAAATCTGCAAAATTCTAAAATATGCACAATCTCTGGTCCCAAGGCGTGTGGGTTTGAGGGAGTCTACTGTATATGCATAAAAACATTCAGTATATACATTTTACTTTTTTGGGGGGGAAGGGGGGGGGGCATCAGTAAGAGGTAGTAAGATATGATAAAATTTTTCTTTTAGTTAAAATATTAAATGTAAAATAACAAGGAAATAATAAAGAAATTAACAGCAATGCATAAAATGCATACTATGAAATTTTGTTATTCAAGATACATAAAAGATGAAAAATATTTAATAGTCGTTAAATCCTTCAGTATCAGGACCAAGTTGTTTGTCTTTAGAATTTAACATTTTATGAGCCATTACCAATTTTGAAGCAGTTTGTAATCCAAGCCTATTTCTAAGTTTTTTTTAAGTAAGCTGAAATTGGAAAAAATATGTTCAATGCTTGCTGATGAGGCTACGCAATGAAAGAAATGACATGCAAAATTTGAAATATTTTCTAAGTCATTGTATCTTTTCAGTGATTCCCACCATTCTGCTGCTGGTGATAGATTATTTACTATTGCATCAGAAAAATATGTATCAGGAAATGCCGATACCTTAATGGAAAATTTAACAATCAACGACAAATATTTTTTATCAATGCCATTCATCCATTTCCTTGAATTTTTTCTTGGTCATTAGTAAGTCCCCCCCCCCCCCCCCCTCCAGGTATTTTGGATGCAGCATCTATCAAAATATGAGCTGGCATGATAGTCATCAAATCTTTTCTGTTAACATTTATTACAAATTCTAAGTTCTTAAGATTTCAAAAGTGTCAAGAATTTATTGGTTTCATCTGCAATAGTAGAGGAATCTCTCTGCAGCACATCTATGCAATGAAATACTGATGGGTTTCTACAGACTGATTAGATGTTTCATTTCTTTATACAAAGCAATATTGTTAACTACATTCCTTATGTTTGTGTCTACTTCTTCATGTTCATCAATAATTTTCAAGAAAACATCTTGGTTTTGCACATACGTCTTCGAGCATTTAATGTAACTGTTCCATCGAATTTCTTAAGGAAGTTGACTCATTACACCACCATAAGAATTTATAAACCCTTTAGCTACACATTGACTTCTGAAATATTTAGAAGCTTCTATAACACCTCTCATAATGAGGATAATATTTCTTGTTGTGCAAATATCTCTTAAATGTCTAAAATTAATTGTACCAACATGTAATTAATAGTGATGCACCGAATAGTGATTTAGGCCGAATACCGAATATTTAGACAGTAAACAGACATTTTAAAATCAAAGAGAAATTGTTAAAAATTGGAAGGAAAATTGTACAGGATCATATATTATTTGTTTGTCAAGAATAAATAAAAGTAAATAAATAATACAATCTATTCAAATTTTATATGGTGGCAACTTAGCAAGAATAACTGTTCTATTCCCTTATTACGCAAGGAAGTTTTTAAATGCACCAAGTCATTAGTAAGTTAAAAGCGTCAGGAGTGGGCAATCATTTTCAGAGATTGCAAACGTTGTTCTTAAAATCTTAGCAAGAAACAGGTTATTTACTGGACAATGTTCAGGAACTTGCATTTGTACATAATTAATTCCTATAAAAATCCTCGTGATTGGTTAATTTTCTTAAATAATACTTAACAAGCAAAAAATGTAAAAACATCCTCTTATTTAAATATGATTCTGAATATCTTTATAAGTTGACTGTTAAACATAGAAGTTGTATAAGGTTTTTAAAAATATGTTTTAAGTATTCGGTTCAGCCGAATACTTCGATATTCGACCAAGCTGAATATTCGTCATGCCAAATAGTTTGATATTCGGTAACATGACAATGCTGAATAGATACCGAATATTCGGCGCATCTCTAGTAATTAACATTTTTTGTGGATTTATTAGATTATGATTAATATGCATTCATTCTATTTTAATGAAATGATTAATTGAAAAAAATATATTTTATTATTAATAGTTAATATTTTACTAATAAATAATGTAGGAATATAATTCTATTACATCATAGCAATAATTTAATATGTCAAACATGGAAAATCAGCAGATTTTCATTTTGTCCAATTTCTTCCAGCGTCCTGGACTTTTTACAAAAAAGTGGACAAAATAGCAACCCTGTAACAGGGGTGATTCAGAACAACAAAAAAATTTTTCTGAAATTCACAGCAAATTTTCTGAAAGGTTACAGCAGAGGAGGAATCTCCTCCCAGCAATAATTATGCAGTTTTTCCTGCAGTATTTAAATTTCTTTTTTCTGTGATCATTTGGTGAAATTTAAAGTTTTTCCCGTGATCCTTTAACAAAATTCACAATTTCTTTCTAAAGAAACCCTGACATAGTACGCTAAGTCATCATCTTCACATAACTTGAAACTAAAACTGTTTCTTTCCCTGTCAATCTTATTTTGTTTTAAGGTATCGAGATAGTTTGTCACATTAAAAAGTACTATTTCACAATTGGACAAGAAAGAATACTTAAAAAGACTTAAAACAAACATTTAATAATATTAAAAGTTAAAATTGTAGCTAACACAAGAGTCTGATAACTATAGAAATTAACAGAGGATTGAAGATAGTAATTACTTTACGAGGCCTGAGACTTTAAGATAATATAAAAATTATCAAAAATCCTTAAAACCTCGATAGTATAGATCGATGTTAATTTATGCTGATACATATTAACCTTGAAATTCCAAATAAGAAAATAAATCAAAGTTAAAATGGAACATAAAAGTGAGCTAACCAGGGGTGATTCTGAGTAACAAAACAAAAAAAAAAAATTCTAAAATTCACAGCAGATTTTCTGAAAGGTTACAGCAGAGGATGAATCCCCTCCCGGCGATGATTATACATTTTTTCCACGCCTTTTTAACGAAATTTCTTTTTTTTCTGTGATCATTTGGTGAAATTCAACATTTTTTCCCCCATGATCCTTTAACAAAATTCACATTTTATCTGTGATCTTTTGATGAAATTAACATTTTTTTACCATGATCTTTTGACAAAATTAGTTTTTTCTGTGATCCTTTGCCTTTTTTCTAGAGATCCTTTGATGAAATTTGTATTTTCAACGATCCTTTGACAAAATTTGCATGTTTACGTGATCCTAAGATGAAATTTGTTTTTTACGAGATCCTGTGATGAAATTTACGTTTTTTACAAGATCCTGTGATGAAATTTACGTTTTTTACGAGATCCTGTGATGAAATTTACGTTTTTAAATGTGATTCTACAATGGAATCAGTGTTTTCTATGCACTCGTTTGACGAAACTTGCAGGGTTTTTCCCCGCCACTTTGACAAAATTGCCGATTTTTCTGTGAACGATTCATGAAATTAATTTTTTTCGGCTAACATTTGCGATAGTTTCACCTTTTTTTTTATGACCTAATTTTCGGAACAGAATCACCCCTGTAACTAATAGTCCAGGTAATAAGGAATTTTACCTAGCAAAATTAATGGTAGTACTGGAAATTTGCTTTCTAGATGTTTTTTTGGATCGCTGAATCCAAATTTGTAACTTCCCACCAAAATTTCCCCCGGCAACCTCCCCAAATTTTGGTAAAAAGCCCCCCCAAAAAGGTTTTTATTAAAAAAAAAAAACATTTTTTTATTGTTTTAGGGGAAAAGTATCTAGAAATTCAGAAAGTAGACAAAATTTCCAACAAATTAGATATATGACATTATGACTTAGGATGAAGGGGAAGGGAGGATCTGCCTCAGAACATGCGCGCGGTGCTGCGTAAACTAAGTTGCCCAATTCCACTTAACCACTCACACGTTTACATTCGCCCTCCCATCTCCCCTCCAAACTTTCTCTATAAGGTTTACTTTAAGTTTTTTGGGTCGCTGAATCCGAATTTTTAACTTTCCCCCAAAAATTTCCCTCCCGACCCCCCCCCCCTCCCCAATAGTTGTTTTTAACTTAAATTTCTTATTGTTTTAGGGGAAAAAGCATTACGAAATTCAGAAACTAGACAAAATTTGCAACAAATAGGATATATGACATTTTGAATTAGGATGAACGGGGAGGGTGAGGGCTGCCTCTGAACATGCACTGCAGCGCTATGTGCACTAAATTATGAAATCCAGGCAATAGTTCATTTTATCTGGCAAAATTAATACTAGTTCAGGATTTCGACTCATTTTATGTTTTTTGGGTCGCTGAATCCGAATTTGTAACTTCCCACCAAAATTCACCCAAGCAACCCCCCAAAAAACTGATTTTTTGAAAAAATTTGGTTTTTGAGAAAAGCGCGCGGGAAATGTTCCGAGGCAGCCCCCTCTCTCCCCGTTTATCCTACGTCATAATGTCATATATCCTATTTGTTGCAATTTTGTCTTAGTTTCTGAATTTTGTAATGCTTTTCCCCTAAAACAATAAGAAATTTAAGTTAAAAACAACTATTTTGCGGGGGGGGGGGGGGGGGGGGGGGGGGGGGGGGGGGGAGGAGGGAATTTTGGAGATAAGTTAAAAATTCGGATTTCAGCGACTGAAAAAACTTAAAGTAAACCTTATAGAGAAAGTTCGGAGGGAAGAGGGGAGGACTAATGTAAACGCGTGAGTGGTTAAGTGGAATTGCGCAACTTAGTCCACGCAGCACTGCGGCGCATGTTCCGAGGCAGATACCCCCTTCCCCTTCATCCTAATTCATAATGTCATATATCTAATTTGTTGGAAATTTTGTCTACTTTCTGAATTTCTAGATACTTTTCCCTTAAAACAATTAAAAAAAAATGGAATTTTTTAATAAAAACCTTTTTTTGGGGGGCTTTTTACCAAAATTTGGGGGGGGGGGGGGGTTACCGGGGGAAATTTTGGTGGGAAGTTACAAATTCGGATTCAGCGACCCAAAAAACATCTAGAAAGCCGATTTCCAGTACTACCATTAATTTTGCTAGGTACAGTCCCTATACGGTCTCCATTGCCTGGACTATAAGAAAAGCAGCAATTACAGACAGTTAAGGTCATTAAAGACATATTGATTCAAGGTTTAAAAAAAAAAAAAATCCTAAAAATTGTTATTTTTTTAAGAATATAAACCCCACTTTTTTTTTTAATGTGAGTGTGAAGAGGGATGCATAGTTGCCAACCTCCGGCTTCTTTTAAATTAAGAAAACATACTTTGAAACAGAAAATTTGTTTAATTAAAAGTCTCTGGCATTAAATGAAATAGTCGTTTGAAATTTGCTTAATTTCGTTAATTAAATTTCTGGTTGGAAGTGTAATTGATTGTAAAAAAGCCGGAGGTTGGCATGTATGGACAGGGTATTTTTTAAAGGGTAAAAAACAGGGTTCTAAAACCATATTTTAAACATCAAATAAGAAAGGCTCAAATCAAATTATTGAACAAAATCAAACTTTTCTGGGGGCAGGGTTGGTAAAAAACCGGGGGTTTTTTTTTTCAAAAAAAAAAAAAACAAAAAAAAAACAAAAAACCAGTTTTTTTTTTTGTTTAAACCAGGTTTTTTTAAAATATATTTTCCTATTACATATACATGCATATTTATTGATAAAAATAAACATTGTTGGATATATAAAGTAATATAACTTCATTTAAAAATAATTTAAATTAAATAATTATGTAGAAAATTGAAATCATTTAAAATTTAAACATTTTTAGTAAAAGCTATGTCTAATGTTCCATGAATAAAATGCTCTGCATAGTGAAACATTGATGCCTTGAAAATCTTAATAAACAATCTTTTGATTACTAGTACTATAAATAAATATATGGTGTAGTTTCATAAATATAATATACATTCCCATGGCTATTCAAAATAATTTCTTTGAAATATATTGCAATCTGAGATCTGATTTTTCTGTTAGAACACTACATGAACAATTATTATCTTTTATTGAAAGTAAAGCTTTTTATAAAGAATTCCTGAAATGATTTTAATTTAGCAATATGGTCTTTACACGTTTCAAGAAGTATTGTGTATTGTCATTTGACACTTCTCTGAAACTGCCACGTTAAAAAAAAGCGACAGTAAAATAAACAGAAATACCTATTTATCTGCTTTTTAGATTACTGAAAATAGTGATCTTAAAATGGAAAGTAGATTTATAAAAGTTGTCATCCACTAAAACATTTAAACAGCCATCAGATTTAATACACAGGATTTTTTTCTAAGCTATTTTATAATATGTATTACTTTTAAATATCTAAACTAACAATTAATAATATATATTTTTAGGCATTTTTATGAGACTTTTTTCTGTTATTTCTCATGCAAACCTTATCTCGATTTTTACCCCTTTTTTTGTCAGATCTAAATTGTGGATTCGATTATGCAATAGATGATTTAAATATATCTTATTGCATATTTTAGTTAAAAGTAAACAGGTGCTTCGCTAGCACCCAATTTTTCAGTGTCCTCTTATTCGACTTCATATCTTGAGTTTCTTTTTTATTCTTAAGGCTGTTTCTCAAATCTGAAAGGGCAACTTTATGACATAAGTTTTAATTATTTTTGTTCGGAAATGCATGGAACTAGCAGATGCTGTTGTTCAAAAACTATGTAATAGAAATGTGTTTTCCGTTTTTTTTTATTTCCAAACGTAATAGATCTTTCAGAAAATAGTGTCAAAGTTGGCTTTTTGAACCGAATTTCCGTGCGAAAGAAAAGTAACCACTCAAGGAAAGTTAAAAACATCTTTGTCATGTGATCAAAATTACTTATAACTCAATATGTAATTTATTTATCAAAAATGGAAAACACAGTTCGATACCAAATCGCTTAAGGTCAGGCATTCCAATTTTATATCTTTCCGTTAAAAAATGAATTTGTAAATGTGTCAAAGCATTTTGCACTTGTTGAGTAAAGCAGTTGAGAACAACCTTAAAAGATAATCTCCCCAATCAAGAAAATTTTCTTTTGCAGCTTGACTATCTTAAAGGTCATTTTATGTTATTATAATTGTACTCAACGGAAAATATTTTATTCAAAATATTGAATATTTTTAATCTATTTTGTCTTTGCTACATTCACATGTTTTAAATTTTATCTTTAAAGCTTCAGATATGTTTATTAATACATACAATTTGTATTCTGCATGCATACAAATATAATCTAGACTAACTATGTCTCATGGTGACTGCTGGGATTAAAAGTAGAAATTATTTATATCCAATAATTTGAAACACTTAAATTACAAAAATGAGAAAATATTATATTAGATCTTTTCTAAAAAACCAGTTAGTTAACCAATTGATTTAAACACTGGCAATCCTGCTGGTAACAGAATAAAATCCTAATGCAAAACCGCAATCCCAATGTAGGAATGCAAGAAAAACAAAGGCTTACTAAACCAATAGCCATGATAAAGCAAAGCCAAAATTCATTATCATATAGAACAAAAAGTAACCAATGGAGAGAATTACTTATGATATGTCATCATTGAGGCATATGTAATTCTTAGTAAATCTTAACAAATCAAGCAACCTAAGTAGTAAAGGTGTATTTTTAGCTCAAATCTGCCATTTTGGCTATTTTTAAAAATAAAAGGCTTAAAAGAAAAATAACTAACTACTTATTTTTTTTCTTCCCAGCTAATTTTAGAAAAATTAGTCTGCTATGTAGATTTAAAGCTTATAAGAAAAGTTTGATTGATTGAAAATGTTTGTCACCTTTACAAATTTAATAATTCATCATTTTTCTAAAGCTTTGCTTGTAGCTTCTGCATAGCTTGGATTTTGCATTTTTCAATAATGTGTAAAATAAAGGAAAACATAAGGTAAAAAGCAGGGTTGGCTTTTTACCGGTAAAAACTGGTTTTTACCAGGACATGGAGAAAACTAGGTTTTTACCGGTAAAAACCTGGGAAAAAGTGGTAAAAGCCTAAGAATACAATAAACTCTACTAGCCATTAAACTGTATTTAAATACTATTGATAGAAGCTGTATTTTCATTTAACTGATGTGTATATCTATATATACATGTAAAGAGATGGGAAATAAAGAATTAATTCTCTAACTACTGATATAGTACTTTAATCATAGAGATTTTACCATATTTTCTATTCATCTATAAATAGAACAACAGATGTTCAGTATCGCTTTCACAAGGTAGGGTTTCCATTTCACTTGTACTCTAATATGATTGTAGGATGTACAACACATTGGATCAACTTACTGCAGAAGATATCCATCCTCCAATATCCATTACTAAACATGTTGATATACAGAAGTATTTACGAAATAATCATCTGACAAGTGAAACACCAGTTGCCAAGCGAAATATCATGGAATAGCCATATAAAATGTATCTCCACATGTATTAAGAATAGTCCTGCATTGCTTAACATTTGCAAAAATCATGAAAAAGATATTGATATTAGAATTCAAGATTAGTGATTGACTAATTTATTTAAGCAAGTGAAGGATTTATTTCAAGAACTACAACCAATAACCAAAGCCTTAAATATTCGTCAGAGCAGATGCTTGTTCTGAATGGCTGAAATAAGTGCATTGTCCTGAATTAATTCCATATAAAGATCTTGTTTAGAACCCCTTTCACTTTTTAGTATGTATGACAATATGACAGATCTATTGCACAAAAATCAAGATCTATTAAGGGAAGCACAAAAGGGAATGGCTCACAGACTTTATGCCAAATTCTCTTTCATTCCTGTTGGCATATGAAGTTAAAGGACAACCAATTCCAAGAAGCTTCTTTAAAACAAAAGATGTAAAAGCCAAAGTTTGGTGGAAAGCACTAACAAACAAAGAAATGAATCCTGAATTCATACATTTAACAGTGAATCTTCACTCCATACCTTATAGTTTTTCATCCATAGAGCTAATTTTTTTGAACTTTTCACATATCCACAGTAAATTAAGAAATATACTAGGGTGTACAGAAAGCTACAAAGATTTTTATAGAATACAAAAAGGCTCCGAGGGCATAGACTGGTAAACTGTACTAACATTTGTACAAACTATATTATGAGATAATTAATATTTGTAAGTGTTGATTTTTTATTAAAATGATTAAGGTTTTTAAATGTGATAAGTGTACTTATAATTTCCCATTTCCTTTCAGTAAAAATCAGCAAACTAGTCTCCATTAAGATAAATATAATAAATATTGTAATGTGCATTCTCATAATAATAGTTATAAGAAGCTTTAAAAAAAAAAAACTAAACCTGTGGCTGTATGATCCATGAAGGATTAGGGTCTACAGTGTCGAACTCTGTTTGCTTGGCCCTGGTACCCGACGTGCTATGCAGCATGTACACCGGCCAGATGGCCAGCCCAACGCGAGACCCTCAGTGTTTAGTTCACTATTTTCATATAGCATTCATTCTTTTACATACCTAATCAGAAATTAAATTAGGTGAATATTGTTGTATGGAAATAGTGGTATTAAATATCTGGAACACTTTCACCCCTGGTAAAATGAAAAACTGGTAGGTAAATTTTCATAAAAATGACAAAAACCAATCAAACTAATAAGTTTTTCAAAAGTGGTAAAAACCCCGGTAAAAACATGTTTTTCCAAAGATGGTAAAAATAATGGTAATTACCAGAAAAAACCATCAGACGGTAAATAAAGTCCAACCCTGGTAAAAAGTGAAAAAAACCACATGAAAAAAAAAAAAACTTTTGTTTAAACCAAACAACCCTGTCTGGGGTTATTAAATATTAATGTAGATAGACTGCAAACTTAGAACACTATACAAGTATTTTAAGGATCAAATCATGCACTTCAATTTAAGTGATCAGAAGGTAAGCATACTAATTAATATGCTCAATGATTCATACTCACTACATATAAAACTAGACTTATTTAATTCTAGTGTTGACTCTAAGCCGCTTTTTAGCAGGGCGCAGCGCCCGGCGGCCCTTTTTATTTCTATTTTGCGCCTGGCGGCTTTTCGATACGCCAGGCTGCCTTTTTAACATTTCCTATGTGCACCATGGCAATTCAGTTAGTCCCGGGAAAATATCGCAAATTCTAGGGACTCTAAACAAACCAGTTAAAAATATTTTTTTTGAAAAAAGTGCAAGTGTGCCCTTTTTTCAAAAAAAGGGACATTTTTTCCGAATAGTGTTCTCTTTTTGAAAAAAATGTACCCTTTTTTAGAATAGTGTCTCCTTTTTGAAAAATTCCTGCCCAGCGGCCCTTTTTTTCTAGAGTCAACACTAAATTCAGATATATAAATGAATGAAAAATTAGACACAAAGAGATTAATATATCAAATGAAAAAGTTTGATTATAATTCCATACAAAATATACTGTCGTTGATATATATAATATCCTGCTTCGTCTCTTAGTAGTTGCACAGGAGGTATATTCAGAATACAAGTAATCCAAGTTTCAAAATTTTTAAATTGCTGAAAAAACAGATTTGAAACACATTAATATTCTTATTTTTTCTCAGACAATAAATAATCTAAAATTTGGTTCATTTCACTTTCAATACATATGTCACATCATTAAAACAGAGAACTTAAACATGTCTATAAACTTTTTAAATTTATATTTCAAAACCAATTTCTACACATATACTATACTTTTATTTTGGATGCCACATTTGTTTTAGTACAGTAGTGTTCAACTTACTTTTCTACTATGATTCTATTTTTAAAAATCCTGAAATTGTATAAAAGAAAAAAAAAAAGCCTGGCTATGATTTAAATTGATACACTTTTGCTGTAACTAATAAAATACACTATTCTCGCAAATATTAAATACCGTATTTACCCGCGTATAAGTCGACCCCTTACTTTCCCGATCAAGAAATTTGAATTTTTTTAAATCCCTCGTATAAGTCGACCCCCCACTTTTCCGATCAAGAAAATTTATTTTTTTTTAAATACATTATTCAAAATCACCTGGAAAAAGAAAGAAAGTACTAAATATACAATAATAAAGAAACTTTAATTTTGTTTTCATTTATTCGAAATCATATGAAAAAAAAAGTACAAAATATACAATAATGAAGATAATAATATATTAAAGTAATATACAAAGTTAAACTGATTCAAGGTCCGATTTAGTATTGGACTCGCCAAACAATTCACAAAAATCTTCCGTCGTTATCGGCTCATCATGTTACACGTTTTCAATCTCTGTATCGCTACATTCTTCCTCGTCATTATCACTTTCAAAATGACATCATCTTCTGTGCCGTCTAATTCGTTGCTTATGCAGCATTTTTTGAAAGATTTTATAATCATTTCGGAAGGAATTTGATTCCACACATCTTTAACCCACAGGGCAATCAATGCAATATTGAGCTTTCTAACATTACCGCTCTTTGTAAATGTTGGACAACCGGATGAAATCCACTCTGCCCAATATTTTCTAACATTTGCTTTGAGACAAACGTCTAGAGGGTTGAAGGACGGATGTCAACCTTCTCGGGATTACAGCTACAGTCGTTTTCAGTTCTTTCGTAGCTGTATTCACGTTTTCAAAAAAGTGGTCACGAAACGAGTTGTAAACTAAACGGGAAGGTTTTTTGAAAACAGTTCCCGGTTTTTTACCCAACACATTTTTAAGCCAGCCAACTGTTCCGTCAGCATCCACCCACCCTTTTTCATGGGCTTGAATCAGCAAACCAGATGGAAGTGTAACGTTTTTCGGCAACATTTTTCTTTTAAAAATAATCAACGGATGATGCTTATTACCGTCGGCCAAACAGGAAAGAATGACCGTGTAACCGGTATTTTTGTGCCCAGTCGTTTTTACCAAAATGTTTTTTCCCCCTTGCAGTTCACAGTTTTATTTTTTGGTAGGTCGAAACGCATGGGTGTTTCGTTCATATTTCCTATATGGCAAAGTTCAAAAGATTTCATTTTTCTTTGATCGATGACGTATTTTTAAAATTTCATAATCTGTGCTTCCAAGTCAGCTGGTAATTTTTGTGCCAGTTTAGTGCGCTGGCGTAAAGTCAAATCATGACGATTCATAAATCTAGTGCATCAATGTTCAGATACACGAAACGTGTTTGGAACACCATACTTTTCTTCTTTTGCAAGCTTCAATGCTCGTTCTTATGCCAGTTTTAGTGACAATAAAACCCTTCCGCCGGCACTCTACAACTCAATCATGCAATACATTTTCGAGTAGGGCGATTTTCCATGCGCAAATCCTTTTTTGATTTTGGGATGTTTTCTAGCTTTGCCTTATTCTTGCGCCAATCACAAATCAATTTTTTGTGAACACCAAACTGACGAGAAGCAGCACAGTTGTTAGATTCTTCCGCAAAAGAAATAACTAAGTTTAAGTCCAGCTGCGTATGAATTGCGTTTCTGCTTTCTAATAACTAAATCAGCCATATCAGTAGAAACAAGGAGAAAAAGTGCAGTTAGATAAACGAAGAAATAATGAATAAATATACTATCAAGAACAATCAAGATATAACGCTTTTCACGTGTTTCTAGCCACTCGCGAACGATTCAGTTGCACATAGGGGTGATACATTCTCGGAATTTTATCTACTGATCTCTGATAGGGAGGGGGGGGGGGGGGGGGGGGGGTGTAGTAGGCGACATTCATCGCCAACACCAAACCAGTCACTCAGTCTCCTTTTTTTCTCTCCTGCCATGGAAATCGACAGTAAACGAGGGCATTTTTTACTTCTGTGGAAAAAAAAAAAAAAAAATTAAGGACCCTCGTATAAGTCTACCCTCCCAAATTTAATCTCTTTTTTTTGTCCAAAATTTCTCGACTTATACGCGGGTAAATACGGTAGTTTTTTTTTTAATTTCTGTCACATTTTTCTTTTAAAAGTCACATAAATTCTGAAATCAGGATTAATCCATATTTACAACAATGAAATTAAATTTACGACAAGCCACACACAATAAAAAATACTGATCTTATGTTATTTGTAGGCGTAAAATTTTTAACAGCTTAGTGTATTTTTTGAAATATTTAAAACACCTTGTTGCTAATTAATAAAACAAAACTTTTACTAAATCTAACTTTCTAATAGCATAACTTTATCTGCAGATACATGTAATTCTTATACAATTTATCTAAAATAAGAACTCTGTTGTATAGATACTTTTTAAAGTTATAGATTTTTTTAATTTAATAAAATGTATTTCACATTCAAACTGATTTTTATCAAGTCCAGATGTATGTTTCCATTAAAATATAAAGAATATGCTTTCATTCTACTATCCTATTATATACTTTTTTACATTCAATCTTAATGAGCCCTGATAATGCTTACTCTTCTATTCAATCTTAATGGAGCCCTGATAATGAATATTCTTCTATTCAATCTTAATGGAGCCCTGATAATGCTTACTCTTCTATATAACAGGTATGAAAGTGGGAAATGGGGAAAAAAGGTGGAAAATGTTTTCCATCTCTACAATAAGGCCAAACTTGTATAATTTAGACTCATTTTAACAGTTATTCGTACAATAAAATGAATTATAACTGTACATGATTATTTTCTTTTTGTAACCTTTAGAAAGTATTAAATAAATAGCAATAAATGTATAAATTCATTAAATCAAAAAAGGAAATTGGAAACAATTTGCTAAAAGTATAAATGCATCCAAATGTATTGGATGAACTTATGTGAAGTACAGAGATTAATTTTTCAAAATAAATATATTATCTTGAATGATTTGACTGTTTAAAAACTTTACTTAAAAAAAATAAATAAATAAAATAATTACGCTAAATATATGCAAACCAAATTGATCTTTACTCCGGAAATAAACTTCCAAAAATGCATCATTGAAATTAGCCACAAGTGTTTTATAAATAGAATAAAATATTCTATTCCAAAAAGAACCTGATGGAAACTTCTTTTCCCCAGTTAAAAAACTTAATTTACATGACTTTCAGATGCTTATAATAAAGGCTCGCCTTTGATTTGATAGTACAGCAATTAAACAAATTCTAAGGATTTGAGTAGACAAAATGTCTAATTATTAAGTTTTCTAGACCAACCCCCTCCCTCCCCAATATGCTTCTAATATTTTCTTTGCATTTTTGCATCAATCCAGAGAATATCCAAATTTGCTTTTAAAAAAGTGGAATTCCTCCTTTAGGAGGAACTCTTTCATGCCAGATATAATCAGTGAGATACCTCCTGAAAGCTTTGAAGAAATAAATTTTGTTGCAAGGAGTTTTGAGTGTAAAACATGAGCTTGCTACTTAAAACATGAAATGTACCATACATATTACGCATTTTATTAATTAAAACAGACATGCTACAGGCTCAGCAAAAAAAAAAAAAAAGGCTGAATTTTCATGGCCTCACAGACTTTTGACGAAATTTGCATATCTCTACAACCATTTGATGAAAATCGCATTTTTTCTGCAATTCTTTTAAAGAAATTCACATTTTTTCATCGATCCTTTGATGCAATTCCAATTTTTCTTCGATCCGGTTAATGAAATTCATATTTTTCCCCGCAATCCTTTGACGAATTTAGTGCTTCTTCCAGTGACCCGGAGCCGAACAATTTTTGATGGAGATGATAAAACAGGAATTCTGCTTTTTCAGAATTTTTGTCGTCCGCCCCCCCCCCAAAAAAATGTATATAAATATAGATAGTTCAGTTTTAAGATTTAAAACACACGCTTTTATTTTATATAAAATGACGTTATCCGCATCCACCGAAGAATTCCTCATTTACGATCCAGTTTTTGCATAGGACGTGATTATCGCGAATAATACACAAATAAAAAAAAGAGAGATTTCGTCATTCAAGAAACTTGACAAAAAAAACCCGCTATCCCCTGATTCATATGCCTTCATTTGTTTGTAATATATAGATACTTAAAATTAAATTTAGTTTATAATATCTCCATGATTTATCAGAAATCATTCATTTATATATATTTTTTAAATAGCACGTATTTTAATTACATTTTTCCCAGTTTTTATGAGAAAATGGCAAGAGAAAGGTATAATTGCTATTTTCCCTTTACTTTCTACAGAAATGGAGTACTTGAGTTGCCAAAATTAAAGAAATGGTGCTTAAAAACTACAAAAATAAATTAATATCTCAAAAATAAATGGAGATGCACCTTTCAAACAAATTGCATTTAAAAGTATTTTTTCTTCTCAATACGACCGTTTAAAAATTGAAAATGTGCGGTGCTTAGAAGTTAAAAAAATTGCAGTAGAGATTATTCCATACAATTACAATGATACATCTGCTTTGTTTTACGGCTGGCAACTGAACGTTATTTTTTTTGGAGATAACACTTTAATTTCTGGGAGAAAGAAATAGCATACTGGGGGCTAACAAAATTTAAATTGAAACAGATGTCATAATTCCTAGGGCCGCCATCTTGGAATTTTTCTTGCAGTGAAAACCCCTTTTCCACCTAGTAGTAAATGTCGCCAAGCACCGATTTATACGCATGTTAGGCTTAACGAAAATAAAATGTAAATAATAAACAAAACTTGTTAGAGTGGCAATCACTATATGTCTTATGAGCGCTAAATTGTTTGACAGGGTAATGAGTCTGAAAATTTTTTTTCATTTTGATATCGCATACCCTTTTATTTTATGAGGTTTGATGATATGAGCATATTTGTAAAATTTCTGTAAGCTAGGAAAAAGTTAAGTGACCTCTCAAACCCACCAAACTTTTAAAAATTTGGCATTTATTCCAAAATCTACAAATTGATGTGCATTTTTTCAAGAGCAATAAACAAAATAATTTTTAGAATATGTTAAAGTTTAAATATAATATTCTTAATTTCTTATGGTAAATTTTGTTTTAAGTTTCTATTCATTGGCCAAATAATGAATTACTGATGATGATATACTGCGTGATAGAGGCGTTAATGTTGTGCAAGTACATTATTGAATTCACTGGCTAATAAAGCATGCATACTGGCACAGCATGTCCATTACAATCATTTACCATTCATAAAGAATTTATTTCTTTGACAATATTATCTACCCATGAATCAATATTGTTTTTTAAAAATGTACAGTCAACTTTTAGGGTTGTGGAAAGATTGGGTGATCGCTTGGCTCTTGGCTGCAAAATCTCGTCACATTTAACCATTTTGAATAGAATTTCTTCTCAGTTTTTTATGAAACTGAAACAGTTGCCCTTTTCTCCTCATTTAGCACATGATCTGAAAAGAGGGATAACCTAATCAGGTACCAAAGTTTTCCTTTTAGTTTTATCAAGACCTTTTGTACCAGTACACTGTCTATTTTTTAAAATAATTACAGATATTTAAGAGACAAATCATTCTATGGTGCACTACAGCTTGAAGGTGCAGAAAACCATGCTTTCATATAAGTTATCACTATAAATAGACAGACGTGTTTTAATGCACATAGCCCATATTTCATCAAGTTGAATTGCTCATGAAAGCAAAATATCTTAAGGCAGTAGAATCCTTTCGTCATCTACCGTGCACGATAGTATGTACCAGGCGGACTGAATATAACTTTGCAAAAGAAATTGTGATTTAAGAAAATTTAAGTGATTTTTGTGATTTAAGAAATTATGATGTTTTCACACAAAATAAACAGTATTAGTTTTATGAACTCTTAAGTAATCATCACAAGATGGAATATTTCTCTCTGACTGTTTATAAAGGAAGACTACAATAACACTTCTGTTTAGTTGTAGCCAGTGTTTTTCATCTTTGGTTAAAACACAACTAACATTATCCTTATAAATTACTGCATAATTGGCAATATTTATCATGCCAGTAGTCTTTAATTCTACCAAAAATAGTGATTTGACGGCCTGGTGAAGTGAAAAATAAGTCAAATACAGCAGAAGCTAGTATTTTAAGGTTATGATGCTTCTTTTGTTCATGCTGCACAAACATCTTATCCCTCATGAAACGTAATAACTTTCTGTGCTTTTCTGTTTAATAATTCTTGTGTCTGCTGTGTAATTTTCTGTGTTGATACTAAAGAAACACCCAATCTTAATAAATTTTAATAAGATTCCAGGAATTTGAATGTGATATATCAAACATATTTTCTAATTGACTCAAAACTCATTTTCCAATTCCGATAGACTTTCTGCTCATTTAGTCTTGATTTTTCCAATTCTTGCATGTTTTTGATAGACTTTTTTTAAATTTTTTCAACAGCATTTGACGTTTGAGTTGTTGCAACTTGCTCGAACAGATACATTTCATTAATTGTATTCTAATAGCTTACTAACAAAGATATTTTGTATTTTAAATCAAAAACAAATTACATAATGTTTGACTAATAGTTGGTAACTGGTTATAATGTTCTGTATCAAAAATGGAAATCGGATGGGAAGACCACATTTATTACTTTTGTTTTTTCCTGCTGGCGATATGTCACTCATCTTCTTTGACAAAACAAGTTGCTTAAATTTGTATTTGATACAATAATGTTATTAATTTTCACATTAAGTGCGAGGAAACATTATAAAGAAAATATTAAAAATGAAACTAGAACATCATAACTCGGACTTCAGAACGTATAACCAACATAAAATAAGTAATATCCCTTCTCTAAAAATACTAGATACTTCATTCACTGCGTTTTGTAAATTTTTCTTCTTTGTTTTGACCCTTTAACCGTTGGGCCCGGATTTTTCCGTTTCTAGAAATCATGTTAAAATGGCTGTAGACAAAAATATCTTAAACAGAATTTTATTTTGAACCATATATAGAAAGTAGTGATATTAAAGATATTAGAGCATCAAATTGCGATTGATAAATATATATATCCTCGAATTTACAAGCATTCTTATAAAAATACAGGAAGACCCTCGGACGGTGAAAGGGTTAATTTATGTGATTTATAATAAAGGTTTTAATAAACTATATTTGTACTCCCCATAGCAGAAACTGTGCAGCACGGCAGCAGTGCTGCAGATTATTTTAGACCTGGCAGATTAATCTACCAACTTAAAAATAAATACTGGGCTAAAAAATTCATTAAAAATCTACTTTGTTTTAAGAGTTATTGTGTTTCTCATTAGATTTTCTTTGAAAAATGCAATTTTTGGTTATTTTATGGATCTTTCAAGTACAGTACAGTCTCTAAAATCCGGAAACCTCCAAAATCCAGACTGCATAAATGTTAATCTATTTTTCGTATTTTTTAGTTTCCTTTCCTTATTTTGTCGACAGATGGCAGCACCAACAATTCTCTTAAATTTTTGCAGTTTTATTTTATAATCTGCATTTTGCCGATAGATGGCCGTACCAGTCATTTCCTCTAATTATTTTGAGAGAGAAGTTTTTCTTATTCGTTTGATCGATCAGTTACATTTACTTTAGCCTTAATATTTTTGAAGATATATTAAATTAATTTTAGTTTACTAGTGCATCCAGTCATGTCTGCAATGAGTAAAAAGAGAAAACATACTTCTCGGTCAATAGCAGATAAAATATCATTGTTAAAATCACGTGATCAAGGCATATCTGTCAACAGTATCTGTGAAAAACACAGCGTTGGAAAATCAACTGTATACGATATTTTGAAACAGAAAGATAAGATTCGTCAATTTGTTGTGGATAGCGATTCTCCTTCTGGTTTGAAAAAAAGAAAAACTTTACGAACTGCTAATAATGTAGATTTGGATAATGTTTTAATTGAGTGGATTCGCCAGAAGCGAAGTCAGCACGTGCCTCTTAGTGGTCCATTAATCGTAGAACAAGCTAAAATAAGGAGTGTGTATGGTGTTTTGGGTGGTAGCTGTAAGCCCACGTGCACGTTGAGGGTTTTGCTTATAGTGTGGTGAGAGTAAGTTTTTGTGTATCATGATATAATAGTGTTTGTTTTCTCGCTTGAAATTGTAGTTGTGTGTCGATAATTTTAAGTGCGTGTTGACAGTCCGAGTACTTTGGACTGGTCATCACATCAGGCACGGTTTTGAACAATGTCAGGAACAGAAGTAAAGATAAAAGAAAGTATAGGTTTCAACAATGAAGAATTCAAGAAATATAATTGGAGCGATGGTAGGACGGCTAAGCAGCAAATTAACATGATACCGAATTTAAAAGACTATGTTATTATCATGGAAAGTGAAGAGGGCGGGTTCCATAAGCTACACCCGATCCAGCTAAAAAGGGAAATAAAACAGAGCTTTGAACATTATAAGGAAATTGATACGGTCAGATACACCAGGAACAACAAGATGCTAATTACTACTAAAAGCTATGAATGGCCAATGAGATTGTAAACAGAGAAAAAATATTTGAAACTAAAGTTAAGCATATCCTAATGAACGAGAATATAACCTCAAGATTTTTAATTTTCAGAATTGATACTGACATAACATTGAAGGAAATCCAAGAAGAGATTGAAGAAGAAAATCAAATAACTATTCAAAATATAAGATTTACGAGTCACGAAGGTCAGCTTGTTCCCACGGGAACGGTGCTTATAACAATATATGGACATGATTTACCAGAATACATCAAAATGTTTTATATGAGGCAGAAAATAAGTCTATTTGTTGACAGGCCAAGAAGATGCAACATATGCCAAAGCATTAATCACGGAACTAATAAATGCACAAATGAAAAAAGATACAAAAGATGTGGGAAAAATCATCCTGAATTGATATGTAATGAAGTGGAAGTCAAATGTGCAAACTGCGAGAAAAATCATGAAGCTGATGACGAGGAATGCAAAATAAAAACAAGAGGTGGAAATTCAAAAGTTTAAAAGTGAAAAACACATCACGTTGGCCGAAGCTAGGCGGCAATTCAACTTGAAAACAGCTAAAAGTTACGCGGCCAAAACAAAAATAAACATTGAAAAAGTGAACGATGAAAGTAATTATCACAAGTTAGCTGTACTTATGGAAGAAAAGTTTAACAAGATAATGGATATTGTAGTGAATATGTGCGAAGCTATGGTGAGCTTACAACAAAAAATCAGTAAATGAAGTCGAAAACGGGTTGGAAGGAAATGAAGAAGAAATGACAGTAAAAAGCAAAATTGGAAAAAGAGATATCATGGGGGAGTTCTATACTCAATTAAGAGAGAAAAAATTAAAATTAACAAAAGAAGCCCAGGAAGGAGAAAGATTGTTGTTACAGGAATGGCTAGCTCCAGAGATCGACAAAATGTTGGTTGATCCGGAAAATGGATAAGAGTCATGGACTTGTTTGTGGAAGGTCATTTGGTGCTAGTGTTTCTGTCCATTGTCAGCTGGTGGATCGGTATTTATTCTGGACTTACTTGTACGCTGCTTTTTGGGGTAAGTGATGAAAGTTTTTGAGTCTCTTAGTTGTTCTGTATTCTTAGTGTGTTTTTCTGTTATTGTTCATGGACACTTTTTTATGTCAGTGGAATATTAGAGGACTTAGGTCTAATCTACCCTGACTTCGTACTGGGATGTTCCGTAACTGTATCGTTTGGGCGTTTCAGGAAACGCTTCTTAGTAACAATTTCAATTTATCTTTCAGTAATAGGAATTTATTTCATGCTGATAGGCCTGGCAGTTTATCAGGGGGGGGGGGGGGATGTGGTTTGCTGCTAGCGGTGTTGAAGCGACTGCCTGTGAAAAGACTTCAGCTGCCTATGATTGGCTGGAATCAAAATATGGTATAAAAAAGGGTGGATTGCAATCATCAACATCTATGCTCCGAAGGGGTTTGCCGATATTAGGTGGTTGGAGAGTATCAATGATCTGATCGGGCAGGATTACATTATTGTTGGGGACTTCAACATTAATTTCCTTAATTGGCAAAACAACCTTAGAGCTCATAAAATGGTGAATTTGATGAACTGGATTATTCACACGGATGCTATATTAATGAATTTAGATGAGGTTACGAGATGTAGGGGTGGAGGAACGGGTCTTTATTGGACTTGACAATTGCGTCTGATTAGCTTGGGGCTTCCGGGTGGATGTTTTTTCGGAACTGTTGGGTTCGGACCACTACCCAATCAGACTTCTTGTACGCGCAGTTGCAGATAGATGGGAAGGGGAACTGGGATGAAGCGGCCGCTTTGTGGATTCAGCCATTGCAAGAAAAGGGGTGTAGGTAAAAACGTGCTTTTGCGAAGTTTCGTTGAAAATGAATTTTCGCCCCGCTTTTTCTGTTTTTTTTTTTTTTTTTTTTTTTCTCTCCTGTGGAGCGAATTTTTTTTAAAGCCAAGAAAAAATAATTTATGTTTGAAAATACCAGAAACAAAAGAAAAATTCCCTGTGTTTTCCAGATTTTTTTGGAAATTTTCAAAATTCCCTGCATTTTCCCTGTTTTTGGAGGGGAATTTAAAATTCTGTGTTTTCCCAGGTGTGGCAACCCTGTTTTAAACATTTTATTAAAACTAAACAGAAATATCTGCCCTTTAAATATAATATTCAAATATTTAATAAGAAAAAGCTTAGAATGATTATTACAATATACTTCAGTTTTTAAGATGCTTTTAGTGATGTTAGTATTACGTAAAGAAAATTAAAAAAGATTATTAAATTTACATTTAAAATAAAATTTAATAAACATTTAAATTTCCTTAATGTATAACACGAATATAAACCCATAGGTAAGTTATTAAAAATATATCAATTGATATTATTCATTGTAAATATAAATGATTTTGTTTTAGCATTTAGCTGAATAGTGTATTATTTGGCCAAACCAAATATTCAGCTTTTAAGCCAAATATTGAATATCCGTTGCAGGGATGCCGCGGACGCGCTATAGCGCGTAAATTACACGAAAAATTGGAGATGGGACGCAAAAAAATAGCTCTTACGCGTCACACGGGACGCGTAATTTCGCCAAAGAATCGCGAAAAAAAAAGAGCAAATCTTATCAAAATGTCGCGCAAAAACAGCGATTTTCGTAAAAGGGCCGCGACAAATTAGCATATTTCGTTAAAAGATTGCGAAAAAATAGTGAATTTTGTCAAAAAATCGCGGGCAAAAGCCGAATTTTGTCAAAGAATCGCGAAAAAAGTGCAAATTAATCAAAATATCATGCAAAACAGCGATTCTCGTAAAAGGGCCACGAAAAAATGGCGTATTTCGCAAAGGATCACGGAAATAAGCTCAAATTTCATCAGAATATCGCGGAAATAAGCTCAAATTTCATCAAAATATCGCGGAAATAAGCTCAAATTTCATCAAAATATAGCGAAAAAACGCGATTTTCGTAAAAGGGCCGTGACAAATTAGCGTATTTTGTTAAAAGATCGCGAAAAAATGGCGTATTTCGTCAAAGGATCCCCAAAAATAGCGTAAAAAATGATTTTCGTCAAAGGATCGCGGAAAAAAACACAAATTTCATCAAAATATCGCGAAAAAAACGCTATTGCCGTAAAAGAGCCGAGACAAAACAGCGTTTTGTCAAAAGATCGTGAAAAAATCGCAGAATAAAGCCGAATTTTGTCAAAGTATCGCAGAAAAAACACGATTTTCGTGACAGGCTCGCGAAAAAATAGCGAATTTCGACAAAAGGGTCGCGGACAAATAATTCAATGGGAAGTATAATGAAAGCACCCATTCATTCAACAAAAAGTACACCTTTACTTAACATAAGTATTCTTTTTTTCAGCAAAAATATCTTTTTCAATAAACATGTCTTGCCCCTTTTTAAAAGAAATGCGAACATTAGTGATACTTGTTAGTGGAACTTGGTATCTTCTACTCTCAAATAAACATTATTTTACAATTAAAATTGTATTTTGCATTTTTACTTTTAAAAAAAGTAAAGAAAATTTCTCTTAATATTTTTAAAAAATATCTTATTTGAGTGCAAATAATACTGGTTTTAATTCATTATTTAATTATTATTAAAACAATAATTAATGAATTTCGTTTTTTTTCCAAATAAACAAGTTTCATTTATTCCTTTAAAATATAAATTATTATTGATCGGGACCCGCTTTTGTAAAAAAAGGACCCAGATTTTTGGAAATCCTGGGTCCCGAGGACCCAGGTTTTTTCAAGTACAGCGGCATCACTGCGTTGCATCCCTATAAATAAGAACATCTGAAAATTTTGTGCATTTAAGCATGACAAGGGACGCATGAATATGCCAGAGAATATAAAGTTTGGATTTCAGAAAATCATAGCCAAACACAAAAAAAATTAAATTAATCCGGTAAATATAGAAAGTACATGACAAACCGAATATTTGGCAAATGAGCCAAATAATCAGCTAAATTCCTATTAACAAATATATAGCTAGTACAATGAAAAACAAACATATGCTACAACCACACCAAGCCTATCTGCTTTAATTCCTACAAAGCATTTAGAATCACACTCTTGTTAGGCACAGATGTCATAATAAGCACCGGTTTTAGCAAAAGTTGCTTTTGAAGCCCATTTGGCAAAAAACCTCGTTTTTGAATACCAGTTACATATAGCGTGCTATTATGGCAAGATGATAAGTGATAAACAAACCAAAAAAGGAAATAACACATAAATGATAGTTTAACTAATAACTATCTGTGCCTCTTGTTCATTTAAAAATAATCATGTCTTCTTATCTTGTTCTTAATACACGGCTATCTTTTAGTAGTTGCCAAAGCAACTACTTTTATATTCTATTCCAAAGATTTCATAGAGCTTTTTTCACACTATACTGGCTATACTTTTACAACTGCAAGGGAGAATAGCACAAAGAATGTATTTTTTAAACAGTTGCACAATTAAATTTGAAAATATGGCACAGACGTCATTTATGCACCACGTTGGTGCGATTTTTTTCTGATGCCAATTTGGCAAAAACCTTGTTTACGAATACCAGTTACATATATATATTTTTAAAAAGGGAATAACAATAAATAAAAAAGCTTCATAAATAACTATAGGACAAAACAATTTATATAATTTTAATAAAGAAAATAAAAGTAAATGAACAATTTACGATATTAGTTATCCATCGACCAATTTCAGCAAATTATACAAATTGACAATTTTTATTTTAAATAACGAATGAACAAAAAGTAGTGCAGTAGAAGATCTTTATAACTCAATTCTCCATATAACGCACAACTTCTCAGATGTAAACAATGATTTTTGCAGTTAAAAAGCACCTGCATTTTCACATTGTAAAATATTGCTACTCTCTAGAGGACTAAATTTGATACATTAGTTCAACTTTACTTTCTAATTTAAAACCTTTTTACTGAAAAAAATGCTATTATTACAATGAACATTTTTGAAAATGTCTAATATAAGGGATGGTTGTGTCAGTTATATTTGGATCATGTTTATAAAGTAAACTTAACACTGTCGTGTCTGACCTATATTATGGAAAAATTTATAATTTGGATAACTCTTGGTAACAAGGAATGCTGTATAAAGATATTTTAATGTATTTTGATATGTGTCACATATTTGGCCATGTTTACAAGGTGAATTTAATTATGTGATCCATATAACGCAAAATTCTATATAATGCACAACCTTGCGTTTTTAGGTTTGCGTTATAAAGATCTTCTACTGTATGACACTAATAAAAATACAAATAAAACGTCAAAATAAAAATCACTTGATGACGTAAACACAAGTAACTTGCTTAAAGTCAAGTAACAAGTGAGTGTGACATTTACGATCAACCATTATTGGCATTTATCTTAATAGTTTGGCCATAGATATTAAGTTGAAGGGATAACTAAGTAGTATTCAATTTATTAACAAATAAACAACGTCTGGGTTACCCAGACCTGGCAACCTTTGAAAATGAGAAATAGTAGCACCCAAAATTCAAATTAATCTAGAGATTAGTTGGTTTGTTGCTGTTTTTTACACCTCAAAACGGTTAACTCTGATTTCTTTCAGTTCGGACTGAGTTTAGATTCTTGCAGATGCAGGTTGGGTTTCAGGTTAACCCGATTTTTCAAAAGTTAGTTCTGTATATTGTTTCAGATTACAACAAACTATATGTATTGTAGGGATGTACCGAATATTCGGTATCTATTCGGTATTCGGCCATGTTACCGAATATTCGGTTTGGCCGAATATCAAAATATTCGGCCGAACAGAACACTTAAAAAAACTTTTAAAACATTTTTTAAAACCTTATACAACTTCTACGTTTAACAGTCAACTTATAAAGATATTCAGAAAAATTAGAAACAGAATCATATTTAATGTTTTTTCATTATTTATTTCAGGGTTGTAGTGGGTAGCTGCCCGGGTACCCGCCCAGCTGCCCGCCCGGGCTGGGTTTTTTATAAAAAACCCAGGTATAAAACCCGGGTTTTTTAAAATATATTTCTGGAAAAGAACAGATGATGTATTATTTAACAGTTTATGGTTTTTTTGTTTTATTTATTCACTTCTTTGAATCTTAGAACATATATTTGTACTAATTTACTTGCATTTTTAGATTGGAAACAATTGAAAAACATACAATTGATAGCTTTGCAATTTAAAATTTGTTATTTAAATTAAAGGGATCATATCTATATACAGGGTGTGTTCACAAAGTTTCAAGACTGATCTGAGAATACAAAACATATTAAACATATTTGTACAACAAACTAAAATTCTTTGAAATATGACCCTTGGGCATCAACACACCGCTGCCAGTGTTTTTTGCATTATTCATAGGCTCCCTGAAAGTCTTCGTGTGCAAGGCTGTCAAGGGACCTCGTCAAAGCTGCTTCGATCACTGGAATCGAATTGCTTTTCTTTCAGATCTTTCTTGATCCAGGTGAACAAAAAAGTCGCTGGAAGCAAGGTCGGGGCTGTAGGGAACTTGTGGCAGTATTGCCACGTTAAACTTAGTCAAAACTTCAGCAGTGGTGAGCGACATGTGAGAGAAGCATATTGTCGTGGTGAACAATCCAATCGTCTCTGATGTCTGGGTGGGTGCACCAGACTCTTATCCTTCAAATGTTAGTGCATTCCAGTATGAACAGAACACATCCGCCCAGACACCAAATACGATTGGATTGTTTATCATGACAATGCACCCTCTCACACGTTGCTCGCAGCTGCCAAAGTTTTGGCTAAGTTTAATATGGCAATACTGCCACAAGCCTCCTTACAGCCCTGACTTCACTCCCAGCGACTTTTTTTTTATTCCTCCGGATCAAGAAAGACCTGAAAGGCAAACGATTCAATATGATTCCAGCTTCGACGAGGTCACTTAACAGCCTTGCGTGCGAAGACTTCCAGGGAGCTTATGAACAATGGAAAAAACACTTGCAGCGGTGTGTTCATGCCCGAGGGTCATATTTCGAAGAATTTCAGTTCACTGTACAAAAATGTTTAATAGCTTTTGTATTCTATGAACAGTCTTGAAACTTTGTGAACACACCATGTATAAGCACAGAGAAAAATAGCGAGATCATTATTAAGACTATGAAGTCATTCCCATTTATTAGACTATGAAGTGTTCACAAAGATTGTATTTGAGATCAGGATTGCCACTTATTTCGGCAATCAAATTCCTTGCGCTTTCCTAAGCAAAAAATTAAATTGTCCCAGAGTAATTCCTCTGAGAATTTTCAAAATTTTGCAAAGTACCAAAGTTTAGTAAAATTCCTTGTTTTCAATACTCATTTTTAAATTCCCTCAGATTTTCTAGTTTTCTCTATATAGTGGCAACTGTGAAGATTATTAGGTACTTTTGTAATTATATTATGTCCATATATGTATGTATATATACATATAAATATACGTGTACGTACATATACAATATGCATATATATATATATGTGTGTGTATGTATATAAATATGTATATAAACACTGGTGCCCGGCTAACCAAAAAGTACCGATTATTATTTGTGAAGAAGGTGGAATCATCGTCCACATTTTGGCATTTGAATTTGCCCGGGGAAAATTGCCCATTTAACCCGGGTTTTTTAATAAAACCCGCCCGGGCTGGGTTTTTTCTAAAAAACCCGGGTTTTTTCTAAAAAACCCGGGTTTTTTACAACCCTGATTTATTTGCTGTTTGTTAAGTATTATGTAAGAATCTTAACTAATCATGAGGATTTTCATAGGAATTAATTATGTACAAATGCAAGCTCCTCAACATTGTCCAGTAAATAATCTGTTTCTTGCTAAGATTTTAAGAGCAATGTTTACAATCTCTGAAAATGATTGCCCACTCCAGACACCGATCTAGGATGCATTTAAAAACTTCCTTGCTTAATCAAAGGGAGTAGAACAGTTATTCTTGCAAAGTTGTCACCATATAAAATTTGAATCAATTGTATTATTAACTTTTACTTTAGTCTCTTCCTGACTTGCAAATATATGATCCTGCAAAATTTTTTCACAATTTCTCTTTGATTTTAAAATGTTTGTTTTAGAATTTAAGAAAAATTTATTTGTTTTAATTCTCAGAAGAAGCCATGAAATTTAAAATTTTATTAATTAAATATTTTTATATAACTATCATCTTCTTAAATAACTCAAAGATTTTTTTCGGCAGAAAGTTCACTTGAAAAAAGCTCTTATTTATTAGAATGAAAGTTTGTTTTAAATATTATGTAAAAGTGTTTTAAAATTTAACATTTTAATGCCTTTAAACTTTGAAATATAAAAGTATTCAACAAGCCGAATATTCGGTATTTGGCAGAATAGTTACTATTCGGCAGGCCGAATATTCGGTATTCGGCCAAAATCACTATTCAGTGCATCCCTAATGTATTGTAATAATAAACATGGATGTTTGACTGTGTGTGATGCTTCTTGAAGAGAGCACAGAGCAAGGGCGATTCTGAGCAAAAAAAAAAATCAGAAATTCTCAGAAAAGTTTCTTAAAAGTTACAGCAGTGGGGGTAAGGGGCACCATAGCAGAAACAGTCCAGCACGGCAGCAACGCTGCAGATTATTTTAGACCTTGTAGACGAATATACCCACTTAAAAATAAATATTAGGCTTAAAAAATTAAAAATTTACTTTGTTTTAAGAGTTATTGCGTTTCTTGTTACCATTTTCTTTGTAATGTAAAGTGCAATTTTCGCTTGTTTTATGGATCACTATGAGTATTTATGATAGTAGCATGGTTCAGCATTGTTGCGTCGCAGATATATTTTGGGTTGCTGCAGACTGGCAGCAAATATTCTGCTATGATCTGGGGGGGAGGGGAAAATTTAGTTGCAGCACTAATGCGTTTTTGCTGCGATCTTTTGACAAAATTTGTGTCTTTTTTTTCGTGATCCTTGTATGAAATTTGTGTTTTTCTGCGCCCCTTTGACAGAATTTGTGTTTCTTTTTCTGCGTGTGGGTCTTTTCCAGAAAATCGTAGTTTTAGACCAATTTTCGTAGCATCGTAGTTATTAACTCAAATTGTAGAAACTACGATTTTTTCGTAGCAACTGGCAGCTCTGGTTACCATATCAAGCAAAATAACGACACTTTGGCACCATACGGTATTTATAAAAATTGTGATTTTATTACAATTTGGTAAATGCAATTTAAAAATTAAGTTTGATAACTTAGCATTACAGTCAAATCAAAAGACTTTGACCAACATTCTTTACTGAAACTCTTGCAACATTGGCCAATGTGGTACCCACTACTGGAAATTCTAGTAATGGACACTTGTCCTAAGACTTAAAAAATAAATGGAATTATGTAAGTTGCCATTAACATATAAAATTGAAAGTTAAATTAGTATCAAAGCAAGGATACAATGTTAAAGAAAAAAAAAAATGGAAGAAAATATAAATTAAATGAAATCAGCTCTGTTCAGTGAAATTTTCATGTAACGACAATAGAAGAAAACGTTTCACAACTCCAATTGTTAATTAAGATTGTGAATTCAGGAAGACTGTCAAACAGATTATAAATCATGCAAGGGCAAGGGAAAATTTTGTCGCGTGGTATTTTAATGCTAGTTTTCGTTTCTGTTAAAGAAAATTGCCTGTACAATAAGAATGGTATCTAGAAAAAACATAGCTTCAACATTTTTAAATAGCATTAACACGAACACACTTTCCTATATATAATATTCTTGAACATTGAAAAACTACTTCGTTAAATAAATGTAAAATGAAAAATGCGTTAGAAATTTCTGTTTATTAGCTAGATAAAATATAAGCTAAATGAAAAAGAATACAAAATAAAATGTGCAAAATAATTTAAAAGTCATAACAATGAGGCTTAACGTATTTAAAACACGTGTTAAACAAAATCCTCCACTTTACATAAAGCAAACGTACAAACGAAAACTAAACAGAGAAAACTATTTATTTATTAAAGCAGTGAGAGAAAAAACATAAATATGTAATACCTAAATCATTTCCGATAAAAAAAAAACAGCTTTTAACGTAAACTTTCTTGAGATATTTTTGTATTTGTATACGAAATGCTGCCATCAACCAAATTAAAATATAAATATTTATTAGTACTTGGCGAGCGTCTTTTCATTAAACAGCGCATGCGTCAACTGAGATTGCACTACAGTAGGGTGCCTAGATATGAGAGTAGCGACCATGAGACTCTTGTTGGCGACCGACCGAGGTATGATCAGTGTTGAATTCAGGGGTCCCCCCCCCCCCGGAGCATTGAAATCGGCCCCCGCGGAAGATTTGATGCTTTTAATGGTCAAAAAGAGCAATATCCCACCTGGAACTTTATAATGTTTCCCCCGGAGCCACAGAAATCCCTCCCGGAGAAAAATGTCTCAATTCAACGCTGGGCATGATCACCAGAAAGCTGTGCAATTAAAATTTCGAAGATCCTATCGCCGAACATCTCCTGCATTGGTGACCCTTGCGTGATGATCTTTGGAGTACCAAATCTAGCAATCCAATGAGTTATGAAAGCACGAGCAATGATCTCACATTCGACTGCTTTATCATCTAATTTTTGTCTTTTATTTTTATTTATATGAGCAAAAGCTTTGCAGACAAATACTCTTAGGTAGTGCAAGTTAGGTGGTCTGTTAGTCCATAATTCAAATGGCGTCTTTTCATTAGCATTTGTAGGTGATTCGCCATACAAATTGCTTCACCCCAGAATTTCTGAGGTAAGTTAGATTAGCTGAGCATTGCTCTAATCATTTCTGGGTGGGGCTTGTGAGTGCTTAAGCCATTGGGTAGGCCTCCCCACCTAGCTGACCCCTGACCCTTGCTCTAATCATTTCTACAAGTGATATATTTTTGAGTTTCGTGACGCCGTTTTGGCTCGGAGAGTATGAAACTGTATGTTGATGTTTAATTCCATTTTCCCTGAGAAAGTTGCCAATTACATCGTTTTTATACTATCTTTCGTTATCCGTTCTGATGCTTTCGGCTATTCGCCAAGTTTATTACTAACTAAGGCAACGAATGGAGGATATTCCGTCTACATTTTGATCACGTGGTCAAGGTAAAAACTTCTATAGGTGCGTTTTCACTGGTCGTTCTAACGACCTAAAAAATCCTAGTGACCTAAAACCTTAACCTAAGAGCGTTTTCACTGGTTACATATAAAATCCTTACGGCAACCAATCAAAGGCCAGTTTTTACTGCGGAAGCGTGTACTTTACGGCTTTACTGTCTGCAGATCGAACAGATGTCAAAAATAATTGTTGTTTGTTGTTGTCAGTTTAATTAGTAGTAGCAAATATTTTGTATAGAAATTAATCGAAAGTTTTGACTGTTTTCCCCACTAAAGGGTCTTAAAAATGCCCCACAAATCATTGTTTATTCAAACTTTAAATTGTGGCAATGGATTTATACTCCTAAATTAAATAAAAACACTAGATTACCATGATTTTAAAAACATACTAAATAAATTCTTTTTCACACAAGTACGTGTGAAAAACGTTACGTACGTTAGTGGCACATGTGTAATAGAGATCGACTATAAATTTAATGTTGCTTTTTGCATTTCCTTTTAAAGAAATTGAGTAGAATTATATTTGTTAAATAAATCAGCAAATTAAATAAAACATTCAGACAATGTAAAAATTTGAATGTTCTGACCCGCTTGTGAAGTGAATTTTGAAATGAAATTTTTTGTGAATTGTTTTTCATATTTCACAAGAAAAGTTAACATTTAAGAATGTTTATTTTTATTTTATTATTTTTTTAAATATGGATTTTTTTTCTATTTTAGTTTTTTTGCAAAACTTTAAACGTTTAACATTTTATTATATTTTTTTAAAAATGGCACATTTAGAGAAATAGAAATTCCTAATAATGTTTATCTCTGTAACAAAAGAAAAAGAACAAAATTTAAGGGAAAAAAATACGTGTGAAAAAATTCTTTAAAACTTAAATAAAATCTAAAATAAAACCTTTTTTATAGTAGAGTGAAAAAGAATATTTTAGAAATTAGTGGTGGAACTTGGGACCCATGAGCACATACAACTGCACCAGTGGTGTAGTCGTAAAAGAAGCAGAAGGCATATGCTCAAGGCAGAGAGTATACCCTACAGTGTATATACTATAGCTTTTTTGAGAAACAGACGGTATACGGTGTTACCTAAAAAAATCCAGAAGGTATACGGCATATACCACCATACATCCCTGAACCGTACGCCTATGTGACACTGGCAGATTCTCTTATACATATCATCACTACAATCAGTATAAAATTATCCAATTTAGTTAAATCTACTTTTTGTGACACCCCTCTCCTCCCCCCCCCCCCAAAAAAAAACAGTAAAATGCAAAATAAATGTACTTAAAATTGTAAGTTTTACCTTATGATTTCACATCAGGGGTGAAAGTTTTTTTTTTTTTTTGGGAGGGGGGGGGGGGGCGTTTTTGTTACAGATTTGAGAAAAATAAATTTCTGTAAAGAAAAATCAAATTCAGTTGTTTAAATTTAAAGTAAACATTTAATCATCCCTTTTTTAAATGTCTTCCTGCTATACTTTTCTTGTGAGTTTATTTTGTTTGCAAATTAGAAATTACACATTTTAAACCCCAACAATTTTTTCTTATTGTGTGAAGTTGCTTTTATGGAAAATAATTTTGTGAAGGGGCTTCTTTTATTACGAAGAATAAAGGGGTATAAATGTTTGCCGGGGCGATCTCTGTTTTTATCAATAGATCACAAAAAGGCACTTTTATGTTGGATTTTTTTTTTCTTCCGGCAATAATACCTTTTAGTGTTGTTCACTTGTATAAATTAGAAACATTGTACTGAGGTTGAAATAACAATTTTGGTTCGTCGTATTATTTCTCCTTATTATTTTATTCCTTTTTTTTATGAAATAAGTGAAAGGCACTTATTTTAAATGTATGTAATATATGTATTTTAAATGAAAATTTTGTATTTCAAATAAAATGAATGAGAGGTTTATATTTAAAAAAAAATGAATACAAATGATGACAATAGGAACATTATTTAATGGTTTATCTCAGGATCGAAACTAGAGGGGGGGGGGGGGCAGAGGAAGCATGTTCCCTGGTCGCCAGAAGGAAAACGAAGGGGGTGCCAAATGAATTTTGGTTTTTGATTTCTTAAGAAGCTACACTAGTCACACGAAGAAACTCGCAACCTAATGTTAAATATGGGAGCATTCTTTTCAAATTTCTCTCTTGCATTTTAATATATTTTTTTTTCCTTAAGATAGCTGAGTTTGATCTTTAACATTGGTAGGTTGTAAGTTTTCGATTTTGGTTCAAGTTTTTTTTATGAGGCTACTTAAATTTTTAGGACCGGTTCAAAAAGTGAAAATAATTTTATATATATATTAAAAAAAAACTGCAACCAAAATTTAAAAAGTAAACATTTATCCTGTTAGAAACAACCTCAGCTGTTCCAAACGGAAAAAAATCATTTAAAAATATTAAACTGCAAGCGAGAAATTTGAAAAGAACGCTCCTATAAGTTTAACATTAGCTTGAGAGTTTCTTCATGTGACTTCCCTTGGATTTCATTTTCAAAGTTTTAATGAATCAATATTTGACAAAGTTGATTACGTAATTCAGTATTACGTATCTTTTATTACATATTTTAAATTTGAAATAAGTCAGCGATTAAAATTCTCTTCTTAAATTTACTTTGCAGAAGCCGGGAAGGGAGGGGGGCAAAATCTATGTTTGCGCCGGGATGAAAAAAGGCTAGTTTCAGCCCTGGTTTATTTCATGTGCCCGGCTGACATGAAGTACTTACCCAAAAATGTTGTGAATTTGATAAATTTCACTGGGTCAATGGCTATAATGGATAATTGGGTCAAATGGCATAGCAATGATTTCACTAATAAATATATCTCCAACCATAACATGCCAATGAAACACATTGTGTTGCCTCTCTGTAAGTTTAAACGTTAAATTATGATAAAAATGATAGTCTCTCTATTCTAAAAAAAAGTAACTACCGCTGTCACCGCCGCCGGTTTTGAATTTTTTGTGACAGGAGGTCTTTCTTCGTTAATATTAAGAAAAATATTGCGTACAAAAATATGAAAATCGGTGGTATTATACAGAAATGTTTGATAAACACGCTGATGCAGACAGTTTTCAAATCGAAGAATTATTTTAAGAGATATTTAATGCTAAAGTTGGACAAAATCGTTCCATTAAAAAAGTTTTATAGCAGCAAAAACTATACATGGGAATGTAATCATTTTTAGATCATTTTATGCGTTAAAATTTGCCGGTGTGCAGATTGCATTAATTTTTTTAATTTGACTCATTTTTGGAGGTTTTATTTCTATTGTAAATTCAAATTTTCAGCATTTTGAGAGATATTTTTTACATTATTTTAGAAAATGGTATTAATTTATACTGTTGCCAAATGTATAAAAAGCGCAAACAATAATGTTTGCTTCAAATTAAAAATTTATTTACACGTGACTATTATAAACAGAAAAAATCATTTGGAATTACAATTAAATAATTATGTACAAAAAGCAGGAACTTATTAAAAATTACCTCATAAAAAGTACACACGTGAATTTTAAAAGAGAAAGGATATTGTAAAATAATAAATTCATTAACATGCGTTAGAAGTCTTAAATAGGAGAAATTACATCATATTTACGTCACATTACAGTTATTACATAAAATGAACACAAAATATTGCAAAACGGTTTAAATTTAGAAATTGCGCTAGACATTTATTTGATATATTGAGAGGATCTTTTCAACTACTTGTGTTAGGAAAGCGCAAATAATATTTCATTTCTAACAAAAGAATTTTCACGTGAATATTTAAAAGAGAAAGAATAGCTTGGTCAAAATTACGTCAGATTAAAAACGATTAATTTAAAATGTCTCATTTAAAAGAACTTTCTTTTCGCTTTGTTAAAAAATACCTGGAGACAAAGACTGTTTACTTAATTCCTTTTATATTAGCTTATTTTGAAATGTTGTTACACGTGTCTACGTCATCAAGTTATTTTTATTTCGACGTTTTATTTCTATTTTTATTAATGTTGTACTAATTTATTTGTTCTTTCGTTATTTAAAATAAAAATTATGTCAATTTGTACAATTTGGCGAAATTGGTCGACGGGATAATCAAGTAGTACCGCAGTGGATTTGGCGTTAAAATTCCCCAATCAAAGAGAAATGAATAGAAATCCGTTTATAGGGAGATCGCCACTGTTTTTTAAATTATAATTCAATCTTTCGAAATCTTTGTAAAGCCGATCAAATTAACGTGCATTTAGAGTCTGCGGAATCTGGACGGGGGTTGGCGAGCGTAGCTCGTAGGGGGCCGAGCCCCCTAGTTACTACTAAATAAGTATAAAAGTACAAATAGTTTTTTTTAAACCACTTTTTTATAAACATTAAATGTTTATAAAAATCATCCCTAATTTCAGGACTGTAATTCATGTTGGTTAAAAAAACTTGTGTTACAATACATTAATTTGGCATGACTAATTATGGAAAATTCACCACTTTGACTTGGTAGAATGCATGAACTACTGAATTTATTAAAATAATTATTTTTTCTCCCTTTTTTTTCAGGTATGACAACAGAAAAGGTGAAAAAAACATTTTTGAAACTATGTATTGAGAATTTTTAAATTATTTTTTCGAAGTTTAATTATAATTTACTTAATATTAAATTATCATTTGATAAAAGCAGATTAAAAAAAATTATTTCTTTATTATTGTAATTAAAAATTCTCTTTATTTTTTTATTTATATTTCATTTCTTATCTAATATTTCGTTGCTACAGTTTCACTGCCAGTTGGCACATTTTAATGACACGATTTTATGCATATTTTAACCATAAAGAATATTTGGTGATTTATCACCTGTGACAGAAAAATGCATTAAAATTCATTAATCACTTTATAATTAAGTTCCTAAAAATACTAAAATTTATTGCCAAAAGAAGCACTCAGGCGCACACAATTTTTACAGTTCTGGAGTATTAGGTAACACGAATCTACTCTTGGTTAGGGATGCACCGAATATTCAGTTAGGCCGAATATCAAACTATCTGGTTAAGCTGAATATCAAAGTATTCGGCCGAACCGAATACTTAAAAAAACCTTTTGAAACACATTTTCAAAAACTTTTCACAATTTCTACTTTTAACTGTCAACTTATAAATATATTTAAAATAATTAGAAACAAGTTCATATTTAAATAAAATAGGATGTTTTTAGATCATTTGTTTGCTGTAACTTAAAAAAATTAACCAGATGAGGATTAAAATGATGATTAATTAGGATTTTCATAGGAATTAATGATGTACAAATACAAGTTCCTAAATTTTGTCTAGTAAATAATATGTTTCTTGCTTTTTCACAAAAAAGAGTTTCTAAAACAAAATGGAAAAACTTTTGCGGTTGATGATAGGTACAAAGACAGATTATTTTTGTTCAGAAAACCATAATCCACTTATAGAGTCATCATAAATACATTATATCTCATCTAACTCGAGGTCAAACTTGAATTTTCATTTATTACTTTAACAATAATGAAGACATCATTACTATAGAAACAGATGTCATAAATTGCCGGGGCCGCCCTCTTGGAATTTTTCTTGGAGTGAAAACCCCTTTTCCGCCAAGTAGTAAATGTCGCCAAACACCGGTTTATACGCATGTTAGGCTTAACGAAAATAAAATGTAAATAATAAATAAAACTCGTTAAAGTGGCAATCACAAAGACACTTTGTCGTCTTAAAACAACAAACTCTCTATCTTTTAAAAATGCTTTTTATTATTATTATTATTTTACTTTCAAAAACACTTAGTCTCATTTGAATATAAACAACAAACCATTTTTGCATCTTTTAAGGACACTTTTATACTTTAAAAAAGAAAACACTATAAACTTTTATTATCTAAAAACATATCTCCCCTTTCCCTCGCCTTTTTTTTTCATCTTTTAAAATAAAACCAAATAGTGCAATTGCCCTGGTAACAAACAAAATGAAGATATACGTAAGGCTGGCCCACACTTTTTTTTTTTTTTCTTTACTTAGCAGCAGACTTTATTTATGCCCCAGACTGAAACATATAAATATTTATTTTACATTATATTTGCAATATGGGCATTTAAAAACATTTTCAGCTAAGTAATTTTTGTACTTACTCATTGAGTAATATATTGTGTTCTCATAGTTTGTAGTGCAGCATGCTATTTTTGGAAAATGTAATTTAATTACTCGTTAAAAACAGACTAGTTTGTAGGGAGCACAAATATTATTTTTGATGTTACTTAAACTTACTTTACTGTCTCCTCTTTTGACATAGAAGTGGTACTCACAGATTTTTTACAATCTTTTTTTCTGAAGTCCAAGGGCTTGGTCCTAAGTCCAAGGGCTGAAGTCCAGTTGCTTGCAGACGATCACTAATGGTAGTCACTTATTATACAATAAAACTACACACCTGTGATTTTCTGAAAGCATTCAAATTTGAAGATCCATCCCCGCACCAGCTGATCTGCCAGACGCTTACCTCCACTGGTATACTTTGTATTGATTGATATATACAGTTTCTGGATGTAACGTCAAAAATATGGATGCTTCTTACAAACAAGTTTCTTTTTATTACATTACTCGCAAAATTATATTTTCCAAAAAATAGCATATTACACAACTTACAATGACAAAACTAGGACCTACTATAGTTTCATTACTTCTAATATACTATTTTGACCACTGAATTTATATATATCATGAATTCATGATTCGTCTAAAACTTTAATATACACTCAAACATATAGACTCAAAGAATCTCCCACAGAGAGCATTTTATTTTTTGATAATGAATTCCATTTTCAAAAATAGTAAGAATAATAAGTAATGATTTTTGAAAAAATAAATAAATGAATAAATAGTTCTTTACTTTAATAGATAAATAGGTACATTTAAAATGATGACCTATGCTGTAAGATAAATCTGTAGCCATACTGGTAAAAGAAATGCACCTAAATAACAATTTAAACAAAATTTTATAAATATGCATTTCAAATGGAGAATCTCCTATTATTTTGGTAGCAATACTTTTTTAATAAATGAAAATAATCGCCAACAACACATGCAGATTTAACTTAAAATACATTGAATATGCATTTATAACTGCTTATCGAATTGGAATGGTAATGTGTACAAATTCTTCAAAATGGGCACATAGAAAAGCTACACATGGTCTGAATATCTCTCAATTGATTTAAACTTCATACAAAGTTATAAATCTTCATTAAAGTTTCAGCATTAATATTAACAACAAAAAGAAAAATAGCACATCTGCAGGTGAAAAACATTAAAATTGAAAATAGATTAGCAGTGTTTTCTTTACACGACAAAGTTCACGAGTAAATATCTGAAAAGGAGTAAAGAGCAAACTGTTTTGCAATCAGATGTTTCTTGCTTAAAAGAGAACAGGAAAATACAAAATACAATGGCTTGTTTATTTTATAGAAACTTTGTTTACATGCTCGCTTAAACATGCATAATCAAATACCTACTATTAGCAAAACTGAATTGAAGTTTGCCTGTAACTAATTTTCCATTTAAATATCAATGGACGTAAACAACCTTCTTAACAATTACAATTATTTTAAGTGAGTAAAGGGAAATTTAAATCTAAATTGATCAGAAATACCCTATCAAGTAACCAAATATAATCAATGAAGCAAGTAATTCATTTTAAGAAACAAACATTCTTAAAAAACACTTTTAATCTTTGTATACTATTAACGTTCAATAAAAATAAAATAATTTTGAGAACTGGACATATCTTCATTCTTAAATCCGCAACAAAATCCTTAATTAGTATTCTAATATTAATAAAATGTATCTGAATGATTACCAAAAATAGCGATATTTATCCTATCAAAAGTAACAACAATTTAAAGAATCCATATGGATTACCCACAATTTATTAAATTAAAAGACAATAATAAAAGATGATATCTATCCAACATGTCAATAAAACTTACCATTTTGCTTCAATCACAAAAAATAGATTCCTCTTTGACGTAAAAACAGAATAATTTTAAATAAATAAAACGATATAAAATATAAATATCACTTAATACATTGACAACACCGCCGTTATTATCAAATACTCTATTTTAATTGGCTGCGCTTGGGTAAGCCGTGCTTAGGATTGATCACGAATCAAACCTACAAAATCGCGTTCTAACGACCTAAAATCTTGTGCTTAGGTAAAAAGTTAGGTAAGTTAGACCTTGGGTAGATCAGTGAAAACGCACCTAGACCTTTGGTAGACCAGTGAAAACGCACCTTTAGAAGTTCCTTGGGTAAATTACCGGTATCACGTGGCTTTTTTCAGCCTCGAATCCATATTTGGAATATCCTCCATTCTTTAAGCTTTTCGTAGGCTTCGGATTTCTTTGACAATAAACAAATAATGGAGGATATTCCAAATCTGGGTTCGAGGCTGAAAAAAGTCACGTGATACCGGTAATTTACCCAAGGAATTTATAACCGATAAGAAGGGAGGATACTACTGCTTTGCCTCATGAACTTTTTCATTGGCTAGCGGGGATTTATATTACACGTCTACGGGGCTTTCCCTTCTTTACGCTAGAAGTTTTTACCTTGACCACGTGATCAAAACGAAAATGGAATATCCTCCATTGTGAATCTAGAATAGTCGTTGATAAATGTTAGAAAGTATAACTTTCCACCTAGTACTGGCGTTTGAAAAGGGCCGCATACGTCAGAATGTATGTGCATAAAATATTTAGTCGCTGTGTATTTAGAGTTGCAAAAAACCCGCAGATTTTGAGGGACGGGAATAAACCCGGGAATTTTGGGGAATAAACCCGGAATTTTGGGGAATATTGGAAATTTTGAAGGAGTTTTGAAGATAAACAAAACCAGTTATTTTTCAATTTAAAATTTTTATTTTAAAGAAATTTCAGGGAAGAAATGTTCCAAAAAGATAGATTTTATGTCATGAATTCACAAAACTTATGATTTTACAGATTAAGTCTTTATAATTTATTAGCTTTACAACAATGGCGGCTGTAAATAGGTGAGGATTTGAATGTTTCTTTTAAAAATATTTTTTTTTAGTTTCTGTTGGCTCGCATATCTCTTATTCAAGCATACTTTATATTAATTTTTTAACAAGTTGCATTGTATTTTTGCATTGCTTTCATTTAATTTTGTTCATTTTCTTTTTTGTTTACATTCGTTGATTCGAAGAACAGAGGTGAAGTTTATATTCACGTTAGGGAAGATGAATCTCTCATCTGCCTGTTTTAATTTTTACTTATGGACGATTAAACTACCAAATTACTTATGATATTTTAATTTCTCTTACTTAATATTTCTGCAGTTTAAGCCTGTATTTCGTTAGTTTTCATGTAAACCGGGCAATTTTTTTAATATTTTATGTTATTAGTTTTGTTTACATTGACAGAAATTGAAATCATTTAAAATAATAAATTAAAAATTTTTCATGCTTAAAGCTTTCTGAAAACTCCCGGAAATTTTCAAAATTTCCTTCCCAAAAAACCCGGTTTATTCCCGGGAATAAACCCGATTTTTTCCACCCTTTGCAACTCTGTGTATTCCGCAATTTTTGGATAGGGTGTATCGGTAACCTTTGCTTTGATGCAGGTTTCACAATCTGTGTTGTGTTTACAATTATTTATTTGCATCCCCTTCGCTAAGTGTTTTGCTGTTGTTTGTTTAATAGATGCAAAATTTTTATGGCCCAGTCTTCTGTGCCATAGTTCTAGGCAATTTTTATTATTGCAATTATAGGTTAATTTGGCGTAATTTGTGTTAGCAGTTCATTTGCTAATTAAATTTCATATAAATTATTTTTCTTTCGTGCTTCTAGGCGGGTGATTCCGTTGAATGTTAAGCTGTATCTGTCATTTTTAAATATAATCTCGCATCCATTTTCTGTGGCTTTACTAACATCTTTAAGTGTTATGTTGTGTGATTCATATTTTTCATCTTTTTCAAAAACAAGGGAAGAGTTAAAGTTTTTTTTATAGTTTTGTTTATAGTATGGACTATGCAGAGCATTGTTATGTTTATTTTTGGCGTGACAACATTCTTCGGTGGAATAGTTTTTCATTCTATAATTTGAACAATATTTCTGTTCTTTATTATATTCCGTATTATTAAATTTCTTCTGAGTTTTGAATGCTTTAGCAGTGCTTTCAGATGATTCGGAACTTTCGCTTCTGCGATTAAATTTATCTATCAATTTACCTTTTATAAAAGTTGTTGTTAGTTTCGCTTCAGATCTGGCTTCGAGTGCTGTGATGAGGGTATCATATGAAGGTGGGAATGAACATAATAACAGTGCCGAGATATGATTATCGCGTATGTTTTCGCCTATGGCGGATAATGCATCAATGAATTCTAGTATATTTGTAATATGTTTTGCCATGTCGCCACCTTCTGTTAATTTTGTGCTATACAGCTTACTGGCTACTTACTGGTAGTACTTAATAAAGTTTAATGGATGAGTTAGATCTTTCATGTATGGATTTTAAAGTTTTCCATGTGTCTCAAACATTTTTTACGTGAACAGTTTGAGAATCTTCAATGCTTAGATTAATTAGCGCACGCGTTTTTCTATCCTTTTTCTGCCATTCAGTTGTAATTGGATTTGGCGGTTCATCGGTTACAAATTCAAATAGTTCTTCCTTAATCATAACATTTCAAGTTTGAATTTCCTAGTAGAGAGATTATTCGAATTAATTTAACGACTTGTATCTCTTTGATGCCGACCATTTTTAATAGTTTGTCTTTATTTTTGACTTTTACTTTTTAAGTCTGAGTAACTTTTGTTTCGTATATGTAAGTGACGTCAGTTTATTTATTTAGAGCAAGAAGCTGAATGATATGTATTTAATCTATCAGATTAGAGACTTTACTCAGTCTCATAATCCATTGATGGAAAATAATAGTGTTTGTGGTAATTCGGTGGCGACTTAGCGCTTATCTTCTAATCATAATACGTAATTATCATAGATGTGTTTAGCATTCATGTTTACATATGCAAATTAGGTAAGAAATGATTGCTTACCTGTTAGTCTTCTGATCATATGCATATAAATTCGTGCATCTGTTTTTGGGCCAAGGAGTTAAGATGCCATCTGTCACGATGTGCTTTTTTTTTTTTATAATCATTGCAAGTTAAAAAGTGTGATTATTTGTGTTTAAATTAACATTCCAAGGATACTTTTCTTGATTAGAAATGATTATATTAAATCTTGAATATACGTATACAATACTAATAATACATTTATGCAGCTCTTGCTGCTATGACTTATCATTGCAACATTTTTAAACAGACTGAATACAAAAATATATTGTTGATATAAAACGTGCATAAATATAATTAATGGTTTTTTTATAGTCATAAATAAATGGTAATTTTTTAAAGTCAATAAGCATTTCACAGAGTTCATCATATAATTAAGTTGCAGTCTTATGATGCAATGGTAATTATGAAAACAGTTTATTTCCTTTTGATGGAGAGTTTATTGGGTTAAACCCGGAACTAAAGTTCTTTAATGTTTTGTGGATGAGATGTTGAAAGACATTGAGCGTTGTAAACATCAGGTATGAGCAAGTAATAAAGTATATTTAGATTTATGATGTGCTTTTTTGAAGAAATTAGTATTTCTGGCACAAAGCTTTTACCATTCATTTATAGGGTCACTTAAAATATTTCGGTTACATAATGGAATACGGGGTAAAATGTTTTGAGCGTGTTTTAATTGCTATACTATTTCAAACATAATGAAATTGATATGCATTACTGAGGTTTACTACAAGATACTGTAGAATATTACGAGCATAAAGTTATCGTTTATTTAATGTATACAAAAAAGAAAAAAAATTCAGTTGCAGTACTGTCTATAAGCAATAAATGCTGGTAGTGTGTTTTCAGTTGTGGTATGCTTTGTAAAGTTTTACTAAAATTTTCCATACTACGTGGTGCGTATAAATTATATAGATCATATACAGAGCTACACAAAAGGATACGTAAGCATTATTGAGTATGAGCCTGAATTGCTTAAAAGTGCTTTTTAATTGAGCTATGCCTTTTCAAGCTGAACTATATTTTTGTATACTAAGATATGTTTGCAGAATATGAATAAAGTCATATGTAGAACTAGGTAGTAGGTTCTACGCAAAGATAGATGACCCTCTATGAATGGTTATTTTCAGAAGTGTGATTTCAGTGTTTTTAATGGAATTAAATTTTAGCTTAACATGTGGTGTATATAAAAATCTATAAGTAAGATACAGGGCTGTACAAAAGTATTCAAGCATGTTTCCGTCGATTGGTAGAAATTGCTGAAATTGAATTTTCAACTGTGTTATACATTTTCTTACTAAATTAAATTTTAGCACACTATGTAGAATATATACAAATCTACAGATTATACAGAGGACTGCAGAAAAGAATTCGAGTACCTTTCCGGCTATGGCCGGTAATTGCTGAAATATGATTTTCAAACCTGTTATGCATTTTTAAAAACGTTTTCTTATGTATCTTATTTTCCTTATTAAATGGTGAAGATTTGTTAAAGTATTCTGCATGTGTTGGATACTGTTTTATCATCTATTTCTATGCTTTATGCTGGATTTTTCTTTTTGTTTTACTTAATAAACGACCGGAAAATTAAAAGCATATTTTAATCTAATTTTAGACTTTTCTATTAAGAGTTCTATGCAATTTCATGGTTACTTTTGTATTTTAGGATTTTTATACAATGAAAAATAGGGATGATATACTGGGTGTCCTAAAAAGGACTGACTGATTACAAAATTCAATAACTCGCAAATGGTGACAGATTTAAAAAATTCTTGCAGGTGGGTTACGTATGATGTCAGGAGTTTTTTTTTTACCGTGATTCGCAAATTTAGTTCGAATTACAAACAATAGATGGCGATGCAAGCAATAAGTGCTAAATTCAAGCTGGATTTTTTGGCCTTTCTCTTCTCCCATGCCAAAAAAGGAGATTAAAATGTATTCAGTCAGTCCCGAAGTACCAAAAATCGGGGCTGGATTTAGCACATATTGCTCGCAACACCATCTATTGTTTGTAATTCAAACTAAAATCCAGAATCACAGTAAAAGAACTTTTGACTTTATACATCACCCTCCTGAAAGAATTTTTAAAATATTTGTCACCGTTTGCAAGTTATTGAATTTTAAAATCAGTCAGTCCTTTTTAGGACACCCGGTATATATGTCGAAGGCCAATTGAGAAATCCGGCTCTTTGAAAACAGCCTAGGCTGTTTGCAAAAAGCCGGGCTAATTGGAGAATCCATCCCCCTTTTCCAATTAGCCTGATATTTTTCAGGCTTATTGCAAAGAGCCTAGAAAGCGTTAGGCTAATTGAAAAATGACCACTTATTATCCGATCAGGGTGATATTTTTAGCTCACAGGCTATCAAAGCCTGAGAGCTTATGTGCTCGCCGATTCTGTATGTACGTGTGTACGTACGTACGCATGTACGTAACGCGATAACTCTTGATAGAAAAATCCGATTTGCTTCAATTTTTTTTTCTAGGTTCATTCTGATAAGGTGCTTCCCTGATTAGTTTTTGGGGTTCATTGGTTAAGGATAAAGGGGAAAAAGGGGGCTAGTCCCCCTTCCCTTAATTTATATAAATGGGTTTTTCATGCAGAAATATTCGATTTGCTCCAAATTTGGTATACCGCTTTATTGTGTTAAGGAGCTTCCCTGATTAGATTTGGAAGCTCATTATTTAAGTATAAAGGGGGAAAGGGGGGCTACCCCCCTTAATTTACATAAATCGGTTTTTCATGATGAATTATTCGATTTGCTCCAAATTTGGTATACCGGTTTATTAAGTTAAGGAGCTGCCTTGATTAGATTTGGAGGTTTGTTAGTTATATATAAAGGGGGCTATCTCCCCAGTAATATAGATAAATGGGTTTTTCATGCAGAAATATGCGATTTGCTATAACTTTGGTATACCGGTTAATTATGTTAAGCAGCTTCCCTGATTACATTTGGAAGATCATTATTATGTATAAAGGGGGAAAGGGGGCAATTGCCTCTCCCCTTAATTTAGATAAATGCGTTTTTCATGTTGAATTATTCGATTAGCTCAAATTTGGTATACTGGTTTATTATGTTAAGGAGATGGCTTGATTAGATTTGGAGGTTCTTTAGTTAAGTATAAAGGGAGGAAAGAGGGGGAGGGGGGCTAGCCCTCCCCTTAATATAGGTAAATGCGTTTTTAATGCAAAATTATTCGATTTGCTCCAAATTTGGCATACAGGTTTATTATGTTAAGGAGCTGCCTTGATTATATTTGGAGATTTATTGGTTAAGTATAAAGGAGGGACAGGGGCTAGTGTCCCCTTAATTTAGATAAATGGGTTTTTCATACAGAATTATTCGATTTGCTTAAAATTTGATATACCAGTTTATTACGATATGGCTTTCTTCATTTGATTTGGAGGTTCATTGGTTAAGTATAAACGGGGGGGGGGGGGTAGGGGGGCAATTGCACCTCCCTTTAATTAAAATAAATGGGTTTCCATGCAGAATTATGTAATTTAGTTTAATTTTTTTTTCTAGGTTCATTCTAATAAGGAGCTTTTCTGATTAGATTTGAAAGTTCATTGGTTCAGTGAGAAATGGGGGGGGGGGGGGGTGAGAATAAAGCGAGAAATAAAGTGAGAAATGGGGGAGCTAATACTCCTCCTTAATTTAGTGAAATGGTTTTTTCATGCCGAATTATCTGATTTGCTTCAAATTTGGTATACCAGTTTATTATGTTAAGTAGCTTCCCTGATTAGATTTGGAGGTTCTTTGGTTAAGTAGAAAGGGGGGCAACGGGGACTAATACCTTCATTTATTTTTCGAGGGGCATTATTCTTTGAAATAAGAGTATAATATACAATTAGTGTGAATAGTCTGTGAGTTCAATGCAATCAGTTTAACTGGGCAATTTTCTTTTTATTAGGTTTATTAACGCATAACCCTACCCAAACCCGAAAAATAAATTACAACAGACCGTACCCCGATCTGAGCAAGACAAAATAATTTCAGTCTACATGCAACCCGACCCGAACCTGAGAGTTCCATTTGAAAAAACCCGAAATCCCGAACCAAATCTGATAACCAACAAAAATATTCCAAAGATCCATAACCGGATCCGAACAAGACAAATTAGTTTCCGTGGACACGCAACGCTGCCAGAACCTAAAAATTCCATTCGAAGTCAACCTGAAACCCGTCCCGAACCAAATCTTAACCGAAAAAAATATTCCAAAGAACTATAAACCATTGCAAGCCAGACGAAATAACCTCCGTCCACCGGTAACCCGATCCGAACCTGAAAGTTCTAACTGAACTCAATCCGAAACCTGGTTGTGGTCGGTTTTCGGGTTGACTTCAAATGGAACCTTCAAGTTCGGATCCGGTTGAAAAAAAATTAAACTAAATTAGATAATTCTTCATGAAAACCAATTTATCTAAATTAAGGGGAGGGGCAATTGCCCCCCTTTCCCCCCTTTTATACTTAACCAATGAACCTCCAAATCAAATGAAGGAAGCCATATCGTAATAAACTGGTATATCAAATTGGAAGCAAATGGAATAATTCTGTATGTAAAACCCATTTATCTAAATTAAGGGAACACTAGCCCCTGTCCTCCTTTATACTTAACCAATAAATCTCCAAATCTAATCAAGGCAGCTCCTTAACATAATAAACCGGTATACGAAATTTGGAGCAAATCGAATAACTCTGCATGAAAAACCCATTTATCTAAATAAAGGGGGGGGGGGTCTATCCTCCCTTTACACTTAACTAATGAACCTCCAAATCTAATCAGGGAAGCTCCTTAACATAATAAACCGGTATACGAAATTTGGAGCAGATCGAATAACTCTGCATGAAAAACCGATTTATCTAAATTAAGGGGGTAGCCCCCTTTCCCCCTTTATACTTAAATAATGAGCTTCCAAATCTAATCAGGGAAGCTCCTTAACACAATAAACCGGTATACCAAATTTGGAGCAAATCGAATATTTCTGCATGAAAAACCAATTTATATAAATTAAGGGAGGGGGGACTAGCCCCCCTTTCCCCCTTTATCCTTAACCAATGAACCCTAAAAAGTAATGAGGGAAGCACCTCATCAGAATGAACCTAGAAAAAAAAAATGAAGCAAATCGGATATTTCTATCAAGGGTTATCGCGTTACGTACACACGTACATACAGAATCGGCGGGAACATAAGCTCTCAGGCTTTGATAGCCTGTGAGCTAAAAATATCACCCTGATCGGATAATAAGTGGTCATTTTTTAATTAGCCTAACGCTTTCTAGGCTCTTTGCAATAAGCCTGAACAATATCAGGCTAATTGGAAAAAGGGAGATGAATTCTCCAATTAGCCCGGCTCTTTGCAAACAGCCTAGGCTGTTTGCAAAGAGCCGGATTTCTCAATTAGCCTACGACATATATACCAGTCACGTTATAACCACTTGGTTGGGAAATAGAAAAGTTTTTATTTTTACAATAATGCATAAAATAACATATAGTGCACTGAAACATATTGTGACAAATGCAAAACTGAAGTTAAATTTTCTATAATAGGCAGTACTGCCTAGCAACATATGACGGAATATCAAAATTGAATGCATGCGTTACTCCACCCAGGGTCGGACTGGGCCAGGGAAAAGGGCGCATACCTTGGATTTTCAGAGGGCGCAAAAATTTTAACGGACTCCCGTCAATTTCACTTGTTTGTGTATATATCTGGGTTGACAAGTTTAAGGCTGTTCTCAAATCCAAAAGGGCAACTTTATGACATAAGTTTTAATTTATTTGTGTTTCAGAATGCATGAAATTAGCCGGTCTTGTTGTTCAGAAACTATGTAGTCGAACTGTTTTTTCCGTTTCTTTTTTGCAAATGCAATAAATCTTTCAGAAAATAGTGTCCAAGTAGGCGTTTTGAACCGAATTTCCGCGCGAAAGAAGAATAACCACCCAAGGAAGTGTGAAAAACGTCTTTGTCACGTGATGAAAATCGCTCATAACTCAATAGGTAATTTATCAAAAAATGGAAAACACAGTTCGATTCCAAATCGCTTCCATAGTCAGGCCTTCCAATTTTATACCTTTCCGTTAAAAAATGAATTTGTAAATGTGTCAAAACGTTTTGCGCTTGTTGAGCAGAGCAGTTGAGAACAGCCTTAAAAGCGCAAAGTTTTTCCTGGATGAGGGCGCACTGGTCCTCGGGCCGATGGGCCGCCGGGCCACTCCGCGCCTGACTCCACCCCCAACTGGAGGTGAATGTTTTGCGTATTAGTCACCGAGGGAGAAAGTTATACAGATAAAATTTTAGATGTGATAAAAAAAAATCTGATATTTGTCAGAAGTAATCCTTGTAATCTCAAAGAGATATCGGGATTTTTTTTTTTTATTTTTTTTTTTTATTTTTACGCAAGAATATTATTTAAAACCTTGCACCATATCTGTTTCAAAGAGAATTTTATCTCTATCTACTACATTCATGATAAAGAAGTAACCCTTTCATAACAGAACTTTTTTTGCATTATCTCATAGCAACAGTAATCGAAATGCTGCAAATCACGCCACTTTTCCGAGTTTGTTTCCCTTTCATCGATTTGAAGGTCATTTTCATTGATAGTAACGTATATTTTTTAAACTTTTGAGAAGGTTATAATGTTAATTACTGAAAATATTTGATATTTTTCTTTGATTACTACCACGTCTGTTTCAGTGGCGTACCAATTAAAAAATTGTTGGCGTGTCTTAACCCGTAAACACATGCGCTAGAATAAATCTCACCCCAAACACATTTTTTCTTAAAAAAAAAAAGGATACCTTTTTTGAAGACACTTCTGACCTGCCTTGTACCTTTCAAGGTCAAGGTCGAGAAGGGGTGGGTGAAGCAATGTCTTTTCTTTGTTCGCTAGGAGGGGATAAATATACCTCTTGGGATTAAATAATCTCGCGCGTGTACAAACATTTCATTTCTTTACATCCATTTCTTAGTAGATAACACACACTAAAATAATTTTAATGAAAGACTGACATAAAAGCTACTTATATATATTGATCAAAGGGTATTAAATGTAATTAATATCATTTTTGTAAAATAATTCATCTTATAAGGTGTAAAACAAATCGTTTGCACATTTTCTTAAAAAAAAAAAAAAAAAAACCGTAATTTTTACAGAAATTGCTCCAAAATCTGAATATAAATATGAAAAGCATGATTTTTCCCCCCTAAAAGAGTAGTACTGGTGTATTTTACAATGTAGCACAGTAGATTTGGTTTTAAAACGCATTCAGAAAAAAATATAATGGGGGACAAAATGAAGGTGAGATTTATCCCACGCGTGCAGTAACCAGGGGCGTCATTTGAGGGGGCTGGGGTCAAGGGCGGATTTAGAAAGTCTTCAAGGAGGGGGCGATATTACAAACTTGGGATTTCCAATAAAGAACAGCCCCGTAGCACTTATTCAGTAGACGCTCGATATAACGTTCGATCACCTTCTGATTATAACGACTGATAAAAAAAATCTCTTTGTAATCAATGACGAAGAATTATTTTTACATTCAATAGAACGACCAATTTGATCAATAATTCCTATATCATGACTTTTCAATTTTTTTAGCAATAATTATTTTATATTTTTGGTATGTTTAAAAAGCTTCCGGAGTTTCAGTATATAGAGTCTTTAAAAAAAGAAAAAATCTCTTTTCGTACTTAAATTTATCAATTCTTTCTATGTTTATAAATGAAAAATATTGATAAGACTTATTATTGTCTTATAGACTTATTACTGCTTTGAGCCCAATGGACCTTCTAGATACAATTTTAATGGAACGGTTATTTTTTAAAAGTTTTACTGCATGTAAAACTGATTGTTTCTTTATTTCTAAATAAATTCAATAAAGAATACGTTGAAGCTTATTAATGAAGTATTTATTCAGCAACTAAGAATAGCTGGATGAAAAGTGGATTCTTTTTACCCTTTCTTTTTTAACATTTGAAGAGATAATTTCTGACCGTCAGTATCATTCACAGTCTTTAATTATCAGTTATTATATAACCGGGAAAATTATAATAAAATATTTTGCGCAACTTAATTTTTTATATAATATTTTAATACATTTTTTGTGTATAAATCATATTTTAGAATTTTGATGCAATAAAGTATAAGAAAGAAAAATACTCGTATATTAGTTTTAAGTACTTAAAAGATTAAAATGCCTTAAAAATGGCTTAGATACGTCGCCTTGGAAATTTGTAATCATCGCCAAGGGAGGGGCGATCGCCCCATCGCCTCCCCTTGGATCCGCCATTGGCTGGAGGGGGCTATAGCCCCCTCAAGGCATTTGATTTTTCAAAAAAATTATCAACGATAAATTGTCAGACTCAAACAAAAATTTAAAAAAATGCTCAAACGTTAAAATAATTTATCAGATTTGATTGCAATAAAAACATATGCATTAAATAAATGCTTTATGCATAGAAATTAATAATTATGAAAAAAAAAAAATTCCTATTCGAACTTACTTAAGATGAGACATATATCGTACTTTTGCTAATTTGAAAAATATATGAGAGACATTTTCTTTTATCAATTGCTTCTCAGCTGTGTACAACTTAATCTTAGGAAATTAGTCCCCTCATGACTAGAAATTCAGGGGTGGAGTTTTTTCAGATAGATTTTAGGGGGAGGGGTTGAAGGTACGAGTATAATTCAAGATCTTAATTATCCGACTTTTTTGGATTATTAGTGTCACGTTATATTTACTGCTTTATGGTCAAGCTAATTGCATCTAAAACAGCAAGAATGATTCAGTGGGGAAAATATATCCAGATAAACAGAAAGCTAATTTTGACCGAGCTTAGCTCGGTCATTCCTGCTAGTAAATAAATAAATATAGGAAGAGTGTGAATTAATAGTAGGAATTGAATAACACGTTTTAAAACACAATTTCAACCAAAGTCGAAAAAATAGCTGAAAATGTTGTACATCCCTATATATGAACTATAGAGTTATCATATAATTCACAATACGCTAAAATTTAGAACAGTTAGTGAGCGCATAGCACAGTTCAAAATTCCTCGTTAGCAGTTTCCGTCAATAAACGAAAATGTACTTCAGATGTTTTGTGCAGCCCTGTATATGATTTATAGAATTTATACACACTAAATAGTATGCAATTTTTATAATTTAATAAAGTTTTCCACAACTGAAAACGCACTTCCATCATTTATTGTTCATACAGAGAAAAATATAAGTGATTTATTTTGTGTGCCCCTGTATATGAAAGACGAATGGCACTTCATATTCAGTAGTAAGCATCTTATAGAACACCTCGGAGATATATATCAATTTAAATACTTTTGAAATAGTGTAACAAAAACAAAATACACCACAAACAATTTTTCTCCATAGATCGAATTGTAACATAATTCTTTTTAGTGTCCTTGTAAATGATCGATAAATGCTATCCATGCCGTATTCTATAGAAATCATCTTGTAGTGCACTTCATAGATATGTATATAAATTTCAAAGTGTTTGAAATTATGAAACATCATTAAAAACCACCGCAAACGATTTTCCCCCATAGGCCGTAATGTAATGAAATACTTTTGAATATCCATGTAACGAAATTATGACTGCTGCATGCTACATTTCTCAATACCTAGCATTCTATCGTGGATATCAATAACATTTTTCAATTTCATAGCGATGCGACTATATGGACGCCAAAGACAATTTTGGCCAGCTAGAATCGGTAAATCACTCACCGTGCAGTACAGTTATGCAAGTTGCTGTACTTTGGACAAAAACTTCTAATCTGAACCATGAACGTAAAAAAACTGTTTGAAAATGTCATTTTTATTTCTACTATGACGCCAAATTCAATTTCTTTTTAATTCTAAACAAAAAAACCAAAAAAAAAAACCCTATTTCAGTTTAATTTTTCAAGCGAAAATCATTCAACTAAAAATAGACAAATTATTATTACAGCTTTTGAATTATTGGCAACAATGAAGAAAAAAATGTTAAATGTTATTGGAAAAATGTCCGTTGATTCTTAATGAGAAATGCGAAATTTGGAATTATTAAGAAAAATATTTGAATAATGTAAATAAATTAGCCCATGTTATTCTCTGGGTTATAATTCACTCATATGCAAAGGCATTTTATGATGCGTTTTGAAACTGGCGTCAGGCAAACATTTTCACACTTTAAATTTATAATATTTTTAGAATTAGAAAAGAATAAAATATTTGTGGCATCAGGGACGAAAAGATGGGAAGAAAAATCAAAAAAGTTGTGAGCTCCATAGGCTTTTCTATGTTAATTCAACACTAGCAGGAATGACCGAGCTAAGCTCGGTCAAAATTAGCTTTGTGTTTATCTACCCTATATATATAAAATCCTAATGAAACGAATTTATGAAACGGACGTATGAAATAGAAGTATGAATCGACTGATTAAACAACTGATTATGTTTCACGCGATTTCTCCTAAAATATGGAATACTTTGCAATGAAATTAACACCAAAAATCAATATTGATCCGCAGATTTCAAAACTGGTATTATAATTTTTAAATTCGAATTAGTTTTCGAAATATTATTTTTTTTCTAATTTTATATACATTTTTCTAATGATGGCAACTCAAATTTTAATCAAACAGATATTTTTTCTTTATATTTCAGAAAAGGTTGAGATGGTAACCCGGCTATTGTTGTTTATTTGATAATAAATGTTTATTTACTTTTAATTCTTTTTACAAATTATATAAATTATTTTGTTCTATGATTATTAATTATTTTTTTGATATTTCCTTTAGAAAATAATAGAAAATAATTAAGAAATACAGTACTACTTAGTTATTCCGTCGACCAATTTTGCCAAATTATATAAATCGCCAAAACACTCGCCAAATTATACAAATTGACATAATTTTTATTTTAAATAACGAAAGAACAAATAAATTAGTATAACATTAATAAATATACGAATAAAACGACGAAATAAAAATCGCTTGATAACGTAAACACGTGTAACTTGCGCGACAGGTATGGGAAAACAGTGATTTTACCCCCGAGATATCTCGGGGCAACCGGTGAAGTGGTTAAGTCAAGTGAATGTGACATTTACGATCAACCATTATTGGCATTTAATCTTATAATTTGGCGATAGATTTTTGGTCGACGGGATAACTAGTAATACCAAAAATGCATCTGTAACTGGTATTTGAAAACGAGGTTATCGCCAAATTTTCGTAAAAAAATAAAAATCACGCCAAACCTGTATATCTGTAACCGTGTATATCTGTAACCTGTATAACCGTATCTGGCCAAATATTACCACTCGAAAAAAAAAAAAAAAAATGCTAACTGGCGAGTTGAAAAAAAGCTATTGGCGAGATTTGCATCCTGCTAGCGTAACAGTACCTAGAATTCTTTGCGACCATGGCAACTTTTATGTAGTTTTATTCGAAAAAAAAATTTTTGATTTTTTAATCAAAATGGAAAACTTACGGTCCCATATTGGCGCGATTTTTTTCTGACGCCAATGTCATATACCGAACGGGCACATAACTGGCGCCAAAGTATCGTTATTTTGCTTCATATGGTAAGCCGGCTGTTGCTGTTTATGCTGTTGATGCGTTCCCCAAATTGGCGTCGTAAAAGAATCACGCCAATATGGGACGCATATGACATCTTTGCCAAACTGTCATATGAGCGGCGAAGGGATCAGACCGTATTTGTTTATGGCAGTTGATGACTTGAACTATTATAATATAGATGAAATGATGGCGATAGAATAATATTTGGCGACTTATCACCTGTGCCTGGCTAACATTAAAGTATCAAAATGGCACCTAGAGTATAAAAAGCGAAGTGGTCTGCCTGGAACTGTTGATAATAGTCACATGACTTAGGCTATTGTTATAGAGATTGCTTTAAAATACCGGAAGACAAAGACTCTGTATACTTAATTCATTTTATTTTAGCTTCTTTTCAAATGTTTAACTGATCCTCTTTAATCAAAAATGAAAACAACCATTTGATGTCTTAACAGCAACTGATTCGCCCTTAAATTTTTGCAACCAAAGGGAATTGAATGGAAACCCGTTTACAGGGAGATCTGCACAGCTTTTTTCAGTATAATTCAATCTTCTCTAATATTTTAAAAACCCATCAGATTAGCGTGTTTTTAGATTCTGCGGTGTCTGAACGGGGGTTGGCGAGCGTAGCTGGCAGGCGGCAGAGCCCCCTAGTCTCGATATATTATTCCCACTGAATCATTCTTACTGTTTTAGATGCAATTAGCTTCACCCTGAGACATAGTGACCCAAAATGTCCCACTAATCGAATTTTTTCGAACATGCGACCTAACACAATGCTCTTCTCGAGCCTGAAAATGATGGAACACAAAATTTAGTGAAAATCGTTAGTCGTTTTCTAGATAAAATAAGCTTGATCCACGTTTATTCAAATCCCACTAAGCGAAATTTATCGAACATGTGAGCTGTTTCAATGGTCTTTTTGTACTGTGAAATGCTATAACAAAAAAAAAAAAAAAAAAATGTCAAAATTGTTTGAACCTTTTTGAGATACCGTTAGCTTGACCCCGATCCTCTTATCACCAAAATGACCCACTAATCAAATTTTCTTGAACATGCGACCAAGCCCAATGGTCTTCTCGAGCCCGAAAACTATAGAATAGAAAATTTAGTCAAAATCGTTTAAGCCGTTTTTTTAGATACAATTAGCTGAACCCTGACCCATTGTGACCCAAAGTGACCCACTAATCGAATCTTCTCGAACATGTGACTTAGCCCAATTCTCTTCTCATGCCCCAAAACGGTATAATATAAAATTTGGTCAAAATGTTTTGAGCATGTTTTTAGATTCAATTAGCTTGACCCTGGCCCATTGTGACCCAAAATGACCAACTAATAGAATTTTCTCGAACATGTGACTTAGTCCAATATTCATCTCATGACCAGAAACGGTCGTATATTAAAAATTTTTGTGAAAATGTATTGAGTCGTTTTTTAGATATAATTAGTTTGACCCTGACCCATAATGACCCACTAATCGAATTTTCACGAACACATGACCCATCCCAATGATCTTTTCGTGCCCGAAAACGATAGATTACAGAATTTTGTCAAAATCATAGAACCGCTATATAGATAAACTTGGCTGGACCCACGGTGACCCAAAAATGACCACTAATCGAATTTTCTTGAACACGTTACCCATCCCAATGGTCTTTTCGCGCCCGAAAATGGTTAGATACAAAATTTAGTTAAAATCGATTGAGCCGTTCTCTAGATATAATTAGCTTGACCTGACCCATTATGACCCAAAATGACCCACTAATCGAATTTTCTCGAACACGAGACCCATCCCAATGGTGTTTTAGTGCCCGAAAAATGTAGGGTGCAAAATTTCGTCAAAATCGTTAGAGCCGTTATCTAGATAAATTTAACTTGACCCACGGTGACCCCAAAATGACCCACTAATCGAATTTTCTTGAACATGTGACTTAGCTTAATGGTCTTCTCGTTATCCAAAACTGTAGAATATAGAGTTTAGTGAAAATCGTTAGAGCCGTTTTTTAGATAAAAATAGCTTGACCCACTGTGACCTAAAAATGACCCACTAATCGAATTTTCTGGAACACGTGACCCATCCCAATGGTCTTTTCGCGCCCGAAAATGGTTAGATACAAAAGTTAGTCAAAATCGATTGAGCCGTTCTTTAGATATAATTAGCTTGACCTTGACCTCTTATGACCCAAAATAACCCACTAAGCGAATTCTCTCGAACACGAGACCCATCCCAATGGTCTTTTCGTGCCCGAAAATGGTTAGATACAAAATTTAGTCAAAATCGATTGAGCCGTTCTCTAGATATAATTAGCTTGAACCGACCCATTATGACCCAAAATGATCCACAAATCGAATTTTCTCGAACACGAGACCCATCCCAATGGTCTTTTCGTGTCCGAAAACAGTAGGTTGCAAAATTTCGTCAAAATCGTTCGAGCCGTTATCTAGATAAATTTAGCTTTACCCACGGTGACCGAAAAATGACCCACTAATCGAATTTTCTCGAACATGTGACTTAGCCCAATGGTCTTCTCGTAATCCAAAACTGTAGAATATAGAGTTTAGTGAAAATCGTTAGAGCCGTTTTTTAGCTAAAAATAGCTTGACCCACAGTGACCCAAAAATGACCCACTAATCGAATTTTCTTGAATACGTTACCCATCCCAATGTTCTTTTCAGGTTAGATATGCAAAATGGTTAGATATACAAAATGTAGTAAAAATCAATTGAACCGTTCTTTAGATATAATTAGCTTGATCCTGACCCATTATGACCTAAAATGACCCACGAATCGAATTTTCTCGAACACGAGACCCATCCTAATGGTCTTTTCGTGCCCGAAAATGGTAGGGTGCAAAATTTAATCAAAATCGTTAGAGCCGTTTTCAAGATAAAATTTACATACACACACAATTTTTGCTCGCATTATAGTATAAGATTGAGAAGTGACACTGGAAATAAATAAGTATTGCACTGCCGCGCAATACTTAACACTAGAAACACTGAAACTCAGTATATACCTATATTGCCCAAAAGCAATCAAAATGACTGCATTGTGAAAGAATAACCAATGTGTAAGGAAATTTGTTTAAAATTAATTTTTAATATTTTTTACATTATTTACAGTTGTATAAAAAGTTATTACTAGTAAGTATTAACAATAAAAATGTCTATGCAATATTATTTGTTCATTTTATGCAAATGCAAATGAAATTTTATTATGTGTACATCTTTGACAGTTTTCACATATATTTTTTGTTTTGTTGTTGTGGCAAAGTCGTACTTGACAAATTTTGCATTTGTTAGAATGGGTTGCGTTTGATGATGCTGCTTTTGTTTTTTGTGGGTCTTCATGTTCTGATGAATTTTTGTGTTGCGGCTCTGTATTCGGTGGAAAGCTCTTCTGCTAATTGAAACAAGAACTCCTTTCGTTGTAATTGTATTCCTTTGGTTTCTTTGTAAAGGATCCAAGCATTTATAGCAGCCGAATCTAAAATATTGAAAAAATATTTGGAGGGGCCATCTACGAGAACTAGCTTTTACTGTATATTTTCCTGCCATATCAACTCCAAATTTTGTGCTGTTATAAAATTGAATAGATTCCGGTAACATTTTTTTATTACTTTTATCAATTTTCACAAATTTATGATTAGAACTTAGAACAGCTACTCTTTTATTTGGTTTGCTTTTATATATTGTAAGAACAGAATTCTCTGATTTATATAGCAGAATGGAAAAACAAGGCATATTATCATTCGTTTGTTTGGCTGTTTTGGGTAGTTCTCTTTTGTTTCCCCTAATAGTTCCAACTAGAGTTGTTTCGTTGGCCAATAATTTTGTCGCGAGTGACATGCTAGTGAATAAGTTATCGGTCGTGATATTTCTTCCACAGCTTGTATATGGCTCGACAAGTTTCAGAACAACGTGTTCACTGAGAAGTATTGACGATGGTCGTTGTTCATCTTTTCTCAAATAAGGAAAACCATTCAAAACTCATTTGCTACTAAAATCTGATGCAAGCCAGAATTTGATGCCAAATTTGTTAGGTTTATTAGGCATATACTGTGTAAACCTGCATCTGGCTTTTGACGGAAATTATTGCTCCTGAACTGATATATTTTTCCCTGGTTGATAGCAAGCTTGACTATTTTTAATGAACTTGTCCCATATTTCCGAAACAAAGGCAAATTTATTTGTTTGTAAGCGCCTGCTTCTGTCGTTTTTTTTTTTTTTTTTTTTTTTTTTCAAAACGAATAAACCGTAGGATTTGCTTAAACTTTTCTCTAGCCATAATTTTTCTAAAAAATTCGGGACCCCACTTTGCTGACCATAAATAAATAAGTTTTAAATTCTTTGCCTCGTAGGCTTCAAGAGCATATAAAATACCAATAAATGCACATATTTCCGGTAATGCTGTTATCCAAAAATTTGGCGGCCTTCTTCTTCTGTGCACTTTTTTATATGTTTGATAATATAGTTATCTATTATCAAAGAGAATGCACTGATGGGATTATCTGCCATAATGTTCCTTTTTGCATAGCCTGTTGACCCTTTCACACCCTTGAAAATACAAATAGATGGTAACCTTCCAGGAATATTACCTTTGTCAAATTTTGACCACACAGTACCATCGGCAGCTGTTTTCGGTCTCCTGAAAGGTGTTTTCAGTTTCTCCATTAGAGTCTGAACTACTTACCACCCTACACCTTTTCCTAGGCATATTGATGACACTTTCATTTTCATCATTGGTGACCGACTCTTCATAGCTATCTTCAGTGTCAGATGTTTCACTTTGAATGTAATCCGCTTCATCTTCAGATGATAGTTCAGAATTTGTTGCATCTGATTCTATATCGGAGCACTCTTCACTTTTGTTCGTTAACTTTTCCAATAACCCACTTTTATTCGACATTTCTTTCATGAATTTAGGGCGCAAAAGAAAAAAAACAAACAACTTGTCATAACACTTATCACTGCATAAGCAGGGCTTGCACCGTTCCTAAAATTTTCGCACTTTGCTACCAGTATATTAAATAAGAATTCTTCGTGTTAGATTCCTTTACCATCTATTATAGAACTATACAACAAAGATTATCGTTTTAATTTAGTGGTAGCAAAGTGCGAAAATTTTAGGAACGCTGCGAGCCCTGCATAAGGACCCAAATAACAAGTACTACTTTACCTTATTGAGCAACTGCAACTTATCAAGTATACACCCACATCGATAATTTATCATGTGATGGTAATCGAAAAAAATGAAAACTGTTATTTCAATACAGAGGCGAACTGGTCATATAAGAAATTTACTCAATTTAATAATAAGTCATTTGATTATTAAAAATTTCCCAAGCAGTCAAAATGACTGCTTTTGGGCAATATAGGTATAACACATAAATATATACCGGAAATGAAGGAGGGGGAGGTAACTACAATTATTAATAAACGCATTTATATGTTGTACAAAAAGTCACAAAATTCTAAGAAATTATGTCATTATATTCATAATTGTTTTTCATATTGAAATTAAAAAGCAGTCAAAATGACTTCCTTGGGCAATCTAGTGTTAAATAAATGAAATGATGGCGATGAAACAATATTTGACGATTTATCACCAGCGCCTGGCTAACAGTGAAGTAACAAAATGGCCGCCTGGCATAAAAAGCGAAGCGGTCGGCCCGGAACTGTTGATGACAGCCACATGACTTAGGCTTTTATTATAGAGATGCAGTGGGTTAAACATCCTGCAACTACCATTAAAAAAAAATGTATATAAAAACGCGTTATTAGCTATCTTACCTTTTACATAAATAAGTAAAGTACATTTTAAATCGCTGCCATACGAAGAGACATGCCACCGCGCCTTACTCCATCGATCTCGCCTGCTTTTCAGCTTACTTTGATCAATAAGGCGGTTCGACAATCGGGGAGAAACAACCTGTTTTGATCAAGTGACAGCTCATAGGGGGTAAGTATCGCAACCTGTGCTTTAATTAATAAATGAGGAACGGTACATTGCTCTCCGGAGCGTGCATCAAAATGTTCCTTCCGGTAGTTTTCGGATTTTGTACATATTAATAATCTAGAAGTGTAAATTCCACTCGGATCCTAATACCACCCCGCAGGAGCTGCACAAATCCCCTGGTGAAAAATAACTGAACACAACACTGGTCAGAGAAACACATACACTTTTTTTAAATTATGTATAGAAATAAATTCTTAGGATGGAGATTAAATTGCTAAAACAATTTTTATCTTATCCGTAGACAAATGGAAAATATAAAAATTGTATCTAATAAAAAAAATTTGGCTTCAACCATTCGATGCATTTTTACGGTCGTGAAAAGTGCAATGTAATTTATAAGTTTGTACAAACTATTGCATATTTTGACAGCTTTTATTTCGCTATAATTGCTTTAATTTTCAGCCAATGTTTAGCAATGTTTTCAAAACGTTTTCAAACATCAATGTTTTCAACCAGTGTTCATGTAATGTTTTTGCAATTTATTTGAATCATTGTACGAAAAAGGTACTACTTATCTCGTAGACCAAAAAAATATCGCCAAACTATAAGATTAAATGTTAGTAATGACTGATCGTAAATGTCACATTCACTTGCCATTAAACACGTTGCACGTGTTTCCTTTATACTCCTCAAGTGACTTTTAGGATTTTTATTTCGACGTCTTATTTGTATTTTTATTAATGTTATACTAATTTATTTGTTTTTCCGTTATTTAAAATAAAAATTATGTCAATTTGTATAATTTGGCGAAATTGGTTGACGGGTTAATCAAGTAGTACTGCGAAATATTATGAAATAAAAACTCTAAGATCTTTAAATATGTTTTTGTTTCTGTAATCTAATTATAAAGATCGCTTAAACATAATGGTACTTCCGTATATAGGGGCGTTGGGAGATTAGTGTAATGGGGATGGCATGATAGAGACAGGTACTTTTATGTTAGCGAGACGCAGGTTTTATGTTTTAAATCGTCTGAGGAGAGTGATGGATTTGATCCGCCGGGAGTTGAATCAGGGATCTCATGATCAGGAGGTGAGAACGTTAGCGTCGAGCAAAAGGCCAAGCCAGTTACTCTAAGCTAGTAACTCGCTTACTAATCATGTGAGATGAGATCGCTATACACTCCATCCCCAGTGTGAAAGAATTGTTGCTGACATCTGACGAGCGATGTGCACTCGTGAGTGATGCTGTCGTACGCATGTGTGATGCGCAGTATGGCAGGCTTTGTGAGCGTTTCACAGGCTTTGCTTGCTGGAGCTAATTTATTTGGTGCTGCCTTCTGTTGGTTATGAGAAGAGATGATTGTTGTTGAAGGTTGTTGTTTACTTGGGTCACCAATGAGGAGAGTGTGTGAATTAGCTCAGCCGGAATACGAACCAGGGTTCTCATGATCAGAAGGCGAGAACGTTAGCTTCGAGCAAAAGGCCAAGCCAGTTACTCTAAGCTAGTAACTTGCTTTATACTGATTATGTGCGATGAGATGGCTACATGGCAAATATTCTTACAATCGTTATCATCTCACATTGCATTTATTTAATTGGAAATAGAAACTTACCATTCATTTAATTTATAATACATAAATAAAAATACACATATTTCATATATTTACAATATATATCTTTCACGTTTTTCATTTAAAATAAAAGAAATAATAATAATAAGATATATTACCATTAACTGAAACATTTTATTTTAACAGGAAAGTATTATTTATAATTTGCGACACGCGAAAAATAGAGGCTAGATGTGCGCCAGGCTAACATAAAAGTACCGAGAGGAATTTGGGCAACCTATTCACTGTGTCAGAGGTTGCGTGCTATTAATCTAAAATTTTAAAGAATTATCCATTTATATAAAAAAGATATTTATTTTACAAACAAAAACTAGCCAACTCTCGCATGGATGACTTCTTTAGAACAACAACAAATTAAAAAGCCTGTTGCCATGCAACGGAAACAACTTATAAATTGAAGAAGTGCGTGCCGATAAACCATGGACGCAACACACTCCCACCTTTTGATTGTAAGACATTACAATCAAAACTCACATTGGTCAACAATATCATAAAATACAAAATACATATACTTACATATCAAAGATAAATGTACTAAGTTGAAAAACATAACGTTAAAATTTAGAGTTCAACTAAATAGAGTTCACATACAGTCCTGTCGAAATCTTGCAGGTAATTTGACAGTTCTACCACTTCTAGTTGTAACATTTTTGTTTTCTTTTAGAAAATCTAGAGTTAAGGAATGTTCTGGTTTTGGTGCAAGATCAGTGAGAGAATCTCGATCAGAAGTAGGAACATTCGGGACAGCTTGCACGATCGGCAGATCTGGAGCTGAGGTAAAAGTATCGCTGGATTGTTCATCTGGAGCTGAGGTAAAAGTATCGCTGGATTGTTCATCTGAAGCTTGTGAACCACATTCAATCTCTAATGGATATAGTTTACGAATAGGTCGAATTATCTCTCCTGATGAAGTTTTCAATCTTGCAACACGTATGTTGCCATCTTTGCCGGTATAAAGTTCAAGAACTTTTGCCAATGGCCAGGAAGTTATTTTTCTTGAATCACTCTCAACAAGTACTATATCATCAACGTGAATTTGCAAGTGCTACCACGTTTGTGCTGCAGCAGTTGCCCAAGATATTCCAAGCGAAAACGCTTTCTCAGATTCTCTCTCAGTATTTGGAGGTATCTCCATCGTTTCTTTAAATCGTGCTTATCAATTAGATTTAAATCTGCGACATCAATTGTCTGAATATTTTGTAAAAACATAGATGGCGTTAGAGGAATTAATGCATCAGGATCTTCGGAAATATAAGTCAGAGGTGTTGAATTAACAACAGCTTCACATTCGCAAAGTACACTCATTAATTCTTCATAATTCAATGAAGCTCTTCCTAAAACACATCTTAAGAGATTCTTCACTATTCCAATAAGACGTTCCCAAAATTCCCCCACCAAGCGGCGGAAGGAGGACAGAACTTCCATTGTATTCTTTTAAGCGTTGCTTCTTGTTCTACAGCAGACCAATCAATAGATTGAAACAAAATTGAAGTTCCAACGAAATTCAAGCCATTATCACTATAGATGATATTAGGACGACCACGTCGAGCGATAAATCTTCTAAAACTCAGAAGGAAAGCTTTCGTTGATAAACATGTTATTAACTCTATATGTATAGCACGATGTACAGCGCAAGTGTATAACACAATCCATGCTTTTCCTTCTCCTTTCATCATCAAGGGGCCAGCTAGATCAACTACTACTACTTCAAACGTCGAAGCATCCTTTATTCGATCTTCTGGTAAAAGAGTTGGTGGAGTTTCTAGAGATTTCGAATTATGTCTTTTACATCTTACGCATCTATTGATTACTTGACGAACAGATCTTCTACTATTTATAATCCAATATTTCTCTCTCAAGCAAGATAACAAAATTTGTATTCCGGCATGCATCTTTTTCAAATGTGTCTCTCTGATGAGAAGCTCTGTTATTCGATGATCTCCAGGAAGAATAATAGGTAACCTGAAATCATGTGTATCATTCCGTTCAGTTAGTTTGGTCTTGAGTCTAAAAATACCTTCTTCATCTTTAAAAATATTCAATGACTTTAATTTTTAATATTGTATAATTTGGCGAGACTAAGGATTGTCCAAATTATACAATCTTATCACAAAATAAACAACGTACAGCAATTCCTTCCCTTACGTTAGAAAGTAAATCATTAGCAGTGGGACTTGACTCAACTACTCTATATTTTTGCTTTCTAAAAGGAGTATCATTTTGATTGATTCCTATTTTTGCCATTGAAACTCGCTCTTCCCCTTCAACTTCGGTGCGAAGAAATACCAACAACTGTGATAATTTATCCCCATAGGCATTCTCACTTGTATTCAACACTGGGTTCCTAAGCCAAACTCTAAGCAACTCCTCAGGAATACAAGATTCAACTAAAGGAAACAACATAGCCGAATATTTATAAGACGTCATACCAATGGATTCAACAGATCGCAAATAAGACTCTAATTTATCATAAAGGTGAACTATGTTGCTTTTTATTTTCGTGCTCATAGCGTTTTTTACAACTAGACTGAAAAGTTCACGCACATAAAATTCTACAAGCAACTCCTCTCGTCCGAACCTTGCCTTTAAGCTTTCGATAGCTTTGATATAATTTTCTGAGGTCGGAGGATAACTATCTATAATTTCTTTTGTTCTACTACCAGGAGACATATACCGTATGAAATAGTGGAATTTATCTATATTCTCTAATGATTTATCTTCGTGAATTCTGCTAAACTGACTCCAAAATGTGAGCCAATCTCCTACTTCTCCACCAAATTGAATAAGCTCAATTTTAGGAAGTTTTAAATTAGTCTTAACAACGGCATTTTGTTGTTCGAAAGCAGAATTCTGAGTTAAAAGCTTAACGCGAGTTGTACTTCATCGAATTTTTCTCTGTAATTTTCTACAATTTCAAACTCATCTGCGTATTTCGTATCAGAAACATCATTTAATAATAACCCTAATATTTCGTTATCAAGATCCGTTAAATGGCAAAATATTCTCTCTAAAGATGAAAATTTCACTTCAATATTATCAATTGCATCGTTATTTTCTAATAGAGTTTTTAAACATTGGTAAAGTTTTGTAAAATTAGCCCTAACTGGAGCTCTCTGTTTAATCAAAATATCCATTTCGGATCTCTAACAGAATTCGAAACTTACTATTTTTCAAACTTGAAAATAATAAATAAATATGGAAACTGACCTTTAAAAATTCATCACGTCCGGGGTTTCACCACTTTGTCAGAGGTTGCCTGTAATTAATCTAAAATTTTAAAGAATTATCCATTCATATAAAAAAGATATTTATTTTACAAACAAAAACTAGCCAACTCTCGCATGGATGACTCTTTTAGAACAACAAAAAATTAAAAAGTCGGTTGCCATGCAACGAAAACAACTTCTAAATTGAAGAAGTGCGTGCCGATAAACCATGGACGCAACACACTGTTTCATACACTCAAGAAATTTGTTTAATATTTACTTAATGTTATGATATAATAATTAATCAGAGTCCGATGAAAAACATCACAAGCCTTTGTTACTAAAGACTACACATAGAACGCACATACGGTAACACAACACAGAAAAGAAACTTCGAGAAACTCAAACTTAAAAAAACCAACAACAACCTTGCCGTTGCTACTTACAAGGATATAAAGTACAATGAGGTTAAATTAACAGTTAATGTGCGATTACATTCTCAACACTTAATTTATTTAATATATACAATCGGAAGCAATTTAAACAAACTTAAAAAGATGTAACTTTACGTTTTGAGAAAACATAAGATTCTTCATCTATCGTGTTGTCACAAAGTTTTTACTACATGTCTACTAATTTACTTTTGTATTGCCACATGGCGTTTTTAATTTCGATGCAACGAAAAAAACCCCCGAAATTATCGTTCAATTTGTTTTTAAATATTGGCTGCATTTTTGTTTCAATTTCTGAGTTTCTAGACAATATCTTAAAAGCTTTTGCATTTCGTGAAGTACATAGCAGATTAATATTTAGTAATTTATGATTGAATATTGCATTTTCAGTTTAAATTTTTTAAGAGCTTTATGTTTGGTCAATAACTATAATTTTTATTCAATGTCTTGTTCTGCACAAAGAAATAAGAAAGTTTGAAATATGTTTTCTTTATCTTTTGTAATGAATCAATGACTCCTTGAAATTGAATGCTTCAAAGTGTAAAATCATAGAAAACATTGCATTTTCAAGTAATTCGGTAGATTAGCAAAGATGGCGCCTACAAAAAAGTGGTATGAATATCCTAGACCGATTCCTTTTGACCAATTTCAACAAAGAGTAATGGTCGAAAGATACCAAAGAGAAAATAAGATGAGATGGGACTGGCATAAAAAATATGGAAAAACTAGAACTCAGCTTGCCGAAGAAAAGAATGAATGTGAGTGCATTTTTTTAATACTTTTACAGTATAGGGGATTTGGCAAGTTAGAGCAAATGGGTGTAGGTTTCGAGGAATTGACGTTGGCTGGGTTTGAACCTGGAAACGACTGTATGGAAGGCGAGTGCCGTAGCACAGAGCAAAAGGCTAGCTCGATTGTTCTGTTCCAGTGACTCATAATACACTCGTATTGTTTCTTGAAATTTTATTGTGCGAGATGACATCGCTACAATGGGCTTGGGAAGAGTTTCGTATCCCATTCTGGTTGGTGCGATTGGCGAAGGAATCCAAAATGGTGCCAATTGGCCGTTTTGGCATCTTATCAAATTTTTCAAGATGGCAGAAAAACAGGGTTTTTAATTTATGGTACTTGTTAGTTATCCCGTCGACCAAATTACTGTCGCCAAATTGTAAGATTAAATGCCAATAATGGTTTATCGTAAATGTCATATTCACTTGACAACATGTGTTTACGTCATCAAGTGATTTTTATTTCGACGTTTTATTTGTATTTTATTAATGTTATACTAATTTACTTGTTCTTTCGTTATTTAAAATAAAAATTATGTCAATTTGTATAATTTGGCGAAAGGTTTAGCGATTTATATAATTTAGCGAAATTGATCGACGGGATAACTAACAAGTACTTAAATTATTTATAAACCCATATTTTAAATCATAAACGTTATATATATGTATTAGTTTTATATATTGGTACTACCTAGTTATCCCGTCGACCAATTTCGCCAAATTATATAAATCGTCAAACCACTTGCCAAATTGTACAAATTGGCATAATTTTTATTTTAAATAACGAAAGAACAAATAAGTTAGTAGTATAAACCGTTAATGTTATACTACATTAATAAAAATACAAATAAAGGCACAGATGTCATATGCGCCCCATATTGGCGCGATTTTTTTCTGACGCCAATGTCATATACGCAACGGGTACTTAATTGGCGCCAAAGTGTCGTTATTTTGCTTGATATGGTAACTCGGATGCTGTTGTTTATACTGTTGATGTTTCCGCCAAATTTACGTCGGAAAAAATCGTGCCAATATGGGGTGTATATGACATCTGTGTCCAAATAAAACGTCGAACTAAAAATCGCTTGATGACGTAAACACGTGTAACTTACTTAAGGTCAAGTGAACGGACATTTACGATCAACCATTATTGGCATTTAATCTTACAGTTTGGCGATAGATTTTTGGTCGACGGATAAACTAAGTAGTACCTATATATATTATATGTGTAATTGTATATAGATATACACATGAAAATAAATACTATATACTAATACATATTTTTGTATTTGGTACTACTTGATTATCCCGTCGACCAAAAAACTATCGCCAAACTATAAGATTAAATGCCAATAATGGCTGATCGTAAATTTCCCATTCACTTGACATTAAATTCGTTACACGTGTTTATTACGTCATCAAGTGATTTTTATTTCGACGTTTTATTTATATTTTTATTAATGTTATATTAATTTATTTGTTCTTTTGTTATTTAAAATAAAAATTATATCAATTTGTATAAATTGGCGAATAGTTTGGCTATTTATATAATTTGGCGAAATAGGTCAACGGTATAATCAAGTAGCACCTTATAATTTTATTTATTACACACGTGAAATTAAAACATAACATTATATTATAAACGCTAATTTTATATACATCTTAAAACAAATAAAAATGCTCAAAAAATGTATTTACATAATGTTACAGCTACAGAAAAATATCGTTTAAAAAACCCCACAAAATTATAAATTAAAACAAATTATTAAAAAACCCATAAAATTATAAATTAAAAAAAAATATTAAAAAAATTAATCATAAAAAAATATTCAAAATTATCACTTATCCACCAGTAGCATTCTAGAAATAAAAAAGCAACCCCAAATGCTGGAGATAGCAACAACCACATCGAAACATCTATCATAAAAAAAGCTGGCCTTAAAAACCAGAATAGGACATGGAAGTCTTCCCATGGGCTTGGCAAGAAAAGGAAATTTTTCATTCATATTTACTGGCAACCTATTCACTGTTTCAAGTACAGAAGAATGTTTTCCAATATTTATCCAATTTATTTAATAGAAACAAGTCATTTATCTATTTTTACATACAAATAGAAATAAACTGTACGTAAAAAATAGTAATATATATAAATAAAAGGTACAGTCGTGGAAAAAAAAAGTAAACACCCCCTACTAACTCCGCAACAAATTATCGTTGAAGAAAGTTACTGGTACCGAACGATTTTAAATAAAGTCTACTTTTAAATGATGTATATAAAATTTGCTTAGGGGGCCATCTACATATTAAAACGAACCATAACTTCATTTTTTTCAATAACAATATCCAATTTTGACAGCATAAATGAACTCTACACCCTTCAAATAGCCTAAAAACAAACTTTTATGCAATTCGTACCATAAGTTTCCGAGAAATTAATTATTTTAAAACGAGCGTATTTTAAGGGCTGTATCCAAATTGAAGTTGGGTTCTCGATTGCTAACCGGGAGAGCCGCCTTCTTGATCAAGGCACATTAAGCAGTCAATGAAGTCTGTTAGATAACAAGGCAGCAGAAGAAATTTCAAAATATCTACTCACTTCAATCATAGACGGCCCCTTAAACCATCATTTTGCCGTTTTTTAAGCATAATTTGAAAACTACTTGGAAGAAAAATGTGAAATTTGGGATTTTCATAAAGCAGGACTTAATAAATCTAAATCCATCAAAAAAATTGTAGGTTGCAATTCATAATTTTTTCGAATATTAATTTCATAATTCACAATTCATATCATAAAATTATAAAAATTGCAAATTCAGCGTATTTATGTTTGGGCGTATTTAGCTTTATTTCTAAAAAAAAAATTAGCACATTAGGAGCATAATTTCAGAAGATATAAATAAAAATATGAAAATGTAATTTAACATTAGAAGCACTAAATTTTGAATGTTTATAATTCAAAAACTTATCATTCAAATGACTTGAAATTTGGTGTCTAGGCATAGTTTGAACCAAAGATTTGAAATATCTCGTTAAAATTGGGCATTGCTATTGAAAAAAATGAGGTTTTGGTTCGTTTTAATATGTAGAAGACATCCTAAGCAAATTTTATATACGTCATTTAAAAGTAGACTTTATTTCAAATCGTTCGGTACCAGTAACTTCCGTCTACGATAATTTGTTGAAGAGTTAGTAGGGGGTGTTTACTTTTTTTTCCACGACTGTACTTCTTAGTTATCCCGTCGACCAAATTACTGTCGCCAAGTTGTAAGATTAATTGCCAATAATGGTTACCATTAATTAATTAATTGTAAGATTAAATGCCAATAATGGCCAATAAAACCATTAATTCGACGTTTTATTTGTATTTTTATTAATGTTTTACTAATTTATTTATTCTTTCGTTATTTAAAATAAAAATTATGTCAATGTGTATAATTTGGCGAAATTGGTCGACGGGATAGCTAAGAAGTACCAAATAAAATGTTTATATATGTATAAATACATATATAGTAAACTTCCGATTACCCGGCCTAATGTGGCGGAAGGATAAGCCGGATAATGAAAAAGTTCTACAAATATTTACTAACTTCGTGTCCTCCTCCCGCCATGATATTAAAAACACATGTTACACGTATTAAGATAAATTTTATATATACAGTACATACAGTTTCAAAGGAATCAAAACATTAACATGAAACGTAATCCTAATTCGTAAAACATGAGTAAATCTTATTTTATTGTTTATTAATAAATGATTGCACAAATATGAAAAGTTATGCATAAGATAAAAGTCAAAACTTAGTTTTTAGTTTTTGAAAAAGTCCTTAATAGAGGACTGCTTCTCTCTGTTAGCCCTCTTCCGCTACGCTATGTCCTTCCATTTACTCAAGTAGATGATATAAAGCGACGTCGATACCTGCTGACTAACGTACTGCAGTGCTGCCTCAATCGTCTTGAACCCTTGCGAATGTGGGATGAGATTTTCTATGCAATCCTTTTAATCTTTTTCTCCTGATATTTCTACCCCTGTCAACACGTCTACAATATCGTTTCCAATTAATTCATTAATTTAGTCGTTTGTGATCCATTCTGTAATGTCTTCTGCATTGATATCGTCAGAGCCCGTTATATTTTTCAGCAACGGAAGAAGCTTATCGTTCTCATCCCCCATTGCAGTTTTTCACACGGGTTTATGTTTACCTTTTTGATTAAAATGATGTTCCAAGTCCTTGCAATTACCATGTTTGGAATTTTTCCCCATGCCTTTGGCACCCGCCTGAACGGAACCTGCCTGCCTTGGCCGCTTGTAACATTACCCAATTTTTTAATAGGTCGGATAGTACGGAGGGTCGAATAGTGGGGAGTTTACTGTATAAACAAGCATAAAAAATTCATCAGGCTTGTTTTTATAACTGTTTGCATTTAGCAACAATTATCACTTTCTGAAGCCCGAGATGAGAAAAAAATGTCAAGGCCTCTGCACTAGAAAAGTGCCATTTTTTAAATCATTGGATTAGTGATACATAAGTAGTTTCATGGCATACAATTAAGGTCTTAAGCATCACCAAATGTTTTAATCTTACTAATTGGCTTGTATGCAAACTGGCGTATTTTAGCCAATGTTGTTCAACCCAAAACACTATGGCACAGATGTCATATATGCACCCGGTTTGGTGAGATTTTTTTTCTGACGCCAATTTGGCGAAAACCGCTATTTCGAATACCAGTTACATATATATATTTTAAATATTTTTTTATTATTTTAAAAAGGAAATAACAATAAACAAAAATAAAAAAATCCCTGCCGGCTCGGGCCTACAGGCGGAGGTAGATTTCGAAGTTAAGTACTAAATTCACCAACAAAACTTAAATCAACATTAGAGATAAACCCAGTTTCTTCACTAAGAATGAGCTCTAGGGAGCTAAACATTTTTTGAAAATTCTAATATATACGAATACACACACGCATGTATATGGAATAGGTTTAAAAATGGCTAAAACAAATTCAGAAAACCTCAAAGTGTTAAAATATGTTAATATTTCCATAGTCGGGTTTTTATAATGTTTTAATACGTTTCTTCAAACTCACATGACGTTACATATTGACATTATGACACACAGGACTCACATGACATCACATCCGTAATTATATATTCACCTGCTGAGGTACATTATATTTCCAATATGACGTAATATATATATATATATATATATATATTTAATTCGTCAAACTATTTATTTCATTTTGAGTTTTCATTCTGAAATCTTGCTCTAGAAAACTTATAACGTAATATTCAATTTGTTTTCAATTCGTCAAACTATTTATTTAATTTATTTTTTCACGTGAAAAATCTTGCAATAGAAAAGCAATTGTTGTGGTGAGAATTTTATTGTTTTTTTTTTTTAATTGTTGGCAACTGCTATAATGAAAAATATTTATTTTTTCCTGTCATTGTTATGTAAGAGATGGTTTTATCAGAATCGTGTTAAGACGGTATTCAAAATTTTTAACCCTCCCCATTTCCATTCCCTTCGGCTGATTTTGCTCATTTTCCATGCCCGCCGAGATATTAGCCATCTCAAAGTTGTTGGCGAGTTTGAAGACGATCCGAGCATAATTGTGACTTTTATCGTGCGGACAAAATTTAATACATACATACGTATATATATATATATATATATATATAAACTTTTTAGGTGGGGGTGGTTTTGGGTTCCTGGTGTCATATAATGAAAAGTTATGAAGGAATTTTTCAAAAGTCGCACCATGGTAATGACTGCAATAGGTAGTATTTCTTACGAAATCTACCTAAAAATAGTTTAATTAATAACTATAAAACAAATGAATTTATATAATTAAAAAAAAAGAAAATAAAAGTGAATAAACAACTTATTAATAAATAAACAAAAATAGTCGGGCTACCAAATCAGGCGCAATAACGCCATTTTGGCGCCAGTTAGGTATCCAGGTATTATATAAAATCTGTGCCAAGGCGGTTTATGAAAAAACTTTAATGTTATTCTAGTCAACCATTTTCAGTACGTTATTACATTGGCGCTGTCATTGCTCATAGTGCCAATACTTTGGAAATTGGAATTGAACTACGTATGGAATCCAATTACGGCAGATTAACAACAAAATGGATTTATTTTCGCACAGAAGCATCCAGATCTTTCATCAGATAGCTTCGTTTAACCATCATAGTTAACTGTTGTATTGCAGCTGAATGGGGGAAAGTTCATGGTAGTATGTAGCACATCTAGTCGATATTAAATTTCTGTCCGCATATTAGCCAATTCCACATAATAACAGCCTATTGAAATCCAATAGGATTTACTTGCTTGCAGAAAATCAACAAACTGAGATATTTCAATGCAACAAAAACTGATATTAGCTTATGAATAGAGCTTTATTGAACTATTTACATTATTTTTAAGCACAAACACTATTTACAATATTCGTAACACTATATATACAATTTTATATTTAATAATTCTTATAATTATTAAACTCTGTAATCTCTAATGATTACGTGCTTGGAGACAAGGAAATAGAATTGTCAGGAGTTGGGGAAGAGCGCGTATTTACCAAGTGGAATCTAAAAATTTAATGCATAGAAAATAATGGATCACGAAGCAATCCAGAATGGAAACGCGAAACAATTGCATCTCGGGCTGGCTAGAAAACAGGGATTGCTTTGCGATACCGAAAGGTATAGTGAAGCAATACGTGGGGGGTTGGTGAGCGTAGCGAGCAGGGGGACGGAGCCCCCGTAGTGTATTTTAAATAAAATAGTGAAATGGTTATATTTTAAATGAAATCAATAAAATACGAAAAAATGCGACGGGAACAACGTTTGGCGATTTATCGCGCGCGACCGGTTAACATAAAAATAGCGAGTTCTTGAATTCTCTATCAGAATATTGCTATTTGGTAAAGGATTGAGAAAGTAAATTAAATTACGAATAAAAGTAACATGATACAATTATTAGCATACATTTAAGGGAGACCAAACTGGTCGCCAAAGGCGGCTAGTATCAGAATAGAGATCGATGTATTGACCGTGGTTATTCGTTCTCGCAGAGTTGCAAGTTCTGATCCAGGACTTTTGTAGACATAGAAAAAGTGCCTCCATAGAATTATAGTTCTTTACACAATACCATAGAAAGAAATCTAATGGAGTTATGTCTGCAGAAAGTGCACATTTTGTGAACATTTCCGAGTTTCCAGACGCTACAGCTATGTTACGAAAACCTATAACAAATAAACTTGATTAGTTTTCAAACATTTTGGCATCAGTTTCACATGTCTATCTTATATATAGCGAGTATGAATACATTTTGTAACCAGGGAAAGACTTTTCGAACATCCTGTTTTGCTGTATGAAGGAAATGCCAAAAATTCCTCACCAAATCTAGTATGTATATAATAAAAGCCGAAGTCAGGTGACTGTCATCAACAGTTCCGGGCTGACCGCTTCACTTTTTATATGCCAAACGGCCCTTTCGGTACTTTTATATTAGTCGGGCGCAGGTGATAAATCGCCAAATATTCTTCCATCGCCATCATTTCACTAAAGATATAAACCTATTACTCATTTCATTTAAAATACGTATTTCATTTAAAATACACATCTTTCATTTACCTCATTTAAAATGCAATAAATAAATATATATTTTTCTAGTATAGGTTTTTGGCGAGAAAAGAAATTGGCATCGTATTTTCCGGCAATCTGTATCCCATTTCATATACATAAGCAATTTTTTCCATATGTATAAAATTTATTTAAACTAAAGAAGCCAATAATCAATTTTTATATGGAAACAAAAGTAATTTCTATTGTATATATGTGTAAATAAAATATTTATATGCAAATAAATACAGATAAATAAAAATAAAAGTTCACCAGGTTTATTTTCATAGCTATTTCTATATTTTATCAACGTTTTTCACGTTCTGAAGCCCGAATTGCGCCAAGCTTAAAAAAAAAAAAAGGCATAGGCCCCTGTAATGGGAAAGTACCTAAATAAACAATTAATCGTAATAATAATAACATAAACTAAATTATTTCCTTTCAACATCAAAGTATTGTTTCTAATTTACATTAAAAAAAGTATATATTCCGAGATAATTTCAATTGAAATTAAGTTGACAGCTTTCTATTTATTTCATAAAGTAAACAAACACATTCATTCATCATAAACGGTAGAAAATGTTAGACTATGGAGGTAATCATTCGCAAAGCAGGTTCTCCGCCAATGAATGTACAATATCCTTATGACGTCATAGTAGGTAAATTGGCAGCAGCGGTGTAGTAAAAAAAAAACAGAAGGTATACACTCTAAGCAGAGGGTATATACTATAACTTTCTTGAGAAACAGAGGGTATACAGTGTTCCTTAAAAAAAGCCAGAAGGTATACGGCGTATATCCTCCGTATACCCTCCACTACATCCCTGATTTGCACCGCTAACGTTTGTTAACGGCTTGCATTCACGAGGGTTTTATTTTGCTATTTCTCTTAGTTACGTTACTATATTGTCATATTTATGAACTCAGAAATCAAATCTATAAAACAAAAGTATATTCATTTAGTTATTAAGTAGTAAAAAAAAAAATTATAAATGCAGGATTTACAAAATTTTAATAAATTTATTAATACTAAAAAATAACATTGCAGTAACAGCATGTTTAAGTAAAATAAGTTTAATTTAGATAATTTATGAACAAATCTCAGTTTAAACACTTGGAATTTTACTCATGTTTACAGCTACCGAAATTAAGTGGTATTTGTCAAAAAAACACGAAATACGCATAACAACAAAAATGCATGAAATTTTATCAAGTGCGCAAAGAATTCTTGATTTCTCTATCAGAATCTTTGGATTCGGGGAAGGATTGAGCAAGTCAATTAGTTTAAGTATGAAAGTAACATGATGCATAGCTTAGCATACATTTAAGGGAGACCAAACTGGTCGCCAGAGGCGGCTAGTTTCCATTAGGGATGGCAAGAATACTTTGCCATTGTGGTAGCATTTTATATATTTTTTACTGCAAAATCCTTTAATTTTGCAATAATAATAATTAAAAAAAAGCAATTTAACAAATTACAACGACCATTTGAAAATGATTTTTTTGATGACTAAAATTTAAGACATAAAAAGTCGTACGGTGTTGATCATACATTACGTACGCCATGAATTAAACATTAACATTCCTGGACCCATCATGAACAAATTTTAAAAGAAATTTCAGTTTTACAATTTTCGGTACTGTAAATTTTTAAACTTCTACGGAGCTTGTCTTACATTATGTACGCCATGGATTAAACATTAATATTCCTGGACCAATTTTAAATGAAATTTCATACATTAAGTACGCCATGGAATGCATTTTCTGGTACTGTAAATTTTTAAACTTCTACGGAGCTGGTCATACATTACGTACGCCATGGATTAAACATTAATATTCCTGGACCAATTTTAAAGGAAATTTCATTCTTAAACTTCTATACATCCCACAATATTACTTTTTACACCGTCGTATAGAGAAAAAAATGTACTTTTAAATGCAATTTGTTTGAAAGCTGTATCTCAATTTGTTTCCGAGTTATTAATTTTTTTTTGTAGTTTTTATTACTTTTTTGTCATAGTGGCAACAGAAATATCCATCTCTGTTGAAAGTAAAGAGAAAATACAGATTACTGTATAGACCAATCAGAAAATGAATAAAATGCGGATTCAACTAATAAAACGCTTCAGATATGTTTTTGCTTTCCTACCCTGACAGAGGACAATAACCATTTTTCCAAATGGTTAAAAAAAAACCCAATTCCATACTCGGAGATCCCCTTTCAGAATCGTGTCCACGGCCAATTAGCATACTTTAAAGAGCTTGGTTTGGCGCAAAATTATATATTGTTGTAACAAGTGTTGAATTCCCACACAACTCACACCAGAACACAGTTGTCAGCATCACGCTCATACTTGACACCAATCATGCCTGTGTACCCAATTGGTGTGTACCCAATCCTTGGCTTACAAGGCCAATGCTTTGCCGTTTAAGCTAACAGGGCCGACAACCAGCCAGCATATTTCATTCAGAAAATTTTATTGGTAGTAACATCTGGTCTGTCATGTAAACAGCTCAACAGAATAAACCGCAGGTAAAGGAACTCCATATAAACGATGGATACGTAGATGAATTATTATTTTAACACATTCAAACTGATAAGTTGGAAATATTCCCAAGGATCTGGATTCGATTCCCAGCCTGGGCATTTTTTTTTCGCTCAGTTGGAAATATTCACAAGGATCTGGGTTCGATTCCCACCTTGGGCATTTTTTCGCTCAGTTGGAAATATTCAATTCGTATGATGACTTTACCAATCAGTTTGATTGTGTTAAAATAATAGTTCATGTTTATATAATTTACACTTGACTCTAAAAATTTCATCCATAACTACTCTCATACATTTGAAACAACATTATTGCTAACATAGCACGCTTATACATTTTGGCGTTAAATCACATTAGTATTTGGCAACAAAAGTTGAATCGAAAGCGTAAATAAACAAGTAACATCCATAATAAGTACAGTTATTTTTACAGTTACATCTTTATGTAACTGTAAAAATATTTTCTGTAAGTCACATGATGAAGAAGTGTGACGTTAGACGGATATTGTCCATTACTTATCTTGATTATATGTTACTTATTAAGTATACGAATAAAGTTTAATTTTTCAATCATTTTAACAGTTGAAGTTTATGAAAATAGTATTTTGTCAACTTTAGGTTAAAATATGTATTTGAAGAGTTAGACTAGATGTATTTTTATTGCAATTATTTTCGTTGGTTTATTATAATTGTATTGCAACAGTTCCTTTGTAAACATTTTTTTTGTTGAAATTCGACGGGTTCCACCTCGTAGTTTTATTAATCCTATTTCAACAATCAAAAATAATCTCATGCAAAAAATTTGTGATTTTTTTTATCCTTTTAGAAAATATATTTAAACTTGTATGCTGTGCTCATCACAAAACTTTTTCCTTTGCCATTCTAATACATATTAATTTATAATAGCATCAACGATTATGAATATAAAATATAACGCAGTTATTCGAATTTAACACTGTGGTACAGTGACTAGTGAATTAAAATAAGAGCAGAACAAAGCAACCCCTGTTGAACATTAAAATTTAAAATTAGATCAACATATACATTTTTAATCATTAAATTCAAATATACAATTTGATGCTTTTACACAAAATACAAGTTGGAAATTGCTCGTCAAACGTGGCTTCAACAATCAAAAATAATCTCATGCAAAAAATTTGTGATTTTTTTTTTTTATCCTTTTAGAAAATATATTTAAACTTGTATGCTGTGCTCATCACAAAACTTTTTCCTATGCCATTCTAATACATATTAATTTATAATAGCATCAACGATTATGAATATAAAATATAACGCAGTTATTCGAATTTAACACTGTGGTACAGTGACTAGTGAATTAAAATAAGAGCAGAACAAAGCAACCCCTGTTGAACATTAAAATTTAAAATTAGATCAACATATACATTTTTAATCATTAAATTCAAACATACAATTTGATGCTTTTACACAAAATACAAGTTGGAAATTGCTCGTCAAACGTGGCAAATGAGGTGCGTTCGTACTATAACTAGTTTTATAATTATTTTTGCACCCCATATTGCACTGAATGTATATATTTTTTAACATCATAAGTGCATAAGTCTGTAACATCATTAAAATGCACTTGCAATATTTTTTTCACATTCCCCGTAACGTAACGGGAAACTTTTGACTGTCCCTGTAATTAAACTATACATCCGATTTTCATAAAATTTCAAATGGCTCGACAAAATTTTGCAACAATAATATATTTAAAATTTCAGACCATTCGGAAGGCTGTAACATCATTAAAATGCACTTGCAATAATTTTTCCCATTGGCCGTAATGTAACGGAAAACTTTTGACTGTCCCTGTAATTAAACTATACATCCGATTTTCATAAAATTTCAAATGGCTCTACAAAATTTTGCAACAGTTATATATTTAAAATTTCAGACCATTCGGTCGGTTTTTGCTCTGTTATATGCGGACAGACGGACGGACAGACAGACGGACGGACAGACAGACGGACTGAACGACGACTATAGGTGCTACGTATTTATATAATTACGAACGCACCTAAAATGAGACACAACTATAGGGATCATGGACCCGATTAGAAATCTTCTCCATAGCATAGAACAACAGGGTCCCCTATTGTGTGGTCAAAGTGAAAATTGAATTTGCATCTATTAATTTCAAGGTATAACAGAATGTGCAGTATGATGATGAAGTTCCGTGCATTAGTTCTTGAGACATAACTATTGCGGAAATCTTGATAACGGTTCCTGAGCCATATATTTAGAAATATTTTTTCCGTGTTCGAACAAGTAAAAAAGAAAAAAAAACTAGAAAACAGGAATTCTGCATTTCAGAATTTAGTGTTGCCCCCGATGAAAAAAAATATGGAACAGATGCTGTATATTCCTGCGCCGCCATTTTGGATTTCTTCTTGACGTGAAAACCCTTTTTCGCCAAGTAGTAAATGTCGTAAAAAATAAAATGTAAATAATAAAATATGTGTTGTCTTATCGATAAAGATCGCCAAGAAATCCAAGATGGCGACCACGGGAATATACAGCATCTAAGCCAAAAACATATGTATATATAAATAGTGCAAAATATATTTCACTTTTAAAATTTAAAGCACACACTTTTATTTTATGTAAAATGACGTCATTCGTATCCACTTAAGAATTTCACATTTACGACTCACTCTTAATCATCTACAGTAAAGCATGCATAGGATATCACTACCGCAAAATAATACACAAATGCAGCAAAAAGATGCCGTCATTAAAGAAACTCGACAAAAAACGGCTATCTAATGATTCATTTGATAGGTCTTCATTTGTTTGTAACATTAACTTTAAATTAAATATAGTTTATAATAGCTCCATGTTTTAACAGAAATATTTTTTCAAAATAGCACGTATTTTAATTACATTTTTTTTCGGTTGTTATGAGAAAATGGCAACAAAAAGATATAATTGCTATTTTTCAACTATTTCCCTTTGCTTCCTACATAAATGGAGTACTTGAGTTGCCAAAATTAAACAAATAGTGCTAAAAAACTACAAAAAAATTAATATTTCAAAAATAAATGGAGGTACAGTTTTCAAACAAATTGCATTTAAAAATACTTTTTTTCTCCAATACGACGGTATAAAACTTGAAAATGTGCTATGCTTAGAAATTAAAAAAATTGCTATAGTTTATTTAATCGTACTGCTTTTTTTTTTTTTTTTTTTTTTTTACTGCTGGCTTCCGTAAGGTAACGTTATTTTTTGGAGACGGCACAAAATAAGCTGGGAGAAAGAAACAGCATACCATATCGGGGGCTAAAAAACATTTTTGTACAGCAAACTTACCGAATTATGATACTTAGGTTGATAGGAATTTTCAGCATTTTCCGATACTAAAAATGCGCTTTTTATTTTTTCCCCCGTTTTTTTACCCATATAAATAGCAATTTGGGAATTAGATGTTTGATAACGACATTCTGTATAAAAAAGCCTTATTTGCAGATTTTATTTACGCACTAGAGTGGCTAAGATTAATAAATACTTTAATTTTATAGATATAGTTATGTCCTGTTGAATAAATAAAATCAGTAGATGACAAAGTTTTTTTTATGATTTCAATTGACAACCTTTGTAGTTTTTCTTCGTTGCCTTTTCATAATCAAGATAGCTGTCTTTTTATCCATGATCAACGCTCTTTTCTGTTACATGGAATGATTTGCAAAATATATCTTTAAAAATAAAATTAAAAAAATCCTTATGATATAATATGATGTATCTTAAATGAAATTGCATATTTTATTCAAAATTTTAATTCTTTGCTCGTGTTAATTTGTATTTAAAAATATCCAGATTTAACCCTTTCGGGTCTGGTGTACTATTAATAGCACATGTATTTTCATTTTCACCGAGTATTATTTTGTCTTAACAATTACTTTTGTTACTATCTAATATGCAATGATAGTACCGGGTGTCCTAAAAAGGACTGACTGAATTTAAAATTCAATAACTTGCAAACGGTAACAGATATTTAAAAAATTCTTGCAGGAGGGTTAAGTTCGATGTCAGGAGTTTTTCTGTGATTCTCGATTTTAGTTCGAATTACAAACAATAGATGGCGCTGAGAGCAATAGGTGCTCAGTCGAGACGGAAAATGACGTCACTCGGCACTGATGCGAATTAAGGAGAAAAGCCTATAGAGTTGGTCTCATTCGAAAATGTACTCTTGCTTTTAAGGCCCGATTCTGAACTCAATCCATACAATTTTGATTTTGTTGGCGTCAGCTCAACGATAGAGACAAATATTGTTTACACGGGAACGACTTCTTTGAAATCGAAATGCGTTACAACAACGTTAAAATCACTGTCTTTTATAATCATTTTAGATTTCAAGAAGGTTAAGATTTTTTAAAACTGTGTATCTAATTATCAATCAAATTTATCCTTTTTAAGACTTTCCAACATAGTAGTTAAAAGTGTTTATGCCCTCAGTTTGTCTTGTAATCTGTCTGTCTGGCCGTTTGGCCATGCTCTAACTCGCATTAATATATTCGGATTGCCATGTAATTGATATCTAACAAAAACATAGCTGTGAAAAAAGGGAGCCAAATTCTGTAAAGACAATGGCAAGAAAAGAAGTGATATCTAAGTGGGTGCCAAGTTCAAATAAAATTCACTCAAACTTACCTACTGAAGTATTATAGCATTTTTTAAATTGTTTAGAAATAAAAATTATTGATAGCATATTAATAATAAATCTAGAACTTGGCAAGTTTTTACCTACGAGTCATTTATTTTTTAATAATGACATTATTATATCAAATCTCGTTATTTCATGATTGGAAGCCTTAATTTGAGTGAGCTCCTTCCCCTTGAAGGGTGGTGGGATAAAATATATCCCACCTAATTTAACTGCAAAATGCCACATTGACATCAGAATTCAGAACTAAAAAAGTTTAACTTTATTAAATACGTGAAAAGAAGCTTTTACCCATTTTGAAATAAATTTGTTTTTAAATTCTGGTGTGATTCAATCATTTCAGCATTTTACGAATAAAAGTTATTTGCCTCTGAAAGGGTTAAAGGGATGCAGTCTCTAGAGTGATGACCAAGAACAAGCGTAAGTATATCTGTCTCTTTGTCAGGCATCTTAGTCTGTTTGCATTGAGGTTTCTGGAGGGTGGGTGCTAGAGTGATAGCCAAAGACGAGCGGCAAAGAGGCAGTGCAGAGAAAGGACATTGCCCCTCCCTGGATTTTCAAATTTAATTAATTAAATATCCTTTTCTCTGATGATTTTGAAAATAACAAGTGGGTAAGTGTGATCACAGATCGCACAGAGGGTTTCGTTTAATATTCCTTTCAAAACACTTTATCCTTTGAAAAATCTGTTAGTTCCACATTTCGCAACCAGGGGCGCACTCTATTCTAAACAAACCTCTATCCGAACGAAACTTCGTTTTGCATACTATCCGTAGTTATATTAGTCGAGGGGATTGAGCTCATAGCACCCGAGATAAGTAGGCACCCCTGGCGGTAAAAAGTGGAACTAATATATGTAAGGTTATGGTGCATAATATGAAAGAATGGTCAAAGGGGTGTCGGCAAAAGTTGGAAAAGTGCTCCCCGGGTGAAAAGACGGAGGATAGAAAAATTGCTTAAAATAAACAAGTTAGAGCCCGGAGGAGTAAATAAGACTTTTTGAAAATTTTATGATTTGTCGTGTGGTCTGAGGTATTCAACTATACGTATGCAAAAAGTCATGTCTCCAACTTAATTAGGGGCTCCCTTAGAAATAATTGCTTAAAATACATATGTGGTAGCTCAAAGGGTTAAGCGTAAGACTTTTTCAAGATTTTATGATTTGTCGCCTGGCGTCAGGTATTCTGCTATAAGTATGCAAAATTTCAAATCTGCAATTTAATAAGGGGCTCAGTTAGAAAGAATTGCTTAAAATATGCATGTGGAACCCCAAAGGGTTAAATGTACGACTTTTTCAAAATTTTGTGATTTGTCGTTTGATGTGAGTTATCAGCGGTAAGTATGCAAACTTTCACGCCTTCAACCTAATTAGCGGCTCACTTAGAAAGAATTGTTTAAAATACACATGTGGGAGCCCAAAGGGTTAAATGTACAACTTTTTCAAAATTTTATGGTTTGTCATTTGATGTGTGTTCAGCTATAAGTATGCAAATTTTTACGCCTCCAACCTAATTAGGGGCTCACTTAGAAAATATTGTTTAAAATACACATGTGACAGACCAAAGAGTTAAATGTACGACTTTTTTAAAATTTTATGGTTTGTCATTTATGTGTGTTCAGCTAAAAGTATGCAAAATTTCACGCCTCCAACCTAAATAGGGGCTCACTTAGAAAGAATTGTTTAAAATACACATGTGGGAGCCCAAAGGGTTAAATGTACGACTTTTTCAAAATTTTATGATTTGTCGTATGATGTGAGGTGTTCAGCTATAAGTATGCAAAATTTCGCGCCTCCAACCTAATTAGGGGCTCACATAGAAAGAATTGTTTAAAATACACATGTGGGAGCCCAAAGAGTTAAGTGTACGACTATTTCAAAGTTTTATGATTTGTCGCATGATGTGTGGTGTTCAGCTATAAGTATGCAAAATTTCAAGTCTCCAACATGTATAGTTTCTCAGAACGGGCTCTGTGACGGACAGAATATCTCAATTTGTTGATTTTCTGTAAGCAAGTAAACCCAGATAACCCCCAGTAAGTAGATAGGTTTACAATGGAAGTCTATGGGAATTTGGCGAAATATTAGAGATATCGCCAAGGTGGCGCCACTTTTGGCGACTAATTTTGGTCGCCAAATTTGGCGATATATCGCCATGTTGGTGAGAAACTTGGCGGTATTTGGCGACAGAACAGTGTCCCCTCCTACGGCAAATTAAAATTTCGCCTAATAGACGTAATGTTAAAGTAAAAATGGGCACCCCCAGGTGGGTAATTCATCGATGTTCACAATTTTTTTTATTTTTTTCCTTAGTTTTATAGTGTAAACGAACTTCGCACCAAATTTGAAGTCTGTAGCTGCAGTAGATATACGAGATCTTTTTGATGAGTGAGTGAGTCAGTCAGTCAGTCAGTGGTAAAATTATCGATTATCAGACATTTTCATATGCCATTATCTCGGAAACTAATTATGCGTTATTTATAAAATTTTGGATTTTAGGTAATTAGGGTAGCCTTACTACACATTTCGTATAACAAGTACGTAGGTGTCATAGATTTTCAGTAGTAGAGCATCGAAATTTGACGAAAACAGCTCGAAATGGTTCGTGTGAATAACACACGGCTGTGTCAGGGGAACTTGGCTGACACACTGCCGTGTGTCTAGATACTTTATTGAGGTTCACCATGGGATGTTTGTTATTGAAAATGAAGTGCGTAGTAGTCATGGTTCATTTACTGGGACACCCAAAAGAATTCCCTTCCATTACGGTCTATGGAGAAAAAATTTTTGCGGTGTATTTTGATAATGTTTCACTATTCCAAACATATTTAAATTGATTTTAGTCACTGAGGTACACTACAAAGTACATAGTATAGAATAGGGAGTGCAACATTCATTGTTCATTTTCAGGCACACACAAAAATTTTCGGTTACAGGATATTTTCTATTAACTATAGGTGATGAAAGTGAGTTTTAAATTACGAGTTTTAAAATTAATAACGAGTTAAAGAATTGAGTTTTTAAAATCTTAACTATATGTGTAATAATATAAATAGTGTAATCTACTTAAAAAACTCTGCAAACAGTTTTTTCCCATAGACTATTATGTAACCGAATTTGCGTGGATCCCTGTAAACGAATAGTAAGTGATTTACATTCTATATTCTAAAGAAAGAATATTTTGGGGGCGAACTAAGTGCGATTTCTTGGAAAAAAGGGGTCCACTGGTTTCCATATATTGCTTTTAATTTTACTTAGAATATTTTTTTTATCCAGAATAAAACTAGTAGAAACTATTAAAATAGCAATTAAAGCCTTTGTGCAGGAATATTAAAAAGCAGTAAACTAACGTTTAAAATGCGCAAATAATGCGTGAAAAGCAGCAAACAGCTGTTTCGAATCTACAGCGAGATTCTTCATCAGTGCAAGATAAGGAAAAAAGAACAGCGTGCTAGAAAAAGCAAGGCTGAGCCTGTTGGGCGCTTTTCACCAAAAACTAATCAGGAACAGTTTATATCACGGTCTAACTGAACCTAAAGTTTTCTGAAATTCTGTGCGTTAGTTCTTGGGATAGAGCGCCCACAAAATTTTTGTCACATACAGACTCACAGAGTGACAGATAGAGTGACAGAGTCACAGACAGACACTTTCTAAAAACCATCAAATCGGTTTCAGGACATTCTAAAACGTATAAATCCGTCGAAAATTGGAAGTCGAAAATTTTCACGAATCCAATACTTTCTTCTTGTAAAGATTGAAGAAAGTAAACAAGTTGGAAATTGCTCGTCAAACGTGGCAAATGAGGTGCGTTCGTACTATAACTAGTTTTATAAATATTTTTTTCGCCGCATATTGTACAGAATGTATATTTTAGTGTACTTCGAAAGGCTATAACATCATTAATTTGCACTTGAAACAATTTTTTCCCATTGGCCGTAATGTAACGGAAAACTTATGACTGTCCCTGTAATTAAACTATACATCCGATTTTCATAAAATATGAAATGACTCGACAAAATCTTGCAACAATTACATATTTATAATTTCAGACCATTCGGAAGGCTGTAACATCATTAAAATGCACTTGCAATAATTTCTTCCCATTGGCCGTAATGTAACGGAAAACTTTTGATTGTCCCTGTAATTAAACTATACATCCGATTTTCATAAAAATTGAAATGACTCAACAAAATTATGCAACAATTATATATTTATAATTTCAGACCATTCGGAAGGTTGTAACATCATTAAAATGCACTTGCAATAATTTCTTCCCATTGGCCGTAATGTAACGGAAAACTTTTGATTGTCCCTGTAATTAAACTATACATCCGATTTTCATAAAAATTGAAATGACTCGACAAAATTATGCAACAATTATATAGTTTAAATTTTAAACGATTCGGTTGGGTAGTTTTTGCTCTGTTATATGCGGACGGACAGACAGACGGACGGACAGACGGACGGACAGACGGACGGACAGACAGACGGACTGAACGACAACTATAGGTGCTACGTATTTATATAATTACGAACGCACCTAAAAAGGAAAGGTGATGGGTAACTAAATACTTGTATTTTGTTTGTATTTAAATTTAAGAATTTTATATAATTGTTGTGTTTTATAATATCTCTCTATTCTAAAAAAAAGTAACTACCGCTGTCACCGCCGCCGCCGCCGCCGGTTTTGAATTTTTTGTGACCGGAGGTCTTTCTTCGTTAATATTAAGAAAAATATTGCATACAAAAATATGAAAATCGGTGGTATTATAGAGAAATGTTTGATAAACACGCTGATGCAGACAGTTTTCAAATCGAAGAATTAATTTTAAGAGATATTTAATGCTAAAGTTGGACAAAATCGTTCCATTAAAAAAGTTTTATAGCAGCAAAAACTATACATGGCAGTGTAATCATTTTTAAATCATTTTATGCGTTAGAATTTGCCGGAGTGCAGATTGCATTAATTTTTTTATTTTCACTCATTTTTTGAGGTTTTATTTCTATTTTAAATTCAAATTTTCAGCATTTTGAGATACATTTTTTTACACATTTTAGAAAATGGTATTAATTTAAACTGCTGCCAACTGTATAAATAGCGCAAATAATAATATTTGCTTCAAATTAAAAATTTATTTTACACGTGACTATTATAAACAAGAAAATATAAAAAGCAGGAACTCATTGAGAATTATCATAAAAACCATATTACACGTGAATTTTAAAAGTGAAAGAATTTTGTAAAATAATAAATTCATTAACATGCGTTAGAAGTCTTAAATAGGAGAAATTACGTCACATTTACGTCACATTACACATTACGTAAAATGAACAAAAAATAATATGGCAAAACAGTTTAAATTTAAAAATTGCACGAGACATTTATGTAATATTTTAAGATGATATTTTCAACTATTTTTATTAGGATAGCGCAAATAATATTTCATTTCTAACAAAATTATTTTCGCGTGAATAGTAAAAGGAGAAAGAAAAGTTTAGTGAAAATTACGTCAGATTAAAAACGATACATTTAAAGTGTCATTAAAAAAAAAAAAAACTTTCTTTTCGCTTTGCTAAAAAATACCGGGAGGCAAAGACTCTGTTTATTTAATTCGTTTTATATTAGCTTATTTTGAAATGTCAACTGATTTTATTTAATCAAAGACTGAAACAGCCATTGTATCATTTAACAGCCGCTGATTTGGCTTTAAAATTCCCCAATCAAAGAGAAATGAATAGCAACCCGTTTATAGGGAGATCGCCACTGTTTTTAAACTTATAATTCAATCTTCCGAAATATTTTTTAAGCTGATCAAATTAGCGTGCTTTTAGAGTCTGCGGTGTCTGAACGGGGGTTGACGAGCGTAGCTTGTAGGGAGCAGCGCCCCCTAGTTATAATTAAAAAAAAACAAAGGCGATCTCCCTATGAACGGGTTTCTATTCATTTCTTTTTGACTGGCATAGGCGTAACCAGCCGTTTGAACGGGGGGGTGCCCAGACTTTTTAACCGGAATATGTTGGATAAAAACGACATATTATATAGTAAAACCTGTTAAAACGAAACCTATGAAACCGGTCGAATTTCCGTTTTAGACAGGGTTTGCTCTTAGAATTCATAATTGTGTGGCATTTTTTTTTTTTTTTAAGGGCTCAAACGTGATTTTTGTTTGCGTGAGGGGATGTAGGTAGGGGTTCAGAACATCAAAACTGAATCTAATGGTAAAAGAAAAAAAAAATGTAAATCTCCTTGCGGCAGTGAAATAAGACAGTGACTAAGTGTGGTCACAAGTGTAAAACCTTTTGGGCACCCTTACTTCCTATAAAGATTAAAAAAGGCCTTTAATCATGCTGGGAACTTCTATAGGCACAGGGGCATTGCATGAGACCTAACATTATCTATGTCAAAGTCTTGTAGATGAAATTTCGCCAGATGATAAATCAAAGATAATACATGCTATACATCAGTACATGCCCACGAAAGTTTTTCAGAATGTGACTCCATGACTTTTTAGGGATCCCCGGGGAGGACCCAAGAAATTTTGGAGGAAAGTGCATATAAATATTAATTATAATACAGTAGACGCTCGATTTTACAAACCTCTTTTTTACGAATTATTCGTTTTTACGAACTGAACTACTGGTCCCGACCAGCATCCCATTGAACTAATGTTACTCCCGTTTGCGAACTTTCGAGTTTACGAACACATTATATGGGTCCTATCGAGTTCGTAAAATCGAGCGTCTACTGTATTATAAATAATCACAATATTCATTAATAATTCATGTTTTTACCTCAGAATGTGTCCAATGTATTAGGTAAAGCAGGTCATGATAATATAGTAGACGCTCGATTTTAAAAACTCGAGTGGACTCATATAATGTGTTCGCAAATGGGAATAACATTAGTTCAATGGGATGCTGGTCGGGACCAGTACATCAGTTCGTAAAAACAAAGAATTCGTAAAAAAGAGGTTCGCAAAATTGAGCGTCTACTGTATACACTAAATTTTGTCAAGAGGATAAAAATTATATTATCATGATGAGACTGTAATAATAATGATAGGTGCTTGTCTGTCTCTGGGTGAGTGTGTGTGTGTGCACGCGCGCGCACAGAACTCTGAAAAAACAATGCAGTCCTCACAGCCGCAAGATTGGACAGGAAAGTACCTGTTCGCCTGAAGTCATGCATATCGAAGACAATTTCTGAAATTTTTCAATTAATTTTTTACGCAAATTTTTTCAAATTAGTAAAAAAGAATCCGATTTATATATTTTATCCAGTAAACTTTGTCTTCTTTTCAATAAAGTTTTTTCGAGATTCTTACAGCGATTTTTCAATTTGTAACAATTTTTTAATGTTATTTTCAGAGAGTTTTTTTCACGTTCTTAAAAGGAATCCGGTTTAAATATTTTACTCATTTAGTTAATTTCGTTCTCTGCTGTTTTTTAATATTTTCCGAATTTTTAACGCGAGTTTTAGCGGGGTTTTTTGCCATTTCTGGCGATTTTTTGACTTGTTTTTTAAACAAAAAACTGTCTGGTAATTTTTGCAATCGCCGTGATTAAATTCTAATTAGAAGAATGTCAAATCAGTTCTTATAAGAAAGCTGAAAATTTAGTTTGGCTCGAAATAAAAAAAAAATCGCGATAATTCAGGATTTGTTTGTTTCGAGACGGAAGCGGTCGTAACTTGGTCGGGGGTACGTTGTCGAACGCAGCCCCCCCCCCCCAAAAAAAAAAAATCCTAGATTCCTTTAATTATATGTTCGTTAAAAAAAAAAAAAAAAAAAAAAAAAAAAAAAAAAAAAAAAAAAATCAGCCAGCGAAACTCTACTAGTAATGAAGTTTTCTTTCAGGCGCGGGGTTTGAAATAACGCACAGAAAAGGAAAGTCCCGCATAATAAAAAAAGCTGTGCAGTATTTCCGCCCTCAAAATTCTTTCACATTTCTGTGAATTTTCAGTGAGTATTTTAAAATGCTTTTGAAGTCCGCGATTTTTATTTCTTTTGTGAAATTCGTGATTCGGTCCCGGAAAAAATTGAGAATTTTTTCAAACGATAGTGGAAAATATCGTGAATTTCGATAAAAGGGAGCAGAAAGAAATCGCGAATTTCGTCAAAGATTGCGCAAAAAAATACGAATTTCGATAAATGATTGACGAGAAAATGTTGCCAATTTCGTCAAAAAATCGCGGAAAAGAGTAGAGGATTTTGATAATTGGTATGGAAAGATATCGAAAATTTTCCCGATCGGTCGCGCAAAACTATCGTGAGTTTCAACAAATGACCTCTGTAAAAAAATCAGTATCGTGAATAGGTCGTCAAAAAAAAAAAAATCGTCAAAGGATCCCGGTGAAAACGAGAATTCCGTCAAAGGATCGCGGTGAAAACGAGAATTCCGTCAAAGGATCGCAGATAGAAAATGCTAATTTCGTCAAAAGATCGCGGAAAGAAAAAGCGAATTTCGTCATAAGATCGTGCAAAAAAAAAACACAAATTTCGTCGAAGGATCGAGTTAAAGAAATCGAAATTTCGTCAAAATATTGTGATAAGAAATGCGAATTTCGTCAAAAGACAGCAGAAAAACACGAATTTTGCCAATGGTTAGTGGTGAAGAGTGCGGATAGCGACAAAAAATCGCGTAGAAAGACGTGAATTTCGTCAAATTATTTTGGGGGAAATTGTAAATATCATGAAATGATCGCAGATTAAAATCACGAACTTCATCAAAATTTACTGCACTGGGCTAAAAGCTTGAAACCGGGTCCTTTTCCTAGTTTCAAAAGAACTCCGCGAAACGAGAAGAAACTCCATAAATCGCATAAACATTTTCAGAGGAAAAAATTACTTTATTGACTTGAAAGACTGTAACCACATTCCTTTTACGAATGTCCAAATATGGTCGCGAAACATGAAATTCAACCAACCAACCAACCAACTCCTGATTAATTTTAATTTTCTGTGCTTTCTCATTTTCAAAGGAGGCATGGTCTGTGCAACCCCCACCTTTCCCCCGGCTAATCGCATTTTACAATTACTGTTTCACGTCTGCATTCCCTTTAAAATTTTTTTGCTCCTTTCTAGACTTTAGACTGCGAAATCAAAGAGACAAATAATTTCCCTTTCTATCCTCATCAAGAACTTGCTTTAATTTCTCATGAAATTGCAGAAACATGCAATAGAAAGAACGGTGTTAAAAAAAATCTCCCACAAAAAAGACGTCATAGTGGGATTATAAAACCTCCTTTTTGACTTACTGTGAGTAATACAGATTCTTGTAAATATTCTTGTAAATATTCTAGTTTTAAAAAAGATAAAATAACATAATTTAAAAAAAAAGAACGTGGGATTCTTTTTTTTCATCAGAGTTCAAAACTTAGGCTGTTAGTTTTTTGAACTAAACTAATTTGCTAAACTAATTGAACTCTGCTTTCACTTCGTTTTTCTTTTGTAGATTTCGATTTTTTTATAAATAGTTGTGCTTGAGTCTGCGCAAGCGGGGGGGTGCCCGGG